>JALIZH010033007.1:5617500-6887500 GCA_030522465.1 Rhipicephalus appendiculatus | reverse complement strand
AGGAATGCGGCGAATGCATGTTCAAAGGTTCACTGTACTGATGACAAGCCTCGTCGGCCCGCTTACTGTTGCGATCAAGAAAATAACGCGAGAAAATATTAATTTGTAAGGTGTTAATGCTGCCCCGCCAATTATGAGGACTTCAAACTTAGTTTTCCAATAAGCTTCAAAACATTTACTAGCGGTGACAATCGTGCAAATGTGACAGATATTGCAGCGCGTATATTGTGTATCCATCCGCGCCGCACTTTCTTCTTCAGAATCGCTCACTGCAGTCACGAGTGCGGTTCGTGTTCGTCACTTGTGATCTTTCTTGCTCTGATTTCGTGGAAAGCGAGTGCCGCTATCTACACAGACTATGAACGCAGCTGTGAAATCATACTTCGCTGCATGTGCTGCAATTGTGGACGCGCATGCAAGTGTGTTTCTGTGGAACGGCTGTTCAATGGACTCAACACCAGAACATTCCTACAAAGAAGTGGACACCCCAGCTTCGCAGCATCTTTTCTGCAAAGCTTCAAGAATAGACGCCGTCACCTTGAAGTCTGATCACCCTTCTGTCGATTAGCTGATCCTGCAAACCTCGTGCCTCTGTTAATTCTCAAGGTAAGTTTTTTCATTTTCATCGCCTTGGCACATTTCATTATAAAGAATATGAAAGCTGAAAAAGCACTGTGCGCGGCATGTTTTAGCATGTTGTTTGATCGTGCGATTGCGTAATCATGGGGGGCTTACGTGATTAAGCCGTGCGCTTCTAGCTATTTTATTTTTAAAACAAAAACATTTTTTTTTATTTCTTGCAGGTAAGAGCCATCCTAGATTTTCGAAAGCAGGCGCTACACCATCTAAATGATGGCATTTCGTAGGAATTACGATAGATGTTAATATATACGTGTTTGCCTTTTTTGTTTCTGGAACCCTTGATAGAACACCGAGGGTCAGCACAATGAAGAAATCAAAACCGTTGGCGATCTGTATCACTGATCCTAGCGTGTGCAGTGTCATTCACGTGACTTCTCTTCCCGTGTCCTAACTTGCCGCTTCTCGCCAAGTCTTTACCTTGTTGAAGGTGTTTTCAAGAATTGAAAGGTCACCACGCAACTAAAAATTCTCGATAAGGAAAGTCTTGAAATTAGTATACATAACTTCATTCTAGTTTGACAAAGCAAATTAAAATATGATCAGCATTATGGCTTGCAAGTGCTTAAAAGAATCCATTGAAAGCAGTTAACGCGTTCTTCTAAGGGCTGGATGCTTCGCCTGTCTAGTGAAATAGCCGATAGTTTTGCAGCGCGTTTTTCTCCCTCAGTAGTGCGGCTTCGACTCGCGCGTTTCAGGGGATTTTACTTGATTTTCCTTTCGTAGTTCCAAGTGTGAACGAGATGCCGATCTTGTTTTGAGATCGCAGAGGTAAGCAACGATCCGCAGGGAAACTGCTCTTTCGAAAGATGCGCCAGAAATACGGTCGGCGACTGCATACACCTGGTAAATAGCTAGTAAACAATTGACACTAAGTTGAATTGCTTGTAATTTTTTTCTTGACATCCCTCTCCGTATCTACGAAGATGATGTGGGTATTCTTACTAGACTCCGGTACACTTGGGGTCAGAAGGTCTTCTACTGAAAGAGCGTATGCTTGGGCATGTTAGTAATTCATGTTTCACTTTTTAGCGCACAAACGAAGAAGGACGAAAAGCGACACGGACACAGCACTGGGCCTTCAACTGGGCGAGCAAGACTCACTGGTCGTCTGACCTGCTGTGCCGCTTCATCAAGGTGAACAGCAGCCGACGGCCAGTACCGCTGGTGCGCGTGGCGCACTGTTTGGGGAAAATAAATGTTTGTAGCCCTGAATTGATTTCTCCAATTTTTCGTTTCCACACACATACACGGATGTAGTGCTGAGTAAAGCGCAGATGACCTAAGCTATCATGCCAGTCTGGCGAGGATGGCCATGTCATTCACAGGTGAATGATTAGCGGATTACTCGTTAGTCCCTTCAAAAATTGTTCAAATGGATAACAATTTATACGGAAGGAGTAACATTCGCTCTCCCAGGGATGATTTCTCGGCATCCACAGTTTGTCCTCAGGAGAGTAACATTTGCTCTCCCAAGGATCATCTCTGATGGTCAACAGTTAATCCTTACGAGAGTAACATTTGCTCTGTCAGGGACCATTGCCGAAAACCAACTGTTAGTCCTTACAGGAGTAACCATTAGTCCTCACAGGAGCAACCCTTAGTCCCTTTGCAGTTAATCCTTCAAGGACTAACTGTTTATCCTCTTGCAGTTCATCCCCAAAAGGACTATTGGTTGTGGCAAATCAGTTGATCCCCAAAAGGACTAACCTCCCTACCCCTTTTAGTCCTTTTTTCTTAGAGTGTATCTTTAGTGGAACGCCAGGTGGAAAGGCCGATAAAACTGTTTGGTAGGTAGACAAAATAACGTACTCTTACACTGCAGTGTGCATTACCAGAAGATAAACTTGATCAAGTTTGTCTATGACGCAGCTCATACATGTATGTAAGTCTGCTGAACGTAACGGTCTTTATTTGTTTCTGCAATAGTAAGTGGACAGATTTCGCGGGCGAGCTTATTCCAACAATGAGGAGCATAGCGCGACAGAAAAATGCGAACACACGATGTAAAATTGATTCTATGACCGTTTTCAACAGATTTTGATGAATTCGCTTGTCATGGAACTAAGAAAATTTTGACGCTTGGAGTGGATTCTACTCGACCGATTATGTAGATGGGGCTCTAAACCAGTGATGTTCCGTGCAGGGAATTTTCCCTTTTTCAGGGAATTTTCGACAGTCATTTTGGACGAAAGGGAAAAAGGGAATCTTCGCGATATTGCAGGGGAATTTTGAGGGGCGGCGAAATTTTTTTTATAACGATCAAAAGACTGTGTACATGAGGCTTTCGCATGTCGCAATGGTTTCTGGCGCATGTAGCGCGCCAAACCACGGCCTCTAAGGTTCGTTTTTAAAGGCCATAGTCTTTCTTGGGATAATTCAACGCAGAAACGTTGATGACATTGATTTGACTGACTGCTGGTTTGTGTGGCCAGCGATTCAGCTGCGCGGCGAAAGTTCAAGCCGATGCTCAAAGCCCGCCCATCTTGATCTGGTGAATCTGTTCATACTTATGAACATTGTCAATCAAAAAGCAAATATTACGCATATTTGAGGCGCAATATCAATACGTACGTATTCGGCAGTGTGTGTGTTTATTTAGAAAATGCATAGATACGTAATGCTAAACACCGCAGAGTTTATTACGCTGCGCTGACCATGCGACGGTATGAAAGCGATGGGAAGAGCCTGAAACACGTCGAACACTACATATATATATAAACTTTTTTTTGTGCAGGGAAATATGCGGGAATTTTTGGCGATGTATGCGGGGAAAAATGCCGGAAATAGGGAATTTTCGGGCCTCGGAAAGGGGAATTCTTCTGTCCAGGACGGAACATCACTGCTCTAAACACGCGAGGAAAAATAGGAACATACAAATGCGCAGTAAAATATAGCGAGGTTTAAAATTCCCGCATTATTTTATATTATGCGTTATATCTGCAGTAATAAACTTACGTGTTATAAATCACTTCTTGACGTGACTTAACTCAAATAATCTAGTGATGGTAACGTAAATATACGAGATTTCCTACATAAAGCTTTCGTACTTAAAATTTGTAATAGCTTTTTTCCGGCAACACATAAAAATGCATGACGATTGTGGCGCGTAATAGATCCTAGTGAAAGTGATCTTCGAGGTAAACTGCTGGAGAAGACAATTATGAGAACTTTACATGTCAGGAAACCTGTTATGCAGCAACACCGTGCCAGTTGAATCAAGAGCGAAATGTAAAGTTTCCTTGGGACTAGAACAACGTGCACTTTTGCGAATGAGTCCTAAACATTGTACTTAGTTTTCAGAGTTGCATAGACTTTCGTTTTATCGGAGAGGTGCTCCGAGCGATGTGAAGTATAAAAGAATGCAAGAACTATACATTTCGTTAGAACACAGGTGTTTTAACAGGGGAGGGTCATCATGAAACTTAAACATTGAAAATCTTGGAAAAACAACAACGACTATCTCTCTCTCTTTCTCTCTCTCTCTCTCTATATATATATATATATATATATATATATATATATATATATATATATATATATATATATATATATATATACACACACGCCAATGTCCCAAACAAAATTTCTGGCTACGCCACTGCTGTGTACGTTCGTATATACATGTGTTGTGTGCATCTCGCAGGTTTTGAAGAAGTATTTCCCCGGTGGAATATTTAACCATGACAGGGAAGGTTGCCCCATGTACATCGTACCGATTGGACACGGCGATTTCAGAGGTGCGTTCATTCTGTTTTGAACTTATTCAATACAGTGTAAATCGTCACTGCTCTTCATCGGCGACTACAAGGCATTGCCACATGCCTATGCCAGATACCACGTGCCTCTGTGTTTGACAGCACAATGGTAAATAGAATAGAAAATAATTTTTGCACATAATAACTTTATCGGAAAATTATTGGAAAACCGCGTGCAAAAACTCCGAGGTGTGGTTAATGTATTTCAGGTGAAGGAGCGTACCTCAGTGTGGCATATATAGTCTTATGTGCGATGTTTCTTTTTTTTTTTTTCCTGTGTGGAATTCAGCACTACTAAACCCAGTCCATATATGTCATTTTTTATATGCTTTGACACTGCCAGTTTGTTATTTATGCGTGTTAATGTTAACAAACCCCCGCAACAGCGTTGTTAATGTGCCGAAGAAAGTTAGCACTGAAACAAGAGAAAGTGCAGAAAACAAGCCGAATGACGTCAACCAATCACACTGCCTACCCTTCATACACCCCCCCCCCCCCCCTGATAGATGCTGCCCAAGTTCCGCAATATTTCCATAACGGACACCACAGCTAAACAAAACACCTCATTGTAATGCAAGCCTTGTGATCGTTCACGCTGTTCAGCACGTGGTGTTCTTGTCAGGATGTAACACCTCAGTCATTGAAGGAACCCATCGCGCGCAGGCATGCTACAGTGCGTGTCCAAAGAGGACATCGTGCGACATGTGATCTACACGATGGAGCTCATGCAGCGCGACATGGACAGCCAAACACGAAAGGTCAGTCACCTACCGTACGCGTGATAACGTATTCGCTATGCGTGTGCTGTAATGACCACTTGTATCTTTAACCCTAGCGCACATGAACCTTAGTTCCACTGCGGTGATGCCATGCTCGCAGCTGGACAGAGCAATGATCAGCTGTGGTATCACCACGTAGGTTTTAAATAAACACGGCATGCTGCGTAGCACGGCATTCTACAAAATCGGTGCTGAAGTACGGCTCAATTCCTGACTCGGATAATATTTTGACAACCACCAACTTGAGACGACCGCGATGATGGAAACTGACAGAGATCAGTGCGTTGAAATCGATGAGATGTTGAAGGGAAAACTATACATAGCAGCGATGGAGGAAACAAACGAGACTATCATACCACCGCTTTCCATGGACAAGTTTATACTTGCAGTAGCGCTCCCTGACTGTGCATTCACGAAAATGCTAGTTTTAAATAGAAAACATTTCTTGGTCGGTTCCCGTCTTGATGGAAATTTCTGTGTTACGAGTGATGCAAACTTTTGACCGGCTAATTTCACCTCACGGCGTTTTCAGATGATCAACTAATAATGATTATTACGTCATATCGAGTCATATTCGTCAAATCATCTTACCCTCCCATACTAATTTTGGTTTACCCCAAGTTAAGGGGGGTGATCACGGGAGCACCCAGACGTAGGCGGGCGGACAGACAGACAGACAGACAGACAGACAGACAGACAGACAGACAGACAGACAGACAGACAGACAGATAGATAGATAGATAGATAGATAGATAGATAGATAGATAGATAGATAGATAGATAGATAGATAGATAGATAGATAGATAGATAGATAGATAGATAGATAGATAGATAGATAGATAGAGATGAACAGACAGACAGACAGACAGACAGACAGACAGACAGACAGACAGACAGACAGACAGACAGACAGACAGACAGATAGATAGATAGATAGATATAGATAGATAGATAGATAGATAGATAGATAGATAGATAGATAGATAGATAGATAGATAGATAGATAGATAGATAGATAGATAGATAGATAGATAGATAGATAGATCAAGGCAATCAAGTATTCTAGCACAGAGCCACGCCAGGTCTCGGAACAGCTTTTCAAAAAGACCCCAATGTTCGTGAAACGTCAATTGTGGTTGCAGTGCTGCCTATGACATTTTATAAACATTACTATGTACCACTATGATACAGCCGTCACGTCGGGTTAACGTCAACTGCAGTTAAGCGCCATCCACTGAAGTTGATTTATGTAGCACTGTCCAGGGCTAACATCCTCGCGAGCACAAGCGCTACATATCAGCCGACCGCTTCTGGTATTGCTAATACCCGTGTTTCTGTTGACATCGTTACGCAACTTTAAACAACTACTTATATAAAATATATGCGACTGTTCAACATATGTCTGTGCGTCCAACATTTGTACATATCTTTAGCGTCACCTCGTAACGTTTCGCTCAATCAAAAAATTACAACAGTCACCTTCCCTCCGCATGCTTCGCATAACATCGATTCCCAAGGAAAATGGGATCTGCCGAATTTTTTCGAGGGTGGGTTTCAGCGACCCCCATTTGAGAACCACTGCGCTAGATGCCCGAAAACATGTCATGATGATGATGATGAATTTAAACAAAAAAACATATGTCATCGTTTGTTTTTCTAGCGCTTCGCTCACTCCGCCGAGATTGTAACAGTGCTATTTTCTTTTACAAAAAGAAAGCTCACAACTTTTTTTTCTTCTTGCATGTAGCTGGGGAGGACGGTGAACCTCGTCGCTTTTCCTCATAGATTACGAAGGCTTTAGCCTCAAGCAGGTCACCTCCTGGCAAGGTGAGTCGTTTGCAAGCGCTTGTTTGGAGCGCTTACTTATACCCCGGCGATCCCTTTGTTAGCCACCTGGACCCCCCCCCCCTCCCCCCAATCCCTTCTTTTGTTTTCTTGAAGTTTCAACACATAGCCTAGCAAGCGAGTGACGTTTATTCCACGAAGCTGCCGCTATGAAGTACGCGAACGGTCAAACTAAATTAAAGCAACGAATTGCATGCACATGCACGCACGTACGCATGCACACGGATGCGATCACTTTCTCCGATAAATGCAGGCTCGTAGGCAGCGAGTAAAAAGCTAGAAAATTATAAAGTGGAGAAAAGTTTTGTGGTATTGTATTGCATGGTACCAGCTTCAAAAGAGATGCTGCATAGCGTCAGACCATTTTTTTTTTTAAGAAAGCAAATTCCTTACACTTCTGTGCATTATATAGTCCACTAGCGTTTCGTCACCGATTCCCGCCAATTTTGTATAGATTTCTTGCGTTGTCCTTTGCAGTCCTGGACCTCTCCCGCTCGTTGACGGCGCTTTACGAAAACTACTATCCTGAAACGCTCAAGCTCGGTATCCTTATAAACAGTAAGTTCACAATGTTACTTTTCCATAAAATGTGTCCCTACCTGAATAAATCCCTTTGGCAAGTACCTTAATGAGAACCAACAGACAATCAAGCCAAGGAAAATATAGGGGACGTTACTTAATAATAATTGTTGGGGTTTAACGTCCCAAAATCACCATGTCATTATGAGAGACGCCGTAGTGGAGCGTTCCGGAAATTTCGACCGCCTGGGGTTCTTTAACGTGCACCTGAATCTAAGTACACGGGCCTCAAGTATTTTCGCCTCCATCGAAAATGCGGCCGCCGCGGCCGGGATTCAATCCCGTGACCTGCGGGTCAGCAGTCGAGCACCATAACCACTAGGCCATCGCGGCGGGTCTGGGGACGTTACTTGTAGTAATTGTGACATAAACGTGACGAAATTAAAGTGGGCTAAAAAAACAGCTTGCCGCCGGCAGGGAACCGAACCTGCAACCTTCGTATAACGCGTCCGATGCTTTATCAGCTGAGCTACGGTGGCGGTCGTCGTCCTGTCCACAATATAGGGTATACCTGCGCATTTAGCATCGGACTGTAGAAACTCGTATACATGTAATCAGTGGAGTGACAACAAAGAAAGAGCAAACTTGGAGCCAACGTTCGTCAAAGGAGCCAACGTTCGTTAGAGCACTGAGGAACCTGGCGAATACAAGTCGAGTGGTAATTTGGGCCAGTTCATGGTTCATGGTGTAAGCGCGCAAAAAACGGACGGGAACACAATAGAAGAGGGAAGCACAGACTACGCCTGTTTGTGCTTCCCTCTTCTATAGTGTTCCCGTCCGTTTTTGAGCAGTTACACCATGAATACAAGTCGTCTAGTTGCAAGTTCACCGTCGACCGTGAATCCAATACGTTACGTTTGCAATAGTACCCTGCTAAACGCACTTCTGCGCTCGCATAGCCTGCTCCAATTACCGGTGCCCCTTTGCGGACGTGGATCATTTCTCGTTCGCCCTAACCCACAGCTATCGCAACTCCCGCGTTCCTCCCAATTATTCGAATACTTCTTTCCATGCGATGACGTGCGTAGCTGGCGCCAGGAACTCGGGTCGATTAGCTAGCTCTGGTATACTAGCATAACGATATTCTTTATCTGGCTCTTACTGAAGTAACTTATTTGTGTCTTTTTCTTGCCTAAGTGTCACCTCTGGGACGAGCCTTTCTTCGCGCGCCTGTAACAGCTTTTGACTTCAAGTGTCTATCTCCATGCGAACTCTCTATCTCCATGCGAACTTCACATTTGCTTAACGCCCGTTTGTTTCAGTTCGCGGCCATCAAGTGTGCGACCTTCTTGAAGTTGACGGCTCGCTTGGATACTACCACGCTTTTTTTTTTCTCTTTTTCAGCGCCAAGCTTCTTTCCCATGTTTTGGAGGTTCATTCGCCCATTCATGACAGAAAGAACTGTGAACAAGCTGCACCTGTTCACGCACGGTGTGTACTCTCTGCATACGTATGATTAAGATATACCGTGCATCGGAGAAGCATACGGATTACGCATGTACCGCCACAATTTAATACCAATGTACTCCGATGCATATACACATGTGATCAAAAAACATATCTTGCTCCCGATAACTTCCCCTTCGTCATGTCAAAGTGATACAAGACATGCTTCAATTAATAAAGGGGCTGTCTTTGAATACACTGGTTTCGTTTCCATATCAGCCAGGCTAAGCAGCACCGTGTTCCGTCAGCTGTTGGAATTGGCAGTCAAGGGGGTGCCACCAATAGTAAATACAGTTCTCAAGTTTACAACTGAGTTATTCAAGCTTTGTAAAGTTCTCATCAGCAACCTGCGTTCGTCTGACAACAGTATCACCATCATCTAACTCACCTAACTTGTGTCCTCTGCAGGACCAAGACCTCTCCTAGCAATCTCCGGTTACTCCTGTCTTAATAAGAACTTCTTGCTGGGCGAGTTGGTGAGTACATAACATCGTGAATTTTACGCTAAAAAAAGACGAACACATGTGAGAAGACAGGACAGGCGCTTCCTATCTTCTCACGTGTGTTCGTCTTTTTTAGCGCAAAATTCACGATGTTATGTACTCCTGCCTTGTTTACAGGGGTAGCTGGAGCTGATTCTAAGTTACATACGAAAACTGCCCTAATTTCATTACGTCACCTAATTGTGTGCCGCCCTCAATTTAGCTTCCCATTACGTTGCTACTCATTCTGTCACTCGCAAGAGACCAACGGTAATCTGTCCTACGCGTCATATCGAATGCCAGCTCGAAACTCCGCCCCCCTACCCCCATCCCCCCTGAACGGATTCAATTAAGCAACCATGCGCTGGAGCTGTGGGTCCGGAGAAACATGTCAGGAAAGCGTTTTTACGTAGATAAAGGCACCAGTGACATGTCGCTGCTCCTCAGCGGAGCGTAACTGTCGTTCGCAGCCTGATTTCGACATGGCTTCCGACCTTGCGCGTCCCCGACCGACTTACGAAGCATCGTGGTAACGACAGTCGCTGTTGGTTCAACCGGCCTGGAACCGATTATTGCTGCTTGTCCCACTGAACGGACTCGCTTCTCTGACGCCGCACGGGGCGTGTTGCTCCACGATACCGTTGGTTATGATGGTATAAACGTTTAAGAGGCCGTTTGGCTTTGGTAGTGATCCATTACGAGCCCAGATGCAGCCCGTTGCAGACGAGAGCGAAAAATGCAAGGCATGTCCTGTCAAGTCCACCAACATGTTTCTGACAAACTAGACACAACGGCCCGATGTGCGCATGCGCAGTTACAAAGAGCGCTAACCGTGCTTTAATGGTTTTGTATTTACCATGGTCAGCAGAGTGTAGCTGCGATTAAGTACTTCCTCAAAGGGCAGCTATGGAGAAACACTTTACCCTGTTTTGACAGATAACGCATTCTTGATAACGACTTCATGGAGGAATGAAATTTTATTTTCGTAAAGTTTTGCTGCATGTGGTTGATTACTATACAAGGAGAAAGTGAAAGCAAAACCTTCGCTTCTTGGAAGTTCGTGCCTAAACGTTAGTACGACAAGACGGATTTCAGAGTAAAACATTTTGGGCCGCTGTGGCGCAGAAGTTATCATAGTCTGCTGAGGTCAGTCTTCGACTTATTCAGCAGGCACTGCAGCAAGTTAAAGCTAGGCCCGTGCAGACGCCGACACAATCAGTGGATGTCACATCGAGGTCGTATAGTAACATCAAGGCAGCGTCGCCACTAGTTTTCCGTTCTTTCGTCTTTTCTGGCTTACCAAGACTTCTCTAAGATTATTTCTTTTAGAAACTGTAGAAGGTGCTGTGCAGTAGAAGTTCAAGGTTACATGCCATCACTGCCGCCATTAGTTGCATAGTGTGAACCCACGCAGCCAATGCCGGGTCTTGAACCTGCCCGTGCCATCTACGATGGTCACTGTGGTTCACGCTCCGGCTTTGCTACATTAAATTCATGCTGCCACATAGTGAACGGCAACTTAATGGTACAGCTCTACTTAACTACTCTTCCATTTACGTGAGCAGCGAGTGTGGCAGCTCGCCGCTGAGGTTCGAGCGGCTTAATTCCATGCAGCTGGCTTGCTCCTGTTATGAGATGCAATTATATTTCGCTTGAAAACGATTTCATTGAACTAATATTAACACTTTCATCAAATAAGAGAAAAACTGTGAAGGACGGTGGAGGCAGTTACCGTTGCGGAAGTAGAAAAGTAGAAAAGGAGTCGTGCAGATGTGTAAACGAGATTTGCGTGGGCTCGCAGATGGCTGGCAGCAAGTTCTGCTGAAGCACGTAGACCCGAGTCAACTACCGGCGCATTGGGGAGGCACGATTGTGGATCCCATAGGAGGTGCACGCTGTACGCACGTGGTAAGTATACTACGACTTTCTTTAAACCGATTCTAAGTGCGAAATGGTGAGCTATGAGTCAAACTTACTGCATCACACCATAGCATCCCATCACACCATAGCATCACACCATAGCATCACACCATAGCATCACACCATAGCACCATAACATTACACCATAGCACCATAGCACCATCTAGTTGGAAGGCACGTTTTCGTGTGCCCTAGCTCGATATGTGTGATTCAACCTTTCATAACAGCGAGCCGTGCTCTTTTAAAACGAGCAAAATAAGGCATCAGCTGCAGACATGTATTACTCGGCAAAGTGAGCTACGCATACTTCTGCGCAATGGTAGTGCCATGGGTTGTGACAGGATAATATTCTTAATGGGGGGGTTTAGAAAATAAAATCACGTGGGAATAAAGCTGCGATTGGAAGAAGTTGCGTCCGGAAGTACATATCTCTTTTCCATGCAGTGTATCTAATGTACGTCTTCAAGCTCTTTAATCGTCACTTAAAGTTGCGCTTTGAAAAAACCTACGCTAGTCAGGAAGGCAAGCATACGCACTTATGGGAGGTCTTTGGGCTCGCTGCAGAGCGAGCTATTGCTGCGCCATACAGCACGCCCTCGCCTAATGGCGGCTCATGCATCCAGGATATCGGTGTACACATTTGCGTATCACCGTTCTTTCCGGAGTTCTCGGGGTATTTTTTACGTGGTTTAACCTAGGAACAGAAGAGGCTTTCTGACACGAAGAATCAAATCAATGAAAACACGAAGTTGCTATCACACGTGCAAGTTCGTGCGATTACACGCTTAAAATGCACATATGAATGAGACACAAGTGACATCGGGCTAAAGAGACTCCGCGACCCAGTGCAAGAATTCAGTACAGGTAGTAAAAACATTCTTCAGAACCTTCATCTCCTGTGTCATTGGGCAGAAGCCTCTGTTTTAGGCGAAGTTTTCATCGCGCGTACGACCTCTATCGCGTCGTTGCAGATTGGGCCCGGAGGAGAGCTTCCAGTCGCCGTGTCGCGCGGCGGAGGTGGACTGGCTACCGATGCCGAAGCTGTGAACTGCTTTCTGGAGCACGGCCGCTCCCTCGAGGTGCCCGTTCATGTCGAGACAGCGGGCGCCAAGCTCCACTGGCGGTTTCAAGCGAGAGACGTTGTCTTTGCCCTGTGGAAGACTAGAGGTGAAAACCGCGTCCAGGTGCTCGCGCCGCGAAGGATAGCCTGCGACCGGGACCCCGAGTGCGGACAGATGCAGTGCGACGAGCCAGGAACATGTACGTACTCTCTCTCCAATCTCATATTTACCCATCCCAGTGCAGAGCAGCATACCGGAATACTACCATCTGGTTAACCTCCCTGCCTTCCTCTTCTCTCTCTGTAGTAGATAACAAACAACAAACCTGCATGAACAGCTATGGTACAGAAAAGGGTCATCCTGTGCTGTGAGCAGCAGCGAATGTGTGCGAGTGTGCTCTGTTCGGCAAGGACACTTGTCCCTTATATGGGCTTCTTGTAACTTGTAACATATATGGGCTTCTTAAAAACGTGACATGTCACTTAGTAGAACATACAAAAGTCAGCGAGTTAGCTATAGGACCACACATTATCGGCTAAAACGCCAATGCTTGAAGTTTAGGCGTCCTACGTCCAGCGCATCTTCTTGAAAGCGAAGGAGTGCATACTTATCGCTTCTGAAGCGCGCGACTGCAATGTGAAAGAAACACTGACTACGTAAAGGTGTTTGTTGTGTCTCTCACCTCCACATTGTCGGCAGCATAAACAAACGATCAGACAAACAAGGTTTCGCTTTTGCTGTGTTTTAAACAAATGTCTACACATGGAGGTCAAGCCAGTGATATCGCCCTGCCATTTTCTTTCTTTTTTTCTTTTTTTTTCAGACACGTTTCTCTTCGACAACAGCTTCAGCTGGTTTACGGGAAAGCAGCTCTCCTATGTGATACGAGTGCACCACGAACCCGCTTGCGAGCGTCGAGCACACCACGAAGAGCTGAGAAATCTTCGTCATAAAAGTGAAGTGTACAAATTGTGTTAAGTACCACCACAAAGTGCAACCTATGGACTGAGACGCCAAAAAAGAAAAAAAAAAAAGGAAGACGTCTTTTTCTCATTCATGAGGAACTTTACAGTTTACGTACCTCAAAAAATAAGATGTACTATAGCCATTCCGTTTACCACTTCGTGATTTTCAATAAACAAGAAAAGAACAATGAAGCACCGTGTACTGTATGCAAAGAAAATGCGTTCACGATCAGGCAAAACGCGCATAACTAAACATTCGAAAGAAAGCAGCACCCAGTTCTATTTTGTAAGTCGTGTCGCCGAAGCATCGGGCGTGCGACGACCAGCTCAACACGCTAGTCTTAAATCAAGTCGCACTTATTTAGTTCGCATTTTCTTGGCGTTTGTTATTATTGTAACTATACAATGCAGCGTGCGTTCAGTGAAGCACACCTCGCAGTTGCGCACGAAGTTCGAAGCCATGCAAGACAGTGGGCTTGGGCTCCGGTATAAATCTCATTTAATCATTAACATTAAAAACAACAATAAGACGACATGCATGATTCATGTATACAACGATCTGCCTATCAAAAAATACACAACTGTATGGCATGTATATAGCGATGCGAGGAGGAAGGCGCGCGCTAAACGCAAAGGACCTTGGCTCGCTGGAGCAGCATTTCAGGCGAGCTGAAGACGCTGTCTGACACTGTTCAGAAAAAGCTGCGCCCCACTTCCTGCCACCGCAGGCTATCATCTACTTCACAATACTGCAACAAATGAACTCTCCTTGAACTTTCCAGGCCAACAGGATCTCGTGACTTCACAATCAGTAAGCCCCCCTCTGACTCATACTATCGCGCGACTCTGCAGCTGTCCTGAGGACACGTGCTTGAGAGCTACTCGGCCACGCATGAGCACAAGACCAGTTCTCCAAAGACACGGTGAAGTGCACAGCGCGAATCCTGAAAAGGGACGGAAAGGAACTTAAACCGTGGCCTTCGCGATTAGCTCCGGCAAAACGGAGCGTTGCCGGAACTAATCGCTGAGGTCACGCTTAGACGGGCGGCGATAGCGAGGTTCTAGTCGAGGGCCACGGTCTGTCCGACGAAGTCGGGTAAGAACAAGTCGCCCTCAGTGTAGACCTTCTCGCGTTTGCCCTCCAGTCTCTGGCGGGCTGCGAGATCGAAAGAGGGACGAAACCTGCCGCCACCTGCGGTCCACTCTGAAGACATCAAGAGCTGCGCACCGATAGCCTTCATTATTTATGGCATGACAGCATCCAAGACCACGGTCAGCTTGGACGTACAATAACACATATAGCCGTGCTTGCCTGAGGGTGTAAGAACTGAAGATTCGGCGAGCTGGCAAGGATCCATTATGAAGGTAATAACAGCGCATAGATAAGGAAAATGGAAAGGATAAGTAGAGAGCAAGGAGCGCTTTGCTCATCCTTTTTCTTATTGTCTATGTACTGTTAATACCCTCTTAATGAATACCTACCAACTCGCCTAAGTTTCAGTTCTTACAAGCTACATTTCCATAATGGTAAAGCGCTAAAAGAAAACGGAGACTTATGAAGAACACAGGACGAAGCGACGAAGCGCTTGAACACAGGAAGCGCTTCGTCCTGTGTTCTTCATAAGTCTCCGTTTTCTTTTAGCGCTTTACCATCATGAACGTATACCAACACGCCCAACTGGCAGTTATTCTACATTTCCAGTACTTCGGGCCCTTTTGCTTGTCTTTCTTCCTATCCTTCGCCCTTATTTACATCGCGCTTGCCGTATGCCGTAGGCGTAACTCGGCCTACTGCAATAGTATCAAGGTTCCACCCCTGAAAATCAAGTTCTTGTTTGGCGGGTTCACATCATCCGTCAGCCACGGTAATAAGACAGCGCTCTTTGTCTCTACATATACTGTCCCTTTTCCTTATCGCATTGTTAATCTACGCGCTGTTAATGCCTTCTTAATGCCTGAGGGTGACTTGTCCTAACCAGACTTCGTCAGAGAAATACTGGCCCTTGGGCCCGAAGGTCGCCGACAGAACATGGTCCGAACTGTACTTTTCCATCTCACGACCTCCTTCGCACTGAGCACTTCACCACGGAATATCAGCTAGCCTGCGGTCCTATACACCATTCTCTGAAGACGCTTACTCAAGCAGTCTGAAAGGGTTAAGTTTGATGGCTGGTTTCTGTGCGAGTTCGCAGCTGGCAGTCAACAAGCCCGTTGGTGTTGAGTTGAGGGCAAGTTGCACTGCCAGACAGGAACGTGAAAAACAAACTGGAACTTTGGAATGCTACTAGAATAATGGCGGGCGAGCGGTCATCGGATGTGGTGACAGCGCACCACCCACTCGGCAACGGGATTCTCCGCGCGAACTGCGGTCACATTGGTGCTGTGTTCCAGCTGGCGCCAACCTGCGAAAAAAAAGGAAACAAATTGGTGTTGGATTCTGCATTTTACTCTCTCAGTGATGGCTACAGATGAACGACGCGGCAACGACGGAATAAAGGGTCAGATTTAGTGAGAGTGTATATGTATACAATCACATGTATCCTGTCCTGCCTGCTTCTTCTTGTGTGTGTTTCTTTCGGTGCGCTTCAACCAAATTTTTCAAACATGAACGTCAACCAACTAGCCCAACTTGCCATATTGCCACATGTATCCATTTGGCACAACAGTTTACATCTTCTGTCTGCGGGATTTTGTCAGAGAGTGCAATGTTCATCGGATTAAAATAGTTCGTGGTCGGCACCATCGCAAGGGAGAGTGACGAAGCGAGAGGACAGGAATGGTGATGAAATTATCGCGTGAAATGAAACCTGGTAAAACGTCATAAAATGGTTGTGTGCTGTAAAATTGTTTGTGTCGGTACCATGCCTCATACCATCTGTCAATACCATGCGTATCATGGCTACTCATATTTCCCGATCCCAAAAAGCGTAGTTCTTTGCCTTTGCTTATGTTAAAAACATTTATTACGTTAGGTAACTACAACAAAAAATTAGGTGGGCAGACGAGATTAAAAAGTTTGCAGGTATAACATGGCGCACAGTACCGGGTTGATTGGCGTAACATGGGAGAGGCATTTACCCTGCAGTGGGCGTAGTCATGCAGTCTGATGATGATGATGGTGGTGGTGATGATGATGATATACAACGCGCTGTGAGCAAACCAAGTACACTTGTAGTATAACCACTCTGTTCTTAAAAATATGGCGGTACATTATGAGTTTTTATCGATGTTTTAATTACGATGCCTTAGTATATTTACAATGTCATTTAAAATATTGCTGCAAGCATGCGCTTCACAGCAACAATGAAGATTTCACTCACGCTGGATTGTATTCCCGCAAACAAAGACCTTATGTATTTCTGCACTGGCAGGTAATTGTGGATAAACAGGTCACAGACCAATGTCAAAATAAAATAAAATGACGTTTCGTATTGTGCAGCCCATTGTGCACAAGAGATCAGCACGGATCCCGAAAAGTCATTTTATTTTATTTTGACATAGGCCAGTGACCTTGCTTATGAACAATGCCTTTACCTCACCAGACAGAATTCCGTCGAACTCTCGGCTACATTACTGATAAATAATGAGTTTGCCCTTAAAACAATCTCGTTACAGATTTGGATTATCGAAATCTACGCCCCTTTTATTTACATCGCCAAGGTAGCAATCGCCAATCTGAGTTTCGCATTTTCGTCTAGCTGTCAATTCAGCTGCTGACTGGACACCGAAAAACAATCATCAAGCAAAGATCATCACATTTACAGACAATCATTTTTCCAGCCAAGTGACAGCACAACACAGAAAGACAGAAATGATAATGTAACACAAGCAGAAAGTCGCGCACCTATGTAGCCGCCAACCTCGTAGAGCCAATGGTATTGCAGGAAGGTATTGACGTCACTCGCGAAGCGACCGTCGCCAGAATGCTGCTCCGAGGACCTCCTGAGCAAGAAATTTCAGACTGGTGAGTAGTTGCACACGGGCTATGTGGAAGGACTGTATACCTTTCAATCTATGGGAAACAAAGGTGTAGCTACAAGATAGTCTCTGAACGACACGCCACGCATGTAAGATGCGTAACTCGGACTATAATACCCGCTGTTCGTATAAGTATACAACAAAATTATATCATTTCGGTAAACGTGCCAGCTGATTAACTACGACTGCTAATACAACAACTGTACAACTCACGTCACGGCCCCACTTATATCTGCTTGAATTCAAATAATTGCTAACTCTGCCTAATGAAGGATGAGTTTCAGTTCTAAATAACATCTTTAATACACGAAACAATCAATAACACCCGGCGCGCGAAGTGTATACTATGACGACAGTACACAGTAATGACAACTACTTCGTGCATCTTTTCCGTTCACTCTTCTCTACTAGGAAACGAAAGATGATGTAGAAGACGATGTAGCTTTGTCCGCTATGGTTATTTTAGGGGCGAAGCTCCTTAGGCTCTCACGAAAACCGTTGTCGTCGAGGCTCGCCGTAGTCCCTAGTCGAACCGCAGATGCGAAACATCTGTGCGCAATACCGTCTACAGAGCGTACATAGCGCGCATATGGCTTAAAAAACCAACAAAATAGAAGGCCACAACATTGTACAAACACCGACATTTAACCACTCATCAATCAAAGTATATGACAGAACAAAAGGTTAACAAGAAGAAAATAAAAGGCTGTTAACCAGAACAAAATAGAAGGCCACGATTGATGATCCGATGCACACTGCTTCGCCCCATCATCAGCATTCACTTCGGGGATCTGCAGCCATTTTCTACGTCGTCTTTCGTTTCCTAGTAGCGCGCTGGATATTTCACTTCTATTATCACTTTCCCGTACAGCGCTATGAACTGACCCATGTGGCGATCCTTTCCCGGTGGCGATGTCCCTCTTGCGCGCCTCGAAGTGCATGGCCAGGAAGACCTCGCCCACCACGCTGCCGGCAGTAGTGGCGTCGTTCAGCGCCACCTGGTGCGTCGTGCCCGTCGGTCCCTCGTGGTCGACGCGAACACGAAACACGGTCTGCACCCCGTTGCCCGCCGAGTTCAAGCATCATTAGTATACGTACAGATATAGTCGACCTGATATTGTCGCGTGGTAGTGACGGCGAAATATACGAACTCAAGTCAGTAAAGATTAATACTAGGCGAATTTGTGCCCAGAAAAAGAGACTCAAAGAGCAGCAATCGCTGTACAATGATAACGGCGAGCACGGATGTCGGTGGCCGATAATAATTGTACGGCGAGTGTTGCTTGTACTCTGACCATTTCTTTTTCCTGGGCACAAGTCCGCCCAATAAATGTTTTTCGTCTTTACCGGCTTGAGTTATGCATCCTTCGCCGTTATAACCACGTGACCATATCATCGTTCGAATAACGGACAGCACTACTGGTGTCATCAAAAGCCACAAATTACGCAGGGATTAACATAATTTTAAAAACTTTGGCTCCTGGCTATGAACTTGAGTAGCACATATATAACCCTGTCTCCGCCTAACAAACGCGGTTCGTATAGCCTTCAACAGCACTGCGACAAACACCTCATTGCAAAAGCGTTGACTGACAGGTGTGTAAGTATCGTGTACTGTTCATTACAGAGGCCGAATTAGCTATAAGCTCCTGTAAAAGTAAAAGAACGGGGGCTGCAAAAGCAGCGCAGATAGCAATAGCAAAACTAGAACTGTATAGTAACGAACATAGGCTTAAGATTTCCATTTGCTCTTTTTTTTTTTTTAATATGAACCACGAGCATACAAGCATAGAAACAGATGTAAGCTTTCTATGCAACTGAGCTACGCGCCAGCGGCTCGTCCGTTATACTAATGTATTTAAATTATGGATATACAGCAACAACGAAAACCGACCTACGGACTGCCTTCTTTCTCGACAATGAAAGAAAAACTATGCACATCCCTAGGGTGAAACAGGACTTATGCTGCGGTTTTAGAAGTAACACATCCTACGTCACATTTTAAGTGGTCAGCTAAAGGTAAAATAAAACATCAAAACTTCCCGGAAGCAAGTTTGTGCAGTTGGATAGGACCTGCGCACTTACGTCTTCATTATCCCGCGGTTCAAACCAAGAGGCACGGTCTTTTCGTTGGTTCCTCTTCTTCTGCAAAGGGGAGAAGCGCACGTTCAGATAAACGTATACGGTGCGAAAGAGTACCGCGGCGGGCGCGTTTTATTCACCTTGTTTTCTTTAGCGTGCTTCTTCTCGTAGTGTATCCTGTACTCCAGACGAATCTGGCCCATAAATTGAGACGGCACCTGAACATAAAGGAGAGAGTCGGGTGAAGGGTTCAATGCAAACGTGTACCTTTAGAGAACGTTAGAGTGCTAAGTTGAGGCGCTCATTCGGCAACTGTTTCTGACCCATTTTGCTGAACCATTCATCAAAGAAGTTGAACGAGATCATGAGGCCAGAAACACCAAGCTACTTCCTAGATTACATAACAATTCAAAGAAGCTGTTATGGTTTACTACATCTACGTGTGAAATTACTGTCATTAAAGTACACGTTGTGTGTTCTACAGCGCAAGGACACAGAGTCAGAAGTTCTCACTGCCCAACAGAGCGTAGAAACCGCACCTCTGCGTCATTTGGAAAGAGATATTACCATAGATAGCTGCTAGACGTCGTGTTTTTTTTTTTTTTTTTTTTTTTTTTTTTTTTTTTTGAAGTAGGGTGCATAACACTTTGCGAAAGGACAAGGTTATGAAGTGAGTGGCAGGCTAGCGAGAACTTACAATCCACAGCAGCTGCTGGTACCAGATGAGCATGCGCGTGACGTTGGTGGCAGCGCGCGCCACTCGCAGGTTCTCCTCGGTCGCCTTGCGCCGCTTGGGGGCGAACAAGTTCGGAGCGATGATCATGGCCACGTTCTGCACCGACATCCGGTTCCGGCCGTCTCGCTCCGTCACGTCCGCCAGGAAGTTGACCAGAGCCTGGTGGGAAGACAGCGCGAGACACTCATGCCTAAATTAAAACACTACTGGGCAGAGTATGGTCAAGCCGATATAATGGGACCTCGGCGCTCTTGTCGTTGCATTGCATTGATAGAAGTTCTCGTGACAGGGAAAGACCGCCATCCACTCGTTTGCAGATTGAAGCTACAAAGGGTGGATTAGAAGCTCGTCAACTGGAAGGCCTACTTTCGACGAAATCTGTATGAATGACCTTTGCAGAGCCGATGTGAATCCCTTCCTTGAATAGCAAATGAGAAATTTTTTTTAAGGCACGTTCCCCTCTTAGACTTCTTCGCAAAACTCTGGTTCGTTCGATACTCCATTACGCCAGCTCTGCGTACGATCCCGGCATTGACACACTTTATGGATACCTTAGAATCATTCCGAAGCAGCGACGTAAGTTAGATATTTACAGATTACGCACGCTCACCTAGTGTATCGTCATAGGCGTGCGCAGGGTTGTCCATTGGGGAGAGGGGGGGGGGGGGGGCAAAGTTTCACAGCATCCCCCCCGCCCCTCCCACTGTTGGTAGACTCCGAAAGGAAACGAGCTCCTCAGAAGTCAGAAAAACGAAAATGAAGGGATGACGTACTTCTCACAAAAGCCTCCCATTGGTCCTCAGCTTTCCAGGGTAAAGGCGCGGGAAGTAGACAGTTCTTTGAATGCAACATCAGGAACCCTAGGTCGCCATCATTTTCAAAAAACGCTTAGTCATAACCTAGCGCATTAAAAATGACGTGTAAGGTCCAACTGACTGAAGTCATGAGGCACAATTGCCCCCCCCCCCCCCCCCGAAGTTGATTAGAGGGGGGGAATCCTGCTCCCCCCATGAGCTCGTCTATGTGTATCGTTTACGAAAACAGCCTCAGGGCTGGGACATCATTGTTTACTGAGGAAGCTGTCTCGCGTAAATCTTTTTCATAAAATCTATCACAATCCACAACTGGAAGATTATCTTCTTGCGAGGCTACCCAACATTCTAACTTGTTTCAGTGTGCTATTATGGCTTTTTTTTTTTTGTACATTTTGGGTAACATTTGTTACGTTTTTTTTTTTTCGCTGCAGAACTTATAGATATGGAGTAGCCGAGGTAATATGAACATCTACCTCTCCACAGCAAGACAGTTACAACAGAACAGAACAGAACAGAACAGTTTTGAGCAGATTTGAACATCAACACAGCGTACGTGCTCCTTTCTCCCACACATATGCTTTAGTATTTCTTTATTGTGAGTATCTCGAATGACTTGAAGTACCTGCCCACCTCTCTTACCCAAATGGCAGATGTAATTGCCTTTAAAGCAGCAGTGGAATGTTATATATACTAATGGCAGCGCCCCGTTTTCTTCTGTTCAATGTATATATAGATAGGTCGTTTCACACGAGCGGCAAAGTGTAGCGGAGTTATTTATTTCAAAATACCTCATAGGCATAGGTCGGCACAATCACTAATGAGTCGCCTTACTCAGACTCACTCGAACTCAGATCAGGCCGTGAGTCTGAGCCTGAGTGAGTCAGGGTGAGTGATATGTTGGTGAGCTTAAGTCCGATGAGTCCGGTTGAGAAAAAGTTTAGTGAGCCTGAGTCTGAGCGAGTCCGGTTGAGAAAAATTTTGGTGAGTCTGAGTCCGAGTGAGCCCACAGAGCAAAATATATTTCTAGAGCGAGTGTGGGTGAGCTGCAATTCTTTTTGCCGACCTATGCCCATACGTCTATAAGGGTCATAGCCGCGGAATGGAGAGGCGCGCGCCTCTCCAGTCCGGCCGTATAAAGCGTAAGTAAGTGAGAGAGAGAAAGATTCAAGAGATGCAATATAGGGTAAAGAGATTAACCAAAACAAATACAAGGTTTGCTACCCTACACTGAGGGTGAGGAGAGGAACTAGAAAAGAAGAAATAGAGAGACCAGTGGTTGGACAGAAATAAAGTGATCATTACAGCATATCAGCAAAGGATTATGAGCAGGAAGATCCTACATCGTCTATTTTATTTTTATTTTTTTTGTTCTCTAACGAACACATCTCTGCCGTCCATCATAAGATGAGTGTAGAGGGTACACAGCGAATTCGCTTACCAGTAAAGTGGAACGATTTGCTTCCGGCAGCAGCAGCACGAGCAAGTTGAGGGCTTTGATCTGTTCCAGCAAGGTAGGGATGCCTGCATCGAGAAAATGCAGAAAACTATACAAATGCGTACCTTAATTCCGCGCTTCCTTACTACACAAAATCGCAAAGCCCAGAAAAAGAAGACAAGCTTGTTTAAAGCTTGCATTCGTTCTACTCTATTCTATATACGCCTGAAGCCGTGGAAACACCGCCAACTTCACTCTGCACCACTGTCCCTAACTTGATTACGGAGGCACATGCCAGTTGTACATCGCACCAATAGAAAATTACGGCAAGTTCCCCCAAGTGCAAAAGTGCCACTGCACGGGAGTGAAATAGGAGCACTTGCACCCCCCCCCCCTTCCAAAGGGGTGCGCAAGTGCCCTTTCGGGGTGGGGGCACTTGCACGTCCCCGTGCCCAAGTGCCCCTTTCGTGCACAACTGCCCCTTTTTGAGCACAAGTGCACCTCATCCCCCAAGGTGGCCTAGGCCCTAGGTGAATGAGGCTCGCAACGGTTTAAGAACGTGTGTGTGTGAGTGTTTCGCGGTCGCATACGTTAGCTCGGGTTTCGCGGGTCAGAGTGTGATAAGTCTTGCCGAAATTCCTCCGCCGTGAACGCACAACGCTTCCTCACCTTCCACGTGCAGAAAGGCCTCGGCGTACTTGTTGGTGAGCAGCGGTTCAGGCAGGTTACGCAGGAGCTGCTTCAGCAGGCCGGCAACCTCGTGCACGCCGAAGCGGCTCAGCACTGCTCCGATCTGCTCGGGATTACGGCTCCCGTTGTAGCACGACTCGAGTTCGGACCGCAGCGCCTGCACACAATGTACTACGTCAGTTCGTGGCAATGAAAACAAGTCAAGGAATCGTTGCATTTGACCTAAGGTTTCTGGCGAACTGTATACACTATACCGATCGGTATTTTCGAGGTGTAAACAAGGTGCTGTACCATGGGTGGCTCGGTGATGTGCTTATTGAGGCCATGTTTTAAATTCAATAGTGCCAAATCACTTCAAGAACAATACGGTATATTAAAAAAAGCTTCCACTTGGGCTTGTTCGTTCCGCGTTAAGACGAGTAGCTTTGCGATAGGACGGGACAAAGGAAAGAACAGGAATTGCGTTCTGTGTGTAATCGTGTTCTTTGCTTTGTACTGTCCATGCGAAACACTACTGGTCTTCAATACAGAATCGTTTGTTCGATGGTGGTAAATATTCGCAGTCGCATGTAGACCAGTGAGAGCGCTCTGCGTTAGGAAGGTCACTAAAGAGAACAGATGGCTGTTGTTTTCGTTACAGCCCATGGATGGAAAACCTTTATTAATTGTCCGGCAGATTAATGGCCCGGGCTCAGGTCTCATGTCCTTCAAAAGTTTTTTCATGACATAAAGCGTGTCCACAAACTCTGATGTCACGTTTTATCGGACAAGTTGGCGTATAACAGATGGAAACAAAAACTGAGCGACGAAACGTGAGCGAAAGCAAACAAACAAACGCATACACACACAAACGCAAACAGACATACACGCACACACGCACAGACACATGGGTGCTTGCTCGCACGCACGCACACACAAATGACGGACACGATAGCCGAGACTGGCTGGCCCCTGCCGTTTCAATGGCTTCCTTTGACCACGTTATATAGAACCGCGAAGTTTTCACTTGAACCTGATAACATGTTCGCTAAGATGTCCTCATCAAATTCTTTCATCAAACATAAAAAAGGAGAGTGTTACAGCGCGGCGGTATCATTTTCAGATATCTCGCCGCATTCCAGACCTGTTTCACCGACGAGTCACAAACAATTTCACCAAGAACTCCAGAGACACTAGAGCGCCTTGCGCCTTCAATACGTCGCGTCCTCGTAAATGTAACAACGTTCACTTGGACGCAGCTCTCAAGGTTTTGTAGAAGCGCTTCTCCACGAAAAGTAAACTCGCCATCTTCGACATATCGAGCGTCGACACCCTCAGAGATATCAAGTGTGATCGAGACCCGCGGAATGCGCACCTAGCGCGTGCGGGAGCGCACCGCAAGCGCGCGTCCCGTCGCACTCTCAACGCGAAAGCTTGATTGCCGCTGCTGCAAGATCCCGGCAACGCAGCAAAAGCGCACGATGACCGCTCAGCGACGTCGGATCCCGCTTGTCCACGACGCAGAACAGCGTCGTGCGTCGACTTTCATCACGAGGAAGGAAGCCCCGGAGCAAAAAGATAAACACACGCACGCTCGATCCAGTTTGGCTCGGCGGCACCGATGACCGTGAAAGCGGCGGCGCCCATGCTGGCGTCGAGGCATCGCCCCGTCGCGGCGCGCCTGCCTGGTCAGAGATCGCGTGTGCAGTCGGCAACAGAGGGCCGTCGCCCACAAAGTTTGTTGCCCCGACCGGTAACAGCGCTATAGAACAACGCCTTCACCGAAAATTCTCGTTGAGCCACTTGCAGCAGCTTGTGAGCTCTTACCGATCGGTATGCATACATAGATAACGATTCTACAGCGAAGCTGTGTTAGTCTACCCGTCCCGTCGTCGTCGTCGTCGTCGTCATAGTAGTAGTAGTAGTAGTAGTAATGCAGTAGTACTAGTAGTAGTATGTGGTGGTGGTAGTGGTGGTGGCAGCAGTAGTAGTAGTAGTAGTAGTAGTAGTAGTAGTAGTATGTGGTGGTGGTGGTAGTGGTGGTGGCAGTAGTAGTAGTAGTAGTAGTAGTAGTAGTAGTAGTAGTAGTATGTGGTGGTAGTGGTGGTGGCGGCAGCAGTAGTAGTAGTAGTAGTAGTAGTAGTAGTAGTAGTAGTAGTAGTAGTAGTAGTAGTAGTAGTAGTAATAGTAGTAGTAGTAGTAGTAGTAGTAGTAGTAGTAGTAGAAGTTGTAGTAGTAGTAGTAGTAGCAGTATGTGATGGTGCTCGATCACATACGCTCGCGCTGTCCGATGGTTCTCACGGCGTATAGGACTGGCTGCATTTCTTTTATCATTATTATTATTATTATTATTATTATTATTATTATTATTATTATTATTATTATTATTATTATTATTATTATTATTATTATTATTATTATTACGCCGGAGATGTTAGCTTGGTTCATCGCTTGGATTGCAACTCCAGCTGTCGGGTGTTGACTATGGTATATACATTGATCACATCTACGCACAGGTAACACGTACCGCCACGCTCACGCACACAAAAGAGTCATTCATAAAGTTTTGTTAAAGACTGTAGTCAAGAACACCGACAGCGCTTTTGTATCGCGCATCGGGCCAAGAATTGCGCCGCAGCTCTAAGCTCAAGCCGCGTTCCATATCTAGTGCCGCCTCTGGAATCTGTCGCTCTGTACGTCATAACGGGAACAATCGCACGGGACTCGTTTTAAACCACACCGAGTGTTTACATGTGGTGCACATATGAAAGTCTGACTGTTTAATCTCGTACTTAAAGTAGTTTGTATAAAAACATACCGTTCAGATCAACAAATGCTTGTCTTGATTATTTTGATGACCACTGAACAATGTTGATCTCATCTCGCTTAGAAAAATTCCGCTTACACGGAAGCAGGAACTCCGTGGAAGACGGAGCACGACGTATGTGTGATAACCATCGTTCCTCATTGTTGTAAGAAGAATGTTTCCTTTTCAAGAACATCTGGCGATCTTCTTGGAAAGGAAGCGCTGGCCAACATGAATGTTAAAGCAAAGGCCACTATCCACAAGCCCACACGTGCGCACACGCGCTAGCACGTTTGCAAAAGTGCGCAGGTACAGTGACGTCACTCACGTCAATCTTGAGCGCGGAACCAGAAACACGCAGGATGCCTTCTTCTTGAAGTGCGTGGCGACGCAGGTGATCTAGAATCTGCAAAAGAAAAAACAAGAAAATTTGCATCAATGCAATGGAGTAACTATATTTGTGTCCTTTGAAACGTGAACTAGCACGTAGACGGCCCGTCGGACCGCCGGTGCTTCGAAATCCGGGCGGCGTAGGGTAGCAAATGGCCACAAAAAAATTTCATGTAACGAACGCAACTATATATCGCTCTCATGAACCAGTAACCGGAAACAGTTCAACGACAAACAGTGCGCGTTAGGGGACAGTTAAATCATTTGACAATGGTTTCCACGATATCAACAGCAAAAAGAACTGTTGCTGGAAAATGTTAGGTCGTATAGCTGGTATAGCACCAAAGTGAGGTAGAAGTTCGACCTGCGGAGGGTCCCGCAATTCGACAGAAGCTACCTTTTTGCGAATTTCAAAAATACGACGGGGTGGCCTACACGAATGCCTACTCATTTCAAACTGGAATGGCCAGCAGCCTGACGTGTGATAACTCTAGCTGCGAGGAGACAATCGCCCATCTTCTCTGCGAGTGTCCTCGCTTCAGTGCCTCAAGAAAAGAACTTTCAAAGGTGTTAGATAGACATGACAATTTCGCCCATTGTCGGAGGAAAGGGTCTTAGGGCCCTGGCCGAGACCGTCCTCGGCACGGAAACCTTTGAGAGCGTTGTTGCGTTTCTTGCGGACAACTAGTCTTAGAGACAGACTTTAAGCAGTGGCATTTATATTATTATTGTTCTCTTTTTTGCTTCTCTCTTCTTTTTCTTCTTTTTTCGTAACATATCTTTTCTGTAATCTTTTATTCCCATTACCCCTTTCTCCAGCATAGCGTAGTCAGCCGGTCTGAGAACTGGCTAACCTCCCTGTCCTTCCGTTTTTAGATGCGAAGCAGCTTATGGCGGAGTTCAATCCGGTGGTGTGCGACGTGACCACCCTAACTACGCATGCGCAAACCCTATCCACACACCAGCTAACATCTGTGGCTGCGCCGTAGCAAACCTCCCTCTCGCCACATGCCCCCTCCTCGTTTAGATAAAAGGCTCGCGTTAGGTCGTAAACACGCTCAGTCACTGCACCGGCTGCGCCGGTGTCATGAGTTCCAACGTCAACGTCGGCGCCAGTGTGCACCCCCCGAGATCGCGGGGGGTGCACACTGGCGCCGGTTTGACTAGGTGTCTACGTTAACAACAACATAAGAACATAAACACAACACAAACGATAACATTAAATACGCAACATTAACGGAAACATTAACGGAAACACCTATAGTCAAACCGATGCAAACGCGGTGTGCACCCCCCGTGCTGCTTCGCATCGACTCATGAACCCCTTTAGCGGGAGATGGTGTAATTTTTTTTTCCTCCGTCTCAGATAGGCGTAAGCAGTTATAAAATGTCATTAATCTGCTAAGTTACGAGCTTCACCTACCTCCCGGATGATTAGCGGCACCTTGTGCTGCACCGGAGCGTGCCGCGCGTTGTCCTGGTCCAGCAGAGTCGTCAGTGGCACGCCGTACAGCGGGCTCTCTACAAAGTGCACAGCAAAGGGCGAACGCATGTACCAGAGATTTTTAGCGTGTCGAGCACGCCGATGTACCAAACAGCGCTCACGTAATACCTTGTTATCGAACGCTGCTAGTACGATGGTGTCTTACAGACGCGTTCTCGTGTTTCGTCAGCTTGTTTGTAAAAAAAAAAAAAAATTGAGGCAGCTTCGCACTAGTGGTGCCAAGCCTGAACGAAGAGCAAAGCTCGATGGCCTTCCATGTTTCTCTTTAATATTCTTTCTTTTGTCATCCTTTCCCTGTTTCTTGTATGTGTTTTTTTATCTGTTTCCTTCTATTTCTTTCTTTCTCTATCTTTTTCTTTCTTTCTTTCTTTCTTTCTTTCTTTCTTTCTTTCTTTCTTTCTTTCTTTCTTTCTTTCTTTCTTTTTTTTATTTCTTTCTTTCTTTGTCTCTCTATTTCTTTCGCTTCCTTCTTGCTCTCTGTTTTTTCTCTCTTTTTTTTTCTTGTCTGTTTATTTCTATCTCTTTCTATGTCTGTGAACCATGTCTATGTCTATGAACCACGCATGATGAAGAATTATATTTCGACAAAAACAACGCGCATACTGACGATTACTCACACTTTCTAAAATTTACTCGAATACCTATGTGGGATATGGTAGACCACTCCTACAACACCTCTACGCAGGGGCGTAGGCAGAAATTTCTTTCGGGGGGGGGGGGGGGGGACCCCGATCAGAACTGGGGGGCCGGGCAGGCAGACGTGGTCCAGTGTCATTTGGTGCTATATATGTCGTGGCGAAAAAAAAAATTCGGGAGGGGCGGGGGGGGGGGGGGGGGGCGGTGTGACACCCCTGGCTACGCCACTGTCTCTACGTCATCACAATACTTATATTCCCCACCGCAAGATGGCTCCACACAAGCTTCCTAACGTTTGTCAATCCAGTCGTGGATTTACGTACGTACCTTTGGTTTTCCGGCGCGTGTTCTTGCGCCGTGCGTAAGTGATGCCCAGTCGGTCGAAAAGTGCGGTGAGTTCGATGAGCGCCAGGCTGCGGACCTTGCGCCAGTCGGCCGGTGAAAGGTGGCTGGGGATCGTGACGCCCGCCGGGCTGCTCGCATAGAGTCACCAGCTGCAAAAGGAAAGAAAATAAGTAGTGAAAGGTAAGACGAGTGAGTGGCGCGGATTTTCAGCCATGAAATGGAGTAACGCAACGAACACTCAAAGAGTAAATGAGTACTCAGGTTAGTCTTCTGGAGGGAGTAACTAGTTTGCCACCTTTGCATCGTGCTTCTGTGGAGTAAATGTGCACTGACGAACTATTGCTCCCTTACGGTTATTCCTTTTAAGTCTAACTGATGTTCTCAAGTGCACGCGCAAAGGGAGAGGAGGAGGCCGCCCGCCGCCCCCCTCTCCTTGTTCAGAGGCCACGCAGGGGCTTGACGATAATGGAAGCCGCGGGCTCCTGATGTTGCATTGCAAGAGCGGTTTACTTCCCACATCCACCAACCGTAGAGCAGGGGACCAAGGGCAGTCCGCTGTGAGCAAGCACGTCATTGCTTCTTTTAATTTTTGCATCTGTTGCGAACGTTTTTCTTTCGGACTGGCCCAATTAAAAATGAAGGGAGTGAAGATGGTATAACATGAAAGTTGCCCGTTATTGCACTAAGATGAAACAACACCATTATTGGAAACCACAAAAATGTCGCCGAGGCTCAACTCCAATCAGATGATAAGTGCGGGGGCTTTACATGCCAAAACCATGTTATGATTATGGGGCGCGCCGTGGTGGAGGACTCCGGAAATTTCGACCATCTGGTGTTATTTAACGTGCCCCCACGTGTACGTATATACGGGCCTCTGGCGTCTTTGCCTTCATCGAAAATGCGACCGCCACGGTCGAGATCGAACCCGCGACCTTCGGGTCAGCAGCCGAGCACCGTATACTGTACCACCGCGGCGGCGGCCCCCATTAACGGTTCAAGCCACCCCCCCCACTTATTATAAATTGCAAAACTGGGCACAAAACGTCGGAATGCGGACGTAACATTGCGAAGAGAGGGGACATTTGGCGACCGTCGTGCTGAACAGACTGTTGAAAGCGAAACACTGTCGCAAGTTAACGCCGGCTTCCCATTCGACGCTCAAGAGCAGAAACCTTTGCGTAAGAAGCGGCTTCGGGCGCAGTGACAGTCCATTCATCAGTCTGGCTCGCTCGGAGATCGTTCAGATTGCGTTGCCTCCAAAACGAGCGCAGAAATGACGTGCTTTTCGCCGCTACGCGCCAAGAGCAGTCGGTCAGGTTCATAAGTAACCAGCACAATGTTGTTGTAACAGGGCTATCGACACTTAGAGGTAACTGAGGAGGCAGTGTAACACTTCCGTAAAGTACATTAGTCCTTTCGAAGTTATCTTTGTGCTGCTTGTACGTGCTTGTACGAGCGTGCATTCATCACTTTTTTTTCTCTTTTTTGTCTTTCTATTTCCCATTCTGTTACCACCAGGGCTGGGTAACAAACCGGACGCTCCTCTAGTTGATCTGCCGGCATTTGTCTCTCTCTCTCATCTCTCTCTCTATCAGGCTCTCACCACAATGTCGCAGGTTCGATTCCCGGTCGCGCATGTCAATTCCTAAGGTTACCTGCTTAGCAATTTCAGAGACGTAACCTAGAAATATGCAGTTTAACCTCATATTATTTTGTGCCCTCTCAAAATCAAGCTTCTTTATTCAAATAATATATAAACGCACTCCGCTACCTTAAAAATGCTCTGCGTTTCATGTTACGTTGCGATTTTACCTACAGGTCACCGGTAAAATACCTCTTGGTAAAACGTTTCGTACACACTATTTATCGGTGCTTACGACTTGTGTGTACGCGTTAAGTGTGAGTCGGCATTTTCTTGTTTTCTTCATTCTTGTCATGAGTAGCGTGTTTTCGATTTCTTCGGATGTAGCCTGCTCTAAAGATGCCCCCCGCATTTCCATTTTTCCATATTTACAATATTAACTTTCAATACAGTACAGTCTACAGTCCAAGGGTCTGACGGAATCCAGCCTAGTTTCGGGGATATACAGTGAAATAAAAGAAAACGCCGATCAAGGTAAACTTCACCTTTAATACAGTATAGTATAACTTTACAGCATACTGTACTTCTATACTATCCCTATTAATAAGCGCCGGCAAAAGGCAAGCTTCTATATCGGTGCATGAAGTTACTGCCCTAAGCACCAGAGTAACAGCCCGCACAAGCTGTCGGCCGCCCACGAACTCTCACACTAACACAATGGAACACCACGTACTAACACGGAGAAACCGAGACGGGACCGACACATCCCTACAAGCCGTCACGCCACACATGCATAGAAAGTTGCTATCCTCGGTAAACCGTGAACGCAGTTTTTCTTCGCGAATCTTCCCATAACCCTTCCAACTCGGGTTTATAGTACGTGCGCGCACACGCGGAGAATCCGCTGGCTCCTTAACCCGCATTGTAGGAGAGCATCTCGAAAAAGGGCAAGCTGCAGCAGCAGTTGTGGCTTTAATGTTGCTTTTCCCGCTTCCTGTTTCTGTGCGCGGTCTCGCAAACAAATTGCAACCTCACGCCCAGTGCGGCGCGCCGGCTGCGGTGTGCGCTCTTGCGTTCTTGTCATTTTAGGTTTCTCTGACTGGTATGACTCTCTCTCTCAGTCTGTCTCTCTCTCTCTCTTTGGCTTGAGAAGACCAACGACCGAAAGTGCTGCACTTTCAAACGAGCCTGCAATGTGCTCTGAAACGAGAAGCCTTTTCTTTCTCTTTCTCATCCACTCTCTGTTGTTAACGCGCCTTCTTTTCTTCCCTTTATTTCGAGCAAGCACGACCGACAACCTGCAGGAACCTAGCGGCCGAATTAGACTACATAGCTCACGCGCGATCGCATGCGCCCACCGCGCCTCTGGCTTTGTGTATCGCACGCGAGCCGTTCGCTTTTTTTAAAAAAAGAGAGTCGACTGAAAAGAAAGGCGCCGAAAACACCGCCCGCACAGGGAAGGAAGGAAGGAAGCCCGTCTGGGGACGAAGTCCACTCGCAACTAGAAACGCGAGAAAAAGAAAAAAAGAAGGCATTACGAATAGAGACAGGCAGGAAGGTTAACGACGCCGACGCCGGGAGTCCGATGAGAAGAAAGCGCGCGCTCTCGCGTGTGGTCAAGCGCAAGCGTTTGGCCGAATGTCTGGTGCCAAGGGGCCTCCCGAGGAAGCGACTTACACGCGAGCTATAGCCGCGGCAGCTGCGCGCGTATAGCGCTTAGAACGACGCTTTGACGCGACGTTTAGCGGTACGCCGGACACGCGTTTGCTGCTTCGGAAAGCCGTGTTTTCCCGGAAAGAGAAAGTGAAAAGGACACGCAGTCCAGTGACTTGAGGTGTATACCGTTTCCGTACCATCCGTGGCGCGTGGCCGAAGTTACGCATCAACTCCACGGTTAACATGGCCGCTGCGCTGATTAGGTGAGAATTCGTGACGATGATGATTATGCTGAAAAAAAAATGTAATTAACTATAACTTCATTTCTGGTGATTGGAAAAAGAGCTTAGAGTTCCCAGCTCCAACGCGGCTCCGAAAGCTGAGGTTGTGCAACTTGCAAGAGTAAAGGAGCGCTGGAGAATAGCGCACATGAAGCCGCCAGCAAACAGGGGATCGCCCATTCCTTGCGCGTGCATCCTTCCCGCGTCACATACCTGAAATATCAGATGACTTAAAATGAGAAGACCCCTCAGGAGAAATCCAGTTTTAAATAATGTAACGGCTTCGCCCGAAAGGTGAAGCCGTTGAAACCAAAGCGCAAGACGATTGCTTGAACAAAATAAGGTCGGTAGCCTTATCAGCCTCATAATATCAGAAAGCAGTGGCCCAATAAGCGTTAACAAGCACAGCGTATCGCGAACACTGTCACACATGACCAGATCTCTCCCGAACACCGACCCACGCGTGCTGTCCACAAAGCTAGCGTGACAGATAGCGCTTACTGCACTGGGAGATCAGAAGCGTCGCGCCGGTTCTCGTTTAAAAGCGGCTTCGAAAGCCGAGGTTGTGCAACTTGGAAGAGTAAAGGAGTGCTGGAGAATAGCGCACAGGAAGCCGCCAGCATCCAGGGATCGCCCATCCCTCGCGCACTTGGCGTTCGGCCGCGCGAAGAGCCATCCACCGTCAAGGTCGGGCCAGAAGAGGAGGCGTTTGCGTGTCTTCGACACCGCCCCCCCCCCTCCTGCCAGTACAACGTGCCCACACCCCACCATTACCACCAGTACAGCACGCTTTATCGCATGCCTAGTAGAACATTGGCACTCGGAAATATTGTTCGTATCCACTCCGCTCACCCCCGATGTGCCTTTGCTCGCGTACTTGAACCTTATACGAGACATCACGACGACGGCGACTACGACGGCGAAAAGCTCACCTGCAGCGTCTTAACGACTGCTATCGGAATAAAAGAAGTCATGTACGGCTACTTAAATATAGCGGCACTTTACCTAGTGGCTTCCCACAGAAGCATTCTCGGACTGGTGGACACACATGCCCGGGATAGAGACAATAATCACGCCGTCGCTCCAGCGTGCGTTCGCGATTCGGCGCCGCTATCGCCGCCGCGTTAGCGCGTATTAGCGCGCGTCGAGACGACCGGAAGGAGACGCGTCAGCCGGTCGTCCAATGTCGACGGCCGCTGGCCACGAGCACTCTCCTTGGGTGCGCTTCGACGAGGACGACAACGACGCTCGGCGGTGGCGGTGCGCACGAATTACGGGTGCAGCCGAAGCGTGCAAGTGTGCCAGTGGTGCGTCCAAGCGTCCCGATCGGGCGGCTGGCGACACATCGGACGGCCCAGTGGCGGCCCTCCGCCACCAACGGGGTCACCCTTTCCCCGAATTCGGACACTTTCTATATAAACGCTCCACGGCCACTTTCACTCTGGTCACCGGCATCGCGCGCGCGCGCGGCCCACGCACAACTTTTGCCCGAAGGCCGGATCACAGTCGTTCCCACACGGTAGGCCCATTCCCGTGTCATTTCATTCTTCTTCTTTTTTTGTTTATTTATTCTTCTCCCACCTTTTGTTATCCTCCTCTTTCATCACCCTCCTGTAAATCACCATACCATCTAGAAAATTCACTCTCCACTGGCGACACAGGTGTTCGCTACGTGAAATTGCATGGCCGATTTCGTGGGACAATGCACACAATACGGCGCGCATTCGTAGACACAGAGCAATGAAGTAAGTATTAATATCTTCACATCACGGCCATTGGCCTATTCGGGGATAGAGAAAGAGAAATGCTTTAATGAAATACTGGAGATGTTAACCTGGCTATTCGCCTGACATGCTACTCCAGGAATGGGTTGTGATTATGACATTATACACTCGTAAACACATGACAGCACATAGAGTCACACACACGCGCGCACGTACATTACACTATTTATAAAGTCTCTTCAGGGCTCATGGCCCACGAGAACTTCAAGAGCGCTTTCGTGGCGCGTAACGCACAGGTTGCGTGTAATGCACCAAAGGGCATCTCGCCGCGCACTGCAACGTATGCACTTGTACTCTAAAGCTTCACAGCTGCGCCGTTATAGCCTTGAATCAGAATTATTGCACGAAGCTTACTGTAGAGGCGAAGTCAATATGTGATCAAATTGACAAAAGAAATAAAAAAAGAATTGCTGCAGATCCACGAAGTGAATGCTGCTGATGGGGCGAAGCAGTGTGCATCGGATCGTGAATCGTGGCCTTTTATTTTGTTCTGGTTAACAGCCTTTTATTTTGTTCTTGTTAACCTTTTGTTCTGTCATATGCTTTGATTGATGGGTGGTTAAATGTCGGTGTTTGTACGGTGTTGTGGTCTTTTATTTTTTTGGGGTTTTTTTATAAACCATATGCGCGTTATGTACGCTCTGTAGACGGTATTGCGCACAGATATTTCGCACCTGCACTTCGACTAGGGACTACGGCGAGCCCCGACGACAACGGTCATTCGTGAGTGCCTAAGGAGCTTCGCCCCTAAAAATGCGTCACGCAGTGTAAGACGGCACCTCGTGTGATCACGTGCTACGCTTCCTCTGCGACTATGGCATGTTGATGGATATATGCGCTACGACCCCTTACCTATTTTTACTTTCTTTCGTCCGATAATGCCAAATTTAGCATGACTCCTACCCTGGATTTTTCCGTGCCCTCTTACTGTGTCTCGCTGCAGCGTACGATATAGTCGCGTGTCAGCGATCGCTATAAGTAATAAATCTCACTCGTGCTTATATAGCACAGAAAAGGCAACTTTGTGATCCTCGAAAATATGGGCACCGCGACTTCTCACGATGCTAGATAAGAAGGAAGTTGCCGTCTCGACTTCCTCTTTTGTGCAGCTCGAACCGTGAGACGTTTCTGTGGACACAGGGTGTTCGATGGGACGTAAAAGCGCATTAACTCAGTCCTTATTATTCTGCACGCGCTATTTCCGCATTTCTCGAAGCAAGAACACTCTCGCTATTACTCTTCGCACCTTGGAATGCCGTTCAGTTCGTGAGCGGAATTTAGAAGCCGAATCCCTACCCAACAGCAGCAGCAACAAATTTCCATATCCGCTCAGAAAGGAAGAGCCTTTTTACAGCATGGTACAGCCTACGTTTCGCGCTTAAAAGTGATACTTTACTAGAACTTCGGCGATCAATCCGCCGCGGTGGTCTGGTGGTTAGGGTGCTTGACTGCTGACCCCGAAGGTCGCGGGATCGTATACCCGGCCGCGCTTCGATGGAAGCGAAGCAAAATGCTGTAAAGGCCCGTGACTTTAGATTTAGACGCACGTTAAAGAACCCCAGGTGGACGAGATTTCCGGAGCCCTCCAAGTACGGAGTCTTTCACAATCATGTCGTGGTTTAGGGACGTAAAATCCTCACAATTATTATTCCAACTCCGGCGCTTTTTAGAAATTGCATTGCCTATTAAAACCTTTAAGATAATCTTTTATGAATGGATACTACACTCGGCGACAACATATCTTGACAATGGAGCGAAGGCTACGGAGGCGGGGACTTCCGCACATTCGTGTTGCTCCGCTAGTACGGCAGCTTACGGCTGATTTCGGTTTTGCTCGCTCGCATCGTTTAGAAAATTATATGCACGAAAAATGTGAATGTCAGAAACATTTCGATGGATCAGTGTACATTGTAGTGCCATATTACGAGTGCCAACGAGAAAATTAACAGTAAACTTAAGTACTGCTTTTTTGGCGCGGTAGCAGGCATGCGCTTCGGTTCTGTGGCTTCCACAGTGCTGTCAAGAAAATTTGTCGTCGAATATACTTATCTAACATTCCATAGGAGCTTTCTTTTTTCGCATACAAAGCTGACGGTATATATGTCTACTGGATTTCATTCAGGCTTATTTAGCTTTCCCTGCATCGGTGGACTGAAATACCTTTATTTTAATTTATTTATTCTCAGGAGCACCAAGTAGGAAAGCCGATTATAAATATAGAACAAACCCGGAATGCTGTGGGAGTATTTAATGCGAACGAAGCGAACAAAACATCATTATGTAACCGGAAACTATATAAAGCGCCGACAATGGGTACGTAGACGACAGAGGCACGGACGTGCTACCTGTCTGCGCATGTTCTTTGGGCATGTTACCTGAAACAAGCACGAAAGACATCACCCGCACTTCCTTCGCACGTATATGTCTGTCACCAGAACTGGGTCAGAGATAACTAAACATCCTGCGCTGCGTATAATGGGATGCCTGACTCCGAGCAGCAATAGCTACACGCGAGAATTAAAGCACTCTGCGCCGACAACAGCTGACAACTTTTCAAACAGCAGTCCTATCAGCGCATCCGTTGATGCCGTCGACAGCGAAGCACTTTGGGCCGAAGATAGTCCCCGATTTCGCATTGATAATGTTTTACTCTTTGGTGTTGGCACCTGTGTACTAAGACCCTATTTCTAGTCGCGGAACTGAACGCTGACGCGATTTGCCACTCGTAGCGCTTTGCTCTATAAGTACGAAGTGGCGCCAGCATTAAACAGTTACTGCTTTATGCACACGCGCGCTCTGCCAGAGGACGGCGGAGCAAACATGGCGAAAAGGCTATAACAGCCAGCTACGGTGCATCCTACGCGCACAATTCGACGCGGCCAAGTCAGGTATAGGACAGTTACCGTTGCGGAAGCGGAATCAGGACGCTGACACAAAAAAGAAATGAAGTCAAAACAGGCTTGAAGCTTGTGTAGTAGTCAATTGATGCTTCTCTGCACGCGCGGACCATGTGTCGTATGAATAGCCCACCAGTCTTCGAAGAACAAGACCAGTTATGTGAGCCAATGAAGTCAACTTTCTGGCGAAGGTTAATCCTTATTCTGCTCTAATAAGTACTGAAACAAAGCTTAGCTGCAATACCATTGCGCATCGGTTGAAGTTGCGCAACACTGATGCTCTGTTTCTCTATCCCTTCCCGTCTATCTTCTATTTATCCCTTTTGAGCCATTTAATCCCTATCCATGAGCGCACCTTAGCAAACCGAACACTTGAGCCTGGCTAACCTCTACGCATTTTCCTTGCTTAGCTCGGACTCTGCCAATGCCATCAGTGCCCGCTGCGGCGTCGCTTCCTGATCGCTCCCAGTTCAAAAGCGACCACCGATGTTGTTTCTCTTCCGTTCCGGAAATAAGCCCCTGAAACTTTAGTTCGTGTCTCCCGCTTGCGTAATAGATTAACCGCCAGATCCCTGCCGACTACACAGTGCCTACACGCGAGTCAAGAGCGGCGAAGAAAGCAAAGAAAACACAGCGTCGAGCACGCGGGCGCAAACTTCCTGGTCGCTTTCCACCGGTATCCAAACAAGCACGGCCTCTGATACGTGCTCGCGCTGGCACGAACACGGGCAAAGCGTTCGGGGAGAGGAACGGGGAGTGGAGGCTATTCTAGATGCGAGCGCAATACCATTAGGGACTTCCGCGAAACTACGTCAGTGGACAGCTTGGAGAAAAAAATAAAGGAAAAAAGACAGAACGTTTCCGCTCGCCATTCCACGTCGTTGTTTTCTTCGTGCTGTTCCTATGCGTTTGGGCGGATGCTTCCTTGCTGGATACTGAGCAGGTTTTAATGCTTTCTTTGTACGAACGTGTTCGACTCAGAAAGATAACAAAAACTCACAGAGGGTCCCTTATGCATCAGCCTAAGACGAATCGAAGGCGAAAGCCTTCTTCTCAGTCGATGTATTAATACCCCCACTACCCATTTTTCTCCGAAAGCCTTTCTGCACCTAACGTGCTATTGCACGGCCTCAGTGATCGGAAGTATAGCAAGCCTTTCTGAATTTCATCCCTGGTTTAGCACTGCCTCCGTGATCCGGGTACACCTCTGACAAAGCGACGACGTCATGCGATGACGTCATAACGTAGCCTCACTTTGTGACATCATAGTGACGTCACAAAGAAGTCTTCACATATGATGTCACGGTGATGTCATCAAGAGATGGAAAACTTTTTTGCGTCACTCGCGTTGACACCCGAGGACACCGACGGTCAAATCTCGCGTTTTGTGAGATATCTCAAGGATTTCGCTTTAATACTCTAGTGAAATTTACTGGCAACGTTTCTACTACAGCGGTAGCTTCGGGCAGCGCGCTGACTACAAATTTCCTTGTCTGTCTCCTATGAATAGCGTTCGCGATGCTGCTGCCGTAGGGGTGCTCCTCTTTCCTTCGTCACAATACTGTAACGAAACCGGCTCGGGCATGGAAAATAATTCCCGCGGAAATCCGCGAGCAGCAGGAAGTTTCGTAAAAGGGAAGCAATTTGTGCCGATCCAACGTCCACGTTGCATACGAGTGAAGCGAAAACTCTCGTGAACTCTCGAAGAGAGACGAAGCAGCGATGCTTTCGTTTCGCTTCTTCTCCCCTTCATGGGTGCTGGCTGATCAGTGCTGACAACTACTTTGGTCGATTACAGAACTTGGGAATCTATGCCCCGCACGGTATGTGCCAGAGCAAACACGTTGGGTCAGTGAGATTGCGCAACCTGCCTTGTAGCCTACAGGGTATACGTGAACGTTCTAGGCCATTCAAACCAGAACGGGTACGTGTTACTGTGTACGTGCCCGAACAGATAAGCAGAACGAAAAGTAAGAAGTGAATAAGAAGTCGGCCAACGAAACAGACAACCGGCCTCAGCTAAATAGTATTCGCGAAGTCGGCATCAAAAGCATCCGAGTGATGTGAAAGAATAGGAGGGAAATGGAACAGGATCGTGCATTGAATTGAGGCGCAAAAGATCGAAGAAGTGAAATGAAGACGATCAGTGAACATCCAGAGAGAGCTTCACTTATCACAAATTCTCACGGAAGTGCGGGATCCACCTCTTTTTATAAAGGTATCACTTTCTTGTCTACTTTCTTACGCTGCTCCTCATAGGATAACGGATAGATAAAGACTAAAGATAGCACGAGAACTTTCACACACTCAGCCAGCTGAATATATTTTGATGCTCTCCTGAGCGTCCACTGAAGCTGACATGCCCCAGATTTTATCAAACCGACATTTACCCGCACCTACAGCTGTATCAACGAGTTTATTTTTGAGAAAATCGCGTAGACCTCCGTGCAGCACACGAAGAGTTTGCGGCCTTCAGCTCTTCGTATGCAAAAACTATTTCCCTTATCCTTACCTCGAGATTTTACCGATGCAACAAGCATACGAACACGCTTTATTTAGTGGGTCATGAGACGGGATATCAGCACATTACAATCGGTATCGTGTACTGAGAAGATGGTACAAACCGCTGCCCTCACTTAGGCTCTGCAACTATGTGATCGTTTTGAAGACAGTGTTTATCTGCTCCGCATTACACATAAGAGAAAGCTTTGCTTATCACACTAAACCACTCAGTGTTTTCAGCGTGCCCAATATCATAGGCTACACCGCTGTCATATGGAGCATACACTGCGCGAACTTTGAGGCATTCCTGCAAGGGTGTCTTGGTATCTCTCTTTCTTTTTTTTCTACTCTCTGTGTCATCGTTCTGCGCTCGTAAAAGCCCATGAATGGTGGCGCCTTTCTTCAACAAAGCACCTTCGCGCATTCCTACCGTAAATGTGCTGCTGAAGAGATTACGCCGGTTTGAAACATCACGCAAGCGCCGACAGAGCCGACGCAAAATCTCCACTGGGACCGTTACTGCAGTGACTACGCGCAAAAAGTGATTCGAGGCAGTTTAATGTACAGTCGTATAGTAACGCAGGGCTGCTGTCGAGACGGCGAGGAAAGGTGCAACATCAGAGGCGACTGACTACAGAAATAGAAACTACAATGGATGTAGCGACACCAGAACCGAGGCTATAGACTCTGACACAATGCACAGCCTTCATAAAGACATTGTTCGCCGGCGAAACGCAGCGCCGTCGCATACGAAGCGGCCATGTCTGTATAAGCATTTGCTTATGTTTGCCCGCTCGTTTTCGTCCGCTCGTTACAGATGCAAAGTGACGACACGTCGGGACGTCTTCCGGGATGATTATAGATATAGCGTCGCTGTCCATATGAAACGAATAAAAATATCAAAGCCAATTCCACCCCAAGCGAAAGCTGTACGAACTGCGGAGCATTGATTCGCCTGTGTTGCCTCTGTGTTTCCCTTGTGTTCACCTGCTTTTTTTTCTGTTTGATCTTCGTGTGTTTCTTTTTTCTTGTGTTTATCTGCGCTTTTCTGTTCTTTTCGCGTGACTATATGATATTTTATACCCCTTTCTGTTCTCTTCTTGCGATTACCTTACTTGTTTTGCAATTATTTATTTTCCGTTCTACGGTCTCCTTTCTATTGTTTGCTACTCCGACCGCGGTGCGTCTAATGGGGAATTCAATTGGGAGAACCGGAGAACTCAAAAGCATGCTGAAAATGCTCTCTTCAGAGCAGGCGCGTTTCACTAGTCGAGCAGGAGTAGGAGCACTGCCATGCCATTGGTAGAGCGAGAGCGCTTTTGCAGCACCGAGAGCAGCCAGGAGCAGTTTGAAGTGCTCTCGCCTGTAAAGCGGAGTAGGCGGAGTGTGAAAAGAGTCACGTGACTTTTAAGCGTCACATTCTGATTATTCGTTGTTATTTTGCTTTAGCGGGCGAGCGCAACGTAATGGTAGCAACCATATATAGTTTGACACCACTAATGTTGGCAGTATTGGCGCCGTTTATTCGAGTAGCGGCGATGACGACCATGAAGTGTACACAGCTATGTTACTCGATGCGTCGTTGCGCGAAACGTAGTACGTAATTGCAAATAGGGATAATGACGTACGTGTGACCGACAGATTTAACGCGTATTCTGCTGCTGTCCCGCAGAGAATGCCGGGGCTTCGGAATGTTCTCATCACATCGTATATTTCTCTTCACTCGTCATGCTCCCCGGATGCGTACCGTATTCCAATGGCAGATCGAGTGGCCCTGCTCTCAGTGCTCTGCACTTCACTTCTCCCTGCACGACGCCACTACTCCTGCTCTCTATATGGAATTCGCCATAACTCCCGGCGCTGGCGTTTCGGCTCCAGCTTCTCTCCATCGTAGATGTGTGTCTAACCAACGCTGGTCCAACTCCAGCCGGTGGCGTTCCGCTGTCGCTTGCTGGCTCGGACCGACGAACTAGCCACGGCCGCTCACGGCGTTCACGGGCAAGCAAGCACTGGCGTTTCAAACGTTCAGCCTACTCGGCTGATGTGTATGAAACGTGGGATGTGATTGACCCCAACGCGAGACATGAGACCATAACAGGGCGGTCCCTTCAGCTACTCCACAGTTTTCAAAAACGTGTCCAGCAATGAAGGCCTGCCACCAAATTCAATAGCTGCGTTGACCTGCTATGGAATGCAACGCCGATTTGGCTGCTGCGGCGCTCTGGCTTTGGCTGTTACGCGCCTGTGAGCAAGGAGAACTAGCAGAACGAAGCAGCAAGCAATTAAAAAAAAAGCAGAAGGTAAATAAGTAGCGTGAAAGATCGACAGCCCAACGACCCATGCTGCGCGATTTTTATCATTATGGAACATTTACTGCAGACGCCCGAGTTCGGTGCTCGGAGCATAACCATGACCGGCGTGCCTCGGCGCGGCAAGACCCGCCTATAAGGAAACGTCGTTATAACGAAACCGTATGCACAGGAAATTGAGCTGCACTGAGTTAGTTATAAGCGGGTTCTCGTCAAGGAAGGAAGGAAGGAAGGAACTGGAGAGAAAGGAAAGGCAGGGATGTTAACCAGTCTAGAAGGACCGGTATGCTACCCTACACTGGGGAAAGGGATCGAGTTTGAAATTTAGAGGTAGAGAGAAAGCGAGAGAGAGAAGGAGAGGGGATCACTCTCTCTCTCTCACACACACACACGCGCGCGCGCACACACACACACACACACACACACACACACACACACACACACACACACACACACACACACACACACACACACACACACACACAGTCATACTCCTCACAGTCACAATATCGCTATTGGCACATATGATCTAATGTATCCACGGAAACGCGGGAAGCGGGAATTCCATGGACCACTCCTGAGAAGAGTAAAAAGAAGAGTAAAACCTGGTATACGTTGAAACAAAGCTTCGCTGGATAGCAGCGACATGGTAATAGCGAGATTGTAATGGCGTTAATTAGCAACTGACTCGTCTGTCTATTAATTAGAATCTCGCGACACAGTCACGTACCCTATAGAATCTACAGCAAAGTGGTTGAGTGGTCCTCCCAACGCTGTTTGCCTGCTGTAGTTGACATGAATGAAACCGAACTGTTACCATGCAATCGGACGTTGTACAGAGTTGTACAAGGCAGTTCTTCAGAGTCGGAAGTCTGCGTTTCATCGCGAATCAGATGAACAATTATTCGCTAAGATAACACCACTCCATCAATAGATCAATAGCCACCTTCGTTCATAATATCAGCATTAGCGCAGCTGTAATTCTCTCTCACGACAAATTCCAGCATACGAGGCTTTTTTGTGAATAGAGGCCCATGCTACGCGGCTACAACCACTTCACTTTACAACGCCGCACGAACGCTTTCACCATGATGGCACTCTCACGTTGCGTCAAATTGCGTCACGACTGCTGTAGTACAGAGAGTCACGAAGTGTGGCACGAGGTCAAGATTGACAAAACCAGTTTACAAATATAGACTCGGTCGAAATAAAGAGACTTTCTTGGGATCTTAGCGACGTGTGTGCTCTGGCCATCCAGATAGGACACCATTACTTTTATCGTTGCCTTTTTTTTGTTGCTGTTGTTCGCGACATCTAGCGGCGTAAACGTATAAGCCCTCCCGTTCATGGACGGCGTTTACAGCGACAGCATTACTCTATGAAGAATGTGCATTAATATCCTAAACTCAACGTCGTTCCAGCATGCTTGAATCGTCCTTTTGGTAACTCCAAATCAAATATGATCGTACGCAGGGCGAGGAGAGTCCGGGAAACTGAGGGCCACGCAGTATGAGGTCGTGACAAATTATCCAGTATTCACGGTGTCATTGTGAAATGGTGACAGCGATGAAGACCAGCGATACATTGGAAAAGCCAACGAAGAACCCGTATGCCGACAGCCGCGTAAGAAAAACACTTTGACACCTACACCGTGGTATCGACACATGTAACGCCCGTCTGCCTCATCGACTGTCCCCGAGCTGTCATCGATTTGTTGCAGATAACTTCGTCTTCACCCTCGAATTCTAGGCAGATGGGTAGAATCGAAAGTCCGAGGTGACTTTGACCAAGAGGCAGACCAAAAACCATGGGTCCACCAATGGGAGTCGAACCCTGAGCACCCGTATACGGGGCCTACGGGTGTTCTACCGAATGTGCACGGGTAACGGTTTTCTCGACGCTCACAGCGCGCCACACACTGTGTTTACGTAAAGGAGGACAACGTGACGGCCCTCATCTCAGAGGCCAAGGAACTCTCAAGCCGATAGCGAACTGTTATAAAATTTTCCGCGCTCCCATCGGACCGAAGCCACAGAAAGGGAAGCCCGCCGTCGGCCGTACGTGCGCGGCACGGGAGGGGGGTGCACGTGCACTATCGCTCGTGCACCGTACGAGAACTGGCGCTCGCTAAGCGGGCGCCACGCCGCCGCTTGCGCGTAAACGCCGACTTTCCTGGGAAGGCGCATCGCGCAGCCCGGCCTCCAGCGCCCAATTGAGAGCCACCGTAGCCGCCACAGTCGGCTTGCTATCTTGCCCGCTCCAGGCGGCGAAATTGGGCCGTAATACGTAGGGCCGCTAAAACAGTCACGTGGTGCACTCCATGTTACGTGGGGTCAAGTTACTGAGAGTTTCGTATCGTTGTATCGTTCAAGTTATAGCGCCGTGGTGACAGGCCAGTTGTCTCTCTCAACTTCATTGCCTGACATTGCACTTGTGCGTAAGGTAACGCCGTAAGTCCAGGAATGCAGGCACCACGACATAGATCGTCAGAGAGACTTAAGATGTGGCTCTAAATGTACCGCAGGGATGAAACCAAGACAGTCCTCCATCAACGTTCCAAGTCTGAAGGAAATGAAGATGTTCTTCATCTCAACCTTTCTACGGCGCACCAGTTCTCTCTGCGACTGTGCAAGCCGCCCTGACAGCGCTCTAGGGTGATGCTGAATCGACACGAACCGGCTGTGTAACCGTTGGTGGATGCAGCTGACAACGTTTCGAATCGTTGCTAGGGTGTTCGGCCCGGATGATTTTGTTCGAGGCGGGTCATTTGTTAAAGCCACGGTGGAAAGCAGTGCTGGGTCTAAGCGGATGGCGAGTGCGAAGCCCTCGCCTGCCACAGACGAACGGCACTCTCACGGTCCTTCGAAAAGGAGCAGTGATACTGAAAGGGAAAACCCCAGAGTCCGACACAGTTGTCCACGACACCTTCGTCCGGACAGGGGGTGGGGAGGGGGGGGGGGGAGGCAGTCGACGTCAAGTAGCGGTTTTCCTGGCCAGAGAAAGCGCTCAGTATGAGAGAGAGAGAGACAGGGTACACGGAATCCGGCGCTGAAGTCACGCGCCAGACGCTTTGTTTCTGCGTCGCTTTGGCTTTTCTTTATACCGGTGTCTGCGCAGGAGTGTATGTACGCACGTGTGTGTGTGTGTGTTAGGCCGCTCGGCACCCAAAGGGGGAAACTCTCGCGTCGCCCCCCAAACTGGGCCAAATGGGGCCACGCGGGCAAGAGGGAAGAAACGTCGGCTGAAGAAAGCGAGCCCGTCCTTGGGAGACCGGCCGCATCTCCGCTGAAGCCGTAGCTGGACACCTCGGGCACCGCCGACGTGCATGCCTGCGCCAAAGGACGTCGCGCCTGCCCAATCAGTCACAAAGAGACGTCTCTCCTGCCGTCGTCGTCGGACTACAGACGCCGGTTGACGTTGTGCGCCCCTTCCTTTTGTCCCGGATCCGGAGCTTCGCTAGTTCTGTCTCCGCCAGTTCTACACGGAGCTGCTCGGGAGTTGCTGCTGGTGCGGCGAAAGTGCAGTTATCGCGACCAGACGCAGCGGTGGCCTGAAAAGAAGCGCACGCTCGTTACAGAGCATCGCCGCCCGTTTCTCGTCGACTCTCCGGGGAGAAGACCGACCGGTCCGCCGGTTCTGATCTTCCTAAAAAAGTCTCAGGTAGGCCTGGCCCACACACGTTTCTCGTTTTTCCTCCTGCGCGCCGTTTCGGAACCTTGAAAAAGGTTCCTCCGAGGCTATGTAGCTGTATGTCGCGTTAAGTATACCGGCCTTATTAGACCGGGATTAGGATCTGTTGAGACAAGTTATACTAATGAAACCTTGCCTGGAGGCTCGGCTCGTCAAAGATACGGAAAGAGACCACGACAAACGCGTAGTATATGCCTAAACCTAAACATATTTGTTAACATAAGTCCTCCTTTGAATGCTCAAGTAAACTACACATTACATTAACGAGAGGGACATTTGGCACTCATTCATAGCACATATATATATACTTATCGGGAAAAATAAATATCTTCTCGTTTCACTGGTATTCGCGACAGCAGATGGCAGCTTGTCACGTCGACGTCTCTGTTACGATCTACGGGAAGAAACTATCGAGCGATGAAGGTCATCTGTTCGGGAGAGTTGCTTCGTTAACCCTTCATGATTCTTTCCGCGAGTGTTAGTCAGGCCGACGGAGACACTATTTTCCTCTCCGCTACGACGTGTTATCGTAGAAAAGCGTAAGGATTCTGTCGCTGAACTTTCGCGTCGCTTTGGCCTTGTCCGTTCACCTATATTGTGCGCCGTGTGAAATACAGTTCAATGTCGCCGGTTGCCTCTCCTCGGCCGAGTGACGCAAGTTGTTCGAGGAGGTGTTAATGTAAGTAATACTAATATCTGTGGTTTAATGCGCCAAAACCACGATACAATTTTGTGGCACACCGTAGCGGGGAACTCAGGCAATACAGACCATCTGGTGTTCTTTAAAGTGCAGCAATAATAATATCTGGGGTTTTACGTCCGAAAAACACGATGTGATTATGACAGACGCCGTAGTGCAGGGCTCCGTAAATTGTGACCATCTGGTGTTCTTTAACGTGCACTGACATCGCACGGTACACGAGTCTCTAGTATTTCGCCACCATCGAAATGCGACCTCCGCGGCCGAGATCGAACTCGCGACCTTCGGCTTAACAGCCGAGAACCGAAACCACCGTACCACCACGGCGGAGAAGGTGTAAATGTCGCTAAAAAATTTGTGGAGTGATAGTTAACAGCGTTAATAACACAATGGCTGATCGCTTGTCACCGCTTCCATGTACCTGTTTTAAGCAGAGTTAACGCTCGATTTATGCTATAAGAGGTCGATTTAGCACAATAGAAGAATCGGCTACTGGCTTACAATTGGCCACGTACAAACGACGATTTGTGCATTATGTGTGTACAAATGCGAGGTATTTATTAAACTGAGTTCTTCCTCTGTCATGTTCCAATCATACCTTATTCCGCGTGATGTTAGCTTAGTGCGCTTAGCTAACTGTTCCGTTCATTCTTGTGGAGCCAATGCGAACACCGAAATTTAAGTATCCTTTTCTGGCAGATATCGTTTGCGCTGGATCCCATATTGACATCAAGTAATAAAACGTGTCCGAACCACTTTCACTGGTCTTGAAAGTGCACATTTTGAGCGTTTAGCAGTACATGTACACGGCATCGGAATCCGAGTATTTGTTCAATAACAAGCAAGCCGATGAGGCACCATATTAGTTCTCAACGCTATTTCCTTAGAAATTCGCGCAAACCTTCGCCATAACGAAATAGGCCTGAGCCAAAATTCGTTGTTTACGGCACAATCAAGCCAGGTCACTTATAACGACGTATGGAGAGATCGCGCTTACGATGACATCAACGGAAGAAAGTTATGGGAATCTACTAGTGAAAAAAAGAAAAAGAAACGTTAGTCGCAGGCTCGCAACGCAAACAGGTAACTACCGGACACACAGAGAAGGCCTACGCAGACCGGAATGCGTCTACACACTGTAACAAGCACGTGAAACCAGACCTCACATTTCCTTCAAGACTTCCACGCACGAGCTTCCTTCCTTGGTTTCACCGAATCCCAACGCAACTGATCGAAGCACCATGACGTCACAAGGCATATTGTGGAAGAATTTAAAGAATTCTCGCTGCTTTAGAAATCCATTTCCGGTTTAGTTTCTTCGCTAAGGAACCTCTATGTATCCGTGGCATTCGGAGCAACACAACAAGAAGAACGGCTTAATTTCCGCAAAGTATTTTCGGCGCGTTTTTCTCTATCGTTGCTAAGTCGAAGCACCGCGAGAAGAGGGCGAAAAAGAAAGAAAGAAAGAAAGAAAGAAAGAAAGAAAGAAAGAAAGAAAGAAAGAAAGAAAGAAAGAAAGAAAGAAAGAAAGAAAGAAAGAAAGAAAGAAAGAAAGAAAAGAAAGAAAGAAAGAAAGAAAGAAAGAAAGAAAGAAAGAAAGAAAGAAAGAAAGAAAGAAAGAAAGAAAGAAAGAAAGAAAGAAAGAAAGAAAGAAAGAAAGAAAGAAAGAAAGAAAGAAAGAAAGAAAGAAAGAAAGTAGAGAAACCTGGTTCTCGTTGCGTTGCGAAAAAAGCGAGTTTTCGACAGCCAACGAACGCTTGGTCCACCGCGCGCGATTTCGTTCATCCGCCTCATTCGGCCGCAGCCAGAAGCGGGCAGCCCGGCCAGCAACGTACCGATAGACGCGCACTAATTCTTTTTTTGCTCGCCGAGGAAGATTAGCCTCTGCCACGTTTCCTGCTTGGGCGTGGCTATCGGGAGGGGGACCAACAAACGCTCCTCGTCGCGAAGCGAGGATTTCCCCAGACGACGAAAGAATTTTTTTTCCTGCATTTTTTTTTTAATACGCTAGCGCGTGTCTTAGCGTAAGCCCCTCGCGGTTTGTGAAAGAGTTGGCGACTGGTCCTCTCCTTACCGTATTTACGAGCGCACTGCCAGTACTGCTAAAGTTGGCTAAATAAAGGGTCATGTAGGCGACTTGTTGTTGTAACACCAACAGTGCCATAATTCAATTTGGACCCAATAATTAATGTTTTTACATACATGTCACCTGTAAGGCGTCGCGGTGCGGTGAAACATCGAGCATATCGCCACCCCCCATCCCCCCCTTCAAAGGAGAACCCTGTGCACGCATATGAGTACATGACTACGTTCGCAGTACGCTCCATGTAATTGGTTGTCGCTAAGAGTCTTTTGTTCTTGTTCCCGGGAACAATGTTCCGCTGTTCTATTAATTTATTGTACCGCAGCTCAATGTACAAGAGTTATTTAAGTTATCTCGAGTGACATTGTCTACAACAGCTGAATTACTCGCTACTTAAGCGCGATAAAAAATTTATCAATTCTGTAAGAGGTGCGCCAAAATGGGTAGAATTCAGCGATTCACAGGCGGCACTAACATCACTCTGCAGCACAAAAGCGAAAACAATAAATGATAGTCTGATTTGCGAGACACTTAAAGAGCTCACAAAGGCAAACCAAAAGCATCACGAAATAATGTTCAAGTGGATACCGGGACATTACATGGCAACAGAGCAGCTGATGAAGCAGCACGACAAGCGCATCGCAAAGATGATGTGGTTTCTATTCAAGTATCGCAAAAATGAATTGCGCAGCATTTTAGCAGAGCGATGAATTGGGCTAGTTAGGCGGTGGTTCATGATTTCTTGTTGCGCTGCGGATGACGAGACGAGGACGATAAAGGGACTACAGGACAGGGACTACAAGACAGGATCTACAGGACAGGGATAACAGGACAGGGACTACAGGACAGGGTCTACATGACAGGGACAACAGGACAGGGACTGCAGGAGAGGGACTGTAGGACAGGGACTGTAGGACAGGGACTGCAGGACAGGGACTGTAGGACGGGGACTGCAGGACTGGGACGTAGGACAGGGACTGCTGGACAGGACTACAGGACTACTAGGTGCTGCGCACCACCTGTCCTGTAGTTCCTTTCTCGTCCTCGTCTCGTCAATCCGCAGCGCAACAAGAAATCATGAATGCAGCATTTTAAAGGGCCAGATCTTTCAATGTGTGTTGAAATACAAGGTTTGACCAGAATTCTAAAAAGCTCTGACTTTTCCGGCTTATATGATATAGGCTCCACTTACTGAATTAGAGATTCCGTTATATCTTTACACAGAAGTGTGGAAACCCTTATTCCTTCGATTAAGGCTAGGTACTGCCTACACCAAGTATTTTTTGCACAGAATTGGCCGCGTTAAACTCCTGAATGTGATTGTGGATTTGTAGATGAAGATGTACATCACTCCCTTCAGGAATGTCCATACCACGACACATTCAAGACGCCGACTTAAATCAGTGTCAATTTCATTAGATCAACTCCGTTTAACTCTTTCGTTACCGTGGGAAAATGGGCAACTTTTCGTAGGTTTTTGTTGGTATTTTTTTTGTAATAAGTAATAAAATGGTTATACTGTAATGCAATTTATCAAGAGAAAGCTAAGTAAATGTACTTTTGACGTGTTTAAGTTTAAAAAACTGAACTTGGAAACTAATATGCAGAAAAAATCGTTAAAGGTAACATTTCTTGCAAATTTGAAAGAACATTTGCAATTGTATGTTTACTACATAAAAGAAGTAAATCTGGAAAATATTCTGAAATATACAAATTGTTTAGATAGGAGACATCTACCTAACAGAAAAGCTTCACTGACCTATCTCAACAACTGCACGAGTTACACTTGTTTACTTGTTGCCCAGTAGAAAGTATCTTGTTCAGCCAGGTTGCACAGTTTTTTCTTTTTATTGCACAAATTTCTCACACACATATTAGTAAAAAGGGAAAGAAATGGGCTATTGAACCATGTATATATGGACATAATGCGCTCTATGGTTGCTCAAGAAGAAAATCTTAACTGGGAAAGTACAGTGTCGCAGACGGCGCCAGAACATCATTATGTATGACTTCACTACACAAAATATATGTGGAATTGTGTAATTAAAAAAAAAAAAAAAGGGATCATCATCTGAATCACTGCTGCTAGAAGCAGCCAAATGATCGCTTCCAGATGCAACAGAATCGCCAGAAAGGCGTCATTCGCGCGAGGGGCCGGCAACAAAAGCGTCTGCCATCTTCGTAAACAGACGGAGCGAACCGCACGCAATTGGAACCGCCGCTTAAATCGCCGCCGCATGGGAAAAATACAAACTACGCAAAAAATGAAAGATTGGTGCCTAGAGAATATGTCAGATGGCACTGCAAGTCCATAGGAGCGCTCATATTTTAAAAATAGCTTGTGGCGCGTATGGGTCACCGGTGACCCATGTCCTATGGACACGGTAACGAAAGAGTTAAGGAAACTTTTAGGCCCGTGGCCATCAAGATGTTTGCAGAAGTTCGCTTTAAAAGCATTGAAAACTTTTATTCAAAATAGTGGCATTCTTGGCCGTTACTAACGCATTTACGCTTTGTTTTGCTTTAATGTCACAGTGTACGCTTATGTGACTGTTGACTATGTTTGTCTTGAAGGTTATGTGATGTATGTAACCTTTTATTTTAACATCACCGTGTATATACATATATGTGATTATCGACTATGTTGTCTTGACTGTTACGTTATGTTTTTACGTGATAATTCATTTACATGATGCATGACTTCAGAGCTTCATAAGGGGACATTACCTTTTTGTACTTTTCAGACGTTATAATGTCATGGTGTTCTTCAAGTTGTATCTTTTATGTGCTGCGGGTTTGTTACGCTTAGAAATTTGGACCCTATGTGCTCTGTGTTAGACGCCTCTAAGTGCCAAGGAGTAGCCAGCGCCTTATTTGTGCGCCATCTCCTTACATCATGTCAATTAAAAAATAGGGTCAATGTTGTCTCAAGCAGGGCTTTTTTTTTCTCGTTTGGAGGCTAGGAAATGAGCCATTGACGCATGCATATCAGTGAAAACGCCGCCGAACTATTTTTGCATCTCTCCATTATAGCACGTACAGTCGGCATTCCTGTACAACCTACCGCGAATATACCTATATCTCCGTCTTCAGTCGCTAGAAAAGAAATAGAAAAGATAGGAGAGGGGATGTGGGGTAAGAGCATTCACACAGGGCTATGAAAGACACCGTCGTGGAAACGTACGGTTTAACTTTGATGATACAGGTTCCTGAAATCTTCAACCACATGCACATGCACGAAGTTCAATTTTTTTATTTCGTATCCACCAGACTGAGGCCGCCGCGGTCCACACAGGGTTGTGAGCAATGGGCCGTGACGAAGCGCAGTGGATTCAAAAAAGATTAGACGATTTACAAAACTGACACTTCTCTTCGCCGCACATCTCCGTTTCTAGCAACAGCGATTTCACCAACCCAAATGCACCGAGTGCATTAATCCTTGCTTACAAGAAAACTCGCAGGTCAAGTATGTTAATTTCGGCTACGCCATATGCCACGGCAGCGCCAAAGTTTCATCGTGACGTCAAGCTGCCAAGGAGCTCTGTATATAAGATACCCACTGTCTTTTTCTCTGCGCTATGATGCCGGGAGATGATCCTTCTAATAGCAGCGCTCGTAATAGCACGTAAGTGCGCAGTCTGCGCGCCCGGCCAAAGGTCAAGGCTTCGCAGTCGACCTCGCAGCAAACGCATCGCGCAAGCGAGGAAGAGAGCTAAGCGAGGGCACGAAGGTCAACAGCCCTCCGCGCGGCGCCTTTAGACAAGGTCACGACACGCGGATGCATACACGTGTACACTCGCGAGAATATTCACGCTCCAAAGTAAGCGGCTCCTCAAGCGGTATACTTTCGGTGAGGAATGCACTACCATTTCAAGCGGTTACCCTGCACTGTCTGGCATTTTGTAAAGGTGATTAAGAAAAAAACGTTCTTAAAGGTCCTGATGGACACCGGAAGAACCATATACGTGTCTATAATAATAATAATAATAATAATAATAATAATAATAATAATAATAATAATAATAATAATAATAATAATAATAATAACCACAACAAATTTATTTCTGCCTCAAGAAATACAGAAACAGGGGAGCCGCAGAAAATGCTGTCATGAACAGCTTGAACAGCGACAGTTGCTTCAAAAGCAAATCATCGCACACACGTGGCTTCATGTAACAAGAAAAAAATAGCATACTACATAGCCAAACAGACAAGGAATGGGCAGAGCAACCGATCCCTACCCCCCTCGCCAGTGGCGTAGCCAGGGGATGGCACACCGGGCACGTGCCCCCCCCCCCCCCTTTCCGAAATTTTTTTTCGCCATGCCATGCAGTGATGTGATTGACCAAAGCCATTTTGGCGCAGCTTCTGGAGCAGCTACAATCTCACTTTGGAGCAGCATAACCAGCGTTTGGAGCAGTTACTTGCCGCACATTTTCGGACGCAAACATTTGTCTCAAAGCCGGAGCTGTTGCACCACACGTGACGCTGGATTTCCCTGATGCTTTAGTTACAAAACTGGAAGCACAATCTGTCATAATTTTTCATGCATTCTATTTACTTTCCTAAAAATGTCTGATTACATTTGTGCTTTTAGTACAACCTAGTCCTGTATTGTGTGGAGAAGTGTCTGCTGTCATGCTTCACGTACATAATCATTAGGGTCATTTCTAATGAGCGGTTAAATAAGGAGCAGGGGTTTAGTAACTGGTAGTTTCTTCCAGTTATTTAATGTGTGCTCGACAAAATTTACGTTGATGGGGCAGTACGTATTTACATTTGACAAGCTGGTTGACATGAAGAGCTGCCGAGGTCGACAAGCCCAGCCGAGATATAGGCCTACCGAAATACCGGGACACCATGTTACTTGGCGAAGTAACAGTCACTGCATAGCCCGTGGTATTGTTGGTAAATCTGCCCAGTGTATGGTCTTAAAACTTAGGTACCCTGCGTGAAATATTTTAGAAGTAAACTAGGACAAATAGCACTAAAAATTTAAAAAAAAACTAAATAAACGGCCGGTTTTACATACATGTACTAAATTACTGTTATCAATAAAGTCAGTCAAGTAAAACTGCCTTGCAAGAACAACTGGGTCATAATTACATTTCTCTGGCTGTATTGACAACAGTTAGAAAATGTTTTATTGAACTTAGTAATGTTACCTCGCAGTATGGCCTGGTAGTAATAGAAAACTAACGCTGTAAGCTTCGCAGTATGAGCGAGTTCAAATCTAACAAAGAAAGTTTCGCAATATGGGCGAGCAGAAATTGTTTGGAAGCCTTGCGCCCAGCAACAACTTCAACTACATGGCACATTCCTGTATACTGTGATGACCCCTCGAAATCACAGTGGTAACCTATGGATTTCGAGTGCCTGCTGTCATGCTTCTCACCGAAAGAACGCAAAAACGATGTCTTGGCGCATGCTTGGCGCAAATAATGAAAATTTTGCCAAGATGTAGCAGGATGTAGCAGGTTTCACCTCTTGGCGCAGTTTGGCGCAATTGGCGCAGCTATCACATCACTGCCATGGCATGCAGACCGAAAAATGACTCTATTATAGCACGTACAGTCGGCCTTCCTGTACAACCTACCACGAATATACTATGTCTCCGTCTTCAGTCACTAGAAAAGAAATAAAAAAATCTAGGAGAGGGGATGTGGGGTAGGAGCATTCACACAGGGATATGAAAGACACCGTCGTGGAAACGTACGGTTTAACTTCGATGATACAGGTTTCTGAAATCTTCAACCACACGCACATGCACGAAGTTCAATTTTTTTTTTTTTTTTCGTATCCACCAGACTGAGGCCGCCGCGGTCCACACCGGGTTGTGGACCGCGGTCCTCCTTTTCTGGGGGCGGGGGCACCTCCTTGATTTCGGGGGTGCGGGGGGCACCCCCGAAATCAAAAAGGTGCCCCCGCCCCCCAGAAAAAATTTCTGGCTACGCCCCTGCCCCTCGCCCTTGTGTGAGCAGGGGGGGCGGCCTCGCCCCCGTGCGCATGCCTAGGGCGCTGGCCACCAACGACAAGCCATTATGCATGCGGGTCTCCGGTGTATATGCAGGAAGTACAAAGAAAAAAAATAACCATAAATGATCGGCTAGAAATAGCAGGCTCACCACACGGTTTTAAGCACAGTGTGTTCGAGCATACGTTCACACGCATACTCACTCACTCAGAATAACCGATTTTGTCTCTCGAGTGACATCGCAAGCGGCGACCAAGAATATCAAGCGCAACCTGGATCGGCGTCTAAGAAATCTTAGTAGCGTATTTGATTTGAAAGTCCAAATAGATCGGTGGCGGAACTAACACACTTCGTGACCACAACCAGGAAACCGTTCGGTAATGTCACGAAGTCAAAAGGCCGCAACGTGTCTAACGCAAGCAGGGGATAGCAGTACGAAACCCGCACCGTATTTTCCCTGCGTCCATCACTTTCATATTCCGTCATAATCTGTCATAATGTGTGCGGACAGTAATGCAAAATCATACCGCATTAAAATGAATAGATAGTCCTATATTTGAAAACGTATCCATGCTTAGAGAAACGTACACGGTGAATAGCTAGACGGAAAACCGTGTCAGAACAGAAATTTTATTCAATTTAACAACGCATTCCACGACCACCGATTCGTTAAGGAAGCGAGAATAGTTACTCAGAATAGAATAATTATGATTATTCTAACTATCCACAATGTCAAGCATGAATAAAGTAGAATAGACGCTGAATTATACAATATGAAAAAATCACTAAAATAAAAAAAAAACAAGGCCTGCGAGGAACACGCAGAACAACTAAAAAAGAGCGGCCTTTCAGAGCCCATAGTAAACTCTCCTGGGGCAACTAATACAAGCGCACTTGAAAGGTACCCACTACGCTATAAATCACTATAAATTTTTGTGAAGTATGGAAGCACCCACAATGCCATTATTCGTCATTCTGCGGAGAAGCGAGGTACTTATGGCTGAGCCCTTTGCAACGGTTTAGAGACATTAAACGACCCCCCTCGTTACGCAATTCGCATTGTGTGACGCCTGGTTATTTCACTCTACCTCCGCGCAATATTACTTATGTGATTCCTTGCCCGATATGACGCCTGTATAGGGTCTTTTTGTGAAGGAGTTTCAAGCACTGGCGTGGTAGAATTGCTTGACCGCCACGCAGAGGGTCCGAGTTCAAATCCCATTCAAACCTGCATATCTTTTTTTTCTCTTTTCGCTTCTTCTCATTGTGCGTGATAGCGGTTTCGGACACCGGCTGCGGCTGCGGACAACTACGCCAATAAAATCGGCTGTATTTGTGAACTCATAACAGCTTTCGCTGTAACATGTAGACAGCTTTGCACTAAGTCGCGCAAGGCTGGGTCACAGCGGAGCTTGCTTGTGATCTGCTAGCTAGTCCCGGCTTGGCTAAGTTGCTGCTAGGTTTTGCTAAGTATTGCTAGGCTTTCATAGGTATTGCCAAGATTGCTAAGTTTCGACATTTCCCAAGTCCAATCGAGCCCAACCGGCTCTTCCGTACCAGTTGGTCCCCCCACTTCGATCCCCTCTTTACATTAAGACACGCGCAGTGTCGTTCGCAGCTGTTTCAGGGAGCCCGTAGCAGCTAGTAGTGGCTGGAAAAAGCCGAAACTGGCTAGGAGATTAGCTGCCCCGCTATGAGTCAGCCCTTCGCGACTTAGTGCAAGCTGTCCAGATTTTCTTTCTTTCTCTTTCTCGCTCTTTCGGTATATATATATATATATATATATATATATATATATATATATATATATATATATATATATATATATATATATATATATATATATATCCTCCCCTCACTTCCTTTTCCCACCTCCTTACTATACTATTGTATACAAGGCTATGCCATGCTCTGCTAGCGTGCCTGGATAGCCGACCTATTAGTACGAGCATGTCAACAGGCATACTAAAGGGTATGCATAGCTTATAGAAAATTTGCATCTTAGACATGCGGAACCAGTGGTATCATCGCCGGTCGCATTTCGTACAGATGACTCTACAGCTAAGAGACTCATGGACAACCTACAGTTTCAGCCGAGCTGGTATCCACTGTTCATGGAATGCACTGTTGTACTCTTGTAGAGGCGCCCTTGGGTATTTTGTTCACTCTGTATGTACATCAGGCACAATTTTAATAAATTCCATGACAGAAAAAAAAAAAAAGAAAGTGCTGGATAGTCGAGTGGTTACGACGCTCGCCTTGGGATTGTGGGTGCGCGAGTTCGAATTCCGCCATGCCAAGAATTTGTCCCTTTCTCTTTCTTTCTATCTCTTTCTTTCTTGCTTCCTTTCTTCTCTTCTCCTTTCTTTCTTTCTTTCTTTCTTTCTTTCTTTCTTTCTTTCTTTCTTTCTTTCTTTCTTTCTTTCTTTCTTTCTTTCTTTCTTTCTTTCTTTCTTTCTTTCTTTCTTTCTTTCTTTCTTTCTTTCTTTCTTTCTTTCTTTCTTTCTTTCTTTCTTTCTTTCTTTCTTTCTTTCTTTCTTTCTTTCTTTCATGTACTCGTTGTCTCGCCCATCAGAGTTATGGCATACCAAACCGGACGTATCGGCGTACGTGTTCAGGAAGCGAAGAAGTGGATGAAGAAGAGAAGGAAGAGAGCGTGTGCCGGGTCATGATAATGGTAGTTTACTGTGGACGACCAACGTAATTACGAAAGCTTAACAGCTCTGCGGTAATATATGGTTGATAGTGAAGGGGAAACTGGAATTAGAGCATCAGATTAAATGCGGTTGTTCATATGACGCATGGTGCCAGCGTAGCTTACAGTTTCACGTCGTGTACATTCAAAGTAAAATGAATGTCTAACATTAAGAGACAGGAAGATGGCAGAGTGGGTCAGCGAAAAAACGGGTGTTAAGGAGATCATAGTAGCAATCAAGAAGAAGAAATGGACATGGGCAGGGCACGTAACGCGTAGGAAGGATAAGCACTGGTCGTAAAGGGTAACTATCTGGATTCCAAGAGAAAGCAAACGCGCGACGGGGAGACACTAAATTAGTTGGACAGATGAGATTAAGTTTACGGGTACAACGTGACAGCAGAACGCACAGGACCGGGTTGATTGGCGGAAGATGGGAGAAGGCCTGCCATGCCCGTGCTTTCATTTATGTAAGTGCAGACGTTTGTTGTAAGCCTCGTGTATGTTATTTTGAACACAGGTTCAGCAACAACAACAAAAAAAATGAACTTATTTGTAATTCATACCCTCTAAAGAAACTTCCAAGCGCCAAAGGTGGCAATGTCAAGTTAATACCAAGTATTGAGGGACCATGTTAATACTGAGACCTTAGATTTCTCGGTCTGCATTTACAGGCGAATAAAGAATTCGGCTTACTGAAAAAATCACTGGCCTGTATATTACAATATTACGCATGACGGGAGGATTCATGCGTGCTATATATTGTGGCGTATACGCTACCTTGGTTATCGTTATTGTATACCCACGACAAATATTATTCAGAGCAATCTTCATTCATTTTTAGCTCGGACGAACATAAATATTAAGCCATACATGTAACAGACCTTGCGACTCACGATAGTACGCCCAATAATACGTTTGAAACGCAGTAATTGGCACAACTACTGGAAAAAGAGCAGAAAGAGAGAGAGAGAAAATAAGATCTTGATATATATTTAGCGAATTCATACGATAAATAGTTGATTTCACTCCAAGCAATCATTCCAGCTGAGGTCAATGACACCTACTCCCTCCTGTCTAGGCAGGCACTTAAGTAGTTTCAACGGCCTATTACTTTTTGCGCTTGCTCCGGTGTACGATTACTGCAACCCAGCCGGGCGGCACAGCCTTTGTTTCACGACTCCACTATGAGTCACGCACAATACAATCATCAAGTCAAGGCGCCTCGCTGTTACACATTTTGAAGCCCCAGCCTATAAAAGGGTGCTAGCTTGTCGTCGAATCGGTTCAAGTCAGGCCATTGTTAAGTCGTCGCTATGAATATACGCACGCTCGCATACCTTGTCAAGCGCGGCAAGGCACACACACATACACAACTGCTACGAGGCTTCGCATATAACTTCACTCGTCTCTGCGTTTTTTTTTTCAGGAAGCGGAAGCAGAAACTTCGCCGTGCAAACAACAAACGCAGGCCGCGCCCACCTCCACGCGGCCATCACCGCCCGCCAGGGAGCAGCTGAATCGCCGCTCGTCAGGTATGTACGTGCGGGGCCCCCCGCCAATAAAATGCAAAGCGCCCTCCAATTCTTTCCTTTCTTACACACGCACAGCGACGAAGCCTCCGAATCCAGGAAATTCAAGCATCGGCGCACTCCTGAAGGATGTCGGTGTAGCAAACGAATGGCCGTCGTAGCGGGGCACACTTCGGTTGGAACGCTCGAGCAAATAGAAAGGCACACCGCCACTTCCTGCGTCTGTCCCTGTCACGGTATTTCTTCTTCTAGGTTAGAACGAGAAATTTCCGGGCTCCGTTAAGTACCCTCGATGGGCATCCGATTCGTGCGACGGGTGAGACGGCATGACGGAAATAGCTCAATTCGGTTCTTGATACTACGACGAGCGCGGGTTATACATACGTACATGAGATATATATACACAATAATGTCACCCGTTCGGAGAGTTTTTTACGGTCTTACCTCTTCCTCCCCAAAGCAGAACTAGCAGCTTTCTTATTTATTAATTTTTTTTTTATTTCGAAAGCCTGCCCTTCTTATTCGACCTGCCAAAAAAGTCTCCTAGAAGCATCATCCCTGCCCCACCTTCGGGTGTCAACCATAAAATTGTGTGCAGTTTCTAATTATAGGCCAGCAAGGTGGCGTGACGTACCCGGCTGTTCTTATTACGTGCACTATACGTTTCCCTTGTATGAGAAACGGAAGAGTGCGTACAGAGAGCTGTTTCCGCGGGCAAATATAGTCATTGGCAACGCTCGAATCCACGCTCAGTGAAGCTAGCGAAGGAAAAAAAAATTCCACTCTCAATCTTGCTAGAGGATACATAGAAGGAAGGGTAGTTCCTTCCAAAGTCGGTACTCGCATCAATCAACCGAAAATTCCTTCAGAAAGCTCGCCTTTATTCGACAGCAGGACCCGAGACAACTTAATCGCCAGATCCCCTTTAGAATGCATTTGACGTCTCGGGCACAGTTCAGTCAGGTTTAGCCGCTTAGCAGAGACGGGGAAGTCGTGCCGATACGAGGAACCGTCGCTGTCCACACCTTCTTTACTCGTAGACACTATATCGAAGCTAACACTCCCTGTACAGAATCAGTCAGGCAGCAAACAGCTGGCAGTGTCGTGGAATCAAAAGCCGTTCTCTAGTTTCGTTTTGTTTTATTTCCTACACTTTCGCGAACAAATTGCGGCGGTAGAAGGAAGGCCCTTCTTTTCCTATTCTGGCCTTGCCCCGTCGTCTTTCCCACAGCGTCAAAATAAAATAAATAAAAGGAGACTAGGAAAGAAGCAGCGAGAGACACGTCGAACTGCGTGGAGAACAGTTCAACCGCCGCTGCTCTTCCTGCGGCGCGTAACGAGATTTGGCACGGCGTCCCCTTGATTGATGGAGCAGAGCGACAGCGAGTGGACGGTGACGGCAAACAGTCGAGCGAGCATGCCGCCGTCGGGGCCTCAGATGATCGGGCGCGACCGCGGAACTACCTCGCGCCGACGGCCGGCTGGTCATCCCGTCCGCAACGTCTTCCAGCCTTCCCCTCCTCGAAGACCTCCTCGCCTCCTCGGAAGCGCGGCCACCAGGAAAAAATGGTACGCCTGCATGCGGACTACGAAGACTTCGGCAAACACACGTCGGCGAGGAGGTGACGTGGAATCGGGGCGCCTTGCTATTCTCGCCTTCTGAGAGCGTATACCGGGCCACGTTACGTGAAGTAGTATGGGCGCCCGGTTTTTTTGTACGACAGCCACCGCCTCGATCACGCCTGGACGCTCCTCGTCCACTCTTTGCTGCGAACGGCTTTCTCCTGAGCCCCTTTTCTACTGTTGATCTCCTTCACTTTCGCCCTCGCTTTCTAGTTTAACACGGAGACAGTCGCTTAAATTCGCCCTGACAACCCGCTCTGGGAAGCTTCCTGAAGAAGAAAACGCCTGACGCATCTAACGGGTCAACGCATCTAAAGTCGACGACGGCTCCTACCCTTCCTCCTCCTCTCCTTTACCCTCTCTCAACCCGCATGACACGAAGAGGCCTTTTAGCAAAAGCAAAAGGCGTTCCGACACGGATTGCCCGCGCCCGCTGTCTCTTGACTGTTGACCGAAAAGAAGAGGGCACCTCCTCCCGAATTCGGTAGGGGGGGTTTCTTTCTTTTCGCACTTTCTCTTTTCTTCGTTTTTTACTTACCTTCCTCGCAAACTCTTCTTCCTCCTTCTTCTTAGGAGACACGAAACGCAAGCGAGGCACGTAAGACGCTCGTCGTCGCGAAAGCCAGCGAAAATGCGATGCATTAAGCCAAGCGGGTTACACACGTATATGGTGCAGCGCAGGGTGTTCCCCTCACAACCCGATCGAGATGAAGAAAAGAAAGCGAAAAAAAGAAAAATAAACAGCTCGCGAGTTTCTCTTCAAGTAGCAAGCACGCGGAAAGGATACGCCACTGCGGCCTTCGTTCCGTGAAACTTATTCCATGCTTCCTCTCTTTCCTTCTTTTTCTCTTTGTCTTTATTATTTCTTTTTTATCTTTCTCTCTCACCACACCCTCGATCACCGCCGACGGCAATGTGGGAAAGAACGGCACTCGAACCGGCTCGTTTGGAGAGTTCCCGATCTCAAACGAACGGGCCAGTCAGGACGGTAGGCGCTGGGCGAGGATGGACGAGGCAGAGAGAGAGGGGGGGAGTGAGGGAGAGGAGGAGGGTATAGATCGGGCAAGGTGTGTCGTCTATATATACGCATCGTCGCGGCCGCACCACTGTCCGGCAACGGTCGAGGTATTGACCTTTGATGCAAACAACGAGACTCGACTAAGTGCACGCGGACTAAAAAAGGAAAATGAGGACTTCATTGTGTCGGGGAACCCCCGCCGCCGCCGTCGCCGCCTCCGAAAAGAAACAATAATCCAGTCAGTTGATGCTGGCACGCGGAAACCGATGGTACGAACGAAACAAAGTCCGAGAGAATGCGGTCGTCCTGCATTCCTGCAATCGAACGTAAGCGCGGGTCTTGGAATTGAGTTTGGCTTCGCGCTTGAGACGTCTGAGAAGTCAGACGCCACAAGCGCCGACGCCTCAGAAGTCGAAGCGATGAGTGCGCGTCTTCTTAGGGCTCAAACACATCTGCAACTAGCACCCGTCGCGCGACCATGCGCGACTGGCGATCAAAAAGCGACTATACGCGACCGGTGTTCACACAATCCGGTGTTCCACACGTCTGCTCGCACTGCTATAGCCCCGTAAAATCAGCTGACGTCCTTTTCATGCACATCTGATTGGTTCAGAGGTTTGTGACTGCTGTCGCGCGACTAAAAAATCGAGCAGCGAGCGACTGAGCCAAAAACGTTCTGCCAGCTCCACATGGCGGACACTGATGAAAGAGCGATGCTGGTGGCGTGCAGTGGGGTTGAATGAAGTGCGAATGAAGTGGCATAATGTGGGTGAATGAAGTGGGAATGAAGTGGAGATGACGTAGCGTGAAGTGGGTGACTGAAGCGAGGGGGCATTGGCGGGAGCAGTAGCGGGCGTAGTGGTGAGTTGTGGGAGTAGTGAGTAGTGGGAAATGGTGGGAGAAGTGGCAAACATATCCGCGGTGGGATTTACCCGCTTTCTGGGGGTTAATCCCACTGCCATTTACGACGGTCCCCGGACATGAAATACTCGACCAAGAACAGCTGTTAAAGGGTAACTCCGGCAATTTTTCGATATTCACCGATTTAAATAAAGCTTTCAACATATCTTCTCTTCACTGCCCTGATTATATGTGCCAAATTATACAGCCGTAAGTCATTTAGTTTTTTGGGAAACGAATTTTAAAAATTTAGTAGCCAATTCCGGAATCATGCCTTCAAATGCGGGCCACCCTGTGTACGTGACGCATCTGTCTACTCCTTTCTCGCCCAGTAGACGGACGCAGCGCGCGGCGCGCGCTTTTTTCGTCGACGCGACGCTGACGCTAGCACAGTTGTGTAGCGGATTTCGTGACGTCATCGCATACCCAGCATGGAGAATGGAGCAGCCCCCCTGTTTCGGTTTCTGTTTTGACTCATCGTTCATTGCTTACCTAAAATTATTGACGAGAGTGTAGGCAAAATGAACCCCCCTAGATGTTGCAGGACTGTTAATACTATTTGAAAACGGGGTTATGGTCGAAAATGCACCGGAGTTCCCCTTTCAGTATGGTCGAAAATGCACCGGAGTTCCCCTTTAAAAGTCGCTTCGCGACTAGAGAGGCCATTTGCGACCGGTTGCGATCAAGTTGGTTGCGGGACGGGTGCTAATCTCAGGTGTGAACGAGCCCTTACACGCACTGCCCTCGGTGCGACTACCCACGTGATATCGCATAGCGTTAGCAGGCATCACGAGTCGGGCTTGTTGGATGTGCATCGTTCAAGAGAACGGCGCAGTAAAAGTGCACACAGTGTGCTGAGCTTTGCTTGTGTCTCACTTCGCGTTCATTCCAGATTCCTGCACTGTTTAATTTCCCTTTCACAACGTTGTATGAGCCATGACAGCAGCTACACTGGCTTTGCGATCAAGGATGGATGGATAGTAGGAACACACCCTTTTAATCAGGGCAATGACCAGCGCCACCAAGTTATTTACTGGATATCTTTATCGTATACAGTTTGTACTAAAGAACCGAACCATGTTAATTGTCAGAAACAATATGAAGATACAAGAAAGTGGCCAATCACATAATGGCACCAACACGTGTGCGTTCTTGCCAGCGTTCATGATACACAGGGCTCAGGAACAAAAGGACTAAATAAAAATTGCCTGTATCCACACCCAGCAAAACAAGACTTCCGCAAGCTCGCTCCACTATACGTTAACCACGCACGCAAGCGTGGACACCTAATGAAGTACGCCGCAAGTATGAATCACTGACTGTCACCTATAAATGTTAAGCGTGAGATGTGCCGCCGAACAAATTTTAATGAGCTGCTCTTTTTAATGCAGAGCGCTGAACTAGCCGTGGGAACAGCAGCAGCAGCGGCGGCGACACAACATGAGGCCCACCACTTTGCTAAGCCTGTGCGTGTTTGTCATGTTTACCCTGCTGGCAACGCAAGCGCGGCCGGCGCACAGTGCTCTCATCTTGCCCCTGGTCATCTACAAGAAGCTGCCCAAACAGTGAGTATCGGCTGACCTCTGGCGCAGTGGTCTGTTGCCGCACGTGCCAGAACCTCCTAACAGTTTGTGCATTCATGTATACGGCGATGAGTTCAGACTATGACGCGATAAGTGGATTACTTCAGACGCCCGAAACTAAAATTTGACAGAATCAAGAAAGTCAATATTTCCTGTAACCTCTGCATATCGTCATGTCACTGTATGTTGTGAGCTGACTAGCCCACCGTGACGGCATTCCGTAAATGGAGTCATGTCTTTTTTTCTTCTTAACGTTGCGAGAAGCACTTGACATGTACAAACTGGACAGCATTTATGTGGTGCAGCACGTTCCATGTGTGTAGAATTGTCTAATGCATTGGCAGTGAGCGTTATGGCAAATCCCATTACATATTCCCAACTACAACGACCACGAGAAGCAGGAGAGCTTCAATTGGTGTATTTATATCAAACTAATTCGTTCTGTACAAATATCCGTGTAATATTCACAAGCGTAACGTACAATATTAAGGTACAATGAAACTTCTCACCCATGCAGAACGGATGCCCGTCTTCCGCTGAACATCGCGTATCGATAAATTGTAGCTTACAGTAGAGGATGCAAAGGGCGAAGTTAGATGGTGTACCAATCCATGTGCGAGTGAAGGAACCAAATGTTCTGCGCACATAACTTAGTGATCTCTTTCTCTTGTCTGAAAACAGAGAAACACGGAGCTCGGCGTCTTCTTCGACGAAAGTGTCGTTACACATACGCCATAGTCTGAACAAAGCATTGCCTTAAGAATAGCGACTTGTGCACGCATTTCACCGCCTTACTGCATGCTATTCAGTGATACAGCCACAATAAAGCATCAGCTGAAGATTGTAGGGTGACACTGTGCGAATGTATACATCGACGGAATATGCTTCCAACAGTACGGAGTGATTGCCCGCACCGACATCCATCATATGCAATGCGCATGGCATGCTGTGAATGAAGCATGCTTCCTCGCCTGTCCTGGTGAAACATGCTTTTCTATACTCGAGGTGCTGCAGTGCGAAAGCGCTCAAAACATGTGACATTTCTTCAAGCCATTACGTGGAAGCTCACATAGATACGTCCGATGTTTACGCAAAGAGCGTAGTTTAATGAAGACGAAACATACTACGAAATTCACTTGACAGTCTTCGTGATGTTATTTTCTCGTTGAATATTTCCTAAACAGCGACCTGAAATAATAGTCGCGCCGGTTTATGAGCTGTCGTAAGGGTCTCGTTAATTTTACTTGAAATATCAAGTTAATTGAAGTAAATTAACACACATGGCATAAAAACCCCATTACGGCGCCTAACGTGAAGCTCCTTCCGATGTACACCGCGATGTGACAAAACAACCCACAAACCCATGTAACTGTACCTGTATCTGGCCCCCCCGACTTATGTAACTAAAGTAACCATGCACACAAATAATCGCGCAATTTGGTACTGTCGTCATCGAAGCACGAGCATTTTTTTACTGGACGCGACAGCTTGTTCTACTCAGCGGTGCATGGCGTCCGCTGGCTTGCCTCAGTGAGCAAGAAGCTCGAAGATTGCGCGGTGCATGTCAACACAGCATGTGCCCGTCAGCGCACGTTTCGCAACGGTCCACACTGTATTGCATGCGCGTATAAGCAGATGACGCGCCGGTTTGCGGCCGTTGTCTTTGTGACGCAGCGATCCGACCCAGCACTTGAAGTCGCTGCTGCAGTTCATCAATCTAGACGTCATCAAGGGACTGGTGGGTCAGCTCATCAACTTCGAGGCCATCTTGCGTCCACTTCTCGCCGCCGGCTGCGAAAACGTCGACCGCCGCTTCCCAGACCACGGTGGTGATGATGATGGACGAGCCGAGACCTCCTCCGGAAACCACTACGCCGACGGCGACGGCGACGTCAACGTCGCCGCCGGCGACCTCGACGACGCTGCCGGCGTTCCCGACGCTGCCGCCGATCCCGGTGACGCCCGAGATGGAAGCCGCCAGCCCCGTGAGAGTCTGTCCACGCGTCCGGCTCCCATGGATGTGCACCGCGCAAGTTTGTGCTGGTGGCGCGAGTTAGCACAGCCAAGGAGTGGCCTGTCTACGTGTTTGTGTCTGTCCGTGTGTCCCACACGCCTCCGTGGCGGTTTCACCCGCAGGCGAAATGGATCAGTTCAGAGAGGGGCACGCTGCGGAAACGTGCTTCCAATAGTGTCACTGTGGTCGTGAAGCTTGCATTGCCCTTTTCTGTGTCACCAGTGAGAGCCCTTGATAAGCTGTCTGTCATGAAAAGACTAAGCAAGGCCCTTCGTGAGTTAACATGTCAAATATAACGTTGCTGGCACGAAGTTACGCCAGCAGTAGCAAGAATCCACTGACCAACTTCCACGTGTGATGTTTTCAACTGCGTGTTTCACTTTGTGTTATCATCTTCATTTCAAAAGAGTTAAAACAGAATTTCCAAGTGCGCTTATCCGCAGAAGGAGTTACGCGGCACCAAATTCTGTTAAACACGGTGAGACTTCGCCTGATGCATTCATGTATGTGCGGTGTCTACATCTACCCGCTGTGTGTTGTGCGTCTGCACTCTCTTGTGCGTTTGTTTGATGTCTTAGTGCCAAGTCATTCTATGGCTTATGCCTGAGTCCTTGCCACGTCATGCTTGCCACTCGGGCGATTATTGTAATGAGATCTGGAGATGTTCTCATGAATGATTTTGCCAGTGCACTAACTAAACAAACAGGCGGAATCAAAGCTATAAACAGAGCGAAGTATTGAGATCTGCAAGTATGAACGATACACCATGTCTGTAATGTACTGGACAGGTTGAAATATGTAACACTTACACGCATAACGCTTATGCACGAAGTTAACGCGTTAACGCAATGACAAAATGATGGTTACACACATAGTTAACCCCAAGGCATGAGCAGAACCTTACCTGACAGATTGAAGGCGGGTGTCATGTAGCGAGTATAGGGTAGAGAGTGTAGGGTAGCAAGTGTAGTGTCTTTCTTGGCCCCTTTGTCCTCATCAAAAGTACGCCACTTCACCATACGGTGTAATGTATATTTCATGACCTTATGCACATATATTAGTGTTTCAATACGCTTACGTCTTATGTCCTCCTTTAATGTCCCTCTGTCCTTGCTCTGTTGCCCAAATGAGACGGATACTGTGTGTCCGTTCCTCAGGCAGCTGTCAGCCTGCCTCCTCGTCTCCTCTTTTTTTATAGCCTTTCCGTTCGTGTTTTCTCAGTTAGAAATGATGACACTTACTCCTACGTAATCATATCTGTTGTCAAACCATGCACCTCGGCAGTTGTGCAAGTGTCGCATGTATTTTGCGTGTTTTACGTTTGTTTTGTGTAGCCGAGTGTGTTTGCACGTGTGTGCCTACTTGTTTTGTTGATTATGCTTTCACTGAACGTGAGTGATCCCGATGTACCCAAAGTGCGTGAATTTCTGTTGTGCAATGCGATCGCCGCGAAAAAGCAGAGCAACTTTAGGTGAACGTAACACGAGTGGAACTTTGTACTAGCTTTATATTCTGCATTTGCAGCTGTGACCGTAGTGTGTCCGCGTCTTATTCTGGTGGTCCAACGCGGCACACACATATCAGCTGACAGGCAGCACTTGGCTCGTCACAGAACAACTACTATGTTCTCCAGATTCGTTTCATCGTCTACCGGCGACAAGTCTGGAGTATAATAGTAAAGACCAACGCTTAATCGGTCAATCTCTCAATTTACTCTCATTAAACTCACTTTTCTCCATTTTTTTTCTGTTCGTAGTCATGGCATAAAGATATCCCTGTAAGATCAAAGTGTTTGCGGAGAGCAAAATTGACCGTTTGAAATCTCGGTAGACGAATATAAGCGAAGGCGCTATCGTCGATGAAGTCAGCGGTGCTTCAAGTGTTACAGTTGTTTCTTTCAGTCAACAATGCAAATCATCTCCTCGTAAGGCATAACTGAGGTCGAACGAAGATAAATAGGACTACTTATATTTAAAGAAACCAAGGTGTAGTCAGAAACTTTTTTCGGGGGTGAGAGAAGGAGGGGAAGGGGGTTCAATCCCACCTTACGTATATTCGTGTGTGTGTTTGTGTGTGCGCGTGTAGATATACACATGCGAAACTGAAAAAAAATTTGCGAGAAATTTGAACCTCCCGCTTCGCCCCCCCCCCCTCCCCTCCGCCCCCCTTCCACTGTCGCTAGGAAAACGAACTGTGCATGCAACAATACATAATTAGATACACGACGCTCTAACCAGTGCCTAACGCGTTGTCTTTGTTTTTGTTTTTTTTCCTGTATAAATGCAGCAAGTTGCTAGTACCGATACCCCTACCCCTGCCACTGCCGATCCCTATTCCGATAGTAAAGCCCAAGATGCTGTCGTTCCTGCTGCCGAAGCTGCCCCGGATCGGGATCACCCTGCACTTGGGCAAGGGCCACCACTCACCACTGCGGCACCTGCGGATACACCACAAGCCGAAGCTGGTGCACCTTGACCACGGCCACGACGACCACGAGTACCACCACTCGCACTCGAGCCACCAGCCGCACCACCACCACGGACCGCCGTCGCACTCGGGCGAGGACGAAGTGTACGAAGTGAAAAACCCGCCGCCGTCGTACCCGGCCAAGGACTGGAAGTCGTAGCCTCTCCGAATACCCTCCCCCTAAGAGTCATCCTCCCTCGTCACCGTCCTACTGACGTCAGCTGTGTCCGGAGTGCGGTCGTACACGCGTAAAACGAACGGTTGTATATGGTGTATCGAGACGACAGGCCGTGGACCTTACCGGCCAAATCACGTGATGAGAGGCGTGGTCCGCAGCCGCATCCATGGCAAAGGCGGGCCAAAAGAAGGGCGAGACAAGAGGTGTAATCTTTTACACGTTCGATTTTTGTTGCGGTCTTCAGACGTTTGGTTTCGGCTCACGCGCTTAACCCGAAAGCCAGCCGTCGTTGCCAAATAGCCGGCTACTGGTCAATCGCGCGAGCAGGAAGAGAACGTCCGGAAACCGAACAAAGACCGATATGTACGATTCAGCCAAAGCTTATAGACAGAGCGAGAAAAAAAATCGTTAGGCAGGGATGTGTAGGCAAAGCGTCAGACGGCCCACACCACTTGGGAGAGGAGAACGGGAGAAGAGATAAGAATATGTGCAGGAAATTAAGACATGGTAAAGGCGTCCGCACGGGGTGCCATGGTCACGCAGTTAAGACCGTTCTCACTAGCGCCAGAGAAAGACTGACCGAGCGACTGGTCTCCGGATGCCGGAAGAGAGCTTTGCCGCTTGCTAAAGGTAGACTTCACAGGCTGCACGTCTTTTATTATTCTGCGGTCTGTGGGTCTAGGAAGAGCGCTCATTCCTGAACCGTGTGGTCCAAGGACGGTCCCGGAAACCACAAATGAGAGTGACATAGTCCATGGCCTGTCGTCTAAATACGCCATTACGAGATCGCCGCGGAAACAGCGCCAATATGCAGTGCCGTCGAGCCAGCTGAAGTTAAACTGCCAAACAAACCACTACTCTATGTGAGATGTAGCACAGAGGCCAGCCAAGACAAACGTGGCGTCATGTTCGAGCCTGGTCACTCTGTGATGTCTGCTTGTGTTTTAGCGAGGCGTGCTAAACCTTGGCCTGCAGCCTACTTTCGATAATGTACACAGCTGTTAAACAACACGAACGCGACACAACGAAGTTGCGTGCCGTGAAATCGATATGTCACAATGTTAACGTAACCTGATTTCTTAGTGACCATAGACATCGTGGTACATTACATGCTAGCCTGCAAAGGAAGCAGTATTGATTGGCGAGAAGCAGATTTCAATAAGCGCAGACAGCTGGGCCCAGTTGATTTTGGTTATGTAACATGATACTGGTGAATATGGACACAGCTGGCGCTGTTGGTTTATCTGTACTCGTCCGTGTCCCTATTCGCCAGTATCGTGCTACCTAGCAGACTTCAAGCTGGCACGAATGGCTGGCTTTCAGTCAGAATGCCTTGGAGGCAACAAAATTTGCACTGATCCCGCGGTGGTCGGGTTGCGGCAGCACTCCGAATACAGCTGTAGTCAGCGTGTCACGCGAACCATCCTGGCTACACGCATGTTGTTCGTTCGTCGGTCAGCCTGACGAAAGGAAGTTACAGCGCGGTACGCGGTCGCCTCCGGCGACGAGAAAGAAAACTATCACCAAGAGCGTTGCCATTTATTCATCCTGTAAAGAGCTCGGATATTCACTCCAACGTCCAACATAACAGAGATGACCCCAGTTTAACATCATAACACAAAAAGCCTAACGAGGATTCCAAGCTAACGCTTTCCACAATATCATAAACCAGATACTTCAAAGATGTTAATCTACTCCCACTGCTTCCACCAAATTACATATGGCTTGAAGATTTGAAATGGCGCTCATGCTTATCATTAGCGAGGTTCTTCATGGGGATTACGTCATCTTGTCTTGGCAGGAATGTAAATAAAGTAGGTAGAGACACTGATAAGAGAACGTTACGATGAACATTGAAGGCACGGCTTTCGCCTTGCTTCGATGGACGTAGCAGCCAGCAACAACGTTTGGCATTGTACAGCGGAAGAGTACTTCCCCTTCCACGTCGTAGGGTTCCACCGATGTTCAATTGTTTTACAAAGGACTTAGCCTAACGCACACTTGAGAAAGACACTTTCGCGACGTGTAAGCCTCGTACACACCCCTCTGGATAACGCGAAATCCTGCGCAGCACAGGAGCAATGTCTCACGCTCCCGTCACTGCCCACAGATGGGACTGTTATAACACAAGGTCTTCGCGCTGTTAGTCGTAAAGTCAAGTGAGTTCGTCAGGCGACCTCGAAAGTCATATGAAGAAATCACAGTTCTTTACCAGCAGTGTACTGCTTGCATTGTTTAAAACATCGAGCTTGGCGACGGTAACGCCGGTCCACCATTGCGTGACGTTCCAAGTTCCAACAGTTCATGACTTGCGCTGTGTGAACTATGTTTCAGTGTAGTGTGGGACAGGAAGCTACAGCTACAACCAAACGCTCATGAGGGCAGTTATGCAAATACACAGGTTCATGCCCCGGATGCGTCTCATTGGGAGATAAAGAGAGGTGTAAGAAAGCAAGAAGTATGGGATGTCAGTAGTGCATGCAAGACGAGCCCTAACTGGCAACTGAAGTTTATTCTGAGCATAAGATATGCATACTAAGAAAATAAGAAGTGCATACCACACTGCGCATAAGAGGCTAAGTTCATCAGTCATCTCATCATTCTGCAGCAACTACAAATACACACCCGTAATTTTTGCAAGCATTCCAAGATGAGATAAGCGATACATCCCTGGTCTTTCGAGCGCAGTGCGGCCTCCATATCTTCTTTACTTCTTTAAATGTGCGTCGTACGCTTCGAAGTGCGAGTTTTGGTTGTCTTGAGAATATATTTCACTGTCTTGTCTGTAGCGTGCACTGCTGAAACTTGCAAGTATTGGCCCAAACAGCCCTAGCAAACAGCTCTCTCAAACAGCTTTACGTGGCGTTGACCTTTCGACATAGCTAATCCGGTCGATGTAGGGCAGGACGACTCGTCTCTGCTAAAGCGAATCCCGCGGTTCACATCGAACGCTACAGAAGAAACGAGGCTAGACGACGAAGCGCGCAGGCTTTCGCGTTATCAAGGAGCTTGGTGTTTTCGCCTTTGTCCATTTCGAGTCAACCGAGTGCGCGCGGCATTTCGGGAAAACAAGACGCGGAGCTCTGTTGCTGCCGAACTCGGCGGCGTCTTCGAGAGGTCTGGCTACAACGATGCGCATCGCCCGCGGTGGCCTCATCTCCCGCGGTCGCCGAATACGGGTCGCGCTTCAGCGGCGTCTCCCCCTGAGGCGCCGTGAGCACAGAGTTTCCACAATGCTTACTAGAGGGAACTGCGGAGCTACGATCGTTCGGGTACCATGGCCATGCTGGGCGGGTACATGTACATGGATTTGCCTAATGTTCGTGCATGCGGCTGCGATCGCGCTTGTGGCTCTGTTTATTGTTGTATTTGGTTTTTGTTTCGGGATGAAAGAACGTCCCGTTGTAAACCTCGTTTGATGATTTGAATTGGTTAGCCTAAAACAGTCATAGTCAAACAGCTTTACGTGGCGTTGACCTTTCGACATAGCCGATCCGGTCGCTAGGGCCCGACGACTCGTCTCTGCTAAAGCGAAACCTCGGTTCACATCGAACTCTACCGAAGAAACGAGGCTAGACGACGAAGCGCGCAGGCTTTCGCGTTATCAAGAAGCGTGTGGTGTTTTGCCTTTGTCCATTTCGAGTCAACCGAGTGCGCGCGGCATTTCTCGGGAAACGAGGCGCGGAGCTTTGTTGCTGCCGAACTCGGCGGCGTCTTCGAGAGGTCTGGCTACAACGATACGCATCGCCCGCGGTGGCCTCATCTCCCGCAGTCGCCGAATACGGGTCGCGCTTCAGCGGCGTCTCCCCCCGAGGCGCCGTAAGCATAGAGTTTCCTACAATATTTACAAGCAAGAGGGAACTGTGGAGCTGCGAACGTTCGGGCACCATGGCCATGCTGGGTAGTACATGGATTTGCCTAATGTTCGTGCATGCGGCTTCAAGTAGCGCTTGTGGCTCTGTTTATTGTTGTATTTGGCTTTTGTTTCTGGATGAAAGAACGTCCCGTTGTGAACCTTGTTGGCTGATTTGAATTGGTGAGCCTAAAATAGTCAAATCGGCGGAAGCGGGACTGCTGAACTTTTGCCGAACTTCGTCTAAGCGACAAAACGGCGCAGGCCACAGCCACACGGAGCCGAAAGAGCAAAGCTTAGGCCAATCAATGTACTACCCATCATTCCCAATGCTGGCCTGAAGCGTCATACGTTGCATCTCCCATAGACACTAGCGCCAGATTTCCCTCTAGTGTACTATTATGAAACTCTATGCCAGTGAGAAGCGGTCTTTGAGCTGGTAACGAGGTGGTCCACTGTTGTTTTATTCTTTCCTTGACATCGCTCTCTCCCTTTCTCGTTTTCGCATACACTCCACCCTGTGAATAAATTTCTCCTGCATGTATAAGCTGCCTTTTTCACCCAGGTGTTCTCGTCCTGCGAAAGGATCTCGAACACCTTCTTGATCTTTCTCGCTCACACACTGCCTCTCATAGCGAGCTGGGGTTTTACATGTGCACTCAATTGTAAATACGAACCGCTCAAAATAAAAACCTTGTTGTTGTGTGCACGTCGTGTCGAGTGACTTGACTTTCATGGGCCCAAAAACTTGCCAGGAATGTCTGCCTTCGAAAAAGAAATCAGTACCAGTTTCTTTTCTCTTTTTTCTTCCTCTATCTTCAGGTATATTGGCATGGTATAAAAGCTGGACTACAATGCACAGGCTGAGAAAATGAAAACATCCCTCACCAAGTTGGAACTACAAGTACTGGTTAAATATGTGGTGTTGAGAACAGACATGTCGACTACTCGGTCCACTTCACATGAACGCGAATATAGAACAAATCCTTTTTTTTTTTTCAACGCAGAAAGTATCACAGCTACAAATGAGTCCGCTCAACCAAGCTACACACGTTGTCAAAATGCAGAGAAATTAATAACTAATTAATATCTGGGATTTAACGTCCCAACACCACGATATGATTAAACATGCATAAAAATTAGGCAGGCGCTTACGTGAAAAAGAAATCCGGCTTTTCTGTTATATGCACCATCCGCGTACGCTTATAATTGTATTTCTACAAACTGCTTGAAGTGCTTCTTAAGCAGAACAGTCCATATGTTCAAGCAAACGGAAAGCACGTGTTAATCCACTAATTCTGTGGATTAACATTTTTGAGATCGTAATGATGGTTGTACCACGCGTCACATAGCAGATTCTAGGCTTAGCATAATAGCAATTAGGCTTAATATAATAATAATTAAAAAGCAGAATTTTCTCTTTTTGCATGCAATGACCGACTTGTATGTGGAAAGCCTCATCAACGCCCAAGCTATCCCGGTTTTCTTTTATATGCAGGCATAGGCGTGCGCACGAGGGGGGGGCAGAGGGGGCGGCCGCCCCCCCCTCCCCCCAAGTTACCTAAGAGGGGGGGGGGGGGGGCGCAAAGTCGGCCCTATGCATTGACTTCATAGGGGAGGGGGGGCGCTGCAACGAACCTTCGCCCCCCCCCCCCCCTGAAGGGGAACCCTGCGCACGCTTATGTATGCAGGCGCTAGGTCAGAGTGTGCGTTTTGTTTGGTATGGGCACGATGCGCTCGAAGGGCGGGATATCAAGGCATCAAGAAATTGGTGGTAATGCAGGTTTCTTATTCCTGATGCAGTTCTGCGTATTTCAAGAATTTTGGCGGATTTTATTTACGGCGACTTACACGCTCTTCATTAAAGAAAATATAGTGATGTTCTCTAGCGAAAGCCTGAATGAACGATATGTTGATACACGAAAAAATAAATGTCGGATTTTACGGACCCCATCCACGACAAAAGTATGAGGCACGCCATAGCGGCAGACATGACATGACAAGAACTTTATTTGAGTGCTGAGGAACTGAGATCTAGGAAAGCCATAGTACCCCTCCCCCCCCCCCCCCCCCGCCCTTTCACCCAAATCAAGTCAGTGGCTGCGACTTCAATTTCAGATTATTTTCGATTACCTGGATTCCTTTACCGTGCTACTAAATCTAAGCACTCGTCCCCATTCAAATGCGGCTGCCGTGGTCAGGAATCGAACCAGAGTCCTCGAACTTAGTAGCGCAGCAGCTTAGCCGCCAAGCGGGCCATTTAAGTCTGCGAGAATAGCACAAATTATGACGTAATAAAATAATTTTATGTGACGTAACAAGATAATTTTACGACCAACGCCGTTTTGCTCGAAATGCATGAGTTAAAGCGCAGCTATGCATTTAACCCCCGCTTGTACGACACTAATACTTACATACCGTTAGTTAACCAGAAGTACAGGAGGACTTTAGGCACACCAGTCTTCGTAAATTTCGGAGACCCGTATTCGTACGGTCTGACTCGGTGTTTGTTGTTGTTTTTTTTTTGTTTTTTTTTTATTGGAACAAAAAAATAAATGAAGAAGTAGTTGTCGCCATTTCTCGGCGTCGGCTACCCTTTTGCACTTGGTTCTTAGGATAGAAGAACGTAATAAAAAAATAATATATATACACATATACAGTCCCACATTTGGTAAAATCAAAAGTTCTCGATTGAACAGAGCACACATACAATCGCAGTGCCTACATTCAATGTAGTCGCTCAATATTCATAACAAATATTAGTGTCTTCAAAAAAAGAAGAAGAAGAAGAAGAAGAAGAAGAAGAAGAAGCGTTTTCATTGCTTGAATATCTTTCGGAGATGGCCATGGCCCTAGTATTTTCGCCAACGAGAACGTTCACTCTCAGTCCAGCGAGTGGAGTTCCTTTACCGTTAGAGTCACTTCAACTGCTCGTTCAAACCGCATGATACTTCTGTACACGAATTTACTTGCGGTCACTTGCGTTGATCAACAAGTATGCTGTATAGTGCCTGGATAAGACACGCCTCTTACGTTCTGCGCTAAGAACAGCGGTCACCTGATTCAAGCGAACAGTATGCAGAATTCCGTGGGAAAATAAAAGGTTTCCTCGATCTAGACCAGCCGCGAACTGTTGTTACTGATAGCGCCATCATGTGTTAGGTCTGCATATCCGTTCTAGCTTCCTGAACAAAACACATGATCTGAGGCCCGTAGTGTAGCCCAAATGCTGTAGTTTCGAGCCAGTTTTATCTTTCACACGACAAAATAACTAGCACTGCAGTATTGCATCTCTGCAGCATCAGGGAATATCCCAAACGCCCATGTGTATAGCTGACAGACTTGCACAAGTTTTGCTCGGGGTCAGCTTCGGTTTAGTTATATGCATAAGATTTGATTCAAGTCAAAGTCTGACGAGTGTATAGTAAGCAGCGCTTATCTTGGTGTTCGTAGAATTTACACTCGACATTCACATCAACGTTGTCTGCCACGAGCGAACAATGGAAATGAAGAAATGCGACGGACGATGGAGTTTTTGTTTGCACGAACTGTCGAAGTGCACGTAAAGGTAAGGAACTTCGCACGTCCGAAGGAGATCCGATGCACGCCTCGGGGTATCATCATCACTCAACCGTACAAGACTAGTTATCTTTCTACATATTCAGCAACGAAGACCTTTTCCAGTGCACTTCTCACTGATCTCCATTCCACGGCGACGAATGCGCAGGGTTAGCAAGCAAAAGTGGCAATCTCGCACATCTAAAAATTCTGGTATCCCTTCAGAACATACTGCTCCGAACACCCGCAAAGGTATGAGCGTTCGAGAAGCACAGAAACTGGAATATAATGTTCGGTCATAAATCTATCAAGCACGAAGTAATGGAGAACGAGGAGTAAGTGCCCAAATAAAAAAAAAAAAGCAGCAGACTGCCAATTCAAAGCAGAAACTCGTGTGTGTTCTCCCTGTCCCGTCCTCGTCACTTCAGTACCGCGCTTAAATTATGATCATGTCACACCAACAAGGCCAACAATCTACCCTTGCTAAGAAACTAGCCTGTCTGCTTATTCAACCATTTCGACACGCGCGCTCATTGGAGTCTTTCTTATAAGTTATAAGCGCACGAATTTCGCCATTAGAAAGAGGACAGCAGCTGAGCGCCAGGGTCACGGTGCTTATTTGAACGGAGCATGGCTCGCGTAGCCCAAACCTCGACCTTTGTAATCGTTACAAACAAACGACACTTTCATGATGGAGACATGCAGCTTTGCGCGGAACATATCCCTCAGCTATTGTTTTTTGTTGTTGTTGTTGTTGTTGTTGTTGTTGTTGTTGTTGTTGTTGTTGTTGTTGTCGTTGTTGTTGTTGTTGTTGTTGTTGTTGTTGTTGTTGTTGTTGTTGTTGTTGTTGTTTTTAACAGCACAGCTGTTGTATGCTGGGTGTTTGCCGTGCAGAAAATGATCATCATAATGAACAGGCACGCGCTCAATAACCACCCACGCACTCTGTACAAATGTCATCAACAAGAAAAGCTGAAAGGGGTGCCCCTAATGGCCATGTATAGAATAGTATAGCAAGGGGCGGAAAAGAGAGGGGTGAGAGGGTAATAGCCTAGCCAAGCCAAGACAAGCAAGGTGCCCACCAGCTCTGCTGCGACCAGCTTTTCGCGACTTCGTGCAAGCTGTTCTAATATTTTAAAATTGACATTCAGGCTTCGTAGGCTTCAGCACAAGTTCGATCTTAGCACTGTTTCCGATTAAAGGAGTCGAGAGTAGAATGAAAACCCGTCTGGTCGGGAAAAGACATGAGGACAATTAAAGTGGAGACCGAGCACGAATGTTCACATAAAAGCAAGACGTTTCGGCTCCCGCACGGGAGCCTCATTCACAACGAAAAATTAACGTGCTAACAGTCCGGTTATGTATGCTTTTAAAATATGACGTAGGCAACATTTGTACGCGTGTGGGAAGTTGACGTCATTACGATTAAGCGTGTGCGCCGTAGTCAGGATTTTCAGAGAATCAGGGATAAAGCCAATCCGTTATCCTTGCATTATCCCAGTCTCTTCCGTGGCCAGTTGCTTCTGCGTGTTTGGCCAGCGCGTTCAATGAAACCATATTCTTACATGATACATGTGCTGCTTGAGTCTTTGCTGAAAGTTGTCTGTCTCACCCGCGTAACTTCCACCACAGTCTGCGCACGGGATGTTTTAAACGACGCCTGGAAATTTTTCCTTTGACAGCTTATCTTTCACCTTCACAAGGGAGTGCCTTAACATATTTGTTGGTTTCCGATTGTTTCCGATTGTTAAAGCAACAACTAGCCGTTACTGCCTATGTGGTCAAGAATAGTCGATTGAAAATATCAAGTACCAGCACGACGTTAAACATGAACGTGTAAAAAAATATCTCTTTATCGTTGCACGACTTGGCTTCCTAAATATATCTGCCGCGAAGAATCACCGATGGCGGCGCAAGCTCTTGTTGACGCTACACTCCAAGGCGCACCCTACCAGCTGAATATTTTGTTATGATGATGATGATGATGATGTCTGGGGTTTAACGTCCCAAAACCACGATATGATTATGAGAGACGCCGCATTGGAGGGCTCCGGAAATTTTGACCATCTGGTGTTCTTTAACATGCACTGACATTATTTTGTTATGAATGAATGAATGAATGAATGAATGAATGAATGAATGAATGAATGAATGAATGTTCACCTAATTTATCCCACACCTAACAATTTCCCGTTCGTATTCCTTAGTCTCCATGCGCCGATGAACTAAACATACGGTTCTCGCAGCCAGACGCCTTCAAGTGTCCGACGTCCATCAACCCAGTTCGCCGCGTCGGTTCGCAGAGCTTGGTTCGCAGTTGCCCACCTGGTGCGATCGAAGAGCCAGGTCGCATGCTATAAAAAGCGACAGCGGTGAGCTGCGCTTAACACGGCGCAGTCGCTGGAATGGAACGAATAGCAGCCCTAAAGCACAAGAATAGGCAATAGTTGAATAAGAGCTAACAGGAGAGCTCATGGAGCAATAGCAGGCAACGAAGCAGTGCAGGTTCGCACCAAAGTATTGCTTCGATGCCCTTCAATGATCGTGTTCCCATAAGGAAAACGTGCTGTGGACAGTAGCGAGCTCTAAAAATGCAACTAGTACTATTCTGTAACCAGTACCGCTTCTTTTCTGTTTTTTTTTTTCGTTTCCTCGAACATGTTCGTTAGGTGAGTTCTGCCTGTTCCGGTCATTTAGGAGACCCACGTGCAGCGAGTGAATTTTTTTTTCTCCATCTCGAATTTTTATTCACCCAGAAAAAACATTTCACAGGCGCTGGTACACGACGGTCTCCCACGCTCTGAGACGCCGAAACAATGAACGGAAACACAGGGAGGTTAGCCTGTGTCTTGACCGGGTGTCTGCGATGCGCTTGGGAAGTTGTTAAGGGAATAAAAGATAACGGAAACAAAGCTTACCGAAAAAGCAAAAGAAAAAAACATCACTGTGAGGTTTAATGCCGTTATCTACAATAGCCACAGCACCGGCATAAAACGGAACCAGCGCGCTCATAAGCACCCATCCTGTGTATGTGTTCCTTACTTGTGTCTGCGTCTGGTGTTTTTGCGCTAAGAATATGAATACAAGTGAGTCATGACAGGGCAAACAAGAGATTATTGGGAGAGGCTCTCATTTTACAGTGGACGTAAAAATAGGTTGACTATGGTGATGATCACGATCTACAATAGCTTAGGCTCAGACTCCGTACTAACAAGGGACAATGTAATGATTTCTTTGTAACGCAGCAATAAACTTGAAAGAAAGAAAGAAAGAAAGAAAGAAAGAAAGAAAGAAAGAAAGAAAGAAAGAAAGAAAGAAAGAAAGAAAGAAAGAAAGAAAGAAAGAAAGAAAGAAAGAAAGAAAGAAAGAAAGAAAGAAAGAAAGAAAGAAAGAAAGAAAGAAAGAAAGAAAGAAAGAACCCAGGGTTCACATCTGCCGCAGGTACACATCGACGCTGCGGAGAATCAGTCGGGTTCCCCGACTTCAGGAACTACAGTAACACACGCGTAACTTTGTGATCTCGCGAAGCGCGTTACAGTAAAACCCACAAGTCGTCTTCGTCTGGAAAAAAAAAAAACAGATATGAGTGCGGGCAATCCTCTCTCGCCTTTACTACACTGCAGGCATACCCATATCTTCTCTGCATGATCTGTTCTTTGTGCACGACCCCTCACCTTAAGACGTAACCACCATCTTCTCAACGATCCACCGAAAAGAACAACGTTCAAAGAAGGTAGGGTAGCATTCTTCCACGAAAATGTAGCACCGGGCAAGCGGGCCAGGCAAGACAGTCGTCGTTCTTCTTCTCACTCTCGGCGCACGAGAACTGGGCCAGGTATTCTTACGAGCGCCGTGCGCGTTTCCCGCGCCGTTACCTTTCTGCTGGTGTGTGTACGCGCATCGGGCGCGCGCTCCGCCAAAGCGTGTCAGCAAAAGGGAAAAAGAAAGCAGGCGGTTCCATAAGCGAGACTCGGTGCGTGCCCCGCCGGCGCTCAGAGGACAACGCAAGCGTTTGTGGAGGAAGAAGAGGCGCGAGACGAGACCGGGCGAGCGCACGATCAAGACGCTTGTTTTCTCGACGCGAGAGCTCGTCGTCAGGCGCCGGTCGAGAGAGAGGGCGAAGCCCTTGGCCTATACGACGAGGGGCCACGAACCAGGTCGGGTCACGACTAAGTTACGCAAGGCTCACGGAAGCTTTCACGGTCGCCCTTTCGGAGGCCATTGTCTTCTCTCGTGGAGAGGAGGTGAGCCAGTCCACCCCCCTCCCCTCCCAGTCCACACAAACACACATCTTCGTTATACACTGGCGGTGATCATGCATCTGTAGGAAAAGAACTGACAGTCGGGCCATAGTTGGTCTTGATCCGTCTTGAATTGACTGGTACAGCGTGAAATGCAACACGGAGTTGCTTCTTTGTCGAAGAAACGCAGCGCGATTTGGAAGACAGGATACACAGATAGGCACACACGAGCGCCGACTTACCTCGCCTGTGTCTATCCGTGTCTCCTGTCTTCGTCTAAGCCATCTGTGTTGTGTCTGTGTGTCCTGTCTTCCTCTAAGTCAGGCTGCATTTCTCCGGCGGTCAGAGTGCCTACGGGGACGCGGTGAGGACGTTTCAGGCTATTAGGAATACGTAACCACGCTGCCCCTTTGAAATGGTTTGACGAGGCTCGTTAAGTAAATGCTGTGCCGTAATTCAACAGCGGCACAGACAAACACGACAGAAAAAAGAAAGCCAGAGAGGTCAAAGAGCGTACACCCTAACATGGCCTAAATATCAAACTGCGGTAGTAGTAGTAATAGTGGTAGTATTAGTAAACTGCAGTAGTAGTAGTAGTAATAGAGCTGACCTCGAGCCGAGGTCAGCTCGTGCTGACCTCGGCTCGAGGCTCGGGTGATAGGGCGATGCCTCGTGCTTGCTGTAGTCAGGTAAGCCCGCGGCATGGGCTGCATGCTCATTTTCGCATTCGGTCGAGGCACACTAAGGGTCAATTTCATAGACTGACTCGAGAACACTGCCAATTCTGCTACGTCCGCCTTTTTCGCACTGTCAGGCGACAGCTGTTCCGAGAGGTTATCTATCCTACGCTTCAGTTTCTGCTCTTTCAAAAAGAAAAATTTATCCAAGAAGTGAAGCAGGGAGGTATTGCTTCGTTTAGCACCTGTTTTCTTCCCGCCGTCATGGCTTGCGAGCACGAGCTTCGAGCGATCGCTGGTCTTTTCCTTTGGAACAGCGCACGGAATCCAGTCTCTCCGTCTCCCCCCTGCCCTTTCTCCGCACTGCTGCAACACGAAGATGACGATAATAGCTCGTTTTTTTATGCGCAGCATTTACGAGAAAAAGGCAGAGATAGAACACGGCGGCATTTTTGAGGGGCAAGTCTTGAAATGAAAGATTTTGTTCACGTATACTACATGAACCCCTCTAATCCTTGTTGTGTTTGCACCTGCAGATTTTTTATAAATGACAAGTGACCCACATTCGCTTAAACGTCGATAACTGGGCCAGAAAACTTGTCGGCCAAGATGTGAAAAAAAATGTTGTTTCTGTTCTTTTCGTGGCATGACGAACTTTCGGTTATGGCAGCGACAGAAGGGACTGGTGTTTTATCTCGAATGGCCGCAAGCACAGGCACTTTTCTGCAATCCGCTGAAAGGAAAGATACTTATAAAATAGGCTATTCTTTCACTAGATATCCCGACAATGCCAACGCAACAGCTCACTATTCTGCCCTGCCTCAAACGCTATTTACCCACAGCCTCCCTCTCCTGTTCTCTGCTGCCGTTCGGTAGACGCTGTCTTGCGTCCCTCGTCAACGTTCCCAATCTGCCGTGGGCACGGTGTAAGATATATATCTTACACCGTGGCCGTGGGTCACCTGTATACCAGATTGACGCATTCACTGACATCGACGCATTCACTGACAGCAATCAAGGACGATCATAACGCAATCCACGAGACACCCAAATCAAACCAGCGAGGATTGCGACGCTGTATACGTTGTATCAGGGTCTGTCGATATTGGAGGACCCCGGTTGTATCGTCGGGATAGCTCCCGTGAGAACGCACGAAAACGTTCAGACTCGACGTCAACGTGACAGACCGCCTGTAGAGACGCACGCCACGAGCTGGAATCTGCAGGAAATTGCTCGCGGCGAACACGCTCATGTATAGCGTCCGATGCCACGGTGCATAGATGACCTGCAGGCGCATTCTTTTCTCCGGTAACGTCCCTGTTTTACCTGTTCGATAGCGTGCCGAGAATAACGGCTTCGCGACGACAAAAAAGCATCGCGTGTCTGGCGAAGACAAGGCCGCTGGCTTCTCCGCTGGCCTCGAATCGGCGCTGGGCTGTATTTGGAGGCCATGAAGGAAAACCGCCACGACGGACGCAGATAAGCACTGAGCCGCCTCCCGCTGCTCGTCCAACGGCCGATATTCGGAGCACCGAAGCACCGCTACGTGGGCCTGGCCTGGCCCCCCCACCGTAAGCGGAGTAGAGAAATCGAAACGACGGTTGCAAATCTCTAAACATGACTCTGGAATGTCGGTCACATTGAAAAAAGGGACTGTTGCTCTATGTAATGAAACCCTCTAGGTAGTGGTAGGGGGAGAGAGAGAGGGGGGTAGGAAGGTCACGCCGACTATAGCGCCCAGTTTACATTTGGTGTAACGTAACAGACAGAGGAATGATAAATGGAAGGCGAGGAGGTTAACCGGTTGCCTACTCTGCACTATAGAATGATAAATGGACGGAAAAGTTGCGAGAAGACGCGAAAGCCCAGTGTTCATGTTGCAAAAGTCGCAGCGCTGTTTGGTATTCTACGCTGAACTTTATTCAGGTCCTGAAGATCAAACTTTAAGTTGACGCAGGCCGCTGCCACGTCGGAAAAGTGAATTTTAACCTTACCGCCGGATCGTGGGCCTTCTGGACGGCCTGTACTTGATCTGAAAGAGCTCCACTGTAAAGGACACTTTGCCACCAATCTCTTTCCTTGTCGTAGTCTGAAAGCCACAGTACACTGCCAAAGCATATGGTCCAGAGTAATGATGTTGTGGGTTGTTTTAACACGTTGGCGGGCTAGTTAGTAAGCATCCATGACAGAGCGAGTAATCGCAAGTTCACGAGAAAGTAGAAAGAAAACACACACATGCAAAGCGCTACGTCTTCTTCTGACTTTTGAATATTCGAAGCTCGCAAGATCCCACGGTCTTGTCCGTCGAGAAAGTTGTCCGTCTAGAGTATACCATATAGCAAAATATGATTCTCAGAAACAATACTTCTTGTTATATGGCCTATATATCCAATAACACTTAAAACAAAATTGCATTCTTACATTTGTCGAGTATGATGTCACTCGGCCACGATTCCCTTGACCCTATACGCGTAGCAGTTTGCTTGGTGAAAAGGATGAGGTTCTCCCATGTTCAGCTTTTTTTAGAAATTGCTGGTGTTACCGCTACAGCGAATCATATCATGCAGCTAACTTAACAAGAAAAGTAATTAAACCAACAGGCAATGAAATCAATGGAGGCATGGGAGTCATTATTTGTAGTTTTTATTTGCAGTGTAGTAAACGAGACAAATGGAGACGAACTATCCTTTACATTTATGTCATAATTACTACACTGGTCGTATGTCGTATGTATCAATACTTGGAGCGTCGAATTGTAATGTAGCCCTACTCAGTGATGCAATTTAGCCGATGTTAACAATCTGTGGTATAAGCACCATTGAACAGAGCTGGCGAAATCAAATGGCGTACACAATACGAGCATGTAAACAGTGTTTGAAATAGTAATTTTGTAGCTTTGTGAACAAGAACCTTCTTACTCAAATGCAATGGTTTCAAACTGTGGGCGAAATTTACGCAGAACGCCATAAAGAAAACAAATCAACAATAATCAAACTACGTCGTATTACGTTGCCCAAATGTCAGACGTCTTTAAAAGGCAGCGAGAAGCACCACTTCACGAGCGCAGCAATTACAAGGCTTTACGCAGCTTCTGTAAAGCTCATTAACCCCTTTCCGATGCATTGCGCAATCACTAAGCCCAAGCGCAGATTCGCGCGCTCCCGTAACAACTTCACGGTGGGTGATTCGTTCTGCACAACGGTGGCGCGCAGGTAATTGCGCCAAGCCCAGCTGCCTCTCCTGGCGATGGATGAACTCGCCAGAGCCACTCCTTATAAAGCGGCATTCCTCGAGCCGTTTGACAAAGACGTTGGTTCGCGGCATTACTGTGGGGACCACACGGCCTTGAAAAATAACTTCGTGGCAACGCGAAACGCGAATATCATGATACGGTCATCCAATTTCGCGCCCGTTAACTTGATCTGTACCATAAGAATCCACAATGAGGGTTAGGTAACAATGATAAAAAAGTTCAGGAGCACTGGTCTTATCGGGAAAATGGGGGGCTGGCGAAGTTTGACGTGTGCGTGCCTGACTTTCTTTCTTTAAATGCGAATGCATTTCATAGTCGGGCTATGTCAGGCATCCGGCGTTGTCGGCGTTGTCCGGCGTTGTCCGGCGTTGTCCAGCGTTGTCCAGCGTTGTCCGCGGAGGAGGAGGAGGAGGACAGGTTGAGGAGGTAAGCGCCGGCAGGTGTTAGATGTGAAGCATCTTATCCGGTGGTGGTGGTGGGCGGCGTGACCACCCATACTGCGCATGCGCAAGCCCTTTAAAAAAATATAAATAAAAAACCTCCTCTCTCCCCCCTCTCTCCTAGGCATCCCTCCCCGCGGCAACCGCACCCTCACTGCGCATGCGCCTCCCCTCCTCTCTCCCCCTCCTACGCTCCCCCTCTCTCTCCTCTAGGCATCCCTCCCCGCACTCCCACTGCGAATGCGCGTCCCCCCTCTCTCTCCTCTAATACGCTCCCCCTCCCTCCTCTAGGCATCCCTGCCCACAGCGTCCACACCCCCACTGCGCATGCGCGTCCCCCCCCTCTCTCCTCTCCTACGCTACCCCCTCTCTCGCCGCGAAGCTGACGCAGGCAGCGTCTGCTAGCGAGTTTCTTGGCTTGAAAAAACCGACTGCTCGCGCTGCACAACCGTTCACTGTCCATCCCGTATATATGGCAATGGATCTTGACCTCCAAGGTGGTGCCGGTGGGAGATTTCTCCTGTGCGTTGTTGAACAATAAAAATTCGCAGCGTGCGCGTTAACTAAAAGCCGACTGCGAATCTCTGTGTCCAGTCGGAGTCTTCTGTCTCTCATAGCCCATTAGCAGCGATTGGCATGTTCAAGTAGGAAACACCGCTCCATCGCTGCGTGCTTTACGCATCTCCAGTTTTAAATGCGAATGCATTTCAAGTGCGTGAGGGCGCTCGCATCGCGGGAGCTCGGCGGAGCTATATATGAAAAAAAAATTTAAAAAAATTAAAAAAAAAGGAAAAAAGAACAAAAAAGAAGAAAAATGTAAATAAAAAAAGAAGAAAAAACAGAACAAAAGCAAAAAAAAAAAAAAGGCGCTGCGCCGTGCTCCCGACCGGGCTGCAGAAGATAGGCGCCTTTTCCTTCTTCGAACCACAACCACCATATATAAATGGAGTGAAGCGCGCGCGAAATGCATTCGCATTTCCTCACGATTCCCTTTCTTTCTTTCTTTCTTTCTTTCTTTCTTTCTTTCTTTCTTTCTTTCTTTCTTTCTTTCTTTCTTCTTTCTTTCTTTCTTTCTTTCTTTCTCATTGCGAAATGCTCCCTCCCTCCGAACTGTTTCCGTACCTCCATGCCGAAAATTGGACCTTCATGCACGAGCTTAGCGCAGGCAGCAACGACGGTCATGCAATCATATTCAGGCAACAACGAAATATGGCCACGCGAAATGACAAGTCACCTCGATAAAAGATCACATTGCCGTATCATAAATGGCCGATCGCCGACAAGCCTACGATAGAGAGAGCATCAGTTACTGGAAAACGGAGCACACACATACGCATGTGACTAGCGCGCCTTTGAGGGCCGAATTCCTTTACGCCCGCCGGTGCCTGGCTTTGAAACTGTTAGTTGCAGAAGCTTCGCTTAACGTCACGTTCTACTGACGCCATTTCGAACTTTTAGTGTATAAGTGCCTCCAGTGTTTGTGTACACTTGTTCAATAAACTTTCCTTTATTACCAGGTACTACATGCGTTTATGCGTCCTCGCCCTGTTCTTTAGATGAGATTCGTGCCGTTGCTTTTGGGGACCACGCGGGTTTGGGAAAACGTCGGAATGTAAATGTGACGGCACCGCCCATCAGATATTACCCATTAATATACTTCATAAGTATCCAAAAAAAGAAAAACAAATTGGAGGACGCTTGAGCTTCGCCTTCAAGAGCAGGTCGCGATAGAGTAATCGGGACTCGTGCGCATCGCCTTCTGAATTGCTAGCCTGCTTCGGTTCTCGGTGCATGCCTCAACCGTGCCGTAAGCAAACGAACGACTGTGCGCGTAACATTGGCCGTTTCAAAGTATCATTGAATGCCTACTGCAAGCACAGTTGTTAAGTGCCCACTACGCCATAATTCTTCCTCTTGTGAATCAGCGAAGGGCCCCTACGCTTCCATGGGGCAACGCGCGAACCTACGCAGCTGTTCACTTTCTTGATGGCTCTGCTGGTGATGATGATTAAGTATGTCATAGCGCTTTGTAACGGGTGGGCCTTTAAAACACCCACTAATTGCCTAATTCACATGTTCTGAGGCCTGGCGTGATTCTACGCTCCTGCCACGCAATATTAGATGCGTTAAGGAGACTTCTTCCACTATACATGACATTCATATAGTGTTTTTTTTTTCCAAAGCAGTGTCAACAAATATCGTGGCTCAGTGGTAGAATACCTGCTTGCCACGCAGACGGCCTGGGTTCGATCCTAACTCGGACCTGAAAACTTTTATTATTCATTTTATTTGCATCTTTCTCGATTTTTCGTTCACGGACAAGATGATGATTTTTCGCTCACAACCAGCGACGCCGACGCCGACACCGACGACAACGCCGGAATTTCTGCGAAACGGGCTCTTTAAAGCTATCTCGTTAATAACCAGTTAAGTAACCGTGCCCGCTCCGCATTACACCACAGGTCAGCCAGGTGCTCAGATAGCAGGATTCACAGTTTTCCAGTAAGCTAGCAGGACCGCAGCGTTAGGAAGATTCATGGCGACAAGGACCATAAATGTACAGCATAGCAACTTCGGCCACCTTAGCCCAGCGAGATATTCAACGATAAGGCCGTATAAGGTAACCGCTCTAGTTTCGCTGTCATGAATAGTCGAAAGAGACGTTGCAGGTTTCGGCGGCTGTTTCCCTGACCTAAGTTTCACCAGGCACGCAGAGACGTAGGCACGAGGCTACGGGGAGTTGTAAGGATCGCATTTCACGCATTCTGAGAGAGAGGGGGGGGGAGGCAAGGAGGGAGGGAAAGACGCTACAGTTTCCTCAGGGGGAAACACTGCTTCCTTAAGTAGCGGTTTTATGATTTCACTTTTGCTTGTTATACTTTATTTATTTATTATTTTTTTGCCTCGACGAGTGGCGCGCAGTGCTCGCTATAGGCACGCTTTCGCAAGACTGCGGCATCCATTGTGCACAGCGCTATAGCTACCAGGAAGTACAGTACAGGGTTCGGCGCGCTGTCCATGAAGGAGAGGCGAAAAGAAACAACCCGACATACGGTAGGCCCCGTCTTATCTCGAGGCGTGGTTTTTCTCCGCAGTGAATTTTGCACCACTACGCAATGCAGTGTACGGTTTTTTGTCTGCGTCGGAGCAACGTAATGGTCACGTATAGCAAGAACGATATTGCGCAGCTGCGTGAACGCTGATGACCACTCTGGTATTTCTTTTTAAAAGCCTCACGTTGGCTATTACGTGTCCGTGAGAACAAACGATCCAAATACACGAAGTCGATGCTTAAAAAAAAAAAAAAAAAGAAAGAAAGAAAGAAAACGAAGCAGAAAGAAGCTTCGAGGACTCCTGAATCCCGCGGAGAAAAGCAAGGTAATAATACGCATAACAATGCGACTGCAGCTGATACTACGCCTTTTGGGCCAGCATCATGTAGGCGCGTTTACGTATCACTTGTGTTTTCTCTCTTTCCGATAACCATTTTCATGTTTAGTCCTCCTACCCCTTCCCAACTGCGGCGTAGCGTTTAACCTGCCCACCTTTCGCATATCAACTCTCTGCCTCCCCCTCTCTTTTAGCGTGATAACCATGTGATGCTGGCCAAAATATGTTTGATGTGGTTGATGGCAAATGAGGATGCGTCACAGCAAGAATCGTGAAGACAGCGACAATGCTATTATCCGTAAGGCAAAAGATGAACGCATTTATCACGTATTCGCCGCTGCAGTAACAATGATGTGGTAATAATTTATTATCTTGTCGACAGCACGTAAGTACAGCCTAGCCAGATCTCGACGATGGTAGTCTGCTCATTGCTAACATGACATGAATTCCGAATTCGAAGGACGTCATCAGTGATGCTAGTAAACCGGAAACTCGCATCTGGTTAAGCTCCCTGCGTTTCCCGTTTCTTTTTCTGTTTTCACAGGAAAGCACCACGTCAGGCTGTGAACTCATACCCGCCTTCTTAGCCTGATAACTATAGTTACTGAATTACATTAGTGGGTAGTGTCAGTATCAGTGTGTCATTGATTGATTGATTGATTGATTGATTGATTGATTGATTGATTGATTGATTGATTGATTGATTGATTGAGTGAGTGAGTGAGTGAGTGAGTGAGTGAGTGAGTGAGTGAGTGAGTGAGTGAGTGAGTGAGTGAGTGAGTGAGTGAGTGAGTGAGTGAGTGAGTGAGTGAGTGAGTGAGTGAGTGAGTGAGTGAGTGAGTGAGTGAGTGAGCCACTCACTCACTCACTCGCACGCGGGCGAGCGAAACTAGGATGATTACCCTCCATCTTTCTCAACGGTCTCGCAGGCGCGCGAAGTGAACGGCCGAATGACACCGGTTTGTTTTCAAGATCAAGGCTGCGCATCACTCACGATGGGCGCGTCGAGACGGGCGCACACACGGAAAGGACGGCAATCAACGGGGAGCGCCGATCGACGTAATTGAGAGCAAGACGGCCACGCCTTTTCCAGAATTTAAAAAGAAAGCAAAGACAACACCGCAGATGTCGAGGCCGACAGCACCGACATTAGCAACGTTGGGACAGAAAAGATAAAATTAATGAAAATACCCCAGCCCGTGCCAACAGCACCGACAGTTCGAAAACCGCACCCTATAAAAAACTATCGACGAATTTAGCGACATTCCGTCGATTCTCCGCGAGTCCGAGAGTTCTCCAATCTTCGCCTTGGCCTCCAAGTTCTTAGAAGGAGCTGCGCCTATAGCATCGATTCTCGATGTACGCTCTCTTTTATAGAGCGCACATTTATAGAGTTGCGACATCTCGCGAAGCAAGTCTCCGGGGCGGCATCGAAATCCGCCAAAACATCGCAATCACGCACGAGACACGGTGCAGCTCGCGGATTGCGACTCTACGCAGAAAGCAAGAGAAAGAGATTAGCGGCCGGGGATAAAGCGCAGGGAAGATCGCGCTCGCTCGCTCGAGGCTTTCTCGGCCCAGATTTGTCGGTCAGCCAGATCGGGGTCACGAAACCTCACGGAGAAGAGAGAGTGGTTGGCGTAGCCGAGCCACCGGCCGCCGCAGCAGCAGCAGCCCGCCGACGCTCTAAAATTAGACCTTTCTCGGCTGCCGTCTCGATCGCCGCCTCGCCTTCGCCGCTGCCGCCGCCTGGAGCGACCAGACACGTTCGTCGTCGTCGTCGTCTCACACCGTCGCCTCGCCGTCGAGCAGCCACCGCTTAAGCCGGCCCAGGGCAAGGACCACGTGAGGAGTCCACCAGCCAACGGTACACGGTACGTGCTATAACGCCGTAGTGATAGCGAGCAATAGGTTGACAAGTCCCGCAACTTAACGGGGCACTAAAGTGAAAGAATTAAATAGTTTGGACTTATAAATCATACTCTGAACGCTCTAGCGTCGTTAATTTCACCACTATAGCCTAATTGATAGTTGAGAAAATCAATGCCGAAAGTTTCACTTTTGAATTTCCCGCCGAAATCTCCGATGGTGACGTCACGGATCAAAAGGTGTTTTCTCGTATTTCGGCCACACTGGCTCCACGAAATTTCCTGAAAAATTGGTATGTTAAGTCCCGGCCCCTTCGGAAGACAATGTACTTAACTTACAGATTAGGGAACTACGTAGGCCTAGTAGACGCCGTCAAAATCTATGACGTCACCGCGACAAGTGCGGGAACTTCAATGTGGTGTCGCCACCCGCATTTTGTTTTTGCGCGTTTTCTCGCTTACCTAGCATCTTTTCGCAGCAACGCGTGTGGTTTTTGGTATCGAAAGAGTAATTTACTGATACAAGAAAAATCGTTTTTCTTCTAAGTGTCGCTTTATCGATGTCGACGCTAACGATGATGATATGTTATGCTTTATGGCGCAAGGGCTAGCTGTGGCCAAAGAGCGCCGAGACAAAGCAAGTTCTGTAAGCGATGATGTGTTCAGTGACAATGAGTAAATGAGAAGGCTGTAAAGCGGTTTAAAATACTGCTCACTGGAGAGTGCGTGAGCTACGTATAACCGATAAAATCATGAGACTGATGAAGAATAGTCTGCAACGAATCTAAAGACTTTCATTCTCACTGTGTCGGTGCTCACGAGGGCGGGTGACGGCAACAGGTGAATTTCGAGCTTCCGCACGGTACGAAGTAGTTAGAATGCTTGGCATTCTGTTTAGTCATAATGTTAACCATCTGTTGAGGGTTGTTGCAAGGAATGGTACAATGAATAAGGTTTTCATATACACATACATTTCACAACGGTCAACTAACGAGTGACAGCATAGTTATCGAAAATATCTGAGAAGACTTGAAAATCAGACAGATTATTTGTCTGTGCAGCGTCATCTGGTAAACGTTCTATAATTTATACATGAGGGGGAAAAAAAGAAAAATGAAACAAGTGTTTACGGGTTCGCATCGCTTGCACAATGAGAGGTGTGTTGTGACTATTCCGAAACGAACGAGAATAGGAAGCTGGCCTTAGCGAAAGAGACAGCTTCGGTTGAGTGAAATAATGTCGATGTTGAGGTAAGAAGTGATTCAACATTAATTTATGATAAAGAAAAGCGTTACGTTCAAGATCGCTCTATCTCCTGACGAGAATTCAGACACGCGGGTTGCAGCAAGCTGTCTCTGCTCTGACACTGTCGCGACAGCTGTGAGGAACCAACTACCTGAGCGTTGTATTAATATCGCGTGCATTAGGTTTTCGTGACAGGAGAACATTGCGCTCGCAATGTCAAATCTACAAAACTTAACCAACGAGTAAGTGAAAGTGTGTGCTCCTACGTGGCTCAAAGCGCTAAAGGCGAAGAAGACTGGCTATAGGATTTAGGCCATCAGACGTCCAAGACTATACGTATAAAACAAATTTTTAAGATGACGCGTGCTACTATAGTCTCGAGAAATCTCAGCCAACCCGCCACGGCAGGTGTAGTGGTCGTGGTGCTCGACTGCTGTCCCGAAGGTCGCGGGATCGACTCCCGGCTGCGGCAGTCGCATTTCGATGGAGGACAAAGTGCTAAAGGCCCGTGTGCTTAGATTTAGGTGCACGTTAAATAACCCCAGATGGTCGACAATTACCGGAGGCCCTCCCCTACGTCCTCTCTCAATCATATCGTGGTTTTGGGACGTGAAAACCCCACAAATTATTATTATTATTATTATTATTATTATTATTATTATTATTATTATTATTATTATTATTATTATTATTATTATTATTATTATTATTATTAAATCTCAGCAATGCCGCATACCTTATGTGTCGTCACCGTCAGTGCCACAGTACAGTAGACAGTTGGCGGTATGTACAACACCCCGATAGGCTGACTGACAAGGAAGCATCCCTCGAGGTGGTTGCCACAGCCGTTCAGGCGCTATACGCAGAGGTTGCAGAACAACTGACGTAGCTCGACGGCTCCGAGTGTGTTCACCTCTATAGGCATACTACGAGTGCCGCTGCCAGTTGGCTCCCGTTCAGTGACCCCCCGATCTTGAGTGCGCGCCGCGACAAACGGGTTGCGCCGAAGTCGGCCAGCTCGGACTCGTACGAAATTGGCGTTGGCGAGTTGCGAAGCAAGTCAGATATAGGGCTGCTTTCATAGACTTGTAATACACTGCATTGCGCCAATATCGGACATTCAAATATTGCCACAGTTGTGTTTTACTGGAGCAGTTCTCAAAAGGTGGACTATGAGCGGTTATTCATACTGTAGAGGTACAAGTTGTTTGTACAGTGGCAAACATTACCTGTCATAGTGCAGCTTTCCGTGCTATATACCAGATTAACCGAACATAACTATATGCGTGTGAGTAAGAGACCATTTATTCGCGTTCTCTAGCTGGATTGCTGAATGCCAACATCAGCGGGGGCCCTTTGTCAGGCCTTTGTAGCCCTTTGCTCTTGCTTCTCGTTTCTGTAATGGAAGCAAATAAACTTCAAACAAAAAAACTTCATTTATGCGGCCTTTAAAGGACTTGCTGCTATATTTTGTAGTTTGCAAACCACTGATGCTGCCGATAAAAGCATTAAGTAAGCAGGACGAATGCACTGTTGATGATATGTAGCTGCTTCTATGAACTCGCCGAAACCTTGTTTTGTGCGAAGCTAACGAAGATTAAAAATATAAATTGTTATTACTAGACAAATTGTTATTAAAAGGCGAACTACGTGTGACTGGATAGCGAATAGTTTTGGAAATCGAATTCTTAAAGGTATAAGTTGTTTATACACAACCAAACGGCTGACCTTCCCTTACCACAAGAAATAAACCTAATGAATCTATACGTGAAATCAAGTGAAAATTCCTTTCGATTTCACTTAAAATCCGACGAGGGTACTGATAGGACCATTGTCGAATATTTTTTTCAGAACGTGGAGTAATGTTGTTGCCGAGAAAAAAAAGAAGCTTCGAGTAAGAAGAACAAACGCCAACTATAGCGAGAATGCTGCTGGAAACTGAACACGTAGTGGCGGACCCCAAAAAGAACTAAGTTCCTCACGCCGCATGATAGCTAGAAAAAAAATAAAAGATTAATATTACTCGCACGTAATTTATTCGAAGCTCCCGTATATAGGTGGAGAATCCAAACTATAGCGCATCTATCAAAGCTAAGCCTGCCCCCCTTTCTTACATGACCTGGTGCACTGGAAGGCGTGAAAATATTTGGCCGGGTGCACGTTCAAAACTAAACCTAAGGTTCTCGCTAGGTTGATGGATGTTATAGTGTAAACTCGAGTATGTAGAAAAATAGTTGTACGACTTTGCTTGTCCTTTCGTGATTCGTGAAAGGCACAAAAATCGCCGGCTTTGTGAATACTATAATCCACAGCCTTTCGTGAAGAACAGCCATTGACAAAAGTGGGCAAGCTACTCCGCGCTTCACCATACACAGTACGTCGTTCGTCTGCGCGCTGAAGTTTGCCCAGCGGAACACCTACCACTTCAAACATCTCTGCTTGATAATTACGAGCGTTATTCCCATTTAACGGGGTGCTTGAACTTTAGAACTCTTTTGGACAGCTTTTACCGAGCACGGAATCGTAGTCAATATGGCCTCTACACTTTTGACGAAGACTGTTCGGTTAATCCCACTGACCTGGAGATCGCAGGCACAACGCTGTAGCTATGGGCTCTTTAGCACCGATGCGAGGAAGTTTCGACCGTCATTGCCGACATCGACCGTGAAAACACGAATCCATAAGCAACAGACGTAACAGTGGGCACTTCGCGAATAGCCTGAACTCTTCGTTCTGTATAACGTTAGAAAACAGGAGCGCAAGGATGAGAAAGGGAGCGCGAGCTGCGAACGTTCTGCTACAAAAGTACGAACAACGTTCATATAGAGATGACCTGGCAGATATACGAGCGCAGCTTCTTTCTTAACCGGGTTCTCGGTGTCTGTGAACCCTCGGCGATACACATGCAAATGCGGTCAGGACGTCGGCTCCTCGCGCACAATGAACTGGTCGCATCGGGCCGCACTGTTTCGTATACAGTGAACCGGTTTGTTTGTACTCCGTTCACGGTGTGGACCAGTTTTCTCGTACACTGCAGTGCTGCTGGCGTGCGCGGTGCGATATATACCGCAGTAGTGCTCTCGTATACGGCGCGCCAGGCGCGCTCATTTACCGTAACACCTCGCATTCGACCCCTCGTAATCAAGCATAACCCACAGAGTTCAACGTACGATACAGGTACAAGTGGGAGAGACGCTATCCAAGATGCGACGGCAGACTGGGTCGCGCATGCCCTCTGCACAGGCTAGATGTGCACATTCCGAAATATTTCGCTTACAATACACGCGTAAGAAATTGAAAGGACAACGTGTAAATGTCACATTACGTGAAGACACAAATATAAAATGTACTTGAGCAGTCGTCATAATCGTGCCAGACGGTGAGCGGTTGAAATATAAGTGGCTTTATAATAACACAAGCTGCTCTTCAGTATTCAACAATTTACAGATGCACATTGTGTAGGAGAGGTGAGCCGCTGCAATCAATGGATCTTATAACTACAGGCTAACGTCATCAAACGAGACATTCCTCAATCTGTTCCCACAGAGGTGAGTTTGCTGCCGCTAGGTTTAGGATTCGCAACGTCACGTTCAACCGCGCAGCCAACCGCGGATGGTGGCTAATAGCCAACGGCGTAGCCAATAAGTAAATACCAGAAAGCCGGCAGTTCATCGACCGCAGCCACAGTCAATATTGCTTTCCTCCATCACGACATTGAGCGGAAATTTTCCTAGCACTGCCGGCCAAGCCTTGGACAAGCAAAGCTTCACACGCTCGTAGCACGGAGCTTGCGAGACAGTCGTATAAAGGCCCGCAGGGCGTAACGCTACGGCACGCAGAACTTGAGCGGCGCAGGAAACAACGTTTTACACACTAGATTTACCGGGAAAACGTTTGTCACAGAGGTTAGAGAAGGTGCGTGCTGTCTTTTTGTGCCGAGGAACGTCGCGACGCCGAATGGCACGCGCGCAGCGCGCGCACACCGCGAGTTGCTCGCGTTGCTCGCGTGGCGGCCACCAGGGCGCGACGCCACGCGAACGAAGTCAGGCAGCCTATCGCGCGCGTGTGTGTGGAGGTTGCATCTATACGGCAAACCCGCAGAGTGCCCACTGTCCAGCCACACACTGGCTTCTTTGGCTGGTGCCGTCGCGGCCGGCATCCAGCCGTCCTCAATATACATGCCCGCTCACGCAACACTATACTTGGGCCAGCACGAGCAGTTCCGGCGGCGGCTCTCCTTCCGGCATCGACGACCTGCCTCGCAAGCCACTTTGAGGCTCCGTTATCGCAAATTCCAAGTAGCGTAGGCAAAACGAAAGCCGCTCGCCAGCCCGATGAAACCACGCCCTAATGTTATTTCCGCCCAGGAATAACGGGCCCTGACAACAGCGCCAGTTATTGGACGCCCACACTGCATTCGATGGGTGCACTGACAGACATCTGCGGTTTGATAACTACCCTGACAGGTCCATCATGGGCACTGGACGATTGTCTAGAGCGAAGCGGGTCTTGACTTGAGCGACAGGGAGCTCGCTGATCGCGTTTTCCGATTGCGTCACCACACGCGCCGTCCATGGAAATGTTGTGTCAGCCTTAATTGAAGTGACATTGTTTCGGCGACGAGGCCCTCGAAAGCTTCCTCCCCAGCGCGAGTGGGTAGAGTCAAAAGTTGAGCGTGCTTTGCAACCGCGCCCTCGGAGCTCCCTGGCTCCCTCCAACGGACATGTCGTGAATTGAAAACCCTCGATGAGGGCCCTTTCTTCTTTGAAACAACGCAATGGAAGAAAGAAACTGTGGCTGGGGATGACCCTTTTCAGAAAGCCCGCAGGCACTAGACTTACATGCAGAAGACGATCCAAATCTGTGCCGAAGGCAACGTTAGTTTTGTTATATATAAATTTTTGAAAGGAGGTCTGCCAGAGACGTTGGAATATACAAACGTTCCTGCGCGAGCGTACACAATGACGGTGAGTGAGTTCCGGAAAGTGTAATTGAGGAGAAGGAGAGACAAGAGACGAATTTTTGCAGCTCTTAAGACCTCGTCCGCCGTGGCATCTTGGATTTAGTTCACTCGAGTGAAAACAGTCAAGATGACGTAGTAGGGCACGCATTTGGGCTGGTTCGACGTTTGGTTGCTAATCAGCGGCGTGGTGTGTGTCCTTTATTCGTCCTGTCGTTTTAGCGCTGTTTTTCTACTCGCAAAGATGACGCCTCCATCCGGAACGCCACCTGCCAAGCTATTATTTGCAAAAGTATTTAAGTAGACTCTTCATAGGTAACCAGACGAAACGCTGCAGCTAGAGAGTGGAGTTACTTAAGCAGTGCTGAGTAAGAAAAACAAAAGCTCGTAATCATGATTACCAAGATTGCAGCGAAGAACGGCAAAAAAAGGTGGGGCCGCTGAAGGAGGCCCGTGGTGTCCTACGAGATAGTGGCAATCATAATACATGTACTGAAGGCTTGCGTAATGAACACAGAAAGGCGACGATTTGGCATGGAAGTAAGTGAATTGCTGTAAAAAAAAAAAAAAAAAAAAAAAAAAAAAAAAAAAAAAAAAAAAAACACGAAAACCGGCTTTTCCATCGTTTCCTTGTTTTTTCTATACATTAGTTGTGACAGTGTATCCATTCGTGCCCTTTCCTATGATCCTGCCTGTTCGTACATAACATCTCGAGCCGTTATTAATGCGTCGAAAGTGAAAGTGCATACATTATTACGATTATTACTATAACAAACCCACATCCACCTCAATGTGGCCGTTTCTTTGAAGTCACCGCAGTTGCAGTAGTCGATGTAGCCGTATTTCCGCTTTCTAAAGTGATACGTGCCTGCACGGTCTAAGCAGCTGCGTACTGTAACATTCTCCGCAAAAGCAGCAGTGAAAGCAGTAGCAGCAAGCAGTAGGGGCACGAAACGCATGCCGTCGACCGCGCAAATTTAATCTTCCAGCGGTAAGAGGAAGAACCACGCGTTAGATATATGACGCGGTCGTACCGAGAAAACGCGGGGCGGTCGCTCCTCGAAAGCGTAACGAAGGCATATAGAATAGAAGTCGGGCTGTCGCTTTTGTGAAGTCTCTTCGCGCGGGTCGCGCCCCCTTTCGTCGCTCACGCGCGCTACACCACAAACGACTCGTTCCGCTTTTAAAGCTCGCGAAAGCCGAACGAAGCCATGGCAGACGCTTCGTTCCGGTAGCTGGAAGGAACGTCGCCCGAGTCTGCACCCTCGCTCCGTCTTATCTCCTAGCGGAACGAGAAGGGCGAAAAGACGACGCTGCATACGTATTAAGAGGACTCTATTATTGTACACACGAGGAACGGCGCCCGCTATGCAGCTAGTCATCCTACGCATGGAATTTCCAGTACTAACCACCAGAAGGAACTGCGGCGCTGGAATAGCCACAAGTCATCATCATTATCATCATTATCATCAGTTCAAGCGCCACACGTGGGAATGATGGTTAGTGTACATAGATCATGAGGATTACGAGAATAGGACCGTTTTACTTCCGTGTACACAGCCCTAGAAGTATCAGACTTCATTGATGGCGATCAGCCTCTGCAGCCTGTGCAAGAGCACCGTTATATAGGTCAATTACTAACGGGGTACCCTTATCATGAGAGGGAAATTTACAGAAAAGTAGACACGAGTTGAGGCGCGTACGGCAGGCATTACCAAATCACGGCGGCCAGCTTACCGCTGTCCTTGAAAATAAAAGTGCAGGATCATCACTTCACGTGGAACACACAAGCAGTGAGATGTATGTTATAGAAAAAAAAAAAACGGAGGTAGCTAATATTTTGATTGACATAAGAGAAAAAGTGCAGACGGACAGGTCACGTGACAGGTATACATATGGTCAAGTAACGAAGTAACCTTAGATTTACAAAGTGAGTATAACACGAGAATGGGAGATAAGAATCTCGTGTTGTGATGAAGCTAGAACGTTTGCAGGTACCAGCTGAAATGGGAGAGGCAGGAGCAATTGGACACTGTTGTGAAAGGGCTTCGTGGTGCAGTGGACATAAGCATGATCACGATGACGATCATGACGTCGATCGTGACGACGACGGTGACGATGATGGCTTAGATATGTTGAATGTCCGTTCAAGTAACTGCGAAAGTTAGTGCAACGTTACTTTTAGTAATTTACATCTCTCCATTTCCGAGAAATCAGTTTACCGCAACGCAGTAAGTCACATAATTCCCGAGCAAATGTGTAACCATAACAAATTCTTCCTATTATTGAGAATAATCAGCTTGCTAAGCCGCAAAGCCGTTTGAAGCAAGAGTCGCAAAGCCGTCTGAAACAATGCAGCGCTCGTGGCATCCGGTACTGTGTTCCTCATTCGTGCTTGTCTTCATTTCGCGCTGCAATGACATCATTAAAGGAACACTTCGTTGGTTATAATACCAAAGTACCGCATATAGTAATTCCTTTAGGAAAGTGCGTCGGAAACGAAGTCGCCGGATCTGCATATATACCGCTCTACCTTATCTCCCTTTGCGGAAAGGGAAAGACGCGAATACGATGCTGCACGTATGCGACCTCACAGAAGGACGTTCTTATTCTACACGAACGCGTCGCATCTGCTACGCAGATCCACGACGTTATCGCTAGTTGCGTACAGCGCTCGGCAGTAAAGCTGCCGAGCTATGCACGCAACTACAGATAACGGCCCTGCGAACCTGCGGTTGTGTCTCGGCTTCTCTCGACGCTTTTCCCCGTGAGCTATTCGAGACGCAACAGGAAGAGTTCCCGAGCAAGAAAAAATCGAGGCAGGCAGTTCGCTTCTCTTCTATGCCATGGCAAGCGTGTTGAGAGCCCGTCCGGTAGCGGAAGAGGTCAAACAGAACTTTCTTTACTGTTTTCTTCAAACTTCTTTTTCTAGGTTGTCCTGGCTTTGACGGTTACGCTTCTGGGTGCTACAGTAGGGTACGGCTTCTCGGGAGATGCGAGCGACGCTCCAGATGTGTGCTGTAGCGAGAAGCTATTTCGACGCCTTTAAAGAAAACATGCGCGCGCGTCGGAAGCCGCGCGGTGCCGCTGTGAGTGGTGTTGATCTCCGCGTTTCGATGTACGAGAAAAAATTTCGTAACATTGGTCCGCAGCAGCAGGAGCACTTCATAATCACGCATAACTGGCTGCGCGAAAGATTGAAACAAGGGACGAGGGACACATACAAACAGGACAAACTCCGAGCTTGTCCTGGCTGCATGCGTCCCTCGCTTAACCTTACGCGCTGTCTCTACGTATCCACATTCTAATTACCAGTTAGCCCTAGTTACTACGCTAACTTATTTATTTATTTATTTATTTATTTATTTATTTATTTATTTATTTATTTATTTATTTATTTATTTGGCAGTACAATGGTTTCACCTACACTTCACCATTATAAGATTCAAAAGACTTGGTGACATGGCCGAATTAGCGATACTGAGCAAAGTATGGAGTTCTACAGGTGCAACAAATCCCGTAGATTATTCTCGTGCACATGAACGCCTTGATTAATTGGATTATTGATCTTTCGCTATTTTTTATGGAGCTAAATGAACGCCTGAAGCCGCAAACAATAGAAAGAACGAAGATAAGACAAATATGCAACCATTATTCCTATAGTACACATAAGTAATCCTAACGATCCGATAGCGTTTCCTTGTCATTTTCTTTCTATTAAACTCTCTGGGTCATCAGAGGAGAGAGAGAGAGCTCCAGTATGAGGGGAAGGTCATTTCTTATCTTATCACCAGATTCCGCAGGGCGCCGTGTTTCTCCTTTCAGAGTTTAGAGAGTCACGCACAACTTGATAACGCGGTTCACGGCGAATGCCACCGTGTTCCTTGAAACTGTTTTCCCCGCAGGAAGTAAGCGGCCAAAACGAACTCTCTGATGAAGTTGATAGTCGGCGTTCGTGCTATACGTTTCCTTCTATCCTTGTCACCGTATCTGCGTGCGTAGCTTTCTTTGTCCTAACACAAATCCCCACCAACTATGCCAACTATAGCTGAAGTTTCAATTGTTCTGACTCTTGGTATTCTCTACTTTTCTTCTTTCTATCCCTTCTCTGCCTTCTCTAAGAGTAGGGTAGCATATCAAACACGCGTCTGGTTGCCATCCAGCCCCACCTTTACATCTCTCTCTCTCTCTCTCTCTCTCTCTCTCTCTCTATCTCTGATCACCACACTGTGGCTCGAGGTTTGAGACGTAATCAGACTACGAGACGTAAGGACACAGTGCCGCGTAGTCTATACATCTAAGCCCATTGCGTTAGCCAATGTATATTCTTTCTATGCCGGAATGACCGACTATGGTCGAGGAAGACTGTCGAACGCTTCCTGTGATATACAGCCCGTACTTTAACGAATAAAAAGACTTGATATCAGCACATATCCACAGGTGAGCCGCCAGTCTGAGAGACGTTCACCATGTGAACAAGATTTTGGGGTTCACGGTATCGCATACCGCAGGCTACAAAAGGTCACAAAAAGCACCGACGCAATTAACTGAAAGCTATAGGACTTGCCTCTTACGAGACGGTCCACGGACACCCAGTTTATGCCAGCTGTCCGTGCTATAACACAGTTCGGTTTGCTTGTATTTTATGTCGCGTCTAACTCTTCATCAGGGAGGAAGAAGAGGAGGATAAAAGAAAGGCAGGGAGGTTAACCCGGGCTGAGCCCGGCAGGCTACCCTGCACTGGAGCAGGGAGAGAGGGAAGAAGAGTTAGAGGAGGTGACCTCATAATTCGGTGCACTTTCCATGTGACAAAATATGAAAGTGCATGCGAATGCGACACTGTAACTTCCGTATTACCGAGAAGCGTGAAGAGCGCGAATGCCCAACGTGTTTAAGCCGAGAAATGGCGAGCGTGTGCTAAAAGCAGAGAGCTAGTACCTAAATTTTCTCATATATATGCTGTCACCAAAAACGAAAAGATGAAATAACAAGAAAATAGAAAAAAAAAAAACAGGGGACTGCCTGGAATTTTACGAAAGCAGGCCATCGGGCATAGTATTTTTTTTTCTTTTATTCGTAGGTTTCGCTCGCATTATTTATGCATGCGCGTTATGACACAGAACTCAGGCCCTCTTCGCGTCCAACGAAGCGCATCCGTCGAAGCACTCGTCCAAGATGTACTAGGTTACGATGACTATGAATAAACTTTACTATATAAAAGAGAAAGAAAAACGCCAGTTAAAACGATCTTCTCTCTTCCGGCTTGCGCAAGCAGAAGTACTCCTTTCTCCAGGACACTTGGATAATAATTGTCGGGGTTTCACGTGCCAGAACCACGATATCATTTTGAAGGACGCCATAGTGGATGACACCGCAAATTTACACCACCTGAGGTTCTTCAACATGGCCATAAATCTAAGTACACGGTCCTCTAACATTTCACCTCCATGGAAATGCGGCCGCCAAGGCCGGGATTCGATCCCGCGACCTTCGGACCATCAGTCGAGCACCATAAGCACAATACCAACGCGGCGTGTTCCAGGACCCTTAAAACTAGATGCGAGATAAACCTGTAGCTTGATACTTTGCTCGCAAATGCGCCGAATTTTGTTAATAATTAATTCTTTTTTTTAGTACGTGGGGCTTTACGTCCCAAAATCACGATATGATTATGAGGGACGCCATAGCGGAGGGCTCCGGAAATTTTGACCATCTGGTGTTCTTTAACGTACACAGACATCGCTCAGTACATGAGACCCAATTTTGTTGCGGTAACCAAAATACCAACTAATCGCGCGCATGTGATGCTGTACGGTTGTCAAAACGGAAAAAGCATGCATTCTGCTCAGTTTATCCCCATTTGCTCGATAACATTACCGAGGTATGTGTATGAGAAGATCGTGAGCGGTTGGATATAGCGCGCATAACTTCCATGGGTGGCAAACAGGAATTGTGGGAATCAAAGCATTAACTACCGACATGTATGCATTTGTGTAGCATGCGATTGAGGTGGGGAAAAAAAACAGTAAACGCCACCGTTTATCTGGAAACGCCCATGTGATTGGCCACCGGCCCTGTCTTCATTCTCATCTCTCTTTTTTTTCTATCTCTCTCTCTTGTTGATGTCGTAGACTCATATTTTATGAAAAATGCAGTCTTAGGCGGCTGCAGTATGAAATGGTTACTCGGCGTTCACATCCCAACAATCTAAAATGTGTACTGTGGGTACAGGCAATATGGAACAGTGGTTGAAACAGCATATCAACGAGGTCAAAAACAAAAAAAAAATTAAGGTCTCAGCAAATACCTTTGAGCCACCGAATCGAATGAGATAACGTCGATACACTAGAAAAGAAGTTTCACCTCCTGACGTCCCCTGGAACCGCTTATCATCCAAACGCAGATAGCAGACTCAATCAATCATTCCCTCAATGTGCACGAGCTGCTTACATCACGTATTAAAACCTTTGAAGGCTGTGTATCGCGTGTCCTTGTTTACTGCCAACAATGCCTCATGAGGTCAGCCAAACAGTTTTTTTTTTTTTGTCTCTTTCGTCTCTGTTACCCTTATCTATATTTGACAGACAAATGCACGGTTTGCGATGCACGGGCGACACTGGCCCACATACTATGGGAATGCTCGAGCTTAGATACCAAAACACAGAGAAACCACGACGAGGCAGTCTCGAACCGCAGGGCGCGCTGGGAGGAGGCTCTGCTCAGCTCCGCATTAGAAGACCAACTGTGGGCCGTCCAGCGAGCCGAGGAAGCCGCCCGAGCGCAAGGGCTCGCGGCCGATGCCTAGGCCGGGGCCGAGGCCCGCCCCAAATCAACTCCGCTGGACATTATTATTAAAGTTATTTCTCTCTCTGTCTGTTTCTTAGTACCTTTGTAGGCAGTGTCCTTCCGTTCCACATTTATCAATCTGGAGTGACGCGGCGTCAGCTCTCATAAGCACCCCAGCCCCATCTTTCTCCCTCCGTGTCATTGACACACTACCTCGTAACAGGCAATCCCGCAATCCTCGTAACGGTCTAGTGAAATCACTCAAGAGGTGCCACACACGCCATTCAACGCCCATTTTTCATTTCTGCGCGCAGGTCTCGCGTGCGCGGGCCGAAAAGCGCGCCCAACCTCAGCCTCCTCACCCCGAGGCGGTCGTCGAACGTGGTGGCTGGGAGAGGAGGCGAGGCCTCCCACCCTTCCACCATAAAGGAAGCGCCGGAGGCCAACCGCGCGGCCGCCACATCCAGAGAAGGCGGCGAACGCGATGAAAGTCGGGAGCGCAGCGACCATGATGAGAGCGGCGGCGCCTCGGCTACTCTCCGTGTGGTTGGCGCTGTGGCTGGCGAGCGGCGCCGAGGCCGTGCTGCTCGGAATGCTGCTACGCCGGAGCACCCTGGGCTCCATGATACCCAAGCCGTAAGCAAGACACTACCTGTGAATCGCCATGCTCGTTAACCCTATAGTCCCGTTGCGTAACCCCGAAATCTTAGTTAACTCTGTAATTGGCAAGCACCGCATGGAGGGAAATGGGAACACACTTCCCTTTCACTTCCAGTCACAACGAGTGAATTTGTAAAGAAAATTTAGAACCGAATTAGTATGTAGCAATTATTTAGTCACTGATTTACTGAACTGCTCACATGGAAGCCGTCACTCCACTGTGTATCAAAAACGAAACTATAGGATCTGGGACTGCTACTGTTACACATACAGAGGAGCGAAAGAGGCAGAAGTTCGGGGGAAGATGGAAGCTCGAAGAGATTTTAAGGAATTTGAGGATTTTTCATCATATACAGAAAAGGACACACGAGAAGCAGATGAACAATTTGTTCCACGACCCCCTATTTGTAACCGAAGCGATGTTCCCGAAAAGAGTTCCAATTTGGGCTATTTGATTCATCGTAAACTGGCTTGTAGCATACAGCACGGAAATAGACATGGACGAAAGATGAAGTAACAAACGTACACAAACGCTTGCGTCCGTTTGTTACTTCATATTTTCGTCCTCGTCCGTTTCTGAGCTACGCTACAAGCAAGTACCCGAAAAGTTGCAACTACGATTTCGCCAAGCTATCGGTAAGCTGTCAATGCCTGCGCAATATCGACATTTCGCACGCAGGTCCATCAAGATATACCGTGACCTCGACAACGGCCACGGGTCTGGCCTGCGGTCGGGCTTCAAGGTGGGCATCGACGCCACGTTCGGCGGCAGCAACTCGAAGGAGCAGAAGCAGGAGTACGACGACGCCCTCGGAGACAGGTACCACCACCATCAGCACGACGACTACAAGCTGCAGCAAGGAGACTACGACCTGCACAGGTGGGCTTCGCCCTACGATCGGGGAGCTGTGCGACGGAGCCCCGAACGAAATTTCTGCATGACCTTCGGGCTTTACGTGCGGCCAGTCAAATGCTCATCGATATCGAGCATATATGAGTGGCCGCAACCACTTGTTACCCCAAGCGAACAATTAACCAGCTTGTTTTATGGTTAACGTTCCCACGTTACAGCGTGAAAACTAAACGAAATCGTTATATCAAATTCATTGTACAGCTTTCAGGGCAATGTACACAATATACACTGTGCTGTGACTAAAGCCTAACTGGTAGTGCGCATATACGGCGTTCTGTTTATGTTTTATTCGCTTTGTCATTCTCGTTTGTGCTGCGTATGCTGTGCTGAGAACTATCATAGATTTGATAATTCCATCTCGCCCTGACAAGAGTATCGCTAGGTCGATGCACGTTGTAACATCTTCGCTAGCAACATCGTCGTTAGAAACTTTTTGTGGCATGGTTTTCCTCTTGGAGAAAGTGTTCACGGGGAAGATTTCAAATTTTGAAGAATATGTACATGTATCGCATTCTTGAAACAAGAAAAATCGCACGTTCCTCGTGACAACAAAGATAACAGTCAGAAATGAATACCATAATCAATACCATAAAACGGTGATGGATGCGGCCGGGACCGAATTTCGAAACAAAACAAATAAGTGCGATATAATTTGCTTGGGTTAATACACGGGCCAGAGCGAAGTACAATTAAGTTAATATAATGTACAAATTAAATGCAAACTATAGTGAGAGCTACATAAAACACAGTTTTTAGTAACGGTATTTGCCAGTTCGTGTAGTGTTAGTTCGCCTTACGCGCTTATAATGTAAGGCATAAATACGCAGGGGCTGCCAGATTTAAGTTTTGTAAATTAAATGCGAGTTTTGAAGTGCGAAGACAATGATCTGACTTTGAGGTAAACTTACAGTGAGGGACTCCGTATTAATTTCGACAAACTGAGGTTGTTTCAGGCATGACTAAACCTATAGTAAGCACATATAATAATAATAATAATAATAATAATAATAATAATAATAATAATAATAATAATAATAATAATAATAATAATAATAATAATAATAATAATAATATCTGGGGTTTTACGTCCCAAAACTACGATACGATTCTGAGAGATGCCGTAGTGGAGGGCTCTGGATTTTTCGATCATCTGGTGTTCTTTAACGTGCACTGACATCGCACAGTACATGGGCCTCTACCATTTCGCCTCCATCGAAATGCCGGGATCGAACTCGCGACCTTCGGGTCAGCAGCCGAGCACCGTAACCACTGATCCACCGTGGCGGACAAAAAATAAGCACAGAAGTCAGATGTAATGCGCTAGAGCGCGCTCTCTACTTCATTACATGCGCAATATTATCTCACTTGTCTAGGTACGGCGTGAAAAGAGTGTATGGCGGAACATAACTAACAGGTCTTAATGTGCAAATCATGACACGCATGTCATGTACGGCATGATTTAAGTGACAAGGTCATGGGGCCCTCGCTGCCGTTTCATTAAATAGATATATACCAAAATTTGTAAGGCGCGAGACATTTATGTATGACGAACATAAGTGACAGGAACAGAAAAATCATGACATGCGTGTCATGTACGGCATGACTTACATGCCAGGCTCATGGTGCACTCGCGGCTATTTCGCTTGCTTGAAATATACCAAATTTGGTATCGCGTGACGTGACTGTATGACGAACATAAATGACCGGTGGTCACACAAAAATCATTACATGCATGTCATGTACAGCATGACTTACATACCAGGCTCACGGTGCGCTCGCGGCCGTTTCGCTAGCTTGATATACACCAAAATTGGTATTGCGCGACGTCACTGTATGACAAGCATAACAGGTGGTAAAATGAAAATCATGACATGCATGTCATATACGGCATGATTTACACGCCACGCTCATTATGTGCTCGCGGCCATATTTCATTTGCATATAAAATGGTACTTCCACAATCATTTGCATGTCACTCGCAGGTACCAGAAGAGTCCCTCGATCACCGTGGAAATCAGGGCGCGAGAACCACCCGAACCTCCGACCACCGAGCCGCCTCCTCCCAAGGGCTTCTCGCTGAGGCGGATCGTCAAACGACGCCGCAAGGGACGCCGCACCACGACGCCGCCACCGCTGACACTACCGCTGACACTACCGCCACCACCCCCGCCACCACCTCCGGACATGTCACTGGTGCCCACCTACCGCAAGGAGCTCATGTACCCGGAGTACGCGTTCGGTCCTTACAAGGGGCACACGCTCATGGGTTTCACCTACGACGGACAGGACTTCAAGAGCTAGCAGCCTCACCCCCGAAGAATGTCTCACATATGCCGTCTTCCGACGGAACGACGAATGCGCAGATCCGTCCACCGAACCGACGAAGAAGCTGTCCACGCACATTTTTTTGACATTCCGGAAAGCAGGGTGTTCGTGGTGAAGACACCCCGGCGCTGTATCTACGACTACACGCGGGCGAGTTTTCAAGCGCTATCCTCGCGTACATTTGAACAGGTGTCCTCTCGTCCGGAGAAAGACTGTAGCGAGGGAAAGTGTATCCCGTGTCATCGCGAGGGGATCGCGAGAACGGAGGAAGTCGTAAAATTGCTTTCGTGAAAGGTAACCACGTTCGAAAAGAGAGGTAATGAAAGTTTTCCGGAAAAGTAGCAGCTCCGAGGGAAGTCCGGGAGGGCGCACTGCCACAGGAGACATTGTTCACGGGACGCGGGGCGTTCATATGTGACCTCCGAGAAAGAAGTGCAGATTCAGGACAAAACTAAGGGGTATCGCGGCGCCAAATTGGACACGGAGAAGGCTTCGTTTGGAAGGAGGACTCGATGGTCAAGCGCATTCCGCGCCATAAAGCGTCCATGACTACAACGCCCTCATGTTAGAGACGTTTTCGCATTGACTGACTCACTTCTACAGTCACACCCACAGGCCACGAACAAAAGCTTTCAAGGAAGCACAATGTCCTGCGTATGAGCCGACTCAGAGCTGCCTGCTAGCACAGTTTGAGGAGGTGTAAACGTGCTGGGATCCCGAATGCTCATCGTCCTATACAGGGATGACCTGCGTTATACTCAACACAACATTTACACACAGTAGAGCCCTATACACCCTACAAACAATTGGGAGCGTATCAGTGTTTTACAGTGCTGCACATTCCATCAATATGTATTTATTCATATTATTTTTAAATCACAGTGACCACAGGCTCATCCAGCGGTACTTTACATGAGGAAAGGGAGCCACATGGGTACGAGAAAATCTGTTATAAAATCACAGATAAAAATGTGTCACCATACATAATACCTAATGACGTACGTGCAAAAAAAAAAAGGCAGAAGTTAAGGGGAAGCTTGAAGCGATGAAGAATCCTTGAACACGACTTGTCAATGGAGCTAGACGGGCCAGAGTAGGGGCTAGTTGGTTGTGCATCGTTGACACAGCTATACGCGCTGTTTTAACACGAAGAAAGACGCACAAAAAACACACGTAATACACAACACGAGCGTGAATTAACAACTGTTGTTAGTTCGCGCCCGTGTTGTGTACTCGTGTGTTTTCTTTGTGCGCATTTCTTCGAGTTAAAAAGGCGCTTCGCAGTGTAGACTGTCGCTAGAGCCGACGATTTGACAAATGGTCCTGCCTTCTTCAAGGCTGCAGCTTCCTACCTTAGAGCGTTACACGTGCGAATGTAGGCAGTTGGATAATGCGACAAGGTAGGCAGTTGGAGCCAGTGGCGTAGCCAGGGAGTGACACACCGGGCCCGTGCCCCTCACCCCCCCCCCCCCCCTCGAATTTTTTTATTTTTTTTTTTTGCTATGGCATATATAGCCCAAAATGACACACGATTACATCTGTCTGCCAGGCCCCCCACTTCAGATCAAGGTGGTGCCCCCCCCCCCCCCCCCCGAAAAGCTTTCTGCCTACGCCTCAGGTTGGAGCCCTGAAGAAGACGAGACCTCTCGTCAGATGTGGCAGACAGATGGGGTCGTGTGTCATTTCGGGCTATATATGCGATAACAAAACAAAAAAATCGAAGGAGGGGGGGGGGGGGGCACGGGCCCGGTGTGTCACTCCCTGGCTACGCCACTGGCTCCAACTGCCTACCTTGTCGCATTACCAACTGCCTAGATTAGCAGGTGTAACGCTCTAAGGTAGGAAGCTGCAGCCTTGAAGAAGGCAGGACCACTTGTCGAAACGTCGGCTCCAGCGACAACCCGTGTTCAAGAATTTTTCATCTAATGACGCGCAGGTATCCAAACCAGGATTAGTAACCAATTTCAATGGCTATTCAAGACGCGCTATAAATATTTCATGAATAAAGATAAGACGCTAACATTTATGGTTCGTTAAAATCATCACCGTACCCTTACAACTCGCTACATAGCAACCGCCTGACATGTTCATACTCTGAAAAGTAATAGGGCGGAGGGACGGTAAATCGAATAATATTTGACTAAATCTTAAAAGGGGAGGTGCGATCGTTCTGCTCGAATGCAAATAGTGGTTAGTCCGTGGAGTCGTCTCATCTTCGTGTTAATGACTTCAGATGCTCTTGTGAGGCGACCACACTTTGTTTCTATACTTACAAGGCGGACATACTTCTGATATCATAAGGGCTAAAGGTCATCGCTCACGCAAATGATCACTATCAATTATGGCATTTAAGCGTAATCTCTAGTTCAATGTGACCAATCCGCTAAGCCACGAAGTAATTCCAATCCAAAAAGGACAGTTTAGGCAAATCCGCGTAGCCAACTACACATCTCTCTCGTAGTCACTTCACGTAAAATGACATATTCTATTCGATTTCATCTCAACATAAAGTCTACCATAAAGTCTAAAAGTCTATATTTAAAACAGTTCCTTGAACTGTCATGCAACGAGCCCCCGTACGCACTAATGCCAGACAGGCCCCAAGAAATTTTTGTAGGAAAGATTGTGGTTTACGCCATACAGCCTACCTGGTCGGTCGAACATTGTTACCGCCCGAGTTTTCTGCTCATGTTACCGGTCCATTTGCAGATATGCTGTCGAGATGACACTGAATGTCGTGTGTCATTTTATGATACACAATAAAATAAGAACATCGACAACAAAAGAATAAGAAAAAGACGTTTCGGCTCCCCTGGCGGGAGCCTAGTTCGCAAGGATCCCATCAAGGGAGCCGAAACGTCTCCTTATTATTCTGTGGTCGGTGCTCCTCTTTTACTTTTTATCATGTTACTCCCCGACCAGACGGTTTTCGCCAAAGCCTCGACTGTATCACGTTATGTAAAGAAAATATGGAAACGATGTGCCTACACAAATTTGCCTAAACTTTCTCCGTTTGACTTGGAATGGATTTGTGGCTTTGCAGGTTCATCGCATTGGACGTGAGGTTGCGTATAAATCCAGTTACCGGTATTTGTTGTTCGTGTGAGCAAAGACCTACAACCTTAACGTGTTCAGAAATACGTCCTGTCTTGGAATTATAGAAAAGTGCGCTAAATAAAGTGCGGCAAGTTCGTTCGCATCTGCTGAAAACACTTGCGACTGGTTCGAGCATGGCAGTAGACATAGAAGATGGTAGACATGGTAGACATAAAAGATGGGGACATATACATGGTAGACATAGAAGATGAGGACATATACATGGTAAACATATAATATGGTAGACATAGACAAGGTAGAAATAGAATATCTAGAAACGACATGCCTGCTCGGCTCTAAGCAGGGCCAGCGAGCAGTGGAAAAGCATCTGCCACAGATACTGTATAATTACAAGAATAGAAAACTACACCGGCGCGCGTATGACCTCCCCTTGGCGCGTGACTGTAACGCGAGTGTCTGACAACGGCAAAGCGACATACTATCTTGCGCACGCGTGAGTACTTTGTTCCATTTTTTTTTTTTCTTACAGGAACTTTTGTTTCCCTATACCCCCCTTTTTCGCATGACTGGCTGTAGGAACGGCCCGCCTGCCTGAAACCGAACGAAGCATGCAGAAGCTGCGCATCGCGATATAGTTGCAACTACATAGGTATGATGTATAGATATAAGGCCAATAAAAAAGTACCTTTGACAGGAGAAATGCCGCCTTCGAGTACACGATCTCTCTGCTTGGATTGCGTCCATACCGTGACAATCACTTTTAGTGCGTACTGATCTTCATTGTTGGAGGTAAGTACATGCCGGCAGTGGGCAAACCACTTGTGTTTCTATAGTAAGTAAGCTGGAGTTTGTAGTTTTAGAGGAGTCGCACGTGAAACCATATTCGGACTCGCATCCTTTGTTTTCGAGCAAAATCTTCGTTATTGATTCGATATGGAAATAAGCATGGATTGAACTGGTCACCACGCCCCCCCCCCCCCCAGCCCACCCCCTCCCACCCCCCGGCTTCTCTTTTTTTTAATTTGTGACAACAATGATGCAGCGTCTCGCTTTCATAACACCTTTTCACGTGACAGCAGTTTAATAATTTGGTGTGGTCCTATGCCCTCTGTGCATCCAGACACGTCGATACAGTCAGAAACGAAAGGGGCATAGGGGCATGTGGCTGCCTAGCAGCCGTGTCGTGTGCGTGTGTATATATATATATATATATATATATATATATATATATATATATATATATATATATATATATATATATATATATATATATATATATATATATATATATATATATATATATATATATATATATATATATATATATATATATATATGTGCGCTTCGTTTTAACGTTGAAATCAATGACGACAACCACGCTTCGAACGCCTTTTATCGGTGTTCTTCTGAGAAAGACACAGCCAATTCTCGAAACGTGTTTGGGCAGGTTGGCAATTATGTAAGTTAAAGACGGACGCGTAGTAAATTCTAACAGAGTTCTCATGAGAAATATTCTGTCTGTGTGGGGCATTTTCAGAAAAACCACGCTGGCTTATTTTCTATATTATCTGCGGGATTGGGATGAAGGGGCAGCGGGTATATCTTTCAGAGAGACATTCGCTTGCTAGTCGAGGTTAATCTTATCGTATACCTGCCGGAGTAAAAGAAAAGATTAGCTGACCATAGGCACGCCTGCAGGAGGGTCTATAGCATTCAAACGCACACAACGCGAATAATACAAAATGAAAGCGAGAGAATGCGGAAACGGAAGCGCTTGATACCACATAGGAAGTATAGCGTAGACCCGTACACATGCGCGCGCACTTGCCCATGTTTAAAAAAAGGTAATTTCAGGCACGCGTGCGTAGCGGGAAGAGGCAATTGCGTGTGAATGCGGAGCCGCATTCGCGTATGAACTCGGTTACGCCGGTAGCTCGGCGGTTTTTTGAGTCGCCTGCGTTGCTCCAGTTGAGCTCCACTTAATACTTCGCGGAAAGTTTGAAAGTGAGAATAGCGCGGACAAAGTGGATATGGATCAACGCCCGCAGGGAGAATGTAAAAGAAAACCGAAAGGAAGATACGAAAATCTAGCGCAATGCGACGCGTAACTTTAGTCGTCAAAATGGAAGCCGGTAATGGAGTGGACGGTACTAGCACAGCCTCATCACCATAGGTGTGCCCAAGGTTCGCCGTTAAAAAAACTAAGTGTGTGTGTGGGGGGGGGGGGGGGGGGCAAGATGCACAGGAGCGTTTCCCCCCTCCCCCCCGCCCTCTCGATTGGCTGAGTCCGAAAAAAAATTCAGCCAGCTCCGCTTGGCGGACACTTTGAAATAATAATAATAATAATAATAATAATAATAATAATAATAATAATAATAATAATAATAATAATAATAATAATAATAATAATAATAATAATAATATCTTGGGTTTAACGTCCCAAAACCACCATATCATTATGAGAGACGCCGTAGTGGGGGGGGCTCCGGAAATTTGGACCACCTGGGGTTCTTTAATGTGCACCTAAATCTAAGTACACGGGCCTCAAGCATTTTCGCCCCCCATCGAAAATGCGGCCGCCGCCGCCGGGATTCGATCCCGCGACCTGCGGATCACTTTGAAACAACGAAGCTGGTGGCTTCCAATGAAGCCTTCGTTTCGACAATTACTTTAGCTGGTTGAATGAAGTGGGATTTGAATGAAGTGGAAATGAATTGTGTGAGTGAAGTGGGAGGAGTGGTGGTATCAGTAGTGGTCGTAGCTCGTCAGCAGCTCGTCACAGTTGCTCAATCTTCTATTTCTCAGTCTTCTCAGTCACGACGTCAAATCAACACGACCATGAAAAGCCAAATGAATCCGTACATATCGAAAAAAATATATCCGGGGGTTTTCTAAGCGCCAAAATCATGACACGATGATGAGGCATAATGTAGCGGAGAACTCCTGGTTAATTTCAATTTGACCACCTGTATGCGGGCGTTCTTGCATTTCGCCCCCCATCGAAATGCGGTAGCCGTCACCAAGAATCAAACCCGCGTCCTTGACCTTAGCAGCGAGACACCTTACCTGCTGAGTTTCAACTGTAGCCGTTTTCATGAGTATGCGTTTGCTGTATAGTACCATCCACTTAGTTGCTAAAGAAACAAAACGCCAAAGTTTAAAGGACCCTAAAAAAAAAGCGATTTCTCTGGTATTAATAAATTACTCTTTCACAGTACCAAAAGCACAACTCTTGCCGCTAAAAGACGCTCGGTAAGCGAGAAAATGCGAGGGGGGGGGGGGGGGTATGCAGGTGGCGAGGCCCTCTTGAAGTTGTCGCACGAAGTTCGCGCAAACTCGATGCGACGTCATAGATCTTGACGGCTTCTATTGGGGCTCACATAGCTCATAACCGCTAAAAATGAAGTACACTGTCCTTTGAAGGGACCAGAGCGTACCGAATACCAGCAAATTTCATTTTTTGTAAAAGCGCGAATAAACACTAACATCCGAAACGTTACGCTGATCACCGTCTTCAGCTATTTTGCGTGAGGTTTAAAAGTGAAACATTGACCTCCGCATTCTCTGCTGTTGCCAAACGTGTGATGACGAAATTAACGACAACGGAGTTAACCAATAAAGTTGTTTCCATCCGTGGAGTTCTCAAAGAGAGAGAATGAGTATGCGAAAGAATACAAAGAACTAGCCCGTTATTCGCTCCTTAGGCGTGCGCACGGTTCCCCTTCGGAGGGGGGGGGGGGGGGAGGGTTCGTCTCAGTGCCCCGCTCCCTATTATGTATATGTATAGGGCTGCCTTTGCGCCCCCCCCCCCTCCCCACCCACCCCACATACCTCATAGGTGAATACGGGGCGGTCGGGTCAAATGAGAGAATCGAGGTTCTTCCTGCGAAGAGCCCATTGCCGCTTTGAGATACTGAAAAAGCACCCTCCGGTAATCATTACGGAATAATGAAATACGACCACATTAACCTGCAACCCATCACGATAAGGAAGAACATAAAAAAATAAAATTTATAAGGGCCCATCCGCTGGATACAGGACTAACCAAGGAGGTTATACAGGGTGTTTCAGGAAATGTGTCCAATATCCTTACAAAATCAGGCAAATGCGGTATTGCTCGCTGTCTTCACAATTGCTTTTTCTGTAGTGGCAGGCATCTTAAGACGGTTGAAGACATAATTTGGGACAGTAATTAAGAGAGTTAAATTAATGAACTTTTTATTTAGCGGAGTTAGGCTGTTAAGTCACAGGGGAGAGTTGAAGTCCTTCATGCGAAGAACCTATTGCAGCTTTGAGATTTCGAAAAAGCGGCCTCTAGTAATAATTGCGAAGTAATGAAATTCTTTCAAATTCATCGGCGAATCCGAAACCGAAACGCGGAAGAGCGCAACTGCCATATTCGTCTGAGACGTCAAGAATGAGTGAGCGTCGTTATATCAACCATCAAACGACTTCGTTTGTGTGGTGTGTAGGCTGCGCTTGCAATAATAGCACGCATGACGCACATACGTTAGCGAACGGGACAGAACTGCACCTCACTAATCGTTGTCTTGAACAGTGACGTCATTCTAGTCGTCTGCTTATTGCGCTCATCGGTGCTTGGGTTTCGGTTTCGCTGTTGAATTTGCCTGAATTTCATTACGCCACAATAATTAATAGAGGCCGCCTTTTTCTATATCTCAAAGCTGCGATGGGTTTTTCGCATGAAGAATTTCAATTCACCCATTTGAGAAAACCGCATAACTCCACTAATTAAAAAGTTAATTTAATTTTCTTAATTACTGTCCCAAATGATGTATTCAACCATCTCAAAGATGCAAGCCGCTACAGAAAAAGCAAATGTGAAAACAACGAGCAAATATCGCATTTTCCTGATTTTTTTAGGATATTGGACACATTTCTTGAAACACCCTGTATAATAAGTCTTCGTAAATTGGAGGTAACTATTTAGCAATCCTGATATAACTCTGTTAACTACACGAAAGATCACCATAACGTTGACAAAGTGTGAATTCAATTTCAATTTTCGTTCTAGTGCTTCATAACTAAATACTCGCCGAGTTCCAGCCACGGCTCAATCACAGTAACAAATGTAAATCTCGAAGGCTATGTATGCTGTAGCGCACTGTCAGCGACCTACTGGCAACTATGTCTTCATTATTATCTGTTTTAAAATATGCCGTTGCTGCAATGACAATACATTTAAACACTATCCTACGCAATGCTCATGAGAACAGTTGCCTTTATTCAAGAAAGCCGCCGTGTGCTGCGTCTGGAAATATCTATTTAACAAACAAGCCTCCGTGGCTTCAACGCATCCCGCATCTCGGAAGGCCGCCGCTCTGCGCACAGCTTTTCAAAAGTTGTTGCGAGATGGCGCGACCATCTCAAGCGCAACTTGTACAACTGCTGTGTCCTTTGTGCAGGTGGCACCTGCGTCGCAGTGGAAACGTTCGAGATGCGTCGTAGATCCTGTTGGTAGCGAAGAAAAGCGGCAAGCCGGAGTGCCATGGCTGCCTGCCGTCTGGATGAATTGTTCCGAGTTTGACCCTTCCGACAAAGGCAAGCTCGCGCCGGGCGCGACGACCAAAGGCGACAAGTGCAAACACCAGCAAGACATCGCAGCGATGAGCGTCATCAGGCGAGTCATGGTGAGCCGAAAGCCGCGGCCGGTTACCGCCCCGGAGCGCAAGCTATGCAACTACATGCACCGCGTGTGCCTCCAAGCGAGGGTTGAGGGCTACGAGTACTGCATGCGGCACATTCTGGAGGACAAGAGCGCTCCTTTTCGACAATGCGCATACACCCACGCTCAAAGCGGGCGTCGGTGCGCCTATGCGGCGCCGAAAACCGATAAACGCGAGTCGCTGTGCCAGTTTCACGCGCGAAAAGCTCTCCAGCACCGTCGCTCGTCTGGTAAAAAGCAGCACCTCGTCGAAACGCCCCAAAAGGTGATCGAAACATTAGAACACTACTGCCGAGACCCGCAGCACTCCGTGGACCAATCGGACACCGCGAGAAACACGGTGAAGTTTTACGACGTCGAAAGCGACGAGGAGCCTCCCACGATCGGCGAGTTCCCGGCTTGCGCGGCGGGAGACAGCGATGCCGACAGTCTCGACAACGACTTGGACGATCCGCTCCGGCACGCCGGCGTATACACCGTCGAGGAAGCCTCCTCGATCACGCGTGATAAGCTTGTGCGACTGCAGAGGTTGTACTTGAACCAGTTTAAGAGACTGACGGACGTTCTGATGGAGAAGCGTGCGCAGTACCTCCGCAACAAGGGGCCGTCGGGGTCTGTGTCCAAGGACTTCGCTTCGCCTCAGGATGAGGCGCTGTACAAGCGTTACCGTGCCTATTACCGATACCACCGCACCTACGGTGCCGAAGCCGTTCTCAAAAACAGGCTCAAGGAGAAGCAGAAGAGCGCGCGTACTGGCATCCCCGTAATTGAGGAGGGCGTGACTTGCAGCCAGGCAGGGTGTAGCAATACGGCCATTCCGTTGTCGAGGTTCTGTCGCTCGCACATCCTCAACGACCGCAAACAACAGCTATTCGAGCGCTGCGATGGTGACAGCAACAATGGCCAAACTTGCAGCACTGTTTTGCTGAAAGTCCGCGGACCGCGCGACGTCTGCCTGATACATGCCGCGCCCAATCCTTCGTTGGACTGCAGGTAAGTCCTACTCGCACGCGAGTAGGTGCTTGGTGCATTTTCCAAAGAAACCGAAACAAAGCATTACGAAGCTCACTCGCTGTGGCACGTACAACACGGATCAACCTTCGTGGAAGCTTGAATTCATTAATTCGTTGTACGGCTGATTCCATTTAGTAGCCTTCGCTATAAAAGGCATGCACGCAGATTCATAACGTACTGGTTCACCAACGTGGCGGCTTTGATGGCGTAAAGGCAGCATAATCATATTGCTCTTAACCTGCTTCAATATGATAACAATGCAGGGCCTCTGTGCATCAATAACAAAGAAATTGGAAGTGATGCAATGATAACATCAAACCACATCACAAACCTTGCATCCTACCATGCAGTGCACCAACATGGTAGTTTCAGTGACGTCGGTGCAAGCCATCTATAATCAGCCTTCATAAAATCTTGAATTCATTGATTCGTTGTATAGGGTAATTTGATTTAGTGGTGTTCGCTAAAAGGCATTCACTATAAAAGATGGCACTTCTAGACATGCAGATACCTTCATTAAAGTGTTAATATTGCCATCTATGTGTTTGTTGTGGAGGCATTTGGCATTATAAAGCTAGAAAAATACAACCAGCACAATAGAAATAGTTTATGCTCATTAGTGCCATCAGCATTGTGTGGGTGCAGTAATTAAAGGTACAACACTTACAGGGGATTTCTGTATGTGTAAAAAATAGCTTCTCATGCTGTTGGAACACTTTATGCAAGTTTTCAATACCCTCACACTTAAAAATAACAATGCAAGTGAATTCCCCGTACGTAATACCCCAAACGGGGGTCGTGAAGGAAAGATTGTTATATTAATACAAACACTATTGCTTCTCAGCATTTCCACTTTACTGCTATGCACATTGGGAAGCAGTTGTAGAGCTTTTGGGGAATTGCATTTACAATTTCCACTGCTGCCGCATTCTATAGATTTTTGCTCATGTTCTTGCAGGAAAACCAAGCAGGACAATCGGGTATGACAAGCCGTTACGTAAAAAGCAGTGCAGTAAAATTATCCTAGCTACTCTGAGGCACTCTACATTCAGGTGTGCCGATATATGTAGTGCTAATTGCTGTGTCAAATTAAATTTAGGAGACTATTAGAGCATTTCTGCACGGTTAACAAGGAGCAAGACTGGTCAATTTTCACCGGGAGTCTCAATGGCCTCAGTGCCAGTTCTTGCGTGAGCCCTCATGAAAGTACTTTTCATGTAATTAAAATGTGTAATGTCTTTGCTGCCGACCAAAGGTTGCATCACTGCTGACTTTGTGGACACGAGGCCGAATGAAGCTAAAATCGGATTGTTGAAACAACCCCTAACATGACGAAGTATGTTGCTAAACAACAAATTTCATGAAAATATCTTCAGTGCACTCTGCCAAAGGCAAAAATTACTGTTCAGTTTAAGTTCATTTTTATCTTTTGTCCCTTTATACACCATTTTCTTGTGACACCACTTCTCTCCCACCTAACTACGGAATTGGACTTGGAAAGCAGAATGGTAGGTCCGAAAATTAATATGCAGAAAACTAAAGTAATGTTCGACAGTCTCAGAAGACAGCAACGCTTTGCGATAGGTAGCAAGGCACTGGAGTAGTAAAGGAATACATCCACTCAGGACAAGCAGGTAATGACTGCAGATCCGAACTGTGAGACTGAAGTAACTGGAAGAATAACAGTGGGGTAGAGCACATTGGCAGGCATTCTCAAATTATGCATGGTATTTTACCACTATCCCTCAAGAGAAAGGTACATGACGGCTGCACCTTACCAGCACTTAATTATAGGGCAGAGACCTGGAGGCTTAAAGGGGCCCTGCGACGCTTTTTCGTCTGCATTCTGCAGCGCTGGAATTTGTGTAGTGCCGAATACTTAGATGAACGCAAAAAGAATTATCGAAATCGGTACACGGTAACGGAAGTTATAAGCAGTCAAACTTCAAAACCCCAGCAGACGACGAGAAAAAAACGTTCCCTTTCGCATTTCACTCTCCCACTGACGTCAAAGGCCGCTTCCAATCACCGCGCGCCTCTTACAGAGACGTACCGGACGACTCGCCTCGTGGTGGCACGGCAGGACTGGACTCCCTCCTAGGAGGGAGTCTAGTCCGGCCGTGGTGGTGGCCGTTGTGCAGCGCTCCTAGCGTCGTCTTGCAATTGTTTTGAAATTTTCATATTTTGAAACAGAAATCCTTTTATATCTGAGGAAGTATAGAGAGAGCTTTTATCATTTTTAGCGCACAATAGTGTGGTCTATCTGGGACCGTATGAATATTACGCGCGACTTGTCGCATCGAACCAATCAAAACGAACGGCCTATGTCGTCACTCCCACGTGGTCAAGCGTCACTTCCGATCACAAAAATAGCCGCTGTCTGTCGCTCCAGTCCGAAAACAGTGTGGTTTCTCCGCAGAAATAAAATTATAACAGCATTGCTTTTGGCGTTGCCACTCGCGCAACGATATCGGTGCATTCCACAGTTCGAGAAGAAGCGATGAAAACGGCACGCTAAATTTGTGTCGCAGGGCCCCTTTAAGAAGAGGGTTCAGCTTAAATTGAGGGCAATGCAGCAAGCCATTGAAACTAAAATAACAGGTGTAACCTTAAGAGACAACAGGAGAGCAGAATGGGTCAGGGAGCAAACAGGTGTTATGACATCTTAGTCAAAATAAAGAAGATATAAGCATGGGCAGAGCATGTAGTGCAAATGCAAGATAACCACTGGATTCCAAAAAAAAAGCATGTGAGGGGGAAGCAGAAAGTTAGGTGGGCAGATGAGATTAAGAAATTTGCTGTGATAATGTGGCCACAGCAAGCACATGACGGGGTTGATTAGAGAAACATGGGAGAGGCCTTTCGCCCTGCAGTGGGCGTCGTCAAGCTGATGATGAACTGCAAGCACTCATTCCTTTTTTTTCAGTGTTACGGAAAGCAAAGGCAGCGCTGAGAATGTGCACGTCGACGTCGAGAGCACCGTCGATATGGACATTCCGGAAATCGAGCACTTCCAGTCCATGGACGACATTGCTGCCCTGGGCTTGGATGTGGTGCAGCCTGGTTGCCTCTTTGGCCTGAACCAGTTCGGGGACCCTGGTGAATCAACTGACTCGGCCCTGTCAGACGACGGGGGTACCAGCAGCATCATAGGTTTGGGAGCGCCGCCGGACATTTTAGACGACGTCGATGTCGTGAAGTGACAACCAGCCGAATACCAGTGTGAACCGCATTTTCAAGACCCTTCGCAGGCAAAACTGAATCTGTTGACTGACTAGTCCAGTTTTGTTGTCATTAGCATTAAATTAAAATGTTGGCTAAGTTGGTTATACAGCTGTTGCAATCAATTTCTTTTACTTGTCTTCATGCAGTGGTACACAGGCTTGTCAACAAATGCATACGACATAAGCACCACAACACAGCTACAGAAGGTGAAAAAGTAGTTCAATTGTACACACACGGCTGTGTGACAGTTTGCATCATTGTTCATAACAATGTGTGCCCTACGTCTTCTATTCACAATGGTGGTCACAACACCTTAATGAATGGCCCGGTAGCTTTGCTGAGTGGTATATGCTACTTTTATGAACTTATTCAAGGAAAAGAATCCATGCAGTTGAAATACCTTTGTGGTTAAATCAATGTTTGCATCCTCACTTCAGATATGTTCCTTTATTTTTTGCTGTTGCATTGCTATCTATTACATGCTCCACATTTCTTTCATACCAGAACATTCTGGACTTCTGTGGTGGCTTGTTTTGTGTTCATCAACGAGAACACAACCCGCCACAAATTTAAGACAAGCCTATTGATAACTTCAGTAAAGGCTCTATACGTCTGGTGTCCTCTGCCCCTCAATTTCAACATATTAAGAACAAAACTGCCTTACAGTCATTGTAGTAAAAGCTGCATAAAAATAACCAGCACTAGATAGAAGCTCCCTGCTAATTAGCCCCACCCTGCATAATATTCATCGCTACCTTATGATTTCACTCCATTTTCTACAACTTCAACAACAGGCTCACATTTGGGCTTGTTACATCCCATATCTACGGACTAAGTATGTGCTGTAAACAGCACAGCAACGCCCATTCAAATGTCAAAGTGAAGCCTCATTTACTAAACTCTTCATCATGCCTATAGTTTTTTTTAAAATATTTTACCCAATTTTGTTTTCTCTATGATGACTTGTTGTTAAGGCTGATTCTTTCAGAATTGTGGCTGCATGTTTCGCTGGTCACGTTATATTGCGCTTAAAGACATTACCTTTAATCCGCTGGCCATTAACTTTTCTATATTGCAATGCTTACAGTACTGAATGTTACCATTCAATGAGCAACTGTTGCTACATTTTTCATTGATGACTAACTCGTACTACAAGGTGGCTGCTCACATACGAGCACCCCTGTCCGCCTTTTGCGTGGCATAGATTACGAGCACATAACCTCGCGAATGCGCGCCACTTCTCGGTCGTTAAGCCTGACCCGCATGCAATGTTATCATATCAGCCCTTTGGCAGCCTGTGTCGCGCTGTGGCGCTTCCGATTACTGCGAGTCCGCCGGAACATGCAGGGAAGGGGCGGGGGGTCGCGTCGTGTACGATGGGCGCGAAGGAGAGCAGCGAAAAAGAAAAAAAAAAAATTGGCAGGACGAGAAAGGTGAAAGCAGGCCGGTTGTCGAGGGGACTGGCCCTCCGCACCCAACCGATGTGTGCTGCCAGCTGTTGTATCGCCATGCCGTCTCTCGTGACTTGCCTTCGTAAGTACGCGGCTGGGGGGGTCAGCGTGGCATCAATCATGGCTGGGCGACGTAGTACCGATTATGCCAGTCAGCCAGGTTACATTTGCAAAGGGACCCGGTGGTGGGAGGCCAGTCCGGGAACGACGACCACCACCGCTAAAGTAAGCTAATCTGAATGAATAGGTTTATAGTTGAGAGACATTTCGAATATTGAAATAAATGTTACGGAACAGGAATATTGCTCGCATTTCACGTGACAGTAAAACGTCGTTGTTAGTCTGTTTGTCATTCCGACTATATATTCCGGACCAACTGTATTTTGCCCTTACTTAATTTAAAAGTGAAAGCCTCAGATGCCTCATCAAAGGCGAAAATTGGCCGTCGACGTCAACACGAGTAATGTAAAAATAATCACCACGTGATGACGTCACAGTCCGCCAAAATTTGTGACGTCACATGATGATGACATCACATGACATCATCGTTTGGTCCAAGGTGGGCCGGTCTTGGAGGCATTGCAAAAACTGGGGGGACCTTAAGCTTCGCATTTGATAGTTGAACGCGATAGCGATATCCGAACGCACGCACGTGCGCACACATAGGTAAAGGCTTCCGTCCTCTTCAACAGCACTTTTATGACAACAGTGTCTTGTGTGTCCCAGGTACGAGCGAGTATTGTGCGCTGGCGCACTGTTGGGGGCAAACTATAGACAATGCCCTACGCCTCTGTTCTCTCTGCGTTTTCTGCGAGAACGAATTTCTGTGAAACGAGCTCCTTAACGCTGTCACGTTAAAACTGTAGGTGAGCCGCAGGAAGCTCGCAATGCCTTCGATCCTGGCGGCAACGCTGAACCACATAGGCGTGCGCACGAGGGGGGGCAGAGGGGGCGGCCGCCCCCCTCTAGTCACCTAAGAAATGTGGGAGGGGGGGGGGGGGGGGGGCGCAAAGTCTGCCCCATACATTGACTTAATAGGGAAGGGGGGGCGCTGCGACGAGCCTTCGCCCCCTCCCCCCCCCCCCCTGAAGGGGGGAACCCTGCGCACGCCTATGCAGAACCACGTTAGGTTCAGAAAGCTTTCGGAGGTGGGTAGGAATCGGTACATCAAATGGGAAGAAAAGAACACTAGGCCTGCACAGAACACGCAGCAAGAAGGTCACTGCGAATGCCGGAGGAGCGGCCTTTCTAGAGCCCGTTGTAAACTCTCTCGGGGCGATTATCACAAGCACACTTGCAAAGGTACTTGCTACGCCATAAATCATAATTTTTGCGGAGTAGAGAAGCACCCATACTATGCCATTATTCGTCATTCTGCGGAGAAGCGACGCACCGTGCACACTACTGTAAGGCATTATGCGCGCTTTGTGCTGTGTCTGATGACGATGAAGAATTATGAGTGAGCCCTTTGCAGGGGTGGGAAGCGTTAAACAACCCACTCGTTAAGCAATTCGCATTGCGTGAGGCCCGGTTATTATTGTACTCATCTACTACGCTACATTGCATCTGTTAACGTGAATCCTCATCCGGCGTAGCTCTGTGGTAGAATACTCGATTCCCACGCAGAGGGCCAGGGCCAGCGCTCACTCGATCCTGGATATATTTTTGTTCCCTCATTTCCCGCGATCGCGGTTACGGACACAGGCGGCGGCGCCTCCAAAATCGGCTGTTCTCGTTTTAAATAGATAAGGGGCCCTGTGAGTTTTTATTTAGGAACTAATAAACAGGTCGTAAACAGCTTATTTGTATTTCGGATTTTGCCATTAGCACGTAAGTTACGTACGCTCAATTTTGCAGCTGTTTTCAAGTGCGTTTCGCTGCGGAATAGTTCCTTCACAGCTAACTTCACGAGTCCCTAAAGTAAGAGAAACGGGAATGGAAATATATGAAATGGAAAATAATTGAAGGCGCTGCAAATGAGGCGCGACAACATGGAAGTAAAAGCAGTTAGTGTTAACCCTTTGCAGAGGCGAGGCCGGACATACACGTCTTGGACATGTGAGTACGCTGTCATAGCTCTTATATACGAGGATTGAAGACGACCACTGGCGATTTCATTGTGTTGAAGAAAGCCGGAAAAAGGGTTTCGAAACACTGACCATGCAGGCACGACGAACGTTGCGCACGCGTCCAGATGGAAGTCCTTGCTGTAAGGTCTGCTCAGTAGAAACCCCGTTGATCCCAGTCGATTTGATCTGGACCGGCGCAAGGCCCGACACATGAAGGGGTCGTACAAGCGCCTCACCCCACTGCCTACCGCTCTCTTCATGCACACTCAGCGATAGTCAACGGCCAACCTCTTTTCCGTTGCCCTAGCGCTCCGCTCCCTTAACTCTAACGAAATGCACAGAGGTCAAACAACCAGAGTAAACAGTGCTTCAGACGTTACGATCCCTTCGCCAGGTTTCGGTTAACCTCTCCAAACTGCCCGGGCCCTGGCCCTCCAGGCATGTCGTCTATCTACGCTGAAGCCAGCCATACCTACGCGTTTGTTTCGTACACTTTCTCTACGCAGTTACGCGTTTCCACCGGAGGACCCGTCCAGCCGCAGCGTCCCCGGTGCCATTACTGCGATACATCAACTGGGTATAATGCTAGCGCCACGATTGTATCTCAGTTTCAGTGGTGTAGCGCCGGTGTTTTGCAATCGTCGGGGGGCTCTCTACGCGCAGCAGAATTGCCCGCCGCGTCACCGCAGACCGGCCCCCGCGAGAGACCGGGGCGCCCTCCCAGCGCAAGCCATGCAGCCTCGCCGCCATTGTCCTGTGGGTGATACGCACACCGCCACTTATGGGTGTGTCCGATTTCCCACGTGCGCGCGCTCGAATGCACGCACGCGGGCCGTGCGAACAACGGTGCCCTCGCTCATTCAAAGCAAACCAGGTACTGAGGCCACAGCAACAACAACAAACTGGCTTCTGGTGTCGTATAAATTTGCATATCTTGTCTAGGTTGACGACAATGCGATACGGATGTGCCATTTGGTGATTAATTGCGTGTTATTGTGCGCTTTATTCTCGTGTTCTCTTCCTATCGTTCTTGCTTATCGTTCAGCGATTTTCTATTTTACAGGGTAAGCCGTCTTAGTTTACTCTGCGCAGTCGTCGTCGCAGCAGCAGTAGTAGTAGTAGTAGTAGTAGTAGTAGTAGTAGTAGTAGTAGTAGTAGTAGTAGTAGCAGCAGCAGCAACAGTAGTAGTAGGCGTCACGCAAATAACGTGACCATAGGGGGCGTGAAGAAACGAATAAATAAGACGAAACGGTTATGATGATGCACGTCATCTCGCTATCCAATCACACACACTCGAGTGCTAACAGCTAAGCTGTTCGACGGTTTTCACGGAGTGGAACTGGCAGATTGTTTTTTTCTCTTCACCTAATACTCGAGTGCCCGTGGCGCCACGAAGATGGCAATAGCAAGACCGCACACATAAAGCTCGCCGAGATGTGTGTGTGTGGGGGGGGGGGGGGGGGGAGCAAGATCTCCGCACTCCCCCTAGACGACCAACGGAAACTTGTTGCCAGGGCCCGGGAGGCGATTGCGGCCAGAGGATGCCTGGAATGAGGGAACCCTCCCACCTAGGGTGACCCCGAGCTTACGAGCTCGGGAACACTGTTTCGGGACATTAAAAGTTTATTTCACTCATTCATTCTGATATAAGCTGTGCCTTGAAGACAGCCACATTTTTGTGTGATTTGTGTGATTCTTCCTTCGTCTGTTGTGTGTTCCCGCGCTCCCGGTTCAGTAACAAATATGAATTACCAACTAGCCCACCTTTCGATCCTTTTGTAAGACAGCCACATTACATTTTATGAGTAAGCCTTACAATGCACAAGTGAACTAAATCTCAGCGGCGTCCGTTGGTGAGAACATGGCATAAGAAAGAAGGAAAGTTCGTAGAGGAAGAGGAGATGTGTGACGTCGAACGTGCAGGGGGAGAAAAGGAGTGAGAGCTGAGATTCAATGTAAGATACTTCTTCACAAAGCCCAGACAATGCCACAAGCATATAATCTGAAGAGCTATCGTCTTGGGAATGACGAAATACGCAGGCAACGCTCTAGCGAAGAGGGCATTTGTTGTAGCGAAGACCTTGTTGAGGAACAACGAAATGTGGAACAAGTTATGGCTTGCACGAATTCCACGACCACTGAGATGGATCGCGGAATGCAGTGTTTAAAGTGGAAATAGCCTCTGCGCTCCGATTCGACAATCCTCGGTGCAATTGTGGCGCAAATATGCTTGCTAAATCTGCTTTGCAGATTTGGCAAGCATACTTAACAATGATCGCTAAGAATGTGTGGCTCAATCTCACAAAATTAATATGCACTACGTGTTTTTCATAGATTTGAAGGGCAGCTAATTGATCTAGATGTTCTTTGTTATTATCACTTCGAAAGCTTGTCGCCAGTAATAGTACAAAATGGTGTCGAAGGAATTCACGAACAGATTCGGTTCGTGCAAAAGCTCTTTAAAGAAAACGACGATATGTCCCGTGAATTCCAACGATCAAGGTCCAAGGTCGGGTGGACGACCAAGCCTGTTTTCTGGTAAGTGGAGAAGACGGCCTAAATGTAGACCTGGGCAATGTGCATAACAAGTCTGCCGTTTCCTTAGTGTTAAGCGTAGCGGTGCCTTAACAAGACGGCAGAACTAAAAAAAAAAAAAAAAAACACGAAGACAAGGCGCGCACATGAACGTTCACACAGACATTCGCCTGCTTTACGGGTAGATTACAGAATCCTGAAGAGTAATAGAAAAGGAGAGACAGAGACAGTGGCGCAGCCAGAGGAGGGGGGGGGGGGTTCAAACCCCCCGAAATTTTTCAATTTTGCTTGCGCATATACAAACGCACACATACAGCACACATACAAACGCACGCACGAACATACATAAAGTATGGCTGACCCCCCCTCCCCCCCCCCCCCCACCCCGAAAAAAACTTCTGGCTACGCCCCTGGACAGAGAGAGCGGCGGGCAGCAATAGCGCTCCGGAATTCCGAATCTGTGCGATCCATAGCGACCTTGTCGATGCTATACGGCACAGCTTCTTTTCCTGTGTTCCGACACTTGTCTGTGACGAGAAGGAGGACACAGATGGCGCGAGCGGGTGCATATTTACACTGTGTGCACATTATCACCATACTTATCTATAATATACCCACTACCGACACTTCACTTTCCTTCTTTTTTTTCACCCGTCCATCCACCTTCCCGCTACGCGCGGCAAGTGACCAGGAACTCAGCTTTGCCTCCTCCTCCTCCAACATATTGTCCCATCTGCAATCTTGCTTCTCTCTCTCTCTCAAGTAAACAATACAGTAGAGCTAGGTCAACGAAGTGAGGAGCACGAGCAGCAACCATCCGCTTCTCTGAGGAAGACGAAGTTGGGGCGGCGTCTGCTACGATGAACTGCGAACACCGCAGGGTGGGTGTGAGCCAGAAATCTAAGGATCTATACATCTGCTACAGGATACAGAGCTTGTCTTTGTCGCACTGTGGTCTTGTGTACACTTGTTTCCGCGTCGTGACGATATTGGTGTTTCGTTCATGAAAAATATGTTCCTATCTATAGCTTTTTATTAAGTATTCGTATTATATACCTTGGTTCAATAGCGGTTTGTTTTCATTAACAATAAAAATTAGCGCAGCTAGCATTAAACTGCGCAAGGCTGGGTCACAGCAGAGCAGGTGGGCACGTTTCATCTTCTCTTGTTAATTATCGGTACAGACTATTTGGGTGGTCACTCACTGAGCGCAAGCCGGTTCATGATGATGATAATTTCCTATCTACGACACACGGCAAACCTCGACCATAACAGTTCTGCTGTAATATTTGTCAGTAGTTTTTCAAGTTTCAGTATAAAAACTGGCTTCTTTGCAGGAAAAGAAAGACATTAAAACCGAGTGAGCGCATTCAACTTCTTTTTACCTAGGGCTTTCACTGCTCGACTAGACCATTATGCCGACCATGGCATCGTGTAGCGCCTGCCAATGCTCCAGCCGCGCAGGTCACGACAGAGCGGTAAGGAGGGTCGGCAGCCGCACGTGCCTGTGGGCGTATATACTGTGCCCCCCAACTGTGCGATCTCGCACGCTTTCTGAATGCGTTCTCCGTCTCCCTTTTATTCAAGTATGCGCAAAAGCTGACAAGATATGCGATTACGTATGCCCTCTATGTATGCGGAAAACGAGACTACAGTATTCAATTATCTTTACCGGGCCAGCTGCACATTGGTGACCGCTTTGTTTCGGTTGTTTATATTGAACGAAATGAAACCTAACCTATTGTTCCGCAATGTGCCACCAGACAGGCATCAACCGGCTGCTATATACCAGAGGGCATTTATAGCCTTTTCTCAAGAGTAGTGGACTTGACACTAGACTTTAAGAAGACCCCTTTGTTATGTGGTCATTGTATACATATACGCATCAGCTCTTCCTGTCCCAATCATCTTCATCACTCTTTTCCTCCCTTTCCTTTTTTCTACTATGTGCAGAGTAGCAGGCTCAAGCGCACAAGCTCAGGCCGACCTCTCTGCCTTCTAATAAACTTCGCTGTCAATCTTTCTCTCTCTCTCTTGAAGGAAAATGTTAGCAAAAATGTTGGAAACAAATCGCAGCGGTAGTCCTTTTTTTTTTTCGGTTGTTTTCATTCTCGCAGACAGTGCCGGAAATTTTTCTGAGGTCTGTGGCGCGGACCATCTGTATAGGGCACACCTACAGAATGAGAGCTTCGGGTACACATTCTATAACTGCATGCGTGTAGAAGCAACCTAATAAAAACCGCAAAGACCACTTCCCCACCCTGTTGAGGACGCGCATATAGGTGAATGCCTGCATGTCGTGCTACGCGATGCACAAGAAACCGTAGTTCCTCATTAACAATCAGATCCTCACTGTCAGCGACAATGACTTATACTCTGTTATCAAACGCACAAGCGCTGTATAACACCCGCAGAGTGAAATTACGTAGATACGTTACATACAAATGATTTTCACGCCTTCGTTGAGATGAGGTGGGAAAGCACGACTGGTATAGGGAGCGGCCTTGGTATTCTTATAGCACGCAGGAAAACAAATGGATTGGAAAGTCTTACAAAACGGAGAAAACACTGCGCTGCACTGCGGGTTTTTAATGTGAACACAATTTTAAGCACACTCGCTTGCTTCTCGAATTCAGTATCCTATATATATTCAAGTCCTGTCGAATAATGAGACGTTTGCTTCTGCTCAATGAATTCTCATAGAGACTTCAGCGCGAAAATGATGAGACCACACAGAAATGGCGATATGAACGCAAGACGCGCCGGTGCCTCGTTTATGCGTATAACCATCACCTTCGCAACTCCGACACTGCGTCTCACTTGACGCACTGTCAGTCTCTACATCTGTCTTTTACACGACTGCATCCAATGAAAGCAAAAGATAAGGAAGCCAATTGAAAATATCCCAGGTGACGTTACTATAGCTCTTAATTCGAAGTGTAGTAATTATCCGGCAAATAAAAATGGAAGCGGCCGAAGAAATCAATTTCCCACCGGTGGGGCTTAATTCACAACCTTATAGCATTACGTTAGAGCCGGCCCCTAAACAACCCCTGAAAATACAAAAACCAGCGCGTTATTTTATCTCCTAGGCATTTCCCGCTTTTTCGGCATGATTCGAGATGCCAGCAGTCTGTTCAGGCGACGTCCTGAGGAAATCAGCTCTCGATTGGTCTATATAAGAGGGATATCAGTAGTGAATTATTGTCTCCTACTCCTGCTTTGCCGCGCATTGGCACGCCCGTTCTGTCTTGTTTCGCATGACTATCGTGTGCGCTCATCTGATTTCACTTCGTTTTGTGCGTTTTCGACTGCGCAAGCGAATATAGCAACATGTAGCCGAAAACCGCGAAATTTTGATTGTGCATGCTGGCATTGTCTATGTTTTTTATGAATAAATAAACGGCGAGGAGGACGGAGTGCCTGTAGGAAGGGCAGCGAAGGCTAGAACGGAACCACTGCTCCTCTTTCAACTCGGTGTGGTTTAGGGGGCCCTTTAACAAAAACAGGCCCCATCTACAGCGTATAGCGTTCTCTCGCGAATGCACAGAACTTCTCGTGGACACTTAGTAACCGAGACGGAGTGATGCGTATCTAGACCGCGAGTGGCCACTGGAGGAGAGAGAGAGAGCGCTCGCCTGACCGGCTTGCATGTTAAGGCATCTGCGGTGGCGCGGAACGTTCAAGCTGTCAGCGTCGTACTCTGCAGCCACCGACACCGCGTGAGCGACAGCTGGCGCCGCCGATCGGCTTCCGCGATGAAGGCTGCGCAAACACTCCTTCTTCTTGCCTCGCTCCGGAAAGAATGAAAAACTTCCGGCTGCACTGTGATGAGGTCAATGCGCTTATACGACGCACGGTGTCGGGAGCCCGGCGATACGCAAGACGAACGACTGCGCCAATCCACCCCCGATTAACCTTTCGCTGCTGCTGAGCTACAGGGCCCCGTTTGACCAGCAGCGACGGCAACGTGGGAGCAGCTGTCAAAAAGCTCGATTGCTAATGATCGTAGACTGACACGGACAAGGCGGGAGGGTTGTTTCGCGTCGCGGAAGGCGCTGCCCGGTATTTATAACTCGGCTGCAACGACTGGGTTTGCGAGAGATTTGAACTGGAGGTGAAGGTGTCAATATAGCTGCCTACCGGACTTGGTACAACATAACTGAGTCATAACTGGCCCGCTTGTTCAGTTCCGCGAAGCAGTATACTTATGGGTGATGCATTAATACATTTCTACATCTGCACATCACTGTACATTCATATCTCTCTTCCTTATGTATCTCTGACACTACCTCAATCACAAATCGTATGCATGGCAGTACATTTGCAAAATTGGTGCAGGTCTCGGAAGCTTTACGCTGTCTATATGGTTCGGCTTGCGTACCAACAACGTAAATTTCCTTCTAGAAAACTCAGAAAACGCCATGATGGCACAAGTCTTTACATTCACACGACAAGCACTACGTCAAATAATATGAAGGTGCTAAAAGTTCCGCGGACTTTATTCTGCCATCTATTTCCTGTTTGTTCTAATGTTCAAATCGATCTAGAACGATCAACAAACAAGGGCGTAGCCAGATTTTTTTTTTTTTTTTGGGGGGGGGGGGGGGGGGGGCACATTCTTGAAATGGTCAGTTTTCGCTCTGTATGCCACTGATCAACAGGTTATGTAAACTTTTTTTTTTTTGGGGGGGGGGGGGGGGGGAGGGGGGGCACCTTTTTGAAATGGTCAGTTTTCGCTCTGTACGCCACTGATCAACAGGTTATGTAAACTCGAAGCTCACGGCCCACCAATGGCAATGAAGGAAGAAAGAAGGAACAGGAGAGAAAGGTAAGGCAGGGATGTTAACCAGTCTAACAATGGCAAAGGAGTACGCTATGGTATATTAGTAAGAAGGCTCCTATAGACTATTTTACGGATGGGTCTGAGTGCCGCCCCATATTGGGCTGGTAACCTTTGTGTTTGTATCTTTAACAACTAAACGAACAGCGTTACGGTATGCGCATACGCATGGAAAACGTTTGGGTTGGTGCTTGCGACGTTTCATGATCTTATTAATCCACGTCGTGATATAAAAGAACACGAAAACATAGGCTTGACAGCCCAAGATGGCGGCGCCCAGATGCCTTACGGAAAATAGTCTATATAGTTGGGTGACAATGTACGCAGGGCGATCACATCAGTGAAGCGATGGCGGAGAGAGGCCTGAAGCATCTCACCCTCAACCACTGGTCGAGGGAATATGGTAACTCCTCGCATGCATACGCGGATGGCGAAGTGACGTCTCGCAAATTATACTGTGACCTGTCAACCGGTTTCTTCGCTACGTCACAGCTAGTAGCGGCAAAGTGCCACGCTTAATGACGCTTATATGACTGGAACGAAGATCGTGATGGGACAATTTCCTTTATGCGCTCGTACACTCGCGGTGATCGCGATGAGCGCGGCCCGCTTCCCGTGGGGTTTTTCCCGGAGCACGCGGCCAGGCCACTTTCGCCGCAACAGCTCCGGACTTCCCAAGAAAACGAAAGCGAAGTGGAAAGAAACAACGAAAGAAACAGAAGGCCTGACTCCACGGCGAGCCCTCGACAGGCGACGGGAGGACTGCACACGCGCGCGTCTCACTGGCCACTGCACGAATTCGACCTCAATCTGCGACCGGGTGCATCGCATCTAGACGAGTTGTTATACGAGCGGACACCCTCTCTAACGTTCAAGAAACTCGAAACGTCTCGGCTTATTGACGCGTCATTGAGTGATGACCCGCTGTCAATTCTCAGTCGTCTTGAGAACAGCAGCGCAAAGCTTTAAGAAACACGGACAAACAAATAACGATACACAACGCAGGTGTTTGCGCACGCAAGGGCCCGAAAATGCCTTTCTGGTCCTCCACGCACCGGAAACGGCCGCGCGGCAAAAGAAGAAATCGGGAACACGTCAACTCCTTTTCCACTTCAGCGCTTTCGTTAAAACATGAGATGCGGCGCAAAGATGGGAAGCCGTTCCATCACCGCACGCCCGGTGGCCAAACGTGTCGTCGAAACGTGCAACAAACGGACTCGACTCGCGTCTCGGGTGCCGCCCGATGCGTCCACACACGCGGCTGACGCTCCACCGCACTCAAAGTCCCGCCAAAGTTTGCCGCCGCCGCAAGCTTGAAGAGAGAGAGTGCGTGCCGGAAATATCAGGGTTGGATCGACGTCATGTCGCCATTGCGCCAGCGCTTCTTCTCTCGGCAGTGCGATAGCACGCAGTATAGGCATCGCGAAGAAAAAAAAAAGAGGCGCGACCTTTGTTTGCGCAAGCACGTGGCCGCGATTCCGCTCCGGGCGCCGCGAGAAAGTCGCGTCGCCATCGTAGTAGTCGTCATCGTCTGAACCAGAACGAATCCTCGAAACCGATTTCCGCGCGCGCGCGAGCAGTGAGCCGAGTTGCGTCACCGCTCCGGCATGATCCGGAGCTCTTGACCAATGGGAGCCGCGGTGCAAGTGGGCCACCGGCCGGCGACACACATCGGCCGCGCCAACAAGAGCCCCCACTCGTGGGCGCCGGCCGTCAGCCCAGCCGCAGTCTTCCTTCCGACCACAACACACAACCATTCGACAGGTAAGTGTCGACGCGATCAGCCCTTCCGCATCCGGTCGCTTTCCCGACCGACCGCGTGCCAGCGAGACCGGTGACCTTGCGCGTGAGACAACAACAATACGCGAGCGCCCTTCGACGCAACGTTCCACGCGTTCTGTGTCCGTACGTTCATCCACGGAAGGTCTTCAGGACAGGATGCGCGCGCGCGCGATGACCGCTTTCACCGCCGGGAGCTTCAGGGAGGCATCGTGCGCCCAGGATGGAGGTGATAAGCAGTGGCAGTTCGACGTGTCCTTCCTTTTCCTATAGACTACTTTACGAATGGTCTACGGATACAGACGTGCCTTCCTTTTACCTATGGACTATTTTACGGATGATCTAAGGGTGGTTTGCCGATAGACTATCTTTTTTTTCGGTGCCGCCATACTGGGCTGTTAAACTTGCCGTTGTGTGTCTTTAACTAAACGAACAGGGGTACGGTAACGCATACGCATGAAAACGATTGGGTTGGTGCATTCGACGTTTCTGACCTTATCAATTCACGTTGCGATATACGAAGCTAAGAAAACATTCGCTTAACAGCACACGCTCGCGACGCTCGTGCGTCTTACGTAAAATCGTCCATACGGCCGGTCATGGATTGCTTCTTCTCGACGTGCCCAACAGCTTGTGCAGTTGAACCCGCATATATCGAACCCACGTATAGCGCATTACTGAGTACATCGAACGGTTGCAAAAGCCCCTTGAGTAGATTTTCTATTTTACACATCGAATTACCGATATATAGAACTTTCTTTGATCCCCTTCAGATGCTATATAGCCGGGGTTAGAATGTAGTCGATTTTGCACGCGAAACATCGTACAGGGGCCCAATATAGTGATATCGTACTTCTCTCGCCAACTGTTTTCAGGGACGCTTGACGTGGCGACGAATAGTCGCGGAGAGCTTCAGCTGTGACAATCGCGTTGAGAAACGTCCATAATGGCACCGCTATTCAACTCGTTTATCGCGAAAAGCCCGCACGGAATAGGGCACGTCGGAATGAACGCATGCGTTAACTGCCGGTAAAGGGGTCGCCTCCGCTAACCACCCGTGGTGTTTTCACGCAACATATGTTCGGATACTACCCTATTGGTCAAACAGAAGACTGCATATCGGTTTCTCCTCATGGGTGCGGGCGAGCTTAGGTTCATCAAATACAATAAGTTGGTTACATTTATGCCCGTGACCGTGCTTAAGTTCCACAGCTTCTAAAGGTTCACAACACCTGTCGATGCATTAAAGGAACTACGCATGCTGTTGCTTATCAGATGCGGATAAGTCCGGAGAAGGGTATTTCAGAACAAATACCTTTTTTGGCTCGCAAGTTCAATCGGTCATCAGTATGCGTGTGTAACAGCAACGACGTAATCTAGTTTTATGAAGAGACGCTGCGAAAGTACTGCCCCTTCGCGAGGGGAGGTAATATACGAGCTTGCTCAATGCAACACCCCACAAGTGCATTCACCTAATTGATTACGACCACCCGCAGGCCACAAGGTATCCAGCATCTCCATATATCGTGAACTGAAGGATATATGAGAACGGGCGAACGACCGCGAACGTGACGGTATTGAAGTGTATCGCCGACCCGGTTTAGTAATGCATGCGTAACGCAGCGCAGTCAGCAAGAAGCCACGGGAATTTCCTAGGCCGCAGTCAAGCTTTCTCGTGGTCGCTCAACCTCCACATCAGCGTATACGCTTCGACGGAAACTCTCTCGTGTAATACATAAAGCGACCGATATATGGGTCAGGCGACGGCGAACGTTACGTCATCTGTCGTATAGCGCAATGAAAAAACAGTGTAAAGTACACTCCCATAAACGAAAGTGCCGCACGTCAATACTCCCTTTTCTTCCACCGCTAAACTCAACAACACAATGTCTATAGACCATAAGACGTGCGCGCACGCCCGGAAAATTAACGCGGAATTGTCGGTACACACAAAGCCACTGCAGCAAGGCAAGGAGGAGTCTACGCGTACAACATCCGGCTTTGTTGACCCCGTAGAGGAACTTCGCGTATAGCAGCGTGCGTGCCGTATGCGTGCATGCGGTCGGGTGGATATGAATTCGTTCCTCTATGGCTTCACGCACGCGCTCGCATGAAAACGCGAGAGAAACACGACCGGCAGCGGTGGCGGCGGTGCCGACCTTGCGCTCAGCGGTCCGACGATTGCGCGCAACCCCAACCTCTGACCGCGGGACGTACAGCCGGTGGCTTTACGCGTTTGTGTTCTTCCTTCGGGCTATCAAGACGGGTCGGCTCACAATCGACGCCGGGTGAAAGTATACGTCCGCGTCGCCGCTCGACGGCACGGGCTTCTGCTTTCGCCGTCGTCGCCACGGGTCACGCTGGGTCCCCCCCGGGGGTCGACGTTTAGCTGAACTTCCTGGAGCGCGTGCCACTTCGGGGGCACAACGGGCGGAGGGGGGAGCGCGACGGAGTCTTCGATGCGGACGCCTCCCCTTCCTGCGATACGCCTCCTTCCTAGTGCACACACGCGCAGATGCACGTGGAAGGCGCAGCAGCAGCAGCCTCCAGAGCGAGGAAAAAAATACTCGCTCCCACGGATACACACAGGCTTGTGGGAACCGCGAAATTTTCGAAACGGGACCGAAGAGAATTGGACCCAATGGGACAGACATGCGCTGAATTCCGTACCGAACCATTGCCGTTTGTCGATGCGAACGACGGTACCTGCAGGTGAAGCGCAGTGGGGCCTCGGGCGAGCCGCTGAATTAGGCGGTTCCGCGGTCTGGAAGTAGCGACCCTATGGGCTGGTCAACGCTAATCGGTGGCCGGAGTTGCAGCGATGCTTGTCACGCTAAACGGGTACCTCGAGACTTCTATATCCGGGAGGTCCGTACACTAACGCAATGTGAATCGCGTGCCCTATAGACAAAATGTTTCCTGAAGCTTTTGATTTGAGCGCGCGTTTGGCTCGAAAGCAGTTGTGCGCGATAACGACGCGTAAACGCAATATTGGCCGTACGCGTCGTCAAGAGGTCGTTCCTGCTTATATATATTAATAGACACAACATATACTTTACTACGTCCTGAAAGAAAACTGCGTAGCGAGCTTCGAGGCTATTAATTTTAGCAACATTAATAAAGAACGGGCTTCGAGATTACAGGTGCGGTACATAATACGCGTATCTACGGAAATAGGTGGGTAACCTTAAGTTATACCGTCCATTCGCCTTTGCTACGCAGGTTGATAAGATCAACCTGGTCCCTTCGATCTCAACTACAAGTACAGGCAGCGTGTCATTCCATACAGTCAACACATTGACGTGTAGGCTCGGATGAACTGCCGATACCTTCCGTTCCGGAGCTGTAAGGGGGGACTCCGTTTGCGATCAATTCGAGGCTTCTTAATGTCGGTTCAGCTGTATCAGAAAGTAATGACGGCGCCGGGGATGTTGGAAAGACCTGCGACTGTGCCTCGGGTCATCAAGGCGGCACGTATACGCGCCAGATCAAAAACAAACGTGCTGTCCGATATCTCACGCCCGAGTGCGCACCTCTGTCAGATCGCTTGGCCCGTTAGTGCCTACGCGCTCCCTTTGGCAGTAAGGCCAAACGGCCGCCACATCCTAATTGCCTCCTCCTCAATTGCGAGACCAATCTCATTAAACCGTTCCTCTGGACATACAGCCGCGCAGGGGTGAAGGAAATCCGAAACAATGCCGGAAGGAAGGGCGTCTTTGACAAGAGGAACACCGCGCATCTGATGGTGGCACGCGTTTTGCCGCCGCCTCTGTGTAGAGATGGCGGATAAAGTAAGGGCGTCCGCCGAAAAAAAAAAAAAAAAAGCACGCGTCCACTCCCTTCTCCAAGCCGCCCCGAGGCGTTCGTTCCGCGACCGTTGCGAAAGGGCTCATCGCCAGCAGCGGTTTTCTTCGGCGCACGGTACGGCGCGCTGGGCGATTCGGGTATGGACTTCCGCGATCTCTGCAGCGAGAGGACACATACGCACGCACGCACGTACACCGGGGGGCATGGGTGCCGCGAGCGGCAGGAGCAGGAGAGGGAGAGGTCGTAGAGGAGGGCGCGGATCTTCCTCAGCATTAGCTAAGAACGGTGGCGGCCCTCCCTATAGCTTCGCGCCAGAGAAAAAGAAAGGGAAAGGCGCTTCGCTTTCGACGGCGAGAGTCCGGTGCGAATTCGAAGGGGGCAGCGAACCGCGGAGTGCGCTTGGTCGTCGCCGCGGTGGAGTAGCCGAGTGAGGAAGAAGAAGAAGCAGAAGACGAAGGCGTTCGAGCGAGAGGGGCCACCTCCCCGGCCCGAGAATCGAGAACGCCGCGACGAGGAAAAAGTGGCGCACAGTCAGTCAAGTCTCGCCCGCCGCCCGATGCTCCTCCAGCTGAAGAAGAAGAGCCACGCCACGAGACCGAAGGAGTGAAGAGAACGGCCACGTGAACTGAAGCGGGTTTTTCGTCTTCTTTCTCTTCGGTGCGGACTATACTACTAGTGTTTAATAAGCCGCGGGGCATCGTTGCCGGGGATGGCATCATCGTCGAATCGCAGTCGACGACGCACGTGCCACTACTACGGTTTCTGAGGGAGATGGCATCGCCGCATCCGTGAGACGCACCCCGCCGCAAGGTATGCCCTCTTCGATAAACGCGTTGGCCGCGAATATTCGCCGTAATCGATAAGCGCCTATCGGCGCTCGCGCGCTTTTCCTCTGTGGAGCATCCGTCCACTGATGGAAGTAAAGATAACGAGAAAAGGCGACCACCTTCGATAAGAATCGCAGTCACGCAGGAATTTGCGAGGCGTGAGGTAAGAAGCTACGCAGAAGGAAGGGCAGGGCTGTTGTATAAACAACGTTCATTCGTAGACGTCGCAAAAAGGAGGCGAGCAGCGGGCGTAGGTGAAGATGTGTCGCGTGGAAAAACAAGCAGGAAAGTTTTAGTGCGCACGCCACATTTACTTCAATGTTCACGTTTTGCATGTAATACAAAAGAAAAAGAGACGAAAATTGCTTGGGAGGTGGTGGTGGTGGAAACCTATTTATTCGCTGGACATTTTCTGCGGAGAAGCTCCGGATAGTCGGAGGTTTCGGGCTTGCGGTGGGGTGTCGCATTACTTGAAGGCTTTCGCTGTATTTCAGATTGAAATTCAGACCCCACATGAATCCGATACTCGCACACCGAAAAGATGAAGAAGCCTATATAGAAATTAATGGAAAAACCCACCCACTACTCAGCCAATCCACTGCACTAGGTATATATTGTCAGAGGCCAGCAACAAGTCCACACAGGCTTCCCATGGCGTGAAAACAATTTTTTTTATATACATAGTCGATCCTAAAGAAAGAAAAAAGAAGAAGAAAAGCATAAGAAAGAGTGCTATAGGCCCGCCGACCCACTGCGTTCAAGTAAATCTTTCCGAGATATGGCTCGAAAATATTTCTTCATTCTCACTGTTGACGTGATGTCGACATTGCCTGTTGGCCAGCTTGTACACAGCAGAACGTTCTATGTTCCCGGGCTTTCTCCGCAAAATAAGCCGCTGTCAGCAGCGCGCCACCGGGGTTTCACCGAAGCCTCGCGAGCGTCCCACCCGCCAAGGATTCTGTTATCGGCGCCGGCTGAAGCTGCGGCATTCGTAGCCACCGAGATTGCAACGGACAGCACACAGAGGAGCACTAAAGAATTTACGAACACATCTACGCCACGTGTTTATCGATTCGAAGTTCATTCGCCTATAACGTGTGCCGTGTACGCACGCGATCGTCAAACGAGTTTAAAGGGCGCCTAAACCACTCCGAGTTCAAAGACTCTTTTGTACTGTACCACAAAGCGAAAGGATTAGCGCTGTAACGCCGAAAACCGCACGCGGGAATTTTCCTGATTCCCACGTGCACGCGATCGCGTGCGTGAAATCCTGAGAGGCTCAGGATTTCACGCTTGTCGGCTACAGGCTGTTATTTCCGCCTGAGCAGTCGAAAACGCCCGAAACGAAGTGAAATATGTTGATCACGCACGATAGCCACGCGCGATACAATGCAGAAGGGGCGTGTGACTCCATGACGAAGCAGGGTAGGAGACAATTCACGACTGATATTCCTCGCATATGGACCAATCGAGAGCTTATTTACTCATGACGTCACGTGGACAGACTGCCGGCGTCACTGAATCGTGCCGAAAAGAAAGGATACGGCAGGAGAGAATAATGAACTCGTCCTTTGTATTTTCAGAGGTTGATTAGGGGCAATTTATATTATAGCGACCATCGTTTAAGCAACGACGCTATTTTCACGGTGATAATGGATTCAAACATGCGTTGTCTTAAGAGCGTAGCACTTTAGGGGCCTGGCTTGTCGATCGTCCCTCCATCGTCTCATGTCGCATGGTCACGCAGTGGTCAATACAGGCCTAAAACGAGGCTAACAATGTTCAAAACTAGTGCAAAATAAACTAACAAGGTCTAATATAATATAAACTACAGAAATAACCAAGAATTAATCGCAATGGTTAACCTAAAAAGGCCAAAAACGCTTCTGAAACATGCGGTTGATACCCGCGCCGCGCTACAGAGGGCGCCACCGCCTCGGCAAGCGCGCGATCGCCGAGGCGGTGGCAAGCGCCAAAGGAATCACTGGCTTGCCCATGCTACGCACTTCCTCAGGTCACGGTAGTGGAGCTGCATTACGCGCAGGATGTAGAAGTACACCAAGACCTACACAAGAACGACATTTTATCAATTCAAGGTAACAAGTAATAATGTAGTTCAGATAAATCGTTTCGGGGCAAATGTACGTGACCGTAGAGTAGGCCCATCGTGTAAACAACTTTATAGCGCAGTAAGCGACTCAATACGCTTTAAAATGGCGATAACAATTTTAATCCTCTGTGGATAGTTATATAGAGACAAACAATCCATGTCCACACGCGAAGTCGAACCGGACTTTCAATACCGGCAGCGTCAACTACCTGCAGGACCATGGAGCACATTCGTGTTATCGGCGCTAACTGTCAACTTTTCTTTCATGCACTTCCTTTTATAACGCATATCTGTTTGCGTCTTCTCATCGGCTTTACCGTTACTATCCACAGTCCTTAACGTATAACGACCGTTCAAATGGAGGAAGTCTGGCAAGCAGGCTTAGTTTTGGTCGTGCCAAGTCACCGCAGCGTTGCGGAGAAAACGATTGGGGCTAAAAACATCCGTTTTTTCTGAAGTGTTTTTTTTTTTCTGCATTCAGTTCCTGCCTTTCAGGCACACACTTTGGCTTTCTTGAAGTGTGAACGAGAGGTCACGTTGGCTACTTTGCGTCACGAAGCCCCCCTCGTTTTTTATTGTTACGTTTTCGTAAGAAGAAGGCGAGGTAACTGAGACTGCCTCAACCAGGAAGAGAAAACGGACAAAAGAAATTTTACTCACCTGGCAGAGTTAGCAAGCTGTCACTTTCGTTGTGACTTTCCGCTCACATCACGTTCAATTTTGGACGTAAGAACGGTCACCACGCAGATGTAGCACAGAAGAAGCGACAGCAGCTGAGGGTATTCACGTCGATATAACATAATGACGGGAAGGTTTAGGTAAATCGTATCGAATAGCGAGACACTGAGTGTACTTCGACCGAATTTCCCGCTTCAATGCATGACCACACGTCGTTAAAGCGCCCTGGACTCAGGGGCGTAGCCAGAAATTTTTTTCGGGGGGGGGGGGGGGGGGGGCACCTTCTTGGTTTCGGGGGTGGCACCCCTTTGAAATGGCCATTTTTCGCTCTCTATGCTATGGCGAAAAAAATTTCGGGGAGGGGGGGGGGGGGGGACACGGGCCCGGTGTGCCACCCCCTGGCTACGCCACTGCCTGGACTCGAAAACCTCTGAATACGTTACAAATTCACGTTGTAGCTTTGTTTCCTCCCGTTCGCGTCTCCTCCCGGCGTAGTAAGTTATACGTGCATGATTATCGTGGTGTCCTCTTCCTTCCTTCCCCCCTCTCTCCGCGCGGCTATGCAAGTGACGTAGCGCCTTCTCAGACGATGCTATACAAGGAGTGGATGGCACGCAGGCGGCTTTCACCGCATAACGCGCCCAAACGGTTTCACTCCAGCGAAAGCCGCCGCGCCCTGGCGACCGCTCCGCGAATAAGACCGCGCTTGCCGAGGCCTCCTGCAGATCCTATGTGCGACCATGCGCTACTGACCCGGTAGTGCAGCTGGCGTCGGGATGAGGAGCTCAGCGATGCCCGACGATGAATAAGAAGCCGGGAAGTGCGCCGGTGTCTCTTAACACTCGCGCACCGAGTTCCGCAGAGTAATACCGTAGCGGAATCAGGAAATTCCCGCGTGCGGTTTTCGGCGTTACAGCGCGTAGCTAATCCTTTCGCTTTGTGGTATATACAGTATAAAAGCGTTTCTATATTTAAACGAGTCTTCCACGGCAAAATCACGAAGTGAGGTCGGGCTTGAAGTCTGCGTATGAAGTTAGTGGTTCCCTTTTCCAGCTGTTGCTCGCATGGAATGTACTACGGTATAAGACGGGGGGGAGGGGGGGGGGGGGGGCGGCGAGTGATAGGCATGGGGCATAAACTTAAGGCGGGGATTAACATCCTTTGAAGAGTACACTGCTCTGCGATTGAAGAGCAATACCTTGAGCACATGACTGCCATCTTTTACTTTACCTACTTATTTTTCTCCTACATCCCTGAGTGCTGAGGATACCTACCCGATGCAATGTAGCATACAGCGAAATTCGAGAACCTAGCGTCCATTATGATGATTATATTAATTGGCATATTGAAACCGGGAGGCGATTAGTAGGCACCAAGCCTCTTTGTTACGATTAGGAATTACTCCATCTATTACAGACTATAATTCTACTCTCTATCTTCATATATATATATATATATATATATATATATATATATATATATATATATATATATATATAGAAAATGTGTGTGCGTAAAACAAATCAGCAGGGGCGTTGCAGGAGCATATGTCTCGACAATTGGACTACTTGTCTTTGTCAAGGTAGCAACGGAGACAAGCCCCCTTATCGAAACATTGGCTTCAGCGACGCCCAGTGGCGTAGCCAGGGGAAGGCACACAGGGCACGTGCCCCCCCCCCCCCCCCCCTCCGAAATTTTGTTCGCCATGGTATACAGAGCGAAAAATGACCATTTCAAGGAAGTGCCCCCCCCCCCCCCCCCCCCGAAATCAAGGAGCCCCCCCCCCCCCCCGAAAAAAATTTCTGGCTACGCCCCTGACGACGCCCTCTGCTCAAGGATTTCTTTCATCTCTAGAAGCCTCCATCTCCCCCCTGAACTTCTGTTCTGTTTTCATTGTCATATCAGCAGCGCAAAAGAAATATATTCATTCACTTAGTTCCACGATGTGAAACAGTTTACACAGGAAATGTGCACAGGCGGCGATAAGCACATGCAAACAAACAAACAAACAAACAGCAAACTGAGTTAAGAGTCGGCACTTGTTTGTCTTCTATCCTCTCGTCCTTGGCTGTTGTGTGCGCGCTCAGAAACTTTCCATAATGCACAGCAACATTATAATTCTTTTTCTGTTTCTTTTTTTCCTTCGCTCCGAATGGCTACTAAAACAAGCACTCTTTTTCCGCCTGACGACGTGTATCTGCTACGAGTTCACGCGCAAGTCTTAACTTCGTTTCTGAGACGAGGTGCCAACGTCAAAAAAAAAAAAAAAAAGAGAGAGAGAAAGCTTTATAATAGTGGAAGTGCTCAGAAGCGGCCTCGAAAGAAAAGCGCAGGGCCTTGTTATCTGGGATGCAGGCAAACATGCTCTGCGCACGACGTCAGCTTTTGTGGAAAGCTGGGGTGGTTCCTTTAATGCGTGCCGACCGCGAAAGAAAAGCGAACTCCAGGAAAGCGTGAAGCACTCACACATTCATCTTCCTGAAGCCACGAAGGAGAGCCGCAGGAAATGTTTTCTGTTTCTCGTCGTGATGCGGCTAAGAATGAGTTTTGTTCGTTCTTGGAAAAGGGCTGCGCGCATTTAACGCTGCCTTTCGAGACTGCTTCCTCCAATCGTCGTGACGTCCGCGGAAGATATGACCATCACGTTTCGTTGGCAGAAGCATGTGTCAAATATTTCTTAATTAAGCCTTAATCAGGCTGTAAGTCGCTGTATCCGCTCATGAGTCCATCCAGGTTCTGCGACGCACGCGCGCCAGGTTCCAGTCTTCGAACTTTTCTCAATCGGCGTACCGATCGCTGGCCATTAGCGTCATTATTGTTAACGTGCCGTTGTCTTATCGTGGTGCCAGTTATGTAATTTTCTTAAGTGGCCCTCCTACACGAGGCTTTTTGACGTTTAGTGCGTAGTTTCTGTGAGCTAAAGCGGTAACAAATGCCCTCGTTTACTTTCTACGCATGTTCATTCATGTATTGCGTAAAATGCTAGATATATATTCAGGAAACTAGACCTTCTTCGGTCTAGTTTCCCGGCTATAGCTAGCACTTTGTCCAGGACCTGATTAAGAGTGTATCCTATTTTCCTTCCCTGCGCACGGTAAACAAATGTAGGTGGATATACACGTGCCGGTGTGTAGATATGTGTCATTTTCAATGAAGAGATACATCTATTATCTGCCTATCTATCTCTCCAAAGGCAATCATTCAGCGCAATCAATGAAGGTAAATTCATGGTCGATAAAAATAAATGGCGCCACAAGGGAAGAGTCAGGCCCAAGTCAACGATTCTATAAAGCGGCTTTTCGTCAAGGCAGAGATTTTCGTCGATCACGATGTTGCTGAATATACGTCCCTTCTTTGTCTTGGGTACATTAGGGAAGTGCGTCACTCGATTTGATGTGCTACCATTGAATACAGTGCTTCTTAATGGCTCATATGGGTACAAGGTGGTAGGCGAGTTTAATAATGCAGTCCTCCGAGTTAGCGTGTATGCACTGACGCCACTCATTGTACGCAGATGACGTGTGGCGCTTTACTTAACATAATAATAGACAGGTTCAACAGTCCCGAGTTAAACCAGCGTGCTAAGCAGCTACCCTGAAATGTACTCATTCACGTAACTTTGCAACCCCGTCATGCAGTAGCGTAGCCAGAAATTTTTTTCGTAGGGTTCAAGCTATTTTAATGTATGCTTGTGCGTGCGTTTGTATGGGTGCGTGTATATATACACATGCGAAAGTGAAAATTTCGGGGGAGGCGAGGAGGGGTTTGAACCCCCCCCTCCCCCACTGGCTACGCCAGTGCCGTCAAAGAACCAAACGTATGTTCACATAAGCCGTGTTCAAAATTGGTCTTCATCAAACGCTACCGTGCAGTGGTCAGCAACCGCAGCCACTTTGTGCCCGCGAAAGAAGGTCATATACATCCTAATTTGTGTTTCGTGTTAACGGCAACACAATGCAATAAAATCCTCCTCTCCTCCACAGCCTCAGTGGGAGGTATACCAAATTTTCCATCGAATAAGACCCATAGGGTCAGTCGGACACGCAGCCAGGCAAAATATGCCAGCAGCCATTGGCGGAGGGAAAACGTCCTTGTGCCAGATGTTCGAGGGGTGAAAGTACAACCCGGAAGTGTTTTTTTCCTTTTAAAACGTGCACTAGCACAATTACGCAAGACTTGCGGTGTAGTATAAGCGCGCGCTTATAAAGGTCTCTGGGCCAAGCCCCGAGGCGTGCGAGGCAGGCGCGACCGCGAAACCTCCGGTCTCGTGAGAAAGAGTCTCCCCGGCCGGCGGCAGCATCGCGCGTGCTCGCACAAACAAGCCCGCACCCACAAACCGAAGAAGTGGGGCCGCGACGACGACTAGGCGCAGCCGGCAGCACGTATCTTAAACACTTTCTCCCGATACCTGGCGGGGAGCGGCGGCGGCGGTCGCACGCGCTAGCACGCTGTTATTATGCAAGGCTGCCGCTTTCCGGCGGCAGCCCTGCGGGCCCAGCCGGCCGGCCGGCCGGTGAAGCGGCGCGTCCGCGAGTCACGCAGGTCATTCACCGCGAGCAAGAGCGCGCGCGAGAGCTCAAGTTCACCACGCGAACCGCGCCGATGTAGGTCATCGGCGCTTGCTCGGCCGCAGTGCAACGTCAGACTCGCTCGCGCCCATGCAGACCGGCGGGGGGGTCGCATAAACCAGTGGCCCGCTGGCCCGCAAACCGAGAGACGAATCGCGACGGCAGCCGAAGAAGCAGGCCTTCTTCTTTGTGCTCTCCTTCGGCACCCGCAGTTGATTGCCGGCGATATGGCGCGACGCTGGTCTACGCCGTGTCATCTCTTCAATGCATTGCTGCCAATCTACGCGGCCGCGCCTCGACAGCGAATCCCGTAACGCGAGCACGGCCCTGGCGGAAAAAATGGAGGGGCGACTAAGGGGCGTAGCCAGAAATTTTTTTTCGGCGAAGGGGGGGAGTCAACCAGCTTTTATGTAGGTTCGTGCATGTGTTTGTAAGAGTGCGTGTATATATACACATGCAAAATTGAAAAAATTTTCGAGGGGATTTGAACCACCCCTGTTTACTCCAGTGGCCCCCACTCATAGTCGGCCGCTAATCGTTGATCGTTGCGTGATCCTTTCAGATGACGGACCACTGTTGGAAGTCATCTTAGAATACCGAACTTAAAAGCCGTCTTAGCAAAGGGACTACGAATGCATTATTACAGTTCTTACGAACAATAAACCTGCATGAACGAATGTGGCATTGACAGGTGTCATGCTACATTCGCATGCATTGTGAACAGCAGTGATTGTCTGCATGTGATCTGCGGTTCTCTCCCACTCTCGCTTTCCTTGCTATCTTTCCCCGCCCCGCTCCTCAGGGTATATAGGTTATCAAAACAGATTGTTAACCTTCCTACATTTTCTTTCATCCATGTCTCTCCCTAATGAACCGTAGTCGAGTCCCGGAAGGATTAATGGCGAATGTTGAGCAAGGCACGCAGATCGGGCATCTCATTTCAGGTCGGATACAAGAGCGAAAGGCAGAGAGGCTACCCGGAATAACATGCGGTTTGCTACCCTACACTAAAGGGAAAGTGGGAAGAAATATGGAAGGAAAAGCGCAGAAAAGAAGCAGGCGAGAACGCACACATACAATTTTGAAAAAGAAAGGGACGATGTTGTGAGGAACTGTAACGTCATAATAACAGTCTAACAGGCCACTATACTCCGCGAAAAATTCAATAAAGCCTTGATAGACTTCTGTTGAGATTTCCAGCGTCCTTGGGCGCGCCCCAATCTCAGAATTCACGCCAATGAGCCGCAAATACTACTCAGGCTTACTTAATAATAATAATAATAATAATAATAATAATAATAATAATAATAATAATAATAATAATATCTGGGGTTTTACGTCCCAAAATCCACGACATGATTATGAGAGACGCCCGTAGTGGAGGGCTCCGGAAATTTTGACCATCTGGTGTTCTTTAACGTGCACGTACACGGGCCTCTACCATTTCGCCTCCACCGAAATGCGACCGCCGCGGCCGTGATCGAACCCGCGACCTTAGGGTCAGCAGCCGAGCACCTTAGCCACTGATCCACCGTGGCGGGCTACTCAGGCTTACTTGCCCAGCGCCATTTCCGGTACTGTTTTTTTTTCCCCTTATAAGCACCGGCATCAATAAAGACTACTTTTGCGAGCTTTTGTGGATTTATCCAACCGCACCTAAAACGAAGAGCACAGCGCGGAGGTTACTTTATCTCCCTACGCACTGTTTGAAACTGTAGCGTTCTCGCGCGGTCAATGATTCCGCATGCAGCTGGCCTTCCCCATCCACGCGGCGACAAGGGCGCCCATGCACAGCCGGCAACTTCCACTTAGCGCTGTACGATAGTTGAAACAAAGGCCGCTGTAGATGAACGGCGAAGGTCAAGATAACGCTGGAACGTCTCGTACGATGAGCGCTGTGTACGTGCGTGTGTATTGTTGTGCGCCTCGCTATAGTCGGTGACAAGGAGCGACTATGGACGCATAGCTCGCAAAATGCGCGGCAGACACAACAGCTGCGATACAGCATAACAGACAATAGACGACGATTCAGCCATTCAGATAAGCTGTGCAGTTCGCGGGAGCATGAATGGCCGTTGCTGTTCGCTCGTGCGTCCTGGGGAAGTCTGCAGATGCAATAGATGTATCTTTATAAAAAGGTCATGTTGTGTGCTCTCAGAATTACACGCTCAACTGCAAATATGAAGCGCTTGGTATTTGAAAGCCTGTGCCTCGCTATACACGCTGTTCAGAGTGCGCGGTTAACTTGTTTGTACTCGTCTATTTTTTTTTCTCCTCGCACTCTCCCTCTCTTTTTACCGCCGCACCCTGCCCTTCCGCTGTGCTGGGTAGTAGGGTTGTCAACCATAACTACTACTGGTTAAATATCACGCATTTTTATGCGTTTTCTCCCTCGTAAAAGAATTGAATTTTGAGGTTCCGCAATGCCACAACCATGATGTGATTATGAAGCACGCCGCATGGTAGGGCACTCCGGATTAATTTTAACCACCTGGACTTCTTCGACGTTCACTTAAATCTCAGTACACCAGCGTTTTCGTATTTCGCCTCAATCGAAATGCGGCCGCTACGACCGGGATCAGAACCGCGACCCCGAGCTCAGCAGCGTGTCACTACAGATACTACACTGTAGCGCTATCGCTCCTTGTTAACGATAGCAATAATATCGACAGTGGAAAAATTTCCAGTGACTCAAAGGACACACACGCACGCGCGCGCACGCACACACACACACACACACACACACACACACACACACACACACACACACACACACACACACACACACACACACACACACACACACACACACAAACTAGTAGTTCCGTGTACGAATACAACCGATGAGCGAAGCTCATTAGAAATGGGACGCAAACGATTATGCGCCTGATCTCGCTGCATGCTGGCTTTCATGAAGGCGGTAGGGCGGCGAGCGGGTGGGGAGAGCGTCTGCTGCGCTCAGGTGGCGGGAACGACTGAGAGAGTGAGTGTGCGGCGCGCGCAGCGCAGGGAGAGGGAGACAGGTGGGAAAGGGGTGCGAGCGGTGATGCGGCGGGGACCTTCGACGGCGGCGACGAAACGCCGCGCGCAGCGTTTCATTGTCTTTTTTTGTCGCCGGCGCCAGGTGTGGGGAGAGCGTCTGCTATCTTCGACAAAGCGCCCGTAGTGCGCTAGAATAATAGTTGTCATTTCACAATCCACGATAAAGGTGGTGAAAGTGAAGACGACCATTATAATCAGTTGTGCACGGAGCTTATTTCTTTTAACCTCGAATTTCTGGTGCGCTAGAACCAAACCACTCAAGGCCTAAACATTTCCTCTTAAGTCACCGGCCACTTCAACCTAAAGCGATTCTTAAGAGAAGGGAGCTCCGACGGCGACGGCGGGGTGCGGGCCTAAGGAGCTTCGCTCCTAAAGAATAGAAAGAAAGTGGAGGAGAGAGAGAATCAGTTGCTTTGCGATGCAAGTGATTGGAAGTTCGCGTTACCTCTGACGCACGGTTTTCGAACTTCTCGCTGGGCAAGTGATTCGTAATCCATATGAAGTCCTTTCTCGTTTAAGACTACGGTTATGGCGCACACAACTGCCCGTCTTATTAGTACAGATACCCAGCAAGTACAGCAGTTCAGCCGCTAAATGCCAACGCAAGTCTACGCTTCTACAATACAAGGAACATACAAGGGAGTCAGGAGTAGAAATAATTTTCCACGTGAACGGTACGTCCATCAATACATAAATGTGGACTTCAGCTACAGCTATAGACAGCGGGAAATCTCAACGATAAATCAACGCGACTTCAAAGGATAGTCCGGGCTAATTGTTGTCTGATTATGGTTATATAGTTACTAACTCTGGTTAGAGTTGCTAAATTATGGCTGGTGACGGCTCGTGCCGGCTGAATGATGGTAAATATTAGCTAATGTTGATTACCCGCTGTTAAAATGACTACTCTCTTCGGTCAACCACAGTGCGATTGAGTTCTGTACCATTCCTTTTTTGGTTTGTTTGTCACGCAGATATGAAAGCGGTCGTGGCGCTGCTGGCGGCCTGCTGCCTAGCAGCTTGCTGTGATGCGGGACACATCATCCCGTGGCTACACATCAGCAAGAGCATATTTATCAAACCGTGAGTCGCCTTTCCTTTTCTGTAAGCTACAGTTTCCCAATTCCCCTCGAATGCGTGGCCCTTAACGGTGCAAGCTGTCTGCAACTGCATATCTTGTGTCATCTCCTGCGTTTCTACACGTTAACATTGTGCTTTTGCCGTTCTTTTGATTCCTTTTATGTTTAACACGACATGATCAACAGGCCACGTATACATGCTAGTCAAGGCGAAAAGAGTAATCCGACGCTGACGCACGGGGATGAGGATTATGCAGACGATTCTAATATACTTAGAAAGCCTAAACTTGCAGCACAAAAAATCCTGACATTTCACAGTTTTCTGTAAGTAATCATTCAGTCGGCTGTACCTCGATAAAAAGCAGCAGGGCGAGCGGCGATTCTGAAGAAGCATTTTTTTTTTCGCTGAAGTGATGCAATATTTGTTGCTTCATGCTGTATAGTTATGTTTTATAGCTCATTCTCTATCGGCAGCTTAAGGAGGATTTGAGTTTCCACGTGTGCGTGCTTTTGCTGCGCTACAGTTTTGAGTTCTACGCTGTGTTGGGTTGCGTTTACTTTCCAAGGCTGCAGCTAAAGAGAGCTCGAAAGGTCTCTTTCAGTCTTTTTAGGCGTGCTTGACTCCGACTTAGAGAAACTTGCCGATGTGCCCCTATCACCATGCAGCAGGGACCAAGTCAGCACATATCTCGCAGCGTACCCCCCATAGTCCAAATCATCGTCCCCTGTTGGCATGTGTGCAAACACTAGCTAGACGACGCCGTCGTAGCAAGCAGGACCTTGACGTCTTAATAAGCAATAACGCTTATTTTGGTTACCATTCATCACGCGTAACAAAAGCTTTGTCCGTCTGACTGCTCGTTTTGACATAGCTGCTGCCTCGCGACCACGCCAATAGAGAGTTTTAGTGTGTGCGCAAACTTCCTTGCGTTAGCGTTATACGTGATACCATAACCGTAAACGTGAGAGGTCGGATAGGTAGTGCCCTCTGGCGAGGCCGAGATGAATCAGGCAAGCACAGAATTGTTATTGCAGAAACCTAGTGCATTCTACTACTGTGGTGGCGCAAACTCTCCGCAGCGGCTTAACACCAAATGACTTGCCTTTTTCAACTTGTTTTGCTCAAGGACACTAGTCAAAAAAACAAACGTGTCTATCATTGTGGTTGTACGAAACGTTACAAGATGTCGGTGCAGTCTTCCGGTAACACTGTATTCCGTAATACCCGTTGTGTGTACCGGAATAGCGGATAAGCTAAAAACCTGTATTAATTCTCGCAAGTCCCACACACAGTGTGAAGTACGTGTACAAGGAGATCCCGATCTACAAGACCATCCCGGTGTACAAGACCATCCCCGTGTACAAGACCATTCCCGTGGTGAAGGAGATCAAGGTGGTCAAGGAGGTGCACAAGGACGAGTGGCAGGACGAGCACAAGGATGAGTGGCAGGACGAGCAGCCCACGTACTCGGACGGCTGGAAGCAGCAGTCCGGAGGCGGAGGTGGCTGGGCATCACCGGGAGGCTGGGAGTCTTCCGGTCCGTGGGAGTCCAAACCGTGGGAGTCAAAGCCCTGGGAATCTAAGCCTTGGGACTCGGGGTGAGTGGCTGAATTTGTGCTGGCAAAGGTGTTCAAACGTAAGCTCAGTCACGTGCTTGGTTCGCTTGTCGAGATGGCCCTTTTCTACGCTACGCTCACGCTTTCGTCAGCTTCCGCAGCCTTGGACGTCCTACCTAGCATCTTATTGCCGTCGCGTTTAGTTGTGCGACGTAAAGACGGGTATAGGTTTTTACTGTCGAATGCGAAACCTTGTCAAATCAGTAAGGCGATGCAGCAGTGCGTTCGGTCCGTTGTTGAGAAGAACAGAGAACAGCTGTGAACGCTGAGCGAGGCACTCACCCTCCTGCGAAGGAACATAACCCAGCTGTACGCCTTGAAGGGTCATGCAGTCCGCGGCATATGCCTCTTTCCACACAACTTCGCCTGCATATTTAGCACGTACTAATCGACGCAATGCTCTAGGACATAACGTTGGTTCAACTACAAGCAGCTCCATTCTTTTTATCCCATCAAGCAATGCCACCATCTACAATTCCAAAGGGTGGTGGAACGGGAGACCACATTTTCAGTAGTGGCTTAATATTACGGTGAGCGGTTCTCACTGGTCATGTGAAAAACTGGAAGGTGGTTGTAAGAGGCCCGGTCATATGCCTTTTTTTGCAGAAACATTTCTTGGTGCTCGACACAATACGTGAAGCCAACAACTGACTATTTTAACGTGAAGCCAGTAGACAATATCATAGCTCTGGAGTCGGTTCTCACACGTCCCCCACAAAGGACGTATCGCGCGCGCTCTGGACGCCACGACACATTCACATAATCGCTGCTTCGAGGAACATGACAAACAAAGCTTAACGTTTTAATTGGAGCCTTCTTAATTTTAAGATAAGCGACAGACACCCGCAAAATGAAAACAGCACTTCACTACGGTAAACTAACAATAAAACTTCTGCACTTAATTTTTTACATGTTAAGCTTGCAAAAAAAAAAAGGAATAATGGAATCAGCGCATGGGGCGTCAGGATGGTGCTAGTTTATTAAAAGACGTATCGCAAAGCAATGAACCCCGTAAAGACAACACTCACGGTTTATTTTTCATCGTGATTTGGCACGGGGGGGGGGGGGGGTTCATGTAGGACCCCCCCGTGCCAAATCTTAACCTTAAGCTAAAGGACGACACAATGTAATGCCAACGCACACACGCACACGTAGAGAGAGGGGGAGGGCAAGAGAGAGAGCTTGAGAGCTCGACGATGTGACGTGAATGCGAAAAGAAAACGTCGCCTGTAAACCAGGGAACCGCAAAAGGACGCAGTAAATTTCGAAGGACAGGAGCTCTACGGCAAGCATGCCAATGTCTTGTTTCGGCAACACCCGCGCAAGGCTCCTTGCTTGCTCCGAACGGAATACAAACCGCTAACATCAATAAGCAATGACAAACGTTTCTTGCCAAGCACTTTCCCGCCCTGGCTTGCTTCGGTGTCAGCGCATGGACTGCGGCTTGTAGGGGACAAAACACGCCGCGAGGGTGTAAAGGCGCCTCACAATAGTACCAACAAGTGTGAAAATTGTCTTTGCAGGTCGACAGACATACAGCGACGCAACGCTACGGCGAAGGACAACCAACGCACGAAAGCATGAGAATTGTGTGCATGTAGAAGCTCGTATGGGCACGTTCAGCTAGTCGCGGAGGGCGCCGCAGGTAGTGCGTTTCTTAAGTTGCGCGCGCTTGTTGACCGTCCCTGGCCGCCCAAGGTGAAAGCGAGCAACAGTTCTTTCAAATGTGGCGCGAAAGTGCCACCGCCTATCCTCCACTCCCTACCTCCCCTTCCTATATCCCATCATTCCCTTCCCATAGAACCCTTCTCCAACCTCATGATGAAAGATGATGCGATTTCATGCGACAGGGTGTACTGTAACTCTAAAAAAAACCGCTTTTCCCAAACCCTTAAACCCTATCATTCATTCGCTCAATCATTCATATGCCACTCGTTAAAGAAAATGAGCCAATAGTTGTTCCAGTAAATGAAATCCGGTAGATAACGGGATGGTGTGCGCCTTTGCCGACGAGCAAGGCAATACATATCGTAGAGTCTAGTATTTGTTTTACATGTTTAGTGTGAAATCAACATAGAAGATCTGATACCCTTTCCCATTGCCCGTCCCTCTTGTGTCATCTGTGTTTTGTCGCTGTAAAAACGTAAAACTTGTATGATGGCTGTTAATATTTCAACCTTCCCTAGATGCGTTCGTAGCAACATCCCCACACGATATTATATAGCACGGCATTAAGACCAGAGAGCCCAGATAGGCAGACGTCCTGTGTCACCGCTCTGGCTTCAAATGCACACATCGCGGTTCTTGGTTCAAGAATGTGCGTGTGACAGTGAGTACCGCCAGAGAGACACAGAGCAACGGCCAATCTCAGCGAAGATCTCCTACGTTTACTCATCTGCCACTCTCAACGGAAGTATCGTTTCAAGTACCGCACCGGACATTAGTAGATAAGGTAACTGCTTGTGACGACACCCGTGCGCCATGTGGTGAGCTAAAGTTTCCACAACGAACAGCCTGGAGGCCAAGTCTCGAGAGGAGGATGCCACTGGTACTCTCCACAGGGACGCAACCGGAGCAGCTTTCGACTGTCAAGCGAGTCACGAAAAAACATTACAGCGTGCCCCTCATGTGGGACAATAAAAATAGAAATGACCCAACGCTTCTGTGTCTTTCTTGTGCAGGAGTACACACGTTCAAGTTCACACGTACAGGTTCAGTGGAAGATGGAGTCTTGAAGTGTTGAAAAATACCTTGGAGACGGGGTGTCACCGGAGTCACCGTTTTGACAGGCGGCCTTGTCTTCGAGGCAGCAAGACCACAAGGCTGCCTTCTACAAGGCTGCCTTGAGATCCACAAGACCAGTTGTCGACAATTGTGTGGTCTTGTCGATCTTAAGACAGCCTTGAAAAAGGCAGCCTTGTCGTCTTGCAGCCTCGAAGAAAACAAGGTTGCCAATCAAAACGGTGACTATAGCGACACCCCGTCCTCCAAGGTATTTTTCAACATTTAAGGCGTGAAATGTGAGTGAACTTTGCACACGCCGCTCATGGTGTTATAGCCTTGCGTTGTCATCCCTCTATATACGTCAACACGAAAATTTGAGAGAATAGTGACAAAGATGCACCACTTCGGTGTTACGTGCGTGAACAAATAAACTATTGTAGAAACAAACAGACAAGAAAGGTGCTCAGGAAAACAAGAATTCGCGCGCGCTAACTGTAAAGCACGTTCAGAGGAATCCTTTGAGCACGACCTTTACCTGCCGACTGACCAACGCCGACACATCATTACCTACGTGACTTAGCCTCCCTTACTCCTCACCCCTTCGATGAATAAAGTTGTTACTAACTCACTCACTTAGGGAGAGAAGAAAAATAAAATTTATTTGATGTTTAAAGTCTGGTCACGTGAATTCGCCTAGTTGTGACCTCGTCCAAGGTACCGTAAGCCTGCTGATCGATAAACTTTCCTATAAAAACGATTAGGCCGCACGATAAAGGAGAGACAATTATTTCTCCGTCTCGACACAGCCTCTTCGTTAACGCTGCCGATAAAGTGCGGTGCTCTTAATTTTTCAATTCACTCGAAGACCACTACGGCCATCGATGCTATGGCTTGTATATAAAAAAAAAAGAAAATAGAGAGAGAAAGAGAGAACATACTACAAACAAATGATCTCTCGTTTCGTGCGTACACTTAAAGGGGCCCTGCAACACTTTTCCAAGTAGCCATGGAATGGATTCACTAATGGAGCTTATTGCCTCACGAATTCACCGCCACAAATATTTTTTAGAATCCATCCAGTACGAGCAGAGTTACAAAGATTTGTCGCACGCTGCAATTGCATTCTCTCTTCTCTCGTCCCGACGAAAGCGCTGGAAGCTAAGCAGGGAGGGATGGTACGGGGAAAGAAAATACGTCACGCGCGCCTCGTGACCTTGAGCACTTTTTCTCTTTTTTTTTCTTCGAAGACGCTGCTTTTCAGTGCGATCGCGCGCGCGCACGCGTGGACAAGTCGCGGCCTCCCGCGGCGGCCGCAGTAACGACCGAGCGCGCCATGCTCGATTCAGCCAATGGCTGATACAATGGCGGTGACGAGTGATTTTTGAGCTTGCAACGTCATTTGTCGAGAGAAGAGAAAGCAATTTTTAGCTGACTTTGAGAATTTATTGTGAATTCCAGGCCGCGTGCTGCGCTATAATATTTAGCTCGCGTGTTCTCGGGAGCCTCGACTACCGATCGGCAGCGTTTTCTGACCACGCTCAAAAAGTGTTGCGGGCCCCTTTAAGTGCTTGCGTTTGAGATTCTTCTGCTTCGCCGATGGTCACCGTGTCACGTAATGGCAGCATCAAAGTTCAGATGCTGGCCACGCACACGCTAGTCTTGTTTGGTTGACTTAGTGAACAGTTCACACAAACTGAAGGCGGATAAAACCAGAAGTGTGAACTAGGTAGCAACGACGGCAGTATGACCTTGACCTATATTAGTTACACAACATTGAGGTATAACGGCTATCTGAGATAAGCCAGAATGAAAAGAATGTATTCGATCTCATCCGCATTACATAAAAAGGCAATATATGCTAACGCTTCCAAGGTAACACAATATTGGTTCATCCTTTTTTTTTTCCAAGACGTATTTCCTTCCACAAGCAGCGATGGGCATGTACGGTTAGAAAAGAGTTCAATAGCTATAACAGAACGGCGCTGCGCCAGCGTCAACCACGGCCAGCTCTACGATGCGAATCGAAGTTGAATGAAGGAGCGAACGCCACAATCATCGTCATCAGCAGCATATTTTTCATGTCCGCTGCAGGACCAAGCCCGCTCCCAGTGATCTCCAATTTAGGATGCCTCGCGCGAGCCGATTCCATTTCATGCCAGCAATTACTTTTTTAAATTCATCACCTTACCTAACTTTCTGCAGCCCTCCCTGCGCTTCCAGTGCTTCGAAACCAATGCCGTCGCTCTAGTTGACCACCGGTTATGTGTCCTACGCATCACGTCATTACGTTAGCATGCCACACCAACAAGAACAGTCAGTCTTTCTGAAGTCGGTTCATAGTTCAATAACAAAACTTAAGGTCGAAATACGTAAGGAAGGCGAAGTGAAGCGGGCTAATTTAGGCTAACCAGTCATCTGTCCCGATTGGACAATCGCACAACCTGTGCTTGCAGTCTAGCCTTTATATATTTTCTGTTCGTTTTCATTTTTTCATCATTATGTAATGCCGGTGCTAACTTTTGAGCACCGGTCACTTTTGATCGCAATCAGGCCTGATCGGGATCAAATTTATTCCTCGCGATTGGCTCCTTTACGCGAGCTGCAGAAGTAAGTCAATTACAGTTTAAAATTTTGATCCCAGTCGGGCTTAATCGCGATTAGCAAAGCACCGTGTGACACTGGTATAATATATCAAGAGAGTAACTAGAAGTTCAGCTATGCAATTTTTGGATTCATCATCACCTACTGCTGTGCTGTTTCCCGCCCTTTAATAGATTCTGACTCTTCGCACTCTGTCCCATCGCTGCAGGCAGCCACAGGAAGCGATAGTGCACTACGAGGAACCGGCAGTGCACCACGAGGAACCGGCAGTGCACCACGAGGAACCGGAAGCGCACCACGAGGAACCAAAAGTTCACCACGTGCACGCGGAGCACCACACAGTCAAGCACGTCTCTCTGCGAGACCTGCTGCCCAAGTGGATCAGCCTCACAGTCGCGCTCCACAAGGACTGAAGCAATCCGCGTATCCCAATCCAGTCAGAACCCTTCTGGCAGCTCTATAAGCCATGGCCAACCTTTCAGATGCGCCCGGGTTTGTATACTTCCTCTGGGAAAGATTCGCATGAAGAGGCAGGAGTAACCACAGGTGAACCTAAAACAGCGGCGAATAGTCCCGCTGAAGAACACGATTTTAGGGTGCAAATTGCGTACAGTCGCTGATACACAGTCGCAAGTTCATCCGTGGACAGACGAATAACTGTACGTCATATAGAGTTCTTGTCCATGTTCGTAAGTGAGGTACTCGCACTTGTTCTGTAAGCTTAGCCGAGTTTCACCGACAGTACGCATACATTTCGATGCCGTAATACTCAGGTTGCAGGTCTTCTGTGCGAACGTTCCAAGGCCTATCGTGCCCGTTTTGTATCTGATGCATCTGGTGACCTGCCGTGCTAACTTTAGCTAATCTTACCTCATCAGTTTCTGTGCAGTCTCTTTACACGGAGGCGGTTAACAACGCGAAACAAAGAAACAGTGCGGTAACCACAGTGACACACAAAGGAGAAGCCAAGTACTGCGCGCATAACGACGGTGTTCACAAGTTTAATATCTTTTTTCTGCTGACAGCTCTCCCTTCATATGCACAGTAGTCTACGGTCTTCTATCCAACTACGAGCAGGACAGCTCCCTCATTTCCAGAGTACTTCGCGTGAGGCTAGTTGCAAAAGTAAAGCGCGAACATAAGTTGGCTGCCTTTTATACCGGCAGTAATCGCAGTAATGATGACGTCGGTAACGTCACACACACGCGCACTGTCGCCCGCACCGCACTGCACACACACACGTCCTGACGCACGCGCACTGACGAAACAGATATATCCAGTCTACAGTGAGTCTACAGCGCACTAGAAGCTAAATCAGCGTGCCTTAAACCGGCCATTTCGTTTCTCTCGAAGTTCTGTATCAAATGTTTTCCTAACACTTCCATAAAGTTGCTGTAGGTACCCATTTCCTATCAGTGAAGCAGGCAGTGTTCTGGAGACCATAGCACAAGCTATACGAGGCCTCAAGGACAGAGTCTGGCTTTTGCAGGAAGACTGCACTGTCGTGGCGCGTTGAAGTACACAAACGGCTCTGTTTCGCCAATGACGTTTACGTTCTTCGCAGGAGGATTCCGGACGCAGTCAGCTGACGCCTTGACCTGCACGCGTCTTGACAGTGGAAGAAGGAGTTGCACGTCCGGAAACCGGAGACCAAAGATGAAAGGAACACGGATAACGACTCCCTTCAGCGAGACAGATTCGAAGTTCTGAAGTTTTTTACGGTGGCGTGCCTTATGTGCCCGAAAACTGTCGACTGTGTACAGGGCATCCGGATTCTCCACAGCCAAACAGACTCGAACACAGCTGCACTGTGCGGCGTAAGCCGACGCACGCCAACTACATCCAGTCACTAAAGACTCACCAACTGCAAGCCGACGACCGCGTATTCCTAACAGCCAAATAATTCATCATTAAGTCTTCGTCGAGTTAATCTCGAGCCTTAGTCGAAACGTTCCTTTCCGTTCTCAATGCGCTCTAACGATGCACACAATGTCAGGTACTGCTACACAATGAACTGACACCAGGACAAGGGGACGAACCAATGGTCGTTTGACATACGTCACGAGAAGGCAAGGGTCCGCGCAAGAGACGTCGCGATGAACTTGTGTGTATTTCAAGTGGCTAAGCCGGAGCTTACCAAACTGTGAATGTAGGATATTCCATTAAAGAAAATTACGGAGGATAGGGCCGCTCTTACACATGGCAGCAAGAAATGATGCGAGGATTATAAACGATTTGACTAGAAACATTTCAGTGATTTCAGACACAAACAGTACGCGTAACTTCACGCTTCACTTCGCGCGAAGCGTGATAGAGGTGGCTTTCTAACGTAGCACTTTTGCACCGAAGCAGCGTAAGAATTCACAAACAGCAGCACATTCCTCACATTTTATATATACTTTCGGAATAGGACACGATGCGAACACGTACCACGTCACAGAGCTTGCTATCATTAGCGTCCCTCTACCCTAACAGTAAAACGAATGCATAAGGTTGAAGTATGAGTGTGATAATGGAGGAAAAAAGACGCCGACACAAGACAAAAAAAAAAAATCTAGCTTGGACTTCGACGTATGAGTCTCTTAAAGGTATACTTCGTTTTTTTCTTTTTGCCTTTCTTTTTCTTCTTCTTTTTTTTTTTTTTTTTTGTTTCGATATATTCTGTCTCGTCCTGTCAGAGGCTGCGCAGGCGCAGTAGAACAAATTATTAGGACTCGCAATTTTGTACTAAATTTTAGGTCACCACGCGCTTTTCTACAACACTTACTCTACTGTGATAACACCACTCTACTTGGTGAAAGGTTAGTGCTTCTAATATTCGCCTATATCTGTACCTGACATATCGACACATTTCACGGGGCTTTACGCGCTAACAATACAACTTTCTGAGCGTGGGGAAGTCTCGAGAACGTGCCACGAAAGACGCTTATATAGTTGCGCCAAACTGATGCCTTAAAGATAGCCACATTGTTTATCGCTAGTTAGTCTGTATACGCTAATCGCGCTAACTAGACAGTTATAACGCGCATTTAAGGGCAGCACAAGTAGATTGCCAGGACAAGCCTTCGCATGCAGCGTGCGCCCGTGTTGAAAGGCTCACTGACTTGAAGCCCCATTGACGTAGAAACAAAAACGCGGCATTCAGAAACTGCTGGTAATGTTTACATACACGTCATTAGCAGTTTCCTGACGGAACGCCCATCGCGTGCGTTTTAAGCTTTTCGATTTGTTATTTTTTGTATAACTCTCGACTAGTCCTTCGCTCACGGTTTTCAGAGCGCCTCTTGTCACGTGACTTTTTCTCCACGAACGTGCGTATGTAACTAAATGAAAACGCGAAGCAAAACGCCAATAATAATAATAACAATAAAAAAGCTCGGCAACGTGCCACCAATGCCATCGCCTGTGTTATTATTCATTCACGCCCGGCCAGCCGGTCGGTGTCAGTTCGTGACCTTCGCGTGGCGACGCCCTTCCGCCCGTATGCATAACGCCGGAAGACTTTCCTGAACTACACGGTTGCCCGAGATCAGAAGATCGAGAGCAAACACGGGACAAAAGATGCCTCGGGCTGTGTTACGACTAACCATTGGTGTTGTGCCAAGAATACGCTACAAGCAACGCCAAAACAAACAAACAAAGAGAGAGCACTAAACCTGTCCACCGTGGGTTGCAGTAACGATAACTTGACCACTACAAGAACTGTACTTTGGGCTGGTTTGAAGGAATTCGTAGTCGCGCCATTCGCAGTATACAGGCCTCCTCATATGAGCAGCTTGACAAAAGCGCGGAGACACCAAACCTTAACAGGAAAGGAGGGTTTCTTACGATCAGCTGTTATAAACTGCGAAGAAACAAGGCGAAACACGAGGTAGGCACCACTAGAGCACTGCGCTTGCGAAACGCTTTAAGCGAGCAGATTTGCATATGAATGAAAGGCACCTGATAAGAGTTACCTTCTACTGGAGTTTCTTAATAACTGACAGCATCTACATTGTAGACATGTGAAATGTGTGCAGATCGTGCTGCAGGTAAGCGGATATATCTACGTGAAATGCCTCAACTTCAATTTAAATTTTGCCAGTTATAGTGATATATGGTGTTCAAAGGTTAATTTTCCGTCACGTTCCGGCCATATTAGTGTAAACCGAATCCACCAGGCAGTACGTTTTCATTGTGAGGTTAACCTCACACTGAAAATGTAGGGCCTAGTGGATCCGGTTTGCTACCCTGAACTGGCGTGGGGAAATAAGGATTAGAATTAGGAAAACGAAAGAGAGAGATAGAAAGCAAAAGTAAGAAAATAAGAAAAACTGGGAGGACGCTTGAGCTTCGCTTTGCAATAGCAGAACGCGATAGCGCAATCGGACCGTGTTCGTATCGCCTTCCCAGTCGCTAGCCTGTCTTCGCTTCTCGGTGGACACTTAAACCGTGCCGCAAGGAAAGCCAAAGTGCGGACGCCCTCCGGCTTCTATATCCATGCATGCGGCGCGACGAAACACGGCCACACGGCGGGGCGATGCCGTTTAAAAGCGCGCCCGTTAAAGTCCCTCAATCTTTAATAAATATAGGGACCTTAGCGCCCGTGGGCCTTCGGCGCCATCTCGTGGGTGATAGCCAAGCCGCTGAAGAACCTCCGAGATGTGGGTACCACCAACTGTAAATTCCGTACACAAATCGCTCGCCGTTAGTATGCTAGATGTGTGTGCGGAGGCCGAGCGGCTAAACGCATCGCGCCGCGGAGCCGAGGGGTCGCAGGTTCGAATTCCCGGTCTTACTCGAACCGAAGATTTTTGTTCATTCTGTACTTGCATCTACCTCGACTTTTCGCTCACGGACAACGCTGATTTTTCGCTCGCAACCAACGACGCCGCCACCGACACCGACATTTCTGCGAAACGAGCTCTTTAACGCTATCGCGTTAAAACCGGAAAGACGTGTTAATTATAGGTCTTCGCACACCTCTCTCCAATGAAAATAAGGTGCTGGACACCGCTGTCTTCTAGCTGTTGCCTCTTTGAGGGTCTCATTTTTCTATGGTGTGTTAACGCGATAGCGTTGAAGAGCTCGTTTCGCAGAAATTCCGTCGTCGACATCGGTGTCATCATCATCTTGTCCGTGACAGAAAAATCGAGAAAGATGAAAATAAAATAAATAATAAAATCTTTCGGTTCAAAGTGAGAATCGAACCCGGGACGTCTACCACATCGCTTGAAACCGCTTTGGAAAAAACATTACATGACATTACGTGACATATGAATGTCATGTAATGTAAGGAGTCTCCAAAGCGCATGGAATATTGCGTGGCAGAATCCTACAATCGCACCAGGAGTCAAAACAAGTGAATTGCGCGACGAGTAGGTGGTTTTAAGCTGCCCACCCATTACAAAGGTGTGCAACTGCGCAAGTGAACGTGGCACCTTACGGCCGAGTAGTGGTTACTTCGCCAATTAGCAGAAGAAAGAACTATGGCGTAGTCGGCACTGAGCAACTATTCATCCAGTAGACATTCTAGGATAGTTTGAAACGGCCAATGTTACGCGCACAAACGTTCTTTTCCTTGCGGCATGGTTGAAGGCAATGCGCACGGGACCCGATTCTACTCTTGAAGGCGAAGCTCAAACGTCCTCCAATTTTTAAATGCGAAGCATTTCTTAGCGAACTTCGGCGAGTTTGAGCGTATCTATCTATCTATCTATCTATCTATCTATCTATCTATCTATCTATCTATCTATCTATCTATCTATCTATCTATCTATCTATCTATCTATCTATCTATCTATCTATCTATCTATCTATCTATCTATCTATCTATCTATCTATCTATCTATCTATCTATCTATCTATCTATCTATCTATCTATCTATCTATCTATCTATCTATCTATCTATCTATCTATCTATCTATCTATCTATCTATCTATCTATCTATCTATCTATCTATCTATCTATCTATCTATCTATCTATCTATCTATCTATCTATCTATCTATCTATCTATCTATCTATCTATCTATCTATCTATCTATCTATCTATCTATCTATCTATCTATCTATCTATCTATCTATCTATCTATCTATCTATCTATCTATCTATCTATCTATCTATCTATCTATCTATCTATCTATCTATCTATCTATCTATCTATCTATCTATCTATCTATCTATCTATCTATCTATCTATCTATCTATCTATCTATCTATCTATCTATCTATCTATCTATCTATCTATCTATCTATCTATCTAGCCGCCTACGACTTTGTGCTCTCCCGGCCATATCGTTAATGGGATTTATACCAAATTTGGTATGACATAACATGACGCTATGACGAACTAAATGGCTGGTCATATCATAAAAATCATGACTAACTTGTCATGAAAAGTATAATTTACATGCCACGCTCATGGTGCGCTCGCGGCCGTTTCGTTAGCTTGATATACACCAAATTTGGGATTGAGTGACACGATTGTATGACGAACATAAATGACAAGCGGTGATATGAAAATCATGACTTCATGAGCGACATGACTTGCATTCCACGCTCATGCCGCGCTCGCGGCCGTTTCGTTAGCTTGATATACACCAAATTTGGTATTGAGTGACATGACTGTATGACGAACATAAATGACAAGTGGTAATGTGAAAATCATGACTTGTCATGTGCGACATGACTTGCATGCAACGCTCATGGCGCGCTCGCGGCCGTTTCGTTAGCTTGATATACACCAAACTTGGTATTGAGTGACGTGACCGTATGACGAACATAAATGACAAGTGGTAATATGAAAATCATGACTTGTCATGTGCGACATGACTTGCATGCCACGCTCATGGCGTGCTCGCGGCCGTTTCGTTAGCTTGATATACACCAAACTTGGTATTGAGTGACGTGACCGTATGACGAACATAAATGACAAATGGTAATATGAAAATCATGACTTGTCATGTGCGACATGACTTGCATGCCATGCTCATGGCGTGCTCGCGGCCGTTTCGTTAGCTTCAGATACACCAAATTTGGTATTGAGTGACATGACTGTATGACGAACATATATGAGAAGTGGTAATATGGAAATCATGACATGTCATGAGCGACATGACTTGCATTCCACGCTCATGGCGCGCTCGCGGCCGTTTCGTTAGCTTGATATACACCAAATTTAATATTGAGTGACATGACTGTATGACGAACATAAATGACAAATGGTAATATGGAAATCATGACATGTCATGTGCGACATGACTTGCATGCAACGCTCATGGCGCGCTCGCGGCCGTTTCGTTAGCTTGATATACACCAAACTTGGCGTTGAGTGACGTGACTGTATGACGAACATAAATGACGAGTGGTAATATGGAAATCATGACATGTCATGAGCGACATGACTTGCATTCCACGCTCATGGCGCGCTCGCGGCCATTTCGTTAGCTTGATATACACCAAATTTGGGATTGAGTGACGTGACTGTATGACGAACATAAATGACGAGTGGTAATATGAAAATCATGACTTGTCATGTGCGGCATGACTTGCATGCCACGCTCATGGCGCGCTCGCGGCCGTTTCGTTAGCTTGATATACATTAAACTTGGCGTTGAGTGACGTGACTGTATGACGAACATAAATGACGAGTGGTAATACGGAAATCATGACATGTCATGAGCGACATGACTTGCATTCCACGCTCATGGCGCGCTCGCGGCTGTTTCGTTAGCTTGATATGCACCAAATTTGGTATTGAGTGACATGACTGTATAACGAACATAAGTGGACAGGTGGTAACATGAAAATCTTGGCATGCGTGTCATCTACAACGGCATTTACATGCCACGCTCATGGTGCGCTTGCGTCCAGTTCGCTAGCTTGATACACACCAAAATTGGTATTGCGCGACGTGACTGTATGACGAACATAAATGACACGTCCTAACATGTGAAACATGACATGCAAATTACATAAAACAGGATTTGCTCCTTCCTGGCTGCTTCGCATTACGTCGATTCCCACAGTGCGTGGGATCTGCCGGCTTTTTTTTTTTTTTCCGAAACTCACAGAACCTTTCTTGTACCCTGCTTCCATGTTTGTATTATATGTATGTACCCCCCTCCCCCCCCACTGTAATGCCACCAGGCGCTGTGGGTATTATAAATAAATAAATAAATAAATAAATAAATAAATAAATAAATAAATAAACTTTAATGTCCAGCCTGAAATATCAGCGCTTCGATGAAGATAGACGTCTCTCTCTCTCTCTCTCTCTCTGTTTATCTATCTATCTATCACACACACACACCATCTCTCACTCCCTCTAGAAGGATGTGAGCTGCTATACAATGAAGCCATGGTAACCTGTACTTGTCCCACTTTGCGGTCTTTACCCTCGCCTGCACGGGTAGAATTAAGCGTGTTTCCTATGATGTGGCGTGAGAGGTCATAAGGTCGCACTAAAAAAAGCTCGAGCAAAATGTGACGTACAATAGTCTTTTTTTTTTTTTTTTTCCAGAACGCTTCCTCGTCCTTTCAGTAAGCGTGGTTGTGCAGAGTGCAGTTTAACTGCCACCGCCGGCTCGGGCGCTGTTCTCAAAGCCCTTGAAACGACACCGGCGGCGTCGGCGCCAGGAAAATGTGCCTGAAATTCCTGCGAAAACAATGGAGTCCCCCTCCACGGCTGCTCCCGCGGTTCACACAGACTGGCAGGAGCTGCCAAGGACGTGCCCCGGAAACGTCCGAAAGCATGGCACGCGGGAGTGGGAAGCGATGGTTGCGTACAAAACCGTGGGCATTTTTCCTTTCACATCACAAAGGAAAAGATAGTATCATGATTACCGGTGGATTGTCGTTCTTTAAGTTTCACAACGAAATATAATTCCGTGGTCCTGATTGTTCAATATAACACTTGTCAGTCTTACTTAACGGGACCCTGAAAATATTTTCACCGTTGTGATTAAATCCGTTCAGCTTGTAGCGCAAATATTTGGCACCATCAACAGACCGGTTTAAGCGCTACGCATAATGTGCAATTTCTTCAGTGCAACAGATCTGCGCGACAGACCTGCAGACTGGATGTGCTCCCCCAAGCGTGCTTGTGATTCTGTCCATTCTTTTCGCCTCTTTATTCCTTCGCCCAGTGCAGAGTAGCAAACCGGACGCGTGTCTAGTTAACCTCCCTGCCTTTCCTTGCTCCTCTCTCTCTTCTTCTATCCGCGCATCGCTACAGATCGAAGCGAAGCCGCATACACGCGAGTTTTCAGTCACCGCTGCGCTTGGTACGCGGCATGTTTTGCGACTTCACTGGTGCGACCGATGTGACTGGCTTCTTTGCGTTGGTGCCAGAAAAGAAAACGTGTGCGGCCATATTTTGCGGCGGCACCTGGCGGCGCAGATATCAACCAAATTGAACACGGAGCGTGACCTCCGTGATCTTCCGCACGCCGGCGGAAAGCGGAGCTCGACCCCGACCACAATACGAGGAACTTGAGGAATAAAAGCACTACATGGGAGGAGGCCAACCTTTAATCTCCTCATCTCCTGTTTCACGTTCCGATGGACTGCACAGAAGCAATCTGCGAATGCTGTTATTTTCTACTTGTATGTACGGTATACGAACAGGCACGCCCTGATTGGCTAAAAAATTCGCAGGTCCCTTATGAATTCGCCTATGACGACCCGAGAGCGAAAGCCATTCGGTGTGGCTATTTTGTCATAATCATCGTCGTAGTAATCACAATCGTCATGAGAGCTTGAGAGGTCACGTTAGTAGGTGCACACTTCGTTAGTGATGTGGCTAATGATGATGACGACTCTGATGATGATGATGATGATGATTGGCAACTTTTAACTGCCCTCTAGCTACACAATTCACATGGTGCGATTCTACACTTCTGACACGCAATATTACGTCTGTTAACGTGATTCCTTGCCCGACATGACGAATGTATACGGTCTTCTTCCAAAGATCTTTTGAGCACTGGAGTGGCTCTCTGGTACTTGACTTCCGCGCAGAATAGCTATGTTCGATTCCAACTTAAGCCATGATTTTTATTTAGGGCCACGAGGGTTTGCATAACCCACGCTGCGTTTTTGTTCTGCTGAGGCACTTAATGTTTCGGCCTTAATAAGTTCACCACTGCTACACAGAGGAACGCCTGCTAGCGACAGCTAAGAGACGTCCAGCAGCACGCAGCTCAGATTGTAGTTCCGTCAGGCATGTCACATTACTGTCTGAGGATAACTTACGCGTTCCTAGAAGAGAGATCGCGCAACTGTCGTAGAGTAAGCGTCTGCTTTTTATATAGGCACACGACTTTCCTTTAGCGCTGTCACCGTTGATCAGACGGAAGGAGTGCAGTGAAAAGGAGCAACCGGCAGAGCAGTGACGACAGTCGTGACAGATATGTCCCGATATGCAAAACGCGGAGACACCTCCTTAACAAATGCATCTCGCATTCACAATTCCTCACGCGCCGACGCTACCGGCACGCCCTTCATGTCACGCTTTCGGCACAGCGTCAACTCATGCATGAGAACGCGTAGGCAGTTCAGTGCAGCGACGCTGAATCGGCAACCACGCGACCGCTTTCGAAGTAAAGAGAACGGATTTACACACCATACGTGCAATGCACTTGATCGAAAATGTAGATGTAGTTGTACTTCCTAAATCAGTCGGCGGATTGTCTTTCTATTCATATAGTATTCTGTTATCCGTCATGACTCATTTTTTTTAGGCGAAAGCCTTGGAATGCCTTGAAGTGACCGTCGGCGTCCTGCGGCGCTAACACAAGCGATGAAAAAAAAATCACGTGATCACGTCATCATGACCTCACAGATCGCCGAAATTTGTGACGTCATATAACGTGACGTCACATCATGACGTCATCACATAGCATCGTCGCTTGGTGAAAGGGGGTGCCAATCACGCAGGCAGCGCAAAAGCAGGAAAGGTGAAGAAAGCTTCGAATGCCTTCGGTCCCGAAGGCAATGCAAAAACAAATTAGATGCAGAAACCTTTCGAAGGGGGGGCAGGGGAGGATGGACACGTCGACTGAGAAAAAATACAAGGAGGATGGACTTTCGCCTTCGAGTCGTCTCTAAGGCATGCATAACGGACTTCTTGACTTGTAGGTTTTTGTTGTCGGTGGTGGTGATGGTGTCGTTATTTTTTAGGTTAGCAGCTAGGTAGCGGGTAGAGTGAGTTGAACGGCAAATGCTCGTTAAAGGTTAAGAGTTAATGGACTATGCCTAGACTGGAACGAATAAAAACTAGCCGAAGACGGCCGAAAGGAGGTACTGCCGTGCTGTACAGACCAGAATGCTCATATGGTTGCTTCACGTCCGAAGCCAGAGGCCGCATGTATCACTTGGACACTGCATACTTCTGTGTCCAGCCCCCACTAAAAATTCAAGACTTTCATCGTAGATAGACATCTATCTAAATATCTAGCCGCTTAGCTATTTCTGTCGTCCACATTTATTTGTAGTCCACGGACAATTTCTGTAAACTGTAATAAAGACAACAAAATGTCTATCTGTACGTGCCCGTCAGTCGGTCTGTGTGCTTGTCTGTGTTTATTTGTGTACGTGTGTCAGACCAGCTAGCTAGCTAGGACTCGATAGATAATATGGTGCTCGCGAAAGGCCTCGAAAGTTGTCCCCTGCGTCCGTGCACAACTCGCTAAAACAAGTTCGTCAAAACTGGCTTCCCTGCAATAACAGTCCTTTGTGAGGAGAAGCCCGCTTTCCTGCATTCCATACACAAAATTGGGCAAAGCATATATGGAAGCACTCGCGCTTGTTCTGCGCTGGCAGCCAGCCAAGTAGTTTACCACGTCATTAATAAGCCTTGCCGTAAATATCAAAACAAATAAAAAGGAAACGCATCAACCACAAGAAAGCATGTGTTGTCTCTCTCTCTCACATGTTACTCAGTCAGTTGTGCCATCATTTGCGCAAAAACGTCAAAACTCACTGGCTTCTTGCACGAATGGAAATCATCAGCGCTGTGGAAAACGCGCCAAGCGTCTGAACGCGGTTGTTTGCACGCAGAGTATTATTAATGGCGTTCTATTACAAGTGGTGAAGCATGTCAATTGCGAGCATCGGTCTTCAGTACACCCCGGAGTTCAAATTCAGTCGTATTAACACATTAAACATATTTCATATATGTTTAACCGGAGTAAAAGAGCCAGGGTGACGGTACTCTTGTGCTATCGTGCGTGTGCTTGTGTGTGTGCTTGTGAGCGTGCGTGACTATCTCGCAGTTATGCGCATATAAGCCGCACCTGAAGGTGCAGATATCCCGTCGGTCGGTTCGTCCACATGCCGTGGATAACAATAATTAATACTATATGGGGTTTTACGTCCCAAAACCTACCATATGGTTAGAGGGACGCCGTAATGGAAGGGCTCCGGAAATTTTGACCATCCTGGTGTTCTTTAACGTGCACTGACATCGCACAGTACACGGGCCTACCATTTCACATGCCAGTGGAGTCAGCTGCAATGTGCGCATTTGAAAGATGTCCTCCAAACAATCTGAATAAGAAATTCAACCCTTCGTTTTTCTAGCACAAACTCCTACAAAAACGAGTACAGCGTGGGCTTGGTAATATCTGGGGTGTTACGTGCCAAAACCACTACGCGATTATGAAGCGCTCCGTAGTATGGGCTTCGGAAATTTCCAACCATACGGAGTTGTTGTTGTTTTTTTGTTTTTTTTTTTAACGTGCACTGACATCACACAGTACACGGGCATCAAACATTTCGCCTACATTGAATATGCGACCGCAGTGGCAGTGATCGAACACAAGACCTTCGGGTCAGCTGCCGAGCACCGTAACCACTGTACAACCGAGGCGGACTACAGCGCAGGCATGGCGCTTGGCGAGCAAACAGTTAAAATTTCGCAGATCTTGGGGTTATATACATTACTTGGCAATGTACCTGGTTACATAAGCGTGCGCAGGGTTCCCCTTCAGGGGGGGGGGCGAAGGTTCGTCGCAGCGCCCCCCCTCCCTATTATGTCAATGTATGGGGCTGACTTTGCGCCCCCCCCCCCACCTGTCGCCCCCCCTACAATGTATAGGGCTGGCTTTGCGCCCCCCCCTTCTCGCCCCTCTGCCCCCCCCCCCCCCGTGGGCACGCCTATGCCTGGTTACCGCTAAATACGCAACATGCCGCGCCGCATTAACGAGGCAGAGCGCAGCGCCGCTTCTTCAGCAGTTAGCACGTGCGTGCAACCACTCTCGCATTCTTCGCCGCCGAAAAAAAAAAAAAAAAAAAAAAAAAAAAAAAAAAAAAAAAAAAAAAAGCGGCCGCTCGGGTCGAAGCAAGGAAAAAAAAATCGGAGAGTAAACCGCTTTGCAGCCGTTAGCTGGCAGCACGGAAAGGATGAAGTGCACGGCGGTCGCTCAGAACGAAAACGTTGCACGACTTTTCCTCGGCCGCGGCCTTCCTCCTGTTTTCTTGTTTATTTCCGCGTGTGCCATAGTACGCGCTGTGGCAGAAAATCGTTGCCCACCTCCTCGCACGCGACGCCATAACGTGGCGGCATGCAGATACGTGGTCTTGAAGAAAACATCTTCCTAGGCCACTTCGACCCACTTTCTGCGAGACAGTATGATTACAGAAAATGAGAAACAGCAGGGAACAACAAGACAAGACAGAGACGGAGAGAGAATCTGAGTTGGAAAAAGGTGAAGAATGGGGGGGGAGTGACGCAGTAAGACAGAGACGGACAATTAAGGCATAGGAGTGCACAAGGCAGGGGGGGAAAGGAGGGCGCCCCCCTCCCCCCCTTCCCTAGTCAACCGAAGAGTGAGGGGGGTGGGGGCAAAGTCTGCCCTATATTTTACTTAATCGGGCCTGTCTCGTATTCGCTTAAAAAAACAGGGTTATGACCACTTAGGCTGCTTTTGACAATAATGGCAGCCGAAGGCCCATCAAACCGAATTCGACAAGAACTGTTCACTTCCCATTTTTGCTACCGGAAAGCCAAGGACCACAGGCAGGCCACTGTGAGAAGGACATCATCGCTTCACTTTCATTTTTTTATTATTCATCCATTGTGAAGCATGCTGTGTTTTGGACTCGACCAACGGAGGGGAAGGGAGGGGGGGGAGGTGCGCTGCGAAGAAAAGTTTACGCGTGTACACGTTTCATTTAGGCATACTTATTCCAAACAGCGCGGAAACGGGACACTGATGAGACCACACAACACAGGCGCTGTTTGGAATAACTATGTGTACGTACCAACAAGCCAGCTTAACCACCGTTTCGAAGTTCGTTTAAGCGCTTACGCGTTTGCATTTATTTCTTCCTTTCGCCACGCGACGTTCGCGCGTCTTTCGGGACACAAAACCTGCAATGACAGCGCGTTTTGATATACGGAGGCCACGACGAAAGGATTCGCTGAAATGCAGCTTAGGCCACAGTAGCTCCGCGCTATTTTTTTATAGCGATGCTGTATGTATATGGCTCCGTTCTGGGCGATCGCGCCCGCGGAGAAAAGACACGTAGAACAACAATTTTCGGCGAACCTGATTAACTCCACTAATCCGGCGCTTCTGCGTCGAAAAAACGGGCGTGGCGTAAAAGTAAACACAAAGGTGTGCGATTTCGTCGACATCGCAGAATGAAAAGAACGATTTCGCCTCAAAGACAAAACCACTTGCAAAATAAACGAACATCATGCCATTTTTGTACATTTTTGTACTTTCAAAGCAACGGGATTTCTATATGTAATAGAGGACTTCATTTTTAGACGGCCGTTGGTGAAATAATACGCGTCATGCAGAAGAGAAACAGAGATATTTTTAGTGTACGTCTCATTATTCGCTCAATATAGTCTATAATGATAACATATAAATTAATTATAGCAATATTCGATATACCAGACCCAGCGTAATGAAAGCCTTCGCTGTCTTCCATCTTCGCAGAAAAGCAAAGGGTCTCTTTTTTTCTTTCTTTCTTTCTTTCTTTCTTTCTTTCTTTCTTTCTTTAGTGCACTTAACAGCATCTTGAACGCCCCCATTAAGAATATTTCACCGGATAACAGCTTTTGCGCTACGTCCGACGACAAGTTCAATCAACAGTAGGGAGAGGATAGGAAGGGGAATTCGTCTGCGCCACCACTGTCTGAAATATGTAGGCGATGGTATACGAAAGGCGTAACAGCTTCTGTCAGTCGCTGATTACGCGTTCACTATGCGTGCGTCAAGGCGTGCATAAGAATGCGCATACGAACGACGTTTTAGCGCACGTTGTCAAACTGCCTGCCAGGGACGCTCCGAGGGATGGGAGGAGGGGACAAGGGTGGTGGCAGCGCCCCTCCCCTAAATTTACGACTACCCCCTCTTTTGCCCCATCCTCCCCAAAAAGCAAACATAGTACACAGTCATGGCGAGACTTAGCGCGTGGAAAACTGGTCACAGAGAAGAAGACACGGGACAGGCGCTGTCCGGTGTCCAGTACACCACTTTATTTCAATTCATAGTACACAGTCAAAACACGTCGCATAATTTTCCCGCCTCCCTGCCCTCCCCTAAGCAACTCACTTGTCGTGGGTGCACCCCTGATGCCTGACGCGTTTGTAAAAACGTTCGCTCGTAGCTCACTACATTGACGACATCGACAACCTCTTCGTACATCTTATGGCGAGATATTAGGTAGCATTACAAATACTGGACTCAAGGTCATGGGGCACTGCTGGTTTAAAATAGCACGATAAAGATCGAGGGGTGATTATGCTTTTTGGGAAGGCTTAGCTAGCGGCTTGGGGACGTTATTTCTAAAACCATCCACTTGGGGAGATAAGGATGACTTCTCCCTTTTCTTCATAAAACGTTATCAGGGAGTTTTACAAAAACAAACTTGGCGCAAGGGCTTGGCAGCATGCTCGAGGACGCCTGCAAATTTGTTTGATGTGCCAGCGATGCCACATGAAGCGTAAGGCAGAGTGATATCGGAACATATATTACAAATCAAACTCATTCACCAACTCACTCACTCACTCACTCACTCACTCACTCACTCACTCACTCACTCACTCACTCCTCACTCACTCCTCTCACTCTCCACTCACTCACTCACTCACTCACTCACTCACTCACTCACTCACTCACTCACTCACTCACTCACTCTCACTCACTCACTCACTCACTCACTAATTAGGCACTGTTCGAACACCGTAAATAGGCCTGTCTGACGACTACGGCATCCCTCTTCTTACACGACCCGTACTGAAGGTTTGCGTTAAATAGTCTCTCTCTCTCTCTCATTCGATAAGCCTGAACGTCGTTAACAAATCCATGTGCGCGCCCCATAGGCATCGTAGCGCTAACACGAAACGTTCTTCGACTGTGTCTTCAGCAATACGTCGAGCGGTTACGGCGCATCCACTTGCGCAACCGGGATACGCAACACAGGTAGAATACCTGCTCGAACGTGTAAACACATAAACCACATTTAGCCCGGAAGCGATGTCGGAGAAGCGCCCCGCGATCGCTCCGCGATGCCGAGTGACGTCACGTCGAAAATGCGCCGGTAATTCCTTCCATACAGTTGCGGATAAAGAAAAAAGCTATAAAAGAGCCAGCGGCATCGTGGTGAAACCCCCTCGTGAAATCTGTCCGTTGCGTCACATCGCTGGAGTCGTTCGAGACCAGTTTTTTTTCTCGTTTACAAGGCAGCCCTCCGACGCCGATGCAAACTTCTCCTCGCCCGCATACCTCGCCGCGGCTGAGGGAACCCGAATTGGCTAAGCGGGACGCGGAGATAGAAACGCCACACGCGCTACTTCGATAGGTACGGACGAGCGAGCGAGCTGGAGAAGAGAACCGAACATCGAACGCACGCGACCGTGCACACGCTTGCAGCGCCAAACCCCAAAATAGAAACTCAGCCGACATGGCGAGTGGAGGACGTGTACGGTGCGAAACGTCGCTTTGGCGGCAACGAAGCGCGCCAGAAGATCGACGTTGTCGTCGTCGTCTCGCGCCCTGACTCTATATACGCCGTTGGGACAACAGCCCCTTCGCGTATTACCGTCCTTCGGATCTGAAGAAGGCCAGCGCGTCGCATAGACCATATACTACCCTCCTGAAGCTCGCACTGTCTCCCATGCCTCATCATTCTTCATCCAGACATCAAAGGACTGGAATGACCTTCCCACCAAGGCAGTCTGACCCAGCCATATTCAAACACGTCATAGAAGAGATGTTTTACTATAAATATGCCCACCCTTCATGTATAGCCCCTTCCCGCAGGGGTCTTTGAAGTAATAGAAATGAACAAGTAGACAGACACCAAATCGGTTTAACCCTCAAAGTGATCGCCGAACTAGGACGTGCAAAACGACTCATCTGGTTCATTATATACTAGTAATCATTAACTGACGGCGTTTTATGCTTAGAGCCCCACCGTGCTTCAAGGGCCGGGATTTGGAACCTGGAAAGCCAGAACACATTCGAGCAGGTTTATTATTTTTTTTTTTTCAGCCCTAACAAGGCACAGAGAGGCTCCTTAATGAGTCCATAGAGCAAGGGGTTCCGAAACACATCAGCTACCGGGCCAGCATTCACGAAATTTAGTTCCACAAAGGGCCGGGACAGTGAAGAAGTTGGAAACGGGGGTTAGGGGGGGGGGACCAAATATCAACTAGCGTTACCACTTGAAAAAAGGCCTTTCCCTATCTCGTATCTGGCTCACTTCTGAAGGGTATTTGGCGTCCTGATTCAAGAAACATATACAATGACTAAAATCTGATCAATAAATTCTGAGCGCACAAACAGAAGAGGACAAAAAAAAAAAACACGCATGACACACATGTTTGTGTGTCATGCGTGTTTCTGAGCGCACATGTTTGTGCGCTCAGAATTTATTGATCATGTCATACCAACACGCCCAAACCACCACAATTGTGAACTAAAATCTGGACGCCGATCGTGAAGTAAAGAGTTTCTGTTCCGCGGTTACGTTTCACCTCAAGGCCGTATTGGATGCCTCAAGAAAATGCTTAGGAACAGTCACGTCTGTAACAGCTTACCCGAACAAAGCGTTACTTAATTACGATAAGCGAGAAAGTAATGGGAGCACCCTTTAGCCATCTTACAATTTCACAAACAGTCACAAATTCATTAACAATATATATGGGACGAAGACTGTCATGTGCGGGTCGCGGGCCGCGTGTGTGAGATCCCCTGCTGTAGAGGTTCGCCTGGCGGCAACCTCTGCAACTAGACTCCAGCGTAGGGTAGCAAACCGGATATTTTTTCTGGCCAAACTCCCGCCATTTCCTTCCTTTCATATCTCTCTTTATCCCTCCACGAGATTTATCAGCTGAAATCTAAATTAACACCAAGACAAGCACACCCCAGGCCTCACACCTCATTCACAGTCGTGCACACGCAAAAGCCAATCATGCTGCTTACTTCGTTCAGAGCCGCGTATCGCAGGCTTGTGCGTACTCGGTAATAATAACCGGCACGATGGGTAGTGAAGATAGCCGCGGCGGTCAATCAGCGTAGCGGAATGAGTTACCAGAGCACGGAAAACGCAGCCGGATCGACGCGTCACAAAATGAGGCTTACGATATGGAGTTATTATGTACGTGCATGGTGTATAGCGAGAACGGTTGAACGCCTGAGTAGATATGTGGTAGGGAAGCGTCTATAAGGTAGTGGTCTTAATTGCGCTAGTGCTGAGGATCTTATCACGATTAGTTTGAGAACTGGAGCGGCTGTAAAGAAAGTCCAAAGTGAAATCTAAAGCATGCAGCTGATAGGTTAGGCAAACGTCCTATTCTTCAACCACCACGTTCTAAAAGCACAACAGGTTCGTTTCATTAGCTCGTTCACTCCGAGCTACGTAATCAATGCCCTGCAGTAAGAGTGGGCGCTTATGGGCTCTGCGAACGGAACGCTAAACGGTAACGATCTTTCGATACGAAGGGCCAGGCCGCGGCACAAGACAAGCGAAGCTATGGGAGATCGGCAAGGACACGAAACGCCCTAGTAGGAGTGTCGCTTGTGAGAAGCCCTGCCTCACATCCCGCCAAGTGTGTCAATGATCTCCCGGCCAGGCGCCACCACCACCGCGGTGGTGCAACGATTAAGCTACACGAGAGCACTAAGGTCGAGGGTGCGGCACCGCGGACGTTTCGCGGGGCCGCGTGTAATTACACTCTGGCGCGAACTTCAACGAGACATTCGCCGTGCTATTAAACCGGCGTTATAGAACGCGCGTCAAAATGAGCCTCGCGTGCTGCATAATGCAGTTCGTAAACTGGATTCCACGCGGCGCCTGCTCCGTCAACGGACGTATAGCTTTGTAAAGTAAGACCAACTGTATCACCGCTACGACAAACTTAACACTCAGGGAAAAGAGAAGTACTGAGTACATCGGATGTATGGCTCGAAGTGCATATCTTTGTACCGCACGAACGTTTCTTGCACGAACGTTTTAACATAGTCTATCAGCGTCGCTAGTCTAACAGCGTCTACATACCTGGTGGTCTTCGGATTAAAGCGGCGAACTGGGCGAGTAAGTAAGATTACGTAAAGATTAACAGCGCAAGCAAACAAGGGACAGACATTCAGAGAGCAACGGTGTTGCGTTGACCTGACTGAATGTGTGCTCCTTGCTCGCTTTGCACAGTTAATTCAAACATGTTGTATAGACCAACGAGGCTTAGTTTAAGTTGTTGTTTTTTTCTTCTTTTTCAGTATCGCTCAAAAGCTATGCTTCTGCTATACATAGCTTGCATATTTCCGATGTGGAGGCGCCCGCTTCAATTTTTGATCCCTCCGACTTTCTTAATGCTGTAAAGCAGGGGTCTCAAACACGCGGCCCCCCACACGACTGTCTACGTCCCACATTTTGTTATTTTCATATTAAGTATGTTCGTCAGCTACACAGGCACGACTGGTCTAAAGCAAATTGTTTTCGTGAGGCGCCCCCTGCGGTCATCATGTCTTGATACGTACCCGAGAAACAATTTTAGAATCGGCGTCCATACTTTAGTCATTTTAGAGATCGGTGTGGATATGTTGTTGAAACCCTGGCACCAAATCTCCTTCAGGAATGACCCGTATATGAGATGTGGAAAAGGTTTTCTTTTAAATGGCAACGTTTACAAACAAGTTGTACAAACTACCCTCCCCTCCCCCCCTCCCCCCTTTCCCTCCTAACTTCTTCATTGTCCCGGCCCGTGCGGGAATAAATTGCGTTATACTGCGACCCGCTGGCTGATGTGAGTTTGAGACCCCTGTTTTAAAGTGTTGTGCAGTCTCAGTACATACGCGTGACGATTATTACGAAGTGACGAAATGAATAACAAGGAAAGATATGGTGGCACAACTAAATAAAAATATTCAGGTATCAAGTGAATGCAGAACGAGGTACGTATTAGACGATTACGCACAGTTCCACGCACGTGTGAAGGAATTCGCGCACGCCTGCACGCGCGCATGCACAGGAGCGATAAACCATAGACAGCGCAGTTCACCTGTCATTGTGAGACGAAAGGTCCGCTCGTTCAGTGTGGTTCGGCTAGGTAAGCACTCGTCACAAAGGACCGTCGCGTTACATTGATCTAATAGAGAAAAAGAGGGGGGAGAGATGAAAAGATACAAAGGTTTCGCGGCCACCGACGACGCACGTCAGAAACGCGCGTAGCGCGGCTAGCTCTCTGATATTCCCACGAGGTCGGGTCAATTATGTACCATAGCGATTTCAAGAACGCCCGCTGCGAGCGTTCTCCAATCACTCGTATACGCAACGTTACCTTCTCCCTCTCTCTCTCTTTCCACATCCTTTCCCTCCCCCGGAACGAGTCAGACTCCTCGCGTTCGCATTTGCTTGCCCGCCGAAGTTCCCATCGCGTGACGGTATGGCTATGCAGGTACAATTTCATTCGCGGGCCCTCGCTATCCATACCCTCGGGACAGGCTTCGAAAAAAATGGGGGTCTCACGGCTTCGTTTCCCGAGCTTCGTGGACGATACGGCCTTGTCATGAGCCGTGACTCTGCAGTTTTCGCAACATCATTCGAGTGATCCGGAGAGCACACCATCCGTCGACGGTATACGCGGTCCCTTTCGAATACTACACGAAGTATTCAGCGCGTTAGCGTTAATTCGGCTTCGCAAGAAACTGATTGAACACCATTATTCAGACAGTGAAGCAAAGAATTATGTATACTACCAACTAGCCCATCAGTCGTGCGCCGCGGTGGTGTAGCGGTTACGGTGCTCGGCTGCTGAGCACCGTAACCGGTGCTCGGCTTCTTTTTTACTGGATGTTTTTTAGCGGCTCTGTTGTAATTCTCCTAATTTTTACACTTCGTGAACAGTTTTTCGTAATTAATGCATTCTAGTTTATATGTGTGCTCAAGCTATGTGCATTTTTTTTAGTTTTCTTTTTTCTTTACGCGACCGATACGCCGCTCTTTTCGCAACCATGAGTATTATTCTTTGATTCTTTTTCCGAGTATTCCAAGTCTTGTTTTACCATTTAATTCCATTTGTTACACCGTCTTGCAAGCACGTTATTATTGTAGACTCTTCTCGCACTCATGTATCGGTTTTCTTTGTATTATTTTGTTCTGTGACGCTCCCCTTAACCAATGCTCACCACGGAGCCTGCGAGGTACTTATAAATAAAAATAAATAAAAGCAGCGATTATCATGCAATCAACGCCGCAAATACACTATGAACAGTTTAAACGCCCTCGTCACATCAACGTCCAAAGCATTCACTATATCGTTCGAGAAATATTTGTGCCGGGAAAATTATGACCACTCGTGGGCGAGACTTCGCTCGGGCCTAAATCGAACACAGAACATCAGGTTCAGCAGCAGGATTACAGAGCCACTAAGCCATTAAAGTGAATGACACTACGACATCAGGTAGCTCACAGACATCACATACGAGCGGATAATCTCGCCATATTCGGTCAGTAACTCCTGGCTTCATACACGCATCACGCGTCTTTACGTAAGACACATATACGTGTGTGTGCATATATGGGTTAAAATATATATACAAAACGGTCCGGCCAGCATAGCGTTCCGCTGCGGAAGTTACGCAAGCGGTCGCAAACGGAAGCAGGAACGAACCGCAGAGGAAACGTCCGGCTGCGCTGTGTTTTTTTCCCCGACGGTGCTTCGCCAAGCAGAGCGCGCACTCACCAAGTAGAGTTTATCGGTGGCTGCGGCTAGCCGCTTCCACCTGGCCTCTGCTCAGGCTCTTCGAATCGCCCCTCCCCCTCCTGTTTCCACCGCTCACTCGGACAAATTTGGTAACGAGCGGTGGAAACACTGGTTGTGTTTACGTGAAAGTGGACACAAATAGACTAGAGCGCACGCGCGACGCGTCTTACGTACACGCAGAGTTTATGTGAAGCGGACACAAATAGCATCAGGCCCGGCCAAGCCATGAACTTAAAGGTGGGGTGCACTAGAGTTGCTTTATGCTACCTTTCGAGAGGTAGCGTGCACATACAGTAACTCTAGGGTGTACTGCGAGAGAGCGCTCCTTGCGCGAACGATATTGCGCGGCGGACGAATGTAAAAACTCGCAGGGTCCCTTTGCATTCACCAAAGACGCCTCGAAGCTTGCGAAAGTCATCGTCTTTTACTTTTCAGTCGATGCATAGATCCTGCTCCGCCACCCTTCCAAAGCTTTCTGCGCCTAACGTGGTTCTGCCCGATTGGAGGCACCTCATCTGGTTTTGCATGGCCTCCGTGATCGGACTACCTTTGATCAAACTACGGTGTGATCACGTCATCATGTGACGTGATGTCACGGTGACGTCATAATGACGTCACGAACTATGGCGATCTGTGACGTCACATGGTGACGTCATCACGTCATGATGATTTTTTGCATCACTTGTCTCCGACCCCGCGGGACGCCGACAGCCAGATTTCGCGTTTGATGAGGCGTCTATAAGACTTTCGCACTAATAACCACGAGTGAATAACTTCGAGCGAATGGTTTTACCTGTACGTGCTATCGATTGTCGCCTTACAGGGTCAGAAACGTTTTCCAACGTATATGGTTTATGCAAGAAGCGGAAGAAGAATACGTCACGTCAGGATGGTTAACTGGGCGGGCTTGGTTTAACATTTCCTGGGGCGAAAGGCGCGCACACAATAGACAAATGTAGATACACACAAACACACACGGGGCGCAACTTCCTACATTGTTTAATCTAAATTGAGACGCTTTTTATACAGGGAGCGCTGACACGGTTCATCGGTGCGCAGTCGCGTTCAGGTACAGCAGATCTTTTAGCGACAATGATTGGATGCCACACTGACGCAAGAATAACCTGCTTCGATAATCATTTCGGCCTCATTTATTAATCTAATCCGCTTGTCATAAGTCCTATAAGAAACGGGGTTTTACGACCCAAAACCACGATATAATTATGAGAAACGCCGTAGTGGAGGACTCCGGAAATTTCGAGCATCCGGGGTTCTTCATCATGCACCTAAATCAAAGTACACGGGCCTCTAGCATTTCACCTCCATCGATATGCAGCTGCCGCGGCCGGGATCGTACCCGCGACCTTCGGGTCAGCAGCCGAGCACCATAACCACAAAGCCACCGTGGCCTAGTCGTTACGGTGCTCGAGTAGTCAATGCCCCAGTATGTTTCCATTACTATGCGACCTCATCTGTCTCCTCATTTTCCGTTAATTTTCCTCGATTGAGGTTTTAGAAATGCTGATAGCCAGGTCTTCGGTAGTATACTACCGAAGACCTGGATATTTTTCCGCAAACTTAATCTCTCAGGGAACACTGCGTCCATGCCCCAAACGCTGAAGCACATGACTGACACTTATTTATCGACCCAATCCCTCACTCTGTCATAAATACGATAAGACTCTGTTTACAGCCCGACCGCTCTCGAACGGAGTGTTCTTGCGACCAAAACAACTCCAAAAAGCTGACGTACTCAAAACGCAAGTCAACTGAGTCATCCGCTCGAGTGGATTCGCGATAATAGAAAAGCCTATCTCTTTCGATAGCCTTTCATCTATTCTATGCGCTTCGACAGAAGGTGTACTACGCACTGAGAATTCGCCGAGCCTCAAACAAAGAGTTCGCACTTCAGATGCGCCTCTAGAATCCACGGCCGCCTGCCGTTTATCGGCCCTATACTTCATGCTTGTATAAATCTATACAGCAGCTGCTATGACTCGAAGGCACCGGTATCTTGTGGCCGAGCACGACGTCGAGAGTTTCCAGTCACGGCTAAAACGGTCGCATTCCGACGGTGACGGAATGTGCAAACACTCGTGTGATAAGCTTCCGGCGCTCTCTAACAAGATTAATCCTGAGAACTCTCAAACATCTCTCACAGAACACACGCTGCTTTGCAAAGCTATAGAAATCAATCAATCAATCAATCAATCAATCAATCAATCAATCAATCAATCAATCAATCAATCAATCAATCAATTTTTCTAGAGCTTGAAAACATGGTTTGAAAAACGTTGACGTGTAGAAATATTGAGGCGAATACTCTGCAGCACAGCGCAAAGAATACCGCGTATCGAAGGATACGTTGTCGTAAGGAACCGCGTCACGCTCACGGGAAGGCCCCGTGGTGGTACCATACAAATTCACATATACGTATAATTCGACGGATACCAAAGGTTTAGCCAAATCAGTTGACCTAAGGAAACACAGCCAAACGAAAATGTAATCGAATAATAACGTTAGCCTAAGATGCTTGACGATTATCGATTTATAGTTGGATACGTTGACTAACTTCTCCGATCAACTGACCGGTTGCTTCTGCACTGGCGTTTAAATCTGAGTGACAAAGTGAGAGATAATACTTCGATGTCATAAAGCAGACAGTTCTGCGTGGATTAATCTATACGTCTCCGACATATCGGAAGTGCCTGTAGCGGAGGTGTCTAGAGTGAGAGAGAGAGAAATTAATGAATAGCTGGAGATGTTTGTCTGGCTTTTCGCCCGACATAAAGTGCACCATGCAGTATCACAGTGCATGATCTTTTCTACTTCTTTTTTTTTTTTCGCATTCCAGGCTCACACAATGGAAACCGGCGACATTGTACTCAATAGCCCTTGCAGTGGAACTTGACGAATTAACAATAGAGCGCCGCGATGGTTTCAAAGTTCAGCATACATTTAACGCGGCGATCGCGTGAGGCGAAGACCGCAATGCGAGGGCTACGCGACACACGAAACCCATCGCCGCACGTATATGTATTCACCGAATGCCGCGCAGTGGAAGAGTGTCGAGCAGAGGCCGGCACTGCAGCATCGGCATTTTAAAGGGACACTAAAGGGCAAAACGATTTTTCGCGTATTAGTTAAGTACAATTTCACAATCCCGGAAACACCACTCTAACCGCGACACGACGCTAGGTAAGCGAGAAAACGCGCGAAAAGAAAATGCGGGTGGAGACGCCACCTTGAGATTCCCGCACCAAACACCGTGACGTCATAGATTCTGAAGGCGTCTACTGAGTCCTACGTAGCTTATAATCGACAAAAATGAGGTGCATTGTCATCTGTGGATGCCTGAGACCTAGCATACGAAGTTTCAGAAAATTTCATCGGGACAATGTCGCGAAAATACGAAAAATACATTTGGAATTTATGACGTCACGCGCGCAGATAACGGCGCCAAATTAAAAAATAAATCTTCAACCTTGATTTTCTCCACTAATAATGAACTTATGACAGTGAAACATATGGCATTAGAGTTCTCAGAGTGCAGTTTGTCATTCTAAACCAAGTCCCTGTTTCTGCACTTCGCAACACGGCGGGATGAAATATGACAAACGCGATAATTGTCAGCACGGAAGATGTCACGTTTCCTGTCGAACAACTATATGCCTGTGCGAACGATTACACATTACAATCGTGTTGTCAAAATTCCGCCTATATGTTGTGCTTACCCTAAATAGGAATTGCACGAAGTACACAAACGTGTCATCCAGCCAACGAGACTATAAATAATAGTTGTCGTAGACCCGCGACCGTTTAGGCGGCTATACATGTGTACAGACAACCTACATAACCAGGTCCGAAAACAGTTTTTCTTTTTTTCCTTCAATTTTCAAGGTTGTTATTTTCAGCGACACAGCGCGGCGTTGCCGGCCGCGAACGCAAACGCACAATAGGTGCAGCCATTAGAGAGCCGCGAGCGGCGGGGAGGCATGTGGGAGCGCGCATCACAATACCCGCTGCGGCTTCATCTTTTTCCTCCTGCTTTCTCCTCTAATGGTGCGTACACCCGCAGAATTATTCCGGCTACAAACGGGAACAGCGCGCTTCTTACAGAAAGACAGAGAGAAGCACGCGCTGCGCTAGTTAACAGCGAGTACAGGGTAAAAAATAAGACGAAACAGTGTCAGTTGGTGGATATCCAAACAAGCAGAAGTTCAGGATAATGAAATAATTGTTGGGGTTTTACAGGGCCAAAACCACGATATGATTACGAGGAACGCCGTAGTGGATGGATCCGGGAAATTTTGACGATCTGGTGTTCTTTAACGTGTACCTAAATCTAAACACACGGGCCTCTAGAATTTCGCCTCCATCGAAACGGGACCGCCGGGATTCGATCCCGCGACCTTCGGGCCAGCAGTCGACCACCCTAAACACAAGCAAACCGGGGCGGGTAGTTCCGTAGAAGACGGAGGCTTGAATAGGTGAAATGAATAGGAGGTGTCGATGGAGCCGAAGTTTCGACAAGTGCGTTGCTGCCTTGAAGAAGACAAGAGCTCTTGTCGAAACGTTGGTTGCAGCGACACTCCCTGTTCAGGAATATCCGTCAGTTGGTTGGATAAGTAAAGGCCTGACCACACGTACACGTTGCAGCGTGTCAGCGCGCGGCTTTTTGACGCGGCGTCACGCCCTCTCCCCATTGGAGTGAGAGGGCGCGCAGCTTCGCGTAGCGGCGCGCCAAGAAAAAGGAAGATGGCTTTAGCCTTCTAGTCGTAAGTGGCAAATGCATAAATGACCGTCAGACATTTACCCTATGGATGTGCCCACCCTCCATCTCACTCACTCACTCGTTCCTCTTTCATTCCCTCGCTCTACGTACGCTTCCACTGACAGGCCTACCTGAGGTTGATCGTGAGATTCACATCCCGCGAATATGTGGACGGAGAGAGACAGCTGCTACCGTACACAGGTTCGCGCTTAGGACAAGAGAAGGAAAAGGAAAAAAAAGAAAAAAAAAGCGAAACTGTTCACGGCTTTGCGGGAGGAAAAAGCGCGTGAAGATGGCGAGTTAATTCTTCTTCCTCAAATGACCCGCAATTTGCGCCGGGCCGTGACGTGTGTGTCGCCCCGCGCGCTGGCCGTCGGCATCTCGCACGCTTTCTGTTTTTTTTCCTGCAAGCGTTTCCGACACGTTTTACGCCACCATGCGTGTCGAGTATATGTATACGAGTATGCATGCTGACTTTACTGAAAGCAGAAATGTGTGCGCAGAAGGGACGCTTGTACTTGAACGCTTTTTTTTTTCTTCCGACAAAAACGAACAAGAAAGACCTTAGAAACAAACGTTCGCTAGTCTGTGCGCGCGTGTGCGAGCTTAGTCGCACAGAACACTGGTTCCAAGCGGCTGGTACGGAAGTGGCAGCGTTACGTCACTCATTCACTCTGTCACAGGCAAGAAGTGGAGTATGAGGACAAAAATAAAAGCGAAACCAAGCGTGCTCGGGAAGTTGCGGAGGCTTATTATGCAAGAGTATACCACGCGGTGCGCGCGACACGTTAATATCGACGTTCAGCGCCCGAGATGTCTTTGTACGGACTGCTTGCATAAAATGTCCATATGTGCGTGTTAATGGCGTGATTCTCTTTCTTTTTTTTTTCTTCCTTTCTGCCGTATAACAAGCGCGCTTTGGGTTACGCATTGGCGCTGCGCAACGGTGCATACACTCGATTAGTGTAATCCGGGCTCGGTTCTCTCGAACATATATGTTGCAAGCCCGGATCCCTTTAGAACAATGGTTCGTTCTGTTGTTTAATTGTTGCACGCATAAGGGCACGTAGGCTACATTCGTGCCGGCTATCCCAATACACATATAGTGCGGAGTTAACGTGCGTAGTTAATGGAGGAAATATGATATAGTGCTAAATAGGTAAGTGGGCTCTATCTCCTGCCGCTGTAATTCTATTGAGACTGACGGCAGTCGTATTGAACAAAAATTAATAATCCAGACTCTCGCCTATAATAACACAATTCCGTATGCAAACTACGGAAACGGCTAAATAGACGGGACAAAGAATGATTAAATGCGGGAGTATTGCTGTCTGGTTTGGTATTTTTAAAGATATTTCTCTGTTTATTAAATTTAATGCTCCGAGGCGACTCAGGCTTTGAGAGACGCCGTAGTGGAGGGCTTCGGATAGTTTCTAGCACCTGGGGTTCTTTAACGTGCAGTGACATGTCACAATACACGGGCCTCTAGCATTTCGCCTCCATCGAAATGAGACCGCCGCTGCCGGGATCGAACCCGAGTGTCTCGGGTCGGCAGCTTGTCGCCGTAACCACTGAGCCACCACAGCGTCTTTGGTAGATAAATACTTTTGCATAACGTTACCGCTATGTAATGCTTGAACTTCCAACACAGACCATGAAGCTTTTGACATCAAAAGTTGTGCAAGGCTGGCATGGATTAGCAGGTAGCTATAATTCTGGTGAGTAGTACAAGTAGCTTATCGCAGAGTAGGACGATATAAAGACGAATACGAAGAAAGAGAAACTATGCAGTTGTTCACATTCGTTTGCGTCCTCATCTCTTGAGGGGGGGGGGGAGAAAAACGTCTATGTCAACGATAGTGGTCATGGGCTTGCGCGGGGTTCTTACAAAAGGAGGGGGGGGGGGGCGAGTTTCCCCTCAGCGCACACCCCCCTCCCCCAACCATACATGTCAAGTCCGAAAAAGTTAGGCTTCGAAACAGATGCAAAAAAAGATAGATATATATATAATAAATTTAAGCGATGACGTGCTCCTTACAAACGACCTGCCTCTGGTCCCTGGCTTTCCTGAAGTAACGATGGGATGTAAACACTTCACATCCCATCCAAATACTGTTCACTAAACAGTTTTTTGGAATACAACATCAGAGGCCTTCGGCCTCCGTTATCGACAAAAACTTACACGGCCATAACCCAACACATTAAACACCCCCCCGGCCGGACGCCTATGGCAGTGCCAACAGTAAAAGCGGTAGTGACATGCTGAACTATTCCAACCGGTTCTTTCGTGTCCTGTGGGTTCGCGCGATGCAGCACTACGCTGCCTCGTAGACATATATTCGTCCAGAGAACCCCATGCGCAGAAAACTGACTCGCGCGAAATTAAGCAGTAACTCTGAGGACCTCCGGTACTGCCTCACTTAAGCGAGCGCCGCGGGACAGCTTGCAGCGGTTGCGAAGCCCCATAACAGCAATCTTGTAACCGTGCACGGTGTGCCGCAGTACGTAGGCGTGCCACGAGGAACTGCCCCGGTCCCTCCGTCGTCTCTGCGCGCGCGCTTCGCAAGCCAAAGCGCTCGTCACGGTTGGGAACACCGGGGCGGCGCGCTTTCCTCTTTAAAGGGTCGCTCGGAAAAATCTTCTTCCTGTCTTCGGCGCGTCGTTTTCGGAGAGCCCCCCTCCCCTCGCCCGACGCCTGTGACTGCGCTGCTGCCGAAAGAGAAATGTAGGTTGGAAACTGATTAACATGAATGATCGAAAGAAAAATAATATAAAAATAACGCGCGCGAGCACCGCGCTCGCGCATCGGTTCCGCAACGCTTGGGTCCAGCGCCTCCTCACCCATTCCCCCTCCGCTCTAGTCCCGCGTTGTGGACCCAGCTATAAAAGGGCGCGAGTTTTCGGCAGCATGGCACAGCCACTCCGGCGACAACCAAGCAACAGGCACCAACATCTCCCACCACCGGTGAGTCGGGCGATCGGCCGCAGGGTTGCAATCTGGAACCGAGTCCTGAACCGACAGTGAGAACTGGAACCCGATGCGATCCGGCGACGATAGGGCCCGGGACTAGTCATCGGTCTGCTCCTGCCGATCTTCCGCCTATTGGATACTCTCTAAAAGCGAACGGAGTACTGGTGACTCCTTTATCTCTTGGGGAGTCTTTCTCTTCTCCCACTTGGCCTCATTTCCGGGAGTTTCGACACGCAGTCCCCGGGTGGAGTACGTTCACTCTGCTAGCGCACAAGCATGTAGAGTCGAAATTATTCCATAGGAAAGTACATCCGATCTGTCGAAGATGAAGCCAACAGCTGGGCAGTTTCTTGAGGGATAGGTTATTCCTGTAAAACGGAGTCGCCGTCGCTATCGTAAATGTTAAAGTGTAGATATGCCGCGTGTAGAGGATGTGCGAAGAGTCATACAATGTTAGACGTCTACGCTACTGTGATCAGAGATGAACAGTGACGACCGTTTGCGAGATAAGCCGAACGTGGTGGTGCAGCCTTGAAGCAAGAATTTGATAAGGCAGGGAAATTAGGATAGTTTGCTGTCCTTTAATTTTGTTCTTACCAACGGTACAGGTTTTGAAGTGGCACAGATCAATTGAAAAAAGGAAAGAGACGCAGGTTAACCATCCTAAATCATCCAAGCCCCCACCAGAGTCTTTCTCTTTTCATTCAACAGCACTTCTTCACTTCTTAATGTCTTCCTAGTCAGATTAAAAAAAAGGATATATATCCAGCTTCTCGCAGAAACAGCCGTATGTGCATTAAGGAAGAAGTTCAGGAGATGATGGAAGCTTGAAGAGATGAAACATTCCTGAACACGAGGTGTCGCTTGGAGCCAACGTTTCGACAAGTGGTCGTATCTTCTTCAAGGCAGCAAGCTTGAAGAAGGCAAGCCCACTTACCAAACCGTAGGCTCAACTGGCACCCCGTGTTCAAGAATTTTTCATCTCTTACGTGCATTAGTGAAATAGCAAATTCAGTTGAACAAATACAGTTGGGACTTTGCATGCCTGAATAACCGATCGTAACTGCGAAACAGGGAATTTGACACATCCAGACACATTGTTAACAGGTCGAGGAGTGTAATATGCAATCTAAACGAAAAAAGCGGCCACTTCGTGACGAGCCGTTCTTAGAATACTTTTTTCGACTAATCTTCTCTGCATCCACGCAGCAGCCGTAGCCGTCAACAGCCCAGCCAAACATTCAAGATGTAACAGCCGCCGAGTGACGCTCACCTTCCTCTGCCTGACCCTCGTGGTGGCCCTCGTGACGCAAGAGGCACAAGCCAGCAAGCTTAAGAAGGTGGCCAAGTACGCGCTCATCGGAGCCGCCCTGGCGCCAAGGGTCGTCCCCATCCCGATCCCGATTGGGTAAGCGAATGCGTCCAATGAAACCGCTTCGAACCGCAGTGGGGTTCTCATGAGCAGAGTCGCCTCTAAGGTCAACGCGACAAAAGGCAATGGTCTCCAGAGAGAGAAAGAGAGAGATGTAATGAGGAAAGGCAGGGATGTTAACAGGAAGATAAATATTCCGTTTGCTATCCCTGCACTGGGGAAGGGGTAAGGGAAGACAGAAAAGTAGGGAGGATAAGAACGAGAGAGGGAGGGAGGAAAGTAGGAAACACACACACAGGAGTGCCATAATCGGGCCGCTCGCAGAAACTTCAGCAGCGGCTTCGTCACTTTCTGGTGTGAAGCTTGAGCATTCCGACATTCCACGATGGATTTCTCAGAAAGCGGCTGGTCATGGAGGCACTTGTCGCAAATGTCATGTTATAGTAGGTAAAATAAAGGTGTCTTGATTTAGAGTAAACGTGAACGCGTGACGAGCGTAAGATCACGCGAATGGATATTTTCTGTGAGCTACGTGCTTGAGTTATACCACGAAGGGCGTAGCGCTCCGGGTAAGAGCGAGATGCAAAAGAAGGAACACAAATCGTGAGAGCGTCGTTTTTGCCAGATGTGAGCACTACATTTAAACACACCGCGTAACAAACGACCATTCCCCCCAACAAGGTTTTCGCGTGGCGAGAGGCGACGTAGATGACCCAGCCGAAGCCACTACACCGCGCATGGGTGGGTCTTGGGCGCACTGTTATGGAGGTCAGCAGAATAGATGACAGGCGCCATTCGCTGTAGAACGAAGTTCACAGCTGTGTTGGCGGCGTCAGACATTGGCGAGATAGGCGCGCCGAGTGCTGTTGGCTTTGGTTGGGTGCGCCAGGAGCGCGGCGTGGGCTTTGGCTCGTTTGACAGGCGGCGGAGTCCTCCAAGCAAGGCACTATGGCTTTCTGTACACGCAAACACGATAAGTCAGAGCGTGCGCGAGAACGCGACTATGAATCCTCAGGCGATCATGGTAAATATGTCGTCAGCACAGAGTACCTCTCTCTTGGTCTGTTTGAATTTTTTTTCCTTGGCGATATGAGTAGCGCACTAGCAGACAAAAGGACAACTAAAGAACAACAAATCATGGCACTTCGAAATGAACATTATTACACGCGTTCAGACATAGGCATACACATAATTCCGAACTGATATTCCCTCGTGTATAGACCAATCGAAAGATTATATCCTGATGACGTCACGTGAACAGACTGCTGGCCGAATCGTATCGGAAAAACGTGAAACGCCAGGAGGGAATGACGGACTCATTCTTTGTATCTTCAGAGGATATTCAGTGGCTCTTTTAGCTAACCTTTCTAGGACAACCTAGCGTATGACGTCATTCACAAGTTTATCGCAGCTGCCAAGCTCACCTTAACATCACCACACTTGTACAGGGTGATTTATGGGGGGATGTATGGTACAAAATACAAGCGAATACGACGAATATTTTCTGCAACCGAGTTAAGTGGCCTAGAAAGCACTGTTCAGGCTTTTTTCTGCAGACCAGAAACGGACGCCGCGCACCTCTAACTTATCGAGAACAACACGTCGTTCTCGCCTGTAGTGCAAGGTCGACCACGAGAAGCCGAGAGATAAAATTATTTTTAGCGAGGCCTTGCGCGCGTAAGAGCAGAACACGCCAGAGCGCCGCCGGCGATGGCGCCATACGTTTGCAGACAAAAACGTACACCGCGAGGCAACCCCGTGCCCTCAGTATGCAAGACGTACACGACAGGTCAGAGACAAGGAAGAGTACACATGGCGACTTTCCATTATCGCGAATGCGAGCTTGCAAGGAGAAATCGGAGGGGTTGATAACCGGGGCTCAGTGTTGTATACCGTAGAAGAGCAATCCTTCAACTGCGCGATATGCCGACGAACGCGCACGATAACGGCGAGCGTATGCGGTACCCGCGCGACATCGCCACGGCGTGCGTGTCTTTATGACAGCGAATCGGAGTAACAAGGAAGTGCGAAAAGTTAAATTGTGGGGCATTTCGTGCCGAACGATGCTATACCAGACACTCCGTAGTGTGGGAGAGAGGGGCAGGGGCTGCGAATTAATTTTGACCCCCCCCCCCCCCCACCCCCCGGTTTCTCTAACGTGCACCTGAATCTAAATGCAAGAGGGAGGGGGGGGGGGGGGGGGGGGTCACATATCATCCCCTTTGATACCCGACCATCGTGGCCGCGGCAATCGATCCCCCCGACCTTTTGTACTTGGCAGGGTAATTCAATAGCCGCTATGCCACCACTTCGTGTCGATGAAGTCTAAAAAAATTAAGCGTTGTACATTTAAGGTTGAAGTCAAGATTACCAGCGACAACGCAAAAGAAGTTGTAAGTAGGCATGAGCTTCTCTGTCTGTGCAATCACTAGCTATTCTTCCAATTTATCCAACCCCCTGACAGGATACCCTAGCTGTCTAAATCATGTTGCGTAACAAGTGAGCCGCTTTTTCCCTGTGGTAATCTTATCGCTTACACACGTACGAGGTCTTGTTTGAACTAAAGACGGCCCGCAAGAGCATAGCACACAATTGCACCGACCTGTGTATACATAACGCAATCACAGAAGATAAATACCAGCGACACAGGTGAAGTGGCGCGTGGACGTGAGATCATGCTTCAGTGACCTACATGCACATATAAGTCTACGTGTATCGTATAATGTACGGTATAAATGCACCTCATGGTGGTGCATCAGTGCTGGCCATACACAGGTAATCATTGGCAAAAACGCGCTGCATCCAGCAACGATGACAGGCAAACAGATCTTAAAAGGGTGCATCAACTAAGCCGCAAGGGGAATTGTTAATCTAGCCTGCCACCCTAAATAATAATGTGTTGTCTTTAGTGACAAATAAACGAGTTAACCCCTTCTAGCTTCATGCCACGCGGAAGCCACAGCAGTATCCATGTTTTACAAGCTTCTTTGCTTCCCCCTCCCTGCCACCTCACTTAATATCCTCCAAAGGAGTGGAAGGGGGGGGGGTCGTCAAATGCATATAATAATAGCATAGAGCAATTGTAGAACTTTAGACATAGCGAGTCGCCAACTTTCAGTGGCATACAATTTGGTCACCATGACTTTGCTTGCGGATAATAGTGAACGTTTTACAGATCTAATAGTCGTTAAAGGGGCCATGACATGGTCACCCAACAATTTGCAGTTTTTGGCGAAAAACGAAGGTAGAGCGTCAAATGTGCTTGTACACGTGTGAAAACTGGACTGTAAAAGATTATTTCAGTCCAAAATAAGCCGGGGAAGTCGTCGGCTGTAAACTCCGGCCCACCGCCGGCGACCGCCATTTTGCCATGGCGTGCGTGACGTCACTAACTGCGACGGAGCAGTGACGTCGTCTGCTACGTTCCTACACGCGGTCAGTGTGTTCACTGCAGTGTTGCTCTGTTGCTGTTTCAACCACTGCAAGTCATTTAGTTCCAGAGGCAAGTTGAGAAAATCAGAAATAGCTCGTTTGCACGCGCAGCAGAACACGGAACACGGAATGCAGACCGTGCAGACGCTCGCACAGCAAGCTACTCGTTACGTCACGGCTAGCGAGCGTGCCAGTGTTGCCCGACTCTCAGGCCGCTCGCTCGTTTATAAAAATATTCAATTATAAATTAACGGCACGACCAAATGCGCTAAAATTTCGCCAGCTTGTCTGTGAACGTACAAGGATCAACCTACATAACACAGCTTATGGTCGAAAATTGGGTGTCATGGCCCCTTTAAGCTGTCGCACTATGAATGACTCGTACTATCTTTTACAGACACCACGCCCACTACGAGCCCCACTACGACCACGGTTGGCACGCTGGTCTGCACGGCCACCACGGCGGCTGGTGGTGAGAGAACGGGGCGACGGTGGTAACACACCACGGCAACAACAAAGTCAACTCCACCTAAGTTCCCGCTCCGTACGAAGAGCGATCCGACCACCAAATGCGTGACCAGTCAACGTAGTTGTTTTTTGAGTGTTTGTATATATATACACTAAGTGTGTACGCGTACCTGACAAAGCCTACCATGGACTCACACCGTGTTTGTCGTCCTCGTCTCCTGAACCGACGTCTTCTCCTCGTTCTTGTCCGAATGTCTTCCGTTTTAATAAAGCGAATAATTCATTGACGACCCCACACAAAGCCCACTGTTCGTCCTTCTTCGCGTGCGTACAAGGTACTCACTTGGGATGATGACGTTCAGCAAACAGCGCTATTAGACGGGACGAAACGAAAGAACATAGCGCAGTCAGTCAGCGCAATGGTCTGTGTTCTTTCATTCCGTATACCCGTCTTATAGCGCTGTTGTTTTCTAAACAGAGTACACAAGTCGAGCAAGCAGGAAATCTTATTACAAGCTTTATAATTGGTTCATAAAGCTCGGGAAAGTGTACCACATAACGACAGTGTCAGTCAGCGCCTTGGCTTTCTCGTCTTCATCTCCTTTGCGCAGTACCTTTTTGCCCAAGAGAGTATGCAACGATTTTCGTGAGCGAAGTGGCGCTTGCACCTCTGGGCGCAAACTTCCGCTTCAAAAGGCATTCAGAAAAGTATTCTTTTTTTTTTTTTTACTATATTCGGTTTCAGTACAGCCTTTTGTTGACATGCAACTGCGCGATTTTGTAAGGGTTATACTTCATGGTCGACAAACATTGCCCCGCTCGTCCGCAGAACGAAATTCCAAGTCAGCTTTTCACCTTATCAAAAGGTATTCGTACATTGCGGTTACCCGGCATGATACCACAAATACCTGCGCACAGCATATCAACAGGGGTATTTTTTTATTTCGGCTATCAGGCGAACGTTCTATAAGGGAGGGACTCCCGTTACCTTTACAAACACATCGTAGTAGGCCTCATTAAAAAAAAAAAAGTTGAAGAAGCTGTACACAACCTCACTAAATAAGCCGTAGTCGAATAGTAAAGAGGCCAGAGACAAGTTCTGATGAGTCCATTTGCGCTCAAGACTAGGATCATTCGTGAATGAAAGTTCGGTTAGCCGTAATGGGCACTTTCTGCGGTAGTGGTGCACAGTCGAAGGAGTACATTGTTACGATTGAATTAAGGCTGCCTGCGTTCAATTAAAGGATGAGAATGAGCTCGGGCAATGGCAGGCAAAGATGACGTCCGCAGGCCGCACACGCTAACCTCGTCTTGCTCCTCCTCTTGCACGGCTCATACCGTAGCCTGATATACCTGCGGCCCGGCGGGACTACAATTTTGCTTTTATATTCTTGTTCACAGCAGTGGAACACGACAACAGGTTCTATACTGGAGCCAGTAAGCGTCTCGAATACCGCACGGACCGTGCACGTATAGACTATTTTACGGAGGTGTTTGGGTGACGCCATGCTGGGCTGTTAACCTTTGTGTTTTGCATCTTTAACAACTAAACGAACAGTGTTACGGTAGACGCATACACATGAAAACGGTTGAGTTGGTGCACACGATGTTTCATGGCCTTATAAATTAACATCGCAATATACAAAAACAAGAAAACAACGACTTAACAGCCCAAGATGGCGGCGCCCATATGTCTTACGGAAAATAGTCTATACGGTCCTTCATGCGATCGTACGGCGCGTAAGATCAACCACACGGAGGAGACGGGACGACCTCAACAACACAAACTTCCCAAGAAGAGACGCGTATGCTGAAAGGCGACAAAGACGGCACCGTCGGGCGTCGCCGATCACGAGGCAAGTTGCGCCATCTTCGATGAAGGCTTGCGTGGTCTTGCGTCACAGCAATAATAAAACATCGCGGAATCCGCGCTGAAGCCGCGCCATGTCGTTGGGCTGTAGGAGAGAAAAACGAGAAGAAAAAACGGCGCACGACTTACAGGAAGCTCCTGGTCTTGGCTGTCCAAGCTGAATGAGTCGTTGAAGCCGGGTTGCTGTGCCAGGGCAGAGAGAGGGAGAGGGAAACTAGGTATAGATAGAGCTAAAGGGTCACGCAACAGTTCGGACAAAGGCATTGGGCCCAATATGCTAGCTACCATGAACATAGCGCACTGGGGGGGGGGGGGGCAAGGGGGGAGGCCGCCCCTCTCTAGTCACCTAAGAGTGGGAGCCAAAGCCAGCCCCATACATTAGCATAATAGGTAGGGGGGCGCTGCGTCTCCGGGGGAGGGGGGGGGGGGCGCAAAGTGAGCCCCATACATTGACATAACAGGGAGTGGGGGGCGCTGCGACGAACCTTCGCCCCCCCCTGAAGGGGAACCCTGCACATGCCTATGACCATGACACAAGATACGCTACAATCCGCCTTTTTTTTTTTATGACGCCAGGCCGCATGCGTCCTTTCCCCTGGCGGAAAAGTCGCGAAGCGCCTCTTGATCCCAGAGGCTTTCGTTCTGGCAATACCGGTTGTCTAGGGCCCTACCAAAACGGCACAGGGCTGCACAGGAAAATTAAAAAGGCGGACTGCACAGCATCGGGTTCCTTCGAATTGAGCTTTAAAAAAAATCTCCAAACACCGCTTGATGACGACGACGAAACATTCTGAAAGCGTGTGCATTCAACAAGGGTAACAGCACTCGTGACGAGACAAGAGGCACGTTCAACGTGTCCGCCTGTTCGCCATGTATAGAACTCGCACATGAAGACCTAAAAACTCGTATTTTCGATCGTAAATGCAGACAGAGAGAGAGAGCGGTTTCTTATTGGAAAACAGATTTTTGCCGCTATGTATACAATCGCTGGCATGCTACTCTGCATAGGGTAACGGCAATGCAAGATGATCCGCTGTATACCGAAACAAAGAAATTTCAAGAATGCTCGAGTGCCAGGATCGAATTCCAGGGTCGATTGCGAACTCGAATACAGCCGGTGGGCCCTCTAAAGAGGGCCCGCAGGCTGTGTTCGCGTAATACGTATTCACGTACACTCACAGCCGTTTCGCTGAATGGTCAAGTATACGGAGACACCGCGCATCTCTCTGAAACGCGTGCTATAAAAAGCCTATTCTCAGAAGTCATCGCGAGCGGCCCATACCAAGGTCCAGTCGACACCGGGCTGGACCGCGACCGGTGACTCGTCCTCGTCTTCCTCTTCTGGTGGCGTCAGGGTCGCCGCTTCCGCCGGCGGTCCTCGCAGCGTCCCTTTCATCTTGAACCCCAGCACGGCCACGCCTGCACAACGGGGGGCACGTCAACGTGTATCGGCCTTTAATCATCTCGTGACCGTCGATTTCTCATTTTTGTTCTTTATTTTACCTTTGACGTCGGGTGTGGCGATGGCGTCGTACTGGTTCCAGTGGTTCTTCCACAGAGGGCCCGGAGGGGCGCGACCGCTGGGTGGAGCTGCGGTCGACAGGCGCATCTCGCCACGGCGTCCGTCCGAGGCATCACCGGCATTCTGCGGGTCGCAAGTAATACATTAATTTAGCCGCCTATAGTGAGTTACATGACAAGGCTATTGACAGCTGTGCTGAGAGAGAGCGAACGTTTAATACTAGACAGTTTTTGGAATAGCGTACGCAGAGCTTTGTGTAAGCGTTTGTCGCGACTACGCATGCGCGCCGTCCAGTCAACCCCGTTGACAGGCGCTCAGCACTCCGGTTTCGCAGCACTGCGCATGTCCATGGTGATGACGGCGCGCATTATACCATTGCGAATGCTTGCCGCTGTTCGTGTTTCATTTGACGCCTACAGTACAAAACAAAGTTACCCAAAACACATTTCAGGTGAGCTCAGCGTTACGTTAAGTAACGTGGAACAACGCCCCAGTTAATGGTCGTGTTTGCACCAGGGAAATCTGGTCAAGGGCTGGCCAGTACACGCAAATACTACCTGCCGTTAATTCGAGCTGTGGAAGATTAGAATTATGCAGAGCGTGTGTTCTACGCTGGTGCGTATACCTGGTGGGCGGCCGGATCGAAGACGTTGCGCACGTCTTGTCGCGCGTGGTGCTTGCGCCGGCGCAGAGTGACCGTGTCCAGCCGCCTCTGGACGGCCGCTGCCTGCTCCCGGCTCAGCGTACGCACGTACGAGCGGGCCGCCGGAGGGGGCGCCACAGGTGGCGCAGATCCGTCGTTATGCTGGTGATGATGAGTCCCGCCACTTGGCCCTGCATGTTGTTGTTTTTTCTCTATAAGCTTATAAGTGAAAGTGACAAGGGTACCATGCACTGTCCTGTTCGAAGAGAACTTGTACACACGGCCGAAAGGACCTTTCGTAGCCAATGTCTTTGTTACTATATTGTTACAGTTATGCCGCGGTTCTATTTCCGTAAACAATGCCTGACTCAAAAGAGCGAGACAGATTTTAATGGTAAAAAAATCTGATGCTTCTGTGCAAGATGGGAACAACTACCAGAAGTTATTGGCCACCGAAACGTACTCACCGAGCACATCGTCAAGCACAAAGTCGAGTCCCACCTCGCGGAGCCAGTCAGCATCCTGCTCCTCTGTGGTGAAAGAGAAAACAGCTTTAAGTTATAAGCGATGCTGAGTTGTTAGCCCGGATGATCACCTGGCATGTCAAATATTGTGTAGCGTGCAGGAAGGGGGTCGTGTTCATAGTATCCATACAGCAGGAATAGTAGGTGATAATTACGTCGAAGACGGTGATCGCAAAACACGCATAACACATACGCAGTCACAAACACATGCATACACAAAAGACTACGTGTTCACAAGGAAGAGGAGAAGTAACCGCAGAGAACGTATTCAAAATGTTCATTTGAGGCATGGATGTAAAACCTACGCGGACCAACTTTTGCGAGGGCGCGAAGTGTCAGCCCAGCGTTCAGCCTAGCATTGTAGCACCGTTACTGGTGTTTTTTTTTTTTTTTTTTTTTTTTTTTTTTTTTTTTTTTTTTTTTTTTTCAGCCGCAAAAAGTATCGAAAGAAGTATTTTAACTGTTAAGATCGATCACGCGACTAGACAAACCAAGTGCACTCGCAAATGCACGCCCAAATGCACCTAAATCCATCTAGAAGTAAGCAAACGTAACTTGTAACCTCCATTTATACGTGTGCCTGATTTTGACAGCACGGACACGTGCATCGAAAAAAACGTTAAAGAGAAGAACAAAGAGTGACATAAAGAGTGAAAGTGATACGGAAATGAGAGACATAAGAACGGCCCAGGGTCATGGGTCAAATCGCATTATGGACACAGGTATGTATCGATCGATACGGGCATGTCATATTACTCGGTGCACGTAAAAGCTGGTGTATCACAGGGTTCCCCTTCGGGGGGGGGGGGGGGGGGGGTTTCGTCGCAGCGCCCCCCTCTTTATTATGTCAATGTACAGGGCTGACTTCGCCCCCCCCCCGAGTCGCAGCGCCCCCCTTCCCTATTATGTCAATGTAAGGGGCTAGCTTTGCGCCCTGCTATTAGGTGACCAGGGGGGGGGGGGGGGGGGGGCGTCCGCCCCCTCTGCCCCCCCGTGCGCAATCTAATGAGTGCACCGTTTGCCAGCGCGTGCTATCCTCAAACGCGCCAGTAACAGGCTCCGGCTTGTTTCGGGACTCCGTTCCCACTTGTTAACATGTGTACTACCTGGATTTTGGTGGGTCGCTCGATCGTCTTCCTCTTCATCGTCTTCGATGCGGAAGTGGTCGCACTCGCTCCAATACGCATCGAACTGACGCCCGTGGCCTTCGGAAGCGGCCGACGAGTTCCATAACACTTCCTGGGTCGGATCTGCAAACACACACGGTACAGAGCCATTATAAAACTTCCAGCTTCGCCTACTCTCAAAGCGGAAACAAGACTGCTTGCGTTTTTTTCATAACGGTCAACACGGGAAACGTCCAGAGAAGGGCTACGAATAGTACAACGTTTACAAACAGGCTCGCGCTGTGTTGAACATGAACAGCAGCCTAGTTCGAAAGTTTCTATATTTATCACGAGAAGACAAAGTTCAATATTTTCCTGGGCTCCGAAGAAAATAAGGAAGAGTATACGAGACAATTTTTTGTATCTCTCTTTTTTTTTATTATTGCACAGTACTATGAGATAACTTTAGCTCAACGTTAGCATGCGCTTCCGCTCCACTTAGCACGACAATGTGGATGAAACATAAGCGTGCGGGACTGTCGCCGTTCTTGAGCCTATATACGTATGTGTGTGTTTACCCTTGTATGCGCAGATCGAGCAAGCTGGCTAATGCGGGGGCAGAGCACTTCCGTTCCCGACAGAGCCTTTGCCTTATCGTCTAAGCATCGTAAACACTCGTTCCGCATCGTCGCCAAGATTTCGAGTAAACAATGTACGGCACATTGTTTACTCGGTGGATTTTTTCTGACAGTTTGGTCTGTTGACACCTTCAAACCTTACAGCCTTCTTTGATCAACGAGTATATGCGTTTAATTGCCGCTACGCTTCTCCGTCCGTAGGTGGCCCCGTCAACAGAGAGATGCGAACTGTAATCTTAATTTTTTACAAGAATAGCCACCTGGATTTCGGATGGATGGATGGATGGTGGAACTTTATTTATAGTCCTGAGAGACGCGACTAGCGTGCAGTGGGCTTCTCCCACGTTGGGACGGGCAGGCAAAGCCTGACGTAATCAAGCAAATGTGCCAGCCGTGTAGCTAGGCTATCCATCAACAGATTCTCGGTATCTGTCTGTCTCTTTTATCGTTGAAGGGAGCCTTTACGAGTCAGCCCGAAGCGGGAGCACGCACTTAAGTATAGTCCACCGGAAGTCGTGGATATTTGAGTTCAAACAACCTAAGAGAGGTGACGGTACAGGCGAGGACGGAAGTAAGTGAATGCGGATGTTTGTTCCGTAGAATGGGAAGTCACACGGAAGGGCTTCTTTCTATTGCTTAATTTGCACGCAACATACATTACGTGTAAATTGACATCTCTATGACGAGTCGCCGAGATAAAAGAGTTCACGTGAACGTTCCGCTCTTTAGGCGCTTCGAAAAGCAACACACATTTGGCGCGCTCGTTGTTCCTGTTCACCTGTGACCATTTCAGCGTAGCCTCCGCCCTTTTATTGCGATAGCAATTATATGGACACTCGCGGCTGGTTTTCGCCGTCGGCGTCATTTGCCGTATATGTATATGTATATATATAACCGGCCCCGCCCGTCGTTCGTGAGCGTGAAAAGACGCGAGGGGGGGGGGGGGGGGGGTCCCTCGAGCGACCTTCGATTTTACGAGCGGGGGGCGCGCGCGTTATCTCCCCTTCTCTGCGGCCGACGGGCGGGGTGGTGGGTGGGGGGGGGGGGGGGGGGCGACGTTCGATTTTACGAGCGCGGGCGCGGGCGCGCGCGTTATCTTCTCGGCGGCCGAAAGCGGGGGGCCGGTGTACCCTTCTACGTGCTGCGCTCTCGACGCGAAGAGAATTCTCTTAAACAAGCGTTTTCTAGAGTTGCGTGAGATCGGATCCAAAAAGAGTTAGCTGCCAGCCTCACTTCGTATAACATTACAATTTTTTGCTATCGCATTCATTGCTTCACCCTTGCGGTGAAACTGTGACTTTTTTTATTTACTATGTCCCCACAAATTTTTTTAAATCTTCCATCATTGTGTTTGTCATAACTGTCGCGAAAAAGCAATCGTCATGCGCGCTATCATCGTATTCACTCTTATATTAGCAGCCCTCGCTAGTCCTAGCTCACGTTGACTAATGCTGGCCAGATATGACTGAATAATTACTAGTGCTGGTTAGCGTCGGCTAAAATATGGCAAGCCTTGGCTAATGTCGGCTCGCGTATAGCCTATCCGATGTCATAACAGCCACACTGTCTTCATTCTATGTAAGTCCAGTGATGCCCTCGCACACCCTGCTGCATCAATATGTAGACAACGACCTGAGTTGTTTCTGCCTGACTTCTTTATTTGTGCGTATGTCTGTCTTTCTCTCTCTCAATCGAAAAGCAGTCCCTAGAAATCCCGGTTTGCGTCCTATAAAATGTACCGCATTAAAATTTTTCCCAGTGCGTGCGTAAACTATGATATTAAGCTTGAGAGAAAGAGGGACAACGGAAGCCAAGACAGGTACGAAGTGTATCGGCCGAGAGCATCGCTAGATGGCAATCGGAGCGATTCTGAGACTGACCCCGGGGTGTTTTCTTGTCGACAGGGAACTGCAGGTTTTCTTTTTCTCTTCTTTTTCCGTGCCAGATGGCCAGCAACTCGCGTGGGCTGTGACTTGGCACGCCTTCGAGTAACAACAAACGAGTAACAACTTCGCTAGCTGTCCCCTCGCTGGACACTTTTGTCGTCACTGCGTCGTGAAAAGTCTTGGCACAGACGCGCGAGCTTTCTGTACGGCGCCAACTTCGAGAAAGGACAGTATTAGTTCAAAGCTGGCCCCGACATCCGCTATATATTCATATATGACGGTCTCGTACGCAGTCTCAGCGATATTTTCTACTTGGACGATCACGTATACACGAGTCACGTTTTCAGATGCGAGCATCTTTACGCGGGATGAGTCACGTGTTTTTTCCTGGAACGTTCCAGCGTCACACCAGTAGATAAAGTACTCGGGAAGCAGATGAGTGCAATCATCTGCTCAAACAATCTCTCGAAATAAGTCGTATTTTCCCCTGAATATAGCGTTGTAACAGAAAACGATAATGAAACACTGACAGATAGTAAAAGTAAATAAATAGCAAGCAGTGCTTCGGTCTGCGTTACAGTGTCCACAATATTCTGTCCGCTGTAATATGTGCGGGGAGGCTTCGCTGTACAGGCTCGTGGACCCGAAACTGAAAGACATTTAGGAGCCCTTGCTCAGAAATATTAATAATAATAATAATAATAATAATATCTGAGGTTTAACGTCCCAAAACCACGGTATGATTATGAGGGACGCCGTAGTGGAGGGCTCCGGAAATTTCGACCATCTGGTGTTCTTTAACGTGCACTGATATCGCTCAGTACACGGGACTCGATAATGGCGACCAAGGACCCGTGATGTTGTATTCAAAACACTGTCTACTTCCCACCTTAACCCTTTCAGACGCCACCTATGAAGAACTGTCTGTAAATGGGTCAAAACAATACAACGTTATTTCAAGGTACTCAATATACTATTCCAATAAAAATAATGTCATAATATGTTCATTTACGTGTGTTATAGCAACTTATTCTAATTAAGTTGTAATTAAATATCCGTTTATCCTGAAGTCATTCATGCTCTATTTTGGCATAAATAGAATGAAATCTCGGGCTAGAAATATAGCACAAAATCGTTTTTGGTTATGTCCATTTAGAGCAAAGAAAAAGTACACTTTTAACATGGCTCGCAGGACGCGGCTCATCGAACGACTCATCGAACGACTCGTCGAACGGGGTAGTGCCTTCAGCAATGCGATCATACGCAACAGTACGCTGCGAAATGAAGTTAAACGAAGACAAATTGTTATGCAGAAGGTTCAATCTATCCGAAGCTCAATTCATCTCGCTCTCTCTTAGCCCCTAGTTGATACAAGGAGCAAAAACAAGTCATGTACACAATTGTGTACTTACATAGCGTCTCAAAGGGTTACATAGCGTCTCAAAGCCCGGAAAGCCAGGGACCTATGGCAGGCCTGTGTGAGAAGCATGACATCGCTTAACTTTCACTTTTGCATCCATTGCGGAGGTCGTTTTCATTTCGGAGCTTGTTTTTGATAGCCAGACATGGCCTAGATCGGTGCGACAGCTAAACTTGATTTCCATGGGTAGGTAGGGGCAGGGGCGTAGCCAGAAATTTTTTTTTTTTTTGGGGGGGGGGGGGGGGGCACGTCCTTGATTTGGGGGGGGGGGGGGGGGGGGTCCTTAAAATGGCCATTTTTCGCTCTGTATGCCATGGCGAAAAAAAATTTCGGGGGGGGGGGGGGGCACGGGCCCGATGTTACACCCCCTGGCTAGGCCACTGGGTAGGGGCCTTGGTGGGGGAGTGCACTATCGTCGCGCGTTCGTGACTGTCATTGCGCACGCGCAGCGTTCCAAGAGGCAAGCTTGTGTGTTGCTTAGGTACACTTGTCTGTGGACGCAAAATACATTTCGTGAAAAAAGGGTGGAGGAAAAGAGAAGAAAGTGAAGCGCCGAACTACCAACTGTTTAATGACACTCTGAGAAACGTATAGGAAAAAAATTCCGCGCATGCGTGAACAGTCAACATATGACGTGGAGCGACATGGTCAAGATAACATGTTATCGAGAAAGCGAATTTCTGTGGAACACAAAGTTATAGATGTGTCACTGACACAATCAGACGCTCTCTTTTTTATATAGAATGCTTCCAACAACTCTCTAGCAGCTTGTTTGCTGCTTTTGACGAGAATCAGTCCTTTTGGAAGCTTTTGTGAAGTCCTTTTGGAAGCTTGTGTGATTTCAATAAGGCAGTCGTTTTTCTGCGTTCGTCCTGTCTGGTGTATCGTCCCACGCGCAGTTTAGGTTCTCATAGTAATCGTTTTCTTTCATACTCGACCAACGGGAGGGGGAGCAGACAACGCTTGCCCCTCCCCCCCCCCCTCCTACCCCCCACCCCCCCCTTTCCTAATGGAAAAACAGCTCTATTGCGCACGTCTATGATGGCCAAAACAGTTCCTCCACGACGCAGTTGGCAGCGTGGTGCTCCGATACGCCGAAAGCCTCCGATCGACAGGCTCTTCCGGCTCGCTCCGAACGCAAACAACGACGCCGTTCGGACACCCACCGTGAGAGAAGTGACGCAAACATGGCCGTCAGGGCGCGTCAACAGCGTGCCGCGCCGTGCGCATAGGGCGAGTGCACTTTTTCGCAGCTGGCCTGCCAACAAAAAGCTGCCGCGGCCGCCACCTGTTGCGTCACAACTGCCGCACGCGCTTCGAGCCATTGACCGTCGAGGCCGGCTTTCCGCGTTTGATGTTTGTGTATGGGAATCATCCAGCGCTTATACGGAGGAAAATGCCGAACGAGACATGTGACTAGCCTGCGCGTCAGAAATAGCAGCTACCTCGTTGCCTCTTTCTTATTTGCATAAGTTTTACCATGTGTTGAAATAGCGGATTGTTTTTTTTTTTTTTTTTTTTTTTTTTTTTTTTTTTTTTTTTTTTTTTTAATCTGAACACGATTACCTTGGCAATTGTATCTGCAAAGCTGCAGTTGAATACACACAAAATTGTTTACTTTTTTTTTTTTTGTAAGTAGGAAAGGAAATATACATGAAGGAAAACTTTTATTACTTTCCTTCATACAAAGCATGGTATTTGCAAATGAGCAAAATGAGAACAGTTATCGCAGTTCTCAGCAGTTTTACGCAGGAAAGTTCCGGCTATTATACACAATGTTAGTAAAACATCAGAAATCATAGGCCAACGGAAAAAAAATGGCGAATTAAACTTGCACTAAGTCGCGCAAGGCTTGAAACAGCGAAGAGGGGCGATTCTGGAGCCTAATATGGCTGCTTCTAAGTTGTTAGGCTTTAGCTAGGTTATACTAGGTTGTTGCTAGTCTTCAGCTAGGTGATGCTAGGTTGTTTCTAGGTTGCTTCTCAGCGCAGAGAGTTTCGAGTTAAACCACAGACGGACACAGGCACGACACGGATGTTTAAACTCCAAAGACAGAAACTCGCGCTGAAACCAACCGTTCGCACCAGTCACAGATTTACGGGCACGTCGTCGTTCGCGTAGGGCTTCCATCGCTTCGGGGTCTTCTCGCGGCCGCCGTTGCCTTTCCCTAGTATTACCTGCTGTACGTACCGCTGAAGCGTTCCGTGCAGATGTCTCAGCGAAGCTGAAACGTGCGGCTACTGTGTTTATCACAGGGTTAATCCCTGACGGTTTATTAAAGCTTTTCGCAATTAATGGTTACGTCTGTCTCTAAATCTCCATTGGTGTTCGCCGCCCGTCTGTTGCCTTCATCATCTTTAGTGGACCAGCGGTTAGTATGGGAATTTCCCAATTTTTGTGGTACATACTCATTATAGATTTTTGTATCCCTTTCAGCCCTGAATTTTTTTTAACGGGCAGAGATTTTTGTTTTTTGTTGATTTGGCTTTACTACAGCCTCAAGAGCACGAAAATAATGTGTTCTGAGCACCTTATGAGTATACAAGAAAAATGGCGCCATGTCCTATATATAGGACACCAGGGCTTAGTGGTTGTAAAGTGAAATATGGTGAATTTCAATAATTCTATTTATTTTTAGCGTGTAAGCACGTGTAATAATTCAGGGACAAACATGTAGCAACCACGTATTAGTTACAGCGCCTAAAAAGTCCAAAAGCAGGTTTCTGCGCTCGTGGTACACAGCTCATCAGTGCGCTTGAATGGCTTTCGACTAATTATTGGACGTTTTCAAGATCCAACATCGTAAAAGATTGCCGAATTCTGCTTCGCAGTGCCAAAGTTATTTCCGCCCATGTCTGCAAGGGCAAGCCGATTGAACTGCACTTCATTGTCGTCATCTTCTAGCACCCTCACGCACTATTCATATAGTGCAAAAAATGAATTCAAGTTCATTACGTAATATCTCGCTATTACATATTATCTAAATGATCTGGGCAGGTTTCTCGACTTAAGTAACAAGAAATCGGGATCTGTCACAAGAGTTAGAGCACCGGATTCGCATGAATGCATTCAGAGCTCTGACAACCACTGGGCCCTGGTGTCCTATATTTAGGACATAAATTTTGTCCATTGCTGCGGGTGACGCATTAGTGTTAGGGAAGACAAATTTTGCAAGTAGGTAGTTAAACATCTTAGAAACAACACCAAAAAATATGATAGCTACAGATATAATAGTTATTGCATAAGATATCATAAAATATTCGGCTGCGGCGCGTGTCGTCTTTTTCACCTTCCGCCATCTTGCTTTCCACTTTACAGAGTTCTGAAGAAGACGATGACGAAAAAACAACTATCTATGTTTCCGCAGGTGTACTGAGGACACCTCAGACACCTCTTTCAATTTCTGAGTTAATTCTGTCACAATTGGCAGCAAAATTTGTTCGTGTCCTTTTTATCATACTCATTATAGATTTTTGTGTACACACCATTTTGTACACACCCAATTTTTTCGACCGGCTTAAACAGCGTCGTTGTTAACACTTTCGAAGAAGCTGGGATCAACGCGTAAAGCGATGGAACTATACAGATGAGTGATGGGCGTGACATTAAAGGGGCCCTGTGACACTTTTCCGAATAATGATACAATTACCTTACTATCGGAGTTTATTGCCTCACGAATGCATTGTCGCAAGATTTTCTCGAATCTGTCGCATAGGAGCAGAGTTAAAGGGATTTGTCGCACGCTTAAGGCGCTTTCTGTCTTCTTTAGTCCCAATAAAGCGCGATGAAAGCTACAAAAAAAAGGACTACAAAGCGGCATGAAGCTACGTCAGCGTGCGTGATGACCTTCAGCACATTTTTTTTTCTTTTTTTTTTTTTTTTTTACGATTAACGCGTCGGCTTACTTTCGGCGTGTTCACAAGCGCGCTGGAGTTATCGCGATCACAAGCGCGCTGGTGCAAAAGAACGCAGGGACCCATCAAATACGATTCCTTGGCACTAAAGCTCTATCATAAAGAAATTTAGAGCCAGGTACCCTAATCCACGTAAGCACGCTGTTCCGTTTCTTTGTACTCCTAGCCGCACCCAAAGAGAACACAAAGGAACACAAGGGCTTGCGTACGCAAGCCGCGTTGGGGCGCCAAACACTGGCGTAGCCGGGGCAAGGGAGGTGGGTTTTCTACCCCTCTCCCACCGAATTTTTTTTTCACTTTGCATACGTGTATATACACGCACGTACGAACATACATAACATACGGTTGAACCCTCCTCCCCCCCCCCCCCCCCCCCCGCCGAAAAACAATTTCTGGCTACGTCACTGGCCCCATGTGCCGCGGATTGAGTACGCAAGCCCGTACATTCCCTTGAAGTCTTTCTTTTTTTTTTTTCTTTTTTTTTTTTTTTTTTAGGCGCGGCTGTTGAACAGAAGAAAGCGGGGAGATGTACAATAGGACTCCAGAACGCGCGGACCCAGCGGCTAGGGTGCTGCGGCACTAAAGCTCTCTGTAGGAAAGTTTAGTGCAAGGGTTTACGCATTCAAGTTCTCCAGTTCTTCCGTGCTATGTTTGAGGGGCGGCTGGCGAGTAGTAGAAAGCAGGGAGAGTACAACAGAACACAAGGACGTGGGTACGCCACCACGTCAAGGGCCCACGGCTCTAAAACTCTCGGAGAGTTTTAGTGCCTGGGCACCCAAGCGGATTGTGTACAGTGCCTGGGCACCCAAGTGAATTGTGCATCCTTTGTATTTTTCCATAGTTGTGGCTATCTGAGTGAGGCTGGCGTGCAGAAGAAAGCAGGCGAAATACAAACGAACGCAGTGACGCAAGGCCCGAAGGGCTAGGGGTCCCCACCCCTGCACTAAAACCAACAAGTCCCACATGAAACCGTATAGTAGACTCCCGGAGAACTTAAAAGATGCGAGTTTCACTCGCAACGTAGCCAGACTTCATACGAAGTAACTTTCACACGACTGCCGATCGCTTCCAGCCAGGCTGTAGTCAAAACACATCTCGAATGACGAGGTATACGCGGTCTATCGATAAACGCGCCGCCAGCAAACTATCAAATCACGTCGCGCGGCTACGTGAGCGTCGGAGCGAGCGGTGCCCCCAAACTCTACGAACGCGGGGATCGATCAAGTTCGTGCTCTATAAGGCAGGAATATGGCAGGGAAATCACGAATCGAAGCGCATGTCGAACGACAATGAAGATCGCTATAATGAGAAACCACCTGTCGAGAAACGCTCTCCTCGAACATCACGAAGTTGCTTCGTTGTTCACGCGCCTTGAAATGTCAGCTGGGGTCAATGTTACCTTGTTATCAATATTCTTGCACTTATAGACTACGGTTAACGTTTCTGGCGCCATTTTTTTTTTTCATCTTCCAAACCGAGAGCGTATCTTTGAATCAACAGCGCAAAGTAAACACGCAACAACGGCTGAGACAACACAGGCGTTCACTAACAACCGAAGTTGCTCATTTCCGCCGTTAATTAAACATGTTTGCCAACACCAACACGCTCGGCTTGTCGTTGTAACCCACAGCGCACTGCTTGAAAAGAGTCACATTCTGCGTAAACCACAAAAGAAAGAGAGAGCTCAGAATGCAGTTTCCCTCTTTCTCTCTCCCTCTTTTTTCTTTCTTTCTTTCTTTTGTACAGTGTGCAAAATATTACTAGTTCAATATGAACACACTAATTGTTATACGTAAGTGCACGTGAAAAAATGGCGAAGCTTGCACGAAGTCTCGCAAGGCTTGAAACAGCGAAGCTAGACGATTCTGAAGTCTAATCTGGTTGCTAGGTTGTTGCTAGGCTTTAGCTAGGAGACGCTAGCTTGTTTCTAGGTTGCTTTTGAGCGCACAGATGTTGGAGTTGAACCACGGAGGGTCACAGACACGACACGGATGTCCAAGCTCCAGAGACAGAAACTCGCGCTGAAACCGAGTTTTCGCACCGGTCATATATTTACGGGCACGTCGTCGCTCTCGTAGAGTATCCATCGCTTCGGGGCCTTCTTGCAGCCGCCGTTGCCTTTCCCGTTCCTTAATATTCTCTCGTTGTACGCACCGCTGAAGCACTCCGTACAGATGCTTCAGCGAAGCTGAAACGTGCGGCCACGGTGTTTATCACTGGGTTAGTCCCGATAGTTTATTAAAGCTTTTCTTAATTTCTGGTTACGTCTGTGTAGAAATCTTGATTGGTGTTTGCCGCCCGTCTGTTGTCTTATTCATTTTTAGCGGACCAGCGTCGAGCACTGGGATTTTGTGGCACATACCCGCTCATGATTATGACAGATTTTTGTACACACTTGTACACACCTGAGTTTTTACGGTCGGCTTAAACAGCTTCGCTGTTGAAATATCTGTACGGATTCTACCCGCGACAGCTGGTGTGATCTCACCCTGAGTATATTGGACTCTGCCCTTAAGATGTATTGTTTGAACACCAGAACATCCTTTCCACTCTGTGCCACAAATTCGTGCAACGACGCATGGTTTACACACATGTACTATGAGATGTACTATGAGAACATAGAACTTGTGATTAGTGTGTTTTCTTTTCTCATTATTTTATTATTTCTTGTATTTTTTTACTTTTGCGTTTACTTAACATTAACATCATGATGCGATAGCCGGCTAGCCTACCTTCCCATATTTGGCATATACAAATGAAAAAAAATCCACAATGAATGTTTTACCTAGCAGGAGCTTAAAAAAAAAGCGTTGCAGTTAAGTTTTGAAGCCACTTCTTTTTTTTTTTCCTCACGCTGTATCAAAAGCAGCATAGAGGAGAAACTCGAGTAGCGGGCAAACATGCGTGCTCAGATTTATTCCGCCCTCTTTAATGGCTGACGAGACAAAGTTCAGAAATTCGCCTACGTGCGCTGAGCAATTCGCACTTCTTGGAACAGCCTGCTTTCGTAGCGGTGAGTAATCGTATCCACGCCACAAAAACGATTTCAAGAAAATATATAACCCCTCCGAAGGATACGTTCCTGCGACCTATACGAAGTGTGATAAATGTTCTCTGCGCTGTCGCACTTGCGGCGTGCATTGTGTTGGCACCGTATAGAACATTGCATTCATCCACTTACTCCACAATCAGGGCCGTACCCAGGAATTTTTTTCGGGGGGTGTTTTTGGGTAGAACGGCTAACATTGGCAACCGGTGGTCGATGTGAAGGGGTGTAAATAATGTAGTATCACCCGAAAAGTTAAAGCATTTAAAGGCTTTCGGGGGGTGTCAGAACCCCCTCATCACCCCCCTCTAGTTACGGCCCTGTCCACAATGGCTTCCTCCCCATGTTCGTATTGTTTCTTTTAAGGTTGAAAAAGGTTTCCACGAAGTTTTAAGAACATTACTGTATAGCTATAGGAACCGCCAGCTAAGCAACTGATAAGGAAGCGGAAATGTGTGAGTAATATTTCACTGAAATGACAGAAGGAGATATCGGCCCATAAATGTGGCACCGACCACTGCTTGACTTTTGAACGGGTCGAACGCACGACATATAGTGCCCCCTTATACATACAAGTTATCATCATCACGTTTATTACTATTCAGACCTGATTAAATGTTATTCCCTCTTCTTTTTCTTTTTTTTTTTTTTCAGGTCAACATATCTTGCGTTTTCTTGTACGTAGACTGTCCTTATCACCACTACCTAGTTATATTTATTGCGTTTGCTCGCGTATATCATGTTGTTTTCACGTTTAATATATGGTTTCATTATTTTACCCGTATTAACCTGCACTTTTATTTATCGTTTTTTGTTATATCTTTGCGCCAGCACTGGCACCTTGGAATTGGTCTTGGCTACGTTAAGTTGTTGTTGTTGTTGTTGTTGTTGTTGTTGCTATTATTATTTTTTTATTTATATGTGAAAAAATGGGAAGGTAGGCTACGTAAGAGCCGGCTATCCCAACATCATGGTAGTAATTTAGAAGATACATACAGAGATAGGAAAATAAAAACAATAAAAGAAGAAAAATAATCAGAAACACTTTGTGCGCCCTATATTATTATTATTATTATTATTATTATTATTATTATTATTATTATTATTATTATTGTTGTTGTTGTTGTTGTTGTTGTTGTTGTTGTTGTTGTTGTTGTTGTTGTTGTTGTTGTTGTTGTTGTTGTTGTTGTTGTTGTCAGTGAATGAAGAAACAAGGCAACCCGTACCTCGGAGCCAACGTGTCAACGAAGGGGTACGGGTCTAAGCCAAAGCCAAGACAAGGCCCCTTTGTTGACGCGTTCGCTCCAGGCCAATGCCTCCTTTGTTTGGCCACTCTTGATATCTTTAGGTTCATTGTGCGTTAATCGCAGTGTATACGCGACTAATGAACGGCTAAGCGTGCCGGAAACGACGGTGCTGACATTACAAGCGCGACTGGAAAACTGTCGACTATAAAACTGTCTGCAGTGATAAAAAATATATACAGGGCGTTTCAGTTAACTTGCGCCAAGTATACTTTTTTAGTTTCGCGCCCTCTAAAGGAAAGCTAAAAAAAAATTAAACAGGGCAGCTATATTAGCACAGATGAAATAATCCGACGTTGCTGAACAAACGTTACAACTTTTCTACTGAATATTTTTCGTTAGAGTTACTATTTCAAAGGTCAATTAAGCAATATTAGTTAATGACACAGCTTATCGTACTGGCAGTTATCTTAGCATGAACGAAGCATTCCGACGTGTCGGAACAAGTGCCACAACTTTTGCATAGAAGATTTCTCACTAGACTTACTAATTTAAAAGTTACTTGAGCAATCCTTGTTAATTACCCTGCATGGCGGAATCGGAAAAAAATCTTCTTGCGTGCTGCGTACTGGCTCAGAACAATGCTGGACCAATTCGACACGCGTAGCGCATGTGTTTGTTTTTGTAATACTAGGCGCAAATCAGCTTATACATTCTGTATATACGAACAATCTACGCGCGGTCTAGCCTTGAACTGCAACTTTACAGTCTACAAACATGTATTTTTATTAAACTCTAGGCTAGTCAGACACAATTTGTGCAGTTGAGACATAACTGCAATCATCCAGCCTAAGCCTTTTACAAGCTTTGGACGGTAATGTGCAGATTTTATTCACAGCACACGAACTAATCTATCCATCCCATTTGGCTAATTCTTTAGGTAACTTTGCTTACCTCTCTATTAATTACTTTGAATGACTCATCGAGATATTTTATGTTGACACCGAGTGATATCTTTCTTAGGCATTTGCCAAACTCGTAACCTCGCGTTGTCGTCCATTGCTCGGTTCTTGCGTATTAATACATGCGGTGTACCTTGCAAGTTTGCTCATTAATCAATGTGCGCGTGTTTGCGGTGTTTATCGTACGTGTTGACATGTCAAGTCTCGGTTGCTCCTTTATCGAGCTGTAAACAACAACCACCACAACAACACTATCAACCATAAAAAGAAGCAAAGATATTCGAATAACAAGAGAACACCTCAACAATACTAAGCGCAAAAGCTTTTCTAGACGAGAGACGGCAACAAACACGGACAAGCTCTAAGAGAAACCCTCTCTCGTGAATTATGGGGGTGGTTGATCCGTTGTAGTAGTAGTTGTTGTTGTTGTTTTGATACACCGCCTCGCTGTCATATGTTAGGTGGTTGAGAGTTCTCGGTCCGTTTTTTTTTTTTTTGTTTTTTTTTTTTTGTTTTTTTTTCTCCTCCTTTTATCCTCACTGCCTCCACTGCGAAACAGCCGATAAACCTTCGTTCATTACAAGTAGACATGCTTGATGACAAACCTGCCTAGCTACGACAGGTCTATAGACTGCATGAAACCACTTTTATGAAAGAACGGTTCGGCTCCAACTCTGTTGTCTGAGTGGAGGACGCCACTTCCACGAAGACGAGTACCCCGAGAAGCGTCGATTTTCAGACGATACTCTCCAGCAGTGCTTTCCAATGGGACGGTTTTTTTTTTTCATTATCCAGGAAATACGTAGGGCTCACGAAGCTCAGTTCACGTTGGGGTCAATATTATCGATCTGAAGTGCCCGCTGAGCCAAGCTCACCTGAAGAATTATACCGACAAATAGACTGTAGACGTAGCAATCCCGTTGTGAGCGGATTCCCGCTCCTGTCTCTATCTCCCCACGGCCACACTCGCACCCGAGTGATAGCGAGAGAATGCAAGATAAGAACGGCGCACGCCAAAGACGTTGATCAACAAAGTAAACTTGACGCAGCAAATCAGGAGAAGAGCTGCAAGGGCAGCTCAGCAAGTCGCGAATGAGTCTCGAAAAGGCAGTGATGAACGTTCAATAAGACCGGGGAATGGTGAAGACAGAAAGGGACGGTGATCTAAAAGAACAGATCATTGACGGCATAGTGTATTTTAGCGATAATTAGAGAGGGTCAGCGCGAAAGATGCCGCGAAGAAACCAGGAGGCACGGGAGGACCTGCGATGAGTGCACACTAAAGTTTTATAGGAGAAAGGAAGAAACGCCGACCCCGATAAAAACACTTTAGAACTAACAGGACGTTTCGGCTCCCGCACGGGAGCCTTGTTCACAATCTGTTTGCAAGGCTTCCCGTGCGGGAGCCGAAACGTCTTGTTTGTCTTAAAGTTTTTTTTTTAATTTTATTTATTTATTTATTTATTTATTTATTTATTTATTTATTTATTTATTTATTTGTTTGTTTGTTTGTTTGCTTGTGGTCGGCGTTTCTTCCTTTTTTATACAATGCCTTCCTCCAGACCAGACGGGAATTCCGTCAAACCCTCGATTTCATGAATTTTTGTCGGTGAAGCACCGGACCGCTTAAAGGGAAGCGTCCCCCCAAAACAAACACTACAACAGTGAAGCTTCGCGAACATGCGTGTACAATGAGAACCCTGTTCTTTAGAGAGAAATTAAATTTAATTTTCAGATAGGCGAATGTGACGGTCCGAGATTACGCGCGTTTCGCTTTTATTCTAAAACGTATTTCTACAGCTGCAAAAGTGCAATCGAACCTTATCGCACTGAAGAGATTGGTCGCGGACACGAGGGACAACGGGACGTGCGGTCGGTGCGGGAGGAAGCGTTTGCTGAGCGGCGTCTTGAGACATGGATCAATAGCAGGGTTCGGGATCGAAGCTCCAGAGGCATCGAGTAGGGGACCGAAGTTGTTTTGAAGGCACAGCGCTTTCCACCAATTTCGTAAAGATGTTTATTGGACGGCACTCGGCGACGATGCGCAATGGAGACAGAAAAGGCGGAGCGCGGACTCTCAGCACGAGCGGCGTTCCTTCAGAAAGAAGCCGGACAGGACGACCCATTACAAGAGTCCCAAGGCTTCGCTACAAAATGAATTCAGTTCTCCCTCCATTCGGCACTGTCATTGCGTCTTTCTTGACTGCAATTTCGTTCATTAATTACGTTGTTTCACGTATTCACTGGCGAAAACCGCGAAATAATTATGAGGCACGCCGTAGTGAAGGGCTCGGCTTTAATTTCGACGACCGTCCGCCTCAGTGGTATTGCCACGCTCGCCGCTATCATTGCCAGTGTGTATTGCTGTAATCTGATTTTCCGTTTTCCCGGCCACAAGTTCGGCCAAATAAAGAGCTTCATTTTGGACACGCCGTCTCTGCCTTCGTCAACGTCACGACCACGTGACAGTACAGTGGTTAACGGTGCTCGGCTGCTGAACCCGAAAGTCACGGCTTCGAAACCGGCCTCAGGCGGTAGCATTTCAATAAGTGTTGGGATTTTAAGTCCCAAAACCACGATATGGTTATGAGAGATGCCGTATAGCGGAGGGCTCCGGAAATTTTGACCATCTAATGTTCTTTAACGTGCACCTAAATTTATGTACACAGGCCTCTAGCATTCCGCCTCCATCGAAATGCGGCCGGCGCGGCCGGGATTCGATCCCGTGACCTTCGGGTCACCAGTCGAGCACCGTAACCACCAGACCACCGTGGCGGGTGTAGCGGTCGCATTTCAATGGAGGAGAAATGATAAAGGCCCCTGTATACTGCGCGATTTCACTGCACATTAAACACCAGATGATCTCAGTTTCCGGAGCCGTCCAACTACGGCGTGCCTCATAAGCTTATCGTGGTTTGGGCACGTAAAACCCCACAAATTATCAAATTTGACCACTAGGGTTCCTTCAAGCTGCACCGAAGCGGATGATCTTGCGTATCTCCTCGGTCGCAATGCGGCTGAGAACACAGTCCCAAGCCTACGGCGTTGCTCAGCAGCACATCCGCGCAACCACGGCGGTCATCTTTGTGTTTCATTGCCCACTTTGTCCTAGGTGTACATATTTTTCAAGCTACAGGCCTTTACTAATCAGTTTCCTACGCATTTTAGTGCCCAAACGTGAATGATATACGCTGCTCACGACAGAGGCGCATTGCCATACTGGAGCTGCCGCAGGATCGTCTGCTGCCTCTCAAGGCCAGGTCAGAGATACATATACATAAGCGGAGAACCAGCACTGTCGACGTCATGCCATGCAAGCACGTACGCTTATATCCGCATGCGCGCTCCGCCGACGAAAGCGCACAAAAAAATTAGGGCGCTGGGAGCAAGAAAAAAAAAACGTGTCACCGTTTTGTCGGCGCATCAGTGGTTAAGCTCTGTCACTGAGAATTCCGCAACAAGACTAAGTTAAACAACCACGTGCCGGAACCGTCATTTTTGACCAACGCACGTACATAACGCTTTTTTTTTTTTTTGGTAGCGCATTTTGTTAGGGTTTTTCTTGCCAGCATTCGCAGGTTGCAAGCCGCGATCAGAAAACAAGACAATGCGAATCATGGGTGGAGTATGTGGCTGGGCTTGTTGATGTTGCGTCTTGTAAAACCTCTCTTCATTTCCGTTCACTATGTAAGTATTCTATTTTTCTTATGCCAGAGTTGTTTTCAAAGGAACGTGACATCCAATCGTAGTGCGAGACGCATTATTCAGCGAAGGCAACCGGCTAATCCCATGCTATACTCAAGAACGAGAAGCTTCGTGCGTTCGAGTCATAATTATCTTTCTAGATGCATGAATTACCTGCTCCGTACTTCAAAAAAAAAAAATCTTCATGCAGCTTTAACAAGCTCGATACCTGGCCTATAAAGCGATCCAGAAAGTCTTAGAGGAATCCCCCCTGCCTTTCTTCTACCCTTATTCTCTCTCTCTCTTAGAGGAATCTCCTTCTCTGGATTCATGCACTGTCACTAGGAGGAAAACATGCATTGTGTCAACAACCCAAATGTTTACTGTTTTTCTTATTTTTAATATACATAACGGAAATAACATAAAAATGTTTTCAATGACCCCAATGCGAAAAAAAATACGTACGTCAACCTTCACTCCATCATTTCATTTCGCTCTGCAGCTGCCAAATCTAGCACGCTGCTCACGCGTACTGCGGCTCTTCCTACACTGCGAGTCGAACTCATTACTATGAAAACAGTTTCCGTTCCTACATCTGTTCGCACACATTAAAAGCGACGAAGCTCTCGAGCGCAGAGACCGGCCGTAGAGGGCTACGGACGCATCGCGGAAAAAGATTTTGCTTTCCTGGCGTTGAACCGAAGCGCTGGCGCAGCACAGTGACTACAGCCCTTACGGCGGCAGGCTACGATTGTTCGAGGGGCACGGAAAAACTATAACTCGCTATCGGTGCAGGCCGAGATAACGGCTTCGATGTTCCGATGCTTCGTGTGCGGTCATTCTACTGGCAAAGCACGCGAGACACGGCTCCAACATTCCGTCTGCGACGCAGACCCGCCGGCGTCACGACGACAGCAGACAATCGGAAACTGAAGGCGTTGAACCCGGTGCCTTCAACTGGCGTCATTCTTTGATCCCTTCCCTTTCTTTCTCCCACCCCTTTAAACACTTCCACAAGCACACCAAGGTGGTAATCTGGGCACGTTGGTAGTCCATTCTTTTAAGAACGGTAAAAGCGCACTGGAGACGAGCGCTGAGTGTGTGCCTTCGTTGTGCCATCGCCTACAGTGCGCTTTTACCGTTCACAACACACGCACGCGAAACCTGAGCTCGCTCAACAAGGTGCGGGTTCGAGCAAGTTGGTACTAAATGATCAACTACTTCTTGAGCTCGCTCGTTTGCACGTCGGCGCGTGTGCACAATCCATGCACTTAAAATCGTGAAACATGTCCAGTTTCGCGAACTCGCCAGCAAGTCAAGAACTACTAGCGTCCCCCCTCAAAGCAAACACCAGACGAAACACAAAACACGCTCAATGCGCACGCACTCGCCATCTCGCTGTCCCACTTACTCATTGCGGCTTCGAATTTCCCGCGCTGATGCCGCCGCGCTCACCACTTGCTCGCGTGAGCGCACGAACGACGCACGGCCCACACGACGAGTCAACACAACACGCGCGCACGGCTGCACACGCACACACACACACACTACACAAAACCTAACGGGCGCTCGGCGGCGCGACAGGTTTCCGTGTCCCGAGCCTCAATCCCGGGGAGAGCTCTGCCGGGGGTGTTGTCCGTCACCGGAGCCCGACGATCGCGGCGTTCGGAACGCGGCGACCACAGCACGACGAGCAGCGAACCGCACCCAGCCTTCGCACGGCGTCCATCTACGCACGTCACGGCCGGAACCACGTGGGTCGCGTTTCCGGAAGGTGTACTACGGCGCGCGCTGTAGCGCTCCGTCGTTTGCGTTCCGCGCGCGCCGATCACGTCGAGTGGAAGAGGGGGGGCCCCCCTCAAGGACAGCGGCCGGCTACGCGCCGCTGCTGCCGATATGCGAACGCGAAGCACAGGAGTGTGCGACTCTGGCAGGGGCCCCTTCTCTGTAAGCGGTACGCGTCGCCGGAACCACTTTGCCTGCCGTAGCTTGACCCGTCGTCAGCGCCAAATGCAAATGCGCGCGCCTCTCTATGAGCAAGAGAAAGGAGCCAGGCTTTCTCTTCTCTTTATTACGACAGCTGGCTGCAGTTGGCCGCTCTTTAGCTCAAGTAAGGGTAACGTTGCCCTGCGTGCATAACGTTAAGATTTGCGAGTCGCGGGACGCTGCGCGCGGACGTAACGATGTGCGCGTTGGATATGCGTGGCGACACATACAGTCGCCAAGATTCCCCCCAAAGCGATTTTCGCAGCCAGCGCACTGAAACAGGAAATGTCACGTGCAAGGAAGGCCATTTCAGAATATGCTTTCAGTTGTATTTTGATATAAATTCATTTAATTTTGACACATGCGCAGAAGTTTTTTTTTTTTTTCTTGTGCTCATGTTCGTGCTGTTTCAATCTACAACGTTATAATTATTGTTTCGTTTTCTCTTAGTTCATGTCTAATTGTTAAAGCGAAATAATCAGCTGCGGACGAATGATATGAGGACAAGGACAGTTTAGTCACAACCAGGGCCACATCAGCGGGGGGCAAGAATATTGGCCTACACCCCCCCCCCCCCCCTCACTCTCCCAAGAGCAACCATACTCAAAACACAACGTAAAGCTCCCCGCCTCCCTGCCTATACCCCATCCCCTCCAATCAGTAAAAAGATCTTTGCGCCACCCCTGGACACAACCGCATACGACCACAATTTTTCGAGTTTCGCCGAAAGGTTTCAGACAAATGTGTAATTGGCTTTGTCCAAAGAGAATGGTGCCACGCGTAACGGGTCGAACTTTTGATCAAGTACACCCCCCTTCTACGTCTCAACACCGCAATACCCAGGTTTTCTCCCTAAGATACATCCGACATTTCAGTTCAGTTTTGCTTTGGACGATGCTAGTAAGTCATCTTACTATCTGACCCTCCCACAGGCGGCGAATTCTCGTACCTAGCGGATGTGACTAAAGAGATATTAAATGCTAAGCATTTCTTAGCGAACCAAAGTCACTCTGAGAGTTTCTTTCTATCTATCTATCTATCTATCTATCTATCTATCTATCTAGCCGCATACGGCTGGGAGCTCGTGGTCGCCTCCTTATCCTGGTATTGACCAAAATTGGCATACGAGGGTATGAGGGTATGACGAACATGACTGTCTGGTCATGACATGAATAACGCGAAAATCCTGGCGTGAACGTCATGAAACCCTCTCCTCCCGACACGTGTGGCACATTACAGTATACCATACCCAGCATTTCGGGACATCGCTTTTAGTTCACCGTTTTTCACACCACGTGGCGTACAGACCTTCAACTTTCAAAACTGGCGCGATAACGCATGGCGCGCGGCAGACAAAGTGGCCATACAACGAAGCAGCTCGATGTCGACCATCGCCACCGAGAGCGAACCGTGATCGCTGACTGATAAGCGCAAGTCGTGTACGACGAGCGGTCGGTTGGTTGCTCGATCGTGAATCAAGTATTTCTTTTTTTTTTTTTTTTTAGTGAATCCGCGCGCACAAGTCACTTGGCTGCGCTTGACGAACTCTTATTTCTAAAGGGCGTGCTGCCCTTCCTCTCGTCCTTTTCAATATATTTCGTGCGGTTGTATAGTTGTCGGCCCCACTGGTTTCTTGAAGAAAGTTAGGACGTCCTTTTGGCGCGGCCGTTTTTATAATCTGTGAAAGCTAATTTCAAGAAAATAATATCAGCCTATGAGATGGCGATGACGCTTTGAGAATATCTAGAGACAGGCTTCACGTAGCTAATATTTGTTGGCGTCACTTAACAAGTGAATTTTTTCGCGCTATAGAGTGAAGGCAACGTGCCGTGCCGTATTCGCTGCCAGTGATAATCTTTTTTAAGAGCTCAAAACGTAGCAGAAATAAAGGCCTAAATTCATTACAGGGACGAAATTGCTGATTTATTTTCCAAATTTAAGCATTTTAAGAAAGACGCCTCAATTTAAACAACGCTCTTAACCCTTTCAGTACCGAATTAACTATTTTCAATGTAAGCAACTAGTTTTCACATTTGGAGATGCACATGATCGTGGTAGTCCAAAAAAACTGAAAAACTCTTTGTTCACACTTTTCAGTGAAGAGTAATTAATGTGCAAATTAATTTAATAAATAATTTTCATTTAATAATAATTCCATAATTTTTAGTTCATTTATTACTTAAAATGTTATCTAGATAGGATAGCATATTGTCCAATAGCCGAAATTCAAATTTCTGGCACAGAACTAAAATAAATGCCCTATCTCTGCACGGTGAAAGAAGACGCTGCCACAGCGAAATGCGCGAACAGCACGACCGCTTCTGTAATTTCTTCGTTCAGACGTGACCTCGCTGTATTGTGTGTACCATGTTGACACCACATGTAGGGCAGATGCTAAATACGGGCTCTTGAGGAAGAACAACGCTTTATCTTTACCAGATGCTTGCTGACTGACCTACATAATTTATGATTCCAATTGGAATCACTGGGACTGAATTAACGTTTCTAGAGCACATAATAAAAGACGTCCGAAATGTATTTCATTGTACATGACATGCTATACAGCTCGTCTTCCCCTCTTTGCTGACTGTTCGTGAAAGCGTAATGAAACCAATTATATTCACATATGCGACCGTCCGCATTGGTGATGTAGCGGTTACAGTGCTCGGGTTCTGACCCGTAAGCCACGTGGTCGACCCCGTCCGCAGAGGTCACATTTCGAATTCGATGGAGGCGAAATGGAGGAAGCGCGTATACTGTGCGATGTCAGAGCACGTGAAAGAACACCACATGTTCGAAATTTCCGGAGCCCTCCACGATGGCGTCCTTCATAATCATATCGTGGTTTTGTGACGTAAAACCCCCGATGATATTTGGATGTACATATACATAACCGCAAAGCACACCTATTTGTTTCACTGGCTATGCGGTCTGCACAACGGCATCAGGTCTTGGTTAGAGACCCGATTATTTCGGCCAGTTTTATTTAGAACGAAGAACGCGTACAAGCGAGTTTGAAGATAGCTCTCGTCTGGTTTCCTTGCTGCTACTATAGTGTAATTGTTTCTTTGCACGTATTGCTCAAGAACAGCGTGGTAATATTTTTACATGGTGATGTTTCTTAAAAGGTCCCTCGGTAGGACCTATTTATTACTTGCTTGACGCGCTTATGGCGAGTTTTTAAATCAACCACTCATTGGTGCAATTAAATGTTTGACGCTAGTGCCATTCTGCGCTTCTGTGACGCAACACAACACACGTTAAGGGGCCTTCTCACACTACATGACATTATCATAGTTTCTTTTTTTTTTCGAACAGTTTCAAGCACCGGCGTGGCTGTGTTGTAGAACACCTGTTTTCCGTGCAGAAGTACTGGGTTCAATTTACGCGCGAGCTATTAATATTGTTAATTTATTTACAGCTACCTCGACCTTTCGCCCACGGGCAATGCTTTTTTTTTCACTCACAACGAAGACGCCGACACCAGCGTCGGCACTGGATTTTTCGCTACAGATAACTTTTTTTGTGGAATACTTAGCCACCAATGAAATCACGCGCTGCTCCAAAAACGCGGGGTTGGTGTAATATCAGTATACTATAGCATGCCTCGTTCACATTAGGGACGCCTCTGATAAGACAACTACTCAATTTTTTCAAAGAAAATTTGTGCCTCACATAATAATAATAATAATAATAATAATAATAATAATAATAATAATAATAATAATAATAATAATAATAATAATAATAATAATAATAATAATAATAATAATAATAATAATAATAATAACAACCAATATATTATTCTCATATGAGTGTTGTGTTACTGTTGTTGTTGTTGAAGAGTTTATTGTTTCACATTTGTTTTCACGGATGGATCTACAATGGATGAAAGCTCGTCTGCGGCTTTTCATATACCCGTATATAAAATAGAAAGAGATTTCCGACTTTCTCGAAAGACATCGTCTACAGCAGCGGAGCTTGTTGCAATATTACAAGCTTCAAAATTCATTGTTCAAAGCCAGCAAAGGCAAAACTGGGTAATATATTCTGACTCCAAAGGAGCGCTACAAATGATTAGGGATTTTTATTTTCATATAGATGATAGCATAATATATGAATAGCATAATATATGAAATCTTAAAAACAATTACCATCGGTTATCTGGACGGCCATGAGATATGTTTTCAGTGGCTTCCAAGTCACGTAGGAGTGATGGGAAACGAAAATGCTGACAAATTAGCCACTGCAGCACACAAAAAAGTTCACTTGACACCAGTGCCCGTTTATTTCTCAGAAAGCAAGAAGGTTCTTTCCGAACTGCGCCACAAATTGTGCAAAAACGCTTGATTTGACGAAAATACAAAGTCTTCACTCTTATATCAAATAGATCCGTCTCTCCGATTTACACCTAATGAAAAGATTGATAGACCATTTGACACACTACTGCACCGTCTACGATTAGGTGTTGCATACACACCTCACTTCTTATGCCGCATAAAAACAAGAACGTCCCCGCACTGCGACCACTGTGATCATGTCGATGCGTCAGAGGAGCATATCATTATTGAATGTGCGCGAATTGACGAACAACGCGCTCAACTGAGTGATCGATTGAACCGCCTCGACAGACGACCATTTGCGATTGGAAAAGTACTTGGACCATGGCCACATCCCGATAATCAAAGGCGCGCAGTGAGCGCCCTCCGTGATTTTTTAATGGACACAAATTTAATTAACTGTCTTTAGTTCTTATTATACCTTGCCACTATTTGTTCGGACTCTATCCGCGATGTGATCACGATATATGAACTGGACTACGCCCATATATGCTGTGCTCATTCATTCGTTATAAGCCCTATAGTGTATATATGTACCAAGTGACTCTGATTAATTTTTTTCTTCTTTTATTCTTATTTTTTCGTATTTTTATGTTTATCATGTACATTACTGTCATGATGTTGGGATAGCCTGCTCCAACGCAGCCTACCTTCCCATATTTTGCCAGATATATATAAAAAAAAAGTTTATTGAACTCTGCCGTAGGGATCGGCCGGTAGCTTGACCAACGACTGAAATCAACGGATCTTGCGGGCGAACGAGAAGCGCCATCGAGCAATGCGCGGTATACAGACAGACCTGCGATGTCGGAGGAGATGATGACCCACTATAACGTTCGTTGTTCTTCACTCTATTACTATTATTATTATTATTATTATTATTATTATTATTATTATTATTATTATTATTATTATTATTATTATTATTATTATTATTATTATATAAACGACAAATAGTGAGTAGTTGTCTTATAAAGGGCGTCACTAACGTAAACGAGGCATGTTACTATTGATATTACACCAAGCGCACGTTTTCGAACAGCGCGTGATTTCATTGTTGGCTAAGTATTGTTAGCGAAAATAAACGTCTTCCGGGGGCCAGAATTTGAGATAGATGCAAATAAATAGACAATATGACTATTCGGCTCGAGAGGAAATCTAATCCAAGACTTCGCACGGAAAACAGGTGTTCTACACTGTTTCGATAAAAAAGCACTATAATAATGTCTTGTAGTTCGAGGATCCCCCCTTCACACATGTAATATTGCGTGGAAGAAGTGTAGAATCGCACCAGCGTCGTACATTTGAATTGCACAGTGAGTGGCTGCTGTGACAACCGACCGATTCCCAAGTGCACAGGAATAAGTAATCAAACCGGCAGACGGCTGGAGGCAACGGGCCATGCCTGACGTTACTGACTGACTTTTTAAATAAAGTTTTCTCTCTCTCTCTTTCTTATTATCAGCAACACCATCAACAAAGAGTGCAGCTACGCATTTGCGCTTGTAGCCTTCCGGATCGAAGAAAAAAGAATTATGTCCTAGCGAGCATCTTGCATGCTGTATTTACAAAAGGCACTGTAGGACAGTTTGAAACAATATATATGTTAAGAGCACAGACGTACCTTTCCTTGCGGCAGGGTGGATGTGTCCGCCGAGAAATTAAGCGAGGCTAGCGACTGTGAAGGTGAAGTGAACGAAGCTCGATTGCGCTAACGCGTTCTCCTCTTAAATTATTTAATTGGTTTATGCGCGCTTCGAAAATTTCCTTACAGGTTATACGCGGAGGATAAAATGTTCTGTCAGTGCACGGATATATGAATGTTGCTCAATGTCTTGAATAATAAATAGCGCAGAAACTAACGAATTATGTTGAGCGATAACGGTGGTTTAGCGAAATTAGGTTCAGTAGCCTTGCGTCATCTCAAAGGGAATCGAGTGCCCGAGCCTCCGTGTCCCGAGCTTATCAGGGGACGCCCTTGTACTTTGCAAAAGAATAACTCTTGTGTGTATATAATGTACATAGTCTCTGTGAGCGTCTTATGCTGTGAGCTCACGCGCTAGCTGGGTAAGGGGCTGGGTAAGGCGGTGTGGCCTCTCCCCCCTTACACTCTCTCAGCAATCATGTGATGACGTCGGGGAACGAGATTCTGCAGACGCATGCTGAACCAACGCGTTGTATCCTAGTCAGAACGCGCTGGCACGCGCTACCACGTTCGGGTCTGCGTTCGGGTCTACGTTAACAACAACATAAGAGCATAAACACAACACAAACTTTAACACTCAATACGCAACATTAACGGAAACAGCTAGTCGAACCGATGCAAACGCGGTGTGCTTGGCATCGCCTCATGCTCCCCTTTGGCGGGAGATGGTGTCATTTTTTTTCGCGTACTTTTCGAATAATTACCGCCAAAGGCAAAACGTTGCAGTACCAACACGTGTAAAAAGCGTAGTGTTTTTTTTTTGGGGGGGGGGGGGGGGGGCGAAGCTCCTAGAGCCGCGGGTCTGTACATCCCTGTCTCTTGGTACGTGACCGCCTAGTTCTATGACAGACAGACAGACAGACAGACAGACAGACAGACAGACAGACAGACAGACAGACAGACAGACAGACAGACAGACGGACGGACGGACGGACGGACGGACGGACGCACGCTTCGCCCCACTCATCATCATTCACTCCGTGGATATGCTGTAATTTTTTTATGTTCGTCATACAGTCATGTCACGTCATATCACATTTGCTATATAGCCAGGAAACGAAACGGCTGCGAGCACGCCATGAGCGTGGCATGTAAGTCATGCCGCACATGACATCCGTGCCATAATTTGCATGTAAGGATCTGTTATTTGTGTTCGTCATACAGTCATGTCACGCCATATCAAATTTGGTATATATCCAGGAAACGAAACGGCTGCGAGCACGCCATGAGCGTGGCGTGTAAGTCATGGCGTACATGACATCCGTGCCATAATTTGCATGTAAGGATCTGTTATTTGTGTTCGTCATACAGTCATGTCACGCCATATCAAATTTGGTATATATCCAGGAAACGAAACGGCTGCGAGCACGCCATGAGCGTGGCGTGTAAGTCATGGCGTACATGACATCCGTGCCATAATTTGCATGTAAGGATCTGTTATTTGTGTTCGTCATACAGTCATGTCACGCCATATCAAATTTGGTATATATCCAGGAAACGAAACGGCTGCGAGCACGCCATGAGCGTGGCGTGTAAGTCATGGCGTACATGACATCCGTGCCATAATTTGCATGTAAGGATCTGTTATTTGTGTTCGTCATACAGTCATGTCACGCCATATCAAATTTGGTATATATCCAGGAAACGAAACGGCTGCGAGCACGCCATGAGCGTGGCGTGTAAGTCATGGCGTACATGACATCCGTGCCATAATTTGCATGTAAGGATCTGTTATTTGTGTTCGTCATACAGTCATGTCACGCCATATCAAATTTGGTATATATCCAGGAAACGAAACGGCTGCGAGCACGCCATGAGCGTGGCGTGTAAGTCATGGCGTACATGACATCCGTGCCATAATTTGCATGTAAGGATCTGTTATTTGTGTTCGTCATACAGTCATGTCACGCCATATCAAATTTGGTATATATCCAGGAAACGAAACGGCTGCGAGCACGCCATGAGCGTGGCGTGTAAGTCATGGCGTACATGACATCCGTGCCATAATTTGCATGTAAGGATCTGTTATTTGTGTTCGTCATACAGTCATGTCACGCCATATCAAATTTGGTATATATCCAGGAAACGAAACGGCTGCGAGCACGCCATGAGCGTGGCGTGTAAGTCATGGCGTACATGACATCCGTGCCATAATTTGCATGTAAGGATCTGTTATTTGTGTTCGTCATACAGTCATGTCACGCCATATCAAATTTGGTATATATCCAGGAAACGAAACGGCTGCGAGCACGCCATGAGCGTGGCGTGTAAGTCATGGCGTACATGACATCCGTGCCATAATTTGCATGTAAGGATCTGTTATTTGTGTTCGTCATACAGTCATGTCACGCCATATCAAATTTGGTATATATCCAGGAAACGAAACGGCTGCGAGCACGCCATGAGCGTGGCGTGTAAGTCATGGCGTACATGACATCCGTGCCATAATTTGCATGTAAGGATCTGTTATTTGTGTTCGTCATACAGTCATGTCACGCCATATCAAATTTGGTATATATCCAGGAAACGAAACGGCTGCGAGCACGCCATGAGCGTGGCGTGTAAGTCATGGCGTACATGACATCCGTGCCATAATTTGCATGTAAGGATCTGTTATTTGTGTTCGTCATACAGTCATGTCACGCCATATCAAATTTGGTATATATCCAGGAAACGAAACGGCTGCGAGCACGCCATGAGCGTGGCGTGTAAGTCATGGCGTACATGACATCCGTGCCATAATTTGCATGTAAGGATCTGTTATTTGTGTTCGTCATACAGTCATGTCACGCCATATCAAATTTGGTATATATCCAGGAAACGAAACGGCTGCGAGCGTGCCATGAGCGTGGAACGTAAGTCATGTCATACATGACATACATGTTATGATTTTTATGTTAATACTTGTCATCTATATTTGTCACGCAGTAACATTGCATAATACCAATTTCAGTATATATCCAGTGAATGAAACGGCCGCACGCGCACCATGAGTGTGGCATGTAAATCATGTCATAAATGGCATACATGTCATAATTGTTAATACCTGCTATTTATGTTCGTCATACACTCTTGACAAGCCTCAAAATTGAAGGACACTTTGTACATTCCAAAGTGTGTTCGGCGAAAGCGTGTGGCCATTCCACTGACGGAAAGACGGACGGAAAGACCGACGGACGGACAGACGGACATCCGGACGGACGGACGGACGGACATCCGGACGGACATCCAAACGGACGGACGGACGGACGGACAGACGGACGGACGGTGTCCGGACGGACCGACGGACATACATCCGGACGGACAGACGGACATCCGGACGGACGGACGGACGGACGGACGGACATCCGGACGGACGGACTGACATCCAAACGGGCGGACGGACGGACATCCGGACGGACGGACGGACATCCGGACGGACGGACGGACATCCGGACGGACAGACGGACGGACACCGGATGGACAGACGGACGGACGGACATCCGGACGGACGGACGGACGGACGGACAGACGGACATCCGGACGGACGGACATCCGGATGGACGGACGGACGGACATCCGGACGGACGGACGGACATCCGGACGGACAGACGGACATCCGGACGGACGGACGGACGGACATCCGGACGGACGGACGGACAGACGGACACCGGACGGACGGACGGACGGACGGACACCGGGCGGACGTCAGCATGGGACATTAAAGGCTTTCGCCTTAATATTTTTGGTATACCTTAAACTAAGAAACGGCCGCGAGAGCGCTAATAATGTGGCATGTAGATCATACCGTTCATGACATAAGTGTCATGAGTTTCATGTTATGACCTGTCATTTATATTCTTCATGCAGTCATGTCATGCCACAGCAACTTCGGAATTTCATACTTTCAAATCTGTATGCCATCTCGGACACTTTTCGTATGACATCACTCAACACATAGATAGCATATAAGTCATTGATTGTAATTAACCCGAACTCCTAATTAATGAGAACAGTAAACAGTACAAACCAATGATATGAAATTGTTATCTACCACCTTATCGTAACTGTTCACATTGAAACACTATATGTACTGTACTACATATGTCCTTCTACACTGAGAGCTTCCCCCATAAGTTTAAATTAAATGGTTAGATTAGTGATAAATATTTATTACGGTTATGAAATTCCTGATGCTTCGTCCGCATAATGTACGTCACATCTGCAGACTTTTTCTGAGTTTTTACCATGATCAACGTCCACTTTCTCATCGATTTACCGACAGGTGATTATTTTACCCCTGTAATGCTGCTTTCCTGCACTATCGATTTGGAAAAGCTCTTCAGGAAAAAAATCCACCCAGCGTAATCCCACGAAATTGCAAACACAAAGACAGGTTGTCCTACCGTACATGCCACTAGAGTGCAATTAGCGAATACGTTATCATTGCGCTACAATTAGCTTTTCAAAAATCACCCCATACATTTTCAATGGATGCACAAAAGTGTCTCGGGAAAAAAATCCAGCCGGCCGATTAAAACTATTCGCGTTGTACCACATAAGGAGGTTGTCAGCATTAAGTGCCTGAAGTGCAATTAGCGAAAAATCAGGCATTGCTCAGTAATCATTTTTTGAAGAACGCTCCCCATAGAGTTACGCCCAGCGCTTCCCCTTGGGGTCGGCTTTGCCGCACTAGTCGATGTCCCAGATTGCTGGACATGCACGGGCCCCGGTATAGGCGGGTATGCGCCACAGGTGATCCACCGTTTATGTCTACCCTGGAACGGCGAGAACAGACATTGGTAATTTAAACGAGAGAGCTTCAAGAAAATGCGGCGCTGTCCCAACGTATGCAAAAAATAAAAATCAGGATCCCAGCAGAAATCGAACCCAAGCGCTCTGTGTGGCAATCAAGTATTCTACCAAAGAGCCACGCCAGGTCTTGAAACGGCTTTCGAAAAAGACCATACGCGCAAGCATCATGTTGGTGCAACGTCAATTGTGCTTAAAGAACTGGCTGTCTAATTTTAGAACGAGGTAATCAACCTTACTTGCGTCATCCTATGATCGAGACGCGCGTCGTGTTGGCTTGACGTCAATTTTGGTTCCAGTGTTGGCTCCGCTTTTATAACACTCAAATAAACATTACATACGTACTCTTGTGATTCAGCAAGCTAAATTCAAGCGTTGCTCGACCCCGGAGCAATGCACTAACGAATGCTAAGTATTATGCTCACCACATGGGACGCAAAATGTGAATCGCATTGTAGCGTGCGCTTCGTTTCATTAAAATTTACGTCTGTGCTTACACATGAGTGCTGACGTTACGTAACACCATAAGTTAATTTTTAAACATCAGTGTAGTCGGTGTGCCTGGTAAGTACGATGTGCACATAACTATTCCATTTACTAAAACACCTCGATCCACCTCGTAACGACCAACTCAAAGCAAAAAAAAAATAATAATAAAATGCAGCATACACAGCTACTCGCTGACTGCTTCGCATGAAACCGATTCCCACAATGCGTGGGATCTGCCGAATTTTTCGACTCATGCTTCACATACCTGACGCAACGACTCAGTAGCTAATTCTTACGAGTAATTAAAAGCAGAACGGAAGCACCCTTCGTGTAAGTCTTTTTGCACATGCGTTAACTATTTAACGCATGTTTGCCCACATATTTGCGTGCTTTATACAACAGAAAACTTTGCCGTTGCAGTTTCTTCCGTAATATTCTCGTTGGACATCCTGAATTCCAGCGTCGAGCTATGATATCACGCGAACCAAATGCCGTCCCACATTCCGAACGTGTGTCTGGTCCGTCATTTCACGAGAAGCGCACACAAACGGCAGTGGTGGTAAAAAAAAAAAAGAAAAAAAAAAGAACTGACATTCCTTACGTTTATAGCGCCAGGTGGAGATAGGTCAACACAAGAGCTCTCCGACAGGCCGGACGATAATGATGATGGCGCGCCTTCTTGCGTTACGTCACGCGGAAACGGCAAGCGGGGAATGCTACCGTGCTACAGTGTTTTTCACTAGACGTCACTTCCGGTCATCAGGATTCGCGTCACGACGCTGAAGAACTTAAAGGTACGCGAACGAACGCTTTGTCGACATGACACACACAGCCATTGGATAACCCACCCAAAGAAAGATTTCACATATATATGTTTCATCCTTTGCCCCCCTCCCCCCACAAAAAAGGAAGGATCATAAATAAGTAAACAATAGACAAAGAACTTCAGCGAAATCAGTAAAACAAATCATGCATTGAAGGTAGCACACAACATGAATTCCTGAGTGTGGCCATCGAAATTGGGAAGTTTATGCACACAAGGTCCATTCCAGCAGCAAAATAAGAGTCGATGAAGCGCAAGAAAACACAAGAAAGGAGAACCTGTCTTGTCATATAGCCTTGCAAACTCGCCCAAGGCATTTGTTGTTGCTAAAAAGACGAGTCTATATAGACCAGAATGCACATTGTAATGAGGCTGCTAAGGTACGCTGCCCCTCCCCCCTCCCAGAAATTGACGCATCCGAAGCGCATCGATTGCAGCGGCGGAGTGCCCCCCCCCCCCCCCTTTTTCTTGTGCGCACTCCTGTAAGCATCAGGTCGTGCATTGCGTTGTGCTCAGGCACATCGGGGCTTTTGCAAAGGCTATGACGCTTTCGATGCACTATGTGTCTGTCCGTGCGTGCATGCGTAACTGCCTAGAAAAAGCGTTCTGCAGAGCTGGCTTCTCCACCACAAGGGTCATCATGTGGGAAAGCCCTCTTCTGCTCGTACACGATCGTCGGTTACAGTGGATAAATCTCACTCCCTCGTGGATCGCGCGCGTGATAGTGGCGGTGTCGCCAGCCACGTGGATTACTTCATTTCACTCATATTTCAATTGTTTTCGTGCACGTGCAACTGGCAGGAACGATAAGAAAGTGGTTAACATCAACAAACAGGAAAAATCGTAATGGCGTCAACCAACGCGGTACTTCTGCCTTAGCGATGCCGAGACCGATTTTAAGCAGGCGTACTATCAAGGTAGGGATAGCAGCTGATGCCTTAGTGTAGGGCTACAGCGGAGCGAAGGTGTATACCGGCATAGTAGATCTCTCCAGGAATTTTCGAGAGTTGGAGATCTTAGAACTGGTGGGGTGATTGGGGACACACCACGATGCTGAAACACTTCGGCATAAGATTTTTCGGACTTTCGCTTAGTGCTCTAATTGCAATTGCGAAACTGCACTATCTATAGCCACAGCCGCTGCCATGTTCATTATCTTTCAGCCTTGAGCCGGCGCTCTCGTGTGCCAATCCGTTTGCAGCAGTGGCGGTTCCCAAAGTTCGGTTTCGCCGCAATGCCAAGATGCTACTCGCAGGAGCATACCAAAACTTCGAAGGAGCTGCGGCGAAGAGACGCAGTTATGCACACGTGCGTTCGCTTAAGCGTATTAATCGTCAAACTTTAGTCGCGACGATTATAGCGATTGCAGTGAGACACCTAAAAAAATTAAGGTAGCTTCACACTAGTGGTGCCAAGCTCGAAGGAAGAGCGGAGTTGGGCGGTCTGCTTTGTTTCTCTTTATTTCTCAGGTTTCTTTTTTTTGTCTCTGTTTATTTCTATTTATGTCTTTCTCTCTCTGTTTCTTTCTTTCTCTTCCTTCACTTTCTCTCTCTCTCCCTCTATTTCTCGGTTCGTCTTCATTTCTATCTCTTCCTCTCTTTCTTCCCTTTCTTTCTATCTCTGTGTACTCGTTCTATCGCTCATCAGAGTTATTGCACCCTACGCTAGACGAATCGGCGCACGTGATCTGGGAGCGAAGCAGAAGATGAAGAGGACGACGAAGAGAGCGCGTGCCGGTTCATGATGATGATAGTTTTCTGTTCGATCTGCACGGACTAACGGTCGGCTTAAGCAGCTCCGCAGTTAGAAGCATATTTTATAATCCAGCGTAAGGTCAACACTCGCATTCGAGCGCAGAGTATGTTGGTTGAGCACATAGGCGTGCGCACGAGCGGGGGGCAGGGGGGGCGGCCGCCGCCCTCTAGTCACCTAAGAGAGGGGGGGGCGAAAAGTCAGCCCCATACATTGACATAATAGGGAAAGGGGGCGCTGCGACTCGGGGGGGGGGGGGGGGGGGGCGCAAAGTCAGCCTCATACATTGACATAATAGGCGCTGCGACAAACCTTCGCCCCCCCCCCCCCCCCCCCCGCCTGAAGGGAAACCCTGCGCACGCCTATGGTTGAGCATAAGTTGAACGCCTTTGCGTGCTGGCGTGCGCCGCGTTCGTTGGCGCACTCCTTCGGAGCCGAGCAACGCCATAAGTGGCGGATTCACAGTGCTACACATCTTATATTTGCGCAATAATAAGAACGGATAGCCAACACAGCATGACTGCAGCCAAAATGTGCCACCGCTACTATAAGCTTGTCTATAAGCATACAGAGCTCCGTGTTTTCGGACGAATCCGAAAAAGTCTGATAAACACAGCCGGTAAAAATTCTGACAATTCAGATTTATCCGATAAACTCCGATTTTAAAGGAGCATTTTCAACGTTTAAAGTGCATTTTAAAAGCTGAAAATCATCAATCGAAAGGAGCGCACCTACATCAGCGGCAACAACCTCGTAAATTACGCCTGCGTCTATCACAACAAGCTTTAAGGCAACGTTGCTTTAAGGTTGTAATACCAGCAAACGTGGGTGTCTTATTCAGATATTTGTGCTTGTATGCATATATGCTTGCACGTTCAGACCTTCCAGACATCTAAAATGCACTTGGTGTGTTCACATGTTTTCGTTTTCAGATATCATCTCATCTAAGACTTCGGAGTATTGAGAATAATGATTATATTAGGTCCTTTATTGTTCATCAAGTGGATGAGAGGGGCTGGGAGAAAAAGTAGAGGATCAGCTTGACTAGCTCCTGCTCCCCCCCAGAAGTACACTTTGGCGAGTTAACTGCAGTGCACATTAGCAGCCTTATTAACAGAGTAAATAACAGGAAGTGAGAAAAAAAAAGAAAGGGTGGGAAAACAGGATTATCAGCAACAATGCAACGCATTTTCATTGGAAATAAAATTAATGAGAAGACATTGCAACTACTTATGTGCCAAATTAAACACCGAATTTCGGAGAATGGGAGATTTACGAGAAAGAAACACCGACAAACGCCGAATTTCCTCCAAAAAATATAAACTCCGCAAAACACCCTCCGAATTTCAAAAAAAAAAAAAAAAAAAAAAAAAAAAAAAAAAAAAAAAAAAAAAGAACCTCCGAAAACACGGAGCCCTAGCCATAAGCCACGACACGTAAATTGATGACCAACCAGTCTTGTAATGTGCGAGCAAATGCGACACAGGGTATGTAATTTATGTCATGCATATCCCAATATAGCAGCTGAAGATAATGACCTGAGTGTAACTTTGCCATTCTAAACAACAAGATGTACCGGAGCACGAATGCATGAGTTATCTTGCCCCATGTTCGTGCACTGCACAGCATCCTTGCTACTATATTGTTTTCACTAACTCACATCCCGCCATCGAATATTCTCGTTGAGTACATGACATACACATATAATGTCTTGACCCGTCATTCATGTTTTAAATGCGAAGCATTTCTTAGCGAAGCAAAGGCACTTTGGCCGTTGCTATCTGCGTATCTATCTATCTAGCCGCCTACGTCTCGGCGCTTTCGTGGTCGTCTCCATAACTTGACACATACCAAAATGTGCTTGGGAGGGCATTGGTGTATGACGAACACGACGATCAGGTCCTTACATGAATAGCGTGATACTTGTCGCGTACGTCATGAAACCTTTTCCTACAGTCAGGTGTGGCACACACCCGTATACCACGTTCTACGGAATGCGGGTATGAGCCCCAGGCGATTCACAGTTTGTATCAAACCAGGAACGGCGATAACAGACTTTCAAAAATATTTACGCAATCGCATTATGGAGCTTGCGTCGCAGAAAATGCGGGGCAGGCGTCGGCCGCGTTATCGGTGGGGGGAAATATCAGAGGGACGGAAAAAAATGTTGCAGTGGCTTAGCTCGGCAATGCCAGGATATACGTAGCGTTAGCAAAGGTTCAGCTTATTATTCTTAGCTTTCCTGATTGTCTAGGATTAGCTTGATTATCATGCTTACTGCTGCTCCAACGACACACAAACATACGTATCATGTGGCTCATGTATATTTTTGCTCAACGTCAGGTTGCTTCTCTATTGCCACAAAGACGGCTTGGTGATCAGTGAAGTAACACGCTGCCATCTCTATGGCCCCAACACAGTATTCTGTTCATTCTTCCTACCCTCAACCGCTAATTGCCAGGCATGTGCCAGGCAACTACTTCGGGATCCGATGAGTCACGCTTCTCCGCTCTTCTGCGCCGTTGAGCAGCATTTGCGCTCTCCTTCTCCATGGCTATACCACACTGGCAAACGCCAGTCAGAAGCGCAGCGGCTCCAGCGCAGTGTCAGACGGCGACTGCACAGCGAAGGCGAATAGCTGCGCGCGCGCGCCGGCGTCAGTGCGTCTACCACGGCTACGACGTCACTCCTCTGGAATGCGCAGACCGGCGGCGGTGAGTTGCGCGCGGCAGCGGCGGAGTGCGCGGGAGACGCCGGCTCCGGTGCGCCAGCTGTATGACATCACTTATCCTCGCGCATGCGCAGCATGGCTCTTGATGTGCCGCGCGAAACGGGTTTTTCTAAGCCAGTGTAGCTAACGCTACAAAGTTGAAAATCGCGGTTAGAGCCGCATTCGAAACCAGACATTCGGCGTGGTAGTCGAGTATCATCCCCAGAGTTACGACAGTGCTTAAAACTGCTTACGAAAAACTCTAAATGGCGTCCTGTTGCGGCAACGCCAACTGTGGTTGCGGTGTTCGATATCGCCGTTTGTAACAATTTAATAAACATTACATACTAACATCATTGACTCGTCAAGCTATGGTCAACCACTGCTCAACCCGGAAGAATGCGCCAAAAACCGTTTCTTATGATGTGCACATCACCGAAGTGCTTTTCCTCAAATAGACGAGGCTTTCAGCAAGTGCTCTCCTCCTCCCCACCCGCCACTCCCTTAACCCCCCTCACTACCCGGGAAAAAAAAATCCTCGCTACGGGCATGTCCACGATATACACAGGACTACTTAAAATGCAAAAAGAAGTCGGTCGCACTCGCAACGCTTGAATCAAAGCAATAATGAAACAAAAAATCGGTATTGGCCACTGATTGCCTACTGCCAGGGGCGTAGCCAGAATTTTTTTTTTTTTGGGGGGGGGGGGGGGGCACGTGCCCGGTGTGCCACCCCCTGGCTACGCCACTGACTGCTTCGCATGACGTCCGACTCCCAGAATGAGTGGGATCTGCCGACTTTTTTTTTTTTTTTCATACACGCAAGCCTCGGAAAATTATTCTCTTCTATTATAAGCCTATGGTAAAACTGACAGAAGTTTATGGAGTATACACATTTTCACCGGGAGGAAAAAACGCCGCCGTGCTGGGCTGCGCGCGGAAGTACAAAGGCCGACGTCCCAGTCTCGGCAGTGCATTTTTAGGGGGGTCACGCCAATTTGCGCAGCCCAGAAACGACTATGGCGGCGCCCAGGGAGCCGTTCACTGCTTCACTTTAGTATCCCCTTAAGCTTTACACGGCTAGTGTAAACTTCATTTTTAATCCTAGCCAACATTCTTGGGAAATGATGCATTTTCATGCGGTTAATACGGTCTCATTTTTGCCCTAATTGGATGCTACCGCGAAAGTTTCTTTGGTATACGGCTTCTTTTCCCACTTTTTAGAAGTAACTTCCTAGGCATTGAAAAGAAGCAATGCAGCGCGAATTTACCACTTCAACGATGCATCTACATTTTCCTCCAGTTTTTAACATCTCTTGGTTAACACAATATTGCATAAGTTTTATTTTCAGGTTCTCGTGAACGACGTATCAACGAGAACCCGCTGTATAGATGTGTCCCTTGGCCACAGCAATGTGAAAGTTGCCGATGACATGCAGCTTATTAAAAGGATCAAATAAATTTATATCAGAATCAATTTACTCCTTTATTTTCCAAGTTTTTTATTCAAATTATCTGCCTCGACATTTATATCCATAGTTCTTGTTAATCTTCATATTTCTCATTTCTGTTTCATTATTACTTCTTTCACTTCTAAATAGACATCTAAATTAAGATTCAACTACTTCCTTTTAAAACTACCCTATTCTGGGCCGATCTCCCAGCGTGGGTGTGCGCTACGGTTTCAAGGGACTACTACTATTATTTCATCACACGAGTATCATTCAGATAAACTTGTTCAGAACATTTTGGGTAAACTGCTTCAAAGTGGGCCGCTATACCTGCTACGAGTTAGATTTTTGCCACTAATAAATTTTCAAGCATTCTTCACAACATAGTCTCATTTTCAGGCCATGTGAAATGACTTGCAAGTGTTCAGGCAAGCCACACCAAGTTTCAAAACCACCAAAGTGGAATGTTTTGTACGCTTACTTCTTGCAATGTAAACGTATGCATGTTTTCGTGTTTTAATGCGAAGCATTGCTATTGGTTTGTGCATGAAACAAAAAACAAACACCATGAGTTTTTTTTTATTTGTGAAGGATCAAATGTTGTGAACAGCAGGTCTATTTGCCGCTCTTTCCAGGCAAGATGATGCCATCGTACTGCAAATAGAAAAGGTACCACAACATTAGTTGCTACTTCAGAGCTATGAGCCAACATGCAGCAGTGTTACACAATATCATGAGTGTCTGCGCAGTGATGCAATTTTCACAAAATGTAATCGCCACAGTCTACTGTACAAATTAGTGAGCTGGTTAGGGGGGCATCAAAAACAAAATGAAAAGAAAGAAAGAGCCATAGCTTGTTTAGTGGCCCTTAAATGCAGCAGCGAGGATTTACCCTTGCCCCTTGAAGTGGTGTACGCTATGGCCAATTCTCTACTGGTCACCTTCAGGGTTAACATATGCCCAACAAAAGGCTCAGTAAATTGCAACACCTGCTTACTGCACAATGTAGACAGCACCTGCAGCTTGAGCAAACTTTTACGGATATTTTATTGTGTTAGGAGTAGTAGTGAAAGCTCGAAAAAATTGTCGAGTTAATCTGAAACTACCAATGTGCATGCAATCATGAATGGGGCCTGGATGAGATGAGCAGCAAGAGGAAATGGGCAGTGACAGCAGCGCATGTAAGCAGACCCAAATAAAAATGTCCCAATCGCAATGCTACCCTTCTAGAACCAAACCCTGAAGCACTAACTGTGCAGCATAGGTGTTTCCATTATCTGGCAGAATATAGAACACATACAGGAATGTGTGGTGTGGAAGCAAGCACGTTTTGACACTCCGCACATTTTCTATTGTACAGAGCATTTCTTTCACTCATGCCTCACGGATACACCATAGAGATGCGAGGCCTGCACAGTCACTTGCTCACTGCCCTTATCTCGACACCACCAGTGCACCACAACTTGAAGTAAGGCTTATAGATTTCTCTCACATTTACTACTAAATTTACATTTAATTTCTGAACTCAGAAATGCACAACAGAGCAACCTAGAACATAAGAAGCACCAGTACAACAATATGAAAATTATGTTAAAAATGATCCCCTGTCGTAGAAAATGTGCTTTCAAGAAATTAAAGAGTTTCGGAATGCAGCTACTGGCCCAAAAGTGCGCACACAGCAGTTCCAAATGGCCACCCTAGAATAATGAGGCTGTGTACCTCCAATTTTGTAGTAAGGAATGAATATTGGTCAGACCCTACGTTGCAAAGGAGGATTTGCTATTGCACTTGTTGAAATAACAACACAGGACTGAATGCCGACGAAGCATCAGTGCCTGCCGATGAGTGCAGTGAAACAGTGAAGGTAATCTATAAAATCAAGTACAGTCAACTGCCGATTTTTCGGACGCCCGATTTTTCGGACATGCTTGAAAATTCGGACGCTTTCGCGGCACCGTCACAAGCCCCATACACGTCCATGTATAAGAACGTCTGAAATTTCGGACGCGGAAACTCTTCGGCGTCCGATTTTTCGGACTTTTTGCCCAAATTTCTGGTCGGAAACGGCATTATTTAAAGCCCCAACCTATGCCACATCTATCGTCTCACAGGTTTGAACCAGCGCTTTCGCGAGTCGATCCGTTTGCGGCCGTAGCAGTGTCCGAAAGTCGGCTTTGCCGCAATGCTTAGGTGTTATGGGGTGAAGCAGATGAAAAATACGAAGGGGTACTATCACGGCGCAGTGCGGCGATGTCTTTACGGATAAACACTGGGAATGCATGGAGGCGTGATGGCAGCAGGTGGCAAACTCGCCAGTACGACATAATCGCTGACAATTCTTTATTATAAGCATCTTCAGCTAACTGCTCGGTAGTGCATGAGGTCCAGCGCAGTTGTAAGCATACTGCACGCTTTTAATGGGCGACAACCCGAACGCGCCGCGCCGCCGTTCGTGTTGCCTCTTTGTGCGAGACTGCTAAGTGATCCGCACAGAGGCGTTGCTTTGAGGAACGAAAGCCGCATCGCCGCGCCCGTGTGCGGTCAGGAACTGAGTGGGCATAACGAACACCTTCACAGCAAACGCGTGCGTACACTACAGCTAGCAAGCGCCCCGGCAGTGACGGAGTCTGCGTAGTTGGCGACGTGCTGCACACAACTAGGAACGATCGGCTGCACATGGCGGTGATTTTCGTTCAGTAGCGCATCGTTTACGTACGCACACGAATCAGGGAAAGTCGGACGATCCGCTCTTCCGCCACAGCCTTTGTGTTTCGCGTGATCGTTCCCAAATGCCCCATGCGAGAGAGCCGCAACTTAATCCGCGCTTTGCTGGTATCGGCACAATAGTTAACCGGGGTATGCGGCACGTACAAGAGCCTGGGCGCTCACCAAAATGCCTGATAAGTGTGCTGGGAGCCATTGAAGCTATTTCGGGCATGGGTGGCGATTTGACCACTTGAGCGGAATTAAAAAAGCATGAATTCGTTTTTTTCGGACTGCCCGATTTTTCGGACGATTTCGCGGTCCCTAGGGAGTCCGAAAAATCGGCAGTTGACTGTAATCATGGCGAGTCTTTTTTTTTTTTTGCAAGTAAACCTTGCCTGCAGTCCAGCACACTTTTTACTCTAATGCCAATGAATTTAGTGATTTGCTCCTCTGACACCTTCGTGCTTCTCTCTTGCACTAACAGACCACTGGTCACCTGAACTACACACATTTAGCTACCATTCCATCTAGCAGTAAAAATCACGTGACCACTTTGGTGGAATAGCGATGCATTTCATGGCACATTCGGATTCGGAGACTGAATTTCTCAAAACGGGTGCAGACTTCAATTCTAAAATTACAGCATGACAAGTTACTGAGATGTTAATGAGCAAGAAATGTATAAGCACAATGGCTACTACTGTGCTAATTATGAAGCTGGTTATGAAAATTTGAGAGAAAAAATGATTGTGCTTTCTGACTCTGAAATGTCAACACAAATAGTACACCTCATATGATATTTAGCAGGCAATGCTGCATAAGCTACTTGTACCATATACAGTCGCCGACCGTTTATTCGGACTCGGCGGGAACCGCCGAAAAGTCCGAATAATCGAGAGTCCGAATAAAAGGATGCACCAGAAAAAAAGCATCTTTATTGGCCCAGTGGCCGGAAAAGCTTGTCAATGCACGTCTGCACACAAGCACAATCACAGAAGACCAAGTCCGGCTGTATTTCAGCCAGTGTTTGGCCATAACCGCAGGTTGTAGCGCTGCCACGGCCTGCACTTCACGGAGTCACTGTTCACCTACGCTGATTCGGGGACCCGACAGACGATCTCATCATCGCCCAACTCGGCGAAAGCGCCCAAATAACATCGTATTGAGGTCGGCCGCCGTCGAATTGGCGAATAATTGTGGCCGTTTTCGCCATCCCCAATGTCTTGTGGTTGCCGCGTTTTTTCGTTAGTACCGACCGCGCGGATGGAATGGGTGGTGTCGTAGCTGTCGCAGCCATTTCAGTAGGCCTAGCCACAAAACAACTGACAAGCAATCTTTCAAATGCCAAAAGCGAACGACATCAGACTAGTTCGTCCTGCAGAGCTCGTGATTCCGTCCTTCCTCGGTCCGTTTCGTACGCGCGGCCATTTTGAACGTCACACCAAGCAGACTCCGAGCGTGGCTTGGCTTGGCTTGCTGTTTGGCTGTGACAGCTGTTCAATGGATACTCAGCTGGCCGAAGTCGAAAACGCCCATTACGAGTCGCCAAAACGCATAGCCTTCGAGATCGGCAATTGTAATTTCTGCACTTTTACACTGGCATGATGTCCAGCCATACACAAGTGCAACCTTTCAGTGCTGGCAACCTAGCGAAGATATTGTAAACACGTGTGTAAACATCCCGGACAGCTGGTCATGGAGCTCTAAGCCGCTCTCGATCAGCCAGCCGGAGTCCGAAATATCGAACAGCGCGCCGTGGGGCGTCCGAATTTTCGCTCGTGAGTTTACATTACTTCAATGGGACGAGTGGCGGTGCCGCGAGGGTGTCCGAATAAACGGTCGGCGACTGTAAACCAGAACGTAACTTGAGATGTCATGAAGCTCCCGGGAGTGGTCAGTGTGTGTGTGTGTGTGTGTGGGGGGGGGGTTAAAGTCACCCATCTCACGGAGAAGTCTTGCCAAATACGAGTCCTCTGGTTCACGCACAGTAAAAGCTCATTAACGCGACACCTGTTAATTTGGACGATCCTCGGAGCACGCCAAGTGTGAAGCTCCGCAATTGTGTGATGCAAAGGAGTGAAAACTGATTCGGAGACAACCAAACTAAGGCGGCGCAGTCTGCACCGCCGTCATCAGCGCAAGGCGCATGGTGAAAACAAACAACCTTTCGGGTAAGCACATTTCAGTTTGTTAAGACTCCAGGGAGGTCTTGAGCCGTAACCACATTGTCAACAAAGTCGCGAGTATGGAAAATTGCAGCTTTTGCGCCGCTCTTATGCAAAGTACAGGATTTACGTATTCATCAAGAAAATGAAATAGCATTGACGTAACAGACATTTGTTTATTGTTTTCTTGATAATTTTGATAATTCGTAATTCAGCTAATTCGAACATTTTTTCCTGCCCCGTCAAATCTCGAATTCACAAGCTTTTACTGTGTATTGGAACCGCAGAGAGCCATACCTAAATCCATTAACAGGCCTTTTCTCCTCATTATGCCCTTTTGTGTTCCTGCATCCAATCTATTCCAGAGTTTTCCATTTCAACCAGACTGATCTTATTTGTGTTTGGTTTTAGACGACTGAAAATCAGTCTTGAGCAGCATTTTTGCTGAAGTACATTGCAGCATGGCCACTCAGTATGGCATTTCAGCAGAAAGCGTTCGACACTGGAGGACACAGAAGGGAAATCTGTTGACGTGCAACCCCTGCAAATTATCATTTTATGCGCACAGATAAGCACAGAGCAGTTCATCTGCAGCTTGGGGACCCGCCTCGCATACTGAGAACAATACTGCCAGTATCGCTGAGTGTTAATACAAGCTCCAATGGAATGTGAATTTTAAACCACACTAGGCTTCCCCTCAACCCCCCACCACCTGAAGTTATGAGGTCGATCTGTAATTCAGTTCGTCCATCAATCTCGCCCCCTGCCTTTCAAAGTGCATCTGTGTCTATCTGCAACCCCACCAATGGACAAATGACAAATTTTTACTCGTAGACAGTTACATCAATTATTGATATATCTGGTGTTTCAAGTGCCCAAATCAATATATGGGGCACTAGGGCTCCGGAAATTTAGATCATCTGGCGTGCACTGACATCACACAGTACATGGGCCCCTAGCATTACACTTCCAAAGAAATGTGACTGCCTCAGCAGAGATTGAACCCACGATTTTCGGGTCAAGAGCCGAGCACCATAACCACTACACACAGTTCCGACGCATTCTGGTAGCAAGCACAAGCAGTCCACTATGGTCACAACTCATAGAAACGGGCACTCCAATAGTTTGGCAGAAATTTTTTTAACTAGGAGACGCCTCCCACGTATATGTAATATTTTGTGGCACAGAAAGGAACTTACGGGTAACAGTGCCACAGACCCCGACAGTAAAGGCACACAAACGACAACATAAGATATGTTCAACCAACTAGCCGAAAAGTCGACAGAAAGTAAGCATTAACACTGAATCAAATTATACAAATAATACTTTCACATTTAATATGACACGCGATTTTTCGACCTTGAAGGCAAGACACAAGAAATCTCTTTACGAGCCTCTAAAACATTGTCGGCTATGTACGAAACTGACCACTCATCACAACTAAGAAACAAACAGCAGTCCTTCAAAAAGCTACGAAATGGAAGCTCCGGAGGGGTGGCGGGAAAGCAAGGGCCATCATCTGTGCCCAAGAAATTCCTCACCTTCTGTTGGAACCATTTGATGGCTTCTTCCTTACAAAGCCGGTGCTTGCAACCGATGGTACCCTTCTTGTGGCGCCTGTGGGCAACATTGAAGCCTGGCCGGCCCAGCACTACGTAGAAGTCGAGACCGTAGATGCCGATGGTGGGGTCGTACTTGATACCCAAGTCAATGTGCTCCTGGATACCGAAGCCAAAGTTGCCGGTGTCCGAGAAGTTGTCCTTGCGGAGCTCGTATTCTCGCACCTACAGAGGAGGATGGCATGAGACGCCGATTCAGAAGAATTAGGAAACTGAAGCCCCCCATCCCATCCCGTTTACTAGCATCATGATCCCACCTTATTTCACTGTAAGTTGAAGCAAATTTGCCATTCAGGTTCATTACGCTAGCCAAAATTTTCAGGAGTATAAATTGCAGCTGCAAGAGGTTATATATGACGATTATATTACAATGGCAACCATGACCAGAACCAAAGAATCCAAACCAAAAAGGGCTGCATAAAAAGAGAATTTCGCGCTGCCGCGCAAAGCTAGAGCAACTGCAAAGCTGGTCGATATGAGGGCCGTAAAAAAGCAAAGAAATAGCCAAGTTCGGGCATAGCCAAACCTAGCACCAGCCACGTTTAGATTTAGCAAGATCTAGCAAAACCTAGCAAAATCTCTTGCGCCACCACTCAGTCTGTTGGACAGAAGCACGCTCCTCGAGAAGGCCACTTTTGTCCACGCGATTCCCGCGCCAACAATGTGGACAGCATGACGCTGCTTGCCGAAGCGGAGGCACTGACGGACGGCATGTTGCAGCAGCATGCTTTCCGTCAGTGTGCACATACATAGCTGTGGTGGTCACTGTTGCATTAGAACCTGTCAAGGCAAAAAAGTGAGAACCATGTTAAAAATAATCTCCTGTCCGAGAAAATGTGCTTTCAGGAAATTGAAGAGTTTGGAAGCACAGCTACTGGCCCGAAGGGGTACAAACAGCAGTTCCTAAGTGGCCACCCTAGTACAGTAAAACCTCGTTTATCCGGATCTCGTTAACTCGGAAATTTGGTTAACTCGGACTCGCGGCGCGGTCCCAGCAAAACTGTGTATACTTCAGTGGTGTCAGACGCTCATTAATTCGGAGGGATTTAGCCGCGCACCGGTTAACTTGGACAAATCCGGAGAACGCAATGCTTAGAATTGCACGATCTCGGCGGCTTGGAGGCGCAAGCCCTGCTTGCCGTAACCGACGGCGGAACCGGAGTTTTGGAGAAACCGAAACCGAACGAACTGCAGCAGAATATGATAATGATGATAGTAAATGAGGAGGAAGTGGCTAGGTGGCGCTAGTCACCACCCGGCGGAAGCGCTTGGGCCGCCGGCGCATCCAGTGTATTGAAAGCGCAATGGCGGCATGCACAGACGACGGGACGGTTTACGCTGCTGGTTTCTTTGTGTCGTGACTTCGCGCGTGGCATGCGAGCTCGTGCACGTTACGTTCTCCGGCTGTGCTTGTGCGCGTTGCACCGCCGTCGCGCTTCACAATGATGGCGACCGTCACCGGAGAGAAGCGGCCACAGCAGCCAGCGACAGCGAGCGTGCGCACCACCACCTGATGGGGTTGAAGAAAATCGTTCTAGCACTAATTCCGACGACGAGGCGGACGAAAATAACGCAGTTTTTCATGAAATAAAGGTTTGTCTGTGCCGAGTACATTTTCCTTTTGTTTTCATGGTCCATTCAATAATCCGGAATTCAGTTAACTTGGACATTTTTTCCGGTCTCGTGAGATCCGGGTTAACGAGGTTTTACTGTATAATGCCACTATGTACCTCCAATTTTGTAGTAAGGACTGAATATTGGTCAGGCCCAACGTTGCAAAGGAGGATTTGCTGTTGCACTTGTTGAGATAACAACACAGGACTGAATGCCGATGAAGCATCAGTGCCTGCCGATGAGCGCAGCAACCAAGCAGAGGTTAATAAAATCAGGCAATGAAGGGGATGGTCTTCCTTTTCATTTTTCTTATTTTTTGCAAGTTTGTGACAAAGCTGACTTTGGAAACACTAGAGCTGTCCCTTTCAACAAATAGGGGTTACACAGTCTCAAAATTTGGACATTGCCAAAGCTGCAAATCTGTTCCGTTTCGATTCAACACACAGACATTTTTCAGGCCCATTCTTTCAGAAAGAGGGCCCTGGCCAAGTGTACGAGTTGAAACTGAAGGCAGGCATCAAAACTAATGAGCTGAAGCATTCTTTGTCTGCTCGACAGTCAAATGTTTTAAATGCGGCACTGTACCATCCCTTCAGCAACCTTCACCGGCACAAAAGGGCGCCAGCAACAAGCCCGCTGTAGCAAAACACAACGCACCTTCAGGCCTTTCTCGAGGATCTCCTCGGCCTTGGGGCCCCGGACGGTGCAGTGCACGGCAATCTTTTCATTCCTCCTGATGCCGAACGATCGCACTGTGTAGCGAGCCTTGGAGAACACAGGTTGCTGGCCTGTCAGCTGTTCGAGCACCTGAAAAGGATCACAGGATCCAACATTTAGAACCCCGCTGCAGAGGTGTACCAAACATCTACGTTGTTAGCATTCAAAGTTAATAATAGTATTAACTGTTGGGATTTCACATCCCAAAACCCCAATACGATTTTAAGGGACGCCACAGTGGAGGGCTCTGGAAATTTCGGGCACCTGGGATTCTTCAACTTGCAGCTAAATGAGCACATGAGCCCCTAGCGCTTCGCCCCCAACAAAATGTGGCCAGCGCGGCCAGATCTCTATCCAGCAAAATTTGTGTCAGCAGTCAAGCACCAAAACAGCTCGACAACCATGGTGGGTGAGATCGAAATTAAAACAAATGCTTCTGTGATATGATCACGAAGTCTTCTGAAAAGATGGCGCAACTTAGCAAAAAAGAAAAAAAAGAAAGTGATACTGGCACTTGGAAACTGTAACAGCCACTACAGGGCATGCCTTTTGACCACTCCTGCCTAATTACCTAACTGGACAGCTATCCTAATCATGGCTTGCCTGAACATCACTTACACATAGTCACACCTGAGTGCATAAGTTAAATTAAGAATATTATTTATGATAACTTGCAATGACAAATGCATGAAGAGCTTTCTTGAAACTCAGCACAAGCTGCCGTAATTTGCCAGTGAGGTTGCAAGCAACTATGGTTGACACACACATTTATTTAGTCCATGCAAATGAACAAGACCTGATTAGGTAGGAGCGATTACATCTATGATTCAGCACTGCTAGCCATGCACCACTGCAATGAAGTTTTTGACCAGATCAGAAAAAATTTCTGAATTTACTATAGGAATTCCAAGAGGTATGCTCTGCTAGTGAATCTGTTTTAACTCACATTCCACACAGAAAGAGGTCACACATGTGAAATTGGGACACTTTGCATTCACTTTCAAACCTTTAAGTCAAACCATTAAAAAAAGTATACTATAAACGTAGATTACTACCATGTCCGCCACACTGATTTATAGGGCTTCCAATCCCAAAGCAGGAACTGTTTACACTGTGGACACTTATGCACACTTCCCTTATCTGTATATCATCTTCACCTATTTGTGATCTATCATAGTGTGCACTGCACTTGTTTGATGCAAAGTTCTCGGACTGAATAAATGTGCCCCAATTGAGACATAATATAAAAGATATGCTGGCTTTTGTTTCTGTTGGGATGCTGTGAAAGGTGGCTCTGCTTTAACAACCACAGGAAGATTCATCTGCATGACGAATAGAAACTAATTTTTTTTTTTTTTTGCTGTTGTTGCTGACAGTACTTCATTAGGAAATGTGCATGGACATTGAGACCTTCAAAACTCACCAACTGGGTGAAGAGATCATGCAGAGCTAAGTGATGCACCAACTGATATTATGCAAGCTGTACCTCCAATTTAGTAGCGAGGCCAGAATTTGTCGGGCCTCACGTTGCAAAGGAGGATTCATTCTTGCACTTGTTGACAACAACACAGGGCTGAATACACAACACGCATTCAGTGCCTGCCGATGAGTGCTTTGGCTGATCGTAGCAAATGTGTGCCCCATACTCAGTTTCATACATCAGGTGCAATGCTACGGTAACTAACAAGACTTCATGCAGTTGATTTGTTCGCACAAAGAAATAGTTGAATGACCTTACCACTCATAATAGGAGTCCTTTTTTTTTTTTTTTTAAAGGACTTTCTGTTTAATGAAGATGCTTTCTGCGTTCTGAATAGGTTGCTATGGATCGCTTAGAGTCTGTTTTCGTATAGTGGCCTCCGTGATCTGCTCCAGTAGCGCGTAGCCGGAACTACTCCTAAAGCTCATGTTTTTACAACAACGAAATCTAAAGAGCGACAAATGCGGACTTGCACATTTTGCTGAGTTGACTACTTGCATAGCTTCCACAGCGTTGCACCTGATCTATGATACGAGGTATATGTACAGGAACAGTGATGGAAGTGACTTTTTACTTTTCGGAGCATACTTTGGAGCAGGAAAAGTACCACTCTGGAGCAGCCGTAAGTGTTGTTCGGAGCGGAAAAAATGTTAGTTGGAACAGCTAATGGTGTTTTAGGAGCAGATACAAAATTTGCCATACGCCAATTGGAGTTCAAAGCATTGCCGAAGCATCTCGTAAATATTAAAATTTATTATGAAATATTTTTTGCAGACAACAATGTAAATTTCAAGAAACAAAGAATTAAAAAGATGGCTGGTTGTCAGAAATGTGCTGTGAAATGAGCTATATATTTAAAATACTAGTATCTGCGGCAGAAATCGAATCAAACCAGCAAACCTGAGCGCCACATTTTAGAAGTAACCACAGCCCCGTCTAACTGTTGCCAAATAAGCAGTAGATAATCCGTATGAGATAAAAGCAATCCTGCTCATTTTCACACTTTACCACACTAGCCGGAAAAATAGAGCCAAATGAGCTATATGCTTCATATGCCAGTTCTTGTTGCATAAATGAGATCAGAGTCGATAATGCTGCCCACGAGTAGCATACTGGGATGATAGCATAGGTCGGCAAAAAAAAGCGGAACTCACTCAAGAAATATATCTTGCGCTTTGGACTCACTCGGACTCCACTCAACAAAATTTCCCTAAGCCGAACTCACTTGGGCTCACACTAATCAAAATTTTCTTCCACCGGACTCACTCAGACTCAAACTCACCAAAATATTATTCACCCGGACTCACGGCTCAATCTGAGTATGAGTGAGTCCGACTGCGTCGACTCATGAGTGAGTTCGCCGACCTATGGATGATAGTATACAGATTCTTTTCAGTTTCTTTAGGACTTATGAGTTGTTCAAAGAGTAAAAGGTCATCATTTTCATTCTCTCAGTGCCATTTCGGAGCCCGTTTGTAGCAATTACTGACAAAAATCACAGTTTGGAGCACCATGGAGCAGCATTTCTCTTTTGGAGCAGTTTGGAGCAATTGGAGCAGCACTTCCATTACTGCAGGAAATACGAGTCTTTGAACCCAATTCCACATGAATGTTAATTTTCTAGAGCTGCTCTAATATGCATTCATCAGCTACACTAGTGGACGCCAACAGACAAAAAAAAAGGTAATTTGTGATCACGCAGACTTCCAGTAAGCAGCTTCTATTTTATGCCTAAAAATTTCTAGATTTCATCGCCCTGTCTAACTCTATGCAACCCACGGCCGTGTTTCCCAGCCCATCATGCAAAACACTGTTAATGCTGACAAAGGTAGATCAGTTTGCATAAAGGGCAAACTTCAGCATCAAATGAAACGTCACGGGTGGAGCACAGGTTGTGGGCTCCTTACAAAACACTCACCTTTGCAGCTCGTGTCAGCCTGTCTCCAGATTCACCGACACAAATGTTCAGGCACAGCTTGCGGATCCGAACCTCACGCATGGGGTTCTTCTCCTTGTCTTTCTTGTCCTTCCTCGGTAGTTTCGTCTGTAGCGAAAAAAAATAATTGAAGGTGGATACACGGCACATGTCGATGCATGCACACGTCTCAAATAAAACAACAGCAGCGATATTTTTTCATTCCTCAGGGGTACAAAGTGTCTACCACTGCCTTCCTGTCCTAAACAGCTTAATATGGCCCCGACATAACAGGCTGTTGAAATCAATGAGGTGCAACACGTCTATGTGTCGAAGTTCCGCTCTTAAAAGACAGGAATACTTCGACGCCGACGTTAGGTATGAGCTATATGCCTTGCATGGGGCAGCACCGGTATGCCTAACAGCCAAACTTTACGCCATTTAAAGAGGACTTGCTATCCACAGGGAATACCACGCAGTGAGAATCGAGATCTAATTTTACGGAGTGGCAACACAAGAGGGGGCTTCGACAACAACACTTGGAAACATACGCCTACGGGAGCCGTCAACGAAGACAGGCACAGGCACGTTGTTCGCGATTTCCAGTAGACATGCGCTTCGAGCAAACTGCACGCAACTCTCGCAAGGCTAACCACGCACAGCACATAACTTCAACACCTGCAAGCGCATCATGACTCGTACTGTGAACATAAAACCAAAGGACTACATAGAACCATGCACAACTACTCGCGGATAAAGGGGACATGCCCGGACATGAAACCATTGTAGCCTGGTCAGTCCTGGCTAAGAACACCAAGTAGCAGCGTATATCAACAGGAACGCCTAAAAAAATGCTACAATGTTCACTTGCTGCCTCTACATGAGCTCAACACTTCGTGGCAACATACACGTTGCGTTCAACATCTCCCTACGGACATGCAAACAGCAACCGCACAGACAAGTATTTCAGTCGTCGTAATAATATAACTATTTATTACACTTTATTGACTACGTTACGCCAAAGCAGGTGCCCTTGTATATCAGTTTGATGTAAAGACAAACGTTTCTGAGGGTGCAATTTTCCGATGAATATTGATTGAAAATGTCAAAAATTCCCAACCGTACCTTCGCCGTCATGTTGCCGACCGGAAAAGGGCTTGGCTTGCCTTGACTTGGCTGACACCGGCTCTTTTGCACACTTCCTCTATCCGCCACAACAAAAGCATTAGCGCTGCCATCGCTAGTGTTGGTGGTCACAAATCCAAGACTCGCGTCCAACAAGTTTGATTTCGCTATCTCAAAGGCCATGTTTTTCTGCATAAAGTTTAATATTATTAAAATGCGTTTGTGCTTGCGAATATCTCAAAGGCTGTGCTAACGCCAAAATTATCTTAGAAACCAGTTATTCCTGCTGTAATGTGAAAATTTTAAAAATGTTATTGAATTTGTGAATACTAATGAACAGTGATGGACGTCATTACGTCACTTGCCGGGACGTGGTGGCCAGCAGCGTATGTCTTGATGTGCACATTAGGTCACTCTAGTGCGCATATGTGCGCAGTCGTTAGATTTGTTAGATGTTGCCGCCACCTAGCTATTTCAGCTTATAAACCCGTTGTTTTGCTTCCATGTTGACAGAGAATTGTATGTTGACTATGTCGACAAGTGATGCTGCTTCCGAAATAACGTCGCGTATTTCGATCTCGGATGCCGCATTTTCATGCTTTTGTTAGAAGTCGCACATCGCTTCGAAGTTGTATAACGCTCTACAAACGGAGCAGACATGGCTAAAACTTGTTTTATCTAGGGACCTTAGACATGGCGCGCCTACAGCGCACCCCCCCCCCCCCCTTTTTTTTTTTTTTCACGAAGTGTCGCTTTCCGCGGGTTTTGAAACCTGGCGGGACAAAATGACACTAGATTTTGCTCAGTTGGTCATTGTTGAGCGCAATTTCATAACCTCCTTGATATGTTACTTCATTTATGAAGAGAAAGAAGAATACTGGGGCCATCTTGGAGAAAACTTCTTTTGCAGGTGGGAATGTTCCACGGATGAAGTATTTCGGTCCTCAAATTTGAATTTCAGTCAGATATGTGACACAGACAACCCCCCTACTTGTTTGTATTCTCCTACTATCGCAAGCCTCAACCGTATTCTGCACAGACCATCTTGACTGCTTCAAAAATCTTCAATGAAAGAACGAATGGGCCAAGGATACTTGGATGATGACGTGTCTCCAAGCTCAGGTCTTTTAATGGTTGACTCATCAATTCAGCTCCTCCATCTTGTAACAAATTGACAAGTTGGTGCTAGGTGCATAATTATTTTGTGCAGAACAACAGCGATAAAAAAAGAAAGACAAGAACGGGAGGCAAGACACACAGCGCTGCACTCACAACTCCATCACACTGCGACCATTTCGTCTACATAGTTATGATATCAACATGAGTACAGTCTAACTAACACAATGGGAAATTCCAATAAAGCAATGTAGTATCTATGTTGAATATGAGTAATTATTTACCTTTACTCATGTAAAGGTAACTCTCACGAAGTGGACATCAGATATATTGAAGCCAGTGCAGCGTACTGCCACAATTTTTCACACAGTGGGAGTAGTTACTGCCTACTACATTTGGTTTTAACTTAGAATATTATTTAACCGTATCCATGCTTCTCTTCTTCCCTAGGGATAAATACATATACAAAATGAATCATAAATGTTCATTCAGTCTGTTATAGACTGCAGATGAGTACATATATATTGAATTCTGTTTAACACATACTGTCGTCTGCTATGAGCTGGGTTCAGCTGTATTCCACACATCTTGGAAGACACCTCACACAACACGCTTCAAGCATCGCATTGCTTTAATGAAATATTCTTGTAGCTCTTGACTAGACACCATTAGGAAAAGGTGAAGAACTGGTGACCTGCTGCACAAAACAGTCTGTTTGAGTACCAGGGCCATGGCTGGTGCTGTCCATTGCCTGGCTTCAATGCAGTCAGCGGCTCTCGCTCACCAACTTTCCACAGCCTCACTACTTTGTCATGTCCCGCTGAGCACACAGTTTGTTCGGACGCATTGTAGCTGAGTGGCATTTTCAGCCCGTTGTTGCAGTGGCCGCTGAATCTCTGCACAATGTGCTTGTTCCGGAGGTCCATCTAAATAATCGATAGGCACAAATGAGAAAAAGGCGTGCACATTTAGTCCGTACACTTTTAATAAGCTGCTCCTGTCCTAAGCAACATGTACTGCCATTAGTCACTAAAAAGAAGCGCGTCAGTGTAGAATAGCTAAGCACTCTTTCGAATTTCTATTTTGCTTCATAGGCGTGCGAAGGGTGCCACATTAGATGGGGCACCACAGCCTAGTACCCATTCTCCCCCCCCCCCAACTTTTACGACAAGTTACAAAATAAACCAAATAGCTCACTTGCACAAACTGCACGAATTCTTTCCAGTGAAACATACATTTCAACCTTCATACTTAAGGGACACTAAAGAGAAAAATGATTTTTTGCGTATTAGTAAAGCAGAATTCCATAATCCCGAAAACGCCACTCTTACCGTGAGACGACGCTTGGTAAGCGGGCAAACACGCGAAAAGAAAATGGGGGTGGAGACGCCACTTTGAGATTCCTGCCCCAAACACTGTGACGTAAAAGATTTTGATGGTGTCTACTAGGTCCTACGTAGTTCCTAATCAGTAAAAATGAGGTACAGTGTCATCTGTGGGGGCCATAGACCTAACGTATGAACTTTCAGAAAATTTCACCGTGTGTCCACATTGTAAGTTGGTTAGGCCGGGTTAGTGTACAGCATGCTTCAGAAATTCGTGAGCAGCAGTGAAGATGAGCCAATGTCGCGAAAATACGAAAAATACATTTTGAAATTCGTGACGTCACGTGCCGAGATTTCGGCTTGAAATTTAAAAATGAAACTTCAAAGTTGATTTTCTCCTTAAATAATGAACTTATGATGGTGAAACTTACGGCATTAGAGTTCTCAGAGTACAGTTCATCAATCTAAATCAAGTCATTGTTTCACTTTAGTGTCCTTTTAACGGCAGTTGCCATGCTGTTTTCAAGCAACCGAGTGCTTTTCTAAGCTGATACCAAATGCAGCCGCACATAGTCAACAATATCAGAGCTTTTAGTAATGATTTCAGCACAGATATATGAGCTTCCAATCGATGCTTGCAATACAAAAACATTACAAAGCCAAATTTATGTTCCACTGCCCCTCCCACAGTGCACGCTTGTTGCTTAAATTATTAATTCTGTGATAATGGGCCCATTATTAGAAAATGTAAATGAAGGCAAACCTTTTATATCTACAACATTATGCTGAAACTGCAGTGCTGCCACTGCTACACCAGAATGACGTCACAGATATTTCTGAGTGTTTTTTCCGCATTATGGTGATAGGAGTGCAACAGGTGTTCAGAAAACTGAAAGCCTAGTCACCGTTAAGTTCAGAATACAATTCAGTCATATCTCTGCTGACAAAACAACCAACAAGGCTACAGCCGACATTATCTAAATTTGTGATGTTAGGGCCAAGCTGTTGTAGGAGCTTCAAGACTGTGTCGCCATCTCTAATTAGCTTTTTCTTAAGGGGACCAACAACCGCCCAGAACATGAAATGAGATAACTTCACTTATGGAAAGATTGACCGTCAGAGTGACTGAAACCAACTTTGTTTTTTTTTCATGAGAGGTGGATTTATATTTTCATTTCTTCATTGAAAGTCGCGAAAAATGATCTGTGGCGCCTCTGGCGGCCAAAAACATGAACAATCCAATGTACCCGGCCACGTGACCTATGATTGCTGTACGCGGTCGACGATTTTTTTGTTAGTATTGAAGTATTGTTAGTTTCTTTATATTAAAAGATATTACTCCATCAAAACGTACATAAAGGCCTGCGTTAGTAGTATACATTAAAGTGGTGCTGCCTTCACGTGACGTAATGATTCCATGCTCGTCAGCGCGTCTTAAGCAACTTTTCAGCGTGCTCATGCAACCGTGCGCACAGTTTCCAGGTCACTAAGATTTTGGAGCGACATAGTTTTGCTACCAACACTTCGTCTCAGAAATAACGCGCACCGCTACTCGGCGCAACCGTACATATTCATAGTAACATTTTTCGATGACTTGGCTTGGCTCGTGTATCGAGAGAGTAACAACACTGGGACAAGCCACCCATGATACAGGCAACCTTGGGCACAGGCGCATACAATGCGGTACAAATACAGGGAAGGTGTATAATGCCACATCATCTAATTGCAACAGCTTGTTATTTTCAAGAATAGTTGAAAAGCTTAAAATAGAGGTGGTTAAGCATAGTTACAGGAACTCCTGCGAAAGCAGAATGACGACAGCTTTCACAAAACGCGAGAAGGGCTGGCAGCATCGCTATCAATTCTCAGCGTTGCTGGAGGAAAGGTACATCCATGTTTAGAGCCTTTCAGATTGAAAAATACTGCTTGTAAGATAACTACGTGCTTTTTTGGGATTAAATACTGCAGCTACAAACACAATGAAGGGTGAGCTTTCTGTCGAGCTGTAAAAAAGTGGGTCGAGAAAAATCAGTTGTCGGTCCCTTTAATGCCCCTTCTCATGCTAAGAACGGCTTTTTCTTTTCATTGCAAAAGAGATGCATAATAATACAGTTAAACATATTTTTCTCTTTGATGTCTCTTAAGTAGTCGGTGAAAGGTATGGTTATTTAGAGATAATTCAGCCGCTTTCTAAATGACCAGCTACACACTACAGTAATTTGAAACAGCACATATCACAAATTAGGATTGTCCCACTACTCTCCCACCAACCTTTAAAAAACATGGCCGCTGGCCAGTAGCATCTGACGCTAAAAATACTTTTGTTAAGTGAAGTTTTCATTATAAACAGATACTATTCATTACATGTAAATATCGACAAGAAAAACTTCAGACTCACTTTGTTACAACCGACAATTCCACGTATACATGTTTAGTACATCAAAGTTAAAGCTGCATACCTTCAACTCTACTGCATATCAGGAGGGAAAAGGAAATGTGTAGATTAAAGGTCATAATACCAATGCCAGTACTCAAGAGAAATTCTGGAATCATATTCAACATAGAGACACTGGTGCATTCCTTTGCCCTGCTTATTGGTAACTACGGTCACACGAGGGACAGTAAGCAGTCAAATGCATGGCACACAACTCACCAAGGCCAGATTTCCATCGTAGGCACTTGCAATCATCGTCCAGCGAGAGTCAATTACTCTGAGGGACACCACACCACGATAGAGAGGAATCACGAAGGCATGCTTTGAATGTGGTCGGTCGCGCAAGTCAGCGCACATCACATTACCACGGTGTGTTCCCACAAACAGCAGGTTGCCGTCTTCACTGAACTCCACACTGAGCGGGCTTTCACAGCGAGTCCACACGATGGTCCCCACCGATCCAGCCTCTTGCATTCGCAGCAGTTGTATCTCCTTTTCCAAGCCAACAGCGAAGGCCCGCCCTCCCGTTGAAATGGCACAGCTACGTACAGCTTCAGAAGTGGGAGGACACATTATGAGTGATAATCCGGCATTGATGGAATACAACTTCACGAAACTTTTCATGCCTGACATGCAGTCTGAGGGAACATATGCACAAAATGTTCGGGTTGTTCCGTCAGCTTGACGATAAACACTGATGTCCACCACCTGAAATAAAAGTGCAAAAGTAAAATACACTAACGTTGAAATGCAAATAAGGCAAAAGTTCAGGGGGGAAGATGCAGGCTTGAAGCGATGAAAAATCCTTCAGTGATACCCCATGCTCAAGAATTTTTCACCACTTAAAAGTTGTCGCCTGCACAAGAGCCAACATACTTTTGTACATGCCGTTCACATACATACATTGGTAGAAAATTTGGACTTGGGCTTTCTTGGATGAAGAAAACTTGGTACAGGACACAGTGCTTGTGTGTGCCATTTGCTCATGTACTTCGCTAAAGTACTGTTCCTTCGCACCATGTACCAACCAGAATAAGAAAGCATGCCCTTATATTGAAATATTGAAAATTATGCGTGCCTACTAAAAAGACATCTCCAGTACATAAACACTACAACTGTATGAACCTACTCGAAACCTAGACACGTAGAGTGTGGCTTGTGTGTTTTCAGTGCAAACTGTACTTCTGTGACTGCATGGTTCGAAAGTGTTGGTGAAAGAGTGACATCTGTGACTGGTAGTTAACTTTACATTCACGCTAAACATCACTCCCGCGATGAACAATAGCTAGAAAAAAAAAAAAATTGGCGATCCTTTTGTACTTGTTTATTTATTGTGCGCTCCACAGGCTAATATTTGCGTTTTTGCTAAGCACATATGTGGACGAATTACCTTGTGGGCCGGATATGAGGCGATAGTTTTCATGCAGTCACTCGTAGAGTTGCCGAAGTCGATCAAACGGAGGACGGAGCCGCGACGGCCATCTCCCGTTTCCGTAGCCCACGCGCCGACGCATACTGCTGCATCCGAATCCCGCAGTCCCGAAAGGTAGGTGCACTCCCCGCCGTTTTCGATTTGTGCATGCACGGTGCCTTTGAGCGACGCCATGCGCGCGCGTTGCACCGATGCAGCGAAGCTGCTGCACGGCAGTAGTCCAATCTGCATGCGACACAGACTCCGGGGCAGTGCGGTGTTGCCGCTGCGCTGTAGACTCGCTTCGACGACTTCCTGGCACTTCTTGTCCGACAGCTTGGCATCGATGGATGCCATCGTGAGCGGGTTGTGCCTGTTCTGGCCTGGCGTGATTCGAAAGTAGCGTCGCTGAGAGGCGTCGTAATAGAAGCCCGGCAAATGAAACGCATCGTCCTGCCCGTTGTCGCCTCCCGACGAAGCAGTGCTGTCCATCTGATCACCGTGCCTACCACGGCGTCGTTGACGTTGCCGACTCCGACTGCCTCTCATTCTCTGTCCGTCCCTGCACAGCTGTAAATGTGTATCTGTTCTAACACAAGACACTTTGCCAGCGAACACAGTACTCCTTCACACATAGAGTTTGTACTTTACATAGTCTAGCCTCTGTTGTACCGCCACATAATTTGTACCACACGACCACACTGCGCTTGCATTATATTGGAATTGGATTTGACTTGACTTGGATTTCGCTCCTTATGACCACGGCTAACTATGAAGCAAACTGACGTGAGAGAAAAGTGATTCTTCAAAGTTGTGAACAGTGCATTCGCACGTTACGTTGCTTACTGTTTCATTATCCGTCGGCGCGATTTTTGTAGATGCTGCTTGCTTATTTCAACCAGTTAGTCATCTCATGCATGATTCATTGAGCTAAGCGGCTAAGCTGTTTTCCTCTTCTTTGGTGTTTATTTTACTACGACCGCGCACATTACATTCTCTGCGTCACTCTGACCAGAAAAATGCGCTGCGCTCGAACGCTGCAGATCGAGACCCTTGTTCTTTTTTTTTTCTTTGTGTTCGCTGTACCCCCGGGAGCAAGCTAGCAAGCTTCCTCTAGCGACACGTGCGGCCGCATGCTGTTCGCTTCGTTTTCATTGGCTTCAGTGAAAGCTGCATGCGGGCGTTGGAGGCTGCCGCAGAGGCAGCAGCGGAGTCGTGCTGGATTGCGTCGCATAGCGTAAAAGATGAGCGCAGCACGCCAGGCGTTGTTGGTATCTCTCGCGCGTTTATCTGCTGATCGCGAGGATATGCTGCCGCGGACCACAAGCCCTCTTCAGTGCGTCGGTGCGCGGTCGTCCTGACGCGATGTCGTCGGCAGCGGGCAACGCGTCCGACACGGTGCACGCGTTCACCATGGGCACCTACTTCGCGACGTCCGTGTGCCCGACATGGCTACCCACGAACCACATACTCTTCCAGCTGGCCAACATATTCCTTTTCCTCTCGTACATGGCACCCGCGGGCCTCTACGGACTCCTGTACCTGCGCGTGTGCCTGACGGTGGGCAGCTTTTTCTTCGCCCTTTGGGGCTACGTCATTCTGTGCGCCTTCGACACTATGGTGTGGAACGCCTTCTTCACTGCCATCAACCTAGTTCATGTGTGCGTGCTAATGTATGTACTGCGGCCGGTGCGATTGGCGCCCCACATGGAAGTCGTGTACCGCGAGCTCTTCCAGCCGCTCAAGGTGTCGCGCCAGCAGTTCCAGGCGGCCGCGTCGTGCGTCAAGATGCTCAAGGATGTCGAGCCGCAGGAGACGTACGCCGTGGAGCACGTCACGCGCGCAGACTGCCTCACGCTTCTGCTGAACGGCAGATTCCTCGTGTCTCACAAGGGCCGGCCGCTACAGATCGTCGATCGCCTCGAGTTCCTCGACTCGCCCGAGTGGTTCGGCGTGTGCGGCACCTCTGGCGACAAATTCCAAGTGACCATGACGGCAATGGATCGCTGCCGCGTGGTCGTGTGGAACCGCGACAAGCTCAAGCTCACGATCAGCGGCGACACCTTCCTGCAGGCCGTGTTCGACAACGTAGTCGGCAAGGACGTCGTGCGAAAGCTGCTCTTCGTCACCGAATCCACGCAGAACAACCCGAACGCCGAGAACGCGTCCGAGACGACCAAGCTCCTCATCCAGATGAAAGAGAAAGCTGTTCGCAAAGCGTCTCACGCAGAGAAGGGTGAGACGATGCGAGTAGCTCACTGCACAGTCATCACTCCATCGCCGCATCATATGAAGAATTTCTGGTCCACGGGCATTCTACGCATGTTCGAGCAGCTCTGGGAAAAGAACGAGTACAAATGACGCAGCTTTTGAACTTTCCTCGCCGTTTCATGCACTGGTTCAATTATTCGAGCGGGCAATCTGGGAGAAAAATTTGTTGTCATTGTTTGAGCTCTGCAATCACTTGTAATGGCCTGAGCCATGGCATGACACACAAGCTAAGCAATGCGCAGCATAGCATCTTTATCTATAAGTGTAGACTCCCACACTTTGTAAGAAGCTTGTGCACAAAGGTTGGTGGGTTGACAAAGCGTGATGTGAATTGATTTTGACTTCCTTTGAACTTTTCTGGTTTTTTTTTTTTTTTTTTTTTTTTTTTTTTTTTTTTTTTTTTTTTTTTTTGCGGCTTAAGATTGGCGCGGCTTTCCTAGCTGCTTAACTATGCCTTTTAACGTGATGTCTCAAATGATAGTTGCCTGCTATCAACAAGGTGTCTGGGAGTTCGCGGGCTAATAGAATTTGCATTAAGTGAGCAGCTTGCTAACCAAACAGTGACGCTAGGCTAAGCTCTTGCCTACAGATGTCTGAATGGGAAATCAAGCAATTAAGTATGAAACGATCTAAATGCGGCATGTTTTTAATACCATTTTAGTCTCGGCACAGCCACTTAGTATTCTGGTACATGCATTCCTTATACATGGTCCGAGTACACTGCCATTCAACACATTTTCTGGCAAATTGCTCCTACACTTCGCAAGGCAAAGCAATATTAGTCCAACGTGTTTTTGGATTATGTGCGAATACCTCAAAACAGATGCTAGCTTCAGAACTTCTACTTAATTTGGGCACCTTGCATTTGTCACCTTAAATTACAAAATCCTGATGTGCTGAAGTGCAGCTTACGAAGCAATTGGAGAGCTTTAGAACAGCTTTGTCCCTAGAACTCTGTGCCGTAATTTACTATGATGTCTCTACTGCAATGCATTTAGGAGCTGCTACGACTTCACTGAGACTTGCTACGAGAATTATATTACAAGCTTTGAGCTGAGCTGCAAAGTGTTGAGCTGCTTTATAGATCAGACCTAAACTGAAGTGCCCGGAAAGCATTTTTTTTTTTAAGATAACCTCTGATAGCGTTCTCCCCCTTATTCCTGTGCACTTATCAAGTATTAAGTTGCTCGTGGCACCTGGCGATTCATGTATATGAACACGAGCAAGTTTTTAAAGTACGCCTATACATTTCCCTCTTGCCGAAAGAATACTATCTAACCATATTGTGCACGAAATCTTTCCTTACACCTGGGCTAGCATTAATTTCATCTCACTGAACCGGTAGCTCGCTTGTCATGACCAAAAGTGGTACATTTTAGTTTGGCCTGTTATTTAAAAGATCATTCACGACTGACACCTCTTATGACTCGGATAAGAGTTGAACAGTAGTGCAGCCGTGTTTGCTTTGCAGAAATTGTATCGGCACTTTGGAGACACCTAGCCTTAAAGCACATGCTTGCATTTTAATTTGCAGTTTTCCAAACACGTGTCAAGCAGCTAAAGATCATCCAACTTTAAAGTTGTTTAATTTTGTTCAAGTTATTTTTTACCACATTTTTAGCAGTAGATACCTGAAAAGCAGTGCTCACCAGACATCTCTCGTCAATTTCACACCTGGAACAAGCACCCTAAACTGAACAGTTAATATTTTAGTGTCTTTTTAACCTCTCACAACAATATTGCAGTTTATTGCACAAGTTGCGTGCTCTTGATGAGGTAATGCAGCCGAAAAAGAAGTTCACTGTACGCACCTTGCAATTTTAAAAATGGTTCATGCTAAAAGAGCAGAGAGGCATGGCCTCCCGATTCTGACATGGAAGGTAATTGTTTTTCACATTGAAAAAGATGGATTCGAATTGCATTCATACAAACACAACGTTTGTCTTCAACTACAACACGTTTTCGCACCCCGAGCCGCTCGCAAGTGTGCCCGATACGTAGTAAAGAAATAGTACCTTGTAAAGAAAGAGCTATGTGTGCTCAAAGAAAAAGATAACTAATGGCAACGGCTGCCTAGAATCGTATGTAAAAAATTGCAAAAATTGGCACTTCAAATGCTATGAGAGTACTGCACGTCTGTGCAATGACTTCATATAGTCATCGTAGTTTTCATTTTCCATTGAATGCGATGCAGACGTCTAGTCACAGCAGCAGTAGTTGTGCACAAGCTTTGCCTGCTTTTGTTTCTTTGGTATGCACAACAGTTGTACGGCTTAGCTCTTGACAGTTGTTTGTTACACTGGCAAACTTCCTGTCAAAACATGGGCTGGTATAATCTAATTACCATCTGTCGTCTGCCTCTGGCTGCCAATGCTTGCGGAGCACCATCTAGACTGTCGATGAAGCGCGTGAAGGAATAGCTTTGAATAGATTTGTTAATCTATTCTTTTCATAGTAATACTTATTGTTGCAGGCTGGCTGCATTGGTGTCTGTACGTCCTTTCATTTCTGTATCATTGTAATTGCCCCAATATATTTCATGAAGCTGAACGTTAACGAATAGGAGTGCAAAAGTAATATTTGATGTGAAACTGAATTCCTTGAAACGTTCTTACAGCTTATATAAAATGATGTTCACATCCCAGTATTTGTAATTTTAGCATTAAAAGGACATGTGGAGTCGTTTTCCAAACAACGTAGGCTGCTACACATAGGCTTTTGTATCTCATGCCTGTACTATGCCCCCTAGGGATGAAGTTCGTTTTACTTCCATGAGTATTGTGGTTATTAGGGAAGAGTTGGATATTTTGCAGTATTCAAACACTAGCTGAAGAATATTTATATTTACAAATAGCAGCTATTAGGTCTAGTATTTTTAATTGTTAAATATTTGCACGCCTATTAACAAAGCACATACAATATGCACTTGACTACCTTTTTTTTTTTTTTTTTTTCAGGCTTTCCTTTTGAAGTGGTTAAATGCAGAGAGATGCATAGCCTGACTTGCCATTAACTCGCCTAGTGCTGCCCAAGTCTACTTAATTCAGCCATGTATTGTGTATTGTCTGGTAGCGTCTAGGTTTAGGGCTCATTCACACTGGCAATTTGCAGTAGTCGTGCGACCAAGTTGATTGCAAGTATTCGTAAATGCTCGCTTTTACCGAAAAGCTGCCATTTTGGGTCAGTCAAACAACTGCAGTCACAAAGCTTGTGAAACAATGAGATCCACAGCAACACGACGTCCGCTTGTTTTACTGGATGATGGCAGTACAATCAAGACGCCAACAGCGCGAGTCGTGAGGCACTCTAGTATGATGACTGGTATATCACGCTGGCCAATATTCATTGTTTGCCACAGTTCGCTTCTCAGTAGCCTGTCGCAATAGGTCGTGCGATTTGAGCCAGTTGCCTTTGTGAACGAGCCCCCCCCCCCCCCCCCCCCATGTGTGCAAACAGATATGTGCTCTTCACATGACCTTGAGTGATCCCCTATTTATTTATTTTTTTCATTTTCAGACGACGGTTTGGTGAGCGTATGGAGCTGGGGCCGGAGACCCTGCTACGGTTCAGACCCCGAGACGGCGGTCTAGATTCACCGGTGCCTCATTCGCTGAGAGGTCACACATCATGGTTGCCAAATACATTTCTCATCATTAAACTGTTTTTCCGCGTTTCAAACATTGACAGTTCTTTTGTCACCCACCTTGGATTCCAGTTTCCGGACATCACAACCATCGATCACACGATGGCTTGTGAGAACGCTGGCTCCATTCAAACACAACACAGACCACTGACGTGTGGCATTTTTTTTATTTTCCACTCCATGAATGTGTGACCATGGCACTGTGAGTAAGGGAGATGAGTTCTTGCTGGTGCAACAACACAGCTGCTGCGATTAGCGCGTGCGGCACAAGATGCTTATTTACAATGGCTTTGCGGAGGAAAAGGTTTTGAGATCCATGCTAGTACGAAACTAACTTCTGCAAGCACTGCCTAAATGACCACCAATGAATGTAATGACGATGGATTTTGTTTCTCCTCAGAATGTGGCTACTTAGTGGCTCAAGCAGCGGCCACTGCCTTGCAGGACCAAACTCCGTATGATCTACGACACTAGCTAGCGCCACGAGATGAGAAAGGCCGGTTGTGTTCCCCTGGCCGAGCGTCTGTGTCGAAGAACAGTTTTTTGTAACACTTAAAAGAACAAAGTTGCCGAGACAAGCCACAATACCAACAAAAAAAATTTGTTCTAACCTTGTCGATGTCTCTTTCATGGCCACCTGCACACCTTGAGAAGCCAACCTATAGCTGCCGGAAAATCTTTTCACAAAGTGGCGAGGCTTGGGAGATTCTCAGACAGACGATGTAGGATTGACAACTGGTTATTGATGCTCATTAACCAGTTAACGACGCTCATTTTGATTCTCGGCGGGGACAAGTGTGCCACATATTGGGCAACGGTGTGGCCACTTACGAACTGTACTTGAGTAATGCTGGCCCTGTGGCTATTACACAAGGTGACGCTTGGAATGTCCTTTGGAAAACTTTCTTCGTTGGCTTGCTAGGAATCGTTGCTGACAAAGTACCGTCAGCAGAAAAAGAAATCTGAGGATGGGAGTGTGCAGCCTGCAGGTTTCCCGCAACAAAGTGCTTTGGTCATTCTTGAATTTAGAAATATACAATGGTTGATAAAGGCTCTCTGCCTATGTTTTTTAAGCTTCAGTTTGCCCAGCAATACCACTCATAAAACTTTCACGTGTCTTATATAAATCAGACTGCCTCACCATGAATTAAAAAGTGCTATACATCTGAGAAAAACCAATGCTGCATCAATAATTCTTATTAGTATGTAAAAAAAAAAAATGCAAAGGACACAGCATTGAAACAATTGCACATGTAATTCTTATGTCTCATTATCTTGGGCTGAAAGACTCGAGCATTGTGTCTAGTGAGCAGCACGCTGCACACTCCCACATCGACGCATGTTATGCTGATACCTTCAACGGCAAACGGCCTTCAAGCAAATGGCCTTCAACGCCAAGTAGCTGAGCCGCGCTGCGGTGCAGGCGGCGGAGGATCCCTGCGCTGGACCAGCAATACCTTGCGGCCACCACTCAACATCACGGGTCTTGCAGAAACCCGCTCCCCCGTAGTTGTCGGCACGCGTTTGATGATTTCGACTCGTTGTGTTTGCTGCTGCGGTTGCTGCTGCTGCGCATTACCTGCATGAAAATGGACGCTTATAAATACGCAATCCCACCCGAGAGTTGACAGCTTTAGCTAGTCTTCAGGTGCATTACCATTCGTGACCCACCAGGCTAATGGAGATGGCAGTAGCAGAAACACGAATGAGAGGACTGTTTGGTTAAACGACTCCTAGCCTGGCATTCTTTCATCATGTGTATTTATTTGGTGCAATGGAAAAACAAAATGGTGGAAACGAACTGCCTTCTGTCCGGTATCATTCTATTGCTGCACTATACTGTTATACCGGGACAAAAAAACAAAGACCAGATACACAGCCTTATTCTACCTGGTAACATTTTCTACTTTGTAATGCAAATGAATCCTGGGGTGCTATCCTGGAGCAATTCTATCATTTTTTTTTATGCCTCTCAGCGTCATTAGCTGTCTGCCATTAGTCAAAAGGCGTGGCCCGGAAAATTCGACTCGCGGCAGACGGCTAATGGTAGTGAAAGGCGTAAAACAAAGTCATAATTGCTCCGCGATAGCACTCCTGTAAAGCCCAAACGCAGTTCCCCACCAAGGGTAATGAGAAGATTTTTCTGTTTTGGAAGTGGAACGTTTATTCCATTTCACAATACAGGAGAGCCGTTTTATTACTTTGCAAGCATTGGCGCTAAATAGGCTGAAAAGGGAGCAAGAGGAGCTGTTCAAAGCTCGACCAACGTCCTTGTATAGCCACCCCATGGGGGAACAACCTGTTCATCGATTGTAGATGGGCCAGTAAAAACGTACAAAAACGGGGCGACAGAGGAGAACATGCAGACAAAATGTCTATGTGTTCTGCTCTGTCGTCCCATTTTGGCACGCTGTTTCGCACTCTATTTGTTCACTATTTATTTTTCCCAATACACTAGCAAATCAGGGCTTTATTGAGCTATAACCTAATCAGTAATTCGTTTAGTTAGCCACAACTGAAAACATACTCTAGAATATGTTTGCTACGGTTAAATCATTATTTCAGGGTGCCAAGCTTGGCACAACACACTATGAGATGGCCATTAACTTCATTGAAAGTTGTGCCAAACAAAGAAACGAGCCCTCAAAATTCCCTTCTTTCATTCAGGATGGTCATTACTGTGTTGAGCAAGCATTAGAGCAAACGGAGCGAAAATCCAAATACTGCCACTGAAACTGGCTGAAACTTGAGGTCTCTTAGCATAAACCTTGCGACAGAAAGCATGGCAGGAAGCTCTCCACAACTATATGAAAGTGGCAGTAGTTCAAACCACCCTTCCAAACCTCTACATGTACTGCCGGACTGTAAAAGTAAAATTCTTTTTTTTTTAAGTTTACGGAACTCCTGCAAGTCACGGGGACTATTGAACTTCCGTACACTTTGCCATAGCTTCTAATATAGGGGTTTATTGTGGTGACTGTGCATGTCAATGACAAAGCAAAATTATTGCTTCTAAGGTTAAATGTGCTCGCTGTGAAGGATGTCCCCCCCCCCCCCCCCCTTTGTTGCCAGTGCTTCGCTCCGAAAAATGCCCGCCCAGAGTTCACGAAACATGTGCGCGCACGTAAGCAGTGACGTAGCTTTCGAAGTGTAGGACGACACACACACACAATATTTTCTAGCGGAAATTCTGTCCAGGCCTGCAAAATGACGCGTCACCGGCTCCTGATACAAACTGGTGCGTGCGAAAAAAGGACTGTGACGTCAAATATTTGACGAGACGCGCGCAAACGCATGATACGCGCGAAAGGTCTTGCACCTCCGGGACCCTCTCTTGCTCCTTCGGCCACTATCTCCACATCCGTAGAGCGCCGAGAAAAAAAAAAACGTAAATAAAGCGTAGATAAACATCCGCACCCCGCGCGACTGGCACTCCATACTTTTCCGCCCTTGCCGGGGCTCTGCGAAAAAAGGGGTTCGGCGTTGCTTAGTCCCGGACATATCCCACACACTTTTATTGCTTTTACAGCCACGCGTAGCTAAAGTAAAAAAGGGAACCGGAACAGACGAAGACATGCGGAACTCCCGCGAAAGGAACGCTATTCTTGGAGTACCGAGAGGTCTATTTTCTGCACGGTTATGACAGCCGGATGAAACGTTGGATGCAAGCGAGCATCGCAGACGTGCAACGCGGGAAGTCGGATTAAAAGGGAAAAGAAAAAGCTCAAATTTAATTAAGCGCGTAGCGCTTCGCGTTCGCTTCGTCAACCGGCTGCAGACACAATTGGGAATGGAGCTCACGCCAGCGAGCGCATGCGAGCATAGCGCGATCTCGAACACTTGACGCGCAAGGCAATGAATTATCAGTCGCGACAGCGGCGCGATAAGTCACGGACGATGCGGGCAGCGTTCTCCGCTCCAGTCGCAAGAGGTATACGGGGTTATCTTCAAGATTTCTCAAAACTCGACAGGCCGCGTTTGCAGTTTCCCGCGAACGTGAGCGGTTTTCGCTCGACTAGATCACCATGGTCAATCGAGTACCGCTCGTTCGCATTGAACTGTCGTTGAAGCAAAACGGAAGTGACAGGGATCTCGCCTGATTCGGACCGAATTTCTCGGTCGTCGATTGGTCAGGTAGCGTAAGCGTGCGACAAGAAACGAATAGATTTGAAGAAGCCCGATGGCGTTTGAAAAGCGCACCCATACAATGCGGGTGTCACACGGTGCACTTTCGAATGCGACAGCCGCGCCCGATTCGGGGCGATTATCTCGGTTGCCGATTGGCTCATTTGCGCAAGCTGCGGAAAGAAGCGAACAGGAATCGAGACGCTCGAACCCAGTCGGGGTCGATGGCCGTTGAAAGCGCAAATCGTACGCGACGCCTGTATAATATAATCCGAAGGATTCGGGCGCCTCCGACGGCACGCTGTTTTTTTTTTTTTCTTTCCCTTCGTTCACTTTAATCCTATGCTTTAATCAATTTCCATTTATGCCGCAATTAGTACACTACAGTTGAAAACTACAAATAATGTCCCTATCCCTTTTGGCTTCATTGCACACAAAGAAAAATGACTGTGTTACTCTTTTTGATGAATCCTGGCTTGCCACGCATATGACTCTCTTTTTTTAAAGTGACACGATAACTCTCCCTTGTGTCCCACGACTCTCCGACGAGAGTATAATGATCTACTAAGAGAGTTCACGTGTCTCCCTAAAGAGAGTCATATACGCGGCAAGTTATCACTCACAAAAAAGAAGCTTTTTCCTTACAGTGTAGGATGTGTCTATGGTCGGATAAAACATACAAGTCCGGAGAAGCGCCACTTAGAAGAACGAAACACGACAGGCGATAGCCTCCGCGACTAAAGAAATAGTCCCGCCCATGCACTCGGCACGTTCTCCGAAGGTTGCGTCACCGGACGTCCGGCTCATGACGTCAATCTGGAGTGCACGCCCATTTGTTAAAGGCTTGCGTGCATCATCAGCCTTTGAGGACAAAATGCCGCAGGCTAAAGTTGCATCCAACTATAACAAAGAAAAACGAGCCCTTCAAACCATTCCCCTTCTTTCATATCTTTCATATAATACTGGCGTCACACGGTGCCCTTCCAAAAGTGACCTACGCCCGATTCGTATTGAATTTCTTGGTTGCCTACTGGCTCGTTTGCGCAGGCTGACGAAAGAAGAAAATCAAAATTCAAACTCTTACGAATCAGGCACGATTATGGTCAAAAGCACACATTGTGATTCCCGTAAAATAAAGGAGTCACGGTATTTATAAGCTTTTAAAAGGGGCCCTGCAACACTTTTCCAAGTAGCCATGGAATTGATTCACTAAAGGAGCTTACTGCCTCACGAATTCATCGCCGCAAAAATTTTTAGAATCTGTCCAGTACGAGCGGAGTTACAAAGATTCTCTCTCCTCTCGTCCCGACGAAAGCGCTGTAAGCCAAGCAGGGAGGGATGCCACGGGGAAAGAAAATACGTCACGCGCGCCTCGTGACCATTGAGCACTTTTTCTTTTTGTTTTCTTCGAATACGCGGCTTTTCAGTGCGATCGCGCGCGCACGCGTGGACAAGTCGCGGCCTCCCGCGGAAGCCCCAGTAACGACCGAGCGCGCCATGTTGACGAGTGATTTTTGAGCTTGTAGCGTCATTTGTCGAGAGAAGAGAAAGCAATTTTTAACTGACTGAGAATTTATTGTGAATTCCAGGCCGCGTGCTGCGCTATAATATTTGGCTCGCGTGTTCTCGGGAGCCTCGACTACCGATCGCCAGCGTTTTCTGACCATACTCAAAAAGTGTTGCGGGGCCCCTTTAACGGCGATCGAACCCGATTTGGGTCGAATTTCTTGGTCTGATTGGCTCATTAGCGCAAGCAGCACAAATAAGCCAATCGCGATAGAGAAACTCGGTATTGATTGAAAATGCACCGTGTGACACACGCATTAGTGTTTCGTCTAAGTACAATATCAATCAGCTACAATACAACTGATAAGCCCCACTTTGACGTATAATGACTCAAGGTTTGAACAAAGGGAAAAATTTTAGAACTGACAGTTCCTTCAGGCAAGGCGAAGGAGAGCACAGGCAAAAGCGTACGCTCTTACGTGACCCTCTTGAAAAAGTATTGACATGATTTTGAGGCATCGCAAGGACATTTCTCATTTCCTAGGTATGCAGTGTTAATGCTCTCTACAAACTACAGCCAGACAACACATATATGAAACGTTTCACACTGATTATAAGTTTTAGCTGCCCAGCATCCACAGGCCACTGAACCAACGCAACTACCAGGGCAGCATCTGAAACAGGGCATTGCTATGCCGTATAAGGGAGCAGGCACACTTGAGCAAGATGCTCCATGCTACCTTCCCAAGAGGTGATCATGTTGCAGAACCACCGCAACCAAAAGTGTGAATCCAATATGTGACTCTCTTTGTATGAAACACTATGATGAGCCTCGCCCTGCTACATAGCTCTGACAGCTCCCTCATATGGCAGCACCTGCACAATGCCGTGCCAGAATCTGCACTTGCTGCCTCAGGTACACATGACATGAAAAAAATTTTCTACAATATTGCTTTTACCAAGAAGATGCTGTTCAGCAGGACTTTTGCTTAAGTGTCGCGAAGTCCAAGCACAGAGGCATACCTACAGAAATGTTCCGCATGTCATTCCTAACATTCCATATGCTTCCTTACGGACTCCGTATATTTCCGTAAAAATCTTACAGAAACATGTGGAATACTGGAATGTCTCACTAGGCATTTTTGCATTTTGCTATCAAAATGCAGCTGCTGCAACGAGGAATCAAACGTTTGCTCTCATCACGATATGTTTAAAATAGTTGTGAACATTTTCAATACATGGGTACTAGCAGAGTACTGAGGTGTTTCTACATGAGATTTTCAATGGGTTGTAACAATTGTTTGATAGTGACCAAAAACTTCCCCTATCTGGGTTCAACTCAGTACCACACCACTCCTGATGCTTGCAGGCTTGGATTGCTATGAAGAGATACGTAAACTGCTATTTGTTTTTCTCAATTTGTAGTCAAGAACGCTGTGAACTGATAAGCCAAACGGTATTATTGTACCGCATGGAGCAAGCAATTCGTCCACTTTATGTACCATCTCCTACATTCATGCAAGGTGGCACCTGGCATACTACATATGTACAAGCTTCCTCCCCCAGATACTCTGTCTCCAAGTCTGCACAATTGACCCTGCTGTGACAGTCCTCAGCGAAACAAATTGTTTTCTTCAAAATTACTTGTACATTTGTCAACGAACGCTGGCTCTCTTTTATGCACCAAGCAAGCTAAATGCCTTGGCAGAATCTCTTCGCATTTGGCTTGTGGACCATTGCAGGAGATGCTCCTGTCGCCCGTACTACGAAAAAGCCACAGTGCTGCGCAGCTGCGCGTTAATTGACATTTCACCAGCAAGAAAACAACACTGATTTTTTACGGTTTTCTGTGGTCCCTTGGGCTCCTTGAAAGTGCAATGCTACTCATGGGCGTCGGCAGGGGGATGCAAAAGGGGCACTTGCCCCCCTCAAGCCTCACCAGCACTTGCCCTCACCCAGGCTAGACCAGTGCTCTCCCCCCTCCTCCAGGCGCGATGCAACACTCATTTGCACCCCCCAAGAGAAAATCCTGTCGACGACCATGATGCTACTGCTGACGCTACTCATCACACCAGCATCATGAGGTGCCTAGAAGCTGCCAGGGATGTTTTCTCCAACTTGGAACAGGAGTTGCATTGCGCGCAGCATCATGCCAACATGACGCACTTACCTAGAACATCACCCAATAAGTCCAAGTGCTGTGCTCAATTCTACTATCGCTGTAAATTCATTGCTTTGAGCAAAGCTACCAACTTTTTGCGATACCATAAATGAAAATAAAAACACGAAAATAAAGCACCTAGAAGAATGGTTTTATTTTTCATAAGACACATAAGAAATGGCGACAATACGCAACAACTTAAGTGAGTCACCTTACATACATTTGCCTTGGCAAAGCATACTACTACTTTCTGGTGAAAAGAGGCACCAATCCTTTTCATACGTCACTGCTCAGTAGAAGTCTTGCCAAAGTATGCGCTTGTACACACTATGTGCTCCTGTTTTTCCACAAGCAAAAGTGAAACAATATCATCCCTTCTCATTGTTCAATAATCCTCCATAAAGGTTTGTTTCCCAAGCAAGGGAGAACATTTTGTGCAATTTTTCATAGGAAGATGCACTACAGTTGAAGCTCGATTTACCTAAGTGTTGACCACACCAGAGTTATTTAGTTGAACTGGGAACTTCGTAATACTGACAGACATTTTTCAGTCCTTCAAAATCTAAAATTGTAACGTAGCGACACACAAAAGCTATCACGGCATTGTTATTGCTGGCAAACCATGCCTACCTGTGTGATAAGTCAGCGAGGGCAGTTTGGACATTGTGCCCCCCCCCCCATGTTGCCTGGACATATGGAGCATTATTGTTTGGGTGATGTGGGCCATATAAGTGGTCACGTGAAGCTATCAGAAGCAATTGACAAGCGAAAATGCAGAGAACGAAAGCAGCGATTCTGCAAGTGGCCAAGCGAGAAAATTGCGAGGGGACAATCTGACCTATTTGCCAAATGAAACAGCTACCATCACCCCTAGCACCATCCGGTACGTAAGAGTGCTACTGACTGTCGAGTCCGTTGTTCCATGCATCGGTATTGAGTGCAGCCAGGGCTGTGACTAGGGTGCCTAGATATTTTAACACGATATTGCTACAAGGCACGCTCAAAAGACAAACCCGTCTCTGTAAAAATTAGAAGAGAATCTCCACCTTTTTACTCAGTTATTTGAGGAAAACTTTGTGAAATAAGGTTTGGTGGCCAGGATAGTTCGTTAATTCAAATTGATGACAACATTGAACCCTTTGAGTATTCACCAGGGAATGAAAATTTCTTAGTTAGATTGGGCACTTCATAAAATCTGGTTTCGTTTGATCAAGTTTAACTCTATTTGAAAACTAGAGATGTAAAACTTTTGAAAATCTTGAGTAGCAGAGAAAGAAAGCTACCAGTACTTTTTTCGCTGCTTATTTTTTTGGCAATCTTGGGAAAAATTTAAATGCACTGAAATGAGCCTGCTCCACATTTCAGTAGATGCAATGCTTGCCTCATACCATGTTAAATTGAGTTTTAACTGTATTTCAGAACTAGAGATGTAAAATTTTAGAAAATTCTGAGTGGCAGAAAAAAAAAAGGCTAGTACTTTTCTTGCTGCTTACTTTTTAGGCAATCTTGGGGGGAAATTGAAATGCGCTGAAACAAGCTCATACATTAAAACAGGCCTGCTCCACATTGCAGCAGTTGCGATGCTCGCCTCTTACTTCCACCTAACTTTTCACACACAGAAAAGTGATTTCTGGCATTACAAAGCAGGTGAATCACCTTTCAAATACCTGCAAATTATTGTGATGACAAATGCACATACGGAAACGTGACAAACGCTAATTGAAACTAAGTGTCTGGAGTTTCATCAAGGCTTCCACTGTTACTATTTTTCGAAATGTACGGTTACATGCAGATTGCGTGTCCAAACCGTACCAGTGCAGAAAGTAACTGCACCTACTCCTGAGCTCTCCGCTTTGTCCTGCTCTGGCGCTGCTTCACATATTGTGGTGATGAGGCACCAACTCACCCAACTGATGACCTTGAAATTGCCACCCTACACTTGGTAATGAGTTTTTGTTAGATCTATTGCAGTGTAGCATTGCATCTGCCATTCTTTCTTGGTTTCTTTCAACAATGAAGGCTATACATATCTCCATACCTTACAGTTACTTATACTATTTTTAACCTATACTGAAACGCTTCTCGCTTATTTCCAGTGCTCACCAATAATTACTCAAGACAGCACAGAATCCTAGTGCTTCTGAAAGTGAGCCCCCTCCTATCCTTTTGTCACCTTGAAACAGGCACGATCTCTAGACTCGCTTTTATACTCATATTTAGATAAATACCAGTCTTACACTTCTTTTATTTCACCTCACAGTTCACCTCCTAAAACATTCTGTTGTGGGAAAGGTATTGTCAGAAAATATAGCCACCACCACAAGCCCCTTGAAGCTGCCACTGCTCCCGCATTCACTTCAGGGGTACTGACACCTTTTTTCGAAGACAGTTTACTCTACCATACAAATCTCCAGTAAACAGAGAGGACTCTGAGCAAGTGTGACGCTCAGCAAATGTTGATAAGATATTTTATTTTGATATTAAAGTGAATTTTTTTATGGCGCACCTACCGATATCACCTACCGATATCGTCACTAACTTGACATCAGGCTTGTGGGTCAGGCTACAGTACTAATTCTGGTGACTTCACGATGCAGTCTGGCAAGTTGTGATGACATCAGGTACCGAAATTCCAAGATGGCCACTTGTGCATCACAAAAACATTCAAAATGGCCGCTTGCGCGTCACCAACAAAGCCATGAGGCGGTGCGGTCGTGGAAACGTCACTATACCTTGCGCGAGCACGAGACGAGAAGCTCATACCGTGTTGTGACGTCAGGGTACAGTAGGAACCGAAACTAGCTCTTAAAAACATACTGTAATTACTTTTTCAGGGTGCACTCGCGCTTAGCAGTACATTTTCTAGGCTCTTGAGGGCTTGGCCTTTCATTTGACCCAAGAAAACAAGAAATGAAAATTTTCGTGTCAGTACCCCTTTAACATTCATATTTATATTAAATGCAACACCATCTTTCCTCATTTTTTGGTGCACTTGACAACCTTTTACTGCTACGGGGAAGTGGGGGGGAGGTTGAACTACTTCTTCCCCCGATTAAGTCAGTGGCTCAATGACACAGGCCCAATTGTATCCTCAGCAACTTCGTCAGTGTTGTGGAGTAGAAATCCTCTTTATAAAGACAAATTTTGCTAACCAAATTGTACGAAGATATTGCGCAGACCCGAGAAAGCCCTATAAGTAATCGCAATTGCACTGCATACTACAGGCAACACTTACGTTGAATATTCAACATGCACTCAACAGTTTAAGTGACAATTTGCCATTGCAGCAGGGCAGTAAAACATTGTTAACATGTGCCCACTTGGAATGTCTATAAAGAAAACTAAATAGGTACACAAAACTTGGAAGGGACACCAAAAAAAGAAGATAAGTAACGATCAAGCGCAAGACATGAAAATGTCTATCATACTTCCGAAACTCTCCTTGACATCGTCAGCGTGCGTTATCCTGTAGTTGTGTCAGAGAGGCTGAACTCTTCTTGTGCTTGGGTAAAAAGAAAGGAAACGCCGTGTAGTGGGTACTTTAGACCACGTTTACTCTGGCATTACACTCATTTCTTTGTTGGTAGCTGTAGCAGATGTCAGGAGATGAGAACTGGTACTTGGCAGATACTGTGTAGTACCACTTATTCTAGGCTATGGTGCATTCCCAGCAGGTAGGTATTAACAAGATTTTACTTTACTTGTAAAAAAAAAAAATTGGAGGACGCTTGAGCTTTGCCTTCAAGAGTAGATCATGATAGGATAATCGGGCCTCATGCCTTCTGAACTGCGAGCCTGCTTCAGTTCTCGGTGCATGCCTCAACCATGCCGTAAGGAAACGAACGACCGTGCGCTTAACATTGGCCGTTTTAAAGTATCATTGAATGCCTTGCAAGAGCAGTTGTGAAGTGCCCACTACGTCATAATTATTCCTTTTGCGAATCAGTGAACGGCCCACTACACGTCTGTAGGGCAACACGCGAACCTATGCAGCTGTTCACCTAGTTGGTGGTTCTGCTGCTGATGATGATTAAATATGTCTGAGTGCTTTGTAATGGGTGGGCCTTTAAAACACCCACTCGTTGCTCAATTCATATTTTTTGACGCCTGACGCGATTCCACGCTTCTGCCATGCAATATATGACGTGTTAAGGAGACTCCTTCCACTACATGACATACATATAGTGTTTTTTTTCCAAAGCACTTTCAACAAATATTGTGGTACTGTGGTAGAACACCTGCTTTCCATGCAGACGGCCCAGGTTCGATTCTCACTCGGACCCGGAAATTTTTATTATTTATTTTATTTGCATCTTTCTCCATTTTTCGGTCACGGGCAAGATGATTTTTCGCTCACAACCAACGACGCCAATGCTGATGCGAACACCGGAATTTCTGCGAAACGAGCTCTCTAACGCTATTGCGTTAAAATGTGCGCAGCTTGCACTAGTGGTGCTGGAACCAACAGCGAAACTAGTGTTCGGACTCCCGAGGAAGAAGCTACTCCCTCAAGACATTGCCCTGCCCCACAAGATGGTTTTGGCAGTAACATGTCATGTGACTAGTGTTACGTGGTTTTGCGTGATGTGACTGGTGCTATGTGGCTTTGGCGAGAACATGCCACGTGCCTAGTGCTATGTGACCTTACGTAACGTGACTAGTGTTACGTCATTGTGGCGGGAACATGTCACGTGCCTAGTGTTACGTGATTTAATGTCACGTGCCTAGTGTTAAGTGATTTTATGTCACGTGACTAGTGTTTTGTGATTTTGGCGGGCACACAGGAACATGTTGCACGACTAGTGTAATGTGATTTTTATGTCACGTGACTGGTGCCACGTGATTTTGGTAAGAACATGTTACATGATTTTACGTCAGATGACTAGTGTCACGTCACTGCGGCGGGAACATGTCATGAGACTAACGTTATGTGATTTTACGTCATGTGAATGATGTTACGTCATTTTGGCAGGAACATGTCACATGACTAGTGTTACGTGAGAATTATTGCATTTTACACAGGACCAACGCCTCCTCTATTTTTTTCAATGCCAGTGCAAATGTTCGCTTGTCAATAGGAAGTGTTGGTCCGCCATAGTTCAGGAATTTGCCATGATGCGAGGCCTCCTAAAGGGCACTACTGCTTGTGTCACACATGTGTACGAGCGCGTTTCCGTGGAGATGCAGTTGACGTGCCGTCCCTCTCCTATATCATGCGTCTGTCAGATTTGTCCTTACGTACTCCTTCCTTTCTGGCTTGAAGCAATGTCGCCGCCGCGTCACAGCACTCACGCGGCTCACCTTGAAGCCAGCGCATACAGCAGCCTTGCAGTGACGTGTTCTCGTTGGTCGCCCACATAGAACCACGAACGGAGACACACTATCTCAAAATAGCGCGTCTCTTACAGAGCCAGCATGACAACCAACAAAGCGATCGTGAGTAAAGCCTTCTACCTCAGCAAAAGTACCACCATCCTTTGATCAATGCCGCTTCCTTCTGTCCAGCACCTCCGATTGGGCGACTGCAATCATGCGAGACAGCGCACGCTTTCACTTCTTTATATTGATTGTTTTTTCTGCCCAGGCGTCATGCTGAAAGTTCCTTTCTGCTCTCCGTATGCATGCAACGTGACTGTCCACAGTCACGCTAGGTGGAATGCTAGCATTCCATCCAACGTTTCAGTGGCCCAATTTGAAAGTTTCATGTGGTGCTTCAGAGGGGCGTTGCTGTCGCAAGCAAAAATCAACGAAACACGCAGGAGAGGAGGCAGCAGAGGAGAGAGAAAATGGCAGTACTTTTCCGAAGGTAAAGGGGCTTTTATCACGGGGGACACAAGATGCTGCGCCACGGATATGAACACAACTGAACAAGAAATCACCTCATCTGACTTCTGTCATGAGGCACCACCTAAAGGGTACTCTCGCCCATGAATGCAAACCAGGCATGAAGGCTAGCTGATAGGAAGTAGGAAAAGACGAGAGGGGAGGGTGGCGAACGGTTGGATTGGGTGCATCTATTGGTATTGCAAAAATGGAGGAGGCACTAGCCAGACACGAAACGGTGCACGTGTTCTGGGAGTGAAGCAGAAGATGATGAGAATGAAGTGAGCGCGTGCCGGTTCATGATGATAATTTTTGTTCACGATTTATGGGGATTCTCCAAGCTTAAACAGCTCCGCTGTTTTATTGTCACTTAATTGTCTCAGTTCTGCTACATTCTCAAAAAGAAAAGCTTGGCAAGGCTGATTAAAGGCACAGTTGAGAATTGCACTTCTGATTTTAGTCTTATGTGCCATGCTCTACAACGTGGATTAGTGTGTCTGAACAGAAAACACTGATCAGAGTAGGCAACATTGACAATATCATTCACACTGTGTTGACACTCTGCCATCGTAACAAAAATAAGGCACATGGCACATCAGCTGCCGACTCACCAGACTTGGTAGGCTTTCCCACGTCCATGGCAATCCTTAGCAGCTGAAACAAATAAGCCACAAATGGCCGTGAAGGTGTTGCGAACATCACACCCCTCCCACACTTCATGGATTTGCCAGTGCTGACAGAGCTTGGCCAAGTTAACCTCTTGGGTAATCGTGCTTTTTATCGTACAGGCACGGAGTGAATACACCACAAACACAGAGCACAAACTAACTCAACACTAACAGAGCGCAACACCAAATAGCCCATGTAGCTGCTCTTATTACCAAGTTAACACGGGTAGTGTCAAGTCACTCCACAGTTGTCAGTGGTGGTCAGTCGAGCGACCTCGGCAATCTACTGTTGTGAATGAACTCTAAGGGCATGTTCGCACAGAAACATTCGGCATTTATAGTAGCACAGGAATTCAGTTCAGCCGCAGTTCATTCCACCGAAAAGGCCTTCTCCATGCGTACTGATTGCAGACGGATTGCTGCCATCACTGCCACTGAAATCCTTCGCCTTAGCAGATCAGAAGTGGCAGCAGAATTTTCCTCATCCTGCGCGGTACTCTGCAAATCGCGGCTTGTGCTCCTGTGCAGAGCCTAAAATGGGCTTGCCAGAAGGACCTGAAGTGCAGTGTAATTCACCCACCCCAACACCAGGTATATCGGTATATTGCTTATAACAACCGAATTCTTCAGATTTCTCAATTTTTCCCATATCCTCAATGCAAAGGCAACCCATATACCGGGTGTCCCAGCTATCTTTAGCCAAAGGTTAAAAAATACAATATTTGAGGCAGGCGAGTGAAATCAGTTCAATCTTGCTTACAGCTATCTTGCTCACTACAGGCAATTTTTTCTTTTGTAATTACCGAATTTGTTAATTAGGATTAATTTACCAAATTGATAAATATTGACTATACGCACGAAATGAGAGTTGCAAAGTTCGAGGGCGTCTTCAGAAACCCCCATTGCATCATTTGCGATAAAGAAAGTTTTACGCGTACCATTTTTTCCATGCTGCAAAAAAAGCCCGCGAAATACAAAAAATACCACGTGACTAGCGCATTCGCCGCGACCGATCAGCTGCGACCATGACCCGCCGGCTGCGTTGCAGCGGTCGGCCAATAAGTTTACAGTGGTTTCTTGGCCCGCCTTGCCTGCCAGTTGGCGCGCATGACTGTGCAAGTCGTAGCGTGCGCGGGTGAAGAAACCACCGTAAACTTATCGGCCTACTGCTGCAACGCAGCCGGCGGGTCGTGGTCGCAGCTGATTTTGTTCACTCAAACCACGGCTGAGAGCAGCACCGTCGCGGCGCGCGAATGCGCTAGTCACGTGGTATTTTTTGTATTTCGCGAGCTTTTTTTGCAGCATGGAAAAAATGGTACGCGTAAAACTTTCTTTACGCAAATGATGCAATGGGGGGTTTCTGAAGACGCCTCAACTTTGCAACTCTCATTTAGTGTGTAAAGTCAATATTTATCAATTTAGTAAATTAATCCTAATTAACAAATTCGGTAATTACAAAAGAAAAAATTGCCTGTAGTGCGCAAGATAGCTGTAAGCAATATTCAACTGATTTCACTCGCCTGCCTCAAATATTGTATTTTTTAACCCTTGGCTAAAGATAGCTGGGACACCCTGTATAAGGGGAAGTCAAAGAGCAAAGGGACTTTTGAGAAAAGGTTGACTTATTCTATGAAATGTGCAGATATTCGAGCACTTCGAATATTCGAACGAATATTACAGTATTTGAAATTCCACTTCAACATGAATTCAAATTATTCGAAATTTCAAGTATTCCAAAAGAACAAATAAACATATAGTATAAACCGCATGTAACATCCTGTAAAGGTGGTTTCACTGCAGTGGAGAGGTGCTATACTGTCTATACACCTATCCAGGGAAAACCCGCACTGCCACGAAGCCCCACTTCAAGGTAAAATGAACATGTTACACTCACATAGATTCATCATTCATTAAATTTAACTCTTTCGTTACCGTGGGAAAATGGGCAACTTTTCGTAGGTTTTTGTTGGTATTTTTTTGTAATAAGTAATAAAATGGTTATACTGTAATGCAATACATCAAGAGAAAGCTAAGTAAATGTACTTTTGACGTGTGTAAGTTTAAAAAACTGAACTTGGAAACTAATATGCAGAAAAAATCGTTAAAGGTAACATTTCTTGCAAATTTGAAAGAACATTTGCAATTGTATGTTTACTACATAAAAGAAGTAAATCTGGAAAATATTCTGAAATATACAAATTGTTTAGATAGGAGACATCTACCTAGCAGAAAAGCTTCACTGACGTAGCTCAACAACTGCACGAGTTACACTTGTTTACTTGTTGTTCCCAGTAGAAAGTGTCTTGTTCAGCCAGGTTGCACAGTTTTTTCTTTTTTATTGCACAAATTTCTCACACACAGAAGCACAGTAAATATTAGTAAAAAGGGAAAGAAATGGGCTATTGAACCATGTATATATGGACATATTGCGCTCTATGGTTGCTCAAGAAAAAAATCTTAACTGGTAAAGTACAGTGTCGCAGACGGAGCCAGAACATCATTATGTATGACTTCACTACACAAAAAAATATGTGGAATTGTGTAATTAAAAGAAAAAGAAGGGATCATCATCTGAATCACTGCTGCTAGAAGCAGCGAAATGATCGCTTCCAGATGCAACAGAATCGCCAGAAAGGCGTCGTTCGCGCGAGGGACCGGCAACAAAAGCGTCTGCCATCTTCGTAAACAAACGGAGCGAACCGCACAAGTGGAACCGCCGCTTAAATCGCCGCCGCACGGGAAAAATACAAACTACGCAAAAAATGAAAGATTGGTGCCTAGAGAATACGACATATGGCGCTGCAAGTCCATAGGAGCGCTCATATTTTAAAAATAGCTTGTGGCGCGTCTGGGTCACCGGTGACCCATGTCCTATGGACACGGTAACGAAAGAGTTAAAAGCTTGTTATACCAGCTTATATGCTATTAGAATAGTAAATTTTAAAACGTAACGTATTTTACAGGTTATCACTCATATTCTACCGAAAGCCAAATCCTGCTACTATTCAAAGTTGCTTCCACTTCCCCTTGAACACCAAAAGAATGACATTTGCACATGCCTTGTTTCAATATTTAAAAAATATTGCGTAGGTTAGATGGGTCATGACAAATATGCTGCTTTTTCCCTATATGCTATTCGAATTCGATTCGAAATTAGTTGACCAAATCACAATTCACTTCGAACCCAAAATTTACTATTTGCACATGCCTAGACATTTCACATCTGACAATGACATGTGTCATGAGGAATTTATACACGTGGAATCTTCACTGCCACATATTATAAATTGCGCTTCACTGCTGATCAGACTACTTGACGGCCAATGACTGCTCTAACCACTATCTGTGTACTGCATGAATTGTTTGTACCTTGACTTCATTTTTCAAGCACAAGTTTGCCCAATAAAGCGTTCTGTATTTCCCAATATTGCAGTTGCTTTCTTCAACTTCACAACAACGTGACAATTTACAATGCCAGCTAGATGGGACATCATGCTTTAATGCTGGGGGGATGCCGCAGCATCATGCAACACTTGTGAGACTCTTAAGGAGAGTCAATTTCAGGTGAAGTGACGTATTTTACGTTCAGATTGGCTGTATGCATTAGAAGAAGAGGTAAATGGCGCGGCGCAATTATTGTGTGGGGCGGCAGCACCGTGATCACTCTTGGCAATTCAGTGGCGGCGCAAAGCGACAATAGCAAAAGAGGCAGCGCTGCGGCGCACAGGTCTATGGGGAAGAGGCGGATACCTTTGGGACCCACTTTGCACACACTTTCCAAAAAATTTAGCCTGTCGTGTAAGATGGAATACGCAGAACCATGACTGCTATGTAATTATTGACGATTGTGTCCACTGCGATTTGTCTGTTTTCCATCACCATAACCTCAATGACTTTCAAACTGTCCTCAGTCATTGACATACCGTATTTACTCGAATCTAGGCCGATGTTTTTTCAAAAAAAAACAATGTGCAAAAGTGAGGAGGTCGGCTTAGATTAAAGTACCATGGTTTGACCGCAGCCGACACATACGTAAAGGCGTGCATGCAGGTGCGAGCGCGGAGTGGAGTTGGCAGTTTTCTGAAAGCGATCGTTTCGTGCAGTCGCACTGGTAGAGTTCTGCAAGTGTCGCGCTTTAACCACGTGCTCGCGAAACGCCAGCGTCACATGTGTTTTTGAAGCGACGGCACCAATCAAGCGGTGCCACTACAGCGTCGTTTTGCAAGCGGAGAAAACTTCAAACCTGCAAGCGCAGCACGAGTTCGGCGTGCACGAAAAGACTGTGCGCTACAGAGTGCGCGCTTATGCAATAAAACTGCTGGGTTTTCTGCCGATGAAACGGCGTTTCTTTTATTCGGCCTGCATTCGAGGTAAGCTTTTTTTTTTCCTGGCCTTGCGAATTTCAGGGGTTGGCCTGCAATCGAGGGTGGCCTAGATTCGAGTAAATGCGGTAGATAGAGTACCAATCTTTCCTCATCACATAAAGAAGTTCTCTGTTTGAAATGCTCCATCTATTCGTAGATCTTGCTTCGTGATAAACAACTGTCACCGTAATGCGCTGGCATTCGACAAATAATTTCCAGAAGTTTAACACCTTCCGCAAACAAAAAGCGAATCACTTCCCTCGTGTCGTCCTTGGTGCAGATCAACAATGGAGCTGCCATGTTTAACAGTCTGCTACACTAACGTGAGAATAAGAGTCAGACGTTCCATAAGAGTCCTGCATAGCACTACTACAGCGCTGGATACTAACACTGTTACCAAACCCTTACGTGAGAAATTGCAAAAGTGCCTTTACTTCTTGACTTCCCCTTGTATAAAGATACCATTATCGGCGATGTATTGGATATCACAATAGAATACAGGCTGCCTGGAAGGTGCTTACTACAAAAATTAGCTGAAATCTTGATAAAAATAAAATGCTTTATAAAGAATGACATAAAAAATAATCACAAGTGCCTTAAACAGGCCGCCACAGAGTAATGTGAAAGGGCATTGCATGTGGGGACGTTGTGCTATCATCCCCACACTTGCTGAAGGAAAAAGGGGAGGAGCTCGTTTGGTCACAACCACACTATTTGACTACTTGCACCAGTTTCTAACCCAAGTTTCCACCCATTCGTGCTTTCATGAAAGATGGTGCTGACTAAGGGTAAGGCAATATCTCTTCAGGTGAAGCAGCAAATTCAGCAGGAATTTCAGCAGGGTGTCTCGGTTGGAAGCCTCATGAAAAAAATATAGGGTTTCACAATTGACGATTCTCAACGAGATGTCCTCAAAAATTTTGATTTTCAAACAAATTTATGACCTTATCAGCATGCCTAAATAATTTTATGGCTATTTATATACAGTCGCCGACCGTTTATTCGGACACCGATAATTCGGACATGCCCGTTTATTCGGACACCCTCGCGGCACCGTCACTCGTCCCATTGAAGTAATGTAAATTCTCGACCGAAAATTCGGACGCCCCACGGCGCGCCGTTCGATATTTCGGACTCCGGCTGGCTGATCGAGAGCGGCGTCGAACTCCATGACCAGCTGTCCGCGATGTTTACACACGTGTTTACAATATCTTCGCTAGGTTGCCAGCACTGAAAGGTTGCACTATGTATGGCTGGACATCATGCCAGTGTAAAAGCGCAGAAATTACAAATGCCGATCTCGAAGGCTATGTGTTTTGGCGACTCGTAATGGGCGTTTTCGACTTCAGATAGCCGATCGATTCACAGCCAAACAGCAAGCCAAGCCAAGCTACGCTCGGAGTCTGCTTGGTGTGACGTTCAAAATGGCCGCGCGTGCGGAATGGACCAAGGAAGGACGGAATCACGAGCTCTGCAGCACGAACTAGCCTGATGTCGTTCCCTTTTGGCGTTTGAAAGTTTGCTTGTCAGTTGTTTTGTGGCTAGGCCTAATCTACTGAAATGGCTACGACAGCTACGACGCCACCCATTCCATCCGCGCGGTCGGTACTAACGAAGAAACGCGGCAACCACAAGGCATTAGGGATGGCGAAAGAGGCCACAATTATTCGCCAATTCGAAGGCGGCCGACCTCAATACGATGTTATTTGGGAGCTTTCGCCGAGTTGGGCGATGATGAGATCGTCTGTCGGGTCCCCGAATCAGCGTAGGTGAACAGCGACTCCGATGACGCGCAGGCCGTGGCAGCGCTACAACCTGCGGTTATGGCCAAACACTGGCTGAAATACAGCCCGACTCGGTTTTCTGTGATTGTGCTTGTGTGCAGACGTGCATTGACAAGCTTTTCCGGCCACTGGGCCAATAAAGGTGCTTTATTTCTGGTGCATCCTTTTATTCGGACTCTCGATTATTCGGACTTTTCAGCGGTTCCCGCAGAGTCCGAATAAACGGTCGGCGACTGTATACCTTTAATAAAGTGTTCAGTGTACTTTACCATGACTTGCATTTTTCAACCTGATTAACTTATCATTAGTCAGTAACTAGGCAGATTGCACTGAATCTTCTCTTATCTCAGCACTGATACATTCTAAAATAGGATGAAAAGCACATATTGGTTCTGCCTTGATGTAAAATTAGTACACATTACTGTGTTCGTAATGGAGCCGCAGCTTTGGATGACCATGGGTTTCCTGCAATAGTAAGTCTTTGCCAAAGGTTCCAAAGCTATCTTGCCCCCCAGCCATACATCCCACACAGTCAAGCACAAAATTCGTGCAAAAGTTTCTTTGCTTCAGAGACTGAAAGCGAAAGGGCATCACCTCTGCTGTCCCAAGCTTGAACGCATGATGTGTGTAATAAAGAGCTAAGCAACAGGGCCTGGCAACAGAAGTCTCTTACAGTGGGGCTTTGGAACTTTTGACAAAGACTGCACGTCTGCTACTGTAGTGAACTTAGCAACATTTCTCACCTCTATGGGCAGGGACCGGGCTTGTGCATTGGAACCGTCCTGCTTGAATACCATGGGCAGCCCATCTGCAACCATTCAAATGGGGATGCAGTGCCAATAGGGCATTAGTACACTGAATGACAAGTTAAGCGTTGATTTAAAGGGGCCCTGAACCACCTTTAAAGCTTGATGAAAAACATGTTCTGTGTGTAGAATACGAAGCAGTGTGTGGTGTTCATAAGCCGGCACAAAGCTGAATCACCCTCCTTGAAAACAAGAGTGTAGGGTGGCCACCAGCCAGTGTCAGGAAATTTATATAGAGAGCTACAACCAATCCAGAACTTCTCCTACAAATGGACAACATTAAGTGCGGATGGCACATGTTAACTTCGCTTGTACTAAGTTCTATTTTTAAACTCTTTTCGGAATACATTTCTCAGATGCATTCTATGTGCTTGTTCAAGAGCATATCACGCCATTAGAAATAGCCGTTTCAGGGCCCCTTTCAATAAGTAAGCAGTTCAGTCTAAGCTTTCTATAAACAAATTTATCAACCTGTGTTATCAACCTCACAAGATCCGTGGCTAATTTTAATCGCTCTAACATCTATGAACCGGTAGAAAATGATGTCAACAATGGAATATTTTGCACAGCAGGGCAAAAAACATATTTCTAAACTACAAAAGTCTAACATTTCCTTTTAATAGTTATATGCATTCTAACTTCACTTTTTGATATGAGAACCTATCTCTACCAGTGCCAATTACATCAACATTAACTGTAATTGCATTGTAATCAATAGTGAAAAGCACATGTGCCAGGGTGATATGTCAAGTACTGCTGTGTTTACTTGTACTACACTATATTTCAAATGCAGATGACAGTGCATCCTTGTTGTATTAATCTTTAGTAGGAGTAGCAGTGTCTCTCTCAAATTATGAAACGTTTACAGTAGCTTATGCCTTCCTGCCTGAAAACACTTAGCTGAACAAGGAATTCCCTTGACAACTGTGTTTTTAAAGGTAGCTACTTTGATGAATTTCTGCAGGCATTTTTTGTTGTAGCTTTTGTTTTGCTGTGTCATCTCATTTGCCTGTGTCCGTGTGTGTTATATACGCTCTTCCACAATGCATTTTTTATTGCTGCCTGACCCCTTTACAGGGACGTAAGCAGGGTATTCACACGTGTGCTGGGATATATAAGAATACTGAACCACGGAACGCTGTTGTCAAGTAGAGGCTTCTATACATCAAGTGAATGTACGTCTGTGCAAGTGGCATTTCATTAGCCCAAGGCATTGCTATACTCGGCGACAGCTTCTCTTGACAGCACTGTGGAAGCTACGGAACCAAAGCGCATGTCTGCTGCCGCGCCAAAAATATAGTACTGAAGTTTTTGATAATTTTCTCATTTGCCTTGCTGAAATAAATACTGCTTTATTTATTATGATACTTAAGGGGGGGACATGGCTTGTGGAGACCAAAAAATCAGCAAAGAAAAAAGTGTTTTCTTCATTACATTATTGAGATCTACAGCTATCCTTTTGCATGTAAAGCCTGACTGAAGTCTTATAAGGTCAGTATTTCATTCGCAGTGTTGATCTGTGCAACGAGCGCGAGCTGAATGTTAATTGTTTCTGGGTCACTTAATTAGCTTGTTGGAGAGATATCATATGATCTAGAACAACTAGAGCTCTAATTGCTTTTTTACCTTAAAGCCCAAGTTGTGCATCACAAAGTGCTGAGAGCAGAATTCTCATTTCATGCTAACAGATTTTTAAAATTTGATTTGGTGTTTTTTTTATGGTAGTTGTGGTACAAACATTGAATTTCGATCATCTGCAGAATGACTAGTTATGATTCGATCGGAAAACTGTTTGCAGCGTTGCACTTATTGCATATTTTAGTATCTAGCTATGCCATAATATACACTTTCTACTGAACGGTCTTTTTCCTATTTTCTCCGGAAACAATAGAACAGCAATGTTGTTTATCTCATAAACCAGTTTACGTACAAGAAAAATGATTGCATATTTGAAATCAGCATGAAAAACTAAACAAGTCTATTTAGTTTCATCGAGTTTGGACATAAAATGCAGCAAATATCTCCACACGCCATGTCCCCCCCTTAAACAGTTGCGGGAAGTTGCAGGCAAAATACAGTTATCGTTCACCGTGAAAGAATTCTTTCCTTTTCTTTCCGTTTCTTAGACAGCACCACCTTTTCAGCCCACCCGTTTTCCAAGGAAGCATGGCGTCCGTGACGTCACTGTGCGGCCGCATACGTGCTGTTTAGTTCTCCAAGAAAAATATACTCGTAATAGGACACTAAAATGTACACTGAACAATCGAAATATTTCTCCCATTCATATTTTCATGTATGTGTTTTTTTAAACGCGTTAACGATGCGAGCGAGCAAAACCGAAATCAGCCGCAAGTTGCCGAACTACTTGCGGAGCAACACGAATGTGTGGAAGCCCCGCCTCCGTAGCCTTCGCTCCAATGTCAAGATAAGTTGTCGCGGAGTATAGTAGCTTTATGCAGGAAGTACAGCTGCTGTGATGAGCAGGACACACTGCAATTACACTCCTCATGTTTTGGGTCTCAGACAAGTCTCAGATGAGGAGTGGGGTGGTTGATGGAATAAAAGAGTGAAAGCCAATGCTTTTGTTCGGCCTTGTTGGTGTGACATAACAGCGCTCGTATGGTGTTCTTCCTGTTGTCCTTGTCCTTTCCCGTGCTTTACCGTTATTGAGTGAAAGCCAACTGCACAGCAAAAGATGCATGCAGTAGAGACCAGCCTAGTAGGCAACACATTCCCAAAGGCAAGTTTTCTTGAGCCAGCTCAACAGCCCACCAGAGATAGCTAGAATGCCCTTTAGCAAGACTAGAGCACCGGGGCCTCAATGATCGACACTGAAGTAAACATAGAGAAAGTGACTGTTCTGTGGAATGACATGCAAACTTATCTTCATACCTGTCCGTACAGTATGACCAAGGGCCTGGATGCGTGCAACTTCTTGTATGAAGCTGTAGACATCTTCCGGGAGGTTTCGGCCCAGCTCGTCTCGGGGCTGCGGCTGTGGCTGTGACTGGAGGGGTTGGCCAGTAGGAAGGGTGTAGGCAGGCACACGAGTGCCGTCCCGGAAGGAGACACGAACATTCTGCCGTGCCTCTTTCGCACGCATGAAGGCCTCCAAGCATGGCACTGAACAAAGGATTCCCTTGGGTCCAGCACTTGCCACCTGCACGGGCTGCAAAGCGAAGCAGTAGAAAAAGTTATATATTGAGGTTTTAGATGTCAAAATTACTATACGATTATGACTCACTCTGCAGTGTGGGTATGGTTAAATTTTGACCACCTAACGATCTTTACCTGACCTGAACTTAAGTACATAGGTGTTTTTACATTTTGACCCCATTGAGATATGGTCCAGGAGTTGAACCCACGCTCGAGCTTAGCAGTGAATTGCCATAGCCACTGATCGACCACAACAATTAGTAGGTAAAGTTGAAGTGAGCAGGTATACTGAACAACACCGAGACTTCTGGAAAACGAGGACAACAAAGAATGCAAGATGAGCACCTGTGTTGTAACTTCTTTATTTGTAATTTTTGTTTCCGATCTTCAACATATTCACGTGACCAATGCATGCCTTGCAGCCATTCAGTGTACACTGCGCATAGGTTCGATGACACTGGTCATGAGGGCTTCACAAGAGGGCACTGAATGTGCAAAATGACAAATCAAGAGTGTGTTGCCATCATGCTCCTTGAAGAGATGAGAAGTCATTAAATAAAGAATGTTGCTGGAGTGAACATTTCATTAAAGGAAATAGTCCTTTAAAGAATCCCTGACCAAGTCTCCCTACTGGAATGTTGGATCCAGCAGCATCCCTTGTTCAACCTCTCACCTCTTCAAACCTCTGTTCTCTCTCATGATTTTGTCTCACTATGCTCCTTGCGCTTCTTGCTGACCAAACATACAGAGCACAGGCTAATATTCCGTAACAGCGATACCTGTTTACTTCTCTATCCAACCATAAGAGAGAATTTAAAGGGGCCCGGCGACACAAACTAAGCATGTAGTTTTCATCGCTTCTTCTCGAGCTGTGGAATGCACCGATATCGTTGCGCGAGTGGCAACGCCAGAAACAAAGCTGTAATTTTATTTCAATGGCGAAACCACATTGGTTTTGAACTAGAGTGACACACAACGGCTATTTTTGTGATCAGAAGTGACGCTTCATCACGTGGGAGTGACGACATTGGCCAGGTGTTTTGATTGGTTTGATGCGACAGGTCACATGTAATATTCATATGGTCCCAGATAGGCCACACTATAGTGTGTTAAAAATTATGAAAACACTCTTCGTAATTCCTCACATACAAAAGGATTTGTTTTTAAATAAGAAACATCGCTAAACAACGCTACGTGTGCACACAACGGCCACCACGAGTCGAGTCATCCAGTATGTCTCTGAAAAAGGCGCGCTGTGAATGGAACCGGCCTTTGACGTCAATGGGAAAGCGAAATGCAAAAGAGAACGTTTTTTTCTAGTGGTATGCTGGGGTTTTGAACTTTGAAGACTAACAACTTTCATTACCGAGCACCAATTTCGATGATTCCTTTTGAATTCATATCAGTATTCAGCACTACACACACTTCAGCACTGCAGAATGCAGAAGAAAAGGCATCGCAGGGCCCCTATAAGGGAAGATGGAATCTTTGGAGTACGGGGTGTAGCTGGAGCCAATTTTTCGACAAGCGGTCTTGCCTTCAAAGCTCCCACTTGAAGACAAGACGCTTAAGTAAGACGTGACCACTGGTCGAGATCTTGGCTCCAGCGACACCCCATGTTCCAAGGATTTTTCATTGCAATCATAATCTGGCCACACTGCAATGTGTGCTTTTGTGGATGTAGGGTACTATGCTCAGTTTCAGGATCGTGTTAGGTGGAGGTGTCTGCTGTACAGGACATACCGTGAGGCACTGGGCACATAGCTTGTATGCACAGCCGGGCTCCTTGCGGGCGCTCTCCAGGGACGGGCGGCTGCGCCGCGCCAGTTCGTAGAAGCGCCCCTTCTCTGGTAGCACCTGGAAGGCACCACAGAGATTGTGGTGGAACAGCGCAGAAAACAGGACAAAGGGCACCCAGGGCATAGCACTGCTATCAACTGGTTTCTTTATTGGAAAGGCAGAGAATATATAGGCAGGCGAATAATGACAAACGGAAAGCGAAAAATGGCACAAAGGCCATCGAGTGACTAGGCTGACCAGCATAGCTATAATTTTCGATCATGGTTTACATGATGCAGGGAAAAGCAGATTTCATGGAATGGTAATCACGAGCGAAAAAGCGGCAAAAAGGACCACGTCTTCGCGGTCTGTACAAAGCTGATTAAAACTGCTAAAACCAGACATTCAAAAATTAACAAAAACCAAGAACCAAAGCCAAACAGAAAAGGGCTTGGAGGCAAGTGATAACACGCCTAAAAAACTGCAACCAGGAACAATAAAACAAAAACAAAAGCATGTGACAGCAAGTTCCGTGATCACAAATGAGCCCCAAGGTAGGTAATTTCTTTGTCAAAGAGTGCTACTGATGGCACTCTTAACACAAGCTGCTCTCCTTTAGTGAATAATGCGCGATATTTCTTGAGAACTTGCACATTGTCAAGCAAAGCTGTTCTGCCCCTAATTCATGAACCAACTAGCCCAACTAGGGACCCCTGTAAGCCGCAGAGAGGTTCGCGGCCTACTCGCATGCCAGAACCGCCAGGACATTACCTGTGTGCCGAAGTTGGGGTAGACGCGACTAAGGCCGGCGTCCTTGGAGATGTCGTACATCATGAGAGCCAGCATGGTGTTGTTCAGGGGAAACATGTGGAACCAGAAGCGCGACGTCTTGGTGATGCCGTCGTGCGGCCGCTGGAAAAGCGCGGGACAGGCTACGTTCAACTTGCTCAGGTAAAGCTGGAACGTCCGCACTGGGCACAGCGGGTTCTCCGGGTCGTCCGGAATGGAAGCTCCGCCCGGTATCTTCCACTGCAGACGCCTCCGTCCGTCGGCCGGCGACTTCAAAAGCATGAAAGAGTCTTTGCGCATAGCGTGCTGGTTCTCGATGCCATCCGAACCGAGGTGGATCATGAGATCGAACCATACCTTCTGCTGCAGACCGCGCGGGGTGTTTATCACACGCCAAAAGTACTGTCCAATCTTTGTCAAGTCTTCGGGCGTGATGACCACGGTATCCGCCGACTGGCCCATTCTTCCCGCTCCTCCCGCGTTCGCTGCCCCCCGATGCGGAGGGAACCGCCAGTGGCGCGAACGCTGGGTCGCGGCTAAGATCGAAATCGGCGCCGTACAGAGACCGTAGGTAATTGTTGAGGCCAACCTGAAAGCGTCGCAGCGAGCGTGCGCTGTGCAACGGGCCCTGCCTGGAACGGGACGAATCGACGTATTCCCGGGCCAAGCCGGCCAGCGCGAGCTTGTCGAGCTGTCGCAGGCTGGCCGTACCCTTCTTGGCACAGAAATCTCTGAATCCTAAAAGACCGTGGGTGCGAAGTAGTCTCTCCTCGTCCGGCGGCTCGGCAGCGGCACTACACTGCATGGCATCGGTGCGGTGGCATCAGCCCGCGCGACATCCACACGGGCCAAACAACGACGCTTCTTCGCTTTGTCTTGCGCACCCACACCATTGGGCAGCCCTTCGCTTTGGGCCGCCCAGTAGACGCACTCGTTCGCTTTTGCCGAAATGTTTGTTATGGTTTTGCTTTTGACGCGCACTGATGATGATAGCTGTTGTCAACCTCTGGCTGGCGTCGTTCGCGTTCGCGCACCATTGCGCTGCCGAGGTAGATCTCGTACCGAGCAGTAAATGTTAACTTTGTGTAGCTTTGTACTTGTTGCAGACATCGCCTACGTTTTGCTCATACTTGCCGTTCGTTTTCAAACCGCTTGGACATGGTTGTTGTCCATTGTTGTCACTCTAGCGCGCGGGACAATTTGAATAAGTTACTTTTAATGCTTTTTGCTTGGAAGCACTGCGCGTCGCGTTGTTCATTGCGTTACGCTGCTAAAGCGTCGATTTTTAAAGATAACGTCTCCGACCTCTTTCTTGCGTGTAACGTGAGGAGCAGTGGGCAGTAGCGTAGCCAGAAATTTTTTATCGGAAAAGGGGGTGTGGAGGAGGGTTCAGGCATATTTTATGTAGGTTTGTGCGTGCGTTTGTATATACACATGCAAGACAAAAATTTCGGACCCCCACCACCACCCCCCCTGGCTACGTCAGTGGGTAATTAAGATGCAGCCGCGGTAGGGGCGTGAAGCCTGTCACTAAAGCCCAACCTCGACAGAGTTAAAGAATACAGTATTCGGTTCTCAGTTCTCAAGCAGTTTCTATGGTTGATGACCTGTGCATTACTACAGCCCAGCCTCGACAAAGTTACAGAATACAGTATTCGGTTCTCAGTTCTCAAGCAATTTCTATGGTTTATATGGCCTGTGCATAATATCAGGCCGGAAGTTTTCTTGCTTAAGGCAAAGCACATAGCTGCAAGAAACATGTATTGAACCGAAGATCTATCTCGTGGAGCCACAGCTTCATTTGTCATATAAGTAGTAGTGAGTGCTTGTGCAATTTCTAAAAACATGTTTCCTCTAAAACATGTGATGGTGCCTCACCGCACAAAAGTAATATACAAGAAAGTGTCAAATAGTGTTGGCAGGGTGGGCTCTCAATTTGCATTTAACGTCTTAAACTTGACATTAACAAAATTTTATAAATAAGCGAAGTAGCAGTTGTGCAGCTCTACAAAAAATGTACGTATGACTAAAATGCCACTAAAAGTGAAGAAAAAGAGAAGGTTTACTTGAACCAATTGCCCCTGTTACCTTATTTTGTTCCACAAGTTATGCGTAATAATAAACCCATAAAATGCGTAGGCATATGAAGTTATAAGGATTTTATTAACTTATTTCCTGCACTTTTCTCACATTTTGCAAGCTTTACTACAAGACCAAGCGCACATCACCAGTTCCCTTGTAAATACACCAAATTTTATTTATCATCTCAGCAGTAATACCATTACAGGAATGTACAGAGTAAAAGCTGATTAATTTGATATTAAAGAGAACTATAAAATTATTTGAATTAAGCAGAGTTTGAATTAGCGGGCTGGCACTAAAATGAATGGACATGGCACCACACTGCGTGGGTAGAACCCAAAGAAGCCACCTGTGGACGGGTTATCGTAGACCAGGCACTACTGCATGTTTGCGACAGGTGATTTCGTAGATTAAGTTCATGAAGCTCTAACAACGAAGAGAAATAATTTAGCATGCAGCGATATGCTAGAAACAAGCACCGACATGGATTCATCTGAGCAGTGGGCCTTAATGTGAGACATATAATGCTACTTGTGCTCCAAAACATGTTTATTTACATGGCAGAGTTAATGAAATCAAAATTAAAAATAGTCAGTAATTTGTATTTGCTTGCATTTCTGTCGCAACTCCATAAGCATCGTTTGCAGCTTGCCCAAGTGCTTCAGCATAGCGTCCGAATTCTCATCTGCTGAGAAATGCTGCTGTTTGTTGTTTTGCATCTCTAGTAAATTTGGTTTGGTTTGGTTTTGCAACGCGTTGTGATGACTTTGGGCCGACTTTTGCGAGGAGCAATGAAAACCACAGGCTCCTAGTTTGCATACACCGTTGTGAATACCGGCGCGTTAGAATTACCAGGAGTTTTCCCCCATAGAAATACACAGGGCTGTGCCAGGACCAGGGTGTCAGTTTGAATTGCCTGTGAGTTCGAATTAACGAGCTTTTACTGTATATGAATTCCATCAAAATCGAGAGTTGGGGCTGTTATGAGCACAAGGTGTGCACTTCATCTATAATCCATGCCTCTACAATCACTTAATTAAGACCATGGACATAAGTGGCATGACTGCTGGAATAAAAAAATAGCGCTACTTGCACTAAGTTGTGCAAGGCTAGGTCACAACATTGCTGGTTAAGCACTTAGCTGCTCCTGGCTTGGCTCGGCTTTTACCCTCTCACCTGTCTCTTTCCCACCCCTTGCTATACTATACTATACATGGCCGTGGTTGATCTTTTTTTTTTCTATCTTTTTACGTGTCCGTTTCTTTCTCTTTCTTCCATTTCTTTCCATCTAGCTCTCTGTCTTACTCTCTATCTGTAGTCATTCTCTCACCTTCTACCTTTTCCTTTTTTCGTTTTCTATCTATTTCTCTTCCTTTCCATCTTTTTCTCTTTCTTCCCTTATTTTCATCTGTTTCTCCCTCTCCTTCTTTCTCTCTGTACTTGTTCTCCGCTCCCCTTTCCCTCCTCACCCTCACGTCTGTCTGCTTCACCCTTACTTCCTTTGCCCACCCTCTTGCTATACTATACTTTACAATGCTGCGCTCTGCTCTACTAGCATGCACGAATAGCTGAGTTGTCAAGACGCTTGCCTTAGGATCATGGGTACGCAGTTTCGAATCTCGCGTCGCCAAGAATTTTTTCCGCCATGAATTTCTCTCTTTTTCTATCTCTATTTCCCTTTCTCTCTACACTAATTCTCTTGCCCATAGGAGTTATAGCATCCCACGATGGAGAAATCAGAGCACGTGTTTGAGGAGCGGAGCAGAAGAGGATGAAGAGAGCAACATAACCGTTGTCTAATACCGGCGTCACACGGTGCACTGTTGATTGCGATCGAACCTGATCAGAATCAAATTTCTCAGCAGTGATTTGCTCCCTTCTGTACCTTGTGTAAGACAGCCAATTACGATGCTGAAATCTGGTCAGGATCAGGCATGATCATGATCAAAAGTGGCCGTGTAGAGGACACAGATATTACAGGGCGGTGGAGGCTGTTCTCAGGCCCCTCAGTCCTCTCTTCTTGAGCTTTGCCTGGAGCTCTATTTGGGTCACCACTTGACACAACTGTCCTCTGATATGCCTAATGTTGAACAGCCTAACAATGCAGCAACCACAATGCCTGCTCCAGCGGGAACTCCTTCTAAGACAACCACAGCCATTGGAAGTATTCGCACATGTTGGCTGGGCTGCAGAGCAATGATAGTGAGGACTGGTTGTGGAGTTATGACCGCGTGAATGCATTTTGATTTAACCAGTGGAATGAGTTATCCTATGGTATTGATACACATATCTTTATATCTAATTGACAGGGTGATGAATCCCTTGTTCAATCATGATCATGACCAGCCAGGCTGAACTTCTTTTTGATAACAGCCTTAACAGATTTTTGCCATCCACTCTTAGAGGCTGCTAATGCAAGGGTTTGCAACTGAGATATCGCTTTTGCTCTTGCTTTTTTGGTACACAGAGTGATGTACCATCAACGAACAGCACTAAAAAGCAGGGAGTGGGGGGCATATTCTTTGTGAGAAGCATAATATTAACAAAAACAAAATAATGTGATAGTAGTACATACAGTACAAAACATTGCAAACTACGCAGGCTTCTCTCCCAGCTCTGGCACAGCAAGGAAACAAGGTAAACCTATGGTAAATGATCAAGTGGTGCAGATCACAGAGTACAATGAGAGTTGGTTTACTGTCATCGTTTCACTTCATCCACACCAATAAGTGTGACATTTGATACCATTGGGGACTGAATGACATCTAACTTGGAGCACTTATTGATCAGGATGAATTAGTTTAGTATACCGAGTGCACATGGCAAACTAGCCTGGGCAAATGCGGTGGCAATGACCAGTGGACAGCAGGACTACGCAGCCTACCCATATACAAGATTCTTTGAAAATAAAGGTGTTCTCAATAACCTGTACAGCACAGCAGTGGTAAGGGTCTGTACAAAGACTGTCCATTGCAGCATGCTCAGATTGGCTACACTTCGCAACTGCCACCTCTGATCTCTCTCTCATCCCATCAGTACAGGCTGGTTTCCACCTGCCAAGGTGGCATAAAAGACAATGTCATCTCATGGCTAAGCCCAAGGCACAGATTTGATTTAAGGCATGGCAGCTGTATTTTGATGGGGTTAAATGCATTAGCACCCAAGTGCTTATAAACTTACATGCTATTGGAGTGTGCCTCGCAGTTATGTTGCAGTTCTGGCAAGCAAAGCCACAGAACTTTTCAATTTCGTCTGGCTCCCCCTTCCCGATCTGTATCTACCAGAAGTACAAACTGAGAATGCAGAGTTCTTTAAAATGGCCAGGCTTTGATAATGGTGGAGAATGATGCATCAGGACCATTAGTATGGTTGAATATGCACAACAGATTAATGTGAACCAGGACATAAATGCCTAATGTTGACAGATTTCTTGAACTGCGTGCTAATCACAAGATTTCCTCTATTTTGAAAATCACAATATTTTCAATACTCTACTACCACTCGGCTGCAGTTTCACAGACCGGAAAAGCACTCGAAAATGAACAAGCACAATTAGCGTCTTGAATTGGGTTGTTTGGTACATACTGATTTTGAATGAACAGCGCTGGAACAGGATGGAGACGAGAAGCGCCGTGTTTGTGTCTTCTCATCTCCGTCCTGTTCCAGCACAGTTTCTTCATTCAAAAACAAGCACAATGTTTGTGAAAATGTGATAATGAACTATAATCAGTCCGCAATTATTCATCCATGTGGTGTCTACTATTTCAAGTAATCCCGCCAATACGACAACTGTGATTATCACTACAGTAGATTAATATTAAGCGTTTAATACAGGTAACCAAGTACCCACAACACGCATTGGGCACTCTTTTTGCCCCCAACCTAACTGTTTCATTCGGACAAATGTGATGGCTGTTGCTTCCATCACTGAGCACAATTTGCACCTTGCAAACAGCACATGACAGTATCAAGATTCAAAATAATGTGACAAGTACCACAAGTCAAAGAGAAAAAGGCCAGCTTTATTACATAACATACATATACTCGTATATATATATATATATATTTATAAAGACACGTCAAACAGTCTTATCATTCAACCTCACGTGTTGCGAATCTTTCCGGGGACGTAGTTGCGGTCAATCACTGGTTCCTGCAGAAACATGTGCAGGCAGCGCTCATTCTGGGCTAGTGGATGTCCAGCAACTCTGCACAGAGCCATGAAGAAACATTAGCAATGGTCATGCAAGCAGAAAAGTTTCAACGAACGTGCAGTACTCAAAGGGACATTAAAGTACAACAAATGCACAGAGGATGCTTGAGCTTCGCCTTCAAGAGTAGAAGGCAATAGCGTAATTGGGCCCTTTTCGCATCGCCTTCTAAAGAGCTAGGCTGGCTTTGTTTCTCCGTGGACACTGTGCAACAAGGAAAGGAACGTCTGTGCACCTAATAAAAGCAGTTTGAAACTATTCCTAGAATGCCTATTGTGAATAGAGTTGCGAGGCGCCCGCTACAGCATAATTCTTCCTCTTGTGAACAGGCGAAGCACCCACTATACGTCCATAAGAAAACATGCACACCCACACAGCTGTACACTTTGTTGATGTTGTGGCTGATGATGATGATTAATTATGCCAGTGTGCTTTGCAATTGGTGGGCCTTTAAACCAACCACTCGTTGCACAATGCACATGTTCTGACACTTGGTGTGATTCCACACAATATTGCACGCATTAAAGAGACTTCTCGCACTACACGTCATTCGTATAGGAATTTTTTCCAAAACTGTTTCAAGTAATGGCGCGGTTCTGTGGTAGAACACCTGCTTGCCATGCAGAAGTCTTTGTTTTGACTCCCACTCGAAGCGCAGATTTTTATCATTTATTTATTTGCATCATTTCAAATTTTTGCTCATGGGCAATGATGATTTTTCGTTCACAACTTATGATGCTAACGTCGCCACTTAAATTTATGCAAAACGAACACTTCGACATAACCACGTTAATGAATAACTTCAGACTGATAAGTTATGCTATTAAAACATTATTATGTCATTATTTCACCATCACAGTTCGAGAAATCACTATGATGGTGAATCAATGTCCGAAGTTTCACTTTTAAATATTGCTGCCAAAATATCAGGTGACGTCACGAATTTCATGGTGTGTTTTCGCATTTTGGTCACATTGACTAAAGATTTCCTGGAACTTGATATGTTAAGTCTCTGACTACCTCTGAAGATAATGTACTTCATTTTGGCCGATTAGGAACAGCGCAGGCCCTAGCAAACACCATCGAAATCTGACATCACGGCGACTGGTGCGGGCACTTCAATGTGGCATCACCACCTGCATTTTCTCTTTGGGAGTTTCATCGCTTACAAAGAGTCCTCTCACAGCAAGCATGGTTTTTGGTATTGTGTAAGCGTAATTTACTAACACAAGACAAATCGCTTGCCTCGTTAGTGTCCCTTTAACGAGATGCAGCGCACATGCTGAGGCCAAGCTCACCATCCTTGCAAAGGCGATAACTTTTGGAGTTCCATTTTTGCTATTTTTGCTGGTTTGAACCTCACAGGCGCAATCAAAGCAACTTTAACACTTGTGCGAGCAACTCTTACTTGAAATATCATTGACTTCCTTTCATCGAACACTAACAGAACTGGAAAAAAATGATGACAATCATCTGGCAGATTTATTTCAAAAACAGCAAAATGCTGACATGCATTCATCTGACAATCATTTGGCACTACAGTATGACTGGGATCATTTGAGCTCTCATTTCAAAATGCCGCTTAATTTGAAAAATTTTTGCAGTCCCTAATATACTATGTAAATTTGAGAATATGAAGCAGCAGCATGTACTGGCCTGGTTAACTGCAAGATTTTGGATGTATGTGGCTGTTACGAATCCTGACTTTGCCATAGCCCAAGGGAAACAACGGCTCTTTGGAAACGCAAGGCAATCCCACGTAGCGGTGTTTGCGATGTAGACCATCCAATCTTCATTGCTTTCAGCGCAAAAGGAACGATCGGTCTACGGTACACCACACGTACAGTGGAAATGTGCGCCTGGAGGAGAATATGTGCTTGAAGGCAACAGAGCGGTCACATGCAGACATTCCTGTGCTCCTTGCAGTGTCAGTATGTCATCATGTAACCATTTGCACATTATTTTTGGGAAAAGTAAAAAAATAACAGCAAGTATGACAGAACTCCCATGTATTTAGATTAGACCCATGTACTTTGACCACATGTCAAAATTAATCTGGAATAATGACATGCCTCGTTTATATTGTGCTTTTGGCAGATAAACGTTCACTCATTTTTAATGGACACGGGTTTTTGTATGGGTCTAAAAAAGCAAACGAGGGACTAACTTTTCACCAAGGTGGCATGCCATCGATTCTGGCATAAGAAAACTATGAAAAAAGCAAACTTTACTATCGCTGAATGAAAATTTAATTTATTTCTTGCCACGAAGGCCCCTGCTTAAGGGGTAATACATGGAGTTTATTTACAATTTACACATAGCATCTGCATCAGCTACTTGACGACAGCACTCTGTTACCATCTATGCTGCAGTTGTCAGCAATTTCGTGACGTAACATGTTCCCAGGTGCCACTAATAAATTAGAAACTCAAGGAGCTGACGCAAGTTCACTTATTCGCAAATTGTCCAAGAAATGGCAGACATGCAGGATATTAAAAAACATTGTCGTCCGGAAAGTCAAGTAAGGAGAGTTGCACTTTTTTCTTCATGCCCTGCCTTTCTAATGCACTGAGCAGCTAGTCTGAAGTACTTGCCACTTTCGAGTAATTCGAATAGTGTTCAGCGACCAGCAAAATGCCTTGACTAATGTTTAATAATAATATCAAGGGGTTTAACGTCCCAAAACCATGATATGATTATGAGAGACGCCGTAGTGGAGGGATCCCGAAATTTCGACCGTCTGGTGTTCTTTAACGTGCGCTGACATCGCACAGCACACGGGCCTCTACCATTTCGCCTCCATCGAAATGCGACCGCCGCGGCCAGGGTCGAACCCGCGACCTTCGGGTCAGCAGCCGAGCACCATCACCACTGCTCCACCGCAGCGGACCACTAATGTTTGTATGTGTTGCTGATGTTGCACAACCAAGCAACATGTTTGTGGAGTGTGAATGCAGGAGTACTTTTACATATTGCAGTACTGACCGATTCATTTGTTTGCTGACAAGTTATAGTATTACAAAGCAGGCAGTATGTCTGCAATCTAATCACTCCACAACAGACTATGTATTTAAATGAAAGCTATCTCTTTTCGGCATTGTGAACAAGTTATCAGTTTGCTTTTCGTAAATGTTAAAGAGCTTATTGAAACTTCGTCCGAGTCAGCGTTCGCTCACATCTTGATCTTGCCCATCATGTCGAACTTTTATTGGGCTCCTAACTATGCCTTGAAAGTATTGCATTAGTCAGGATGACTAAAATGCACATAAATAATATGTTAGCATTACCTGCACTGAAGGTGCCATGAAAAGACCTGCTATGACCAGAAGTATGCTAATCAATGCAGTTGCCAGAATGTCATGAGCAATAGCAGCTACTCAAGCCACTTCCACACATTTAAAACACTAAAGGGGTGATAAAATGGCTTTGTGAGAGGACCCCGTTGCTTAGAGGGGCCCTGCAACACTTTTCTAAGCAATCGTCTAATTGGTTCATTAAAAGAGCTTCATAATAATTCATTCTCAGGCTGTTTTAATCCACTGCAGGACAAAGGCCTCTCTCAATAATCTCGAGTTTACCCTTCCTGTGCTAGCCGATTCCATTTTATACCTGCGAACTTCTTAATTTCGTCACTCCATCAAACTCACTGCCTTCCCCGACAGCGTTTCGCATTCCTTGGTAACCATTTTGTTGCGCTTACTGTCCACCAGTTGTCTGTTCTATGAATTACGTGACCAGCCCAGGTTCATTTTTTTCGCTTGTCAGCTAAAATATCTGACTGCTCTCTCTTCTCTTACCCATTCTGCCATCCTCCGATCTCTTAACATTATTCCTCTCATTTTACGTACCATTGCTGCGTGGTCCTCAGCTTTCTCTCGTTGTTTTGTTATTCTCCATGTTTCAGCCCCATATGTTTGAACTGGCAGTATGCAGTGGTTGTATATTTTTCGCTTTAATGATAGTGGCAGATTTCCCGGCATTATTTGGGAGTGCCTGCTGAATGCACGTCAGCTTATTGCCTCACGAATTGACTGCCTCAAAAATTTTCAAAATCCGTCTAGTACGTGCACAGTTACAGGGATACGCTGCACGCTGTAACTGCTTTCTCTCTTCTCTCATCCCGAACGAGCACGCTGGAAACCTAAGCAGGGATAGATGGCACCGGGTAAGAAGTTACGTCACGTGTACATCATGACCTTGAGCACTTTTTTTTTCTGTCAACGCGCGGCTTACCTTCAGCGCGATTGCGAAAGCATGTGCGGGCACATGGTAGCCTCCCGTGGCAGCCACTGTAACTATACAGCTCACGATGCTCAAGTCAGCCAATGGTCGTGAATTTGGGTATATGGCGTGGTCATTTCAGTAGAGTAAGACTTGCTAGCGCCCGACCGTTCTGCTCCCTCCTACTTCCTTTGTCGTATCTTTCTTTTCTAAGTTTGCGCTATTATGTACCCCTTTTATTTGGATATACAACATCATTTGTAGAAAGAAGAAACAATTTCTAGGCGACTTTGAGAATCGTAACTTCCAAGGCGCGGGCTGCGCTATAATGTTTGGCTCGCGTGTTCTCAGGAGTCTCGACTGCCAATCGGCAGCGTTTTCTGACCACATTGAAAAAGTGTTGCAGGGCTCCTTTAATGACCGACGGTCTCTGCCAGTATTGTGGGCCACAAGATGGGTGATGCCAAGCTAGGTGCGTATTCTACGATCAAACTCATTTTTGAAACTGAAATAAATGTGTAAGTATGACTGAAATAGAACCACATACTGGCATCTACAAGTGAAACAGGTAACTATGATTATAGCAACATGATGCGTACCAGTGCAAAGTGCCCTGCAGAAGAAGTAAACATGTAGCCCATAGACTATTAAGGTCAGAATACACATTTGCGCTGAAGCAAACTTGGAAAATCTTTCAACTTGTCTGTTGATCGTTGATAGTCGTTAAGTTGTACAACCACTATTGCGTATCCTTTTTTTTTATCTCTTAACACATGACAAAAAAAAGTGACGGTTGCTTTTGAAATCAAACACAGCAACACTAAGTGCAAGGTAGCAGCAAAGACCTAATTGTTCTTAGGCAAAGCACAGTAAGTAGGCCGAATTGATAAGACTGCGGTATCACCATACACAGAATTAAGGGGATGCTGCTAAAAACACGGTCACCGGGCTCACCTAGCATGCCATAAAATAATGTTATCAACAAGGCAGGCTTTAATACGAACTGCTAAGTGCATAACGAAGCTTCCCATTCACAACGCAGTGGACGATGATATTGTGTGGGCGTGTGTGTACCAGCGCTACTAACTGCCCTTCAGTAACCCAACAAATGACGCCGCTTTGATGCTTCCGGCATGCTAGTACGTGGTATCTGTGATAAAACGAGGGGGGGCGGGAATCCTCGGCCACTCCGAGGGCGCGCGGAGAGAAAACAAAAATGAAACCCCTGCTCACTTGTTGATGAACAGCTCGAGCCCCTTCTTGCGCTCCTCAATAAACTCCTCATCGAAGATCCCTTCGTCGCTCCGAAACGGAAGCTGCCGTTTCCACGCCTTGCCCGGTAGCGGAGGTACCACGATCTGCGCAGAACATATCACCAATGCGACAGTTGCAATGGAACTGCAGTTCCCTGCCTCTGTACAGGCATGCGAGGCGGGGAAAAGACTGCATTCTTCAACTCGTCACCGAACCAGACCGGTGTGGGCCAGTTGACCCACGGGGCCAGTGGTCGCCTATCGGCATTCGCACCTTGCTGTCGCGCTCCAGCTCGCTCCTTAGCCACTCGAAGTCGCTGTAGCGTCGCCGCACGGTCGATTCCTTGTTTTTGAAAACGGGAAGGTTGGTCTGCAAACGAGAACGACAGTGTTGAGGCCGCCGACGTGAGGCCTAATCGCCGTGGGGCGTTTCTGCTGCTCACCCTCATGCGAACCTCGTAGTCGGTGTACCGCTTTCTCGCGACGCCGTGCGTCATTGGGTTGCCGACGTCGATCTCCAGGTAGTTGGCCGGCGGGGCGTACGCATCGTCGAGGGTTTGCTTCTTGGTCTGCAGTCGCTTGGTAGCATCCTGCGGCGGCGCTGTGTCACTCGCCATCGCACCCACCGTGCGCGGCAACAACCACTACTGCGAGGCTACCGACTCCGCTGTTTCCGCTAGTGCGATCAGTGCGATGCCGGATAGGCAAGAAGAGCAGCAGGCGCACGTCTTTGCGTACCGCGTACCGCGTACGCTCTAGAAACTTCCCCAGATGTCGCTCCAGTAGCGTGCACCATCCGGTCGCAGTAGACATCAGCCCCTTGGCGCCGCCACAGGCGCCCGAAGAGAGATTGATTCAGCGGCACTGCTTTCATGAGCTAAAGTCTATAAGTAAGCATAAAAATAAGAAGAGCGAGGGTGTGAAGCTTAAGAGATCGACGCAACCATTTCAGATGGAAACTGATACAACTGAGATTACCGAAAAGTGTTTTCTTTTTTTTTAAGGCTCATCAAATCAGACAGCACATATGAATATACCACTACTGCCAATAACTCTACTGAACTCGTATTTCAAAGGCTGCGCATTGCGTTGAGTTGGCCTGTGCTAACTCTTTGGTGAACTGAGACCATAAATTTTTCATTTGGGGCAGTGCGGAATGGTCATTCTCGTTTCATTTGAATAGTGGAGGGGTTTGATTTTTCTCAAGTCTTTGCAAATGTCGCAGAAAAATATCTGACAAATGCCGACATCATAGCAAGTATCTGTGCGGTTCCATGGTTATTAGTTCGACAACTGAAAAGCCTGTACAGATTGTTGGCGGGCCAGTTGGCACATACTGAGTGAGAAACAGCGCGCCTAGACGGGACAAAAAGATACACTAAGCACAGAGACACAGCGCTATGTTCGAAAAGATTTTATGGGCTCTCGCTCCTCCAGCGGCAACTTGTTCCAGTACACCTGATGAGAAGTCTGGCCACTGTGCGTGCCTTTTGTGAAAATAGCTGATAGTACTCCATTCATTGTTTTAGACTGAAGATCTGCGAAGCACACAAACATAGAAGGGTGGGAAATAAGGTTGTTTGGCATATTCCGTTATGTTAAAGAGGTGTGTAAAGCAAAGTACAGACAGCAGGAACAACATCGTCTCTGTTGCCCTATTTCACTTCTTTGTACACACTGTTGCAACACGAGGCCTATTTCTTTTCCTTAAGTCTGCCCTCTTTGTATCACATAGGTTGAGAAGAAGGCTTTGCTCTCCCAAGACTAAAGTTGGGTTGTTTGACACAACAAAACAGATAATGAAGCCAAGGAAGGTATGGGGGGACATTAAATGGACTGTTTTAACTGTAATTACTGCAGTACAGCTAAGACAGTCCTATTAACATCCCCTGTACCAGCGTTACCTTCATTATCTGTTGGTTTTCATTAAAACTGGGTTGTGTAATTTGGCAGAACTCATCCAAACTTACATGTGCAGCGAATGCTTACCATCTACTGTGATTGTGTCCAGGTACATCATCATCATCATCATCAGCCTGTCTACGCCCACTGCAGGGCAAAGGCCTCTCCCATGTTTCGCCAATCAACCCGGTCCTGTGCTTTCTGCTGCCACGTTATAAGACTGCAGTCCAGGTACAACGGCCACACAAAAGAAAGTGCCAAGAGGTGCTACAGGAAACAGACCATAGTACAGAATATGAACTACTATTACTTTTGCGCAAGTTTCATTGGCCACTTATGTCCGTTCTCATGAAGCCCTGAACACATTTTAAAAAATTGGCCGCCATCCTGCCCTGCGAACGTGAATGTCAAGCGAAGCTGTATCAAACACCACACAAGCTGATGGGGGGCGTATGTTTTATTATTACTTTAGAGGTAGTGATAATCACTTTGTGCTCACTGTGGGAGACCATGATTAGTTCTGCGACCGTTTTCGGCATGACAAATTTGTTCCCTTCGTCAAGCATTGTATTCACGCTGTTTTTTGGTGTCTTTAATTTCCGTGGTCTAACCATGGCAGTCTTCGAATGAACTAAATGAGTTGCTAGATGGGTCTCCCTTTTATATATGAAAGAGGAAAACACCCAGGGAAAAACAAGGGCTGTATGACGTCATTTGAAGCTCTCGTGTCAAGTGCAAAGCAGCTGCAACCTAATACTGGGAACGCGTGCCAGGGTGTTCCCATTGTTCACAGGCACCTCATCATCCAGCATGTGGTTTTGATGTTTGTTTCGTGCTTTTCTTTATTGAAACGAATGTCGAGCTCTATGCTGTATGCCCGATTGCAAAGAGAGATATGACATTTGCCTGCAATTGTTAAAAAACCCCTAAACCACCCAAAGGTCAAAATTTGGTTGTGTCGTTGCAGTTGTGCACGAGTCTACAGTGAACGCGTTCAGAAAAAAAAAAAAAGTAATATATATAACTAGTTTTTGATCATTTGTAACAAGAAAATTTTCAATGCACTTGTGTTTGGTGACCTCCAACTATTGAAACTAAAAAAATTTAATTTGGTCAACTTGCTCAACTGTCTGAAAGAGGTACATGGACAGAAACAGACATAGGTGTTAATAGTACTTCCGGAACAGTGGTCACTGCTGGTGGCATCAACATTCATACTAATGCACATCCATCACAATGTAACAAAGAGAGATGGACTAGCTAAATAAAACTATATGCAAAAGGAGAGATGGACTTGGTAAATAAAACTATATGCAAAAAGTTGGTGGTGCTCAGCTCGCAAAAACTGGAATGCTTCCAGCACTTTAGAAAAGATTGCCTTTGGGCTGACTTGCCACAACAGGTATCAACAACATAAAAAGAAAAGACAAATTAATGTATTTTGCACAAATTCATGTATCCATGAAAATTAAATCAGCTGAAGTAGAAAGAAGAAAGAGGAAAAAGAATAACAAAATACCATGATCACTGGTAAAATAAATATACAAGTAAACGTCAGCAAATATACACAATCTGGTAATCAAATCGATCTCTTCCGAGCAGTGATAACCAGATTCACACATGGCCACTGCACCCAGTTTCCATTCATCTGGGGCCTCACACTGCAGCCATCTCCTGGACCAGACTGAGGAGATGGCTTCCCAGGTCTTCGTCTTGCAGAGTCCATGACACACATATTGCCCTACTTGCCGCGTCATCTTCTTGTCCACCAACTTTGACCAATGCTGAGGCAACAGCAATAGAGCCATCGGGCAGCAGTTGTACACCCGGCAGTCGATCCCTCAGACGGGTATACAATGCATCAGCCAATGCGGCTCTCGGGGAAGCTACGGTAGTGGTAAATCTTATCTGATGGCTTGTCAAACCAAGTTCCTGCATGGCCTGTCTAGAGTCCAGCAGGCCGCACTCCGCGATCGTGCATCACAAGAGCTCCGTGAATCAACTTTGGCCGCTTGCTGTCCGAGCCCAGCGCATGCTTGAGCAATGGCACTGCTACGTCAATGGGCACTGTGTCAGGTGTCTCGATGACCACAGTCTCGCCATTAGCTGGCATAGAGCAGTCGATGGCAAACTCTTGCCGGATCTTTTTGCGCAGGAAGTCCATTTTTCCTGCTTCGCCATGGACGAGAAGCACGTTGGCTGGCTCACACTGCTGGATGAGCTGCATAATGCCCTTAGCGTCAGCGTGTGCGCTGAAGGACATATATTGCACCGACATCTTGACCTCGACAACCTGTCGATTATCCAGCTCCACCTTGCGTGCGCCACTGAGAATCTTGTGTCCCACGGTGCCAGCCACGCAATATCCTGGCATGATGACCATGTTTGCTTCAAAAGGAGCCCACTTCTTGAATATTTGCAGCGACAGCCCAGCATGCAACATCCCAGGGGTGGCAAACACTACCATGGGCCCTGGGTTGTCAATGAAGGCTCGGTCGAAGGGCTTAATGTGCTTGAAGTCAAACATGTTTCGCTGCACAAAGGTCTTGCGGATTTTCTGGTTTGTCCACGTGATGAACATCTTGTAGTAGTTGGTAGCCTTTTCGGTGAGGCCAACGGCGAAGTATATTGGAACACGAAGGTTCATGCGGTCCCAGTACGTTTCAAGCAGGATGCAGAGTTCCTGGGCCCGACCCAAAGCAAACACAGGTATGAGAACCTTGCCGCCTTTATCGATGCAGTCGTGTACTTTGGTCAAAAAGTCGCGCTCGCGGCAACGCTTAGAGTCACGAATAGTGGTGGCGTACGTCGACTCGGTGATGAGCAGGTCTGGCCGGCACTTGTCCAACCAAGCTGCACCAAGGTGCCGGTCGGGTGTCATGTTGTAATCGCCGGTGTAGACCACCGATTGGGAGCCAACTCTAATGCGGAACATTGCAGCTCCCAATACGTGTCCGGCGTAGTACGCTTTTATCTCCAGCTCATCGTCCACTTGAACTGCCTGATGCAGGTTCACTGCGACCACCTTGCGCATGCAGTCGCGGATCATGGCAGATGTGAAGAAATTTGTCTCGCCTTTGCGGTCCACAGTGATCTTACGGAAGTCTTCAAGCAAGATGGGACAAATTGCCTTAGTCGGGTGCGTCATGTAAACGGGACCCGAATACCCCACCATTTCCGTCATGTAAGGGAAGGGCACCGCAATGGTCCAGGTGAAAGTGACTGATGATGACACAGTCTAGGTGCTCGTTGAGCGGGCCCTCCTGTGTGATGTAGCTGAAGTCTGGGAACCGCCGCTCATCGTTGAAGCCCATGTGCATGCCGCAGTCCAGCATCACATTTTTGCCGCCAATGCTGAGTAGAATACAACTGCGTCCCACGTCCTGGCCAGCACCCAGAGGAGTGACGCTGATTTGAGGCATGTTCGCCGGCGTTGTGCGCTAACGTAGGTGTTTTGCACTAGGTTTGCGGCGAACGGCGATGCCAACTACATCCACACGTGTGATGGGTTAGCATTCCTGTTAGCGCAAAACACCACGGTACAAATGTCTATCTCAGGTTCCCGTTGCTAGAGCGCCTGCAAGAACCATGCCACCATGCATGCGTTCAAGCGTATCACAACCACCAACAATAGTTGCGAATTGGGTTGCCATAAGAAAAACGCAAAATTGTGGAATTGCGAAGTGTTATCGTTCGTTGCGCCACAACGGCGCTTAGTGGATGTTGAGCGCCTTCAATAATATTATGTGGCAATACTTTGTATGTTAAATAAAAATAATTCAATTTCACAAATATAATTTTTTTTAAATGAGCAGTCTAAACTGCATTTAGCATTCTAATTGCGCCAGCAATGTTTTTAGATAAAACATCGCTTCATGAATGATTCCGCGCATTATCTGGTAACACTGGTTGGCGCGGAAAAAGCACAACAAAAACAAAAAAGCATGCCGCTTGTGATAGGAACCAAAACAACAACGAAAGTAGCAGCAAGGCTGTGGAAAAACCTCGGCCGTCCGTGGAGTTGCGCGTGCCTAGGCAAGTGCGGAAAAAATGAGCGTATTTTCGCGGGTAACGGATTGTGTCAGGGACGCAGCTGCCGCGTCTAAAGGCGCGTTCACCGTGACCAGGGAGCCGAGAGGAATGCAACGTCAAATATGAGAGTCGACGCAGTTGTAGCATTCTCAACTTCGGAATATCACATCCGTTCGACGACAGGTGACATCAGAAGCTGCCATCGAAATGCTCTCCGTGTGGTTGACTTGCTGCGCTCTTTGGGTCTGCGTCCACGGCAGCTCCCCGCCGCTGCTGTTGGTTCTGTCTCTCGACGGGTTCTGGTACAAGTACCGCTCTCTTTACAAAACGCCGCACATCGACCGGTTGGCCACAGAAGGCGTACAGGCCGAATACCTGCGCAATGCGTACGTGACCAAGACGCTCCCCAACCACTTCACCATCGCTACTGGCCTTTACGAAGAGAGTCACGGTATCGTCGGTAACGCAATGTTCGATCCCGTGCTCAACGACACCTTCGACGAGTCGAGCCGCGATCCCAGGTGGTGGGACAACGGTCACTCCCTGCCCATCTGGGCGGCGAACCAACTGCACGGCGGCCGTAGCGGCAGTATGATGTGGCCCGGAGGCGACGTGGCGATTCACGGCGTGTCAGCGCACTACGCTCAGAGCTACGACCCGTCCTTGAACTTCAGCGACCGCGTGGACCGCGTCGTCAGCTGGTTCCTGCATCCGAAGGAGCCTGCCAACTGCGTCTTTTTCTACTACGAAGAGCCAGACGCGACGGGCCACGAACACGGCCCAATGTCTCCCATCACCGGTGCTCGCGTCGAGCAAGTGGACGCTTTAGTGGGAGAGCTCGTGGCGGCGCTGAAGCGAGCTAAACTGTGGGACCGCATGCACCTGATCGTGGTGAGCGATCACGGCATGGCGCCCGTGACGAGGGTCTCCGCGTTGGACGAAGTGCTGCCGCCGGACTCCTTCCGTGCGTACGGCACCAGTCCCGTGTGGAACATCCTTCCGGCGCAGGGCCGCGAGCACGAAGTGTACACGAAGCTGCAAGAAGCGGCCACGCGACTCCACATACGAGTGTACAGGTCCGACGAGATTCCGCCCGAGTACCACTACCGAAACAACGTTCGCATCCTCCCCATCTTGGCCGAAGCCGAACCAGGATGGGACTTGGTAATCTCCAAGAAGTCGGAGAGAGAGAACCGCACCTGTAAGCACTGAATGAACCCTAAGGTTTATGAAATAGATTCATCATTAAATCACGAACAAACAGCGCTGGATACTGGACGGTAAAAGAACGACAGACAGGGCGCTGAACTAACAACCACTGGTTGATTGCTGGGAAATTCAATATATACACAAGCTTTGCACGTAAGACCAACAAAAACACAGTATTTGCACAGAGATAGACAAGAAATAGTCACGTTACTTGCATCGACAAAACAGGCAATCACGTTTTTAACTAGTAACTAATTTCACAGTTATGCAGAGAAATCGGGAGCACACTGATGCAAGTGTTTCCATGCGTATGAATATGGTAAGCTTTGCTTACCTCACGTGCTCAGATTCTTCATTGTATGTATCAGAGGCACATCTCAAGCTTGTGCGGTGTGCTGTACACATTTCAATGTTAACACGCTTGCAAACACAAGGAGGGAGACGACAGAAGTGCACGGTCGCTGTGATAACGTAAAACTATTTCATGCCGTCATCACCTGTCTTCTGCGTTGAGTCCTTTCGCTCTAAAAATTGTAAACACGTACCCCACTTGCCCAGTATTTTATATTTTATATATTAGGATGTAGCTAAATTTACGTGAACACAAAATTATGACATGAATGTGTTAGCAAAGGTGTTGTGTAATGCCTGGAGATTGCGTTTTGTAGAGCATGCTAAAAACACCAAGAACTGCAGTGTATTGTTGCAGGGTAATGCTGCTGTGAAGAATGCAGCACAGAAATGACAGCATTGTTTTATGTTCCATTCTCAGATGTGATCTCAAAGTTCAGCTGGATTTCCCATTACACTGAAAAGACTGACAGCCATGTATACGACCATAGTATTAAGTGGAAAATATTTCCAACAGAAAGAGTTCGGCTAGTTGGCTGCAATTTTGCTTGTTCTTCGCAGCTCTCTTCAGGTGCTTTTTGCATCTTCTTCCTGCATGGTCATCAAAAATTATATACTGGGACAAGGAAACCTTCATGTAAAGCAGCAACAGTGTAGTATATGCTTTACATATTTTCAACATTCTCTTGCACAACACGCAACAAGTCAGTCTGCAGTAACCATGGTGGGGACAAAGCTGAAATGTGTGTGTGCAGATTGCTGAACCAAACATTCTTTAATTGCAGTTTACAAGAAAAGATAATAGCCTAGTTCATTTTGAACCAGGTTATATTCATTTGCATAGCAAAGAATAATTATGGGAAATTTATGCTTGTATATAATATCTCCGCAACACTTCTGAGCTTCGCGGAAACGCCTAAAAAAAAAAAAGATAAAGGTACACAAATATTTACAAAATAATTAAAAGTAACCTTCCAAATGGGAAACATTTTGAAATTTCAGCAGTTGTGGCTTATAGCTCTTCCACCATCCAACAACTATTTGATGGGCGGTCACAAATTTCAAATGCTTACTAGTATATTAATAATATGCCTGCCTCCAAATGTGGCTTGTTTAAGACTTCATTAGCTGTGTGACCACTTCTATAATAACAGCGAGCATGTGCGGAGTTGCGAATTACAACTTTGGGCAGTGCATGGATGAAAAGTTTTAGAGAGAGCAACAAAGTTAAACCAAAAATAGCTTTTGCAAAACAGCGACACAAAAAGATAATGTTTCGTTCCGCTTGGTATCATGGAAAAATTACAATTTCTTTCTGTTCAGTTTTGGTTCAATATGCTGGTGTTACGGGACTTTCACTTCTGTCCATAACAGTGCAGTGGAGATTTCAGCCAGGATTAGAGTGAGGTTATCGTGCACTCTGAGATGTACGTGATAGCACTGTGGCAAAAACACCACAGAGATACAGTCCATGTGAGTGTCACTCAGCTAGGAGTCTAACTTGCTGAAAAGGAAACGAAAAGGATGGGTGTTGTCGTAAATGGATGGGTGTCGTCGTCGAGGCACACAAATAGCGATTTTTAAGACTGAATTGAATAGGATTTCAATAAGCTAGAATTGAACAGCATACTTTTAGAATAGTTTTCTAATACTGAACAGCCATATTTACAGTTAATACAAAACAATAGTCACATTGTAACATTCTCAGAATTTCAGAATAACTGTCGCAAATAGGGCGTCAGGAACAAATAAGCACATTCCTCACATTCACAGAGCTCTTGAGAGAGTGCAGACAATCAATTTATAGCCGGCAAAGTCAGGCTTCTCAAGTGACGTAGCCCGCTGCACTATGTAAGCTCTCATGTTTTATGCCTACTATGCCCACAGGAATGAAATCTATCATACTTTTGCACCAGCTTTGCGTTTATCGTGTGCAGATGACATTTTGAAGTAATCGTATACCATTAAAAAAATATTCATACTCACGAGACATGTCCGTTCAATTCGAGGGCTGAATCAAATGCAACATTTGATCCAATATTCAAAATTTGCAAATTTTTGCATACCTTTAAAGGGGTGTTTACACTCATTTTGAAAGGTGAGTTTACTCCGTCATACAAATCTCTTGTATACAGAGACGGCTCTGAGCAAGTGTGAAGCTCAGTGAATGCTGATATTTAATTTTTACATTAAAGTCTATTTTCGCATGGCAAACCTACTGTTATTGACACTATCGTGACGTCAGGCTACCGTGTCAATTCTGGTCACTTCACGCACCAGTAGGGCTGGCTGTAACAAGGTCAGGTACCAAAACATTAAGAATAACCGCTTCTACGTCACTGATGAAGCCGCAAAGCGGCCATGGAAGCATCTCGATACCTTGCACAAGCATGTGATGAGAAGCTCATACTGTATTGTGACATCAGGATACAGCAGAAACTGAAACTAGCTTTTGAAAACATAGGGCAATTACTTCTTCAGGCTGCACTCGTGCTTTCCAGTATATTTTCAAGGGTCTTGAAGACTCGGCCTTTCATTTGACGCAAAAAAAAACTACCAACAAATTCTCGTGCTAGTACCCCTTTAAGGATGCTGTCTCATGGGTTCTGGAAGGTTTCTTCACGTTCTGGTTGCTTTGTTATTAGCGAAAATGTTGCATTTGAGGACTGTGTATAAAACATACCTGCCCATCATTGCTTCCAGATGGAAACCACGGCTATCGTCCCAGCCTAGACTGGATGCATCCACTGTTTGTGGCTCGGGGCCCAGCGCTGAGAAAAGGCCAGCATGTGGGTCCGCTGGCAAGTGTGCACCTCTATCCGCTCATGGGTCACCTGCTAGGCTTGCCGTCATGGCCGTCCAATGGGTCCTTGCACGCTGTGCGACACATGTTCCAGCCGGCACCTAGCAATCTACCCCTACTGCTGGCTGGTACGTACTTCATTGTCTGTGCTCACGAATAACTTGACAGTGGCAGTGTATGTCGCCCAGGATCACTTATGCCTCTACATGTAAAAATATTTTCCAGACTGTTTTGTTTGCCACAGCTGTTTGCCCATGTTTTACAATGAAAACTGTAAGCAATACACCAGCTCACATAAACACGAGCACCAGGTTACAAATAGCTTGTTTTAGCAAAGACAGTAGTACCATACCATAATAAGCAACTCGCGCGCCCAAAAGACTTTAAAAGAAACCATGTGATGACGACGGTATGGTATTTCAGTGCTTTACAGTATAGCAATCCAGCGCTGCTAAAACGCTAATACCAGGACTGATGCGCATGTTACTGATGAGTCACACTTGTTTCAGAGGTGTTTATGCTTTTTCTACATGCTTTTTCTCTGACGAGAATACGCAAGGAATTTGTGCATGAAATACAAAGCAGAACTACTGTCACGTAAAATTGCTTGAAATTGTGAGGCAGGACTTGACATAACGCATAATCAAAGAAGTTCGAGCACCGAAATTTTAGGTAGGTGTCTAAGCAAGCGTGAGCTGTCATCACCAACTCATGTAGACATAGAATGGAAAGTCCTGCTACTGTCAAACCAGTACTATTCGTACTAAGTTCGGGTGAGTCGTTCAGAGTTGTTTCAACTTGGTATGAATAGTATAAGTAAAACACTAGCACATATTACAGGACAGGATAAAATAATTTGCTAAGCTGTGTTGAAAGAGGGCCGAGGAAAATTGATTCATATTTTAATGGTTTTTGGAGTGTGGCAAAACCTGAGAGAATTAGTGATAGTTACATTCACTTGTGACGTCATGTTGGTCTGGTTTAATTGAAAAGCTTAACTAAACCAGGGATGAGACGACTGAAATTAAATTGGGAGCAGTTTATGGAGCATCACGATTTCTAATTTGAAGCAGAACCTTGATTTAGAGCAGTTAATGGCATTTAATGACATCTTAGGTTTTGAAGAAACAAACTTGTGGCAACTTTAGGGGACAAGTACATATTTTAGTTGGCTTAGAATACCACTGAAACAGCCTTTGAAGAAAGTTTCTTTTAGCAGATGATCACCACGTATGAACTACACACCTTTTTACATACCACACGACCTATCTAGCCCGAGTAACAAACAACATATGAAATAATTGAAAAAAAGGTTCTGCAAACTAGGCTCACTTCATAAACATTTGGAAAAAAAAAAGAAAGGAACAAACCAAAAAGCATTACACTTCTCAAAAATAAAAAAGCTGTGATTGCACAAGAATTGTGGTTACATTACTGCTTCGGCTTTTTTTAAGTCTGCCTATTATCTTCTCAAGCTTTCCCAGAGGTTCCTGTAGGTCAGCGTTACTCTTTGTGGGGAGAGCATCACAATAAGTGCCTTCCAGCTAGCTGCTCGGCCGCGTGGTTAACGTAGCGTCAAGTGTACTGGACGCTTTTAACAGGCGACAACAAAAGCGCGCCGCACCGCTGTTCGCTGCCACCTCATGCGGGATCGTCTTCAAGAGTACGGCACGGGCACCAAGAAACCTCGCCACACTGACTATCTCGTCAAATGCGCGCGTATGGTACTGCAAGCATATCGTCGTTGTAAGTGTACTGCACGCTTTTATTAGAAGCCGACACAAGTGCACATTGCATCAGTCCACTGCCGCCTTCTCATGCAAAACTGCTCGGGCATTGCGACGATGCATCACATGCAGGAAGCTAGTTGTTGCTGCGTTGATGCAACAAGGTACTCGCATCACTCAAAGTGTGGTATGGCGCGTAACGGCACAAGCACTCCCACAGCAAATGCACGCATAGGTGACCGCACAGATCAGCGTCGACACAAAACCCGGAGTGACCGGAGGAACATGCTACGCACAACGAACCTGAGAGCCAACCCTGCTACGCATGCCACTCGATAGCTTTCGCTAAGCAACAGAACACACAGCCTAGTGAGTAGAAGCAGCATGCTTGGGGCATGTCAGCACAATTTTGAGGCACGGCAGCACATATTTGGGGGGGGTCTCTAAATATGCGTGCCTCTATGCACAAAGGTACATAGAGACACACTTGGGCATGTCTATGTGTTCTGCGAATGTCTCATTTTCTATGAGACTGTTTGGCGTAGCGCACACCCACAAGGACAAAGAAGGACACACACACACACAGCGCTAACTTTCAACTATGGTTTTATTTCTGATCACACGTGTTATTTATACATGAACAGGCGATCGATAAAACCAAGGAAACACCTAGGAAAAAAATATAAAAACATGTAATAGTACAGCATCGATCGCACACATGTCATCACTGATTACACCATCTGCACGCACCTTCTTCAAAGTGTCAATCCAAGATACCTCTTTTCTTTATCGGACAAACCTAAAGACGGCGCACTCACGCATTTTTCTTTCACTTTGTCGATTTCAAACGCCTCGATTATTTCCCGGGTTGTTTTTCCTCGAGCCCTATATAGAATACGAGTGCTCAAACTCACTCGTATTCTATATAGGGCTCGAGGAAAAACAACCCGGGAAATAATCGAGGCGTTTGAAATCGACAAAGTGAAAGAAAAATGCGTGAGTGCGCCGTCTTTAGGTTTGTCCGATAAAGAAAAGAGGTATCTTGGATTGACACTTTGAAGAAGGTGCGTGCAGATGGTGTAATCAGTGATGACATGTGTGCGATCGATGCTGTACTATTACATGTTTTTATATTTTTTTCCTAGGTGTTTCCTTGGTTTTATCGATCGCCTGTTCATGTATAAATAACACGTGTGATCAGAAATAAAACCATAGTTGAAAGTTAGCGCTGTGTGTGTGTGTGTGTCCTTCTTTGTCCTTGTGGGTGTGCGCTACGCCAAACAGTCTCATGGATCATAACCAACTAGCCCAACAACGCGCCTTGAGCTCATTTTCTAGGTATCTCTGGTGCTGCTTGGAAAATCATGTTGTCAACTCAGCCTTTTTTTTTTTTTTTTTTGCTGCTTTTGAGGCTGTTTTGGAGCAGTTCAGTGCAATATTCCGAATTTTTATCCTTTTGGAGCAGCTTAGCGCAGGAAAACAGAATCGTATAACATATGTGCAATATTCACAGCTGTCTCAACCCTACTAAATGCATTAATATCTTTTTTCTTTCCCTCCTGAGCAAGTTGAGTACAATGTGCCCATTCCGACCGTCTCGCTGTTACTACAACCGCACACTAGAAGATTGCACCCTTGAATCAGAAGCAGTGAAAAACTTGGCCAATTCCGCACCATGAAAACTGTCGGACAGGGAAGCTGTAGGCCAGTGTACGTGAGGGTAGACTAAGACATCTTAGTCTTATGTCAAGCATCGTCATCATCATCATTTCATTTAATTTATTCACTCCTCACTCTGGTCACGTGACCTTTGTGACACCGGACAGGCATGCAGACGATGCGGGCTTGACTAAGAACAGCCCCGCTGTTAAAAAAAAAAACACCAGTTAGGTTTTAGACACATCGTATAAATTTACGCAGAAATCATGTTGCTTTTCGTCCCTGCCCCTTTTTTTCTCTCTCGTTTACACAGCTGCCAGCGTGTTCCTGTGTACGACAGTGGGTCTGGTGGCACTGGTGGTGTGCGGCCAGCCACACAGCAATTCCAGCCAAGAAGACGAGGAGCCCCTGCTGCTGCTTTCCGCCTGAGGCTACCCAGCCCCGGCGCACGTCTAGTCCGGCAACAATTCGTTGTTGCCAGCGTAGTCTCTTACCAGGCGGGGCGTGGCACCTAAAATAATGTTCGATCACCTGTGAAATCTGGTGAAATTCTACAGCAGCGTTAGAACTCGAATAGGTCTCCTTGAGGATGCTCTCGTACGCCGGTCGAGTTGCCAGGTTCACTCGAGTGATTAATGTCTCGAATATTGAACAGCGTAGCACACGCGATCCTCTCTTCTGTTGTGCTGTTCAAAATTCGAGATGATCAGATAAGCATAAATACTGACGTTATAGTACTACTACATGTACAAAGAATTGAAGTTGACTGTGGCCAGTTACCCAATTGCATAAATGATTTATTTAAATAAGCTGGCGAGGGCTGAATGAGCAAAGCCTGCAATTTTTATCGCCACGTCCCTCCTCTCTGTATGGCTTGCATCCACTACATTGTTTCTCACAGGAGTGGTTTGATTACTTGAGTTGCCTTTGTGCTGTCACTACAACGAATGTTCCTGTCTATTATGGCACTAATTCCTTGCAACTTAAGCTGAGGGTAGAATTGGAAAGGAGAGAGAGAAAAGAAGGGCATTGGTTAAAAAAAAGGAGAGAGAAAGAGTCATCTTATTGTTTGAGTGTTGCACCACTGAGCTAACTTAGCCAGCACAGGCTGATTGAGGAAGCCTTACATGTCTGTTTCAGAGGACAGACTGATTTTATGGAGTGCGGTGTGCGTTTATGTATATGAAGTCGTTCACTGTGAAGGTAAATGTCTCGTTAATATTCAGGTTAAAGAGCCCCTCACCTGGCTTACGCATATAACACAAAGACACGCAGTGCTCAGTGGCATTTGCATCTGCAGAGTACGAAAAACCTGCATGGCAATGCAAACGGTATAAACTTTGAACGAGAGAAAGCCATACGTCCATCCGTTAGGAGACACTGTGCTTCAAAAGAGGGTAAATGTAACCTGCACTCATGTTCTATGTGGAGCTCCTTTTAAATGCCACTGATCATAGCAAGTGACTTCGGTTCTTCATCCAATGTTGCGCATGCAATGCTGGGTATACGCCAAGCAAAAAGAATGAGGCGGGGCACATCATGTAAACATGCAGTCACTAGTAATGGCAAAAGGAGAGTGTGTGCATTGGATGTGAAGTTTGTTTCCATTTTTTCTAGCTTGTTCAATAATGAACCGATTCAAAAGAATCTTTCGGTAAAACACATCCCAAATAGCGCATTACACCTTGCCGTGTGTAAGCAATATTTGCAGCGAGGCCTTCTGAGGGGCTCTTAAACGGAAGAATGTGGCTGGTACTGTGTGCTAGGCTCACATCTGGCTGTGGAGCACGTCTCTCCTCACTTTGATGTGAAGTTTAGCTGCTATTGCTGTTAAAATAGTAGTGCACTGTTTCCATTATAGTGGATGAAGTGGATTACACTGCATGCGCTGGCCTTGGATACAGCACGAGCGTCGTCTACAGGCAGATATAGCGTAGTGCACGTTGTAGAGACCTGCTTACATATCTGTCCCAGCACTACAGCATTATCTGTGTTCATTTTACTGAGTGGTATCGTTTAATGTGCGTTTTTTCTTTATACTCCAGCGCAATCTTTCACGTACAGCAGCTCTTCGCTCAGTGACTAGCTGTTAACTTACACCGATTTCTTTTTGACAGCTTACTTTTTGTTCTCTTGCAGTAAGCTACTTGATTATACGTTTTTAACTTTGCTCAACCTTTGTTCGTTTACTTTTTGAACGAAATCTCTGGTTTGGTTCATTGCTCACAGCTTTCCTAATTAAGGAGAGACACGGGTCTTACTACTAAAGAGATCTCAGGCCCATGCCTGTTTTCTATGTGTTGTGTTGAGCCTCTTCTTCAGAACTCCAGTGTTGCGCATGAGGCAGATGATCGTAAAGCTGCTCAAGATTGTTATTGTTACCCCAGGAATTGTGATGGCTTTTCGAAGAAAAAAAAAAAGGTGGAGGGGTTGTGATAAAGTTAAGGCACGAATGATGGCAGCAATGTGAGATTAAGAGGCTGTACAAGATGCGTAGATCCAAGAGGCATTACAAGAAGCGGGATGTGAGGAGGAAACAGCTTTAACTGGGCTTGCCTGCTGTTTCCTAATATGTGGTGGGCTGCCTCAACTAACGACGTGGTGTGTGTTAAATGACTGAATACTGTTGGTCTGTGTCGGTGTGTGTGAAAATTGTTTTAAATAACCTATGTTTCATTTGCCAAAGAAGTGGCCGATAAAACTCGCTGTAATCAAAGTATATAGTCTCATTACATTGAACTTTGTCTTCGCAGCCACACTTCATTTAAGCTGACAGTACTAGAAATTGATATTACCAACGAAACTAGCGAACAGATCCACCGATCTTCAATGCTGTATTTCTCTTTCAGTCATACACAAATGGCTTGTTTATTGAACATATGCACAAATGTGATTGGAAGCCTTGCCCGAAATGATGTGTCTCTTAAACCCGTACTTTGTTTCTGCGATGCACATTTGAAGAGTAAAGGCATTTCAATGCAACTTATTGCCCAATTACGGATAGATAGCACTTTTATTAAACTTTTTCTTTGTACTTTATTTTTAGGAAGGACTCTTTATCTTAGCATCTTTTCTAACCCCTTTTGTGTAGGTAGCAATGGTTGCACTGGTTTGATGCACCCGCCTATTGTGTGCATGAATTCAAGCTGATTTTGTGCCCAAGCATCGATTTGAAAGGGCCATGGTATCAGTGAACTTTCAAATGCATCTTGTTTTTTACTATGGCAGCACAGCGAAAAATATGGGACAGTGAACACACAGGACACGTGTGTCCTTTGTGTTCACTATCATGTATTTTGCACTGCTCTGCTATGCTGTTCGTGAACCAACTAGCCCACCTGAGCCCTTGAGCATCTTGTTTATTAACAAACTATCGCTGCGCAAAACTTTACGAGGGCTTGTAAATATCACAATGACATTACATCACGTATGCATACTGCAAATGGTATATTTGCAGTAATTTCTTCCTTCTGTTGTCAATATGCTTATTTGCATACATTCCTAGACATCGATGTGCTCCAAGATGAGCAATTTTTATTCATACCAATGCAGCAGTTCACAGCATGCAAAATATTGGAGGCAGGGATTGCGCTAATATCGCAGTACAAGCTAAAGCAATGAACTGTGTGAAAAAAAAAAGAATATGTTGGAACTCTCGATTTAAGTCTGGGATCATTGCATACTCCCTTTTCGGAGTGCTGTGTACTCCAAAACAGGACTGCTGCATACTCCGGTTTTGGATCACTTAATATGGCATTGCAAAACGTGGAGTCTACTAAGTGAATGCTCCAGTGCTACACGTTTTTTTACGCCATGGCCCTTTCAATAAGGAACCTCGATACCCAAAACTTGGAAATGCTCCAAATATCATTTAAGCAACTTCTCACTGTTGTGTTTGTTAAGTTTTTGGTTGTGACTTGCTCAGATATGTATTTTTAAAAGTTTTGTTTAAAGAATAGAGTTTAGTGGTTATAGAGGCATTACATGTGCACAAAAGCACAGTTTATGTTGCTGTTTTCCTCACCACTTATTTAGTTGTCAGTGTCCTAGCAAACCTATGGCATATTTAAGAACTAAAAGTCATATATACGAAACTATGTGTTGTTAGCAGCCATCTATATATAAGCTGCCAATACATTTTCTCTACATAAAGTGCATCAGATTTTTTTTCCAACAAGGCATGTTTGCTGGGATACCACGTAGAGTTTTTATATAGTTGCACTTTTTCACTCATCCGTTGAACTTGAATTTGTTATTTTATGAACATACAACAATAGAGTATTGTTTTACAGTGTTGTGATATTTATTAACAGAACTTGAATGTGAACCTATTAAAGATGGCTTCGGCCATAAAATAATTGTTCATGGCATTCACATAATTGTTTTGTGCACAGAATAAAATTTTTGACTTGCACTTGGTGTCCAAGTTGAAAGCTTTAGCAGAACACATGCTTTTTTTTCTTCTTTTGAGGAGAAAAAGTTCAGCATACATATATTTGTATACGTTGATTTCAAGTCGCAAAGGAACTGCAATATGATACACATGCCCCAGATATTTTGCAAGATCTTCCTGAAAAGTTTAAGCAACACAACATTTTTAAGCTCTTAACATCTTGCTTCAAGCAGAGATTCTCTTTGCTTGTCGTGAACACATTCTGCACAAGTTTACAAATGCATTCACATAAGTTGCCATAGACACTCTTTGAGAAGGTTCTCTTTAGAGACTCGGGGCCTCGTGCAAAAATCATTAGACAGAAACTTGCTCCTACTGTCGGTGAAAGCTGTCAGTATGGTCATTTTATACCTTGTGGGAATGATGGAACACACACAATCCTTAATAGGGAGAAAGCGATTCTTCATAGACAGCTGTCATGTGAGCTGCATTCTTGTCAGGAAGCGGTTGGTGATGAGCTTGAAGTGATGAAATATTGTCAAACAAGGATACTTGCTGGAGCCAACATTTTGACAGGGGCACCTGTCTTTGTCTTGTTGAAGTGTCTACTCCAACGAAATTCTATGTTCGACGATTTCTCATCGCTTGAAGGTTTCTAACCTCCATCGTGATTTAATAATTTGGAACTTTAATGCACTAAGTGAGATGTGAATGTGGAAGGACCTACTACAAGTTCTATTCATAAACTGCTCTTCATCCATGTTTTCTAACAGCAACAGTTGAGATTACAGAACGTCAACTGCTCCATTCCCTCGTGTCGCCAATTCTGTCACCACAAATTTATTGCACATAAGTTTAGGACTGAAATGCAGCTGCTCAACTATTTTCAAGGATTCTCAAGGAGGAAAGCAGTTTGCACTAGATTAGCATATAGTAGTCAACTAGCGCATTGCAGCCAGTGTGCTACTTAGTTTCAGGAGTACATCACACAAAAGAACCCCAATTCAAAGAGCCATGACACCAAAAACTCCTATGAACAATAACAAATGTTTTCCCACTGCAAAGGAATTTTGTGACGTAAACATGGAATGAAAAGTGCCTAATTTGGTCATACTTAAAGTAATGAGCATACTTTGGACCACGTTAAGGTAAATTCCATCATTTCCACATAGCTCGGGATCTTTTCCCTGTGCCAATGCCCTCAAGTATGATTTAAGTGAAATTCTGCACTTAAAATACCCTGAGATACAAGCAGCATCGACAGAAGGATGCTAGAATGTTAATATACTTAGATTTAACTTCACGGTGGATGCTAAAAGTTAGCCTGGTGCCTTCTACCATTGCATCTCTCATAATCATAGCAACATTAACACGATCAATACCCTCCACAGTGGCTTAGCAGGGTTTCAGGCCACAGCGGCCATATTTCAATGGGGGGTGAATAGCAAAACTATACCTTGTACAAAGATTTCATGTTAAAGAGCCACAGGTGGTAAAAATTAATCTAAACTTCTCTATGGTGTGTCTCATAATCATATTGTGGTTCTGGCATGCAAAAAATTCAAAAATGTGATCCTAATCTTAAAAATAAACCAATAAAAAAAGCTTCCCGACACTGCTTGTGCATTTTCTTACTGAGATACTTGACAAATTCTTGAAATGAAAGGTGCAAATTTAGACACCACCAAAAGTGAGACAAGATGAACGCCTTAGACTTAGATGCTTCACCAACTAGCGCCTCAAGAAGAACTTCTAATACATGAAAAAGCTGCTTCTATAATGTTTCTTTTTTTTTTTTCACTTAAATTGACCTTTTTCTCATGTCACTGTCAACATTGGCATAATTAAATGAAGTCTGTGAAGGGACAGCTCTGTCATTTGTCAAGCAAGCCTGCCCTGCACTGGCAGGTTCCCAAGTCACGACACTTCAGCTAGCCATTTCTGATAACCTTGGACTACTATATTCCTCAACTAAAACATATTTTTATTGCGTTACACATTATGAGGGCGGCCCAACTCTACTTTCTGTCGAATCTTAGCTGGAACATATTCTCTACACGCCTCATTACTAATTTGTGCAGCTGCACATTTGTTCATTGCCATATCTATAAGATTTTCTGTCATAGCGTAAAGTGATTATAAAGAGTAGCATTCTTCTTTTTACTTTAGCATGAGTTCTATTCTTTCCGATAACATGTAGAAGCTCATTCTTTGGCCTGCATCTGTGACCACATACGTATGTAGGAGCCCAACATGTCGTGCAATTTAGCGCTGCAATGTTGGGAAAATAATGTGTTTAAGTGCCCTTTATAATGCGTACTCTACCAGACAGCGCTCCCAGCTCAACAATTCGTCACATAATTTGTTGAGGCACGAAGATTGTTCTATTCTGCTCATAGGGCAAAATATGTGATTGAGACTAAAGAGCTGTCTGCACCTTATGAGAAAACGAACGGAAAGAGAATGTCATATATACAACAAAATGGAGCACAATTCATTTGTTCTAAGCCAAGATCTAGCACTTCCTGGCATGATCACAGCATATACGGGCCGACCCAAACAAATGCCCCCGATTGTTGAACATGCCGAGAGCCATTTCCGCTGCTTATGCAATGCAATATTGCAACCAGGCAGAGGGAACTATCCTGCCCAGATGTGAACGATTAATACTCTAGGTACATTAAAAAATTTTGCGTGCTCACTGTGTACCATAATTGTTGGAACTTTCTCATTGATTTTTTATATGGCATGTTATCATGCTTGTGAAATTCAAATGAGCCAGAATACTTAGCCTAACCATTAGCACCAATATCAAGGAAAAGGGATTCAACTAGTGTGGTGAAATGCATTGCCGTTTCAGCTGTTTCTTTTTGCTTTTTTTAACTGCGCGTCGAGAAAATTCAGCACAGTAATTTGGTGTATACTAACTTGTGTACCCCAGTGGCGTATCCAAGGGGGGGGGGGATTCAAACCTCCCCCCAAAAATTTTCAATTTTGCTTGTGTATATTACACGCACACATACAAATGCATGCACAAACATACATAAAGTATGGTTGAACCCCCCTGAAAAAAATTTCTGGCTACGCCCCTGGCGTACCAGTACAGTAAAAGCTCGTTAATTCGACCCTCGTTAATTTGGAAAATCGGATAATTCAGACGTGTTCTGTGGTCCCGACCAGCATATGTATCATTCAATGGCGTCAAACTCTCGTTAATTCAGTCATATTTGGCTGCAACCCACATAATTCGGACAATTCTCGGAGCGCGAAGCGCCGCAAATGTGCGACGCAAAAGAGTGAAAACGGTGTTCACAGACAACCGAAACAAGGCGCGCCATCCGCATCGCTATTCACATAAGCCAGTGACCACAGTTTTGTCCACATGCGGATCCGACACTCAGCAACTTCGTTTTAACTTGATGCAATGCGTGCGCAAAGTCAAGAAACTCAAACATGGCGGAAATAAGCTGCTGAAGATGAACAGCTTTCAGCTGCTGTCGGCATGTTGGCAGAAATCTCGCTTGCTACTTTGCAATGGACGAACTATCAGCTGTTGGCCATTTTACCTGTGAAAGAACTATCATCACGTGCGCACGGTGGTGGTGGCGGCACATTTCGGGCTGATTAAACACGCGAGGTCTATCGCTGCGGTCGCATTGTGAGCGAACTCGCAGGACGACGAAAACTGCGGCTATTACACTGCTCTTATGCAAAATAAGTATAGGATTTATGTATTCGTCAAGAAAATGAAAGTGTGTTGATGTAACAGGCATTCGTTCATTGTTTTCTTGATACTTTCGATAATTCGGCATTCAGTCAATTCGGCTATTTTTTCCGGTCCCGTGCAATCCAAATTATTGAGCTTTTACTGTACAGCAGTGGTGGAATTTTATGCTTGATAAGCACTGCTCCCAGTGCCTGGTTGCAAGATCACCTTCTGGCTAGCTGCACATGAGCTTCTACAGACATTCAACTGGCCTAGACACTTTGTCGGCCACCCATCACACGCACACACAAAAAAAGCATTCATAACCCTGCTCAGGAATGGCAGGTCTTCGCTGCCATGGTCCATTTGCAACAGTGTAAATTGTCAGCTGCACAGAGTGAACAACTCAAAAAACGACTTTTCAACGTGCCACCCGCACGTTTCACGTTCGCCATTAGCTCGTTTGGGTCTTGGAGTCCTTCAGCCAGCAGTCATCACAGCTTTGAGATGGTACAAAAACACATGCCGAGGGCTCAAGCATGTGGTCCACAGGCGACGTGTTCATATGTGTGGCCCACAAGACACCCCCCCTCCACCAAAGTGTTCTACCTTTCTCCCCTTCACTTCCATAAAACACAGGTCTAACTATCATAGGCGTGCGCAGGGTTCCCCTTCCAGGGGGGGGGGGGGGTGAAGGTTCATTGCAGCACCCCCCCTCCCTATTAAGTCAATGTATGGGGCAGATTTTGCGCCCCCCTCCCCTCTTAGGTGACTAGGGGGGGCGGCCGCCTCCCCTGCCCCCCCTCGTGCGCACGCCTATGCTAACTATCCAATAACTACAGTTGAACCCCTTTATAAGAGGCATGCTCCGGGCAGCAATTATTGCCTTTTATATGAGATGTCTGTTATAAGCAGGGTACCACATATGCATTTTCTTATCAACCCGTATTTTACTGTAGGCACACTGGTGTCTCTTATGCCCATTTGTCTCTTATATCAGTGCCTCTTCTAAAGGGGTTCGACTGTATCTCATCCCTCAGCTGGAACATGCCACGCAACAGCCCATGAGGAACTCTGTACAATATGTGCTGCCTGGTGCATGATGCGAGCTGAGAGGCCCAGCTGTAGACTCTCTCTAGGACAAGCGTTGTTGAACAATTTCCCTGTGACATGACCAGCACAAGAACCACTGTAGAGTTCTTTATGAACACAGCACAGTTCTGTTACAGGCTGAACTGCCAATGTGACAAAAATATGACGTCAGGTTGACCTTGAAAGGAGTCTGCCGCATAATCTGCCATGGCATTGACCAACCAAGTACACGCACTTTTCAAAAACACTTTCAGCAAGACCTGAGATTGAGGTTACTCGTTTGTCTTTAATCTGCATATTGTTATGCCCAAAATCCTGCTGGGGAAAAAAAACGAATAACGAATAATCTTGACTGCTGTCACTGTGCTGTTACTTGGTTGGTCAGTGCTTCCATGATAACCTACACGTTGCACCAGGCAGCACTTACACGTCTCGATCACTGACGTCCTCTGCAAAGCTGTGTGAACCTTGTGGCCAAAAGAGAACTGCTAACAAACCACACTTTCAGGATAATTGTCTGCAAAATAAATAGCTGCTACAGCGAGCAAACTCCGAGACGAAATGCACCAAAACAGTCTAGTCTCTGCAGGCACAACATAACGCGGTGGTATCACACGCTTTGTGGTCATGCAAATTAAACAGCTGCTCAGGGTGGTGAGGAATCTTGTGGCAGAAGCACCTGCGAAAAGTGCCAAAGTGCATTGGTACGACTGCCTCTGTCATCTTGTAGCCAGAGCTCTATGATCCAACGCTTTTTTTTTCCCTTTTCATCTGTAGTCAGCAGTAAAAATATCGGGCTGGACGCTGTTGTGCCAGTAATGGAATGCACATGCTGTACCCATCCAATCGGCACAATGCTTTCCTTGAGCTTCTTAACCAGTGACAGCTGAACAACCACTTCGTAGGGTTCAGCATATCCCCACAATCTTCCTGCCACCAATGACTTGCAACAATACCACTGGCGGTGAGCACGTCAAGTGTTTTCCTGAAACCCAGGAGCATATGACAGGTCTTCACATTAGAGGTGAATGAGTTCTTTCCAGCACATTGTCGTTCGTGCGACAGAAATTCAGTACTGTAGTCTTCTGCACACGAATCCAACACGAAATGCTTGCAGTATTTCAAGATAACAATCTGTCACGGTGTAGTTCATTCAGCCAGTGGCACACAACCTAAATTCCGATGTAATTTTGTGCCGGACTCTCTTGCACACATATACATGTCTAGCACCATTGTCCCATCACAGTAAACCAACAAACATGATGTGGTTTCCTTTAAGTAGTTCAGCTAGTGCAGGCAAATCGAAAATACGGGGAATCTAGCGAGGAGCTGGAAGAGACGGAAAGCGGCACTAGGGAAGCACCCATCCATCCGTGCACCACAAGAGGGCGCAGAGCTGACTGGCTTCTCCAGTGGTTGCGCTAGGCAGGAAGCGAGCCAGCAGGCTGCGATAGCCTCGCCCCAGGGCGGCCACACGTTCGCCCAAAGACAGCACGGCGTCGACTGGCTCTTCGAAGGGCCGGAAGACGGTGAGGGGCCTCAGGGCAGTTGCCTCAGCAACCACCAGGCAGCCCCAGGCGGTACCCACATACAGAGCACCGCTGGCATAGGCCATGGCCGTCACCTGGCACCGGCCACGGCTAAGGTGCTCTTCTATGCTCATGGACAGCAGGCTCTCGGAGCAGGGTGCAAGCTTGGAACAATCCAGCCGATGCAAAAGGGTGCGTGAACTGCATTCCCACTGGTACACCACGCAACCTGCATCGGCAGTAGTATGCGTGGCTAAATTGACTGCCTGTGCTGGTCAATGAAAGCTGAGCACTGGTGTAGTTAACTATTGTGAAGAAACTGTGGCTCGGGCTAGTTCGTAAGATAATACACAGTCAAACACCTTTATAACAAAGTGCTCAGGGTCTTCGACACACTTTGTTGCATGGGTCACTTAATTCCTAAAGGTCGTGCATCGCAATACTCAAAATATAACCAGGGCATAAGGAATTTTGTTATGTCAGTGTGGCAGAAGATAATAAAGAAGAGAAATATGCACTAAGTGCTTATGTTAATAGCACTAGCTGGTTGTTGAGATTACTTACGCTGCGCCTATTTATGATAAAAAAATCTGTTTTGAGGATCAGTTTGGGGCACCCTAGGCATGAGTGGCTCATCAAAAATATTCTACATTGACTGAAAATTAAGCTTGTGCGAATATTCGAATGCTTCGAATATTCGAACGAATATTGCAGTATTCGAATTCGCTTCCATTCGAACTTAAATTATAGAAAATTTCGAAGTATTCGAAACAAATACATATTAGTCTAGATGTAACCCCCTGTAAAGGTGGTTTCACTGTACTGAAGTGGTGTTAAGCCGTGAAAACACGTATCCAGGGGAAATTTGCACTGCCGCGAAGCCCCACTTCAAGGCTAAATGAAGAGATCACCATCACATCGATTTATTTTTGAAATTTAGAAGCTTGTTATACCGGCTTATATGCTCTAAGTATAGTAAATTTTAAAAAGTAATATATTTTACAGGTTATCATCAGCATTCTGCCGAAAGTCAAATCCTGCTACTATTAAAAGTTGTTTCCACTTCCTTTCTAAAAATAAAAAATGGCATTTGCACAGGCCTTGTTTCAATTTTTTTTAAATATTGTGCAGGTTAGTTAGGTCATGACGAATATGGCAATTTTTCTTTATAATATATGATATATACTATTCGAATTCGATTCGAAATTATTCGACAAGAATCACTATTAGCTTCAAATTCGATTCAAACCTAAAATCCACTATTCGCACAAGCCTACTGAAAGTGTTTATTTCTGTGTAATGAAATTGTGGTGCCATCCATCACAGCTATGGTGAAAGATGCAATACAACTTGTAGTGATAGATGGCACCATCATTCCAATGCAGAAAAATTGACATATTTTAGAATGAAGATTGAAAGAACATTAATTTTGTCTTGAGTATTATTAAAATGATGTAGTGTTTTGCACACAACTGCCAGTGTGTTAAATGCCCCATGCATAAGTAAGAACCTTTCCCAAAGCAAAGTGCTTCCTGCAGCGGCTAATATGTCGTACACTCCTTCAACAGAACTACTGCACATTTGTAAACGTGGCAACTGTAACCAGCATTGGCAAGTACAATGTCTGTACTTAAAAAGTTAAACTGAAATGATTGCAAGAAAAAAGTAATCAAATATTCAAGAACCTGGATAGAGGTAGGACCAGGCAGTGTTGTTCTGGCCGCAAAGCTGGGAGACTGTGCCGGTATCTGGGTGTTCTAGAGCCTCTCGGCCAGAGACCGGTCCACTCTCAGGCAGCACGTAGATGGTAAGGATACCCTCCAAACCACCACACCAGAGCTCCGCTGCAGGCCTATGTAAAGAAAACACCAAGAAGTCTCGACACTGTCCGACATGCTGATGTAGTAATACACAAGGGGAGTGTGAGGAGGACAGAAAGGAGGTGAGGAAGGCCACCAGCTTTGCTGTTTGCACAGTCTTTGCACCACTAGTGCGTAGCTGTCCCAATTTTTTTTTAGCAAAATGGTAGCTAAGGCTATAAATTTACTCTTTAAATAGTACCGCTGTCACAGAGTCACTTGTGACTGTGATTGAGCCTGATCCGGATCAAATTTTTTTTATTGTGATTGGCTTATTTAAGCAAGCTCCAGAAGAGAACCAATCACTGTTGAGAAATTTTATCCCGATAGTGATCAGCAGTGCACCGCGAGACACCAGTGTAATAAAGTGAAGCAAGATTATTTTTTTGGTTACTCGCAATCTGTGCTCTATGTGGAACGCATTTTTCGAAGGTTGCAGGTTCGGTCCCTGCCAAGTGGCAAGTTATCTTTTCATCCACTTTTCTTTCGTCACATTTACATTGCAATTACTACTAATAACATCCCCTATACTTTCCTTGGCATCATTGTCTGTCAGTTCTCATTATTAATGTGTCTAAGAAAAACGAGCCCTTAAATTTCCACTTGTTTCTTTCATTCATAGCAAGGGTCTCATTATGGCAGACTTGAAGCCTTCAGGTAGTATGGGAGGGATTATTGGTCAGCTGCTAGCTTGTAATAAGATCACGATGCTACGTGGCACCAACAGGCAGAAAGAGTGTTGCACACTTGCCGTCATGGCTACTAGCGGCGCTGACTGACACCCCCACGTTTAAATACACATATATACCCCATAAAGTGGACGGAGGGATGACTGCCACTGTAGCTCAGTTGGTAGAGCATTGGACGCGTTATTCAAAGGTCGAAAGGTTCGGTTCCTGCCAGCGGCAAGTTGTCTTTTCGTCCACGTTTCTTTTCACATTTACATTACAATTACTACTACAATTACATCCCCTATACTTTCCTTGGCATCACTGTCTGTTAGTTCTCATTAATGTTTTTCCATTAGTGCGTTTTACCATAAAAGGACACTAAAAAGAAGAACAATTTTTCTCACATTAGTAAATCACTCTTTCACGATACCAGAAACACCTGCGCTTGCTGTGAGAAGATTTTCTTAAGCGAGAAAAGGCGCCAAAAGAAAATGTGGGTGGCTACGCCACCTTGAAGTTCCCGCACCAGTCGCCATGATGTCACAGATTTTGACGGCGTCTACTAGGGCCTACGTATGTAGTTGTTAATCAGTAAATATGATGTACATCTTCTGAGGGAGCCAGAGACTTAACATACCAAGTTTCAGGAAATTTAATCTGAGCCAATGTGGCAAAAATATGAAAAAACACTTTTGAAATCTGCGACATCACCACTGGAGATTTAGGTGGGAAATGTAAAAGTGAAACTTTTGACATTGACTTTCTCACATATTAATAGACCTATGGTGGTGAAATTAACAACACTGGAGTCTTCATAGTATAATTTATCAGTATGAACTAATTTATTAACGGTGAAAGCCTTAGATGCATCATCAAACGTGAAAAGTGACCGTCAGCCTCCCATGTTGGCGGCGTCAACACAAGTGACGCAAAAAATCATCACATGATGGTGTCACAGATCGCCAAATTTTATGATGTCATCATGACGTCATAGTGACATCATCACATGACATCGTAGCTTGGTCAAAGATGGGCCAATCACGGAGGCGGTGCAAAACCAGGTGAGGTGCAGAAAGCTTTTTTGAGGGAGGGGGGGGGGGGATAAATACACCGACTGAGAAGAAAATAAGAGGAAGATGGCTTTCGCCTCTAACGCAAATGCATAAGGAATGCTGTGAGTTTTTGTTTCACTTTAGTGTCCCTTTAATGCTTTTGTAAGCATACCTGTCGTCTGGCTGGGCGACACAGAGACACAGTGGAGCAGCTTGCACATCTAGCTCCTGCAGGTTTTTAGTGACCTCATCGCACAGCCAGAGCCGAGAACCTGCCGTCAAGGCAACACGGCCTGCCTGAGGGACGTGCTGCATGGCGCGCACGGAGACTTCTTCATCTCCTTCCTCCAGCAGACTCACGGTGCACAGCTCCTGACGGCTGTCCTGGCTGCAAAGTTTAGAAGAAATTTGAGGTGTTTTGTGCGTAACCACTGACCAGTTGAAGGAACACTAAAGCCAGTAAACGTTAAGTTGATGTTTATTGCTGGAATAACTTTACAGAGAACTCGTGGTGCTTGTTTCATGCCAAGAACATCCTTAATTTAAGAGGTTGCTTGAAGCTATAAACTTTGGCTTTACTGAGGTATTAGCTGATCTCGTACTACTGCGACTACTGCTACTGCTTCTGCTAATGCCACTGCCACTGCTGATGCTGCTGCTACTACTACTACTACTACTACTACTACTACTACTACTACTACTACTACTACTACTACTACTACTATGTACTTGTACTACTATTACTACAAACAAACATGCTTTCACAACCCAAAACTTGTTTTTTTAGCTCTAAAGTGAACAAAAATTACTGTCAAACAAATTAAATCAAGCAATGCCAGTATGCCAGTGAAGTGAACTACAGTAGACACAGTAAAGGGAAATATTTTAAATGGAATTGCTGCTTTAAGGGAACTGCTTCTAATAATTTAATTTCACTTAGGTATTATTTATTTTATTTGCACATACTGTAGCCCTGATGGTCTACTGCAGGAATGGGTGTCAATACAGAACACTGAACAATAGAGACAATATGAATATAAAAAAAACAATTTCAAATAAATGTTCCTACTAGTATTCAATAGTTCCAAAGAATAAGTTTAAAGGAGGAGAACAAGCAGACCCAGGCTATCAATTCTCAATTCTAGTTTTTAATTACACAAGGAAAACGCTGTGTTTAAAAGCATCTGTACGAGCAAAATAAGACGCGATGATTTGGTAATGGTGGCTTCTAGTGTTAGGTACAGCAGGAGTTAGGTAACGATCTGATGAAAGCCAACTAGAAGAGTTCGTTATTTAGTGCAAGATATTCAGGGATTCGGTGCATCGGCGATCTGAGAGCAGTTGTAAGCCTAGGTAGGGTTGAAAGCGCTGTGGAGGGTTTGGTTTTGTACATGAATTCAGCACTACTGTTCATCTTTCAGTAGATGTAATGCCTGTTAGAAAGAAAATATTTTCCTGGTCCCTTAAGGTTCTGTTCAACTGGCATAACATGGCGTTGAGATTAACAACACATTTTTGTGCACAGCCATAGACAGAGATGTCGTCACAGCCCAATCTCTTTCTATACACCTTATAGCATCCACCTCAGAGTGGCCATATCACATTTTCGTTTTGTATTTACAAAATTTGAAAATCTAGAATACTATTGTGAGGGGGGTGGGGGGGTAAGCATCATGAAACTTTACTGCAGTGGATGGCTGCTTATTAGCTTTGGCAACTGGGGAAGGGTGCAGTTAAACCTAAGCACAGTGCATTTTATCACTTTGCCTCCATCAAAATGCAGGTGGCATGAACAGAGATCAAACCTGCAATTTTGTGATAGGTAGCAAAAGACCATAATCACACCACAGTGCACTTTAAAGCACACTTTAATATTACAAACGCAGCACAAAGCTTTCACACTGTATAGTCAAACCTCATCATAATGGAGTAACATCCAACACGAAAATAGCTTTGCTGTATACAAAAAGTTCGTTATAAATCTATGTTTATAGCACTATTAATGGCAAGGCATATTCATTCATCAGTATTCATTTACTTTGTTATAACTGATACTTCGTAATATCCATATTCACTAGAATGCGGTTGAACTGTACAAGCAGTGCAGAAATAAATATGTAAGTAACTACAGAATGAGTCAACTGGCTTGCCTGTAGATGTGCACTCTTGCTTGTGAACTTCCCAGCCAGACGTCATTGTTGACAACACACAGGCAGGTGATTGCTGGGACAGAGAGCACCTAGAAAAAAACATGAAAATTATTTTACTTGCTGCTCATTTCCGACAGATTCACGGCTGCCTCAAGACGATGTGCCCGTTGCTGTTGAAGCTTGAACCTGCGTCACAGCCTGAAATATTTATGGAAATCTAATGTGGCCATGTGCATTCGCAACATACTCACCAAGAGGAGAGTTCTGGAAATATTTATATGCCAAAAACACTGAAACTTGTATTTCACATTGTTTTCAGTTACCAAGTATGCTTCTGTTTCACTGTTTGACATACATAATGTATTTATATAAGGGATTGTTCCATGCAGTCTGTCTCCCTTTTTTTTTGTATGAATGCAATTTAATAATCACCACTCTAATTTTGCTCACAATTGCCATTGATCGCCAGATTTCCAAGAAATTGTGCAGAATTTCCAAATGACCATTTAGTAGCAGCGCTGGCAATGTCCCAAACTGACAGCGGGAGAAACGATCGGTGCCTCCCACCTTGAGTTCTTGCCAGTGGCTGCTGTCACAGGTCAGCAGATTCAGCTGGTCGTCTGTGCGGCCTAGCCACAGCTCAGATGATGGCTCCTCTGCACCGGTGCACAGAAATGACTGATCGCTACTAGCACTACACACTCAATCTTTAGTTACAACTCATAAGTAAAGAGTATTACATTGATTGATTAAATGATATGATGGCTGACTGCTGAGAGTACCGCATGCAGACAAATGGTGTGCAATGAAAATGAATCACGCAGCTTGGACCGTGTTCTATCTTGCTTCATGCACATCTGATCAGGAAATCAATCAGTTACCTTATAACAACGATTCTACAGACCTTCAGTGCCAGATGTGAATGAGACAGCTGCCAGCAGGGGCTGTGATCCCGGGAGGGAGACCACATCCAACAACTGTCCAAACTCAGCAGCGCTGACGATGGACACAAGCTGGCTTGCCGATGGTCGATCACGTGGCTGCTGAGCCCAACAACACACCATCAGGTCCAATAGGTAGCCCGGGTAGCTCAGTGCTTCCTGGAACACAGTAGTTGCCAGCAAATGTGACTTTTAAGTTAAAAATTCAGGAGCCCTTGCCCTGTCTGGAAAATGGGAGCAAGTAAAGCTTGACGTGTGCGTGGCTGATGTACTATTTTTCTTTTCTTTCTATCACCTTACACAAGGCTCTCTCCTAACTGTTTCCTTCATCCATGCTAAGAATTGGACCGTAATCCACGTGCTTAGAAGTGCAACAATTCAGTTGCTACAGGCAACAGCGACAGTCACACGTTCACATTCAGGCAACAATGAAATGTCACAACGTGAAATGACAAGTCACCTTGATAAAAGATCAGATTGCCCTGTCGAAACGGCTCATCACCGACAAACCCATGATTGACAGAGTGCCAGTTACCTGAAAATGGCACATACAAACACAAATGTGATCTGGCACACCTTTGAGGGTCACATTTCCTGTGCTCGCAGGCGCCAGGTTTTTTGCAGTCACATCTACAATGCCAATGACGCTAGTCGTCGGAGAAATACAAACTTCACTTGAAAAGGAAAACATTTGAAAAGCTACTTGCGTAATCCTATGGGTGTGATGTGAAGCTGCGGACAGCTTGGCCAAAGTGTGCCACAACATTCAATGTGTGCAGCCTGTCCTGTTAGCGTAAATTGAAACGCAAACAAAAACAAACTGACCGAAAGGCCTGCATTCTGTAATTATACAATGTTGCAATGTGCAGTGTCTTTTGTAGTCTGTTGTGAAGCACAGTATAGTCCCAAATACACATTTTGATATCTCAGTTAATGTCATGATTTACAAACACAGGCAAATATGAAAATACAGCAACACATTCTAGTCAGTTCTGGTGTGTCCACATATTAATTTATGCTGATAATAAATCAACCAGGAGCTTACGAAAGCCCAGAGGTGGTGAACCTCTAGTGCTTAGAGTACAATTGTGGGTTCATTTGCAGCATATTACAAAAAATAAGCAACCACAATTACTACAATATTTGAGTGGCAACAAACAAACCAAACTAAGCAGTGCAATTACAGATCAAGGCCAATTGGTCACGAATCATTGGGAGCCATTTCAAAGGACACAAGACTATGGTATAAAAAAGGCAAGCGAAAAAATGTAATACAGTATGTATTTACTTCGTAACTAGCCCTCACAGCGCTGCTAAGGGCATGTTCTTTATGAAAAAGAAATATTTCATGGTGAGGATTCCACGAATTATGGAATCTGATCTCCAAAGCACAGTTGGCTGGCTCACAAAAGTTGACTGGCCCCCCATATTTCAGATACTCTTAGAGTTTCGTTTTTCTTTACCGACCTCGCGGTGAATGCAGAGCTGATATCTTGGCAACCACTTGAAATATTTTCAATCTGTTTATGCTGTTATGATCCTTGAAGAGTGCTGTACATCATAAAATGCTTATTTTTGCCCTATCCTAATATGCGAATTCATTATACAGCCTTTTGTATGGATGTCATTCTAGCCTGTTTAGTGAACAAGGCAAAATCTATGAACTATGCACACAGGTCGGCAAAAATGTGGAGGTTACTCAGACTCATTCATGAAATATATTTTGCCCTGAGGACTTACTCGGACTAAGGCCAACTAAAATTTTTCTCAACCGAACTCGCACTAACCATAACATTACTCACTTGGACTCACTCAGACTCAGACTGACGGCTCGATCTGAGTCTGAGTGAATGTGAGTGAGTCGACTCATGAGTCCGTTAGCATATATTTAGCTTTTATGACCATGTTGTCAATGCTCTTTAACAGCAAAATCTTGCATAATTGGTGCTCTACTTGGCACCTTTTGATCTCATACCTTTAAATACGAGTTATCAGTAGTTTCAATCCAGTAGCAACATTTTTATTCCAAGACATGAGTTACAGATATTTTTATCAAGAACTTCCCGTGAAAGAGATTGCGGGGGGAATGGGGGGGGGTCAAGGCACCTCGCCCACACGTAACTCACGCCTCTGATCAATAAATATTGAGCTGGCGTATGGACACTGGTGCGTTGAACTATGTGTGCATAGGCGTGAGTTCGAACGCGAGCCGACATAAGGCTAATAGTAATGCTGAAGTTGAGTAGTCATCACCATAGGTCGGCACAAAAACGTGTAGCTCACTCAGACTCACTCAAGAAATATATTTTGTGCTTAGGGCTGACTCAGACTCACGTAGATTCTCCTCAACCAGATTGCGCTCAGACTCAGTAAAATTTATCTCAGCCAGACTCACTCGAACACAAGCTCACCAAAGTATCTCTCACCCGGACTCACTAAGACTCAGACTCGCCGCTCGATCTGAGTCTCAGTGAGTCTGACTGAGTCGACTCATGAGTGAGTTTGTTGACCTACGCTATGCAACATCCCGCAAAAAACTGAAAAACACAAGCATGTTACAGGGTGTAGCATACATCTCAGAATACGTAAAGTGTTCAACTACATTTCTAGCATATATTTAAACTTCACATTCTACGCGAGGTCTGTAGAAAGAAAATGTCGTAACTCCGAAAGTATTTGACACAGGAAGATGATATTTGGCTTAGTTCATACTACAGTAGCATCAAACATCTGTGCCAAATTTCATTGCAATAGGATTAAAAATAAAAATATTCATAACAATCCCCACGTTGAAATGGTTTCTAAACAAAAACGAGTACGCACTCTACGTGTGAGCACTGGTCGTCCTCCATCCAGGATGTGGTCCTTAACGCAGTCCTGGCCTTCAAAAGGTAGCCGTAGTGTCAGCAGTTCATACATAAACATGCCATAGGAGAAGCAGTCGACCTGCAAAAATGCGATGAAGGCAGTCATCATAAAGCCGCTCACAGTGTCGAAGGCATGACACTCATCACTTGTCCACAATACCCACGACATCTGAGTAGACTAGCGTACATAATTATGTAGTGCCTTCCCAATTTCTTAGCAACCTTACTATAATACAGTGTGAGACATTTAAGCACTTAAAAGTACATATATCATGTTATTTACCTCGGACAAATGATGCTAACCAATTAACTAGCACCCGCAATCGATAACTTGGCTACCTACGCCATAAAATGTTTTCAGCACTTCCTTTAAATTACTTGCACATGAAACCCCAACCATACCTAAACTTAAACATGTCTATGCTATTGTGACAACCAGCAGCTTAATATGATTAACCTTTTTGAATCAGTTCAGAATCAAGCTGCCAGGTTCATTCTTTACGACTGCTCCCATAACACAAATGTCTCAGCTCTGAAATCCCAGTTGCGCCTTCCCTTTTTCACCTTCTGCCACAAGAATGCTCTTGTATTTATTATTATTTTTTTCTTTTTTCCTTTTTTTTCTTTTTTGCTGACTGGCCCTAGGCAACCAAATCATCGTTCCAGCACACTGTTTCTCCCACCAGTCACATAATCTTTTGTATGTGCCATGGACTCATTCCCACTACGTATCAACATCTTTCTTTTTTTGTTTTTTTCTTCCACAAAGCCCAACAACGGAATTCTTTTCCTCGTGACATCGCCCCTGCCACAGTCTTTTCTTGTTACAAAGCTGCCATTGAAGATGATATTTCATGTCATGCCTTCTAACCTGATCTGTCATTTTTCTATGCGGCCAGCCCTTATGTAATGCCTTGTTGGGACATTTAAGGTATGATGAATAAGAAAAGAAATGCAGTCCTGCATGAACCTACAGTATGGCAACAGTAATACCTGTGAAATAGTTTCTTATCTTTATGCCTACTTATGTATGATCTTGTAAATTAACCTATGTCAGCTTCATGATGTTCGTGCTTTGATGCATGTTTGACACCTACCCCACCATTTCAAGCTAGAGATGAGTATAAGAAAGCTAACTCACAAATAACAGAAAGAGTGAAGTGGGCAAGTTGTTTTAGGGTAGCGACTATAAAAGCACTAAAGAATAATGAGCAAAGATTGCTGAAAAACGCAGGACTTAAATAAACTAACAATTCTATTCCAACTATGTTCCTTTTTGCTGTGGTGAAAACAGCGCACACTTGACAAGGACGGACAGAGAATAGACAAGACACAAGTGCTGTGTCTTGTCTATTCTCTGTCCGTCCTTGTCAAGTGTGCGCTGTTTTCACCTCAGTATGCTCAACCAACTAGCTCGAGATGTGTTATCCTTTTTGCTCCACATTGGGGTTTCTCAAAGTAGCATCTGTGAAAGGTATCTGAGGCTATTGCAAGCAGTCTGAAAGAATGCGACTCCACTCAGTTTTTTGTCATTAACTTCCACAACTTCTAGCTTCAGAGAAGACATCTCGCATTACATTTCGAATAAGAGCAAAAGGAACACTTATACTGTATCAACACAATCCGCTTCTGCATGCAGCTACATGTTAGTTGCGACAAGAAAGAGACGAGAAAGGATCTCCTGCCTTTTCCGTGTATTCCTCCTCGCCATTGTGCCGCATGATCTCGGGGGCCATGAAGCCCTCAGTGCCACCGAAGCCCTTGGTTCCTGTGGGCAGGGCAGCCCGACTGATGCCGTAGTCAGCAAGTCGTACCTGCACGGGTCCCCCGTCTGGTTCCCCGGGTAACGGCAGTGCCCACACCAGCACATTCTCAGACTTGAGGTCTCGGTATATTATGTGCTGCTGGTGAAGGTATTCAAGGGCACGTGCTACCTGGAATGACAGGCAATAAAAGATCATCACTCATTTCAAAAGGCAGAAAGCATGATCAGGTGACGTTGCAAACATTTATAGATATGAATTCCAGCTCCATGAGTGTACAACATGATGCTCCCAGGCCTTTTCACTGAGATTATGGCTAAGAATTTGTTGAGGGTAGAGAGAGAGAGTACCCCTGGCAGGACCGCAGCAATGGCGAGAGAGTTATGGAGAGAGAAGCCATTGGTTCTAAGCGTTCTCAGTCTCTCTCACAAGTAACGATCAAGTACACAATGGTGGTTATCACTGTTGATCTGATAAGAGCCAGCATGTTCAAAAAGACATAACCAACTTCCTTAAGTATGCTCCCTCAGTTTTCGCAAGATACACTGGTGGCGATTTGGGTCCGCTGGAGCAATACTTCCGGCAACGTTGATGACTGATTGATTGATTGACTGATTGATTGATTGATTTTTGGAGTTTAACATCTAAAATGAATATTGAGGCTATGAGAGGTGCCAAAGAAAAGACTAGTGCGCAGTTAGACCCTGATACACAAGCATTTTATAGCTTCGCCTGCTTTGAAATTTGGCTGCCACATCTAGGAATTGAACCCATAACCTCATGTTCAGCAACAAAATGCAATAGCCATCCAGCCGTCAGAGTGAGCATTAGTGTCATGACATGGGCACCGAAGACATAAAGGCTCCGCTACTGTCGAATCCCACCGTTCTTTTGAAAGAAAGGTAATGAAACAAGAACTTTTCTCATTTTTTTCCATGTCATGCGAGCTACCAGTTCAATAGTGCAAACATTAGCGCTAGCCAAAGCACAAGGTAAGTGAAAACAAGCCGTCCATGCACCAGATGATTAGATGGTATACACGAGGCTACAGGAAAATGCCTAAATGGGCTCAGAGAACTTGTACAAAATATATCTCCCTGGTGGTCAATCATAAACTCATGGCATCACAATGAGTCACCAGCAACTCCATGGTACTTAACAACAACAAAAACAAACCAAAACAGCTTTGATTCCTGACCTGCAACAGGATCCTCTGGAGTGCCCCTGCAGGCAAGTGCGCTCCTGAGCGCCGGAAGTCTGCAAGGAGGGCATCCAACGCTCCGCGCGGAGCCAGCTGCAACACAAGTGCCAGCGGCCGCGGACAGACACCACGTAGTGCCACCACGTGCGGGTGACGCACGCTCAGCAGAATGCTCAGTTCCTGCCGAGCTGTGCAGTACGCTTTGCAAGCATACTGCAGGGGTTCCCGCTGCCACTGAGCACGCGCGGCCTTGTAGGCAACGGTGTCCGATGGCCGCGCCCCATATCCAGGCTCTACTGGCTGAAGCATCTTCATGGCGACCTCTGTGAACTTTCCTGAGCCCTAGCAGAGGCGAATGGAGGCAGTAAAGCAGTGATTTAAAAAGAATAAAAAATAACTGCACTCAAGAAGTGCAACCCACTTAAAAAAAAACTCACAAGGTTGGCAATCTTTTCTGCTGCTGGATAGCAAACATTCAGCGGATGAAACACACACAAATCATAAACAGAAATATTAAATAGTTCTGCAAGTTTTCGTAGCAGTATGTACCCTTATGCCTTGTGGAAGCAGTCAGACAGGTTGTTGCTATAAACATGGAATGTTAAAACTTTGGTAAAATCTCAGCTTAAGCTTTTGCAATGCGTTTTTATTACTATTCATTGACAGATCAATATCCGAAGTTAGGTACTTCATAATAATGCCAGAATCGACAAGAGAAAAACCTGAGAATCACTTGGGCAGAGGACAGGAGCAGAACAACCCCTTCTACTCTTCTGCTGTTTTGTTAAGCTCAAACTCGCAGCACGAGGTGCAAGCCCAGGTTCAGAGGACTTTCGAAAATGATGTTTGTCCTGAGTGTGTAACATGCTGGCGATGCATGTAAACTGTACAATCCTCTGAGGTTACAAAATAATTTTATATTACCTTTTGAAGAATATTTTATTCCTCTCATAATGTCCCACGTATGCTGGTGTATTTAAGAGTTCTTGCATTATTTCATGTTGTCTTGTTTTTCCTACGCATTCCTCTCTGCTCCTTTGTTTAGTATTTGCATAGCTCGGCACACTCACTCATGAGTGCACTCAACTCACACTCACTCACACACACTCATTTGAACGTGGTGAGTTGAGTATGAGTGAGTACTCATGCGTGTGAGTGGACATGAGTGTGAACGTGAGTGAGAACTCATGAGTGTGAGTGGTCGTGAGTGTGAACGTGAGTGAGTACTCATGAGTGTGAGTGGACGTGAGTGTGAAGCGTGAGTGAGTGCAAAGGCTGAAAAAATTGTGGTGAGTGAGTTTGAGTGAGTACTCCCTTAAAGTGCTGACCTATGGAGCTCGGCACACTCACTCATGAGTGCACTCAACTCACACTCACTCACACTCATTTGAACGTGGTGAGTTGAGTATGAGTGAGTACTCACGAGTGTGAGTGGACGTGAGTGTGAACGTGAGTGAGTACTCAAGAGTGTGAGTGGAGGTGAGTGTGAACGTGAGTGAGTACTCATGAGTGTGAGTGGACGTGAGTGTGAACGTGAGTGAGTGCGAGGGCTGAAAAAATTGTGGTGAGTGAGTTTGAGTGAGTACTCCCTTAAAGTGCCGTTCTATGAGTATTTGTCTTCAGCCCGTTGTACTAAACGTTTTCTCTATCATTGTAAGCGAAAAACATTCCAGTTGATCAGTCTTCCACGGCATTGCCCCACATGCACCCCACACGGGCCCGTACCAAGCATATTCAAAATGCATCACTTTGAGGCTTTTGAGGTGTCGCAAGCATACACCTCAAATGGAAACCTGTGAAGCTTTTGCCGCAATGCCATTGTAGGACAGCGGGCCTTACCAAGTGTGTGACATTATCTCAGATACCACATCAGAAGAACCATCTGCAGCAACTTCTTTTTCTCTTGAAAGCAAGGCACGTGAAAATGCTAGCCATTTGTGACAAACATTTGAGCTAGCCACTTGCGACACCTCCCAACCAGGAAACTGTCCGCTCCTTTATTGTGCAACACAGTACAAGCGAAAGCCAAGATGACAGAAAGTTTCCGCACACACACTAGGCACACGTACAGTCCTCACGGATTGAAAGGCAACATCAAAATTTTTAGTATCACGACTGGCATGTGAAATTAATTAAGGTAAGTATATCACATCACTACAAATCTGGCCATTAAAATCAAAGCTGGTTCTGACGTAAGCATTCGAGTCAAAATTGCCCCGGCATGACATGAACTGAAGAATGAATTAACAGACTATATTTTCACATCTCCTTACCCTCTGCTTCATGGTTGCCTTGAACACAAAGCCAAACGCCCCTCGACCAAGCATACGGCCCCGCCGTATCTGGTCTGGTTGCACAAGGTAGCGTTCGCCTAGGTCTAGAAAAACCTGCGAACAGAGTGTGTATAAAGGCAACACTTAAAACAATATGCTGTACGTAATGACGAACAGATAGGGTAGTATTCATTTATACAATGTTGGCGGTCAAACCCAGCACTCTGTTAACCTGCCTATATGTCTTTTGTCCTCTTTAACTCTGATACTGGTATCTATAAGGCCCTTTATCTAGACCAACTTCCTGGCAAGGCACACCGATAGGAACGAATTGTTCAACTAAGTGGGTAATACCCGTGCCACACGGGCACAGAGAATGACATTCGGTAGTGAAGGCATTCAGTTCCTGAATGACATTTTTTTCGGCGGAGCTGCTACATCAAATCCAAAGTGAATGACATTTGACTTGATGATGTCGATCGCATTTTCTTCTGTAGTGAGCAATTGTAGAGTAGTAACAAAAAAAACTAACATGCGTTTACAAGCTTGATATACTTGCGAGAATAATTAAATATAGAAATAAGCATATTAAGCGGCCGTTAGCTTTAGATCGTTGCTTCGTTTCACGACGTGGCAACCGACCGTGAAAAAGAAAACAGCGCAAAAAGAAAATGGCGCCTGTCGCATTCAAAATACAGCGTCTACCAGCTGAAGATGTTTGTCGAGTGATTAGTGTAAATAAATGACGCGAAAAGTTTGTTCCCAGCTGAATAGGATGTCATTTTATATAATTTAGGTATATCGCACTTCGTAAGCTGCACCGTCGAGTATGCATTTCTCAGTCGAATGAGTTCTGGCGATGGCTTTTGGTGACGAATGGCATTTGGGCGAATGCCATTTCGTTTGTCCGTGTGGCACCGCGCAAATGGCATTAAATCTGAAGGCATTAGGAAGTAAATGCCATTTTCTCTGCCCGTAAACCACAGAGTGCTAATTACCTGACAGCAGTTACAACAAACTCCAAGCGGTCACTGGTATTTTAATACGCAGAAGTAGAATAAATTATGACCTAAATTGAATTACCGCTTTCCTGTTGAGATGAAAAATGTTTGAACAGGGGATGCTGCTAGAGCCAATGTCTTGACAAGTGGTCTTGACTTCTTCAAGGCAATGACTGGTATCGTTACCTCTATGTATCTGTACCACTTGCTCACTCTCCCCCAATTGCCAAAGTGGAGGAGGAAAAGAGAGAAAGGTAGCGAAAATATGCAGTAAAAGCTTGCCGATACACACCGTGTCGGGTGCTAACTGCGCCAGACGCAAGTCTCCGTGGATCGGGCAGGTGACAGCACCTCGTTCGTTGGCTGCCAGAATGCATTCTTCCACCAAGAAGGCGTATGGACCTGTGATTGCTTCCTCCATTCCCTCTGCCGATGCAGGGCGGCTGCATGAAGGTCCACACAATCTGTCATCAACACTGGCAGCAGACTTTCAGAAAAGTTTATGGCTGTTGACTACTGATAATTGTTGGGGTTTTACGTCCAAAGAGCACAATATGATTACGAGAGATGCCGTAGTTGAGGGCTCCGGAAATTTCAACCATGTGGTTCTTGAATGTGTACCTAAATCTAAGTACACAAGCCTCTAGCATTTCGCCTCCTTCGAAATGCAGCTGACGCGGCCGGGATTTGATCCCGCGGCCTTAGGGTCAGCATTTGAGCACCAGACCACCGCGGCAGGTAATGGTGTTAAAAGGAGATGCAGGTCAAGTGGCACTTAGGTTACAGACAAATCAGTTTGGGAGAAGCTCCACCATACCTGTCGACAACGCCACTGTCGGTGCTCGCACGAGAGGGCGGTCCAGAGGAAGGGGCTATGTTGCAGCCCTGCCCGGTGGCACAAGAAGGGCACGGTACCAGACGGGTGACCAGGAAGCGCCCCTGAGAAGTGTGCACGAAGCGTGTGCCCAGAGCGGGGTACCAGTCTTCGAGTAGGGTGTCAACGTGGTCCGCCGCTAGGGCGAGCAGCTGCGTTGCACTCTCCATGCGCGGCAGCAGCAATGCGGGGCCCCACTGCCGCCTCTCCAATGGAAGCTCCAGCAGCAGAGCGACTGCACCCTGGGTCTCTACGGGGCTCCAGTGACCTTCCAGGCGTACGCGTGGACGGGCACCGAGCAGGTCACAGGGTGCGCCACCTGACACCACTTCACGCAGACGCAGGACCACAGCCTGTAGGCAGGTAGGTTACTTACACAATTAAATTCCGGTGTCTTAGGTGTCAAAGTGACGTCGTGATTAGAGGCATGCCATACTGTGAGACACCAGACTAATTTTGAACAACTAAAATATGCACTTACATCTAAGTACAGAAATCACAGGCTGAAACACGACTTTGTTTTCTTTACTATAACGACTACTATGAGCTATTGCTCGTGATAACTGCGTCATGTCGCTGCAAATATCGCCACTAAGGTAACAATTGCTCTGATGTAAATGTTCAAATCAAAATTATGATGAGATGTCAAGAACTGTCGATGCCGTAAACGAAAGTATGTGCATCACTTAGCCCTAAATTTTCAAGTCTCAATTCACGAGTATTGTACATGAGTGTTTTTGCATTTTTGCATGTCATGAAAACTATGATGTGTAAATGGCTAGCTGTACATAATATAATGCAGTGTTCAATAACTGAATGTAATTAATAAGTTCTAAGTAAAAATTGAAGTGCATCTTTTTTGGTTTCTGTGAACATTAAAAATTATTTGCATTAAGCCTTCTACTTCAACATTTAGAAACACATTACCCCTATCTGCTTTGAGCTGAACTGCGATATATAGATATGCCAAACTGGTTCACGTAAATATACTTACGATGAAAAGGCTGTAAGTAAAAGTAATGCATTTCTTAAATATTTCAACTAGGCAAGTGAAAAAGCAGGTCCAGTATTTCTTGAAACAGTAAAGTATAAATGACGCCGCATTGATGCACACGTTCACTCTTGCGTTTAAGAAATGTTAAAGAAACAATAAATCACAGTCATAATATCTTCTACACCGCGGGCCTGGCTGACATATTTAATGCATGGTCACATGTACCATCAGTACTATTCGTATAAGCTGGAAACCGAACATTTTAACTACTAAAGGAGAAATGAATTGAAACTAGAATCAGCTGAACTGGATAAAAAAAAAAGGTGTCTCTGTCATCCTTTCTGCACGTAGTCCACAAATGTGTGTACGAAAAAAAACCGGCTTTGAGTTGTTGTCAATCTTATCTGAAGATACTGTAACAGACCTTATCATGTTCATTAAGGAATGCTACCTCTGCAACACAGCATTGCATACACTGACTATGCAAGATGACGGATCACCACCTTGCTTCTAAGCCAGCACCCTTAGCCATCTAACAGACGTAAAATATTGTTCTTCTACTAACATTAACGATTTAGTTCTCCCAATGCCTTCACCGTGGTCTTTATGGCGTGACATATTTTCCTCTCCGAGCTATAACAATGACTTGCTCCTTGAGCGTAATGACCAGGTGGGTGGTAAAAGCAGAACAACTCCAACATCAACACAATCCACTTGCACTATGAGTTAGATATGCGTGATGATAGAGCACACACCTTTATTCCATGTGCCACATGCTTGACTCCTCGCATCCTTCTCGGTCGCTCTACTCGCGTATTCCCGTGCACACACCTGTGCCCCTTCACTGCTCAATCCACACTTGTACAACCTCATTCTCCTCCTGGCAAGTACACACAGTCTCTGAGACCCGCACCCAACACGCGCGCATTCTCCACTCCCTTTCATCCCACCCTCGTGGGATTGGTCCGCTTTATGCCATCACTCATCCCCTTCCCCCCAGGCATAAACTCCCAGTAAGTATGCACTGGCTAACTTAGATACCTGTGCATGACGTAGTTCAAGCCCGGTCTGCCAGCAGAGCCACTCGGCACGCTGCGACAGTGCAGCAGCAAGACCTGGATCTTTCTCCCAGCCGCGTGGTGGGGCCAGGTAGCCGCGAAGTGCTTCCACCACCTGTGGTCAGTACAACAGGGTTAAAAAGACATCGCAAAGACAGTGGAGCAATGAAACACACCAACAGTCACAGATCATAAGAGCAAACATTTGGGCAAATTGGTATGGATACATGAAAGAAATTCATCATCATCATTATCAGCCTGGCTATGCCCACTGCAGGGCAAAGGCAATTTTTGCCAATCAACCCAGTCCTATGCTTGCTGCGGCCCCATTATCCCCTGCAAACTTCTTAATCTCATCTGCTCACTTAACTTTCCGCCACCGCTCGCGTGCTTGCTTTCTCTTGCTCTTAATGACCAGTGGTTATCTTGCTTTTGCATTACATGCCCTGCCCATGCCCATTTCTTCTTGACTTCCACTAAGGTATCCTTAAAACCAGTTTGTTACCTGATCCACTCTGCTCTCTTCGCTCTTAACGTTACACCTATCATTTTCCTTTCCATAGCTCGCTGCATTGTCCTCAATTGAAGTTGAACCCTCTTCATAAGTCTCCAGGTTGAGGGATGCAAACAGTGTTAAATTAACGTATATAAGAGGACACTTTTTCTTCCTGCCTTTCCTTCTCTTTGTCTACATTTAATTTTGCGCTGTTTGAATTTCCATCATGTAACATTCACAGAAGCTACATACTGGCAAAGTGGCAGAGGGAGGTTACTGAACAGCCTCATACATGTGAAAAAGGTAGTAGGGCATTACCTGGTCATCAGCCAGCAGGCGAGTGATAAGGCGTGCCCAGAAACCACTGGGCAGGTACGAGAGCAGCACAAGCCGCTGTACTGCAGGCTGTTCCCGGCTCGCAGCCAGCACCCTCAGCGTGCATCCACCACTCCCCGGTGTCTGTGCAGCGCCGGCTGAGTTCCCTCGAGTCATCGCGGAGCGCAGGCCCCAGCCTCGGGACCTCACGGGCACCTGCAACACGGCACACTGCTCTGCAATCAACTGGTCAGCAATGCAATTTGCCACCAACTTGGACAGCAACTTGCCAGTGATGCATCACAAGTACAATTGAAAAAAGAGGCAGGTTGCCTTGTGCTACTTTGATGCAAGAACCATAGCATGTTTAATCATATAGCGATCACACTTTCTTTCTGTAAAAGGTTGATGCAAATGTGAGGGCATGGTCATAATGCGGTATAAAACTTAAAAACAAGTAGCGAGTGGGAGCTCACAACTGCTCCCATGAGCATAACTGGAAAAATCAAGCTGAGGCCTAACTTTGCAACAAACTACGCATTACATGAATTGCACCACATACTTTTATTTTTCTATGTGTTATACAGTCACTGGCAAGGGACTTAAAGATATTGCATAATGATCAGGTTCCTTTAATGTGTTTCTTTGAAGAGTTCTCTGTAATATGTTTGACTGTTTCATTGCAGTACAGAAGTGCTTTGTGGGGAAGCATATCAAAATTATAACTGGGTTATAGCATATGTTCTTTAATTATACAAGTGCACATGTGCCATCTATGGTCGCCGTATAAACACTAATACATCTGGTAAGCATACAGGAAATCCTTTAAGCTTGCTCCAGATGCATATGTGACAGTACAACCCTTTGTTTCGCTACACAACAACATATCGCCAATGTTGCCGCTAGCGATTTGTTGCGTGCAGCTTGAAGAAAGAAATTGGGGCAGCTACACACTAGTGGTGCAAAGACTGAGGAACCAGCAGAGCTGGTGGCGTTGCCCTCCTCCTTTTCTGCCTCCTCACCCTCAGTTCCTCTTCCCACTATACATGACTATGGTACACTTTACCCTCTCACCTCCCCTTTTCCCTCCTCTACACCCTCTCTTCCCTTCCCACCCCCTTGCTATACTATATTATACAAGGCTATGCTTGTTCTCTCATTTTTCAATCCCTCTTTTTGTGTTTGCTTTTTCCTATCTCTTTCTCTATTTCTTTCTCTGTCTTGCTATCTTTCCTCTAGTTCTTTCTCTTTCTCTCTGAACTTGTTCTCTTGCTCATCAGAGTTAGTGCATCCCATCCTGGCACACGAGTTCTGACAGTGAAGCAGAAGATAAGAAGAGGAGGAAGATGACGAAGAGGACGAAGCGAGGGCGTGCCGGTTCATGATGATGACCATTTTCTGGTGTCGTAGCACGGCATAACGAAAAGCTTAATTCTATCCCTACCGAAGACATGCTGAGCTCGTCCACCCAGAAAAAAGCATTTGGGGGGAAATCATTAGGCGAGGAAAAAAGAAATCAAATTCTCATGACAAAATTAAGCGGTGCAGTCAGTGCACAAGCAAATACAGTAAATTTACACGAGAATGGTAACGACACTTACACGAGCAGAATGTGATTGTAACAACAAGGCTTTACTTCAATGCAGCATGTCACTCACCACTATATTTCAACATAAGTAGCTCTCATTCTCTAGGTGAATGATGTAGATGTCACAAGGTTAATCTAAGCATTTTCACATGGACTGGTGCACAAACACGACTTACCCGGACGTCAGCTCCCGGCAGGCCACAGCGAAGCAGCTCTTCGGAAGGTAACAAGGACGGAATGAGCAGGCTGCGGCCATCCCACGTCAACGCCACTTCAAACTTGTTCAGTAGGCTCAGCAAGTAACTGCGTGTTTCAGCACTTCGGAACAAATGCTGCAGGTCTTCCAAACGCATGATGCCTGTAAAAGCAGCCATCCCCGTGATTACCACCTTTCGAAGATCAGCACAGAAGGCAGCATAAGCTGTTGCACAAAGGATGCAGAGATAATGCCCCACTAATTCACTACAGTTGTGTGATGCACATTTTTGCATGCCTTAAAGGGGCCCTGCAACACTTTTTTCAGCATGTTCAGAAAACGCTGCTGATCGTTAGTTGAGGCTCCTGAGAACACGCAAGCCAAACATTATAGCGTAGCACACGGCCTGGAATTTGCAATTAATTCTCAAAGTACGCTAGAAATTGTTCCCTCTTCTTTCTACAAATAATGCCATAGTATATCCAAATGATTGCATCATATACCCAAATTTCAGGCCAATTGCTGATTTGAGCATTGCGAGCTGCACAGTTACCGCGACCGCCGCGGGAGGTCGCCACATGACCACGCGCGCACGCGCGTGATCACTGTAAGTAAGTCGCGCATTCGAAGAAAAAAAAAAGTAAGGTCACTAGGCGCACAGGACGTATCTTCTTTACCCCGTGCCATCCCTCCCTGCTTAGCTTCCAGTGCACTTGTCAGGACGAGAGAAGAGAGAAAGAAACTACAGCGTACGATAAATCTCTGTGCCTACGCTTGTACTTGAGTGAGTCTAAAAATTTTTGCGGCAGTCAATTTGTGAGTCAATCAACGCACTTAATAAACCCATTTGATGGTTACTTTCACAAGTGCAGCAGGGCCCCTTTAAAAGCACTTTCTCTTGTTACCTACCTTGTAATGACACAATATGTTAATAATCTTAGGGGCAATATTTCCCTTCCATCTTTCAAAGCTCTTGCCTGACAACTCTACAGCGTATGCACAGTTTCATGTGTACCACAACAAATACCTTCCTCACAGTATCACACTCACCATTGCGTGCGAAAGGGTTGATCTCACGTACAGTGACTACATGGGCCAGCACGTCGCAAAGCCACTGTGGATCCAAGAAATACAGGTCCTTGAGTGTGGCATCTTCATAATGTAGAAGTACACCTGCAAAAGCCAGTACAGTATTTAATATACTCACTTGTGGTGCATTTGGTCCATAACCACAAGTTGTATGTGGCTTTATGTACCGTACACACAGCTTAGCACATGAAATAGGCACCAAGTGTAAGATGTACACAGGTGTAAGATACATGCAGTTTTTAAGATTATCTTGAGATGCAAGGAATGCGATTGTGGTTAACATGTTGTATAGGGCTCATACGTTTGTTCTAGCCTAAAAGAAAAGTGCACCAAAATGTGGGTTCCGAAGTGACTGCGCTGCCTGGAAATAACCTGCATTGCAAAGTGATAAGCTATACATAGTATATTTAACAAAGCTCCTATTTTTGTATGTGCATTAAAAATGATAAAATTAAACTGTGAGGTCAAAGATCCTGAAGATGCACTGCATCTAAAAATGGACACAACGGTGGAGGGTCATGGATAAAGTTAGGCCAATTAGTGTTTACTAACATGCATGTCAATATTTTTTCACCTAAACCTTCCACCAAAAAATGGAAAAATGTGCTTAAAAAAGTGGGGGTACGGGTTTTATGCAAAAAAATGCGGTCAGTGAGTATAAAGGTATCAAGGTCACACAAACTTGAAAATTATGTTTTGGAATGTTTGACATGAAAAAGAATAAAACTACAGTTCTGTCTCAGTAAAGAAAATTCTCTTAAATGAAATTGCTGCTTAAATGGAACAACTGCCTCTAATATGATTGGTTTTTTGTACCTGTATACTGCACCCCTGTTTATCTCTCACTAAACGAAACTCCTGTTAAACGAAACTCACTTTTCCTGGTTCCTTCAGGTTTCGTTTAACAGGAGTCTACTTTATATAATGCGCTTGGGAGTAGTATGCATAAAACAAGAAAAATCCTCACAGGCGTCTCAGAAATAAACCTTTGCAGTTGGTCCTTCATTCGATCCACGGTCAAGAAGAAGCTTTTCTTCAAACCTCTAGGCTCCTTTTTCGAGAATCTTGTGTGTGCGTGTGTTTTTCTTTTCAGGGCATCATGCTAGCTTCTAGTGGGCAGTTTCTCCATTCGTAAAACATTCGTTGCCTAAAGAATATCTGCAGAACTGATCTGCCATCTTGGATCTGATATGAAGTGACATGATTACACTTAGGGCACATGTATCAACGGGGTGTAACGGAACATGGTGGGCAACTTATTTGGAATGAATAGCTCGTCAGAGCCTACTCGATGCCTCTAGCCCCGCAGCTCCGACAGCTCCGGTGCAATGCCGAACCTACCATTGTCGTGCAGGAACGAGGTGGCCTGGTTGAGTTCTGCCATGTCCCGAAAGCAGCAGTCAAACTTCTGTTGCAGTTCATGCATCACCAACATACTGCACAAAGAAATGATTTCTCACTTTGTCAAGAAAACTAAACAATCAAGGTTTTTACAAGAGCATCCAGAGTTCCTCAACATCATTTTTTTGTCTTGTGAGAACTTCTACCTTTATGAAACAGCACAGCAGTCTCACATTCTTTTTCCTTCCACAAGATATTCACACAGTGTACGAACGTAAAAAATTTAAAAATGTATGACCCATTACTGAAGAAAGAAAGCATGCGTTCAATGATATAAATGTTTTCACCGAGTTCACATTGCAGAAATTAAGATGCATAGTACTAGTGCAGTCAAAGCGGTATAATGTTCCGATACTATGACAAAAAAAAATATTCTGAAACAGGGGCTCTACATCAGCATTTGCAATTTGAAATTCAAGGTTTCTATGAAAAAAATTCGACTTGAAAATATATCACAGAAGTCCATCAGAAGGCTGAAGGCATCAGATGGCTGATATATTTAATAAAACGGAGCTGGAAAAAAGAAGAATGTCAGCCTAACTGCAACACTGGCTAAAACATTCAAATGAATGAATTTGCGGGAATTCACCAGTGTCATATACGTACCGGTACTGCTCTGCATGCAAAACGGGTTCCTTTCCCTGAAGCCGCCGCTCAAGAGCCAGGCTACCCACAACATCCTCCAGGGCTAGGTAGGTGGCTGGAATGCGCTGCTCCAAAAGGCGCTCTTTGCTGCCTGCGTCAAAGAGCAAATTCCAAGAGCAGCAGCCTGTGAGAATGCAACAATTAGTCTAAGCTGCCCAGAACTTCACATTAAGACACCGGACTCCCACTATAATTGGAGCTACTCGCTTCTGATTCTCATTGTCAGCCTGTTTTAGTCCACTGCAGGAGGAAGGCCTCTCCCAATGATCTTCAGTTTACCCTATCCTGTGTGAGCTGATTCCATTTTATCCCTGTGAACTTCTTAATTCCGACCTTGTTTCAAATTGTGGGTTAAAGGGGTCGTGAAAAGAAAATAAAGCTGCTCGGTTGTAATTTTCCCTGCTTCAATAAGAATAAGACATGCCGATTCCGAAATATTTCGGCGCAATATACAGTCTATAATTAATGACGCCCGTTTGAAATCGCAGTTTTCTTGAGCTCCTAAACGACCATGCGGCACCACCGGCTGCCATAGGCACTAAAGTGTGACGTCACGCTAAGAGAAGTTATAAACACAGCGTTAGCTTTCTTTTGCTCTAAAATAACAGATTTATAGGAACCTAGGAAAGAAAAAAATAACACAGCAATTTCTGCGCTCAGAGCTGTATACTGTGCAAGTACAGCAAGTGATCTGCTTGGTTCCACTTTCAAATACATCCGGGCTCTGTCACGCGTTGCCTTCACTCGCTCGGTGCAGCGTCCCAGTTTTTTTCTTACTGGTTGTGTTTGGTTGTGTTTTACGGATTGTTTTGGGTGGCTTAGTCCTCGCTATGCCTACCGTGTGCATAGTCAGGCAGTGCCGCACAACTTATCAAAGTGGAAACAACGTTCCTGACGTCTTAACGGTGCCACAGTCGAAACGGTATGATGCTACGAACCTCGGTCAGCTATGGCTCAGCAAACATCGCTGTGTCGCTATGTTTTGTCGACGACAGAGACTTTTCATTGGCTGACTTAAAGTGACGTCAGCTGTACAGTTGAGGGGAACATGGGCTAGGGGAATTGAAATTGTACTTTTATAGCTATTAAGGGGGGGGACGCGGCTTTCGTATCGCGAAAAATGGCAAAAAAATCGATTTTTTGGAAAACCAAATTTTCAGTTTCTGGAACCCTTTTTCTATCTGATTCCATAATATCTACACTGAAAACTGCGCAGAAGTGCTTCGAAAAATTTCTTTCGCCCTCCTATGTGACGAAAATTATTCTGGAAATCGCGAAAAAACGGCGATTTTCAAAAAATTATAGCTTCGCGACGGCGCGGCCGGGAGCCGGCTTCTTGGGCTCATCGGAAAGAGCATTTCTCCGTGTTCAAATTCCCCGCGTCAGCTGGCTCCTCCATTCAGAAAGAACCACGCAAAAAGCAAATACTTGAGGGACGTTACGAGGCCTCCGATTGGCCGCGGTCCGCCATGTTGCCCCAGCTCGCCTCGCCATTGGTCCGAGGCTCGCTCCGGGAGATCGTCGTCTGCTGATTGCGCGTCGCAGGGACACGGCTGTCGAAAATCGCGCTACTTCATGATGTGCTCGCGGCTCGACGATCACTTGGAATATAATTACTATTTAGTTAGGAGCTGTAAGCGGATGCTCGATCAGATTACTATGGTGCGCCGCGCTCGTAGAGCCGGCGGCGCGCCATCGGAGTCGTGACTAGGCCTAACTCCGCTGACGGCGAGACGAACCTCGAACTTTGCGGGCAAGAACAACGCGCTCGTACACCCGTGGCAACGTGCTTCTTCGCAAGCAACGAAGTACATCGCTCGCCGGCTCCTCGGAACCGCGGATTGTCGTTTTACGCATCGGCAGCGGACCTCACTGTCAAGCTCGGCAGACCCCCCCGCACTGCCAAGGATTGCTCGGAACCGCGGCTAGCAATTACGCGCGTCGGCTCTCGAAAATGCGATACGCCGAGATTTTTCGTCATCGTAGCTACGCATCTCGAGCATTGTCATCGAATGCCGCCGCCAAGTGCATCACACGCCGGCTCCACGGACTCCGCGACCGAGCACTTCGCGGTCGTATGTCAATAAGCACTAGTGATGCGATTTAGACGTGCTTGGAGCCGTGCTTGGCATTGCCGCAAGCGTCTATGAATGTTCTGAAACAATGAAAGCCTCGTAGATTAGCGTTTCCGCGACCGGCCGTATGATGATGCGTTTCACAGACTAGAGTGGCAAAAGAACATGTATGAAGCAGGGGAACGAATTTTTATCTGCCTGACTCGCGTCGTAAATAAACTGCTCAAAACATTCCTGTGCCACCAGTGTCTTGGCCATAACTGTTCGTTATTTGGAAAAAAAAGCATAGGCTGTCAGGGTGGGAGCTATTTTCTGTTGCAATAAACTTCTCTTCATATAAAAATTGTTTGATGATTATTTGTAATCAAGAAGCAAGACTTAATTACGCTAATGACAGCGTGAACACAAGAAAGATGTGTAATCATTTCAGTATATGGCCTTATTCGATTTCAATATCTTTTCTGTGATGTCTATCACACCACTCCTTCATACAGAAAACTTGGTTTGAAATCCATACTTGTTGTTTGTAGATGAAAAAAGGAAGTTATGGAAAAAAGTAAGGGAACAAAGGCACACTGGGGGAGAGGCCACATGTCCAAGAAGTCAAATATCACAAGACATACCAAAGATCACAATTTTTAGGTGTTTTATAGAAGTAAAGAGAAGGTGAAACTTTAAACGCAGTTTTCTCAGTACTGTTTTTCTGGCACTATGCTCAGCTCGTGGAGCAGATATCTTGGCAACTACTTCACAGATTTTGATTCTGTTTATTTTGTAACGCTCCTTGAGCTGTGCTTCAGGGGGGCTGCGTTCTTATTTTTTCATTTTACTTTTTCAAGAATTTTTTTATAGGGCCTCTTGTTTGTAGTGCAAGTGTGCTCATTGCAGTGTCACTGGAGAAAATGTAAACTACAAGTTTTAGTGTTGCAAAAAAAATTATTTTGAAAACGCTGCCCCCTACAGCATACAATTGGCTGTCCGTACAGTATTTACCAACTTTTTACTTCATTTTATAAATCCTCTAGCCGCTCCACGAGGTTCAATGAAGAAATAATTTGTCTCTCATCAAGTTTTAGTGGTATCGCCTTGAAACTTTTATGAAAGTACTATGAGGCCATTCTTAGTGTCTGTGCCAATTTTCATCAAGATCCAACCAGAAACAAGAAAGTTGGTTCCCAAAGGCACGTCCCCCCTTAACTGAACCGAGATGATGAAACGAGTCGAGGTATAGTATTGAATGGACGGTCCAAGATTCCGAATACACACGTAGTTGAAAATTTTTGGAAAAAGTTTCTTGACCCCTTTAATTCATCAATGGAAAAAAAATTTTCATGCAAGTAATAAAGGCTAAAAAGAAGCACAAAAAATTCTTCTCCAAGGCCATTCTTTAGCTTCATCAATTCAATGAGTCTGCCACAAACGCTGGATGAAAAAAAGCGACATGTGGTCGAGTCGAAGGGTTCGCTACATTGGCCAAGTTTTACAAGCAGAGACGAGAGAGAGCATGTGAAATTTCATAGCCCCTCGGCTATACATCTGCAATGCACAGTACAATGCACTCTTATAAATAAATCTCACTAACGAGTCGTAACGGCCATGTGCATGTTTTGGGTTAATTGGTAATCCATGGTTTCTTCTTTAGCGCAAAAATCTTCCGAAACATGGATGAAAAGAATGTGACACACACATACTACTGTATTTACACGAATGTAAGACCTATATTCGTGTAAATACGGTAAGACAGCTTTTGTAGCTCACCTTCTTTTTGTTCTTGTTTCGGAAGTTTTTCTGCACTAAAGAAGAAATCGTTATGATGAACTTTAGACACTATAAAAAAAAACATAATAATAATGGCACATTGAATGCTATCTAGCAGACATCTGACATTCCTTTTTTTTTTTTTTTGACAATTCAGTCATTATTGGCAGCCATGTGCACAAGATTGGGCTGAGCAATACGCAGGTACTCAGGTGGCCTACAACAACACTATCACAATATCTGTAAGAAACAAGGAATTCAGCCAAACAGAAGCAAGGACACTGGGGCATACCTGGGCAGCGCATGTCAAAGGCCACATCGTAGATGAGCTGGCAGAGGTGCCGGATGTTGTGCCGCGAGCGGCAGCTAACTTCCAGGGAGTCGAGCACGCGCGGGAGGCCGCACTTGTCCGCATCCACCACGCCCAGGAAGCGGCTGCGGATCAGTGCCTGCAACTCCTCCGCGTAGCCATCTGGGAGGCACTCTTTCACCAGGTCCTGGTGTGTGCCCACTACCAACACGGGGGCATTCGGAGCACGTGCCTGCAAGATGAACCTCGTTAGACTGTTAATAGAAAGAGCACTGAAATTAATTTTACAGCAGAGCTGTTATGCCCGCTGTTTGTCCATTTCGCGAATGTAGACAAGAAACAATAATCATCATGCCGGTGTGTGCTCTCTTCGTCATCTGCTTCGCTCCCCAAACGGTGCGACCAGTGCGCACTCTCCCGCTGCATCAGTTTCTCCGGTGTGGGATGCAATAACTCAGACAGGCCAGAGAACAAGTACGCAGAGAGAGAAAGAGAGAGAGAAAAAGCAAAGAGAAAGAGAGACATAGACAGAAAGAAAGAGAAGAGAAAAAGATAGAAAGACAGAGAAAGAAACAGACAGAGAGAGAAAGAGATAGTAAGGAAAGACACATAAACACAGATTAAACAGAGACCAATACAGAACGAGAAAGAAAGGGAGAAACAAAGAATGAGAAAGAAAGAAGTAGAGAGAAGAGAGATAGAAAGAGAGATGAAGCGAGAAATAAAGAGAAGGTTAATTAAGCTACTTGGTGCTGTGATGGCCAAGCGGTTCCCAATTGATCCCAATCTATACCTAGCCAATGCTAGCGATTTACAATGCAATCACGTGAACACTTTGTACATCGGCCTGTGAATGTACGTGTGCCTAGCCAAGCCAGGACCAGCCAAGTGCCAACCAGCTCTGCTCTGCCTCCGCCTTGTGTGACTCCGTGCAAGCTGCACAATTTTTTTAGCTTTAGAAAAGTATTTGTCTGGAGGCTTGCTGGCACAGCATTACAGAAAAAGAAAGATGGCAAGGAGAGCACTGAACTTACAACAGCTTCATTGTGAAAGTATGATAGATATACAATATGCGCATCAGAACAACTTCCCTTGTGCATGACTGCAACCTAACATTTAATTATCATTGCCTAATACCTAATCCGAGAAACGTCACTTGTTTATTGGATAATGATACAGAGTTATCCTTATGTGGTGGAGCGCAAGAGACTCTACAGCATGCAGTGAGAAGAAACTACAATATTTTTTCAGGGAAACAATATTTTTGTGATGGACCACAACTACGTTATGGTCGTGTGTACAGTGAAGCTGTAAGGGGAAGGTCTACAACAGTTTCTTACAACCACTGTGAGTGTCAGCGTAGTTAGCATCAGCTGTCAGTGACATAAAAGGCAGCAGCGCAGCTTAGGTCCTAACCGCTGCGCTGCTGCACACAGCTGCATACACACACACAGCTGCATGTCAGTGTTGGTGATACACTATCATTAAAAAAACTAGCAACAGAGCTCCACAGAAGTGTGTATCACATACAGCAGGGAGAATAGAAGTACTAAGGTAAGATACACAGCAAAGAGTTCACAAACACTTGGGTAACTTCAGGCAGTTGCAAGCCGGTTCAACAAAACTACTAAAAAGGTGTGAAAACTCCCTTTACACTGTCTTTGATGCATGAGTTGCTTGGATTTGAATTAATCTGCGAAGGTCTTTATTTTCAGGGCTGCGTTGCCCAAAGCGGAAGCTTTTAAATACTAAGAAACCTTACAAGGTCGCTGAACCCACAAACTGCTTTGGGCTATGTTCACACCCGCAGCAAGTTTTCTTTTTTTTTCTTTTTCTCTTTCCTTTTTGTCCACTTGCATTTTCCTTCATCCCATAATCACTGCCCTACAGTTAGAAACAACAAATAATGTCACATATGTTTCTTTTGGCTAATTATTTACTGGTTTCATATGGCTGAGTAAAAAAAAAGTAATTTTAAAATCCATTCATAAACATGACAAGTCAGCCAACAAACTGACATTTTGGTGGAATTAGCAAGAACTTCAAATTACAGGAGTCCAGTTACCATTTTATCGTTGATCAACATGAGCACAAATGCACTCACTTGGATGTTGATGAGCCATTGGTGGATGCCTTGGACACCACGCTCCCCGTCAGTTATACGCCACACCACCAAGTACAGGGAACGTTTCGACAGGAAGTACTGGTGGGTGGCATAGTACTCTTTCTGCAACACCAATGACACCACTGGTTTGACGCTTTACTTGTAAGTGGCAGGTGCACAAAACCAACACCAAGGCAAAGCTATATACACTAAAAGCATTAATTTATCAATCAATACACATTCAAGTGCGAGCCAGCGCCGACCAACCTCCAGTTTCTTGTATTTTAATGTAGTTTGGGAATGTTAAGATGGGTGTGTAACCAATTATCACGATCTGTGCTTATTCTTAAAACAATGTGGGCATGCAAATGAACAAGCACATTCTTTGTGACAATGCCTGATGTACCAGAAATCCAGTCTATAAAGCAGAATCTTTTTGATACGCTCTCACTTTGAATGATTTCCAGATGCTAATGTTTACGGTATCAAGCAAAACTGCATGAGGTTTTAGAAATTTGGATTGTATGTTTTGCCGAATAGTAAATTTCAACCCATGTGCTTTTAAAAAATGTATGAACGAGGTTAATAATAATAATAAGAAATGTTGGGGTTTTACGTCCCAAAACCACAATATGATCATGAGAGCCACCATAGTGGAGGGCTTTGGAAATTTTGACTCCCTGGGTTTCTTAAAGGTGCACCTAAATCTAAGCACAGGGGCCTCTTCCATTTTGCCTCCATCGAAATGCGGCTGCTGCAGCCAGGATTCAATTACGCAACCTTTGGGTCAGCAGTTGAGCACCATAACCACTAGACCACCGCAGCAGGTTATGAGCGAGGTTGTACTGCATATGGTAGTGTGTTCCAGAACATTCTTGTTAGAATGAGCAGTTATACACAGCCTTAACAACGTCCCAACTTCTTCACTTTGCTAGTAGTGTTAACTTGTATTCCCCTGCAAGTGTGGTGCACTAGCCACAGTGTTCCCTCTCACCTGGCCACCGAAGTCCCACGTGCGGAACGTGACAGGGCCGTGTCGTCCCTTCAGTGTCCAGTCGCCCAGGTCCACGCCGACAGTGGACAGCATAACTCCCCTGGGCGTCTTCAGACCGAGGCCCCGGTGGCCCACGCGCTTGCCCCAGTGTTCGGGAGGCCTCTTCCGGTACGAACCCGTGCCTTCCTGTCGCAACTGCTCCAGAAGAGATGTCTTTCCGATGCCTTGTACGCCCACTATCATCAACTTCATCCTGGCATACGGCCGAGCACTGTGCATCGAGCACAAAAACACAGTTGACGTCCACATACATACATATAAACAAGAAAGGTGAATACTGTCTTAGCAATACCTCCATCAGACCGTTTCAATCAGAGATAGGCTTTTTTTGATCAGTGGTTGCCCTGTTGCACTGCAGTGGATCTGTTGGGTTCTGCGCATGCCACGATTATCTACATATCGATACGTGTTGCTGTGATTAAATAAGTTGAAAGTTTACCACCTGTGCTGTCGCTTATTTCGCTGTCCTCATCTTTTGTTGGCGGTCAAGATGTAAATGCAGTGAACACCAATTATGCCAGACTCAGCTTCTTTTGACACAACACAAAGTACCTTTTACCATTCCCAGAGCCCCCCCATTCACAGAGTCTGACGAAAAATAGAAAATTCAGTGCTACCGCACGATTAAAACTGCACAAGAAGACACAAGACGGTGCAGTGAATCTTTCTAGTGCCATGCTTTACTCCTACTGCTTAATCAAGTGCTATTGTTAACAAATAGATCAACAAGCCACTTCTCAATGGTGGTGCCAGTGCAGCACAGTTGGTCAACAACCAAGAAAACAAAATTAATGTCTAAAACTAAATCAGGCCACATAATATTCCATAGAGAATAAGAACAGTGTCTATGAAAAATGGCAAATGCTAGAGGCCTGTGTACTTCAATTTATGTGCACGTTAAAGAACCCCAGGTGATCACATTCTGAAGCCCTCTACTACAGTGTCGCTCATAATCATGTGAGGGTATCGGACCGACACCAAGTGGTGGAGAGTTGTGGGTAGGAGAGAGTAGGCCACTATGGAAGCTGGGGAGAAGGGTGCAACAGGAGGGGCAGCAGGACAAAGGGAACAGTATGTGCTGCAGCGTGTGAATGTGGACTGTGGTGGCTACAACGGCATGGCAAGTAAAGAACGTTCCGGCAAGGTGAGACATGTGCGGTGCAGCTGAACTGAAGGAGTCCTCGTCTGTACGTGTAAACAACTGAATGACTGTGTTGAAATAAACAGACTGAACAATCATACTGTGGTTATGGGGTGTAAAACTTCAACAATTATCATTACAAAAACTGATACAACTGTCATTCGTGAAAAGTCCCACCAGTAATACACTCAGTGCACTGTGTTACGAATGTCTGGTAATATGCAGTTGTAAGTTTTGTAAGAATGCTGCAGCTACAAAAATAAGGCATAGCAGAAGGCTCGGGAATCCCATTGAAATTTTCGTAACATGTGAATAACTAGACACTACGTCCACAACTTAGAGTTTCATCTCCATCAAACAAACACGCCCACTGCCGCTTAGAAACAAACCCTCAACATCAGTGGCGGTGGGCACTCACTCTTGAAGAATGGACTTGAGGTATCCCACGAGGTCGGTGGTGCGGTAGCGCGTCGAGCGCACCATGGAAGCCAGCGGCTCGTGCAAGCTGCATCCACGCAGGTTCAGGTTCCACAGTTTGGACAGAAGACCGAGCTGCGGAGGAAGCTCGATGATGCCCGGATTTCCGCTCAAGTTCAACACTGAGAGGGATCCGAGCTCAGACAACGTGGCCGGCACGTCGCACAGCAGGTTGTTGCTCACGTCCAACATGGACAGATTCGGGAATAGAGGCACCTCCTGCATGTCCCAGTCAGAAAGGATTTTTTTTTTTCAGCATCAACAGAAGTCAAATTGTAGCATCTAAAATTCCAACACAACTCATCAACTACTCAAAAGATCATATTGTGTGTAAAGGACAAATGCATGGCAGATGCACAGGAACAAGTAGGCACCAATGCAAAAGCTTTACACACAATAGATAGTTGTAGTGTATCTGGTATTCTGGTATGGACCAGGGCTCTAGTTTATCAGTGGGTTATCGGATGACAATGGAAACGTCTAGTAACACTCTGACTACAGACACTTTCTTTTTTTCTCTTCGAAGAGTGTTCTTGCTGAAAAGAGATTTAAAGGAGAGCATGCTCACTGAAGTTCAATGTAGAGGGACTCTTCCTTATCTTGAGGCCGGCTTAACTCATTTTGCAACCTTAACACATTGCAACCTAAACTGACAGTGGTGCCATGGCAGCATGTGCGGTAACTTAGCTTCACGACAACGAGCAATGCACAACTTGCTCCATGATTGGGGAGTACAAAGCACACCTTCAGCCTTGGCCATTAAAAAAGTTCAAGTAAGCTGCAATTCATAGGAACACTACCATGAGCAAAAGTCCGCAGACAAATATACTGCTGCCACTGGCACTCTAAAAAAACAAAAATTGATTTTGCCATTGTCGTTAGTTCATTAGAAATAGCTTGGTTCTTTACTGTATTAAAAAAAACTATCGGTGTTTGCAGTTGCGTTAATAGTCAGCCACCATGGTTTCATGATTTTGCATAGCAGTCCGACCTCAGTTTGAGCCCTTTGTGGATAGCTATGAGCTTATCTCGCATAAGGCCTTAATACAGTAAAGATTCCGGAGAAGAAAAGCACTGGCCTTACACAAGTAAACATGGTAACATTGCCATGATCTTTACGCCGCTCTCCCATATTTCTAACAGCGGCATGGCCCCTTTTTGTGCGGACAGCTGATTCGATAATGGATGTAATTTTTAACAGAGCATGGAATCTGAGATTGCCAAAGTTTCACAGAGACAGAAAGATAGAGTCTACCAAGAAAAAAGGGGCAGAGTGACTGCCTCTAAGTACCATTTTTTCTCGCGTAGAATCTGCACAAAAGAAATCCACAAAACACGAAGCTAAATTCTGGGTGCGAATCATACGTGAATTTTGGTGCGTAAGGTGCCTTAATGGCAATTCGTCACAGCAAAGCAACGAAAGAGGCAATGACGACGATAGCTGAAGCTGACAGAAAATGAGAACGGGGGAATGACACAGGTTACCGAAAGGGATTATAAATAGAGCTTTTTACAATCTTCGAGCATAGTTCGTGGGGTAATCTTTATCAGAGTGTGAAATTAACTTGTGTCTCTGATGTGTAGGGGTAATACGAGGGATCCTTTTTAAAACTTTTCCTTGGATTGTGGCTGAGGGTGTGGGTGCATACATACGTGTGCGTTATACGCGAGAAAATAACCACGTCCATGGAAGGTTAAATTTAATCAGCAGAAGAATAGTGCAGCTTCTTGCTGCTGCCTCAGTAGCTGAGTCATCTATTAGGACAGAATAGATGTAGTAAGGTTTCCGGAAGAGTAATCAAAGTACTCTTGATTGATTGTTTGCCTTTTGTGCTCCTGTAAAGACAGCATGCCATGTCACCTTGGAGTCGCTCCCGTCTTGCTGCCCCACCAGACCTTGGAGCCCCGGCAGCTGATTGCTGGCCAGCAGTAGTGTGCGCAGGTTCTCCAGCCGCCAATGGCTACGGTGAAGGCAACTGCCACCTGGAGATTTTACAGGAGATTAAGTTAATGTTGAACAATAGACACCAGGTTAAGTCCTTGGTATACAGTGCCATTTATTGTAGCATTGCTTTCCTTTAGTGAAATAAACTTAATGTACACATACACAAAAACACAACACCGAGCTAATGCACTCGGGACAAGACATCAGAGCAGAAGACAGTACGAATGCAGACTAACTACTGATTCACTAAAGTTATTAAGCTCAGACCATTTATGATGTAACTGCTTACAGCGCAGGAACAGCTGTAATGTGGGTTTTTCTCACTCCCGTTTATCCTCCCAAAGAACTCCCCATATACGCGCATCGTTTATTGTGCAGTCACCCCAAATGAAATACTGGTTATAATGCAGCTGCCGTAAAATTCTCGGAGAAGTAAACGAGCGCACGCACTTCTCAACGGAGGTGCGCCCCCACGGGAGAGAGCAAAGACGGTGTTTCGAAAGCGGAGGTGATGCGAAACGAACGAAAAAGGGGCGAGGCAAGAAAAAAAAAGAAAGGGGTGAGGGGGGCAACGCTCCCCCTCCTCACACCACACCCCAACGCAGGTACATGGTGTGAGGAGGGGAAGCGGTTGCATAGGTGGCTGAGAAGCCTTTGTCCCCTTTGCTTCGGCCACCTGGCATGCTCCTCTCCGAACAGTTGCCCGCGTCCGCATCAAGTGCGCATTATCGCTGTTCGTCTCTGTCGAGAAAATATAGTTGTCGTCATAGAGCGCAGATATCAAACGTGCGACCTCGATTCCCCTGCAAGTGACAATGCTTTAAGACGTGATCGAGCTTTTGCCTTTGCAACCAAAACGCAGACTTACCAGCTTGGAAGACTTTTTCAAGAGAGTCGACCCACTGTTCTCCCGACCGCGAAACAAAGCTTTGTTTCACGCGTGCTGCCCTTGGTTTATCTCATGAGTGCAATCTCTTCTACACCCGATCTCCGTGTTGTCAAGGGCAAGCTTCCCGCAATGGCATGCCAAGTTGCAATTCGCACACTAGGCCTAACGAGCCTTAGGGTCAGCATTCGAACATCATAATCACTAGACCACCACGGCAGGTAACTGATTCATTGTAATCACACAAACTTGCCTCCAGGAACAATGCGCGTGCAAAATAACAGTCGTGACTACGTGACAATAGTACACTCCCTCATCAAGGCCTCTATCCACCCAAGAAAATCAAGCTCTTTCTGAAAGAGATACACAGATGTTTCGCTCACGCACCTATATGGGCCATGTCTAGCTATCCAAGAGGCTTCCAGGATTTGACGTGCCCCTTGGTCCTTCGCTCGCCCTAACACCATCGCCATAGTTTGCGTAATTTAAATAAACCAGTTAGTCTGTGTTTGTTCTGTCTACTTCTACTCTGGTGTCTCGTTCCAAGCGCAGTTTAAGTTCTCATAATAATGTCTAACCAACTAGCCCCCCAAACACACACTCCTTGAGTTAAAATGTACACAGTGCATATGCAACAAAAATGTAGGATATTCATATATAAATACACGAGCAATAATATGCTCTATTCCAATGAACACTACATTTGAAGGGATCTTAAAAAGGGGTTGACCAATAGCGTAAGAGTTTTGGTGCTTGATGATAAATATTTACTGTCGTAGTTGTTGAACTGACGTTTATAAAACGCCCCAGAAAATAATTGTGATATTATGACAAAAAAAAAAGGCCAATGGTGGCCGGTCTTAGGTGCGGAACAGCAACCAGCCTGCTATCAAAGTAACTGGTTAGGCCGGTCTAAAACTGGACAAGTGGCAACCCCAGTCTTACAAGAATACTTGTGCAAATATAATCTTTCTTTTTGGCTCGAAGCAAACTGAGGCGAATAGTAATTAGAATAGATTAATTTCACAGTCAATAGTTCAAATAGAGTGACTTTGCATAAAAACCTTGACACAAGTACCTGATGGTGACAAAAAGCTGATTTTTCAATAGCCAAGAGAGAACCATTTATTCTATGGAGTCAGTTTATTTGCAAAGTTTTGTTATTTGGATAAGTAACTGTATGCTGTTATTTTTGCAATTTTTTTTACCGGCCCATTGTAATTGTGGGTGCGGGTTACATGCGATAAAATACAGTACCATTTAAAAGTTAAGTTACTGGAGTTTCACTGAATAACCGGTTTCAAAACTTCAAAAAAGAAAATTAATTCGAAGTGCAAGCAATATGAAAACTTCCCCTTTAGGTGTGGCTTCACCACAGCACGGACCTCACTGCCATGAAACCAGCTTTGCAGGCTTGTTAGGTATGTGAGGGAAAATGTGTACATTTGTTCGTTTCGCGTATTCAAAAAATGTTTAATACAAAAGTTCACGCCAACTGAATATCGCATATCACAATATGCGATCAATTACTCGAAGACACCGAATAATCACCAATACCTAAAACGCTTGCGAGTTATAGGCAATGAAAATCATTGGTATAAGAACCCAAGATATGGAGTACCAATGTTAGTACATTTTGCCTAGCTATTATGTACCAACACAAATTAGTACAACACTTTGATCCCTCAACCAGAAAGTGGCTGAAATGCGTAGCTTAGTGCAAGAACATAGTCATTACATGCACAGGCTTTGCCAATCTCTGTAGGAGCATCCTTCATGGTATTGAAACACTCATAAAAGCTTCAATTTTTAATGAAGGACTGAAGAATGATTTTTAATCAACAAATTCCCACATAGGCTTTTCTTTTTTTTTTTCTTTTTTTAATTTTTACCATGAACTTTATTTTTCAATATTTTTCTAACTATTCTTAGCACTGCTTTCACATTTAATTTTATATGTAACACTGTTTTCCTAGCCCATTATTGTAAACATTCTTGGCTGTCATGTGTCGGTTTTTCTTTCTGTCATTTGTGCCATGACGCCCCCCCTGACTCAATGCTCCCCATGGAGCCTTACGACACATTCAAATAAATAAAAAAAATAATAATAATAATAAATAAATAAATAAATAAATAAATAAATAAATAAATAAATAAATAAATAAATAAATAAATAACCACATTACTTCCCCCTCCCCAGCTAAGTAGGGAAAAATGCAGTGATATTATGACAAGGTTCAATCACGTGTGCTACCAAAATAGTGGCCGATGCTGTACATCACACAATATAATCCCTGCCATTATTCCTCTGTCTCGTGGGGCTGCCTCTTAAGAGATCCATCAAACACTTTTCAAGGCTCTACAGAAAGCAAGCACTTTTGAAAAGGTGTCACAAATGATGTCCTTGCTGACTCTGTGGCCTACCGGTTGCAGCACAGGTGGTGTCATTAGTGGCTGGCATCCACCACACCCCTAATCTATTGGACGACAGGTCGAGGTGGCGCAGACTGACAGGGTAGAACCTCAGCTCGCCAGGTGAGGCCAGGCCGTTGTAGCTCAGGTTCAATCGAGCTAAGTGGGGAGCCCTGCAGGCCAGCATGGGAGGCAGTCTCTCGAATGCATTGTGCGACAGGTTGAGGCTGCTCAGTGGGCAGCCTGAACCAGGTCCTTCGGGTGCATATGTCTCTTGCACCTGCATTGGCAACAGTGTGATTGGGGCTCATCACATCTCGTAAGTAGATTGGAGCTCATTGGATCTCATACGTAAAGTTGATGCCCACATTGTAACGCCCAATAATGGCCCTATCACAGTAAGAGGAACCAATCTCGAAGGCCATTCTCTTGCGTAATGCACGGGTTAGAGCCAATATCATGGCCATCATGTTTTGGACACCAAGTAGTGCAGTAGGCAAAACTGCTTCAACGAATTGAAGACAGAGAACCGAGGGCACAGTATGCCCGCAGCACCCATGAAGCGGTTAACAGGTCACTACAAAAAAGTGTTACTGAATCATGATAAGTGTTGCCAAGTTAAAGAATAGTAATCGACAAATGACAAAACTACAAAAAATTTCTACCCTTTTCCATGTCGTGAAAACCGTTGGACAGTGAAGGTGTCATCCCTCTTGTCAGGCATTACATTTTGCTACTAAGTTTCGGCAAAGTTTTCACGAGTGTCGTCATCATCATTTCGTTTTATTTATCTTTTTATTCAGTCCCCTGCACTGGTCACGTGACTTGTGTGACAACTACTACTACAACTACTACAGCTGCAACTACAACTACAACTACTACTAGTACTACTACTACAACTACGATGATGATGACGATGACGAAGGCACAGGGTAGACAAAGACAGCTTTGCTGTAAAAACGTAACTTATTACGAACAATTAATTGCAACAAAGCTTGCAGCACAGCGGCCTAGCTCCCTTCTCCCAGAGAAAACTGCACTTGCCTCTAGTGCGTGCCTCCAGAGGCAGTGATGTTCAAGTGGCCACGTCGGCGATGGGGCACGAGGTGTAACAGGCGCTGGTTCGGGCTCCTGCGGAGCAGACTTGCCTCCCGGCTCGCTGGGTAGCCTTGACAGCATGTTCATGGAAAGGTTCAGATCTCGTAGCCTGGGCGCTCCCCACAGCTCCTCGGGAAGCACCTGGGGGAAGCACACATTAACCCCTTAAGTGCTCTATTTTTTTGCAAATTTCCCAACAAAAGTGCCATCTAGTGGTGGATGCCATATAGTGGATGACATGCAATCTAAGCCGCGGACGAGCGTGTCTGGTCCTGAACACTAAAGGGGAGTACTTATTCCGCTAGGTCGACCTCTGCTCGTACAAAGCAGTTTGGGGACAGTTTGGGCAGAACGAGCTCTGCTCGTCCAAAGCACTCGAGGGGTTAACAAAAGATGCGGCCGTGAAAAACAGTCTTTCACCCTTAGATAGTTTCGTTAACACGAAAACTTTCTTTCCTAGATTGTGTGCGTTTGTAAGGCCTCGCCCTTACAGGCTTTCATGGATGTGACATGACATTGGTTTCTTACGGCACTTTAACTTTTCAAAACGAAGCACTGACAAGTGTACAAGGAAAAAAAGTGTCCTTGTCTCTACAGCATACTGCTCTATTAAGGTAGATACATGCAAATCGAAACACATGCTTCAGATTGGTGTCACAAATGCAAAAAAATTTAGGGCATATTTCCTCACTAAAAAATGTCATAGTTCGAGGAGCACTAAAAGGGGCACTGCAACACTTTTCCAAGCAATCTTCTAATGGCTTCATTAAAAGTGCTTATTGCCTCACGAATTGACTGCTGCAAAAGTTTTGAGAATCCGTCAAGTACGAGTGGAGTAAGAGAGATTTGCCGCATGCTTTAAATGCTTTCTCTTTTGGTCAGCGAGCGTGCTGAAAGATATGCAGGGAGGGAGATGACAAGAAGGCAAGAAGATGGGTCCCATTGTCAGCGCTCATCATGACCTTGAGCCCTTTTCATCTTTTTTTCTTCGAACGCGCAGCTTAGTTTCAGTGTGATCGCGAGCACGCGAACGAGCATGTGGCAGCATTCCACGGCAGCCATGGTAACAATGCAGCTCACGATGCTGAAATCAGCCAACGGCCATGGACTTGGGTATACGGTGCAGTAATTTGGGTATATGGCATCATTTGTACAGAAATGAGGGAGTGATTTCTAGCTGACTTTGAGAATTAATTGTAAATTTGAGGCCACGTGCTATATGTTTGGTTCGCATGATCACAGGAGCCTCGAACTACCGATTGGGATTGTTTTCTGACCATGCTGAAAAAGTGTTGCAGGGTCCCTTGCAGCAGAACCTCAGCAATAGGTTCCCATTTCGCATGATTTCTCGGTGCCAACATTGGCAATATTCAGCGAATCCAGATTGTACGTTTTTCCTGATTAGTGTTTTTTTTCCCTGCGCTTTCCTTCAAAAACATACGAACAATGTTCTACTGCACGAGTATTATTTTATTTTGCTGCTGTAAGAGTAAATACCAAACATTTGCCAGTCTTGATATATGAAAGTGAATACAACTAGCTTCACACAGGAAACACACTTTTTTAACTTAATAATGTTGTAGTGTGAATGCAATTTTAATTATAATTTTAACTTTTACATTTATGTCTGTTTGTTTTACTTTACGTTACTAGTGATTCTTTCCAACTTTAACTAAGCAAAACCTGTTTTATGATGCGACTGACAAAACTACCCGGGAGACCGACTTTACTTGGCACAGATTGCTTTGCATTAAATAAGAACTGACGGCTGTGTTTTCAGTTGGGATCAAGTGCACTGCAGACCCTTCGATGAGCTCACACTTGCAGTCTTGATCACCGGCACACTGTATCCACAATGCATCAGCAGTTCGGAGCGACACTTAGGTGATACTTTATTTTCCAAGGTATAACTTGCACAAAATGTACAGAAAATTCAGAGCTGAAGTGGGGATACAAGTTATACTCGAAAGTCGGTGCACACCGTTTAAACGTACTGCAAGGAAGGAGACATCATAGCAATACACAAAGGTATTTTTTTGTATTTTTGAGTGGTTTGTAGTTGGAGGCGCGGGTTACATGCAGCGGCAGGTTATACACGAGAAAATGCAAAATGCGGTAAACCTCGTCGCACCTACAGCTACGCACCTGCAACTTGTTGTTGGACAGGTCAAGTGTATGAAGGGACGGCAACTGGAACAGGGTCCCCGGAACCGTCTCCAACCGGTTGTCCTGCAGCTGCAGCTCTTCCAATAGCGGAGCGGAGACCACGTCAGGCAATGTGGCCAGTTTGTTCTGTCCGGCAGCCAGCAGGCGCAGCGACGGCAGGGATGAAAACACGCAGCTGGGAAGCTCGGACAAGGCATTTCCCGACACGTCCAGACGGGTTATTGCGGCTAGCGCAGGGCCCGTCAGCTGTGGCTGCAGCTTGAGCTTGAGGTTTAGTGCCATGGCCGCATCTGCCAGCCAACGCTCGGACAACTGCTCCAGGCACTGCTGGCCATGCCAGTTGATCATCACAGGCACGCTGGGCGCCAGGGCAAGGCCGTCTAGTGCGCTCTGTGAATACAAGAAGCAAGACAAGTGTCCACCACCACAGAGTCTTCGTTTGTCTGCAAACTTCACAGCGTTTGTCGTTTAGTGAAGGCAGTTTAGCTTAATCAGAGGTGACAGCTGAAAGGCAAACTTCAACCAGCAAAGAACAGTACTATTACTGCTGCAACCAGTTGTGCTCTACATTACTGATGTAAATTTAAAGCAGCAGTGTATTAGTGAGAGCATTGCTTTTAGATGCGAAGCATCTTATGCTCGGGGCTGTGTCCGTCCTTCCCGCGTCCGGCGTCCCGCGTCCGGTCACTTTCTCATGAAGTAGGGAAGCACCCACTATGCGAACCTGAACACTGTACTACTATAAGGCCGTCAACCACCACCACAGTCATCAGAGTCTTGGCCGAGAGCAGAGAGTGGCCTCTTAGCAATGGCTAGGCAAGTGGTGGGTTCAAGCAAAGAATAACACGCACTACCAATGGTGTTTGTCGCCCACGTTGACTCCAATTCCTTGATCTTGCTTGCATGCGCTTGCAGGGGGCTTTGTCTGTCCCTCCTTCCCGCATTCCACACCCCCCTCTCTCTCCTCGTCTACGCTCCCCCCCCTTTCTTTCCTCTAGGAATCCTCTACTCTACGGAGCGGCGCCCGCGTCCCACACCCCTCAGAGCGCATGCGCGTCCCCTCCCCCCTTTCTCTCCTCTAGGAATCCTCTACTCCACGGAGCGGCGCCCGCGTCCCGTTGACTCCATTCCTTGATCTGGCTTGCATGTGCTTGCGGGTGCTTTGTCCGTCCCTCCTTCCCGCGTCCCACACCCCCCTCTCCCTGCTCTCCTACACTCCCCCCTTTCTCTCCTCTAGGAATCCTCTACTCTACGGAGCGGCGTCCGCATCCCGTTGACTCCATTCCTTGATCTTGCTTGCATGTGCTTGCGGAGGCTTTGTCCGTCCCTCCTTCCCACGTCCCCCCCCCCCCAGCGCATGCGCGTCCCCTCTCTCTCCTCTCCTACGGTCCCCCCCTGTCCTCTCCTCTAGGAATCCTCTACTCTATGGAGCAGCGCTTACGACAGGTGGTGCAACAGCTGCATATTCCGCTGGGGGGCGCCACAGTAGTTCCGCAGTATGAAAATGACGGAGTGCGCGCGCCCCATTCTCTCTCCTGTGCAGCGCCGCGATCAAGACGAAGAAGACGCGTTTCCCAGACGATTGTGGTTACAGTTCGACGTTCCCACAACGGGGAAGCTCAGTCGACTTCGCTCCAACCACGCAGTGAGCGAGGCGAAACGTTTGGGCTATGACGTTGACACGAAGTGAATACCCATAGAACAGCGCCACGTCACGTTGCCGATCCACCGCAACAGTGGTGTCGCGTGCAAACGAGCACAATTCCCCCTGGTCCAGGCGAGCGCCATAACCGTACACAAGTCCCCAGGGAGGAACCTACTCTTCCATCATATACAAATACTCGAAGACGCACCCACAGAAACTCGTCTACGTTGCCTTAAGCAGATGCGCCAACATTCAGAACCTTTACCTGACTAACGCTGCCGGTGACCATTGCTTCCACCACAAGAACGACAACGTGGACAAGAACATGATCGACGAATTCAAACGCCTCGACAACCATCGTCTGGACATCGTCACACAGCGTTACCTCCGCGCTTTCCGAGAAGACGTCGACCCCGAAACGGAATAGCACTGCTAAACAGCCGGTCCCTCAACGCACACGCCAGAGATATCGAATGTGATCGCGTCCTAACCAAAGCAGACGTGCTCTGTCTCACAGAAACGTGGAACGACGCAAGACCGACGATCAACGGCTACGAAGCGATCGTGTGTACTGAAGAGGCAGAACGTCCTGCCGGTGGTGTCGCCTGTACGTCAAACGCCATCTCTACGCAAAAGCCTTAGATCTACAACCTGCCGGCCAAGGACACAACGGAGAGCACTCGGCCGTTAGACTCTACTTTGACAACGACAACAACATCGTAATCATGACAATGTATCTCACACCCAACATCTCCAGAGGGACCGTCGAATGGCACGGTACACACAGACATACAGACACGTGCCCTTTGTATACATGCAGGTGATTTCAACGGGGATATAACGACGAACGATTGGCTGGTCCACCACACGCTAGATGTGTACTCGTTGCGATGCATTTCCTATGACCATAAAAAACCGACCACCATTAGGGTAAACCTGATATTCGCAAACTTCACAATGAAAACTCTGGAAAAGCAACCCTTGACGCTACACTTCACCGACCACAAGGCCATCGTCTTCGAAACACAATAAAATTACACAATCTCCCGCTAAAGCTAACCATCTCTCCGCTGCTTTGCATCCACACATGATTCCCTTAGATGACGCAATATTTTTAAAAAATGTTTTCATGGCAAAAACACCTGTCAAACACAAAGAAAGCTATATGTCGTAGTTCGATGAAGCTTCATCAGTTGTTGCTTTCATCGATCAATAACCCACAAGTATGCAAAAGCCACTGAGTACAGTGCACTACCAGAAACGCTAAAACTATCTGTTAATTCCTATTCATTGCCCTCTTATAGGTATTCGTTAATGTTGTTTTCTCTTTTTCATACTACTCAATTCATGCTACACAATTAACTTTTCTGTATCTGCAACGTGAAACTTAGCTTTTCTTGAGGCCTTTATTGTTTCAGTGAAATTTTACTTTTATAGTCATTTTGCTTTATGCACATGAGTCTTGAAAGATGCCCTTTATTGGGACAAGACTTGACATGAAAAGAAAAGAACAATACAGTGTATCATCTACAAGGCCTCTCTACACCAAACAAAGGAAGTGAACGAAGCGTAGGAAAAGGTGGCCAACACCAGACGAGAAGCCAACAGCTGGACATTGCTGGTGATATGCAAGTAAACATGGTAGGCTTCGGACAAACTCATACACATTTAATATCCCACTGTACATTTCTCCTTGATTATAATTTTATATGATAGTTTGTTATTTCATATTTACATCACTATAGTGGTTTCTTTTCCCCCCATTTCAGATTGCAAAACAGTGTTTTTGATGCTGACCGAAAAACTGTGTCTGATGGAAATCTCAGTTTATTTTCTCTAAAGCGCTTCCCATTAATGGATGGACAAACAAATAAATAAATAAATGTGGTATGCCCACCTGGTTGACGGTATGCTCCGGATCCCGGTAAGCACGCAGCGACAGCAGACGTGACACGAGCCTCCCGCCATGTGGGAGAAGCGCTGCCAGGGCAGCTCCGTCCTCGTCTCGTGCCCCGTGACGCAGGAGCAACTCCACCATCTGAGCGTCCCTCCGCCGGCATGCTTCCAGCAGAGCACCCGATGGACTGCACCATCAAAGTGCCGTGATTCTGCTGCTATCACGAACAGGGGAGAGTTTGGTTTCTATGGTCTCTTCAAGCACCAATGTATACGAGTGAACTGGTCCATTTTACAGGGCCTTACCAAAAGAAAATCTTATAATGATATTCAAGTGGCATGTAAATGCATTTGTTATATTCGGGATGTATTTTTAGATCCAACCCCCCCAACTAACCACATGGATCCACCTCCTCTCCTGTCCTCTCTCCTACACCCCCCCCCCCCCCACACCACCACCACCAGTCACTGTACATCGCTGGTGTCCTACCGGTCTCAACCTTGCATGCTTTCTCTCACATCCACAGCTTACACCTTGCAGATGCAATAGGGTCCTTCGTACTGAATGTTAACAACAAAGTTTATTCACATTAAAAGAGGTTCAAAGGGAGATGGAAGACAGGCCTGTGGTTAGGAGTGTGAAGAAGGCCGAAAAACAGGCTCTATTTTTTAAATGTGCAGCTTTAAATATGCCGCTTTAAATGTTAAATGTGCAGCTTTAAAGGGGCCATGACACCCAATTTTCGACGATAATCTGTGTTATGTAGGTTGATCCTTGTACGTTCACAGACAAGCTGGCGAAATTTTAGCGCATTTGGTAGTGCCGTTAATTTATAATTCAATATTTTTGTAAACGAGCGAACGGCCTGAGAGTCGGGCAACACTGGCACGCTCGCTAGCCGTGACGTAACAAGTAGCTTGCTGTGCGAGCGTCTGCACGGTCTGCAATCCGTGTTACACGTTCAGCTGCGCGTGCAAACGAGCTATTTCTGCTTTTATCAACTTGCCTCTGGAACTAAATGACTTGTAGCTGTTGAAACAGCAACAGAGCAACACTCGCAGTGAACACACTGACGTCGTGTGGAACGTAGCAGACGACGTCACTGCTCCTCGCAGTTAGTGACGTCACGCACGCCATGGCAAAATGGCGGTCGCCGGCGGTGGGCGGAGTTTACAGCCGACGACTTCCCCGGCTTATTTTGGACTGAAATAACCTTTTACAGTCCAGTTTTCACACGTGTACAAGCATATTTGACCCTCTACCTTCGTTTTTCACCAAAAACCGCAAATTGTTGGGTGACCATGTCATGGCCCCTTTAAAGGGGCCCTGCAACACTTTCTGAGCATGCTCAGAAAACGCTGCCGATCGGTAGTCCAGGCTCTCGAGAACACGCGAGCCAAATATTATAGCGCAGCACGCGGCGTGGAATTCACAATAAATTCTCAAAGTCAGCCAGAAATTGCTTTCTCTTCTCTCGACAAATGACGTTGCGTACTCAAAAATCACTCATCCCCGACGAGTGATTTTTTTGTATCAGCCATTGGCTGATTTGAGCATGGCGCGCTCGGTAGTTACAGAGGCCGCCGCGAGAGGCCGTGACTTGTCCACGCATGCGTGCGCGATCGCAATGAAAATTCGTGTATTCGAACAAAAAAAGAAAGAGAAAAAAGCGCTCAAGATCACGAGGCGCGCGTGACGTATTTTCTTTCCCCGTGCCATCCCTCCCTGCTTAGCTTCCAGCGCTTTCGACGGGACGAGAGGAGAGAATGCAATTGCAGCGTGCGAGAAATCTTTGTAACTCCACTCGTACTGGACGGATTCCAAAAATTTTTGCGGCAATGAATTTGTGGGGCAATAAGCTCCTTTAGTGAATCCATTCCATGCCTACTTGGAAAAGTGTTGCAGGGCCCCTTTAAATGTGCAGCTTTTTAAATGTAGTAGTGCGCAGAATGGTCAATTAGCTTGTAGTTCTCTCTTTTTTTTTTTTTCTGACATTTTGAGAGCTCCTTTTCCTTTGTTCACAAAATCCCAGGAGCAAGAAATTGTTATAACGGATGATGTGCACGGAACGTCACAGTAGGTGGTTAATTTCACAACAGAAGGTATACAAAAGTTTACGACACAGCGGCTGCTTACTGTTATACAGTCGAACCCCTTTAAAAGAGGCACTGATATAAGAGACAAATGGGTATAAGAGACACCAGTGTGCCTACAGAAAAATGCAGGTTGATAAGAAAATGCATACATGGTACTCTGCTTATAACAGACACCTCATATAAAAGGCAATAATTGCTGCCCGGAGCATGCCTCTTATAAAAGGGTTCAACTGTAGTCAATATGTATATTGTCACGTTGTCACAGCAAATACTCACACACCCAAAGTAACGCACGAGTCACAGTACATTTCAACGCAATCGATAGTGCTTGTGCATTCCAGAATGCACTTCCCTGTTTGCATCTGATTAGAACGATAAAAAAATCCAAGAATGTTCAAGTGTATTTGAGCACAGCTTGCACTGAACAGCAACATGAATAACAGCTTTTAGTTGTTGAAAGCCGATCACATTACAAAAATAAAAATGAGTATCTCACTGTATTTCACCATTTTCGATACGGCAAGTGCTCATGCAAAGCTTGTATGGCTGCGTCATAGTCCCCTAACCTGTCTCCACGCATCGGAAGGTTCGGTGCGGCTCCAGCACGCAGCAGAGCAGCCGCTAGTGCGTAATGCCCCTTGCGCACGGCCACGTGAAGTGCCGTCTCGCTGCCCTGGTTGCAGTAGAGGTCCAGCCGCACAGGGCAGAGTTGCATTTCACGTGGAGCAGCGCCTCCCGAGGCCAGGTTGAGGCGTGTCACAATGGACTGCACATGCCCTGTGTCTGCACAGACACATGCACCAAAGTGTCTTTATGAGTACAGTTGAGCCCCCTTAGTAAGAGACACGCACTGGGGAGCAGTTATTGTTTCTTATGTGTGGTGCCTCTTATAAGCAGGGTACCACATTCTTATTTACTGATCAACCCCTTTTTCAATGTACAGGGGGGGGGTCAAAAGTTCCCAGGCCACGCTGCCATAGGAATACAAGGGATCGTGGCCTGGGAACATTTGACCGGCCCTGCACATACACTGGTGTCTCTTATAGTATACAATTGTCTGTTATATCAGCACCCCTTACAAGGTGGTTCAACTGTATTAAAAATTAAAACATGACAAGGACAAGCAAGCGTTCCATTAAACACAGGGAAGACAGAGGTCAATAAAGTAAGCTTTAGTTTAATGACAACTCCAGTTATGTTGTTAAACATAGATATTTGTTAAACATCACATTTCCGAGTTCATTATTCGCCCCAAAGGTTTAAATTATAATTATAGACTGAAAATTTAACCAAGATTAAAATTTCACCTCTGCATGCAGCTTCGCTGTAAGGAATGTTTTAGTACCATGAAACCCCATCTGAAGGCAAAGATCTACTGTTACAAGCTCGAACCTGAAGGCTATAAGCTCACCTTGCGCAAAGCATCACTACACTGCAACAAATAGCAGTGGTGACTTTACATAAAAAATGTTCTTTTGAGTTCTTTGTACAGCCAAGAATCTTGGCAAAGGAAGCAATTATATCCAGGGCCTTTAGCCTAGACCAGACAACTGATGAAGCCATACCTGCAATTGGGCTCTCATCAGCTGTGAGGAGCCGTTTCGCCCAAACACGCCACTTTAGCAGAGCTTCGAGAAAGCGTCGATGACCAAGGCAGGCAGCCATGTAAAGGGCCGTCTGGCCAGTGGCGTCCTGCGCGTTCACATCAAAGGCCAGTGGATATTCCCATTTTCCAGTTGGGTCTTCCCACAGCCTCTGCAGGTGAGGCGGGTAGGCATGTCCCAGCAGCTGTTCCAGGACAGTAACGTGACCACCGAGAGCTGCTGCATGCACTGGCAGCCAGCGCTCCACTGTTGGCTCACGCACCAGCTCGGGGAAGTGCTGTGGCAGAAGATGATAAGCAGTATAAACCAAACTTTTACATCTTAACAAGCGCAAAGCAACAATCACACGATGAAGACACACAGAAACAGGAAGGGCGCTATTGTTTCCGTGTCTGTGTTTCTGTGCCAAACCATGAAGTTTACAATTACAAAGCAACCCATCAGGTATGATGATGTTGCATGGACTCATGTAGTGCAAGGACCAGGCTTGGCCAAATAGTGCCAAATGAGAATACATGAGCTATGAGAGATGTAGCAGTGCAAGCCTCCCAATTAATCACGACCACAGTGGTTCCTTTAACATGCATTAAATGCATGGCACATGGGCACTTTTGTGTTCGGCTCTTGTTGTAATAAGGACGCAATGGTCAGAAACCCCACAACCATAATGCACTGACTCACAGTAGTTGATGCTAAGCAATCATACCTCGAGCAGCAAGGGCACGATGTCAGTACGTCCCCTGTAGCAGGCAACATACAAAGGCGAGTAGTGAGTGACCAGGTGGGCTCGACCATCGGCACCATGCTCCAGCAGTAAGCGGGCGATCTCGAGTTGACCATCCTCACAGGCCCTGTAGAGCAGTGTGCCACCACCAGCGCCTCCTTCGCTGTTCACCACTGCCTCGGCCCGGGGGCCCAGCTCTGTCAACAGGGCTCGTACTTGGTCAACCTGACCCAGGGCACACGCTGCTGCCAGTCGAGTGTAGCTCTCCTGGTGCTTCTGCTCCAGGTCCTCTATCATGACGGAAAGCAAACCACTCATCAGAAAAAACAGCTTTGCAGATTTGAACAAGTAAGCGTCGATGAACTGAGTGTTTTTAATATTCATCCCACCTAGCCATTACTTGTTCCAGTTATTTCTTGTAGTGCCTGTTAATATTCATCTGGTCATTGAGTCATGTTATGTTAAAAAATTGTGGCAGAGCTAAATTAGGTGACTGTCTATGTTAATGCGCGAGCATAATGACTCTGGTATTCTACGACACACAATCACCGACATTAGCCAACTTAGACCATCACTTAGCCAATGCATAGCAGCATAGTCAACATTAGCCAATGGTAAGCCAGCACTAGCCATAATCATTCAGCCCTATACAGGCAAGATTATGCATTTACCACCACTTAGCCAACACTAGCAAACATTAGCCATTGCTAAACAGTTCAGGTAGTACATGAGTAAATACAGTAGTACGCTGCAGCTAGCAGCTCACAAATAGAAGGAGGGGGGGGGGGGTATGCTAATATGTGCTCTTGCATATAAAATTTGAAGCTTTACCATTAAGGCCCGCCAGAAATGAGGTTGAATAAAACAATCCCCAAAACAACTTAGTACTCGGTTTTAGTTACATTAAAAAAACATGTCACATTCGCGTCATGTCAACAGTAAACCTTAAAAAGTGTCTCTTACACGTATGCCTCTATATAGTAATAATAATTGTAGGGGCTTAACGTCCCAATATGATTACGAGGGACACCGTAGTGAAGGGCTCTGGAAATTTCAACCACGTGGGGTTCTTTAACGTGCACCTAAAGCTAGGTACATAGTAGCACGGCTAATTGGGCTAGTTGGTATTGGTTCATCTTTTAATTGAATAGGGCGCGCAAACAGACACGGACACTAGAAGAGGAAAACGCACACCACAAAGCGCCACTCGCAACTAAAGTTTATTGGAAAGAAAGGCATGTACATATATCACGTCTGTCACATGACCTGGCAGGTGAAACATCAAAAAACACACAAATGGGTCTATAAAACACGTGCCTCAGATCAGACCCTCAGAGTGCTGATGAGGTATGAAAATTCGTTCTCTGTTAACGTGATGGAGGGTGCACTTACGCATTTATTCCCACTTCTTCTAACGTGAAATGCCTCTATCAGCTCTCTGGTGGTCCGATCTGGGTGTTTAGATAAAATAATAGCATCACAAAAAAAAGGGGGTTGCAACCGCACAAGCTGCAATGTTTGGGCATGTGCGCACTATCTTTTGTGTCCAACGATCTGCTATGTTCTTGCAACCTGGTGTTGACACATCTTCCCGTTTGGCCTATGTAGATGTGACCACAGGACAATGGTACCAAATAAACAACCCCCGTTTCACACTTTACATACGACTGCCTGTGATTCACGCCGCATCCTCCTCGTTTTTGAACCTTTGCGTTTTGCGCTAGTTTCCTATCTATTCGGCTACATAACTTGTTTAATTTGTTTGGGGCCGAGAATACTACTCCAACGTCATATCTATTCGCAACGTTTTTTATGCCATGTGACAGCTTGTGTATGTATGGAATGATAGCGGGCTTCTTGACAGGTTCCTTTATTTTATCATTTGCTTGGTCTTCGGATTTTATTGTTTTTAGTAGCTTTTGCACAACCTTGAGTAGGACGGGCTGAGGGAAGCCAGCGCTGTTCAATCTTTCGAGCTGATTTGTGAAACTTTCTGCCATTTTATCGGAGCACGATTTTTTAATGGCGGAACTCAGAGAAGACATGGCTATTCCCATTTTAACAATTTTAGAATGCCCTGAGTTAAAGTTAAGTAAGGGCTTTTTTGAGCGTGGCATGTATGCCCAGCATATGTGGTTTGTTTCACGGTGTAATTTTAAATCTAGAAACTGAATTTCGTCATCCTTCGGAAGCTCGATGGTAAAGTTAAGCCCGCATCCAAATTTGTTAAACACCTTCAAAATTTCGTTCACACCGTTATCCAGGGGATCTGGCCTGATGAACACTAGAAAATCATCAACGTACCGGACAATTTTTTTTCCGAGCTTCCGAAGGATGACGAAATCCAGTTTCTAGATTTAAAATTTAAAGCGCACCCTCCATCACGTTAACAGAGAACGAATTTTCATACCTCATCAGCACTCTGAGGGTCTGATCTGAGGCACGTGTTTTATAGACCCATTTGTGTGTTTTTTGATGTTTCACCTGCCAGGTCATGTGACAGACGTGATATATGTACATGCCTTTCTTTCCAATAAACTTTAGTTGCGAGTGGCGCTTTGTGGTGTGCGTTTTCCTCTTCTAGTGTCCGTGTCTGTTTGCGCGCCCTATTCAATTAAAAAACTAGGTACATAGGGCTCAATCATTTTCGTCTCCATCGAAAATGTGGTTGCCACATCCGGGATTTGATCCTGTGATCTTCAGGTCAGCAGTTGAGCACCATAACCATTAGGTTACCACGGCGGGTCACTGTATGCCTTGGTAAAAAGTACTTTTGTGAGGCCGAATGAACCCATCTTGAACGAACACGTACCGGTGGCCATTCGGAGCATTTCCGCCACTTGGGCGTGCCCGGCAAGCTCAGCAACATCAGTGGCTGTCTGGCCTTGAGCATCGCGAGCCAGCAAGTCAGCGCCTGAGTCGAGCAGCAGCCGTACCGTCGACACATGACCCAGTTCAGCAGCCACATGCAGTGGTGTCTGCAATAGTGTATAGGGAAGAAGCCTTAGAAAACACAACATACTCCGAATCTGTAACAGCAACACACTAATTTAATAAATAACAAAAGAAATAAAGCAAGAGACTAAACAACTGAACACATGTGGACACTGCACAAGGACTTACCAAAGGACAGTATAAGAAATAGAGATGCAGTGAGGGACAATGTGAGCTTACGATCAGGCATAGCATTGAAGTGGTATTCCTGATCCTTGATGGTACAGAAAGCTTTTTCCAATCCAAACGAAAACCAGATTAAATATGTTTAGGGAACGAAGAACACAAAGCAAGAAGTAATGGCACATATCAATTTGACCCTCATTTCCAAGAAGAGACTATTTACATGTGTGGCATATATTGCAAACAAGAAAGTTTCCATAATTGAAAATTTCAACATCTTGGACGTGCATCTACCCATACAAATTTTTTGTCTTTATAGGGCCGTGGTCATTCAGGATAGTGAATGAGCTAAAAGGCAGGAATAGGGCCTATCTTCAAATCCAGAGCAATCCCTTCCTTTATGAGTATCACTGATGCATACATATAAAGCAATCTGAGCCAGTATTATATAATGGCTCTTCTCAACTGACTGTGGAATCTCACCCTTATCGCCCATTGTTTGAGGCTAGCTTATCTTTATTGTAGCCTATGCCAGAACCTCTCATTTCACTGCCACAGTCAAAAGAGTAGCATTAAGAGAAGCAAAATACGCGTAGAACTTCTACAAAAAATTCTGCCACTGTCGTACTGGAACAACCCATGTAGCATTCAACCCTCTGCAATATAAATTGTTATACATGAAGCTGCCCATTTGGAGGACATTAGGAATTAAAGGCTTTTTTCAGATGCACAATATTTGAACTATTAGTTGCACTATTTGCACTAGTACCCCTGCAAGAATTGCAGCTAATCTTTATGCCACATTCAGTATGTTTGTTTGGCAGTAGATGACATATATGACGACATATGTGACGACAGTAAAGTGGAGCTATATAAGAGATTCTGCTGACCACCTATCAACAGTGATCAAGGCCATGAAAAGTTGGCAATGCACACGACTCCGCAAGTTACTGGATGTTCACTATTAAAAATATCTGATTATTAATACCAGAATGATGTTGCAAATGTAGACCTCAGGGTAGTTCAATGCTAAACCTATGTCAAGTTGTGGAAATCCTGAAAAATGAGCCAGCTTTAAGATGTGCCAATGCATGAAATGCATCGCAAAGTAAACCAGTGATTCAACGTATTTTCTTAAAAAGGCCTTCCTCTTACAGTGCAGGACAAAATTTTGTGGAACACCAGTATGCAGCACGAATCACTTCTTGGATGAAAATTGTGAAATGAGTGTGTGTCAGGAACCCCATAAAACCTAATATGCTGTCAGCAGTGACTTTCTTAAGCTGTACAATGCAGTTGCAACGGAGCCCTCAGATCCCTAACCAAACAGTTATTTAGTAAAGCTCCTTAACTGGGCAGTTACATGAGCACAAAATATGCTTGCTTACGTACACTGCAGATAATAATCAGCTGATGAGCATCATCACCCGTGTATATTTTCTGTGAAGTATTCAGAGCAACTATTCCAAATCAGCAAAAACACATGGTATAGCAGCTGCTTGGATACTGCTTCAATGTACAGTGCAACATAACCAGTGGTAATTAACAATAGCACACAAACTACATTGTGGACATGCTCTGCGTTAAGCACAGAAAAGTTAGACCTTATGCGACTTGGTCTTTTTCTGTGATGTTGATGTGCTCACCTTGTGCTGGTCATGAATTCCACAAGCGGCACTCGGGTTTGCTGCAAAAGAGATGACAGTATGTTATCTTCACTGATAGTTAAGTTGAGTAATTTTAGCTGTGTCCAGGGTTGTTAGGTAGGACAAGATTTGAACACATGAATGTTGACACCTATTCTGCAGGAGATTCACATTATGAGTGAACACAAATATTTATGAAGCAAGCAAGTCATAATGAAATAAAAAATTTCCCCATCTCCCGCTAAAGGGAAGCATGTGTGGATGCGAAGCAGCGGAGAGATTCAGAGCAACTAGCAGCGGAGAATTTTATTGAGAGGATAAATGAGAATGCATAAGAGAAGACGGAGAATGTGGTGGTTGCGTGTTTATTTAGGGAACGTGTGCGATTCCTTGCGTCGGTGCACGGGGCGCTTTGAAGACGACGGCCTTGTGATCGGTGAAGTGTAGCGTCAGGGATTCCTTTTGAAGAGTTTTCATAGTGAAGTTTGTGAAAATTGGGTCTATGCGCGTTCCCCTTATGGTTGTCGGTTGTATGCTGTCGTCGGAAATGCGGCGCAACGAGTACACGTCTATCATGCGGTGGACGACCCAGTCGTTCATCGTTATATCCACGTTGAAGTCACCCGCAAGTACGAAGGGTGTGTGGCTGTATGTCTTTGTGTACTGTGCCATGGCCTTCTCTAGGTAACGTTCGACGTTCTCTCTGGAGATGTTGGGTGCGAGATACATTGTCATGACTATGACGTTGTGGTTGTCAAAGTAGATTGTAACGGCCGAGTGATCTCCGTTGTTTTCTTGGCCGGTAGCTTGTAGATCTAAGGCTTTTGCGTAGAGATGGCGTTTGACAATCGCTTCGTAGCCATTGATCGTCGGTCTTGGGGAGTTCCACGTTTCTGTGAGGCACAGGATGTCCGCTTTGGTTAGGACGCGATCACGTTCGATGTCTCTGGCGTGTGCGTTTAGGGACCGGCTGTTTAGCAGTGCTAGCCGCGTTTAGCCTCGCTGATTGCGTGGTTGGAGTGAAGTCGAGCGAGCTTCCCCGTTGTGGGAACGTCGAACTGTAACCACAATCATCTGGGAAACGCATCTTATCCGTCTTGTAGGGATTGTTGTGCGACTCTTCGTTCACATAGACGCGCATGCGCTGTGGGGACGCCAGTGCCGCTCCGTAGAGTAGATGATTCCTAGAGCAGAGAAAGGGAGTGAGCGTAGGAGAGGATAGGGGGAGGGGACGCGGGGGGCCGCTCCGTAGAGTAGAGGATTCCTAGAGGAGAGAAAGGGGGTGAGCGTAGGAGAGAGAGGGGGAGGGGACGCGCTGTGGTGGTGTGGGACGCGGGAAGAAGGGACGGACTAAGCCCCCTCCAAACACATGCAAGCAAGATTAAGGAATGGGGTCAACCTGGGCGACAGACACCACCTGCCTAGTCATTGCTAAGCAGCCTCTCTGTGCTCTCGGCCATGACTCTGATGACTGTAGTAGTGGTTGACGGCCTTCATATTACTATAGTGTTCTGGTTCGCATAATGGGTGCTTCCCTACTTCATGAAAGTGGCCGGACGCGGGACGCGGGACGGACAAAGCCCCGAGCATAAGATGCTTCGCATCTAAAACTTCCCCCATCTCCCGCTAAAGGGAACCATATGTGGATGCGAAGCAGCGGGCAGACGGTTAGCTTGACCGGGAGAAACGTCGCCGCTCATCGCGGCGCTGCACAGGAGAGAGAATGAGGCGCGCTCCGTCATTTTTATACCGCGGAACTACCGTGGTGCCCCCAGCGGAGTATGCAGCTGTCGCACCACCTGTCGCGTGCCGCTCCGTAGAGGATTCCTAGAGGAGAGAGAGAGAGGGGACGCGTATGCGCTGTGGGGGGTGTGGGACGCGGGGAGCCGCTACGTAGGGTAGAGGATTCCTACAGCAGAGAAAGGGGGTGAGCGTAGGAGAGAGGGGGGAGAGGACGCGCATGCGCTGTGGGGACGCAGGCGCAGCTCCGTAGAGTAGACGATTCCTAGAGTAGAGAAAGGGGGTGAGCGTAGGAGAGGAGAAAAAGGGGGAGGGGACGCGCATGCGCTGCGGGGGGTGTAGGACGCGGGCGCCGCTCCGTAGAGTAGAGTATTCCTAGAGGAGAGAAAGGGGGTGAGCGTAGGAGAGGAGAGAGAGAGGGGGGAGGAGACGCGCATGCGCTGTGGTGGTGTGGGACGCGGGAAGGAGGGACGGACTAGGAAAATACGAAGTCATGTTCCTATTTTCTTATCATGTATTCTTTTAGCAGTCATATTTAGTTGCTCTTTTGCACCAATTTCTCAGAGGCCTCCGGAGCACTCTGAAACAACCACCCGAATGAGCCAATAGTCATTTGCTTGCTTGCTCAATGTATAGGGCCAGATATAGAACTAATGCCAGTGGTGGTTGAAAGCAACTAAATTGCGGATGAAGGAAAAGACATACACTACAGAACAAGCAGGTGCGTTTGCTTCTTTTTTCCTCTGGGCTTTTGTTCAGAGTTGAATTGTTTCAGCTTATATATTGAAGTGAATCCTTGATCTTCTACCCTAATTAAGAAACCTGAAGGCCCTTTGAGCTAAAATTATGTCGCTACTCTGAACACGCAAGGAAAATGCGATATGAAATGACACTAAACAATGTGGGCCCTGATACCTGTTCTAACACATCAAGGTAAGCAAGCAGTCAACAAACTATCCATCTCTTGCTTAAAGCACAGAGAATTGGGACACGAAAGGAAGAACACAGGATAAGCGCTTCTCACTTTTACACCCTACTGAAGTTAATCTCTTCGTGCATGCGTAAAGAATAATGAAATGATCCAGCAAGGGCATTTAGCAAGGAGTGCTGCTATTTGTGTTTCACTGAGATGAAGATGTAGCATTGTGGTGCTCAACTCACAGAATAGCTTTCCTTTGACTTAAGAATGAATATATGGAAGGACTGCCTCACTTTAACCTTCGATGTGATCACCAACAAACTCATGGTGAGCACTTAGCCATAGTTTCGCCCCATTACTGCAGCTACATTCAACGCTACATTTCATTGTGTGAGAGGGTGGCTGAGAAAGGAGGCAGAAGGAAGCTTGGATCTGTTGACACAGGAGTCAAAATGAAAGAATTTAACTAAATGCAATAAAGAACCCAATAAAGACAAAGGCTGATGGCCCCTGTACAGCCGAGGCACCACTGTTTGTGTTACGCTATAATGGGTAAAAAAAAAAGAAGATCGCATTCTAATACTGCTGTTAAACGTCCAGAATCGATATTCTCTGACTCGAGCGTAACCAACCGTGACCCTGCAGCCGTAAGCATGTTGGACCTAGAACAGCTCTTACGATAATCCCAAATGAAAAAGCTATAACAATCGACTTCAGTAAGACAAGAGAATCGAAATGAAGATGTTACTTGCTTTCTCTGTGTCGTGGATAAGCGCGATCATGCTTCACATATCTCAAGAGACTCACCACCAGACTGTAGCAGGATGCGGGCACAGGTCTCATCACTGTTGGTTGCGGCTGCGTGAAGTGCTGTCCTTCCATGCATATCCGGAGCATCTATGAGCCGCACCTGCATTTAAGCGTTAAATACACAACTGCCCACTCGAAGACTGGATGGAGAAGCCCGCATTACCTGGTCGCCGTTGAGCAAGTCTTCTAGCAGCTCGGCGTTCCCCCCACAGAGCAGCCTGGTGAAGCAGCTCGCCCGGGTATTCTTCACGATCGTCGGCCATCGGGTAGCTTGTTACAGCGACACGAAAATTGGCAAAGAGCAGCGGTCATGCTTCCGCCACGGAAGCGGTCCGATACCTCGGTCATTGCTTCTTGCGATGGGTCAAGAACAAGACATGGCTGCACACAGCGGCTATTAAACCGCTTATACGGCGTTCTTCCACACACGTAGTGATTACGAAGACAGACCGCTCTCCCAGCGGCTTTACAGGGGATCTGCTTGCACAGGCCGGACGCAGAAACGAAAGGAAAATACAGCAGCGACAGCACGCATGTGGATGAATAGACGTCGAAATAACGTAGAGCGTATCAGACTTGCGCCAAGAGAAGCGCGCACAAGCGCGCAGAGAACTCCTGTTGACGGCGCTATTTCGACGTCACCTACTTCTCCACTGCGGAGAGTTCCAGTTGGTTTCGCCCCTTGCACCTGGGAAGTTTATTATGGAAGATGTGAAGGAGGGATACCTCTGTCCCATCTGCGTGGAAGACTTGGGAAACTTCGAGGAGCTGACAGCTCATTTTGAAGCCAACCATGCGGCCGGCGAGCGAGATGTTTTGCACTCGCTGAAGGGATTCATCGGTATGCGCTACGCGGTGCACCGCCCCACTGGTAGCAGAAAGCTTATGAACTGTCCATACATGCAGGACGCGCCAGGCGAAAGATTCTCGCTGACTCTCCTGTCCTCGAGGAAGAACAAACGCCTGACTGGGGGGCAACAGGAAATTGGTTCGTATTCCATTATTCCACGAATCGCGCTGGAATGCCGCTTTATAATTCCTGCGCAAATCACTTTCCAGGAGTTGTCCAGTCTCATACAGGCGCTATACGTATGATCCGTGGTCGTCGAGTAGATCGGTACGTCGGGCAGAGCAACAAGCTGCTCATCAGATTGACCAAACTTGTAGTAGACGCTCCCAGTGACCCCGAGATGAGGAAAGGTACGTGTGGCGTTTAAAAGCTGTTTATGGTTTTCACTTCACGCTGCCAGTGCAAAGAGCGCTGTTCCCTAGCCACTCCTGTGTTGCAGCCTGTCGTATCTTTGAATAACCTACTGCAGGTCATTGTAACTATGACCTAGAAAACTCATTCTGAAGCGTTTTGTTGGTTTCAGAAAGTCTACTTTGTTGTTCGCCTATTTGGTGACACAGAGGTTTGCTTGGCTCATTCTATTAGTTGTATATAAAGCTCCATTTGAGGCTGTGCTTAGAGTAAAAGGAACTTACGCACTCGCATTTGTATCATGCGTGTTGGCATGGCACCTGTTCAAAACAGGTAGGTATATCACACATGGAAACCATGCAGCTTCATCTATATGACAGACAACATGAAAGCACTCAGAAGATGCACTTGCCAAGGTTAAGAACGAATAACATCTCCTTGCGACATGTTAATTTCTTGTACTGCCCTGAGGGTGCTGAATATTCTATGCTCATCTTCTCCAGGAAACTGCAGACCAATATAATGCAGGTGATATTTACTGCATTTGAACTGTTACATGTGTACGCAAGGCTGCTCATGTCGAATAAATTATTCTGGAATATCGGAGTGCACGGTGAAATGCCTGCCAGCAACACCGACCGGCTGGCACCTGGTGATTTGACTGGTGTTAATATCCTGGCTGAACTCGCTGTGGTACAACACAATGTCACGGGATCAAATCTCTGCTGTGGTGGCCGCATTTCGATATAGGCAAGATATTTGAGGCCCGTATGTTTAGATTTAGGTGCACGTGAAAGAACACTAGGTTGCCAAAATTGCCGAAGCCCTCCACTACGGCATCCCTCATAAACATCGGGGTTTTGGGATGTAAAACCCCAACAATTATTATTATTATTACTACACAATGTACCTTTTATATGCTATGTAAACTATTGTCAACACTAATAATATGTTGACACTTTTTCTACCTACCTAATTTACCGCAGTTCCTTTTTTGTCAAACCACTTTGACTTGAACACGTATTGCGGGGCTGCGCGAAAAAACAAGTAGAGTACACATCACTTTGATATCATCACTATGACTTCTTTCTGTGCATACGTGATTGACAGGGTAGTACACTGAACATTAGCAGTCCTTTCAGTGAAATGAAGCCAATGAATGATGCCATGCTGAATCCAGGGTTGAACACTGCGCTTGCTTTGCAGCTCGCGAAAGGTCCCTCGTGCCATGGGTAGAAGATGCGGACGTCAAACTGTGCCCCAGTTGTGCCAAGGGTTTCAGCATTTCTCGTCGACGACATCACTGCCGCTTGTGCGGAGGCATCATGTGCCAGCTATGCTCAGAGTTCCTCGACTCTGCTACTGTTCGTAAGTAACTCAGTATTTTCTTTTTTCACCATGGAGGCTCAGTGAACCGTGCCGTCAAACTGCTAAGCACAACTTCGGTTTCCAGTTACGGCGACTGTATTTCAATAGGCAGAATGCAAGAGTGCTCGTTTAAAGTAATTTGTACATACACTGAAGAGCCACATGCCAAAATTAATTAGGGTGGGGGGGTGGTCTGGCTACCTACAGTGTCCCTTATAACTCCAACATGTTGTTACAGTACATTAAGCTCCACAATGAAGAGATTTCTTGGCAAAGTTCCCAAAGAACTAACAGGAACAGTTAGTCCCCAAGAAAAACTGTCATAGTGTACGAAGCATCTAATAGAGTGAGGCATAGGCAAAATGGTACAGATGTACTATTTTGTTGCATTGCTACGAGAGCAGATAGGCAACATTGGCTAGTGTTGGCATTACACAAGTAAATATGGCATGCTTGACACAAACAATGTGCATTTTCCATAATCAATGTTCTAGTTCAAATTACATCTTGATTGTAGTTTTACGACAGTCTGTATGATCTAGATTGCTTCACTACAGCTCTTTTATTGAAAAATGTTTTTCTATGCTGACCCAAGGACTGCTTCCAGTAACCTAGTTTACTTCAATAAAGTGCATCTTTCCGTCTTAACTCTATAAATTATAGCTTGCTTTGCAATAGCTGCTGCACTTATAAACATGCACATTGTCTGTATGTCTTGAGGCTTTCTGCATCTGTGACGGAGGCACCACATGTGTGCCTCCAATAGTTGTCGTGCGCAGTGCATACAGGAAAGCCTGTTTGCAGAGCAGCTGGTGGCATCTGCTGGGAGCCCATCGGCCAACGTTGGAGAGGAACCGCTGCGCCTGTGCCGGGACTGCCGTGTTCTCTTGAACCGCCGCCTTTTGCATCCTGAGCAGCCACCTCCACTGTTGGCGCAATACGAGGTTCTCTTACACATTCTCTCGACTAGACTGCTTTGAAGTGAGAACCACTGTGACCCTCTGAGGCGTGACATCCACATATGTGAATACAACATGATTTTGCCAGTGCTTTGGACTAGTGGTCATGACACAGCGAGATACATTGTGGATAGGATGAACTGGACCTTCTTCATAACCACCGTGTCTTTCCTTAACCTCAGTGCTGCATATGGCTGCAGCCGGCCACATTGGTAAAGGCATTACGATGTTTGGCGGCTTAGTCAAGGTGCTACGTTCCAAGACCTGTGTCAAAAGTACTATCTTTCTTTGTTCTAAATGAATACAACCAAAAACAAATTGTGTGTGCACCTCGAGCCTTTAATTTTGTTCTTTTTATGTAAAAATGGAACATGACTGACTGCAGAAAAATTAAATATTTAATTACACAGTAATCAGAATGACTAAAACTCACACAAAACAACTTAATGCTTCATTTTCTTTCTTGGAATGTACTAATATCGAATGCCTTAGAATTACGTTGTGCGAATCTGAGACATTTTCAGACAGTAATAATTTGCGCCATAAGAGAAGAATCCATGTCTGGCTGTTGCATGAATACACTATGTATTCAAGAAAACACTAGAATAGGCATCGCCTGCCTTCCCTTGCTTTCTGTTCTTTCTGTGACGTGTAGTATTTCTGCATCTTTCTTTTTTTTTTTTTCGAGTATTATTGTTACTGCTGTGTATGAGGGAGGACACACTGTCATGTTCTGGTCTCACACAAGCATAGTTTTACAGTACTTTGCAAACTACAGTTCCAGTGGTCTTTCATTTTTACAAAAGTTGGAATGCCCTGGGTATAGAAATGAATGCCAAATGATGAAGTTAGACAGGCACCGCCAATGCTTTAAAGGGCATTAGTTCTAGCACCTTGTTCGTACAGGTGGTGGTAGGCACCAAGTTTGTTGCATTTGCTTATCTGTAGGGTACTGGCTTGCTTTATGAGCTTTAGGAAATGCTGTTGTACATGTACCGTATTTACTCGCATAATAGGCGCACTTTTTTTCCTGAAAATCCGGCTCCAAGTTCGGGGTGCGCCTATTACGCGGGGTAAAATTTCCGAAAATTTTATTTCCGACTACAGCCTAGACCGCTGGTAACGCAAATTACCGAAGTCACGAATATCCGCACTACAGCTGAAACAACCTTCTTCATAGGCTACACTAGCGCAAAAAGTGTTGAGCATGCAGTCTCGCGTGTACGAGAATCGAAGCATGCGATGCGGTGTGCTTACAAGCATTCAAATTTCCAAAAATTAACATCGAAAGACCCGCGCTGCCTACAAAATGAATGCGGAAAAAAAAAAAACGTACGAAAAGAAAGCGCCATCGCGAAAATTCACCGATTACGTTTCATCACGACCGAAATTTTGTGCTCTGAACGGTACCGATCGTTCGATTTCGCGGGCTCGCACCCCATGTCGAAGACATCGAATCTCGAACCACCATTCGAGTGTTACAGTCGTCACCCATGCCCCCTTTCCTTCAAGTAGAGCCACCGCAAAGAGTTACGTTTATTCCGTACAAAACCGCAACTTTGATCGCCCGCGACCGCCACCGAAAAGCAACCAACGCTGATTAGGCCTAGCGTACGGTTCGGCATGTTGTCGCGGGAAGTTCGTACAAGACAACATGAAGATTGGGCGTAGAAAAGATCGCACTCAAGCACTGATTCAAGAGCAGCGCGCGTGATACGATGTTAAGGTTCGCGGCCGGGAAATCAGCGGCGACAAAAGTCCGCCGAGCTTGTGCAAGTCCGCGTATTGGCAGCAAAGGCGAAAGCTCGCGTCGGAAAGACGAAAAGCTTTTAAATTTGCGGACGAGGTAGCAAACGCGCGACGATGCTTTTCCCAATAGGAAACTCGAAGCGCACTTGATAAGGACGCGATCGCACGTTCCACGCGGAGCGCGCTCGGCCGGCAAGCGGCCGGCGCCACGCCGTCCGACGCCCAGGCAACCGCCCTTCTTCCTCACTCGGCGGGCCCGTGCAGCTGGCGCAGCGCTGCCGCGGTCTTTCTTATTTTCTTTTTCCTCGCTCCAGTTAACATGAGAGGGCGTCGAATTGCAACCGTGCAAATACGGTACAGAACTACTGATCACGGCCAAGTTCGAGGTGCGCCTATTATGCGCGGAAATAAAAAAAAACTGATTTCTCGCGACCAAACTGGGGGGTGCGCCTATTATGCGAGTGCGCCTATTATGCGAGTAAATACGGTATGTAGTGTGTGCCTTAGAATGACCAGACTTTATTCTCCCATCAGCTTCATTTTAATTGTAACATTCTCTGCGTAGAAATATTGACACCTTTTTCATACCCTTTTCTTATGTTCTTCTCACTTCCAATCCCTCATCATTTCTACCACACAAAGTAGCATGTAGGTTACTGCATACATATGCTAGAAAAAGTCTTTACACTTTTATGAGCTCTCTCTCTTTCCAAGTTATGCAAAAATTTCTCTTTGTCTTCAGCGCCTACGGAAACTAATGGATGAAGCCGAGAAACTGCTACCTGGCTACTACCGTCTGATCGATGGAATGAGGTAGGCAACAAGTATACTGAAATTGACACAAGTGCAAAAAAAACATTGCCACAATTGAACTTTACTTTTTGCGAATGTGCAAACGATTCACCGTGTGTGGATGGAGTTTTCGACGTACTTACCAAAATAGCATCTTCATCTTACACAGCTCCTCCACCAAAGACTCTACACGGAGATGTTAAAAAATGTGTTTTTAGTATATACACTATTTACAGCAAGGCGGACCTGAACAACAAAAGCAATTGACCTGGGGAACACCTCGTCCTCTTTCTCTTTGGATTTGCAGGATAACCAGCTCATGACAGTATTGCATATTGAGTCAAGACATTAAACGTTTCTCTTGACATTCACTGAAAATCAGGAGACTGTCATTTGTAGTAAGATTCACTTTAAACTTGATGTACAGCTGAATGTCGTAACAAACTCGCCCTGGATGCCATTTTTATATCGAACATTTGTTCTAAGCATACTATTGGAACAGTGACACCAGTGAGAAACGTTTTGGAGTTGCTAATCTTTTATATTATCAGATGGTTCATTAGATTTACGCTGTGTATCTTAAAATGCAAGTGTATGGCCTCCTTCTTTAGAGCAATTCGTATTCTGTGGGACACATAAGCCTAGTGTTAAATCAATAGTGAATTTAACTAGCTTTTTGGGAGGAACAGCTACATTGCTGTGTATGCAGCGATGATTACTCAACTAACAGTTACACAGTTGTGGAAGAGGCTCCAAGATTGAACAGTGTCTCGGCTAATCAAAGAGACTTCTTCCAAGATACACACACTCATCGTCAAACTGAAAACTAAGCTAGATGTCACACTGTGCATTCTTCTATGCAGGGAAGGCAGACCAGGACTTGAAGAGGAAGCCAAAGCAACAAGGGCACGCCTTTGCCGCATTGCCGAGCAACTAGACCTAGTCAGGTGAGCACTGCCACTGCGTGGTGGGCAACGTTAGGCTTGCCCACCACGATTTACGGCCAAATGCAGTTGGAATGTGCAAAGTTGCAATTTTGATACCTTAATTGTCAAAGGAGCAAAGTAACCATGCATGCTGAGGCAATGGGCCATATGCTGTTGAGGGCGGCAGTAACCGTTGGTGGTGTAATGAGATGAGGTTTGCTCGAATCAAACAGGTTTGACTAGAGCAACACCAGTGTAAGTAGAGATCATCGAGAAACGCTTTATATTTCAGCATACTTAAACACGAAAATTCAAGTCCGCTTGTGATGGTTATTGCAGACATAAGCGATCTTCTGGAATTGCTCAGAGACTCTTGGTAATTGTGCATTATAAAACATGCCATTGGTACAATTACAGCAATGGGATCCTTTTGCAGTTCTAATTACTGGACGTATTACAATGCGTTTGCAGCTAAAATCAGCCCATATTGACATTTGATGCACGAATGCCAGGGCATTCAAATCTTTGTGGAGCCCTTTGCTCTTATAGTGCAAGCGTAACTAAGCTAAAACAAAACCTCAAATAAATTCACTGCATCGGGGATGTCTTTTTCCCTACATTTCCAGCTGAAGCAATATGCACGTGCCAAGAACAAGGTCACTCGGCCCTGCACCCACCACATTCAAAATTAAATTCTGGGTAAACTTGTTGGCTGGTTGGTTGAACATATTGTAGGGGAGCAGCGTGAAAGACTAGGACAGGAAAAGGCACACGAACCACCACTCATAGCGCTGACCGTCAGTTGACCCATCTTTCCTTTTCTTGTTATTGACGATGTGCTGATACGTATGTTTGTCGAAGAGTCCAGTGCTGGGCCTGTTGGTACATAGTTTATGAAATCAACAACTCCTCTTGTGTACGCATCTTTCAAGGCTGGGTTCGTTGATTTTCCAAACATGTGCATATATATTTATTTACGCTCTCCGCCGCATGAAAGGTCAGTCGACAGTCAGTGCTATGTGTAGTTGTTTGCGTGCGTTTTTTTGTCCTTGTCTTCCGTGCTGCTCCCTACAATAAATTCTGGTGTCTTGAATGGCAAAATCAAGATATATGAGGCAACCCATTGTAGGGAACCGCTCCCTCGTGCTAAGCAGCGCAGCACCAAAGCTGCTAAGCTACTCTGCTGGGTCTCGCACTGTCCTTGCTCAGCAGTTCGTGCTTCGCCTTGTCTTGCAGCCGACAGATCGGCAGCGGAGGCACCACGCCACGCCAACTTCAGTTGCGGGGTGCCCTGCGGCTAGCAGCCAGCCACTTTCTACGTCAGGGACTGTTGGGCTTGCCAGGCCTGCCAAAGCCACAGCCCAAGCCGGAGCAAGGTTGGAGCCCCAACAGCGTAAAGGCCCCACCAGAAGAGGAAGACCCCCTGGCACAACAGATGGCCATTATTCGCGGCTACATTCAGCAGGCACGACAAAGCCAACGCTACGAGGAGCTGGCTTCCCTTGAGGCCAACCTGCAAGAACTCAAGCAGGAGTATCTGCGGCGCACCCTCGGCACACCAGCAAAATAAACTATACTTAATTACAGACTTTCTATAAACATGTTGTGTACGACTCCATGATGAGTGTACACCATGCGCTGCAGCATTCAACAATGTTGTTTTTTAAAACGTTCATTACTCTTGGGTGTTTTATGTGCCATAACCACAATATGATTATGAGTATATTAGAGATGCAAGCTGGGGAGCTATTCTTGATGTGTCCACCTTGTAGACATGTCCACTTCGGCAGAGTGCATTCAGTTACTCGAAAAAGTGGCGAGCCATAACGTCATCGTGCTCTTTACATCAACGCACCGAAACTGCCAGCAAATTCCCATTTGAAAATAAAAAAAAAAAGACAAAGAAAGAAAATGATGAAACATACAGTAAGAGGACACTGAAACAAACTTGACAAGTCTGAAATCGCATGTGAATGTGTCTAGACGTTTGAAAATGATGCAGGGAATGTGTACTGCTCTTCACGGGTGCGTTAGACTGGCGGGCGCATTAAACCTAATTCGAAAGCTAACGTGATCAGAGTTCCTGCACGGCCTTTGAGATGGGCACCTAAAAGCGGGTCTCTGGGGATTGCATTCGTTGCCTTGAAGCGCATTCAGTCTCTCTCATTTGTGTCGAGTGTTGTGAAAGCTTCGCGATGTCAAAATGACGTTGCAGAAAAAGAACCAGAAATGCGGCGCGCTGCTCACCGAGCTCCAGCCAATCAGCGGCGGCCAAAACGGACAGTCCACTGGGTGGGAACATCGAGAATAGCTCCCCTGTGCTAGTTGGTACAAATTGACTTGAGACATAAGTAGGGGCTTGCGAATATTACAAAATTTCAAATAACGATTCGAATAGCCTTCTATTCAATTTGGCACTCTAATTGAATAGCGCATATTTGAAATGCCGAATATTTTTTTAATAATCAGCACCGATGAAAAAATCTTCAAAGGAACAAAAAGTTGGTACAAAGGGGGTAACGTTTCTTGTTTTAATCATCGAATTACCAAGATGCATGCAACCCAAGGTTTTATGGGACTATCGAAGCAATATTGATTACAGGATGAAGGTGTTTTAGCTAGGCTTGTGCGAATATTCGAACGAATATTACAGTATTCGAATTCGCTTCGATTCGAGTTTAAATTATTGAAAATTACAAAGTATTCGAAATGAACGAATAGATGTATATTAGTCCGCGCGTAACCCCCTGTAAAGGTGGTTTCACTGCAGTGGAAGGATGCTAAGTCGTGAAAACACCTAACCAGGAGAAATCCGCACTGCCGTGAAGCTCTACTTCAAGGTTAAATGAACATATTACCCTCACATCGATTCATCATTTTTTCAGTTTAAAAGCTTTTTATACCGGTTTATATGCTCTAAGTATAGTAAATTTTAAAACGTAACATAATTTACAGCTTATCACTTGCATTCTACTGAAAGTCAAATCCTGCTACTATTCAAAGTTGTTTCCACTTCCTTTGAACCAAAAAGAATGGCATTTGCACAGGCCTTGTTTCAATTTTTAAAAGATATTGTGCTGGTTAGTTGGATCATACAAATATGCCCATTTTTATAATGTGATATATATACTATTCGAATTCGATTCGAAATTATTCAACCCAAATCACTATTCGCTTCGAATTCACTTCGAACCTAAAATTTACTATTCGCACAAGCCTAGTTCTAGCTTAAAACTCTAGTGTCACCGAATCAACAAAATCATCAATCCACTATCTCCATCATGACATTCATGATGATGTTGACTAATGAATATATTTTAATATTTACATATCAGTTTTTATTAAAAGCTGTTGACAAAGTGCCACCTTGAATAGTATAGTCACTCCTGCATTTCATCCAGCAGTTACAAAATATTTCTAAGTCTCTAGTTGCTGCTGTATACAAGCTCGCCTCAGTCTGCAAAATAGTTTTTCTTTTTTAAGTCATAATCATAATGTTCTCTTGTTAAAGCTAGTTAACAGTTGTTTCATATGAAGTGTTGTGGAATTCTAGAGCTGCTTTGAAAGTGGTTGCCTTACTATTCGGAAACTATTGGAATAGTATTCTATTCATATTCAATTCACAATCATCGGTATTCGATTCGGTTCTAAAATTCACTATTCACACACCCCTAGACAGAACTTAATTAGCACAGAAAGGACAGAGGACAAGGCACCACGTCAGGTCTGTTTCCTTCACCTTGTCCTTTTTGCACTAATTAAGTTATGATTATGAAGTGTAGTGAGGGGTGCTGGTTTGATTTTGGCCTCCTGGTTTTCTTTTTCTTTTTTATGAGCGCATAAATATTAGTGCACTGGTATTTTCACACTTTGTCCCCATCAAAATGCAGCCACCGTGGCCGGGAAACGAACCTGCACCCATGAGCTGATGTATTTTACTGGAAGCCAACCGAGACCAACGGTTTCTTGTTGGATCTCATCCCACGCACTAACACCACTGGTGGTACTGGTCACACTAGTGTTACGAAACGCTTGGTAGCTGGCATTTCCTTTTTGCCTGGGGCACCATTCTTGCCACCCATCAGGAGTTTCTTTGCATGCTGTCATGCCAACATGTTGCATCTATACTGTATTTTCATGCATACCTGTACAAGATATGCAAATGCAGGAGCGTAAGTTATATGTGAATTTTGGTGAAGGTGACTTCACTGCACTGCTTCACAGTAACGTAAGAAATGCTGCTTCACAGCACTTCATGGATGTCTTTTCTTTTTAAAACTTTTCCGGAAGTTGTAGTGGAAGTGCAGGTTACATGCAAGAAACTATGCTATTTAGGACACCCTGCTATTTCCGCATTGCTTCTCAGTTCAGGTGAAACTGTTGAGTTATTTTTATTGCCGTTCAAAAATATCAACTTGTCGCAACTGGCGTCCATGATGTGCATTCTCTATGCAGAAGTTCCCTTACAGCCATGGTGGCGTAACATGACGAGCTCAGGTTGAACTCCAGCTTCAGTGCCCTCCTTGCATTGTCGTCACCTGCACACATGAATGACATCATATAGCTATAGCTTTATACAGAAGACAACTTGCAATCGTGCTTCCACCAAGACGCAACGCTCACTCTATTGTATGGATGCATCACCTTGAAACACTTCTTTCTTACAGCATGTATGAAGACCTTGCCAAACGAGAATCGTATATATCGTAGAGAAGCAAACATACCATCCAAAACATTTTTGGTTTTGAAGCAAAGTCGAGGCTAACTGTAGTTAGGATCGAATTTTGGAGTTCTAAAATTATAGTCACTACAATGTATCAGTGGAAAAACAATTTTTTATTTGCTCTGTTATAACCGATGATTCGTTATATGCACATTCCTAATATCGAAATTTGACTTCAGTTAGCAATAACAAACACACAGTAGCCTTAAACACTTACTTTCACAGCTTTGAGGCTCTGGCAGGCCCTGCAGTCTGTCAAGGTCACTGAGCACCAGCGCAGCCTGGGGGGTCTGTGTAGCTCACTTCCTGCCACTGCACTTCTCGAGGTACAGCCACCAGGTGGCGGTAACAGCCGCTCATCGACAAGTCCCTGTAACACAACACGCCAGTTTTCAGTTCTTCAAACAAGCAGGCTCACAGTGGTGTTCTCTTCACAGGGACATGGTGCCAAGCAGAACACAAAAGCAAGAGGACGGACCGACAGTGCTGTTGTTTTCCGTGCTCATCCGTTCTCTTGCGTTTCGCTCGGTGCCTAAAATAATATCATATCTGGGGTTTTACGTGCCAAAATCATGATATGATTATGAGGTGCATGATAGTGGAGGGCTCCAGAAATTTTGACCATTTGGTGTTCTTTAACCCTTTGCGGTCCGAAACCTTTACCCACCTTCCCTCAATTCCAGTCCTAAATTAATTAAACAAAACAAAGCTGAAGTAAAAGTTTACCTACTCTTATAGAGTTGATGCAATGTAAGAAAACGTGTGTGGGAATTAACGACGAAAGAAATTGTCGAGTAGTGCCCGACCACCGACGGCTGTGGCCAGCTTGCGTTGTTCGCCAGGGCCCAACAACGAACCACAAAGGGTTAACACGCACTGACACTTCACAGTATACTGGCCTCTAGCATTTTGCCTCCATCGAAATGCAACCGCTGTGGCAAGGATCAAACCCGGGACTTTCAGGTCAGCAGCCGAGCATTGTAACCACTGTAACACTGAGGTGAACTCTTGCTACCTAAGACACCACAATCAGACTATAGCAACTAGGATATGTACTAAGTTTCAACTGCTTATTCTTTATACTGTATTGTACTAGTACAACACAGCACTTGTAGCTATTAAGTTACGCTAAGAGTAAATCGTGAAACAACAACAGATATCACAGAATTTGTTTTTTGCATGCAACCTCGTATGCGCTAACATATAACTATTCCTAATGGTCAACATATTTGACAGAGATCTGTCTGGCTGGATAAAATTATACGAATAAACAGACTCTTCAGTCACGTTTAGTATTTAGTTTTTAATATTAAAAACTGGCCCTACGTTTTGAGACCCCTTCGGTCTCTTCTTCAGGAGGGTGACTGTCTGGCCGGCTCCAAAGCTAGCGTTTTTTTTTTTTTTTTTATAATGGTTGTCTCCCTCTCCACCATCGTTCTTCCCGTTGTTACTCTCGAAATATAGGGCCAGCTTTTAATATTAAAAACTAAAGACTAAACGTGGCTGGAGAGCCTGTTTATTCGTATAACTATCAATAGTACCGTCATCATACGCGGGTTCAAATATTGCTTCATGAAAAAATTATTTCCACTCGAATTTCTCTTTTTCTGTATCTTTCTTTCTCTCTCTCTGTACATGTCTCGCCCAACAGAGTTACTGCATCCCGTGCCAAAGAAATCGGCGCACATGTTCTGGGAGTGAAGCAGAAGATGAAAATGACGGTGAAAAAGAGGGCAAAGAAAGTGCGTGCCAGTTCATGGAAATGATCATTTCTATTCACAGCTCATGGACTAACGGCCGCCTTAAACAGCTCTGCTGCTGAAAATTTTGTGAACGCCTTCAATGTGAAAATTCAGATACAGAGCAACTGTGCTAGTCGAGCACAAAATAGTTTTAAACCTGCACTAGTCTAACTGAAAAGGTGCGAGGTCGTAACAAGTGATGTATAAGAACATCTTAGCTACAACTGTGCTTGTTTCATAATTAAATTAACTTCATATACTGCATTTCATACAAATATAAATGTGCGAAGCAGGAGTTGGAGAGAATCTAGTCATGTGACAGTGAGATGGGGTCCTGGTACACTCCACACTTGTAAAACACTTGTAAACAACTGAAAATGAACAAACCTGTGCTTCTGTTCACTGAAGGAATTCAGGGTGAGTCCATCTTCAGCCAGTATTTCTTTGTACCAATCAGCAACTGCATAACAAGGCAGTACTGCAGCACCATGTCATGCCACCCTGCCTACCGTGAGGAAGGCCGCATCAGCGCAGCGATGCAAGTCACAATGTGGACTTTTTTTAAAAAGCTGAGGAACCAATCAACGAGAATGCATGTGGCGTGCCTCACTACGTTTGGTACTGTATTTCCTATTAGTACAGTACACAACACTATGCAAAAGGAGGCTGCCTAGAGCTCCTGCATGGTTCCTCATACAGCGGCTCATATTTGTTAGGGGGGGCAGGAGTGGTCATGGGAAGAAAAGAAATGTGGCGCAACCTCATGCAGCCCGCAAGAGATCCCAGATGATTTCACAGGGAAGGGAGTAGGGCAACAAAGGAACGAAAGGGAAAGGAGTTAGCAGATGTGAACTAATGTGCAAAGCAGGTGTCCACGTGTCGGCAACCTTTATTGACGAAAAAACTGATGAAGACTGCTATACCCTCTTGCTCTTTGACCACCACAAGAGCTTGCGCCATAACAAGAGGGAAGCTTTTCTCCTTCAACGATTCGCTAGTAATTTCTATTATATGTGTATTTGCTGTTGGCGCTGCAACCTTCATAGCGCTTTATGTCACTGGAGGTTGAATGCAACTTTCCCTCGTCAACTTGTCAATACTTTGTTGTTTTTTTTCTTTTGTTTTCTTTTTTTGTGGTACAACACGTGATCCCCTCAAGGCTAAGCTTGTGTTCACTGCAGTGCATGCGATTAGGTTACCATAGAAAGACAACATTTAAAATAACCTGATACCTGTACCCTTCCCTAAACACCAAGATAGCAAAATACACACACACACACACACACACGCACGCACGCATACACGAAAAGCGTTTAGGTGCATCACCTCACTTAAAAAAACTGGATGATAGCTGTTTGCTTATGCCCAGTTGCAGAACTTCTGATGGCCTTTTCCAAGTTCTCCAAGCTATTTACATGCTCTTCTGGCAGTGCTTTCGCGAATACAAGCTCCTTCAGAGCGGAACTGTACTCATTCGCCATTGCAGAGCCTATAAGCGCTGGTGAAGAAATCTCATCATCACCGTTCACACATAAGGATGGTGCCTCAGGACAGGCTTCTGCTTGCACTTCACAGACGACTGCACCTTGAGCCCTTATAAAGAGACAATCATGCCTCTGGCTTACTTACCTTCATTCTGTGGGTACCGGACGCTGTGGCCAGGAAGTGGCAGCACTAGTGTTTGCACACTGGCAGATGCCACATCTTCTGGACCAGCTATCCTCGGCTCCTCTTCACTGCCACCTGCAATTGTCACAGTCATGACTGGCCAATGAGCAATCAGACTTAATATTTCTTTTAAGCTTTTCTTAAGTGTTTTAGCTAGGAGCCACCAAGTGACATATCTGTGTTACAAAAAATTGAGCCGGCTCCGCTTGGTGGCCACTGATGAAGCAGTGAAGCTGGTGGCTACAAACAAAGAAGCCTTCACTTCGCCAATTATTTTAGCTGGTTGAATGTAGTGGGATTTGAATGCAGTGCTGTTGAATGAAGTGGATTGAATGAAGTGGGTGAATGAAGTGTGTGAATGAAGTGGGTGAATGAAGTGGGAGGAGAGGCGAGAGTAGTAGTGGGCGTAGCAGTGAGCCGGGGGGAGCAGTGAGTAGTGGGAGAAGTGGCACATACCCGATTATGATCTACCACGGCCCCCCGGACATGAAAGGCTCGACTAAGAACAGCTTTGCTGTTAAAAAAATAATGTTCAAGACTATACATGACATGATCATTTAGATAGCAAACTGCACTAGAACCCTCTGCAAACAATCGCCTGCGTAGGACTTCCTTTTTCCCGCATGGTCGAAGATACCGGCCCTGTGAGCGTGCTTCGAGCTTGCGGTTCCTGCAGACCTTGCCGCACTATAGATGAACACTTCGCCTTCACGCTCCCACCTGCGCTGACAAGGTACCCTCTTGCCATGCTACTCTCTATTTCTATGTAGCTTCTCTTCTTCTTCCAATCATCTTTACTTCCCCTTTCACATCCCTAAGGACACCGAGGCAGAAAATAGCGTCCTTTTTATCTTCTTTCCCCGACCACTCTCTCACTCTCTGTAAACAGATGTGAAACCGGGTGGGGGGGGGGTGCGGGAAGAAACACATTTTGAAACTATGGGATTTTATCAGGAATCTCAAAAAAAAAAAAAAAAAAAAAAAAAAAAAAAAAAAAAAAAAAAAAAAGCAACCTTGCACAGAAAGGTGCATAGAAACACAATACAAGGGCAATGTGAAAAAATTCTTGCCGTGACAGGAATATTTTTTAGGGCTGTGCACTGCTTGCTTTGCCTTTTTAACTCCACTTCTTGCCCAACATGATGTGCATACTGTACTAAGGATGCCTATCCTGAGCTCTCTTTTCAAATAAACATGTTTATTCTCTCTCTCTCTTACGCAGTGAGCATAGAGATCTACGAGTCTATGGAACAGCAGACTAAGACGGCTTAGTCTCATTTCGAGCATCGTCACCATAATTTAGCATCATCATCATCATTTTATTTATTTCTTTATTCACTCCCACCTCAGGTCACGTGACCTGAGTGACACCAGACAAACAAGCAGACGGCACAGGCTCAACTTAGAACAGCTCCGCTGTTAAAATCTTTGCCTAGTGACGCACTACCAAAACGTATGGTGCCCGATGATGAGGTTGCCCGTACCAGTATTGTAAAAGTGTGGGTGTCTTGTAGCTGGTTTGAACCCATATCCTTCATGGACAAGCTGGGCGACAGCCTACCTAATCACAAATGAGCAGACGACAAACAGTTGACAAGCAGTAGACAGCAAGGCTATGACGAGGAACACGAAAGCACACAAACCAGGCGTCATGAGCAGATCCCCTGGAAGCACGGTGAGGCCGAATCGTTGCACTCGCCGTGACACAAGCCGGTTCCACACGTAACTCTGGTATCCGTGCAGGTACAGCAGGCGCACATTCCTCGGAAGGGCAAGCAGGGCGCCGAGGTAGTTTGTGGCACCCCCCCTTAGTCAGCGCACGCAACAGCAGCCCTTCGATGCAACCCCGGTGTGGCAGCTTTGCCAAAGCTTGTGAGGCATCCTTTGACCTTGCCCACTCCTCTCGGCACTCTGCAAGAGCTCCTGAATGCAATCATCATTCCATTGAGTGAGATCACCTTTCCACCATTACAGCCACTACTGAGTAGCACTGCCCATTCACGAATGATTAAGCTGACACTGTAACATAAGCATACAGCATGCTGTATTTATCACTCCTGTACTCTTCTCTTTAACTACCGATCCAGGGCTTTGCAGGACCCCTTGAACAGGCTTGGCCATAGCAAACAAGCAAGTGTAGAGCTTAGATTACATTGTAACAACCGCATCTGCGAAATATACGAAACACCTGCTTGGCACAGAAATGCTCATAATTTTGAACAGTAGGCCGTGTTCCTTTCCTTTCGAGGGTGCTGCGCTTTGAGAGAGAGAGTGAAATTCACAATTACATGCAACAGGCACTCCGTGGAACATTACTAACCACAGTATGTAAGTTCAGCTCTTCATTCAATGCAGAGTGTGCAACGCTGGCACTGGAAATGCACTGTGAAGCACAACAGAAAGGGAAAAAAAGAAAACAAGGAAGGGCTGCAGCAGTGCCACAATACTTAGGTGGTGCAAGGCAAACATACATCATACACACCACTATAGTCCCTGCGCCAGGCTATTCATCAACTCGATGTTTCGGGTCCGACTTGGACCCTTCTTCAGAGGAGATTGCACAGGGCCAGAAAGCAGTGTTTGTACTATTAGCCTTCTTTTGTTTTCTTCAAGGGTGGGGGGAGGTGTCACACTTGTTCCGAATAACGTGTCGAAGTCCACTGAAATACTCGGTAGCACACCCACAGACCGGCTCGCGTTACAGGGTGTCGCCTGGATGTGCCAGGATTCCACAAGAAGCCGCTTAAGGTAATTGGCCTCTAAGTCGACGACGCGGGAGCTGTCAAAAGCAATGCGGCGATCGTTCACCTCGCTGTGCTCAGCTAGTGCACTCCTCAATCGGTTTAGCTAGCAGACATCGTTCTGGTGTTGTATATGTGCTACTAGCAAATTATGATTTTGTGCCAGCGCTTTTTTTAGCAGATGCCAAGGCAGACAACAAGGATATAGTGAATGTATGGCTCTTTACCAGAGTGTTGCAGTACTTTTCAGTGATAACACGCCACCTACCCCCGTCCCGTGGCTGAAGCACTAAGTCAACTGCTTCCTCGTAGCAGCCTTTCAGAAGAGCCCTGCAGAAAAATGGTACAGTCAGTAAGAACCAGATTTGAAGGTACATTGCTGGATGGTCAATGAAATAGTTTCAATCAGACACAAAACAAGCTCTGCTCCGGAGGAAAAGTATGCATGCATACCGTCCAGACAACATGGCTCCAGGTAAACATGACAACTTTGCATAACCAATGATTTCGTATTTAATAAAAGTTCAAACAAAGGGAACAAAATAAACCCAAATCATACAAAGCTAATTCATTCATGTACATGAACTTTCCACTAGAATAAGCATGTGCACCACTTAATTTCCATGTGGCCAGCAAGCACTGTGTAGACTGTGTGCTAATTCATGTAGCTGTTCTTTCACACATTAAGGACATTGATTAAAACACTTGCAACTAATTAACAATTTTTTGGTATTGTGGAAAGGTAATTTACTAACACTAGTGATAGTGATTTTCTTTTCGGTGCTCCTTTATAGCATAAGTTAGCTCGCTCCCCTGTTAAGGTTTCCAGATGAAGGTCGGCACTTATGTCATTTGTACACCCTCCTCTATCTCCATTTTTAGTGCATTGTTTTTTAATGGCCATAAACGAATATTATTAACTATAGGCCCCGCTTTCTATGCACTTTAGGAGCAGCACCCGATTTCATGTGAGGAACTTTAGTATTTTTTAGGCAAGTGCGAATAGTAAATTTTAGGTTCGAAGTGAATTCGAAACGAATAGTGATTTGGGTTGAATAATTTCGAATCGAATTCGAACAGTCTATATCGCATATTATAAAGAAAAATGGGTATATTTGTCATGACCCAACTAACCTGCACAATATTTTTTTAAAAATTGAAACAAGGCCTGTGTAAATGCCATTCTTTTTGGTTCAAAGGAAGTCGAAACAACTTTGAATAGTAGCAGTATTTGACTTTTGGTAGAATGCAAGTGATAATCTGTAAAATATGTTACGCTTTAAAATTTGCTATACTTAGAGCATAAAAGTCAGTATACCAAGCTTTTAAACTTTAAAAAAAATGATGAATCGATGTGAGGGTAATAATTTCATTTAACCTTGAAGTGGGGCTTCACGGCAGTGCGGATTTCCCCTGGGTAGTGTTTTCACGGCTTTGCACCCTCCACTGCAGTAAAACCACCTTTACAGGGGGTTACATGCGGACTAATATACACCTGTTCGTTCATTTCGAATACTTCGAAATTTCCAAGAATTTAAATTCGAATCGAAGCGAATTTGAATGCTGTAATATTCGTTTGAATATATGAAGCGTTCGAATATTCAAACAAGCCTAGTATTCTTGGCTTATCACTGCATACAGATCACTGCAACAAGGAAAGGAGAAGGGAGGCAGCACTCACCGACCAATCTGGTGAGTAGCCACTGATGTGGTGCCAAAGCGTTGCGTGCCATAATAGTTCAGAAACCCATTCTCCGAAAGCGACTGCATTGCCTCCTCGTGATCGGCTTTTGTGCCGTCCACGTCTCTGAAAAGCAAAAGCACACGGCAAGGATTAGAACGCATGGTGCAAACGATGGCAAGCTATGCACGCACATCACTGTTGTAAATTGAGAACATTCCACATTGAATGGCCATCGTTAGTACACTAGAAGAAGTAGTGTGCATGTCATCTAGATCTGTTCCCAAGACAGGTGCACACTCATTTCGAAATGGTTGACCGGGCATTGAACATAGTAAAATCATGTTACTATCAGTCACGACAAACCTGCTGTAAAATGCAAGATGCATAAGTCTGAAGAAATGCCAAATCTATTGCCATGCCAAATCTATAGCTACAGTGGAATCTTTCCTACAAGGGATCGACACACAACTTACAGAGAGCCTTGTTAGACATTTTTTTACAGCAAAGAATTGTCACCTAAATTTTACTTGCAGGCTAACTTGAGTTGTTATCACTCAGCAAGATGTGAAAAAAAAAAAAGAAAAAGAAGATTGAAATCTGTGATGTCATCCTGACATCACAGACATCACAATTTTGTGTTCCGTTTAAGCGTCCTTTTACAGCATGTCCATTATTTTTCCTTCCATCACCCTCCATGCGATCCTCCAAATTTCTGCCACCATGCGCTAGTACTTGCAGAATGCAATGATTGTACACACTGTTCTTTTCAATGGTCTATTCACGACTGCCATGCATGCCATATGCACTACAGCACATTTTTATGCTTCTGTAAACATTCTTTCAACGAAAGTTGCCCTAGCAACCAGTTTGCATAAATGTGCTCTTCCACACATTCCACACACATTCTAGGGTCTAACTGCCCATCGTTTTTCATTGCATGTTGCTATTATTGAGAAACATTTCAAGTTTAGTTCACCATGCACGATAATTTGTCATAACAAAGCCTGATCGCAATTACAGAGACAAAACAGAACTACACTGGAACGGGTTAAAGGAGTACCGACATGATTTTGAGGCACCCCAAAAGAGACATTTTTCATTTCCATGGTGTGCATTATCAACACTCTCCGCACACCGGAGCCAGACAACACGCATAAAATATTTTACTTAGATTTTAAAGTTTTCGTCGCCCGGCATCCACAAGCCAGCCCCACTGCAATGTATACTAGCACGACAAGTCAACACAGTTCAGTGGGTTTGCGAATCTGCGTCCTGCATGCAGCCTAAATCACAGAAATCACTGTCAGAGTCTCTGGACGACAATTCACTCGTCGTTGATTATTTGAGCCATGCATGACTGGCACCAAACTGACAGCTGTTGCTAGTATGTGTCGAGTTGCAGTCTTCCTGTGACATCAGACATGACTTGACACGTCACTGTGAAGCCGCATCCTCGATACCGAAACCGAAATTGCTGTTTTAAGCTAGCGGCATTGAAAATATATTCGATGCATTCCCAAGCACTTCGACGCTCTTTTTAGGGTTCTCGACACCCGTGTTTTTATTTAGAGCAAGAAACTGAAAATGATTAAAATTCGTGTCAGTACTCCTTTAAATAAAATAAGGCTCACATAACAAAATCACAACACACAGATACTTCTCTAAGAACTGACCTAAATGATGTGAATGACTAAAATTCTTCAGTAACATGCAGTGCAGTTTGCGATGCAAGCCTTGTGAAGTTACGAAACCACACTTGCAACCATAACACGTTACCTCAAGACAATGGTAAACCGGTTCCCCTGCAGGTCACCTAGCTTGATAGCTGCATTTTCAAACCTGCACAGATTACAAACAGTCAGACAACACTTTCCAGAGCACCTTTAAACCGTGTTCACTTAGTCGCTTTCTTTATAGTGGTGCTTTCGAAGAATCAACCAAGAGGCACTTTACAGGACAAGGTAACTACAACCGATCTCGAATCCAAAGCGTTGAGCTCAGCAGTGCACAATAGTGGCCACTGTGGCTACCACTTTGGGTAAAAACCAGTGAATGTGTCAGAGCACCTTCATTCATAGTGTTACTGAAAGCCAAATTTTACTGAAGGCATGTAATCAGCTTGTTCAGAAATTTTGTGAGCCTTAATCTCCGATTTGTCAATGTGCATGTACGTTTATCAGGTGCCACAATACTGGCAGTTGTGTGGAGGACGTGCATTTGTCTACCTCTGCTACACCTTCAGGAATTTGTGCACCTTCTTCATAAACTGTGCTGACTGCAGGTTTACTGAAACATGAAAATGGGCACGGTCACGTGAAAACTTGGACGAGTTGGTAATGCATGATGAACCACAGCACAACTACCAAGACGAGGACAATGAGAAGGACGAAGGTGCTGACTTCCAACTGGTTTATTTTCTTCAAGAACGTGCATATATAAGTGACAGTGAACATGTAGTCCATGTGGTTTCCTGCTTTGTTGTTGTTTCAATGTTGTTTTCTTCTTCAGTGCCACTTGTATATTCGCGTTTCTGAAAATAAACCAGTTGTAAGTGAGCACCTTGTTCGTCCTTCTTCTAATCGTCCTCGTCTTGGTAGTTGCGCAGTGGTTCAACATGACAATGGGCCAGTATTGCCTCTACACTACGTCTCACTGACTATGCGCACTACAGTGAAAGCTAGGTATTGCATCAGTCTATCAGTAATGAGAACCAACTGCGCGTTTCAGAGATGCGAGATTGACTCACCCACTGCAAGTTACCATTCTTGCCGTGATGCTTCCATTTAGTCTGCATCGCGCAGAGGGCCACTGTATATAGTCAATGGAGAATACCGTACCTCCTTCTGGTTCTCTTTTCTGATTGGCAGGCGCAACCTGTGGCTTTCACTGAACTGCAGAACTGGTGAGATCAAGTCTGAAGGCACAATTAATCCTCTGTCCGTGAAGTGAACCTGTATTTTACGTGAGTGTACTTTCCTACATTTCTACCATCATTGTTTATCTAATTATTCCCACTGAATCCATACTACTTCACAGGGATGAAGCCCCAACCTTTTTTAACAGCGAAGCTGTTCTTAGTCGAGACTTCCCTGCGTAGTGCTGATCACGTGGCATCGCAGTGAGGCGAGAGTGAGGCTCCGTAGGAAGGGCAGAAATGCGCCGTGCCGAGAGTGACGATGAGCGAAGCTTGACAGGTGAACCAAGTGAGGCACGCGCTAGGAAAGGGAGAGTGAGGCCTTGAGGAAAGTGAACTAATGAGAGGTGCATCAAGAGGGGCGACAGTGAGGCTCAGTGGGGGAATCCAGCCATTTTGCGAGAAGTAGGTCAGTGAGTGTCTCGGTGGAGTACAAAGCAAGGCGTTGATTCTTTGTGAGCTTGCACTTTCAAAATGGCCAAGACCGCTCCTGAGGAAGAAGACGCCTGACGTAAGCGTCAGCGAGAGCTGTTCGCAGGAACGGGCATGTTGTCGCCGAGCCAACCGTGACGTTCGAGCAAAAGAGGCCAAAGCGAAGCGCCAACGAAAGGAAGACTTGAAAAACATGAAAGTATGATAGCCTGATGAAGGAGGGGCATCAGCTTCGCTGTTTCGACAGCGTTCACGAAATGGCAGCTGGCTGGATTTCTTCCAAGTGCCAACGTTAAACTGATTACGTGCCTTTTTTAGCGCCAACTAGTACCAGCTTCCGACGCCATGTGCTCTGCACCGTGCTACTTGTGCAGGTTGGTACTACACCAGTTGTGCCACTGACCTCACTCTTGGCAATATGCCAACTTTTACTGCCGAGTGTCACACACCCACATCAAAAACCTTCAAAGTGGGGGGCGTATGTATTCACGCAGAAAAAAAACACTGCAAGGATTGAAAAGTGCCCAGCCTACGTGATGTTGCCCACCCAAAGACCCTGTCTTCGGTTGAGGTCCAGTAGCTTTTTCGCTGGCAGCCGGTGGCAAGAGACCCGTTGGCAGGTCTTTGCCCGTTTGTCCTTGGTTCCTGCGTACCCCAGGCATGATGGACGCATCCTGCAATGAACACAAGACCACTCTGTATCTCACGTTCTTCCCCCAAGAGGAATCACTCAACACTGCATGCTATACAAGCGCCTGAACTCTCCAAGATATCTTAGTTTGGTGCAAATACCTTCAGCCATACAGCGTTCTGCAGGTTAGTGAATTGTGCTTCAGAATCACTGAGCTAAGCACTAAAGCAAGCGAACACTCATGTGTGACACCTGCAAGCGATAACAACCAAAGAATTCAGGAACAAACGCACCAGTGTCAGACTAAAATAAAAATGAAGTCACAATGTGATGCATAACACTGACGAGTCGTGGCCAGTTATAACTCGGTCAAATTAGGAACCTTATTGGCATTTGGACTGCACTTCGCCACTAGAGCCATAAGCAGGTTGCCATATGGGAACACTCACACTGATTGCAGAATACACTCTCAAGCAACAGTGTTCGGCAACTATTTTTAAATAAATTCTTTTAAGTAGTAGCATAAGCCCCACGAGAAATGTCTGGTATTCACTCTCGCATAAGGCAGCGCCACTCTGTCATTGCTGTAAAGAGCTGCATGTGTCTCAAACTTGCAACATGCCACCATGTGGGCACTGCGTGCGCTCGGCGGTCTGCCGCTATGTGCTGGCATGTTCCTAGGATGGCCTGCGCACCTCTGGGTTGTAGTTGAGTGGATGGCTGTGGTACATCTCATGCTTGGTATGTGTGTAAAGCCTGTTGTGTTACAAACGTGTGTCTTACGAAAGAAGGGGAATTTTTTCTAGGAGTTCATTTCTTTGTTAGACACAACCAAATGAATACTACAACAGAAAATTAGGCCATGGACAGATGGGAAACAGTAAATGTAGCGACAGTATTTAGGCTTAGTAATAGCACAGCAAAGAATGAGGACACACAGCAAAGGATACATCTGACGACACACAGTGCTAACTTCCAACAAAAGGTTTACTTCTGTTTTTCAGCAGTACTTACAGCCTTCAACATCGAATGACACATGAAAATTGCACTAAATACTGAAACACACATTTTGTTGGAAGTTGGAACTATGTGTCATCAGATGCCTCCTTCGCTGTGTGTCCTCTTTCTTTCCAGCACTATTACAAAGTGAAAAATTACATACCAACAAGCCCACATCACTACCCTTACCAATCTTTAGGCAAAAGAGCAGTTACTTGTGCAAGGTCCAAAAGAAAAGGCTATTGCCACAGTGCCACTGCAGCCATGAGTGCCAGGGTTTATCTGAATGGCTGCATGTAAAGACAGTCTGTCCACTCAGTGTTAACATACCCAAGAAACGTGGCTATCCGATTGACAGCTTCAATAGTGTCCATATTCTCCTTGTACAGCACGAAGGTGGTGTAACTCGGCCGGCCTGAAGGCCACGGCGCAGCGCGCCGTCGCTGCGCCGTGGAGCGGCTCACGCGCACGGTGCCATCCGTTGTCGTGTGGCTCTCCAGGCGAGGCCAGTGGGCGCGGATCCAGGCGTGCACCTGACCACGTTGCTCTTTACTCAGTCCAGTCACCGGAATGACCACAGGTTCGGTGCGCTGTCCATCGGCCAGCAGCTCCAAGTGCTCTTTCGCCTCAGCGCTCACATTATCGTCCGCCCAACTAGTGTCTGGCTTCGGCTCGGGAGGAGGCTCCAGCGTTTCCAGGTGCACTATGCATCCTGATGGGTCAATCTCGTTCACTAGGAAGTCTGAATACCTGTGTGTAGCAGAATAAAAAATGGGTGATGAAGTCATGCATGTACATTTAAATAGATAGCTCGCACACGACGTCGTGGATGGAGCTTTTGAATGTACTGCTGCTCCATGATGATGGCTTTGATGACAAACAAGTTGCTGTTAACCGGCTTGAATGCGATTACGACAGGTCAGGAATGCCTCTATGAGTGAATAGCTAATGAACCTGTATGTGATATTTTGATCACAATGTGACACTGAAAACTTCGCGTCCCTGCATGCTGGTGCTCCAAAACGGAGGTTTAAGTAGCGTCAATGCAAGCGTCTATAAGAAACCAACAACAATGCCCACTAAAAGAATGAAAGAAAAAGGGGGGAGGGTGGGGAGCACCAAATTCAGTTTTGAAACATTTATTATTTTACAAGCAGCTTTTACAGGAAGCTCATACATCTCAGTTGAAATGATGAATAGCCATAAGAAGTGTCCTAAATAAAATTCGCAAATTGTTTAAAAACGCTAACGGGAAACCTAAACGCTAGTTGTTTTTCGTGAATCTGTTTGATTGCGTGCCCACCTGCGCTGTATGCCACTTTACGAAAGCTCTTGGCTGCATTGCCAAGTGTATTAAAATATGCAAGGTGAGAAAGGGGTCTGACAGGTTATGGAGCCCACTTTCTTGCAGTAAAAGCGTTGACTGTCCGATTGCGCTACTCACGATGGTTTCTATTTCTTGCAGTACTTCGCGCACGCATATGACGAAACTTGGTGAGCATCGGCAAGTAACGAAGACACACACGATGTACTACAAGGTCTCCCGAATGATAATTTTACTCAAACGAAGCTAACAACTAAATGAATTCAGCACACATAAGAAGTTTCATTATTCAACGCTAACCAGCGCGCTAAGCACGAAAGTAGTAAGACTAAATCGTCGTGTACTGAATACGGCTGCGATGAAACAGAGTGCATATCGATAGCCCGAAAATCCCTGTGATCCGTAAATTATGTATCTGCTTTTTGTTGGGATAACGCAGTCTTGTAAAACAATTAGTTGAAGGCTCATACCGCGTCAGATCTGTTCCTAGACATCTCACCTTTGTTTCAACACGCCGTTGAAGCCTTTGTGTTTGCCGACGAATTCTGTAATGCCGACTTCCTCTTCAAAGCCAACCCGTCGTTTCTTTGAAGAGCTGACACTTTCGTTATCGGCTGACATGGTATACGAGAGCAGCGATCGCCCTGTAGCAACGGCAGACAGCCGGATGCAAGGCAGACAGCATGCGTTTTAATGTGGCCTGGCTTATTGCTTGGCTTGACTTTTCAAACAGCTCTGTTATGACTTGAGACAATCTGTAGCGTAGATACACTGTAGCGTAGACTAGAGTTATTCTAGATCACTCTAGCGTAGTCAATGTAGCGTCAAAATATAAATATTCGGCCAACACCTCATGAAGGTGGTGTTGATTCGGCTTAAAAATGAAATTGAAGAAAGACCATCTTTTTTGTTTTTAATACAATGAAACGAACGAGCGTGTCTTCTCATCTCAACTGTCTCAACTTTACTTGAAGAGCGTTGCATGAAGCTGAGCTTACTGCGCATTAGTTGCCGTGACCGTACGACATCCACGGCGAAGCTTTGTGAGAGGGAAACACTTAGTATCCTAAAACAGTCTTTTTTTTTTTTTTTTCTCTAAATGCGCTAAATGTCCCAACTGGCAGGCAACGAGCCGTACCTCGACGGTCGACTGCGTGCGCGAAGGAGCAACTTCAAACTGATCCAGACACGCGCGCACTGACACCCCTGACACCCCTGCGGAAAATTTGTGTAAAACACGCACATTTATTCTTCATTCGTATGCATCAACATATTTCTTCTTTCTTTTTAATTTTTTTGTCAAATAACGACGTCAATCCTCAGCAGCCCGGGTAGCTCAGTCGGTAGAGCGTTAGGCTTTTAACCTAACGGTCCAGGGTTCGAGCCCCTGCTCGGGCGTGCATTTTTTTATGATAATTTTCCGTTCTTTCTTTTGACGGTGTTGCATCGACATGCGCGTCGGTGATAATTATGGGGTGCGTTCAAGCCATGAGCTGTTTCCAGTCCATGAGAGAGAAAACGAAGACGGCGACGTATTATATGCCGCGCGCTCCCGGTACCGCAGGCCCAAATTATTAATTCTATTAAAAATATTAATTATATCCAAGGCGTATTCTTGGAGAGCAATTCTAGAACGTTGATCGGCAATAGTAACGGTTCAAATATTTCTCTGTACCATTCATAGCTATCATGCAAGGCACGAAAAGTCCTGTCATTTCGTACTGGAAATTTCCCTCGGTATAAAGGTGGCAAGTTCTTGTTGCCCGGGTAGCTCAGTCGGTAGAGCGTTAGGCTTTTAACCTAACGGTCCAGGGTTCGAGCCCCTGCTCGGGCGTGTTCATTTTTATTGTCTGATCATTCTCTGTACTTCCTTTTTGCGGTGTTGCATACACTAGAGCTACGCTTCAGACTCGGATGCTGTCGAGAATCTGTGCTGCTCTGCGCCTCGGTGCGAAAACAAAGACGGCGACGTTTTAGAAGCTGCGCTACCGTTCTATCTTAGGCAACAATTCGCGAACGTTGATTGGCACGATCAACGACAACAACAACAATAATAATAATAATAATAATAATAATAATAATAGCCATTCAAATATTCCTCTGTACCACTATTCGTAGCTATATCGTGCGAAGTAGAGACGACAAATTGACACAAGGTGTACGAAAAGTTTTTGCCTAAAATTCGTACTCACGCACACCCTCGATTCTTTATTTTTATTATTATTTTTTCAATTTCCCTCGGTATAACGGCGGCAGTTCTTGTTGCCCGGGTAGCTCAGTCGGTAGAGCGTTAGGCTTTTAACCTAACGGTCCAGGGTTCGAGCCCCTGCTCGGGCGTGTTTTTTTTTTTTTTTACTATCTTTTTTTTATTATTTTTTTAGGAATGTATGGCTGCTAGATTATTATTCCTTTCTTTTTATCGAGCGGCTGCTCTGCGTCCTTGAAGAAGGACAACAGCAAGGTGTGCTCCGAGCATGTACAGTAGCTTCAAGGACGTGGCGAGTGAGTGAGTAAAACAACTTCATTCGGTCCACAATAAGGGACTCCTGGGCCCATGGCTAGGCCCACCCGGGGACTGTCAGGTTAAACCTGACCGCCTTCGCGCGGGCCCTCTTGGACGGCCAGGATTTGAGAGGTCATGAAGCTCCTTTCAATGTGCTTCTTCATTTCCTCTTGCTGGAAAAGGGGGACCGGCAGACGCGCAGCCCCACAGGACATGCTCGAAGTCCGCATAACCACCACACAGGGGGCAGTTCGGGCTTGGGAACCGTTCGGGGTACATTGTATGCAGTGCCACAGGGCTCTGGTAGGTGCTTGTTTATAGCAGTCTGAGAGTGACAGCTTGGGAGCTAGGAGTGTGGCAGGGGCAAGCACTCGTCTTGAGAGATAATGGTGCTTGCATATCTCGTTGTACGTGCAGAGGTGCTTGGGTCGCCCAGGAGATGACGCGTTACCCGGCACACGGTCAGTCAAACCTCGTGCAGCCGAGTGCGCCTCCACGTTCGGATTGAGCGAGGCACCCTCAATGGTTCCAAGGTGCGCAGGAAACCAAACCATGCAATGAGTGATTTTTGAGGTCTTTTGCTTTTTTAATGATCTGTAGAACCTGGGGAGCCACCATGGCCATCTTGGAATTTTTTTTTTTTTCCCGGAAGGCAGGGGTGAGGAGGGGGGGAGGGGGGGATCAGCCATATTTTATGTACGCTCGTCGCGTGCGTGTATATACAGTCGAACCCACTGATAACAATACTCAAGTGCCATGAAAATTTCATTACTATAAACGGGTTGCGCGAAAAAAAAAAAAAAGCGAAATATGGAGACGGCAGGTTCTTGTGAGAAAAGTATGATCTGATGAGATATGCCCACAGACATTAGTAGGGTGCCAAAGCTGCCTATATTTCGGACATGCTTGAAAATTCGGACGCTTTCACGGGACCGCCACAAGCCCCATAGAGTCAATGTATGACAACGTTTGTAGTTTCGGGACGCTGAAATTCTTCAAAGTATGAACTTTTATTTTATAAGTCAGCTTTGCCGCAGTGCCATAACACTATGCAGTGAAGCATACCGCGAGTTCGAAGGGGCGCTGGGGGGACGTCGGAGTTGTTGCTGTTGTTGTTGTTACCTTTGGTACGGCTCATACCCACTCCGGGGGATCGGCCAAGAGATCACTATATGAAGAAGTTAGACTTTTCGATTTTATGAATTTTGATGTTGTGCTCACAACCAAAAGGGCGGGGGTTCTTGTTCTTGTTGACCTTCCACTGTGGCTCACACCCACTGTGGGGGGATTGGCCAAGAATTGAGTGGTCTTATAAACTGATGATGATGATGTCCTCGTATGAATGGCTCACCCACAAAGGGGGATGGGCCAAGAACCGGGCGGCAGGAGGCTTACAATAATGGTCTGAAACTAAACCAATCTGGATTTTTTTTTTTTTATGAAATGTTTAATAAATGAAAAGGAAGTTCAGCAGCTTGAATTTCTCGTTTTCTTCTTTCTCTTCAAGGATTTCGCGTTCCACTACCTTTAGGCACGGACAACCAACAACCAGAATATATTGTTATAACCGATAATGCGGCGTGCAGGCATTGCTGTAAGCGGGTTATTTCACCTTAGAAAACATACAAAAGTTGACGGTGCCGCAGCTACTAAAACCGGTATCGTTATAAGTGGGTTCGACTGTATTGTCACGTGGTCGTGAGATTGAAGGCAGCAGTCGGTGGGTTTAAGATGAAACTTTTTATTTGGGCGAACCTGTGCCAGAGAGACAAAAAGTCAAACTACAAGCAATGAGTCGGCCGTCGATAACCTGATCATCGGCGGAACCCATAGGCGTGCGCAGGGCTCCTCTTCAGGGGGGTGGGGGGGGGGGGGGGCGAAGGTTCATCGCAGCGCCCCCCACTCCTTGTTATATTAAGTCAATGTATAAGGCAGACTTTCTGCCCCGCCCTCTTAGGCGAGTAGCTACTCATTACGTCTGACCTATGAATTACTGCATGAGCAAAAGACCATTTTAAGTGAACTCCAGGCCTTTATTCAATCTCCTGATATGTTTCAACCCTTTAAGCCGAAATCTTGTGTTACAGCCATCAAGCATTGACAGTCATTTTGGTGTGTGGGGTAATTTGATTCAATTGCATTGTCCTCGAGCACTGTCGCTTTCTCACATAACGTGTAGCTTTATTCCTATTTAGAGAAAACATTTCTCAAAAGGCTAGAAGCTTAAGATCAAATGCACATGCCCAGGTTAGTTTTAACATCATGTCCTAATGTGTTGGCTTATTTATACTACAGGGCTACTGCTGGATACTTCAGCGTTAACTTGCAGTACATTCTACAAATGTGCACAAGATGAAGGCACAAACAACATTTAGGGCTTCAATATCAGCAGTTTATTCATAAATAGGCATCTGATGTCATAGGGCTGACTCTCTATTAAATTAATACCTACAGTCAATCTAGTAAATATACTAAAAGGGAGAAGGTTTACTCACTCACGTTTGTTCAGAAACATCATATTGCTATATTGACCAAGAAGCGGATATTGAAAGATGTATTATAAAAATCCGTGCAACAGCGTTTTAGGAAATCATACTATATGTCTTTGTTTAAAGTGACATGCGGACAGAAATATTATGCAGAAAGTGGGTTTAGCAGAGTCTACAAAAAGGCACTTCAAAACACAATAACCAGTTCTAGCATGCAGTGGCTACTGTAAATTTTGCCTTTGTTACGAAACAAGCCGAGCGACGAGCATAGTCTAGCACATATCTAAGAAACATCATGTACATACAGATGTGGTCTTGAAAGGTCATAAGGAAATTTGAATATGGTATAAACAAACAAGAAGTCATGAACCTTGTACGCAACAGTACATCACGCTTTAATATGGCATAAACAGCTGAACCTCGTTATAGCGAAATCACATATAACATGAAAATGCCTTCATTAGTCTGAATATTCATTAAAATCATACACATACTTCATTACTTAAATATATCCAATAATTCATTATAATCCTTCTCATTATGTTGAGGTTTACTGTACTGCCTCAAAATGTGAACCATCTAAAGTAGGCAAATTCTTTTTTCTGCAAACAGCCAGCAATATGTTTTCATGAAGGGACAATACAGTTCAGCACCACCTACTCAAAATAATCAAATGAAACATCACCAATGAAAGGCTTCAACACAAAAGCAAAGGCGGAAGCCATAAAAACTCTTCAACCAAGTACACTCTTTTACAAAAATAAGCAAAAAATAAACTCTCCATTACCAAACACAGCAAGAACAAAAATTGAGATTACAGCGCCAAAGAGAGAACTCAGAAAAATCAGCTTTAAATTTTTACAGCAGCAAAGTAAACAAAATTTTCAAAAGCAAACATCATGACATAATGAGAGCATGTGTGAGTGGCACAATGTTACAGCAAACAATGAACTTATTACACATTTTTTAAAAATGCATAGCGAGAGGACTGTGTCAAAGAGAAAAACCATGCAAGCTGCTCTTAGTTTGCCACAAACTGCACGCTGTACTCACAGAGCTTCTCCCACCACACAAAGTTAACGCAGCGGTAAAAAGAATCATGAAGTTGAGCAAATTTATGGACAATGGAAATGTCATGCGAGTCATCACTTTCCTGTGCTTCATCTATAAAGTGCTGCATCAACACGAACACTGGGAAGATTGTGAATGCAGCAAAAATGTGTAGTGATGCAATGAATAAGACAAAGAAGGAACAATGTCCTGAAAAACACTGCGGGAATAATGGCAGCATTGGCTTCATAAGAATGCAACTCAAAAAAGAATAAGGGCATCAGAACTTCAGCTTTTGTTTCTTTCGCTTAAAATGACAGAAATAGAACTGCCAACAATATAAAACGAAACGAAGTAACTCCAATTCCCCATGGAACCCACGAATGGTATAACAAAGTGAAGATGTAAGAGATAATTCGCACACCGAAATCCAAATACATGATCTTCTATATAAGAAAAAGTGCCGAGCCCTGAACAAATGCAGTTGCTACACCCACAAAAACAAGCAATAAAAGGAACATACAAAAGAGGCTAACACAATATAGGAGATAGCAATGTCCTAGTTTGAAATTGTTGGCTGATATTTATTGCACCTGGACTGCTCCACATCGGACAAAAATGGGGTGTGATCTGCAAGGGATTCGTGAACGGAAGCACAAGGACTTGGCTAAAAGGTGTCTTAGTTTGATTTACGTGTCTTCTCAACCACATATCAAGTGAAGAAAAGCAACAAAATAAATGTGCCAACCATACTTCAGTACTAGGCTTTCTTGACACAGTAGCTGTTGTTTGATATGCCAGAATTGAGGTACCTATGACTGTTTTAACTCAGTCATACTATATACATACTAAATGTACTAAAATGGTTCATAAACAAGCCAACTTCAATTGCACAATTTTTTCTTTTCATGTAGATGTGCTGCATTGCATGCTCTGAGAAACAAGTACAAGACAGCCACCAGGCCCACACATAACCGTCACATAGCCCATGCATAGCCCGCGCACAGCCCATGCATAGACCACGTATAACCCACACATGCTCCACAAACAGCAAACACCTTTCATTTTCACTGTGATGCAGCCATTACAATCGCAGTGAACTTATTTACGTATTGTGATTAATTTTTGGTTGAAAAGGAGGTGGAGGGGGGGTGGTATTGGACCAGAGACAATTTTTATACAGCATGGCAGCGTGGAACTGATGCAGCAGGGTGTTCTGGAATGGTTGTCGCAGAGGACTTGTGGTAAATGCTTAAAAGCAGCATGAAAGCCTGGCACTAAAAACTGTCCCTAACATGGCATTATAGTGTGAAACAAAGCATACATTAAAAAAAAGCTTCCACTATGAAAGTAAGGGGGATGCTACCACATGACAAGTATAATTTTAAAAAGAAAAAAAAGAACAGTATGTCTCTTCATTTTGTTTAAGATCTACATAAACATTTGCACAGATACTATCAACCATCTACTATGTGCCCCAGAAGTAGGTGCATAAGTAAAATAATATGCACAATTAAAATAGATATCTGGTTTTTCTGCTACGTATAATGCAGCACCAATGTGGGTGGCTAATGGGCAAATATAGTTCAGGTGTTAAAACGTGTTATAGTATAAAGCAAAACAGGAAGTGAATGAAGACACTACTGGCAGCTAGGGAAAAAAAAAAAAAGAGGTGGGGTTGGGTTTGACAGCCCAGAAAGAAATATCTTTAAAAAAAAAATAGTGAAGGTGTGCGCAGGAAAATCCTCATTCCAAGTCATAGGTGGCCATATGGTCATCAAGAAAAGCCCTCCTGTTCAAAGATTAGCTCTATGGCAGAGTAGATGTTGTCGACGCGGTACACTGGCTCCTTGAGGCCAACTTCGACTGGCAGGAAGTCACGTGGCGTGTGCTCGCACGCATCGTCGTGCAGGTCCTCGTTATACACGCCCGTGTGCACCAGCACGGATGTACAACTCACGGCTCCACAGTTGCTCATCATCTGCAGAACACAAAAAGAAATGCGACATGCAGTACCGTTAAATGGTGCCACTAAAAAATTTTTCCACGAGACAGCTAAAATGAGTGCAGTGCATTGCAGGGAATGTACTGCACTAATTTTTAAAAAGGAGTTAATAGGAAGTTTCAGGGTGTTGCATACCAATAGACACGTGTCCGCTTGCGTACTCCCATACTCTCGTAGCATTCTTTTGCATGAATGCCCAATGATTTGCGTTCCCCTAATGATGCTTGAGTGGAAGCTAAACCTAGAGTAAATGCAGATGCAATGATGCAATGTTTACCTTTCCCCTTTCATTCATTACTCATTGATTTAACTTAGCTGAGGCCACGGGAATAGCTAAGAGATATTTTTTGGGGGGCATGAAGGCACCCCCCCTACCCGCTCGACCCGTGGCTTTGATAATGGGAGGGTGCCACAAATATTAATATCCTCATTGCTGTTTTCTCTTTCCACCCAACTGCGTGTTGATGGAGTTCAATGCTAGCATCTGATAAAGGTGCCTGAGAAAGACAAAGGAATGGTGGACAGAATGGGCGATATGTGTTAGCAAGTACCGCTTCCCTGATTCCTAGAACTGGAGATGTGTTTGTTCATTCACAAGCTCTCGCTCTTGAGTAATTCACTGCAGTCAAGCAATACCAATACTTAACAAAAAAAGCACCCTGAGCCAGTATGGGCAGGAAAGACCCCATGTGCCAAGAGCCAGAAAACACTACAACAATGATAGGGGAATGTAATTTCAGCCAGAAGCACCCACCACCACTCCTTCCCTCACCCCAATCCCAACATGCCCCCCACCCCATCCCACTTTTTAGAGAGCAATGGAAGATCTTGCTGTCCAGCCTGGCCCTGGAAGACCAGCTGGGGCTCTTTACCAGGGGCCAGGCGGTGAGAGATGCACATGGGTTCCCTTCCTTCTGGCGCATGCATAGAAAAGCTCATTAATGAAGTTTTTCATTCATTGATGACTGGTGTCTGTGCTGTTGTGTGTGCTATTGCTTCATTCGTGATGTGTGCAACAACAGCAAAGGCCCGCAAAGCTACAGCAGCTAGTTTGTAGGTTTCCTGCTGCATGCAGCAGCATATGTATTTGGCCCTTGCATACATGACAGCATCAACAACAGCAGGAATGTTTTACCAAACTGAAATACGATTTCAGATCCCCTCAGATTGCTTGAAGAAAATTCCACAGAGACACGTAAGCTCCTCTCAACCTGCTGCCCAAAAACAATATAAACCATGTTCGGTCAATACGAAAAGGAAGTACTGTCAAACCTCGATATAACAAAGTAGTAGTACTTGCAGCGGAATGCTTCATTATGTTGTGAATTTTGTTAAGTCAAGACTCCGATGTTTCAACTATAATGTTAAATAATCTCACAGATTTGCAGAACAGTCCTGCTGCAGCTCCATACAACTGGCCTCATGCCTTGCCGATTATCCTACCTTGACCATTGGATCGATGGACCATTTCATAGTTCGCTGCTAGACTTTCTGCATGGATCAATTTGTTCATGCATCTTTGACAACCTGTTTTACTATGCCTAAGGGCAAGCTATCGAAATCAGATTTTAAGAAATAAATAAACTAAACTATAAACTTGCAGTAGGCCACACATGGCATGGCCTGCTATATAGGTATGTGAGGTATTTGGTTGTCTAGCCGTAATGTACCAGCTGGTTGCCATGGCATACTAATACTCCCTCAAGCATGTTTTATCACATAGATATAGTTTGTAACAGGGGTTCACACATAAACCATTACTCTACCTACACTTCTGCATTGATTACCACGCAAAACTGAATACTTGAGGTAACAGTAGGCTCAAGATAAGGGGAGATACAAAGGCCTTTGCTGAGAAAATTGGAGCTTACCCCAACAGTAGACTGGGAGTCTTTGGACATGGTGGAGTTCGAACCTTGACGAGCCGAATTGGATCCAGCTGCCAGAATTGCCTTTGGAAAGTCATCTTTTCGCCGGCGCTCCAGGTAGCGGTTGTACAGGTTGGCACCATAAATGTCGGTGTTTATGTTGTCGCTTGGCATGGGAAAGAGCAAAACTGGCATCTTAGACACAAACGAGTGTTACTCCTAAGCACACAAAAAGAATTCAATGTGAACGTGCAGCCGCTTCAGTCATACTTAGAACTCAAATCTTCTTTTCAACTGACAAACCTCTACACAATATTAAAGTTAGGGTCGGTTAACCCTTTGAAATGTTCTGTACACGATTGTGCAACCCGCTTGTTGCTAGTTGTGTCGACTAGTGATTCAGAAAGAGGAAGATAAAGTGAGCTTCGGAAGAATTGAACCGCCTGCGAAATAAGTGTGCGCTCATTTAACTTTATTTTGCAGTGTACTCGTGCATATGATCCCTTTGCTGAAGGCGCTACCTCGTTCAACAAGTCGTTCGACGTGCTGCTTCCAATGAGCCAAGTCAAAAGTATTTTTCTTCATTGAAAATCAACATAAGCGAAAACAAACTTGCATTACACTACGAGTCTGAGATTTGACTTGATTTATGCAAAAAAAGGAGCACGAAGGACTTCAGGATCAATAAAATTTCATTGTAATTTAATTAGAAATAATTTGGGATAACATAACTCAACGTATTATGACAATATTTTGTTGCTGTAGAATATCGAGTGCCCGTGAAATAATGTGTCAATTTGACGCATTTACAGACAGTTCTTAATAGGTGGCATCTGAAACGGTTAAGGTGGATCAAATGAAAATGCTCACCCAATGGCAAATAGGCGTCGCACTGGGTGAGTTATACCAAGTCTATGGGCTTCTTCCTGTACACAGGACTCGGCATGCAGGTATGTTATCTCACTGGGCTTGCCAATGAGTGCTGTGTAGATCATGTCCCTACCAGTTACCTTCTGCAAGAGGAATTAGTTCGAGAAAGATTCAGTGCACAAGTTAAGCAACACTGCAGCAAATTTTCTGAAGCGACCCGTCATTACATACACCCACACAAAGACATTTTTGCGACAATTACAATCCCTTCAACAGCAGATAATGCACTAAACAAAAACAAACCACAGAGATCACTTTTGGTGCTTCAAATCACCGACGTTCAGTGAACCAGCAATAGTTCATTTGTTAACAAGCCGGTGCTTGGGAAACCAAGGCTTAGCCAGCCCACAGCAACCAAGGAAGAGTCGAGACCAGCCCCGTGTGCAAGCCTGCACCAAATCATGGCACAACACACGAGGTTGACAAATTTAGAACTCTGAAAAGCATGTGAACATGACCGGCAGCTTATTACAGAACAGTGCAGAACAATGGCCTCTTCCAGCGATATCCAATAATTCCAGTCATACGCGAATGCACCTGTATAATGACTGCAACACTTCACCTAACACTTTGCCACTTTAGGTAAGTTGCTTTTCCTGTAGCTTACCATCAATCCTATTAATATAATACATACATCTACACAGTTTTCCAACACTCACAGTCTTATATTGAACTGGGATATTCATGCTGTAACCACTACAGTTTCGCTCCTAGTTTTACACACAATTTTCTGCTCCATCAATCATTGCATTGTCTCTGGCTTCAGGGTTCTTTGTTAATGTCCAAGTTAAAAGCCCCCCACTGGTTAATCCTATATGTATAGAGCACTCTGTTGTTTAGCGAAACCTTAAAAATTGTTGAAGATGAAAACTTCTAGCATTAGACTACAGTCTTCAAGCTTACGCTCTTAAAGGGACTCTGCTAGCGAAATATATAGCGTAGCCATTACACAATGCTAATAAGAACATGCTGTGCTAAGAGACTATTACACAACTCATTGGCTTGCACTATAGCTTATGCCATTTTTCTTTAGTAAAAAAAAAATATTCTCTAGAATGACTAATTGAATGACTAATCAAATCTTTGTGAAAGAGAATTGGAGCGTAGCTTTACGGGCAAACATTTATGACCGACAGTGTAAATACTCCACTGCGGAAGAAGCAACTAGCTTATCTCTATTGTGCCAATTTTTTTCAAAACCACGTAACTTTCTTGCTTTCTCTCAACATCTGAAGGTTCATTGTCATCGTAAATATAAAGCAGATTTGTTATTTTTCTACTTTTTATCATATATATTCATTATGTTGTTTCAAATTTTGTAGACCTCAGAGTAGTAGCACTCTGAGGAGGTATTAAACTTTAGTCGGAGCAGGAATGTTTCCCTGGAAACATTACTTTAAGGTAGTGTAACATACAGGTTCTATTCAAGCAGGAGAATTATAATGAACATATGTTCATTAAAATTAAGGCCATATTAAAGCATGAATACAGTTAACTGTGAGAGAAAAAAAGGTAAGGTCAAGTTTATTTATCAAATATTCATGCCACATTACTTAAACCATTTGTTCCCTAGTAGCACCAAATGTTGCCACAACGATGAAGCAACTTCCTGAATGCTGCGGCAACGTTGTGTCAACATTTGGTGCTAGTACTAGGGTAGCTGCCACACAACAGTTCTAAGAGTAGGTAGTGCTGTGGTGCATGCATTGAAATAATCCAGAATTTGAAAAAAAGAAAAACAAACCTTGAAAGCTGCTTATCTTGCTATAAAATTAGGTATGAACTAAACTGGATGGAAATGAAAACCTTAAAATTATTGATTAAAATACAGCAAATAAACAAGCACTAAGCTTTGCACCCTTTATGATGAAATCAGACAGCTGGGAGGTATATATCGGGTTTTTAGAGATCTTATGACTTTTTTTATCTATTGTGGAAAGAACCATGTTTTACATGTAAGCAGTGTCAGCTTAGCCTGATGAACTTTCTCTAAAAAGAAAATGTACTAATACATTTGCAAAAGTAAAAAACGAAAGTTATTTAGGTAGCAAGCAGCATACTACTACTATCATATAAATATAGGCAACAAGGTTAGGTGCCGACATTCCTTTTACAGTTCATGGAACAGGCAATACTGATGCACATACAGACACACATAAGAGAAAAAAAAAACACAAGCCATGTGGCAGGAAGCTGTGCTTTTGAAAAGAAAAAAGTTTATTCAACAATAAGTACAAAGGTAGCAGGTTGACGGGACAGCTGGAATTCAAATGGATGTCAGCACCGAAGTGTACGATAGCACGTACACCTGTAGCAGCCTTTTTTTACTTGCTTCCGTACAACACTGACCCAATACCAGAGCTATATTCTTTGTTATTCATTTTCACAATACTATAGCTTTTGGTCGAACCTTACCATCGTGTATCAGTTCAATGCCCATTTTTTAAGCGATTACATGATGCATAGAGATTCTTGTCGCAAAACATGCAAGTTGAAACCTCCTTCACTTGTATGATGATGCTCTCATTCAATGATCTCGCTAGTGGAACTTTTCCCCACGACAAACACACAAAAAGTATGGACTTCGAACCACAAATATGCTGTTCCCTTTCATACTAGTAGTGTCGAGTGTAAAACTGTTGCACCTCATGCATTTCTCAACCTCGTATGCTCGAAAGAAACCACAAACAGGTTCATGAGTTATAAGGCGTGATATACTTATAAAATTATGGATTGAAAACGCAGCTATAACTTGGCAAGTGAAGCTTCACTTTACCGAGATGCTAGTTCTTGTCTTCCCTCCAGCTCCAACATTCATTCAGATGAGGTTGCACCAAGCCCGTAGCCAGGGGGGGGATAGGGGCCTGCCTGCCCCCCCCCCCCTCCCTTCCCGAAAATTCAGATGGAGGGGGGTGTTCTACCAAGGACAAATAATAAAAATAGGTGTTTTTCAAGGCCTTCAACAAGTGGGCCCCGTCCGAAAAAAATTCCTGGCTACGGGCCTGGGTTGCACAATAGAACTATTCTCGGCAGTCCTCAGTTGCACAAGGATGCAAGCGACTTGACGGTTCCACATGTTCAAGTTCCCTGCTTCTTTTTGCACCACCTTAGAACTTTCTATGGTTTTACCAAGCTCAAGACAGATAGTCGTTTGTAATCTGTATATGCAAGGTAAACAGCTGCTGTGATCAGTTTTTCGATGAATACTTCTGAGTGAAATTTGGCACTCTCTGTACAAGGCTTCAATGTACTTTAAATTCCTTCTACAGTGCCACTACAGGAAAGCGAGGCAGGTGACATGCAGCTGTTTATTGGGGGGTGATGGGAGTGATTTCTGATGTGCGCATTTTAAGAGAGATGGGAGACAACATTACCTTGTACAAATTCTCCAAACAGACTAGAAAGGCCCCATGACCAAACCTGGGCAAAAGAGAAACAAAGATAAAGTTATCTGACACCTAAATACACAAGTACATTATGACAGGGCGCAGACAACAAAAACCTTGAAAGAGTGGCTTCAATAGGAAGCAGCAATGGCATTTATGGCTTGCCATCATATCATGCTACGTGAAGGTGAAAGCACTCAAAACCACTAAAAAAATAAAAGTGACCATTATAGTGTCCCAAACAATTTACTATATTACTTGTTTCAATGAAGAAATCTTGGTTTTTGGCATCCAGGAGGTATATGCTCCATAATATCATGAAATGCCGGCTTGCTTTATGCTGGCAATGGCTACAGTGGCTACATGCAAATTTGGCCAGTAGAAATGCACACATTATTCTGCACACTTATTAATTCTATAAGCAACACCAAAACATCTAGTGTTATTTCTAAACAATGGAAAATTTTGCTTGTCGCAAAATAACAATACTGCAGGTTAGTACAGGTACAGCATTTTGAGACATAACTAAGTATCAATTAAAAACTATTTTAGTGTTTCATAACCATCACACCTATTTGTCCTGCCTTTAATTTCATGAAGCAAGTTTCCATAACTCTGAAAATATTTGCTGGCACGCCTTTAACCATGGTTTATCAGAAAAAGCGTACACCCCCCACAAAAACTTCTGTAGGCAACAAAACCACTCACTCGGCAGCACTTAAATTAATACACACGTGCACACAATCCAGTGCTAAAACACAAGCAGTCAAGTCAGCTCACCAGCGGTCACTCACATTGATTACTCTACTAAACAGCACCAACATCAAACTTTGTTCCTATTCACATTTATGACGCTCGCTTTCACTCTCGTTCATAAACGCATCCACACGCATCTCTTTGCCACTCACCAACACTATCTCGCACCTGTCATATAAGTGTAAAACACATACAGACCACTGCACTCTTGAGTGATTATGCCAACCTATGCTTTTAAAAAACAACACAATATGTATTCCCTTCAATACAGTAAAAACTGTGGAATAGCTTTCGAAAAAAGATCTGTTCTCTCTAGGCTTGTGCGAATAGTGTATTTTAGGTTCAAAGCAAATTCGAAGCAAATAGAGATTTTGGTCGAATAATTTCGAATTTAATTGGAATAGTATATATCATGTACAGTTGAAACCACTTATAACAGTGCTCAAGTGCCATGAAAATTTTACTGTCATAACCAATAATTGCTATAAATGGGTCATAGGAAAAAAGCAAAATAGGGGGGATATGGCAGGCTGTTTTGAGAAAACTGTAATATTGGATGGGATATGCCAACAGACATCACTGACAAGAATGACAGACAAAGCTGCCGATTTTTCGGACATGTTTAATAATTTAAATGCTTTCACGGGACCGCCACAAGCCCCATAGAGCTAATGTATGACAACTTCTGAAGTTTCGGACACTGAAATTCTTCAAAGTCTCAACTTTTTACTCAAATTGCATGTTCTAACAGAAGCCACCGCAACTACCACGCCGTAACGGATTTCAAAAGTCAGCTTTACCGCAATGCCACGCCGCTATGCGGTGAAACATGCTACAATTTCGAAGGGGGCGCTGGGGTACGTCGGGTTGTGGGCGGAGGTTCAGCAGCTTGAATTTCTCGTTTTTTTCTTTCTCTTCAAGAATTTTGCATTTCACTACCTTTCGACACAGACACCCAACAGCCTGTATTCGTTGTTATGACCGATAATGCAGGGTGTTACATGCGGATTAATATACACCATTCGTTCATTTCAAATACTTTGAAATTTCCAATAATTTAAATTCGAATCAAAGCAAATTCAAATGCTGTAATATTAGTTTGAATATTCGAAGGGCTTGAATATTTGCACAAGCGTAGTTCTCTCTCCTCTCAAGTGCTTTTCAGTATGCAATAAAGACAAGAATGCCTTCAGTGGTGTTAATTGCTGCAGTTCTAGGTGTGAAACCACGATATGATTATGAGGCATGCTGTAGTGGAGGGCTATGAATAATTTAGACTACCTGGCGTTCTTTAACGTGCACTGAAATTACACAGTGCACAGGCCTCTAGCATTCACTGGAATTAACTATCTCATCCTCATGTTGTGTCAATCTGAAACTTACTGGCCTACTTTAACAAGAAGACATGTCTTTCCTACTACATATTACGGTCAATAACATAAAACTCAGGAGAAGAGTGTTTGATGACCCGCAGCAGCACTGCAAGAAGGGCTACAACTTAATGTGTTAGTCAATATCTCCACCGTGACTAGTTTTTTTTTTTTCTTGCAAGAATGCGGAATCATGTTATTAGTTCCAACGGTACAGTTAACACACAATGCTTGCTGCACGTGGCAACAGATGCAAAAATAAGAAAAAAGAAAAAGAAAAAGCACTACAAACTGAAACGAGCCGAGGACAGCTTTTTCCCCGTGGACCTTATCTATGGGGTCCAAAAGACGACTGATAAGTTTAACGTGGCATCTAAGGGACCCGGCCAGAACGTGTCTGCTGTGCTTCCGGTCTCAACGCCTGTCCCGGCCTAAATTTTCACCTTGCATTTATCTGTGCTGTTTGCACAAAATGTAGCATTCTGTATGTAGACCTTGTCTGAGTGTATCCAAGTGTCCAAAATTGCTTTATTTCAGATCACTCCTTTTCTTTAAGTTGTATTACATTTAATTAGACATTTGTCAGTATTCTTTCCACTTTATTGTGTCCTGTTCTTAAGGCAACCATCTGACTTTTGCCGCTCTAGAAAGAAAACTTGCTTTTCACCTTTCTTGCTTTACATTTCAGTTTTTTTAAAAACTTTTTCTTGTGACCAGCTGCTGCATTTTACAACTATATATTGAGACAACTTAAGTTACAGCAGTCTCTTCCATTGTGGCTGCTTGCATCTGCTATTTCCTGACATAGAAGACGATGACAAGACAGGCATAGTTTAAGCAATGTTGTACTAAACTGAAACAACTAGTCTTGACTGAGATGTTACTAAAGCAGTGTTGAAATTCAAAAACTAAACAAGGAGAGTATCGCTGCTTCAGAATGCCAGGAGGGCCACAGATCACCTGCATCATGGCTTAGAAGCATCTGTGGTCACATCTATGACAGATGGCATCCCAATATATTTGAAATTGGGTGTGGCACATTATGAATAAACACTTCCCAATAATAAAAATGAAAAATTCTGCACCACAATGAGCTTGCACAACATGCATTGCATTTGGAATGATACTGGTGCACAAAAACAAAATTTATGTGATTCACAGTAAGTTAAAGAATGTGCAAGTTAATGCTACACATAATATATCTGTATAAAAGTACAAGGCAAGCATAATACAATTCAGTGCTTGGTCCAGTAAAGTAGTCACCATGACTTGGTGGTCTGTTTCCAATATCCGTGCTTAACTTTTACACCACTGAAGCCCATGCCAACTGAACTGGCATGTAACCCAAAGCTAATGGCCGATTTCTCCTCTACATCAGTTGTCGTGAGCAAAACTACCTCTCTTGTGGACAGATGATTATAACCATCAATTTTATTCTAGTTGCATTTTCCTGGCAATAGGTTACCTGTGTATAGTCTTTCACTTTAGTTAGGACTTCTCAAATGCTTGAACCAGAATTATGACCTCTCGTTTGTCCGCATGCCAGATTCCCAGGATACACAGTATACTACCATAATTTTTGTCGTGTTTTGTGGTATAACACTTCACCTCCATTACACAGCTATAAAGTCTACCGTTTCCTTGCACCTTCACAGTAAGACAATCCAACGAAGTTGAGAAGAAAAAAAAAAAAGAAATGAGAGAAAAGCACAACTGTCAGCCATGCCCACCTTGGAAGACATGCCTCAGCCATCCATTGCAGGTCCATGTTGCAAGCCAAGATGGGCAGGTGGGGGGTAAGGAATGGAAGGAGCAGCCTGGCATGGAAGGCCGTTTGTCATGAGCACGTCTATTATCAGCTGCAGGCTTGTCTCCCACCTCACTGGCTCACCAAACAACACCACAGCTGAAAACAATGGTGGAATAGTACATGTATACCTCGCCATATGCCTACCTTCAAAGCTTGTGCTATAACCGGTTTCTGTTGTCAAAATAAAATCCTCATTATAAACAAGAAAATGTCGGAATGCCTGGTTGCCTAAGCTAAAACCTTGAGACAGAGGGCCAAGCAGCCTCCACGAAGTTTTCAGAGTTTTAATTGGCCCAGATATGCATTACTCGTTGCAAAACATCAGTTACCAAAGATGCTGCGTGAGTGGCTGTGTTGGTGCTGCCATCTCATGGCAAATAGTTTAAACAGAAAGGAAAATAATACCATTGCAAGTGAGCTACCATATTTTACTTTGCTTCTGCTGTAAAGTGTTGCCAGTGATGTAAGCACCAACATACAGTTATCATTTGACGAGAACGCTCGTATTACGCAGAAACGTGCAGTATATGTCCACAGGATTCTACTACTAACATTTTTACCACCAGCCATGTCGCTAATAATCTGGTGTTTCATGAACGTAATACTACACTCCATTGTAAAATTTTTGAAATTATGGCTACATTTCTTTATGGAGACAAGTTCTTGCTAAACAAAGTAGATTGCACAAGCAGTTCATCAAATGGCTTAATAAGTATCATAATTAAAGGGAGCTGGAGTAAGTGATTAAGGGTTTTGCTTAAAAATGCTGTACTTGGCAGATATGAATAATCTGTGATCCCCCCTGGGGTTCTGTAACTTGCACCCGAAGGTTGTTTAACAAGGATTTTTCGCACTTTGTCTCACTTCAACTCCAGCTGCCATAGCTGTAGATTAAACCCATGTACTCAAGCTTAAGAACAGAATGCCACAATCATGCATTAGTATGGCCAGTGAAAATAAATGAAAGGATATGCGCAAGATAAATCAAGCTTACCTTCAACCCTTGGAAAGTATCGTTCATAGGGTGAAGGCTGCAAGCAATTAAAAAGAAGTGCACGGTACATAAAAGTTGTGCAGTGTGGTCTATTTTAACATGAACTTAAATATGCAATAAAAATTACAAGGCATTTCTTTTGGTTTAGATATGAATACAGACAAAAGTGACACTTCTCCATGACCTCTAATCAGTCAGTGCTCACCTTGAAATATGGATACAACCTATACCAAGTCCATCCGATTTGATGCAGTCCATGCTTATAGTTTGCTTCCATGTATAGTAAACGTCCAGTTATTAAAACATTTAGTTTGTACTAACACACTAGAATAACTTTCCGTTTCACATTTATTTGGCAACTGGATGTCTGTGGAGGCGCTGAGGGAAAGCATCTACAGAATTTCTAGAGATAATAGCATTATCTGCACAAGGTTTTCAATTAAAAGCCCATGGAAGGTTAGAGTTATTCATGAATATCTAATAGTTGAACTTCACAAGGTATTTTCCAATTCTGGCCAGTGTTACAGACAGGTTTAGTTTGACATCCGGAATGGCTTCAGGCCAAAGCAACGGAATGCATCACCAAAAAAATAATAAAAAAATACGCACATATAGCTTCCTTTTGCATACTTTGTATGTGCAAGTTTATGAAAAACTCTCTTACTTATATTAACCCAAAACAAAGCATGACTATGTTTTTCTATGAGCAAGCTGCTTTGCTGTTGAGTTTCCCAACCATTCCGTGGAGCCATCATCTTGTTTGAACAACACGGTAACACACCTTATTTTCGACTTCAATGCTTTGTCCAAAATTAAACAAAATTTATGATGGGCACGGTCTGCTTTAGCCACCAATCGCAAGCATTGGAACAAAGCTCTGGAAGACCCTGCTAATGGCACAACATTACGACAAGGTCTGCTATTTACCTCGGTTTGTCTTCGTTTATGGTCAACAGCATCCAAGAGTGGAAAATGAGATCGCAAATGATCGATCGTAGAGACTTTTGTAAAACCTAGCCTGGAAAGAAGGCAAACAAGTACAGCAGTCAATAGAATTTAAAAAAATTAAAAGCTGAAGCTCTCACGTGCGTGTGCATGCATGCATGCGGCAGAAATGGGCATCGGCACACTTCTTGGAGTTATTGGGATGTTCACCCAAGAATGAAATAAATGAGACATCGAGAACACATTTCCTTTACTGTACTTTCCCCTAATTAAGTTACATTCACAACATCTTGCTTTCCATATTCGTGAAGTGATACTCAAGCCTATGAAGAACTAAAACAGGAAAGTACAACAGAAAATGAGCTTCTGTTGCAACTGCGGTGTTCCCAGTGCTTGCCAAACAGGTGACAGGTAAGGATGTACAGCCATACTTTGTTATGGCAAAGTTGTATGCTTACACGAAATAACTTTCATTATAAACAGATTGGTCAAACACAGATAATGATGACAAACATCTTCAAATATATTCTGTTATAACAGACATTATGTTACATACAATTCAATATGCTAAATTCTGGCTGTAAAAGGAATAAAGATTTAAAGTCAAATGGATGAAGACTACTAGTACAACACTTGAACACACATCTTGGCAATAACCACTGACAGCTCTATACACAAGAGTTGAGAGGGTCAAGGCAAACAGACAAAGTGTAGAAAGGTCTCTTATTAGCAAATGAGAGTCAAATTCAGCCCACTCAATTATAGAATTGCGGCCAACACTGAATTCCCCCCCCTACCCCCTTGTTGGTACACAGGGCAGCAGAAGAACACAGACCTGCAAAGAAGCTTACCCATGCGCAATGTCCACAATGGGACCTTGTCCAGAGATCAAGCAGTGCTTGTCGTGAAACTGCTGAAACATGCGCAGCGGACTGTGAGACATCACCTACCTGCTGTTCTGTGATCTGTAAAGAAATCATCCAATATGCTCATGTATTGTCGAGTCAATGTCGACATCTGGTGACATATTGGGAGCGAGAACCTCTCAGGCTAAGTTAGCAAGCTCCCACAGTTCAGCCTTTTCTTCAGAGATGACTACCAATGTCCTCTTTTGGCTTTCTCACTGCTTTTATCAAAAGGCGGTGTTTGGAGAAGCTCACACACACGCAAACATTACAACCCTCTGCTGTTTCCACTGGTTTTGTTTCCTTTGTTTGTTCAGTTGTCTGAAGCTGGTACAACTTAAGGGAGGCAGAAAAAGCACGGCCCAGATGATCGAAGCACGGCAACCAATCAGCTCTGCAACTTATGAAATAGCCCCACTCATGTACACTGCCACATTCCCGTTGGCAGGATCACTGGCTTTGCAGCTCACGACATCAGTCTAGACTGCATGCCATTGGTGCATACCCTTTTGAGATGGAAATGCCGCTGTCTTTAAGCATTGTACCCGAGTACTGAAAGATTGCATTAAGAGGCTAGCTAAATTGACTTAGAAAGCGATCTTTTTGATTGACAACAAAATGAAGAGTTCACTGAAAAACTGACTGGATATTTTAATATTCTACACTTGCACAAAAGTATTCTCTGAAATCTCTATTTGATTTTGTCCTCTTAATGTAAAAACACAATTAACAGTATTAATATAGGCTTATATCCACATGCAAGCAAGCAAATCTGTGTTCTCTGTATCTTGTTTCTTACACAGCCATGTATACAAAATAGAACACTACATGCAAGCAGTCAACAGATATGGTTGCCTCGCTTACGTGGACTCCAAGCCATTTCGAAAGTTGATCAGCTTTGTCTTGTCGCCGAGAGTTGCCGGCATTTGTAACGAATATGGTTGGCACTCGGAATCTGCCTTTGGAGTCCACCAGTTTCTGGAATGCCTTGACGGCGTGCGAGATCACTTTCCGGCCTCGGACAATGACCCCATCAATGTCGAGGAGCAGACCAAAGTGAGCCATTGTGCCAGTCTATTTGTTGGCAGCACTAATGTATAAGGTTTCATAGGCTGCAATGTAAAAAAAAAAAATCAAAACTAGGAAAGGCTTGAAAGGGTTGTAAAGTGAGCTTGTTGGTAGCGAGACATGGCAAAACTTGTAGCACACAAAAAGGACACGGATGATTTGACACGGATGAAGAAAGTGACGACAAGACGATGTGCTTACTTCCAACAGAATGTTTATTGAGCAGAGGTGAAACCTATATGTTGACCAGTTGTGCCCGGGCACTGAGAGCCCCGGCTGGGCCGACAGAAAGCAAAATCGGATACAATGTAACTAGAAGGTGGGAGCAGATCATCCTGTCCTCAGTGTCTTCCTCTGTCTTTTTTGGTATGCTACAAGTTTTGCCATAGATATGACATTAGGAATTAGATATGACACTACCTTAAAATCCACATTTTGCAACATACTGGAATTAGATTATTTCAATTCTGCGAGTCTACAATGCGGCAGAACCCCAATATGACTATGAGCCAGCTATAATGGGTGGCCCTGGATTAATTTTAAATGTCTGGGGTTCTTTTATGTGCACCTAACTTTAAACACACAAATGTTTTTCGCATTTCACCTTTCTAGAAATGCGGCCAAATGTCGCCGCCGTGGTCGGGAGTCGAACCCTGCTCCTCCAGCTTAGCAGCGCTACACCTCAGCGCTAAGCTACCATGGCAGTTCACACTTAGATTGCATGTACAAAGCTGCATGCACAGGCATGTGTGTTGGAAAGGGCAGGCATGATTTCAATATATTACTATTAAACTGACAAGTTTGAATGAAGGCAAGTGATCGTAGAAAAGCTAGTTAAACATGCAAATGCATACGTGTGCGCTCTTGATAACGCTGCAGGTGCTTTAATATACAATAAAAAAAGGGAACGAAGTTCATAGGGCTTCAGCGAACGGCGGCAGCGATATATCAACGCTCCACTCGAAAGAGCACCTCAGACGACCTTGCAGACAAAGTGGTTGCCGGCAAGCAAATGACGGCGATCGAATTAAAACAGCCAGTAGTTTCGTTCAGCCACAGCGAGTGCACTGCTCGGAATGTGTAGCGAAATCGACACGTCATAAACTACTGTGTGATCACGGTTCGCGCCCAGTTTCCGAGAAAAATGCAGCGGGACCGTTGCTAAACAGCTGTATCCCGGTTACGCAATCATCTCTCGCCCGACGCTGGCAGTGGACTCCTTGCTCAAGGTTGGGAGATGCTTGGGCCAATTCAACGTCGTTACGGGCTTTACGTCTACACATACAGTTAAGCGAACAGGGGGAATGCGACGCGGCTTTGAGGTTCGTGTCAACAAGGCAGCGTTTCTTGAGCATACCGAAACATAGAAGTGGCAAATGAGAGCCCAGCAGACGCGGCATATCAGCTGATTCAATCGGCAGCTAGAGAAAGGAGCGCTTCGGATGAGGACCGAAGAGTCAGCAGTGTACACCGTGACAAGCTATCCCTGCTCAAAGAAACACAATGGAGACTTGATAGGTTATATTCGATATCATTACACGTTTCCGCGAAGTTCAATACCGTCAGACAGTCATACATTTTCGGAAAGCGGCCCGATTGACCGAGCTAGAGAGGAGGAGGAGACCACGGGAAAAGCCCCTTTTATCCGTTTTGCCCCCCAAGGCGGCAATTCGCCGAGGACGACTGAACAATAGAGGTCAGCGTCTTGCCTTTTCCTGTGAGATTCCAGGGCCACTTTGTGTCCTTGACGAAGCATCAGACTCGCGGTCGTGGACTCCGCAGTGCTGTTACTAGGTTATACAAATCGGCTTGCACTACCTGCCATGGCGACTGAGGAGTTCTCGCACCGATCCAACGGAGAGGTGTGTGCGCCGACAGCCAATCGGGTGCTCCGGTTTCATTGACGTCACGTTTTGAGCAACTTGACAAGCGGCACGTGTTTTTTTGCTTCTCTGTATGAATTTTTCGGGATGACGTACGCTGTAGCAGGGACGTCTGGCGATGTCGTGATGTCGTGCGCGGTACACAGTCTGCCGAGGCAATTGTGATTATGCCTACGCCGCGAGGCGAGAGATGGTGCGGTGCGATAAACAGGTTGCAGCGTGTCGGAGTTCGTTACGATTCCGTCCGCGCTTGTGTGCGCCGTCGTACAATTTATTCGCCGGGGTTGTTCCGATTCGTTGCTTTCTTATCGCGTTTTGCGGGCCGATGCCATTCGTAGAGAGGCCTTTCACCACACCGACAGTATTTGCCCATTTACAGAATAAGCTTCTTATGACATTTTGTTGCATGACACGAACAAGTGCGCGCAGTAAACAAGCAGGCGATTTGTCTCCCCTGAGGCTAAAATTAGAGCAATCGAGAGTTGGCGAACAGCTCTTGCAAAACGGCATTTGTGTCGCATTTGTGCGAATGTAGCGGGAGGCAAGAATAGCGCTTTTCTTTTCTTTTTAGGTTGTTAGCTTCATCAAACTTCCACAGACTCTTGTTTATGCCGGACAGAACTCTTAGAGCAAGAACTTAATCCTGTTGCGACTGCCGCAAAATCACGCTAATGAGCTGGCAAAATCAGCGGGAAACGAAACCATAACGAAACTGAGCCGAAGCCGAATACTGACTGACTTGCACACCGATCCAACGCAAGTAAGTAGCCGCTTTCCACTCGGCTACGACCATTCTTGTGTGTTATGTGTTTACTCGCGGTTTTCCCGTTCTCATTTCGCCACTTTACATTTCACGCTTTTTCCTGCAACCTCTTTCCTCCGTTGAGACAAAGCTTACGGGTCCCGAAGGCTGTTTCAGACGAGCATTTACTGCGTAGTCTGAGGGTCAGCGGTGCGGAGTCGTCGTTCGGTTTTGTCCCAGGTGTAAACGCACAGATAACCGAGAGCGATGTTTCTGATCGGACTGACTGGGGGGCATCGCATCCGGTAAGAGTACGGTCGCCAGCTTCTTGGTTTCGCTTGGAATCGATGTCATTGACGCGGACAAGATCGCCCGCGAAGTGGTCGAGCCTGGAAAGCCCGCCTGGGTCCAGATTCGGCGGGAGTTCGGCTCCGAGGTGCTACTCAGCGATGGCCAACTCAACCGTCCCGCGTTGGGCCGGATCGTTTTTAATGATCACGACAAGAGGCGCAAGCTAAACCACATCACCCACCCGGAGATACACAAGGAAATGGCCTTCCAGATTTTCAAGCTATTCCTTAGGGGTCGCCAATTCGTCGTTGTCGACGTGCCGCTGCTGTACGAGACCAAGACGATGCTGCGCTTCATGCACAAGGTGATCGTCGTCAAGTGCTCGCCCGCGCAGCAAGTCGAGCGGCTCATGCTGAGGAACGGCTTCACCGAGGAAGAGGCGAGAAAGCGAATCGACTCTCAGCTACCATTGGAGCAGAAGTGCGGCTTAGCCGATTACGTCATCGACAACACGGGGGGATACGGATGCGTTGCGTGTTCAGGTCGAAGACGTCGTTCGCCAGCTCAGGGGATCGTGGGCGCAGTGGAAAGTGCGCGGCGCCGTTCTGGTCCTTATGGTGGGACTGTTAACGGGTGTCACGTGGTTGATAACTCGCGTCTTTAGTGCACTATAACTTTGATCTTATAACTAGGCCACGTAGTCCCACCCTCCGCGGACACCGCAACGTGCTTCTCGAAAGCTTCCAAATCCTTCTGTACCTGACTGTAGTTGCTCTAAGACAGCATTATCAGGTTTCATTGCACTCCTGCAAAGCCGGAGGAAGTGAATCGCGTATGCTAACGCATTGAAATGTTGGGCGTAAGAAGCGTATTCCACTGTATGACCAAAAAAAAAAAAAAAAAAAAAAAAAAAAAAAAAAAAAAAAAAAAAAAGGATATATAGATAGTATTTATTGCTTGGAAGCTTGTGAAAGAACTGTGCCTGTTGACTACTGGCATTGCAAGCTCTAAACATTAACCAAATGCTCATGACATCATAACATAATGGTGATGTTAAATAATATATTTTATTATCAGTACAAGGTGTATATACACCGGGTTTTATAGAAAAATATTTTTATGTTCATGTACAAGTTGTGGTATGAAGTGATCAATATATGTTATCTGTGGTTCCAAGGCTATGTCCTGTGTCATTTTAGATGAGCAGACATCTCATTTTTGGATGAGTGATGGCGTTCCTTTGATGCACTGCTGGATTTCGAACTACAACTGCGTCTCGATAACGATGAGATGTCGATACTGCTGGGTGGACTTTGATGCGTAATTTCACCGAGCTTCCTCACTAGTGTGATCATCTGATCCATCTGTTGGCACTGCTGCATGTCTAACCGATCCAGCTTTTCTTTCACTTCTGAAATGCTCCACAAGCTTCGCTGAAAAATAAAACGTTAATGAAACAAGTTAGGCAACTGCACTGTCTTATGGTATTGCTGAAATCAATATAAACAACCTGTACAATGTGTGCAATCTTGGAAAAACATGAACAATATAAGTCATAATTGTTGGCTGTTTCACAAAGATGACATTTTTCTCATGTGAATATTTTATGAAGGAGGGAAGCTCAACCTCCTTACACTAATGCAAAGGTGCAAAGAAAGTCCATTGTGGTTTTGAAGAATTGGTGTAAGCAGAGCTGTGGTAATCTGAAATGATAGGGCAGCCCACAAGACATTCGTAACGGACGTCGGCAATGAATGCACCCCACAAAAGTTAGCTGAGGCACTGATGATTCATACCACTGTCACAAACTGCAGCATCTAAGCCTCTTATACAGCACAGAACTTTCAAATGAGAGGACGTATGCCTAATTGTAAATGGCATGCTCGTTCCAGCTATCTTGGAGAACTCCTTGGCATCAGCCCAAGAAATGTGTGCAAGTGGTTATGGCCTAATGATTAGAGCAAAAGGCTGTTCTGGAAGACCAAGGTGTTATTGCACCATCAAGGACGCACTAATTTTCATCTTCGGTGTTGGCAATTCAGCTAGACAGCAGCACTCAGCAGCTATGGTTAGCAAAGTCTTGGAAGATTCACCAGTATAGCTAAGCTTTATGAATTCCTTTTGCCCCCTGGTCTGAGCATTTAAACCCGGAAAAAACATTCTTTTGGTTCAGCCAAATTACTTCTGCACTTACGAAAAGGGTTTGGCAATGATTCTGGTTATTGCTCACATGACCCATTATCTATTGCTGCATTGCATGGAGCTGGTGAGATACATTATACATTCTTAGTAATGAAAGATTGAGTTCCCTTGGTTTAACAAAATTAAAATGTGACGGAAAGTGCAGGATCCCACTGCTTGCAAAAAAAACTGGCACCACGCATGACTAAGCTTAAGATCCCTCAAGAATGTGTGTGATGTTTCTTTATATAATATTTCTCAGTATATGAAAGACCATGAAACCCTGATCAGCAGTTTCCTCAAGCAAAAAGTTGCATATTAAGGTAATGTGGCCAACTAATAAAAGTACATACATGCTCACTCTACTATCTTCAACTTCCACTGTCTATTTATCAGCCTCTGTGCTAATTTGAAACATCCAAATGAAACAACTCTTTATGTTGAACAAATTGTCAGTGTTTGGGATGCTAAAGCATGTTGCTTTGGAAAGGGATGGAAAAGGCATCCCAGACTAGCAAAACTGTTGCTTGGTCTTTCTTATACTGCATTTTGTCTAGCAAAGGCACATTTGCATAATGCAAAACTTTATATGACGCTAGCCTCTTCACCCTACTTACATTGTTTGGGCGACATAAGGAGCCAGCAGTCCCTGGAAGGGCGGGAGGCAGTTCGAGCAATGAGCGAAACTCAAGTTGCTGCCTTCTTAACTTTTTCAGCTCATTCTGGAGCTCCCTGTGTATGTCTGGGGGGTACACTCTGCCTGCAATGATATTTTATTATTTTATTCACTTGAAGGCATAACCGAAATGAGTAACCACTTCCCTCAAAATAAACAAAAGAATAAATATTGTGCGACAGGTTTCCATTCCGCTTCGTTGGCCCCTACACAGTCTTGGAGTAGACATCTCCACTCCAGTCAATTATTGCATGGCATCTGTTCTTGTGCCAATGGAGCGCCACTGCCGCGCAGCCGAGATTGTTCACGTATCTCGAATGAAACCTTTCACAAGGTGCTCTTCATCGCTTTAAGCTGCGACTAGGATGGCCACTCTCACGTGGGGAAAATTAGTGTGTGTGTTTATCTTCGTTCTCCATACATGTTCATATGTTCATCATCATGTGGTGGTGTTCTTCGTCATCGGTTGTGGAATGGGGACTAGTCTTGACTGTGGACTGTGAACTGTGTCTTGAGTGTGGTTGCTTTGGTGCGTCTTTAGGGTCTAATAAAAATTGCATTAACTGTTGCGTCACAATATACATGCCATGAAAATTCAACAGACACCTTGAAAAGTTTTTGTCAAATGTCAACTGATGGCTTCCAGGCAGATGTGACAGGATACACTAATTGGTCAGCTCTTTAATTAATGCTATAAGGCACATGAGTGCACAGATGTGACAAGATACACTAAGTGGTCAGCTCTTTAATTAATGCTATAAGGGCACATGAGTGCAATGTCTTATGGAAATGTGAGGGTGCGCCGTCCAAGTGGTCTTCAGCCTGACCATGTAACGGGACAAAGGCTACACACTTAAAATGACACACTGTCAAACATAACATTATCAGATATTTTAAAAAGCGAACTAATAAAAATGTCAACATGGCTTTTTGGGCTAGTTGATTAAATGCATCAAAAGGTGCTATAAAATGAAGACACGTTTGTTCCATTGTGTCTTCCTTGTCCATGTTTGCTTGCGCTATGACACCGTTCAATGAATAAAAATGAGTAGCAAGAAGAATTGTACTTGCAATTAGAGCTTGTGGATTATGTGTCATGGGAATATAGATCAACCGTATATCTCGAGATATGGCTCAATGCCAAGTCGCCATTGTGACTTTTGGCTAGAATACTTGGATATTGAAGAAGAAATGTCTAGCAGTAACTATCTTGAATACATTTCAAGTCACTCATAGAGTAAGAGCACACAGCAAATGCCTCGCTTACTCTTCTGGCTCGGTGGCTGCGAAAGAACACAAGTGGCTCTTCAATGCATCTTCATAGTTGTTTGTGCATTCGATAGTGCAGCACTGGGTTGTGCACGTTGCCTGTTGCACAACCATTGCTACACTCCATTGCTGCAAGTATCTGTCTGAGAAGTGATCCTATTTAGGTTGCACGTCACTTGATGAAATTTGTTGCTGATCATGTACAGGGTTGACAACATCCAACGTGAACACCTCGTCAGTACTCAAGCTGGTAAAACTAGAATGTTTATTATACTTCACGAGGGAAATGGCCGTTACATGACGTCTAATAATGGTGTCCAGAAACACCATAATAGTTTTCTTAATTATGCATTAAAACTTAACCCTTTATGAGGCCTTGAATAATAATGAGGTGTTCACCTTAGATGTGGGCGACCCTGTACATAGTGTGAATCTGTTATCACAAGCAGCAGCTCTTTGCTGCATGAACCTTTCATTTCAGACACATGTAGCAAAAGAAGCCATACTGTATGAGCACTCTACTTACCTTACATGACCAGCTTCAGCATGCATTTCTTGGTTTTCCGATTTCAGGCTTTTTATCTTTGATCGGTATGAATGCACAGCCTTTCGGTACTCCCTGTTTCTCTGCATTACGGAAGACAGAAGAGGCATAGAAATTAAAGCAGTGCAAAAGAAAAAGTATGAAAATATATGATTTGCATGACCACCTTGTAGTATTCCTATAAGTCAAATAATAATAATGGTGTATTCGCATCACGTATTTCCAAGTATAATGACTTGTTATCAGTGAAAGCAGATCTGTCATTTCATCTGTAGCAGTTAATATTCAAAGATTCAACGTATGAGACATGCAGGAAGAAAAAATACGAATATAAAGGTATCGGAAACAAAGTGTAGGCCAAACCAAATCATTTATTTTTCGTTTTCCCACTAGTAAGCATAAGAAAGGAATGGAAGCATGGCTTGTAAGAGTTTGGTCTCTCTGCACACCGGAGCCGGACAACACGAATGAAATATTTCAATTCGATTTTAGTTTTCATCGCCCAGAATCTGCAAGCCAGCCCCACCGCAATAGATATTATCACGACGAGTCAACACAGTTCACTGAGTTTGCGAACTCTGCATCCTGCATGATGTCTAAATCGCAGACATCGCTGTCGGAATTGCTGGACAACTATTCGCTCATCGCTGTTTATGTGAGCCACATGCGACTGACAGCAAATAAGAGCTGCTGCTAGTATGTCGCGAGTTGCCATCTTCCTACGATGTCAGACTTACATTCACACGTCATTGCAAAACTACACCCTCGATACTGCAACCGAAAGTGCTTTTATAAAGTAGTGGTATTAAAAATATATCCAATGCATTCTCAAGCTCTATGACACTTTTTATAGGGTTCTCGACATCCATGTTTTTATTTAGAGCAACAAGCTGAAAATATTTAAAATCTGTGTCAGTACTCCTTTAATAGTGTCGACAATATTCCAGTAGCTGCCCTTGTCAAAAATGTATCCATGCTTCTGCCAAACTTTGGGAGAGATCCACGGTGAAAATCACTGCCAGTTTCATTCACAGATTGGAAATACAGAAGGATGGACGCATGTTAAAAATTTAAATACCTTGAAGTATGGTTTACAGAATGGTTTAGTTGGTTCATGACTGATATTTTTTAAAGTTGCACTAATAAACACTAGGCTCATGAAAACTCTGCTGAAATGCTGGATTATCTGCTTGCTACTTAAACAGTAAGATAAGGCCAAAGCTAGAAAAACTGAACACGATGTGAACCACTGCATGCTTTTTGACAAATGTGGCTGGTTTGTCAGCTACCTAAAAAGGACAGCTCACACATACACATAAAAGATATCTAACAGCTTGCAGAAATACCTAACACTTAGGCAAAAAAAATGACAGCTGAACAGAAGATATCTTATGGTAGCTGAGAAATGATGGAATGTCATATAACTTCAACATTGTAGCTGATCGTTGAATAGATTATCAGATGTTTAATGTGAAGATCTGTTGTACAAAGCTTGTGTTTTTACACAATTGTGAGCATGGAAAGTGTCACTCACTTGCTTCAAAGCCCTCAGTTTCCAGTTAAACTCTTTGTGGGCTTGCCGCAGCTCGGCTTCAAGCTCCTCTATTCTCTTCACAAAGTCATATTTCTCTTGCTCCCAGGCCAACTTCATCTGCATACCAGTCCTGTCGCTTTGCTCCGAGAGTTTGATGGTATTGACTTGAGCAGCCTGAATCATGCATGCATATCTATTAGTAATGTTCTTATTGCATCTCAGTGGTTATGAGTAGAGGCCGGATTTCTAGGCATTAAAAAAGCGCATTTTAGGCACCAAAAATAGGCAGGCAAAACAACGTTTTAGAACTCCTATATCATAAATATGAGCACGATAAATTTTTACATAAATGCAAATAATTTTAAGCGAAGATGTGTGCGACCTGTACCTACAAAAGGAAAACAAAAAATGGTGTTGTTTACGATGGAACACAGGCGCCAACAGTTAAACATAGCTGTGCAATTGTACTTTTTTTCCCTGCATGGTTCACAGAACACGGTCTCTCCATTTATTCTGTAGCATGGTGAATGAAGTGTTCACAGTTGAATCAACATACTTCTGGGTGTCTTTATTTTCAGGAAGGCTGTGAAGGACAGAGCAGGAGCAGATAGCTGAACTGCTAAACGAGAAGGGAGGGATGGATGCCTCATATTAGGTAGCTCAAATCGCATAGAGCCAATTTCTGCCCTGGCGGTGAAAACCTTAAAAAGTAGACTACAAACAAAGCAAAAGCCATGTGCACACCACATTTTTTTTCCCTTCTTTTACTCTTCACTATCCTTTCCCCTCATGGCTCTTTGCGGTTTCGCATTCGCCAAGCGCTCGCGCCATGTCAGTGCGGCGGCGCCTGCTGGCCGGTGTGTCCCAGTTCACTGCTGCTACCAGTTGTCTTCTGGGAGTTGGTTGAATTAGAGGATGAAGTTGAATGCCCTAGATTTCTGAACAATGTTGCCCAATAACATGAATAACAGTCTCAAACTTGAGGCTAAATATCGTTCATATAGGGCGCCAGGGGCGTAGGCAGAAATTTTTTTCGGAGGGGTGTGGGGGGGGGGCACCACCTTGACCTGAAGTGGGGGCCGAACAGGCAGATGTGGTCATTTTGTGCTCTGTATGCCATGGCAAAAAAAAAAGAAAAATCGGGAGGGGGGGGGGGGGGCACGAGCCCGGTGTGCCACCCCCTTTGAAAAATAGGCATTTATAGGCAGGAATAAAAACACTGTAAGAGCACTTAAACTCCTATTCATGCTGATATATCAAGCTGGTGCAATAGGAGCACAAGGATCAAAATAGGCATTCGCCTAAAATCGGGTCTCTAGTTATGAGTAAACTAGAACATTTAGCATGTTGCAGACAGGGACCAATTAAGAAGAATAACCAAGTTTGTCCAATTGTTTCTTTAGTTGTCTGCAATATGCTTCATTTTCTGAAACCATTAGTACAACGAAAAATTGTGATAACGACAGAGCAAAATGCACACCTGAATCCTGTAGCTCTGTGATGCACTTACAAATATGAACTATTAAAATATCAGCCAAATTGTTTAATGGTCATTTACAAGGCTTATCAAAAAATATTAATGAAATTACACTTTTACCAAGCAATGCTGCATGTACTTGACAGCTTTAATAGCTTCTTTTCCTCTGCTGCCAATGCTTCAGTAATGCAACACAAAGAAATTACAAGGTTATGTTGGAGGACACTATGTAGCAATGATGGTACAGTTTTTCATACAAGACCTCTGTTTGGATAATGCAAAGCCTAGGAGCAATGCTTCATGTAAGGTACCGGACCAAATACTGGGTGGTCTGCGTGTACTTGTTGCTTCTAATCTTTGCAAGCCTTGCCTTTGAACAGTGCACAAATATAAACTTATTTGCATCACTGGTTGAGAAAGCCAAACAGAAATGTGTACAGAGTTCTGAAAGATGACTTGCAAGTGCATTTTAAATAAAGGAACTTCCGTATACCTGCAGTTCTAGTTGCAGAGCCTCAATTTTTTTCTTGAGAGCACTTCCTTCTGCTCTTGCGAGTCCTTGAGTGCCGTGTGACTTTTTACAAGTTCCTCCTCAGACAGAGCCAGACGTCTTTGCAGAACTTGGTTCTCAGCAGCGACCTTGTTTGTATCATCTCTGGCACTTGACACTGCTTTAAGCTTGGCCTTCAGTGCGAGGACCTCTTCCTCAAATTCCTGTCTTTGGCTGTCCTGCACTTGCTTTAGACGCTTAATCTGCTTTTCACTTTCAGCGAGCCTCTCAACTACGGCTGCTTTGGCAGTGATGATTTCCTTGAGCTTTGCTTCCAGAAGGATCTTTTCAGATTCAAGCCTTCTCGCGCGATCCCAGTCTTTGGCCCTTATGGCATGGTGCTTTTTTTCGAGCTCCTTCTCTTTTTCAACCAACAGCTGTTTTTGCTCGGTGGTGCCTTTAATGGCTACCTCAACATCTGCTTTGGGCACCTGGAAAAGAAGTAAACGCCTTGTCTCTGTAGCGCGCAGCGCTCACAAATGGTTGCAGGCTGTATCGGCACAGAAACAATGCAGAACTTACTTGCAAGCTCCAAAAGAGCTTTCTCGTACTTGGCTTCAAGCTCGGCCCTTTGGTGGACAGCGTCTGTCCTCAGCTGTAAGATTTCAGCCTTATGTTTATGTTCTGCCAAGGAGATCTTGTTTCTGAGGCTGAGCTGCTCTTCTTCGGAAGATACCAGTTGTTGCGAAAGTTGGTTTATCTCTTGTCGATACCTGGCCAGCATTTCCTCCAGTGCCTCTCTTTGCGACAGGGCACCTTTGAGCTTTGTTTCTATGATTTTGTTGGACTCCTCGACAAGTGCGAGCTCTTCGGCATGTTTCTGCAGTGCTGCTTGTTTCTCCAGAGCAAGGTCATGTTTTTCATTTCTCAGTTCCTTTAATTCAAGTGAAACACTCTTCAGCTTGCCTCGTAAGTCTGCATTTTCTTTCTGCACATCGAGGAGCTGCATCAGAACATCTTCTCCGCCCGCATCGCTTTGTTCGGCCTTTAAACTTTGGACTTCCACTCTGAGTCGATTCACCTATTGAATGACAAACAGTGAATAGGTGGCTGTAAATGATATAATGCTACACTTACTAGAGGTTTTAACGCAAGGGTGTGCCTCTTACAGTACAGTACCTCGGCTCTGTGCTTGAGATTCTGCTCCTGGATAGCTCTCTGGTGGCTTTTTTCTGCGCTTTGTAACATAGATTTCATGTTTGTGAGCTGGACATTCGCTTCGTGCAGGGCTGATTTGCATCTTTCATGGTTTATTTGAAGCTGCTTTGTGTAGTCCGCAAAATTGTTACGCAACTCCTCTTCTACTTTCTTCCGCAGATCATCCTCACATATAGAACTTAACTGAAAGAAAACAAAAAGTGTACACCAATCACGCATTGCCATATCAGGTTGACTACATCTCTCGCCCGCACTTCCTAATACTTCTCTCACCTTTACACGAAGCTCTTTAATTGTGGCTTCTTTTTCTGAAATAATCCTGTCAGCTTTTTGCAGTATGTTGATATGATTGGACCGGACGTCTTGAAGAGACTGCAAAGTGTTCTTCAAGTCCTTTTGGAGCCTCACGTAATCTTCTTGAAGACTGTAGAAATAAACGCGACGTTTATGCCTTCAAAATATGGCTGCAGTCAGAGAGTAGGCTGTAGTCGTTATACTTACCTCGCGTGGGCAGCTTTCAGTCTTTCAAACGAGTTCCTGTGCGAATCATTTACGTGGTCTTTTTCGTCGCAGTTTAGGACTTCGTCGATCTCGTATAATGAAGGGTTTAGCGTCATTCCCTTGCTTGCGTTGTGCGCTGGACGATCCATCCACATTCAACATAGATCGAAAATTTAGACATTCATTCTGTGCACGCGTATTTCAATCTCATACCGTTGGCGCCGTTGGTTCGCAACGCGTATCCACAACAAAGTTCATAACAACCGCTAGAGAGGTAGCGCCATCTACGGAGCGCTTGTTTTGCCGCATCGCGCTGTTATTCTAGGCACTATAGCGCTGTCATTATGCGCACTGATAAGTTCGTCGCATTTGTTGCAGCAACAAAGTTGATCGATTGACTAGTGTGCACTGCATGTTTCATAGCAGTCACGTTTGTCATTTATGGGCCCCTGAACGGTGAAAATTAAGATGCAGCAAGCATCGAAAAAAAAAAACAAAAGTTGCGATAACAAACCGTAACGACCACCAAGCGGGCCACGCGGACACGCTACGCCTAGCGGCGCATCCGAGAACTAGAGCGCGCAAGTTGATTAATTCGCTTGATCCGTGAAGCAACCGAGAGCTACCCACGCAAGGCACGAGTTCACTCAAGGCTTGTTGGAGTTAAGTGGGGGGGGCGCGATGTGGACGCTCAAGATATTGCTCGTTAGTGTTTTTGCAAGAACAGACTCGAATGAGGACTGAGGCGGCTCTGTGGAGTCGACTCCGGACATCGGCTACTGCGCCTCGTCCGCTATGCAACTCTCGTCGATCTCCTGATTCTCCGTTTGATGCGTGCCGCGTGCGGCAAAACGCTACCTACCACTCACTGACGTGAACACGACATCTGTGCAGCCAAAATGAAACAGACCTCTTCGTCGGACTCGGGAACTGCCAACACAGCCGAAGTTTGTGCGAACGACGATGGTGCTGTCAAGAAGCCATGCAGAGTGTGGTTGGTGCCCGCTTGGATAGCGTTTAGCTTTGTCGCCGTGCTGGTGATCGCACTGGGAATGCTTGCATTGTGTTTGTTCAGAGTGAACGCTCTTGAAGGAAAAGTTGCGAGCTTGGAGGAGCGCACGTACCAGCTTGAAGTCCGGAGTGATGGCCAGGCGGCTGACCAGCTCTCATCGGCGTTCCTCGCAGCGAGACGGCGAAGACGGCGGCGAGACGTCGAGCCCGCCTGCCTGTGTCCTCCAGGACCGCCGGGACGGCGAGGAAGACGTGGAGCGAAAGGCGAAATAGGAGAACTAGGTCCTCCCGGTCCGCCGGGGCTCCCGGGCAAACCAGGCTTTCCGGGCGCAATCGGCATCGACGGCCCCAAAGGCGAACCGGGCCCGATGGGACTTCCCGGTGTGGCAGGACCGAAGGGTGACAAGGGGGGACAAAGGAGAAGGCGTCGTTGTGCGCTCCACTAAAGGCATGAAAAGGTCCGTCACTCGGTTGCACGGTGGCACGCTTGGATACACGGAAGTGATCGCCATGAAAGGGGCTCCTGGTGAACCGGGTCCCCCAGGGCCTCCGGGACTTCCGGGGTTCGATGGAAGAACGGGACCGCCGGGTGATGTGGGACCTCCTGGTCCGAAGGGCGACAAGGGCGACCATGGTTTCGTCGGCCTGCCTGGAGACCCGGGCATTCCCGGTCTTCCCGGCCCGAAAGGAAACACTGGTACGAACGGTCGTGATGGGCCCCGAGGTGAGAAGGGAGACCCTGGCGGCCCTAGGCACTCCCGGTGTGGACGGTGAGAAAGGAGATAAAGGAGAACCCGGGTCGGTTGTGACAACGGACGGTGTTTCCATTCCCACTTCGTTCGTGCAGGGCCCACCTGGCCCACCTGGTCAGAAGGGTGAGGCGGGTTCGAAAGGACCGGTGGGGCCGAAGGGAGAGAAGGGTGATGAGGGAAAAAAAAGGCAAAAGGGGTCGAATCGGCATTTTCGGCAAGCCGGGAGCGAAAGGCGAGAGGGGGGGGACCTTGGCCTGAAGGGGGGAACGTGGAGTACCCGGTGAGAAAGGAGAAAAGGGCAGTTCTGGTGACCCAGGCCCTTTTGGTGAGCCAGGAGAGATGGGGCCACCCGGTGCCATGGGTCTAACGGGCGAAATGGGGCTGCAGGGGCTCCCAGGCCTTCCTGGCTATCCGGGTCCCAAAGGTGAGAAAGGAATTCAAGGGGATTATGGGCCACAAGGGATGATGGGGCCACCTGGGCTCTCGGGTCCTCCGGGAAGGCAGGGACCGAAGGGAGACAAAGGTGACAAAGGGGAATCGTCAGTAGCAAAGTATGCGAGGCATACTCTTTTGGGTGCCATGGATGACAGGGACTTTTCCATGATAGGTGGGCCTCCCGGTCCACCTGGCATGCCCGGGGAACCTGGCCTTCAGGGGCCGCCCGGTATCAAAGGGGCCACAGGAGCGGACGGGCAGAAGGGAGAACCAGGAGAAAAGGGTGAAGCAGGCAGTTCTGGTCCTTTGGGCCTCCCTGGACCTGCTGGTTCGAAGGGAGATCCAGGGAAACCAGGTTTTGATGGAAGGCCTGGCTTAACTGGAGAACGAGGTGAACCAGGGCGTAAGGGAGACAAAGGGGAACCAGGAATAGGCTGGCTTAGATGGCCTTCCAGGTCATCAAGGGGAGCCTGGTATTCCAGGTCTTAGAGGCAAACCTGGGCGAAAGGGGGGATAAAGGTGACAGTGCTTGGTCTGCAGACCCCTGCCTACCTGGACCGAATGGTTTGCCGAGCAAAGGCTGTTCAGGAGATCGCAAAGTGGATGGCCTGCCTGCTGCTGCTTCATCAAAGCACCTAAGCTTCCATTAGTGCATTCTGTTCATTTTACAACTTCTGTTGTGTAAAATAATGCGTCAGAGAGGGGGGTGCCTTTGTAGACTCATGCTAGTTTATTTTCACTGTGGATAGGTCATATTTTTGCGTGTCTTGGTTGTGTTATGTGCATGTACATCATGTCTGTGTGTTTCAAATTTTGTGAAGTCTTTCATCAGTGTTGTGCTCTTATATTTTGTCATAGCTGCACTGACTTTAGGATCTTATGCCTTCATGCCATCAGAACATCTTGTTCGTAAAAAGCATCCTCTGAAATAGTTCCTTTTTGCAAGAATGCTGCAGGTATTGCTCTCAACTTTGCACTGCTATGGATTCAGCTGCTTTGTGGCTGAATAATTGCCTTGTAAGGTCTACAAATCCTCTCAAGTTGTTGTTTATCCTTGCATACAAGTATCTAGCTTCTGTGATGCCGTCCTAGCAGTTCAAAGTATGCACAACATATAGGACTACGTGCTTTCCGAGTGCTGTTTTAACTTGCATGGTGCATTCAGTCTGAGTAACAAGCTTTTCAAGCCTTCTTATGTGGTTAACCTGCAATGCTATGCTCCATGGCAGCTATGGGCAGTCTTTTGCTGTTAAGGCCTGCCATGCATGAGTGTTCAATAGGGGCAGTTCTTTCTCTGCGGTAGCAATGTAAACATAGATGTTAGCAATAGAGTACTGGTAGTACCTGCCTTGGATTGATCTCACAAAGCCTCTGTTCCTGTGAATCGTGTCCTCTGCTACATTCCGTGCACTGCGCAGAGTTCTTAAGCAGCAATACTCTATGAATCTGTTTATACTAGTGCCAAATACATGTGCTTTATATACACACTTTATCTTTACACGTTTTACACTTATGTTGTATTATTTTGCAACAAGATGTATGCAGTTTTATTTATATTATGCTAATGCAAACCTTTACTTACACTTTTACCTTTCAATTAATATAGCTTGGCATGATGTACTCTAATATAAATACATCTGTTTTTATCTTCTTGCTGCCTGTATAGAAGGAAAATAATAAACACATCTTATGTGTAGTGGAGTGCCTGATATATTATTTCACTCAAGATTCTTGCTGAGTTAATTGTTGGAAATGTGGAGTCATTTGCTTCAACCATTGGGGCATTTAACTCACTATCAACTACCAGTGATCCTCAAAGTCTGATTTCATTTACACTTTTCATTCATTTGCATCTTGAAAGTGAGCATTTTTTTTTTACTTGCCTACATAATACGCTGCCTACTTATATCACCATTGCAGTTGGTTGACAAAGTTTTTTAAAAACTTCTTTGAATGTAGATGCAAGTCTATCATGTCTTAGTACACAATTTCATCACCAACTATCTGTCACGAAGTGTGAAAAAGAAGAGATTTCTAGAGTGTAGCCTTGTTTCCTGCCTTGCTTGGAGAATACTATTGTTTAGGCTTGTGTGAATGTTCGAATGCTTCTAATATTCAGACGACTATTACAGTATTCGAATGCGCTTCGATTCGAATTAAAATTTTTGAAAATCTCAAAGTATTCGAAACGAACGAATAAATGTATATTAATCCGCATGTAACCCTCTGTAAAGGTGGTTTCACTGCAGTGGAGGGATGCTAAGCCATGAAAGCACTTATCCAAATATATATGTCAGCACGTAACTTCCTGTAAAGGTGGTTTCACTGCAGTGAAGGGGTGCTAAGCCGTGAAAACGCCTATCCAGGGGAAATCCACACTGCCGCGAAGTTCCACTCAAGGTTAAATGAACATATTACCCTCACATCGATTCATCATTTTTTCAGTTTAAAAGCTTGTTATACCGGCTTATATGTTCTAAGTATAGTAAACTTCAAGACGTAACATATTTTACAGATTATCACTTGCATTCTACCGAAAGTCAAATCCTGCTACTATTCAAAGTTGCTTCCACTTCCTTTGAACCAAATAGAATGGCATTTGCACAGGCCTTGTTTCAATTTTTAAAAGATATTGTGCAGGTTAGTTGGGTCATGACAAATATGCCCATTTCTCTTTATAATATGTGATATATACTATACGAATTCGATTAGAAATTATTCGAACCAAATCCCTATTCACTTCGAATTCACTTAAAACCTAAAATCCACTATTCGCACAAGCCTTCTATTGTTGGGTACGACTGAATAAGTCAGCAGGGCGCCCACCCAGATGGCCAAAGCATGGCAGTTGGTCGCTTCTGTGTCTAAAGAAATAGTCATACTGATGCACTGGGCAATGGTCACAAAGGGTGGGGTCACCGGCCATTTGACTCATGACATCACTCTGGAGTGTGTGCTCATTGGTGCAGACTTTTATGCATCTGCTTTTGAGGAGGAAATGCTGCTGACTTCTAAAGTTGTACCTGACTGTAACTGTTGGTGCCTCCCTTGCAAAAACTGATGTTACTACAAATTTAATCTAGGAAGCTGAACCATGGTTCTCAAAAATGAGCATATTAACTAAGCCGTCGTTTCTCAAAGTAGGTTCCGTGGAACCTAGGGGTTCCGCAAGCCATTGATCAATTTTTCCTGGTTCCGCATTCGCCAAGTCACTTAGATGGCGTACCTGAGGTTCAGTTGATCTACGGAACCTCCTTTACTCATGCCCATTTGTTAATGCAAGGAAAGTGAGTTAAATTGCGCGTCAGTGAATAAATATTTATATATCCCTGCTTTTCAATTGATTTTACATGAAAATAGCTTGAACTGATTGAAAAATGCTTGCATGAAAGCAGAGGGGAGGCGGGGTGAGGTTCCTAGGCACTTAATAGAGCTTAGCAGGGTTCTCCGGGACCAACATGTTTGAGAAACCCTGAACTAAGCTATGTGATGTCGCATGAGCGAGGGACAGTGGATTGAGGGGCCCATTTTTGTTGAGACAAAACCACATGAAGCCAACGTATACTGAAGTCGGGGAAAACATACAGGGTGATTTCTTGTTGGTAATTGATTTGTAGTAATTATAACAAATGTCAAAGTGGACGAAAAAGCAGCTTGCTGCAAATAGGGACCAAATGCACAGCCAATAGCCACTGATTATCATTGAACCATAGGGAACATGTCTAAATGGGTACCTGTATGTCGAATGTCTTGACTTAAGTGCACACTGACAAGTTGAACTGAAAGCCAGTGATCAAGTTTTGCTCTCTACATCTCTAACTGCTCGTAAAACTTAAAAGTGTATACAAGTTTCTGTGAATCCTGTCAACATGTACATGCCTTATCAAGCTTGTCTGGAATGGTTGAACAAGCAAGCTTATACTAGACATTTGACGTCCGGCAGTATCAGCCGGAGTCTAAATCGTTAGAGCATGGACAAAGCTGGTACTGTGCTGGCTGTGTCAGTGATGTGCTATGATCTTGCATGCGATGTGCTAATATGTTGTGCGCACATGCAAGTTTATGTCTAACAGGTTCAGGAACCACCTTTTTTTCCCAGCTGCAGCTCTGTCTTCAAGTAGGTGACATGCAGCCCTAAGCTTCATAAGGTTGTACATTCAAGCTGTTTATTCTTCTCCAACTGATCTCAGACTCAGCAGATGCTCACAGATGTACCTTCAAGTGGACTATCTGGTCAGGCTTGCATAATGCAATGTACCTTTGCTAGCAAAATTACTCTGTGCACCACATTTGAGCCTGCATTGTGAAAGAAATTCTATTTGTGGACCAAAGGTGCATGACAGTAAATATTTTGTATGTAGATTTCTTAAAAAAGTATCACAATTTTCTCCAAAATGAAGTCTGGATAGTTAAACTCATTTTTTTTGGGCCCGTTTCATATAGAATGACGATGATGATGATGAAAACTTTATTTGGGTCTAGAGAAGACGCAGGGGAGACCTCGATTCGATTCTGCTAAAGCCCTCGCTTCTGTGGTAGAAATTGCAGTGGGAGAAAATAATTACTTTTGTAACAATGTGTTAAATATTGCAGCACACTACATCATGGTGAGCAGGTGTTGTAGCACCTGAATTACTCAACTTTTTTTTTTTTTTGTAATGGAGCAAATGGTGCTTCGCAGGCCAAGTGTATCTCTAAATGCCAGGCCTGCGCAGAATGCGCAGCACAGACACAGCAAAAGCTGGAAGAGCGGCCTTTCTTTTGGACTTTGCATGTCATCAATTCATTCTAATTTAATGAGTTGTGCACAGCACAAAGTTTATTGACCAAACCAAAAACATTTTATTTGCAATGTTGTTGCAAGTTATAATACAAACGTGGCACACATGTACACAAGATATTAAGGAGCTCTCACAAAAATTTCACCTGCATAAGTTGCCTTATAAAAGAGAGCAACAAAAGAAACCTACTCTCAGGATAGCATTTCAAACAAGCTGTCACATTGAAGCAAACTGCTGACAATAAACTTGCAAAGAAATGCGAGGTGCACAGCAATGAGCAGGGTTGCGAGCAAGAAAAAACTGTTTGACAATGGCTCTGAAATGAAATCAATGATCTGACATCTGAGCTGGTCAGGTAGTCAAGTTTTGCCATAAGAAAAAGGAAGAATGCTGAGAAGAGGCTGTGGTTCAAAAGTATCGGACATTTCAGCTTCTGTAAGGGAAGCCTAGTTCACAAACACTCACGTAGAAACAGTGAGCTTAAATATGTTAGTGTTGGATATAAGCATCTTGAAGGCGGAAATATGTCGCCGTCACAGTTCAGTGTTTTTTCTGTAATCTGACTTGACGAATTTGGGATAGTGCCGTGATTTGCTAATTATTTCCTTGGCAATGATGGAAGCCTAGTCCCTAATCGTGACACTATGACAAAGTATGCATTATTGACAAAGATGTTTGGAAAGAACAGTGTCTCAGGTTCTTTGCTTTCGAGATCAGATGGTAACAATGGAAATTTTCCACCTGCCTTGGTCAAGTACTAAAACTCGCTTATTTCTACCAGTTAGTGTTTGTCAACAAAGCTTCCGTAGACAAACGAAGATGTGTAGTACTTATTAACAACAATACGTGGTCGAAGCTCTTTCTTGCGATGTAGGCAATGCCCCCTGTTCCGTGAACAAAGCACATCTGCATTTCAAAAGTATGGTTATGAGGCTGCTCCACATTTGCCTTCCTAAGTAACTAGGCTCCGAAAGGGCTCTCCACAGTCACATGAGAACAGCAATAAGTGTTCATAGGTGCATAAATGTCAGATGTTATAGGCATACTGAATACTGATGAAATGTTTTCGTAAAGGAGTGAAGAACCTTGCCCATGCCTATGTATTCAGGTGCTACATGTTAGCATTATATTATGTTAAAAAATGGAACATTGAAATAAAATGAATAGATACTATAATAGAGCAAATATGTACATTTCCTTGTGTACAAAGCGAACGCCAGATAATAAAGAAGTGACAGATTTAAGAGCCTCTAATAGCCATGGCCAGCAGTAGAATACATTTGGACATCGATTTTGTATATCGGAATGCTTGGAACTAGAGTATGACCAAATTTACTGAAATGGATACGTTGTTGTCTGACACAAGAAACAACAAATAGAAGTTGAAAACTAACTTGCAGCACCTCACTGTGCCTTGCAGAAGTCACACTGAACCAATAATTTCATAAAACCCTTATGTGAAAGCATAAATATGAAATGTTGTGTGTTCCATCAATGGGTGTGAAAATGTTGCTGGCAGTAGAATCGAGAACGGGCAATTAGAGGCATTTTCATACTCAGCGGATGTAACTATACAGAACTTCTTTGTGCATGGAGTAAAATAATAATACAAACTTGCATACAGTCAAAGGTGGGGGGAACTCTGATCGACACACACTGGGACAAGGTAAGTTCGGCTCACGGTCGAAACTCTGATTCTGAGCCCCTGTCCGAATCCTGGTCTATTTCCTCTTCTTCCGCGTGGTCATCATCTTCACGCTGCCGCTTTCTTCCCCGGTATTGACGTCCTGGTGCTCTCGCCACAGGCTGCTCAGCTTCGCCATGGACAAGGCTGGTGCGGTAAAGGAGCAGCGGCTGCCAGTCATCAGCTCGTGAAGCAGGCAGTTTGGCTTGGACGTGTCTGTCCAAGTACTGAAGTACGACCTTCTTGTCCAGCTTCATCAACTTGTTTGTGAATTCACACAGAAGCTCCAGGAAAGGAAGGTTTGGCGGTGGGCCCAGGGGGTTGAGCGGATTCTCAAATGGCGTGCATGCGAAAATGATGCCTTCACGATGAAGGGCTGCGACCGAGTCTCGGTTCTTGACCTGGTCAAGGCCAAAGGACAAGGCAAACCGCTTGGCCAGTTCCTTGATGGCTACGAAATTTTCATCTTGACGGGATATGTTTCCCAGCTGGTCTCGCTCCAGGGCGCTGAAGAGAGACGTGAGCGACTGTACCATGGTGCGCGCACAATTGACCTTATTGATCTCGCGAGCTTTCCCCAGAGTTGCTTTGATAATGTCCCCGTAATCATTGTAGAATCGAACGTAGTGCTTGAAGACGTCTGCCGCTGGGCGCACACTGATGACGTTGTACACGACGAGCTTGCAGAAGGAGGCCAAGAAGTTGCGGCGCTTATGTAGTTCTTCAATCTTGCGGTGTTCATCTTGCTCATCTTCGGCGGCTGAGTCGTCTTCCACGAAAACATTGTGCTGGATGAAGTCACCAAGGTTTGCCTGCAGGGCACGATCAGGTTCATAGACTAGAGCATTGAAGGGCTCGCTGTCGCCCAGTTGCCGGCAGAAGATCATGAGCAGGTCACAAATGCTCACAAAAGCCTCTTCTTGCAGTGCTCCAGTGCAATGCCGAAGCATATACACCATGGTGTCCATGAACTCGCGGAGACGGTTTCTCAAGGCGTGCACGTGTGCCATCTGAATGTTGCCTTCATCCAGCACCGCCAGGTCCCACATGATACCCGATGAGCAGCATGAAATTGCATGCTTGACACCTTCCAGAGACAAGCTTCGCTCTCCTGCGCCCTTCACCCAATAGTCAAAAATTCCATCCCAGATGGTCCAGGGACCCAAGTTGTGGCAACCGTAGAAGATTGACACTTTCTTGAGTGCCGACTGCACCGCATAGATGTCGTCGTCATCGGCGTCTTCCCCAGCTTCAGCATAAGCAGACAGGGCCTGCTTGTATCGGCCCACAAGAGAATCAATCAGTGTTCCCCTTGACACAGCACAGCGTGAATGAACAGCTAACTCTTCACTACACAGAGCCTCGTAGGTTCTGGCACATGTTTCGAGCACTTCCGTGTTGTCATGACGCTCGACAATCTCTTGTATAAGTTTTAGCAGCGAGTCGAGAGACTTCTCTTGCCGACTGGATGTGTAGATCTCCAGGTCAAAATACTGAGGAAGCACCATCAGGTTAGCAATTTTTTCCTGGTCCGCGATGTACTTGCTGAGGAGGCTTGGCAGTGCCTGTATGAAGTGCTCAGTCAGCTTGACACGGTCATCAGCTACCTGCTTCATCTCCTTGTTCGACATCTGCTTGCGATTGGGTCCTCTTCCAACTGGTGGCTCACCCGTGGCAGCTTGTTTGGTGCAGCAGACCATAATCTCAATGAGGGAGGTTTCTTGTCGATCATCCAGCTGCTCTTCATCTGGCCCCGGCTCTTCAAGGAGAAGGTCAGTCATGCATTCCCAATCTTTCATCATTGGGTTGCTGTCGATGAGACTGTCCACAAGGTAGGCACCATGCTCGTGCAGTTCACTCTCAATAAAAAACTGCACCAAGTCACGGATGAGCGGCGTGTTCACCGAACGTTTCTTGCCACGACGCGTGCGCAAACCTTGGACTGCTGCTTCGTCAGGCTGGAAGAGCCTCTCATTGAGGAACTCTCCAGCAGCTTGAGCAACAGCTCTGTGTGAGCTGTAGACAAGTTCGTAGACATGCTCACAGTCCTTATCAGTCAGGATCTCCCTGTGAAACTTGTGGATGCTAATGACAAGCTTGACAGCGTGGACAGCTACTTCATACTCCTTGTCCAAAGTCATGGCAACTATGCGGTCCTTGAACTTGTTGGTAAAGAGCTCCATCTTACTTGTTAGCTCCTCAGATGAATATAGCGGAAGCAGCGCTTGCAGGCACCGCAGTCGTACATCTCCCACTTTGTCGTGTAGGGTCCAGCCTAGGTACTTGAGGTAACTGTCATCGAGAAAGTGCTGGTGAAACCGCTTCATCCACTGGCCAATTTCCAGCATGCAAATGGAGCGAACTTCAGGAAGTGTGTCACGGTAGCGGTGGACAAACACACTTTTGAACATGTAGGTGAGCATGTTCTTGATTTCTTCCATGTTTTCCTCCAGGTCCTGTCGCTTGGTCATGAGCAATTCAAGGCGTTCAGTTGCACGCTTGTCCTTGTTCTTCTGCCGCTCGGCCTCGTACTGACGTTGGGTGTTGTCTAAGCTGATGCTCAAGTTGAGCGCAACATCAACAAGTGCTGTCATCAGCTTCATTGCAGCCAATGTGGATGTGTGCCGGAAAGCACGAACCTGCATGAAAGCAAGTTTTCACCAGATGAGGTTACAATGAAATTGTAACGTAGCTGCGCTGAGCGAAATGTACAAACAAATGACGGAACAAGAGGACAGGACGGTTGGTGCGCATGTTCTCTTGTTCCGTCATTTGTTTGTACATTTCGCTCAGCGCAGCTACGTTACAATGCCGCACCAACTAGCCCAAATTGAAGCTTTGCTTACAATGAAACCCTAAAATACCAATGCAAAAGGAGAATGAAATGCTTTTTTGTGTAAAACCAACAAGATGCAGTTACTTCACTCAAACATCAGGTTAAGGTAGCCCAGTATTAATGACAGCATTCTCAAAAACAACAAAAAAAATCAATAAACATAATTCTCGTTTCATACGATTTTCCTGTTAATAACGTTCGCAAGAAATAACTGCTAATTCATAAGTTTACGCTGCGTTTGTTTACATTTCAAAACCAAATTAACATTATAATGTTCTCTATTTAACTTGGGCATGTTTCCTTTATTCAGAGCTTGAGTGTGCCGCTTCGGGATAACGTGCGGACGGGTGGAGATCTGTGTGTCAAACCCACCTGTGAATCCGACAATCCGGTGAGTATGGAGATCACGTTGTCCATCAAGAACTGATCGTAGATGATGCTGTACTGGCACTGGCGTACCAGAATTTGCACGAACTCGCAGAATGTCTGTCGGAACTTCTTCCACTGGGGGGCCCGTCATAATGAGCGGGTAGTCACCGCTCTCTTCGTCAAACTCTTCTGTCATTTTCCTAATGATCTGGTTGTGCTCCATGGTGACCTGCATCTGAGGTGTGATGCGGCCCTTGCATCCAGAGCAGTGAAAGAAGAAAGTCATCAGGTCCAGCAGGGCGGCATCTCTGTCTTGCTTGTAGGACTCTATCCAGTCGTCGACTACGGCAGTGAGGGAGTGGCGACCAAGCCGGACCACATCGTAAAGAGTGCCCGGGTCTTCGCTTGTTATGCTTTCCGACGCATTACGTCCTCCCTCCACGGCCTCTGCCACCACCGCGGCCGCGTCCTCTTCCACGGCCGCCTTCACCTACACGACGTCGCTTGCCGCGGGACCTGGTGCCGAACTCGACTTCCGAAGAGTTATCGTTCGACTCATTGAGCCCGTCGTCTAACTCTGAGAAGAAGTCGTCCGGGTCTAAACCCGAGTGGTCGGTGCCATCGTCCTCACTTTGTCGCGTGCGCTTCCGCCCGGCGATGGCGTTGCGGAGAATCATTGCCACCGATTTTGAGCTGCCTCCTTGAAGTGACGGGTCGTCGCCTTCCCAACCAACACCGTTACACACGAGCTTCGAAGGGACACATCAGCTAAAGTACGATCGCTAAAGTATTTTCGGCGCGAACATCCGCCATCAGGCGTCTTTACCCGTGTTGTCGATGTCAATTCAACATCGCAGTCAGTAAGGCGAAACTCTAACCTCCAGCGTTAACTCGTTCAGCAGCGCACCATAAAAAGCTACTATACTGTTTTCTTGCAGTAACATTAAGCTGAATCCTTTTGTGATTCGGTACAAAATGATAACGATGTCGATTTTATTAAGTGCGCCACATGGGGCAGCAGGGGGGCAAGGAGCAAGCAGGCCAGCGAGCCGCAGCGAATGAATGACGCGCGCACTGCGACTTGCGGTGACTGTGCGCTCACACTTGACTCTGGTCTCTAAAGGCAACGTTCCACGGAGTCGCACCGTGAGTAAAACGCATTAGAGTATTCTTATTTTTCTAATCGCGCCAACCACTGACTTCGTGCTAACCGAAAGCACGCGGTGCTCGTTTGGTGCCCTCGATTCGCGCGAAGAACTCATTCCTTTCGTGTTGGCTTCTATTAACGCTATCACCGAGACATGGTTCGTTGTACCCATTACGAGTTCCCGCGCATGTGATTTCGACTCGTTCCCTTTGTTGCTGACTGTAATTAGATGCCTGTCGCGCAGAGAAACGAAACGTGCGCACGCAGCCACGTGCATGCAACGAACGTTTCCACAGGCGGGAGCGCTCGTTTCTCAATTTTGCCGCGCTAATATAAGTTTGACGTGAACACCTACAGGCGTTCGTTCCTTGTGCCAGTGAAACCCGTCCCATCCCCAGCCTCCAGTCGCCGCGATGAAGTACATCCTGGTCACCGGCGGTGTCATTAGCGGCATCGGCAAAGGTGTCATCGCCAGCAGCGTGGGTACCATCCTCAAGTCGTGCGGCCTCCAAGTCACGTCCATAAAGATAGATCCGTACATAAACATCGATGCCGGAACCTTCTCACCGTACGAGCATGGTAAGTGGTCCCTTTCCGCGCCATCTTTATGGCGCCCTATTTTTCTGCGTGGCGTACGTTACATAAAAGTTTGATGTCTCGTAGGCGAGGTGTACGTTCTTGATGACGGCGGAGAAGTCGACCTAGATTTGGGAAACTACGAGCGCTTTCTGGACATCACGTTGCATAGAGATAACAACATAACGACGGGCAAGATCTATCAGCATGTCATCAACAAGGAACGAAAGGGAGACTACCTCGGCAAGACTGTGCAGGTAATTTTCGATAGTGATATACGTCATACTAGTGCTAGCTGAAACTGCCATAAAAACAGCTGTGGTATGAAACATATGTGGCCAATCATTCCTTGTATCACAGTGAATGTTAATAAAATTAGCTAAAACAGGTTTTTACATCAACAGTGAACACCATAAAATAAAGCATGATGTTGTGCATAGAAATAGGACAAGCAAACAGGTCATATTTAAGGCGTCAAATAAATAGCACAGTATACTTAAGCATAGCTGTAACTAGACTTGACCGGAGCATGTGAGCATATTTCTACAACCATTTCAGTCCTGAATTAACTCTTTTCAATGTAAGCAACTAGTTCTTACATTTTGAGATGCGCATGATCGTGGTAGTCCAAAAAAAAAAAACTCTTTGCTCACACTTTTCAGTGAAGAGTAATTAATGTGCCAATTAATTTAATAAATAATTATTATTTCATAATAATTCCATAATTTTTACTTCATTTATTACTTAAAATGTTATTTAGATAGGATAGCATAATGTCCAATAGCCAAAATTCAAATTTCCGGCACAGAATTAAAATAAATGCCCTATCTCTGCACGGTGAAAGAAGACGCTGCCTCAGCGAAATGCATGAACAGCACGACCGCTTCTGTAATTTCTTCGTTCAGACGTGACCTCGCTTTATTGTGTGTACCATGTTGACACCACATGTAAGGCAGATGCTAAATACGGGCTCTTGAGGAAGAACAACGCTTTATCTTTACCAGATGCTTGCTAACTGACCTACATAATTTATGATTCCAATTGGAATCACTGGGACTGAAAGGGTTAAAAGGAAAGTGTTGCATGTTTGAGATCAGTCAGTCTAAGGACTGATAGTGCAGCATTATCACTGCAACAAGAAGGGTGTTTGATAGAGAAACGAAAGTGCATTTAGGCTGTGCTTAACTGTCCGCATTATACATTGTATAAATCAGCTTTTGATTAAAAACAACATAATGTGATTCACTTAGGCATCCTAAGCTTGTTCTCGTAGTGTAGCACGTCTGCTTCACCGATATATTATGTGGCATCTGCCCAGTGCTATTCATTTCAAATAGGTATATGCATGGTGCACAGTTTGTAGCACTGTCTGTGCCTGTGGAGAAAGCAGTACAACTAATGTGCTTGAATGAAAGTAATTTTTGACAACATACAACTGGCAGTGGACAGGTGTGATGTGCCCTTTGTGTGGTTGTGTTTAAAGATTGCGATGTGAAAAAGCTATAACAAATAATGAACTTTTCCCAGGTTGTTCCCCACATCACAGATGCCATTCAGGAGTGGGTTCAGAAAGTAGCACTTATTCCTGTCAATGACTCAAACCAGACGCCAGAAGTTTGCATCATTGAGGTAATGTACGACTATGCAATACTCTGCTTTTGCAGGATAAACGTTAAAGTGCCTGCATTTTCTTGCAGCTCGGAGGGACCATAGGTGATATCGAAGGAATGCCCTTCGTAGAGGCTTTTCGACAGTTTCAATTTCGCGTCAAAAGAGAGAACTTCTGCTGCGTCCATGTCAGCTTAGTGCCTCAGGTAAGAGAAAAAGCTTCAAGTATTCACAAAGTGGTTGTGTAGGTAAAATTAGTTTTGTCTACACATTTGTATAATTCTGAAAAGTGTGCTGCCGCGGTGGCCTAGTGGTTACTGTGCTTGGCTACTAACCCGAAAGTTGCAGGTTCGATCCCGGCCGTGGTGGTCGCATTTCGATGAAGGTGAAGTGCTAGAGGCCCATGTACTGTGTGGTGTCAGTGCACATAAAAGAATTCCAGGAGGTTGAAATTGTCTGGAGACCTCCACTTCAGTGTCTCCCATAGCCTGAGTCACTCTGGGGAGTTAAACCCCCCTTAAAGCAACCAATCTAAAACATGGCAGTCTTTTCATTTAAGAAAAACTGTGGATGCAGATAATGGCCTCAATAAGGCATGGTCTTGTCTGCTTGGTCTGTTGATTGCATCTCCTCACTTGTGCATCGTGCAAGCATAGCTGGATAGATTGACAGCAAACTTGGCAGTCTCATAGGTATTACCCTAGTCTACAAGCCAAATTTCTTTCATTTTGGACCTAAGACAGAAGCAGAGGTATTGTGCATGAAGCCCTTTATCCGGTTTGGTGTGGGTGCAAGGTGGAATGAGTGAGATGGCTGTTATGAAGAGTTGCATAATTTCGCCTTTAATCCAGCCTCTCATATGCGCTTTATCCAAGGAACCAAATCTTAAGTGCAATATTTTTGTACTTTGTGTGGAAAAATGCTCCAACAAATGCGCATATCATAGACCATATGACGTGTGAAACAGGCTGACACTTTCGCCAGCTGTCAACATGTACCATTTGTGCAAATAGGGGCTTGCGAAGTAGGTGGCAACACTTCAGTGATGTGATAGCTGAGCCACTTGTGCCAAGAGGTGAAACCTGCTACATCTTGCAAAAATTTCATTATTTGCGCAATGACGTCATTTTCGCGTTCTTTCAGTGTGAAACATGACGGCAGGCGCTCGAAAGCCATAGGTCACCACTGTAGTTTCGAGTGGTTGTCGCAGTAGACAGGAAAGTGCTATGTAGTTGAAGTAGTTGCTAGGTGCAAGCCTTCCAAACAATTTCAACTCGCCCATATTGCGAAACTTGCTGCGTTAGATTTCAACTCGTCCATACTGCGAAACTTACTGCATTCTATTGCTGCTAGACCATACTGTGAGATAACATTACTGAGTTCAATAAAATAGTTTCTAACTGTTGTGGATACGGTCAGAGAAAAGTAATAATGACCTAGTTGTTCTTGGACGGCAGTCTTACTTGACTGACTGTATTGATTACAGTAATTCAGTACGTGTATATAGAACTGACCTGTTTATTTATTTATTTTTTTTGTATTAATTTGTAGTGTTATTTGTTCTAGTTTACTTCTAAAATATTTCATCCAAGGTGCTTAAATTTTAATGTTATACAAAAGGACAGATTTTACCAACAATACCACGTGCTATACAGTGACTGTTACTTCGCTGAGAAGGCATGGTGTCCCAGTATTCCAGGCATATCTCAGCTGGGCTTCTCGACCTCGGCAACTGTACATGTCAAACAGCTTGTCAAATGTAAATACATACTCCCCCCATCACCCTAAATTTTGTGGAGCACACATTAAATAACGGGAAGGAAAGGACCAGTTACTAAACCCTGTTTTTTATGAAACGCTCATTAACCGGACCCTTATGATTCTGTACATAAAGCACAACAGCAGACACATCACACAATGAAGGACTAGGTTGTACTAAAAGCACTAATGTAATCAGACATTTTTTTTTTGGAAAGTAAATAGAATGCATGAAAAATTTAGACAGATTGTGCTTCCAGTATTGTAACTAAAGCATCAGGGGAAAGCCAGAGTCATTTACGAAATACCAAGTGAATTCCTGGGAAGTGTTAGGTAGCTTGAGCTGACTTGGGGATGTCTGCAGAAAAGCAAAGAGCAGTGGCCATATTTCACGTGAAGGAGTGCTCCAAGTGAACATCCATGCCTGCATGCATGCACAAATGGATTTTTTTTACATGTGATGCAACAGCTCTGGCTTAGAGACAAATGTTTGCGGCCGAAAATGTGTGGCAATTAACTGCTCCAAATGGTTGTTATGCTGCTCCAAAGTTGCTCGAGAAGCTGCATCAAAATGGCTTTGGTGCATCACATCACTGCACTTTCAACATGTTTCGTTATCCCGGCTGCGGCAGCGGCATTTTCGATGGAGGTGAAAATGCTTGAGGCCCATGTACTTATATTTAGGTGCACCGTTAAAGAACCCCAGGTGGTCGAAAATTTCCAGAGCCCTCCACTACGGCGTCCCTCATAATTATATCATGGTTTTGGGACGTTAACTCCCAATAATTAATTTTCTACATGTTTCGTTGTCGTTCTTGCCCTACCCCCTCACAGAGCATGCTCACGTTTGTGTATGGTAACTGCTGTTTGTGTCTTTTCTCAAGCATTCACAACTATGTTCTGTTTGAAATGTGATACTATGAAAGGAAACAGTGGGGCTCACACAAACTCCAAAAACAGTGGGTTACATCTGTTGGTTGCATATAAGTTAAAGTGACTACATGTTCTCTTTGCAGCCTAAGAGCACCGGTGAGCACAAGACAAAGCCGACGCAGGCTAGCGTCCGTGAATTGCGAGGCTTGGGTCTATCCCCAGATTTGGTAATCAGCATTTATAGCTTTCCTTTGCTTTTAGATTTATAGTTTAGAAAGCAATCATTTGAAACTTAATTTTAGCAGCCAAGTCTCATATATGTGAGTTGGGATACCAGTGTTATTGCAGTAAGGGAGCCCTTTTTTGTAGTTGGTTCAACGGAAGGCTGAGTTGTTTGTTAACTTGTGCTCTGTCCATTTTGGCTAAATTGTGAAAGTTTTGAAGTGTGATGTGGGCTGGACAGAGGTTTATTAAGGCAAGGTTCTAGCAAAGGCACTAATGAGGGCTCTGTAATAGAATGGCTAGGCCAACCATTAAAAGCTCTAACACTTTAAATGTAGCCAACCTAATTTTCAGGATTTGCAAATGTCCTTATTTAAAATGGGTAGTGAGTTGAGCAAAGTTAGCTTGTGTTACCTTTAAAATTGTTAAAAGTAGTGTGGGAGGGAAACTTATTCACGGGAAACCCCCCATTCGCTGTTCTCCATACCACCTAGGGTGGGCAGCGTTCTGACATGTAATCCGCTTGTTGCAGATTGTTTGCCGCAGTGAAAATGAGATTACGAAAGCTGTCAAGGATAAGATTTCCAACTTTTGCCATGTTGAGCCACGACAGGTCCTCTGCATGCATGATGTGCCTAGCATCTACCATGTGCCCATCTTCATGGAGGAACAAGGCATTGTCGAGCTTTTCGCAGAACGCCTTCACCTTCAGGTGAGATGACAATCTAACTGGTGCTACCTTAAAACAAACTGTGTACAGGTTAGCGAGGGGACTTTTGGGAGTTGCACTTCTGTTACACTCATTTTGTTGTTTGCACACAGTATTCTTGTTTCACTGTTTCAGGGTGCTCTTAGAAAGACACGACAGATAAATTTAAGTTGAGATGTTAGCCTATATTACTATTCCACAATAACAAAAAAGAAGCCTTTTTTGTATTGTGACAAAAAGCTTGATAAGTGAGAAAGGGCACAAAGACAAATATGGGCAGTGATGGCGGTGCCAGGGTAGAGTGACCACAAGACATCGCCAGCTACCTGTCAGCAACTGAGTGGCATCTTTCCAGGACGCCACTTGTCACCACTGTGCTGTCTATGCACTGGCTCAACATGTGGTCAGTCCTGACATGTTCCTGCACCAGTCGGCTGTGATCCTGCAAATTTCGATCGTACCTGCTTGAGCTTGGTCTATTTTTCATTAGCAAAAGTAGGCTACATTGTATTCTAAATGAGTTGCAAACTGCACATATACTAGTAAGCGTCAAAAACTTTTACAATACGATAAAGTTCTGAATTCGAGAAAATCTTTCAAAATGTGTTGCCGTTGTGACCTATTTGTACTGATGTTTCAGTGTTAAATTAACATAAGTAGAGTTGTGAACCAATATGTGATCTGTGTAATCTGGCTTATGCTTCTTTTAACATCACTTTAACAACTTACTGTGTGATTGTACGATTTCTATTGTGCACGCTTGCAATTATGTAAATCCAAGGCCTCTGATCTGTTCAAACAAGACCATTGTTAAGTGTTGTGCCATCACCAATAGTACCACTGAAGCTACAAATGGCACACTAGAGTGAATTCATAGGTTTGAGGCATAATTTAGATCTGTGAAAACAGGCATGCCAAACTCTTTTATTACCTTTTTTCCTTATTCATTGTTGTAGCATTGCCATTCATCTGCCTTAACAAGCTTCGCATTTACCACAACTGCCGTTCTGAGGACTTTTGTGCAGTAGATTCTTGGACTTTATGATTTCTGAACTTGTATGTATTCAAGAAGTGTGAATCCTTGCTTTTCATTCTGCATGGTCATGTATCTGGTGGGAAAGCACTTGGGAAGTTTCTCGGGGCTGCTTTAAGGCCAGTGATGTTTTTTTAAGCCAGTGTACAGCGCTGTTGTAAACAGTGGATATCAATGCAAATGTTTGCGGTAGTGATAAATTCTGGCGACTCCCCCTTTTTTCAGGCAAACTCAGTTTATCTTAACGCCAATAAGCTGAACAGTTTGAGGCCTTTGTTCAGCTTCAGATGTGTGAAATGAGGTACTGCCTAGTTAATCTTCTGATAAGAAACCAACCACGTCCGCACGGTTCTTAACTGTTTGTAGGAAGCCTGTTTGGGCTGTAGCCTTCACAGAATAAGTAATGCCCAGGGTTGTGCGAATATTTGAACTTTCGAATATTTTTCGTATGGTGTTTGCTGTTTGATTTGCACCATAACTTTACTATTCAAACTGCTTGAACTTTCGGAAGGTAAATATAAGTAAACGTCAGAAGTTTCGGACTCCCTGCAGACTGTGAAATTGTCCGAAAAATCTGGCAGTCCGAAAAAACGAATTCATGCTTTACTATTCCGCTGAAGCGGTTAAATCGCCATAGCCACGCTTAAAATGGCTTTAATGCTTCTTGGTAGACATATCGGCATTTTGGTGCGCGCCCAAGCTCGTGAATACATTCAGCACCTGCCACGAACCCCACTTAACAACATAAATTCACATCTCGTGATGAGTGCCGCTGATACCAACAAAGCGCGGAATAGATTACGGCTCTCTCGCATGGAGCGTTTGGAAACAATGATGCGGAACACAGACTGTGGCAGAAGAGCGGACGACTCGTCCGGCTTTCGGCGATTCGTGTGGGCACGTAAACGATCACCGATTCTCCGCCAATGCGCAGAATTTGCTGCTGCGTGAAGCTGATCTTTCCTAGTTGGGTGCAGTACATCAACACCCAAGCTGATGCTGTCAGTACCGGGGCACTTGCTGTACCGTACGCACCCATTTTGTAATGCCCACTCCGTTCTTGACCCCACACGGGCGCGGCGATGGCGAGCTGCTTACGTTTGTGAAGGCAACGTGTCTGTGCGGTGCACCTAGCAGTCTCGCTTCAATAGGCAGCATAAACGGCGGCGTGGCGTGTTTGTGCTGTGCATACCACTGCGCTAGGCTACATGCACTACTGAGCAGTTAGTTGAAGATGCTTATCAGAAGGGTTGTTGTTTAAGCCGTACTGGTGTGTTGGCCGCCAGCCGCCATCATGCCTCCGTGCATTTCCGCTCTTATCTGGCAGTGGCGTAGCCAGGGGGTGGCACACCGGGCCCGTGCCTCCCCCCCCCCTCCGAAATTTTTTTTCGCCATGGCATACAGAGCGAAAAATGGCCATTAGAAGGTGCTTCTCCCAAAATCAAGAAGGTGCCCCCCCCCCCCCCCCCCGAAAAAAATTTCTGGCTATGCCCCTTTTATCCGGTACTTATCCGTAAGACATCGCCACGCTGAGCTGTTACAATGGCCCCTTCAGATTTCTTTTTTTTTTTTTTAATATGCTTCACCGTATTACACTCTGGCACTGCGGCAAAACTGCCTTTCGGGCACAGCTACGGCCGCAAATGGATCGATGTGCGAAAGAGCTAGTTCGAACCGACGCGGCAGAGGTGAGGGCTTTAATTAACGCTGTTTTGGAGCTGAAATTTCGGCAAAAAGTGCTAAAAAGTCTGATGCCGAAGATATTCAGCGTTCGAAATTTCAGATTAGGAACTCTGACCTCAAAGGGAGCAGCCCTTGTCTGTCACATGAGTTGGGCCTCCACAGAAGTTGAAGGCGGAGGAGAGGTTGAGGAAATAGCATTTTTTTCCTTTCACGTCTAAAGTGTTGTCGGCACCACATTGGTTGCCCCAAATCATGTAGATAAGTGCAGTTTGGCCTCTGCATTTCCTTATTTTTGATAAAACAACTAAGGATCGCCAACATGATGAACCCGTATGGTGACGTGCTGTGTCAGAACACCTCCGCTGGAGTGCGGGCAGCTGCTTGGCTAACCGGAAGTCTAGGTTCTAGTTGGACCATTTGCAGCATCGACTGTCGATAACATCACAGATGCAACATGTTGACGTCGCTTACGTCACCAGGGAAGCCGGAAAGGCTTCCCTGGTGAGGAGAGGGGACTATTTCTTGGAATTTGTGGCGTGCCCGCGGCCTGTAGTGCTGTCACATGTGGCATCGTTGATTGTGACGGCATTCTGAACAGGATGCGCGTGTTTGGAAGAAATGTTTGAAAAAATATTGTAGGTGGTTTAGGGGCCCTTTAATATTCGAATTAACTTTTCACCCAAAATTTTTCTATTCGCACAGCTTTAGTAATGACTCACTAAGAAGGTATTAACAGTGAATAGAGGATGAGGAAAAGGGACAGAATAAGCAGAGGTAAAGAGCACAAACTTCCAACTAAGGAGTTTTATTTCTGTGAAAAAGTGCGTATATACAGTAGACTCCCGTTAAGACGAACTCGAAGGGACCACGGAAATTTGTTCGTCTTATCAGGAGTTCGGCTTATCAGAAGTGCCCCCTTAAAGAGACATGCTAACATTCCAAGTGCATCCAAATATGTTTCTTGAAAACACTGAATGGAGTAGGCTTGAAATTGGATGGAAATAACCAGAAAAAGCATTTATTTGGCTCAACTTGATAAAAACTATCCCTTCCAGCAGAGCATTTACACGAATCTAACGAGCACCCGATTTCGCGGGTTCATAATAATGCTCTTGAATGTATTGCTAACACATTTTAACAATAAGTCCGTAGCATGGCCCCATGTTGACGATTCGAAAACCATAAAAAAAGGGAGAGATAAGCACAATTTTCCTTCACAGAATGGGAAATTTATTCTCCTAGCAGTTCATTTTTTTCGGTGAGCCTGGTTTGCTGGCTCTAATATCACTTCTGCATAAGCCTCGATCGCGTGCCAACAAAGCCAATATACGCTGAGCTGCATAAGAAAGTGCTAGCTTTTCTTCGAGATCCGCATACTTTCCTGTTTTCGGCCCGTAATAACGTTTCCTGATCGACGTGCAGCTGAAGATCTCCGTTCGCGCTACTCACGGTCACGAGCCTCGGGCACACGAAAAAGATGCAACTCAGCTGTATTCGGTGTGCAAAATAACCATCCTTTGTCGTGAGCTTTCATAATGGAAATGACGCGTCACAATTTGCACTTTACTGGGAAAAGATACGACGCGCACAGGCCCTATGCGAAACAACGCGCACTGCACCCAACATGTGCTCGGTCGCCATTGTGGGAGGGCGATGACAATGCACCTGACCCCTCTGACGGGAGTGCTAACGTCCGCAAACGTGGTTTCGGTTTCGTATGCGATTGTAAGGCACAGGAAATTTTTGTTCTCGTTGTCGCTTTCGTTTGGCTTCCCCCCCCCCCCCCCCCCCCGTTTTCGCCTCTGTAAACAGCGGATGAGAAACCCTCGTAAGGGGCCCAAGGTTTTGTGTTCTGCTTTTCTCAGCTGAGCTCTAGCGGGGGGAACCAAAGAACGTGGGAGAATACAAAAGGACGCAAAGGCTTGGGTCCCCCCCGGCCATTGCGTCCCCAACTTTTTGTTGCTTTCTTTGCTGATAAAGCCGGCACTTTCCCCACCCACATGCTGGGGGTGAGCTGCCTCCTTTATGAGCTGGTATGCGCTGCCTTTCTTTTCCGCTTATCTCGCTCCCTCCCTCCGTGTCGCGATTCGCTTCGGGTCTTTGCGCCAGGAAGCGCTTTTTTTTTTTTCCTTTTTTTTTTTTTTTTTTTTTTGCTTTCTCCCGTTCGCCTGAAGCCCCACCAAGACTGCAATGTTCCTTGCGCAGAATCGCCAGCATTGTCGGTCACTGCGAAAGTTCGTCTTATCCGAAGAGACCTGTTCGGTGGTTCGTCTTAAGCGGATTTTTTTTGCATTGAGTCTATGGGAAACCAAACAAACGTTCCCATGTTGTTCGGCATAAGCGAGAATTCGTCTTAACCGAGTTCGTCTTAACGGGAGTTCACTGTACATGATGAGGGAAAGGGAATGAAATAAACAAGACGAAATTTGGCACATGGCTGGCACATCATGAGGCAAGTATCAAGCGTACAATCACATTTGCCCTAAGGTCCGGGAGTACAGTCAAATTCTTTATCCGATAGTGCAGTAGAGGGCACGCTCACACACTTCGCCCAGCTTATGTTAGTGGATGAAATGTGTTTTGATAATTTCACGCGATAACTTTAATGAATCCTTACCAACTCGCCCGAGCTTCATAGTTCTTACGAGTTATGACTGTTAGAAGTAAGGTCTACAATCGTGACCTTGAACAATATTCCAGTTTGGTTCCTTACGAATGAAGGTTTGTGTCGCTGCAGGTTCCTACTCCAAGACCTCGTCGTCTGATGTATAAATGGCGTGACCTTGCCCTCAAGACAGAACGGCTCAGGAGAGAGGTGACCATTGCACTTGTGGGAAAGTACATCAAGTTGCAGGATGCCTACTCCTCGGTTATCAAGGCTCTCCAACACGCTGCGCTTGCCTGCAACCACAGACTGATGATCATGGTGCGTGGTTATCCTCGTGAATTGCAATACTTGAGTTGCTCAGCTTACTGTCACGTTGTTCTCACGTTACGCTTACTGCAGTCATAAGCTCCACTGCTTATTGAACAGCCATAGCGCGCGAATAGATTTTCTCTTCCGTTTCTCCTTGTTTTCTGCCCTTCCCGTAGCAGAAGTTCGCTTTAACTCGTAATTGTTCCTGAAGCTTCTGATATCACCCATTTGTATAAAACATGCTTTTTCCCATTGGTAAAGTTAGTTTGCACTTTAATAGCCCTTTGTTGTCCCTTCCTTTATTTGTACGCAAGATGCAGGGAACTGTAAGCGTCGCATTACAGTAGCAGCCAGCATATTGTGCGCATGATAAAGTTTCCAGAGTTTTTATGTTAATTATTTCTGTGGTCTTCCATAGTACATAGATGCAGAAGAGCTGGAGCCTACTATGAAGGCTGAACACCCGGTCAAGTTTCATGCTGCCTGGCAGAACCTGTGTGTTGCAGAGTGAGTTGTCGAAGTTCGTCATGTTGGCTTAGTCATTTTGTAGAAATGGTACAAAACATGACACATAAGACCACATGGCAAAATATGCGACAATAATTTCAGAGAAATAATAACGTGGCACTTTGTGCAATCTTCAGGGCAGGTAAATACCTAGAAGTCTTGACCAGTGTATTCATTTTTTCCAAGATTAGGTTGACAGAAGGTTCTTGCATGTGCACGTGTGCCGTAGCTATGCGTTTCTTGCAGACAGCAGTTTCCCTTTAGCTTCTGTATCTTAACACCTGTGTGCAAACCCTGTTACAGCTCAATAGCATCAAAAACTAATGACAGTAGCCATCTTCAGATTTGTTGCACGCGTACAGAGAGGTGCTTCCGGTTTGATTACTGCTGCAAACTCATTTTTATGCACAAGAAGGGTTAAAAATAAGCTGGCATAATAATGTATTGTGGTGGGTTCACTTGCTTGTAAAATGAAAACGTACGGCAGTTTTACTTGTCCCCCCTCTCTCCCCCTCGTTTTGAATCGGCCGAATTTATAGGTACCCAGGTTGGCAGGTAGGCTTTCATGAACTTTGCTCCACCTTGCAGGCTTTTACAGTACTGATTTGCTGTACTAAGTTAGTACCAATGTTTCATCAGGCAGGTTTCCATGATTGCCAGATGTTGTATTCAGAATTTTCATTTCATTCTTGGGATATCTGTTTGAATGATGATGAAAGTGCCGCAACTGCACCAGTGATAATGTATTTGTTTTTGCATATCATATAGTCTGAGTCTTTGGGATGTTATACAGTAAAACCGCGGTGATACGAATCTCACGGGGTCACCAGAAATATTCGTATCATCCAAAATTCGTATCATCGGAAAATATGAAAAGTTAGCATGCAACGAAAAAAAAAGAAAAGCTTACTTTTTCATTTATCGTTTCTCAGTGCCGCAACAACGTCACGAACAGCTCTGAATGATTGCCAGTGATGTTTAAATTTAGACGTCAGTTATCATACTTGCACTCATAAATATACGGACCCGTGTGTGCGTGTGTAATTAATGAACCAGGTGTGTTATGACCTGTGACAGCTAGTAGCCCTTCCTAATCTTAGTACTCTTCCTTGTTGTTATTATTTTCTTTTCGTGGTGGTGTTGGAGATGTTTTTCGGAAGATTTACGGTCATGCCAGCACAACGGGAGAGTTGGCAGGTGCGCGCGTCCCCATCAATCGTGCATGTTGGCATTGTGAGGCCTAGATCCTTCACCAAGACCGTCCGCTTTCCTCTACAGTACACAGTACAGTGACAGTACAAAGGCAGAAGTACCCGCCGACGCATTAAAAAGAAAGAGTGCAACGTCAACGCGATTTGTAATCTAAATGCGAAGGCACACGAAGGTGCATTAAGTCCTTCAAGATTAGCTCTCACTATCTCGGAGGCTGTTGCAACGCGTCACTGAATGTTTATCCTGATAAACTGGCGGCGTGGAGCGCAAGCTCGCACTTGGGTTCCTGCGCCCATGTGTGCTTGTAGCGCGTTTCATGACAGCGTGGGCAGCTCCTGTTCGTACCTGTGCGGTAGCGTACGTTTGTATCAAACGTCATGGGGTGAAAATCTGTTTGCAACAACTGTACTCCATTACATTGCTGGCCTATGGGCCTTGGCCGGGACCAAAGAAAAATTCGTATGAGCCGTAATCGTATCACCAAAGTTTTACTGTAATTAGTTAGTTGCTGGAAGTTACGTGCATGTGCTTGGACTTTCTGCAGTGCTAGAAAAACTCTCTGAAATATCTGTATTGAGCTTTCGTTTCCTTCTGTTTATTTTTTTTTTTAACTTTCAGTGGCATCATTGTTCCCGGAGGCTTTGGAAGCAGAGGTGTGGAAGGAAAGATTGCTGCCATTGAATGGGCCCGAAAAAATAAAAAGCCATTTTTGGGTAAGAAAAGCAAAAAAGCGTGCTTCGAGTTTTGTGAAACATGGACATAGGGATTTTCAGGCTTATTAATTGTTCTTCCATTGATCGCGGACAAATCCGCCAGCAACCAGCAGAATCATCATCAAATCATGATCACAGGCCTGCAGTGATTGTATTAGACTAGGCTTGTGCGATTACTTGAGCACTTCAAATATTCGAACGAATATTACAGTATTCAAATTCGCTTCAACATGAATTTATATTACAGTCAACTGCCGATTTTTCGGACATGCTTGAAAATTCGGACGCTTTCGCGGCACCGTCACAAGCCCCATAGACGTCCATGTATAAGAATGTCTGAAATTTCGGACGTGGAAACTCTTCGACATCCGATTTTTCGGACTTTTTGCCCAAATTTCAGGTAGGAAACGGCATTATTTAAAGCCCCAACCTATGCCACATCTATCGTCTCGCAGGTTTGAACCAGCGCTTTCGCGAGTCGATCTGTTTGCGGCCGTAGCAGTGTCCGAAAGTCGGCTTTGCCGCAATGCTTAGGTGTTATGGGGTGAAGCAGATCAAAAATATGAAGGGGTTACAATCACGACGCAGTGCGGCGACGTCTTTACGGATAAACACTGGGAATGCATGGAGGCGTGATGGTGGCAGGGGGCAAACTCGCCAGTACGACTTAATCGCTAACAATTCTTTATGATAAGCATCTTCAGCTAACTGCTCGGTATTGCATGATGTCCAGCGCAGTTGTAAGCATACTGCACTCTTTTAATGGGCGACAACCCGAACGCGCCGTGCCGCCGTTCGTGTTGCCTCTTTGTGCGAGACTACTAAGTGCTCCGCACAGACGCGTTGCTTTGAGGAACGAAAGCCGCATCGCTGCGCCCGTGTGCGGTCAGGAACTGAGTGGGCATAACGAACACCTTCACGGCAAACGCGTGCCTACACTACGGCTAGCAAGTGCCCCGGCCGTGACGGAGTCTGCGTAGTTGGCGACGCGCTGCACACAACTAGGAACGATTGGCTGCACACGGCGGTGATTTTCGTTCAGTAGCGCATCGTTTAAGTGCGCACACGAATCGGGGAAAGTCGGACGATCCACTCTTCCGCCACAGCCTTTGTGTTTCGCGTCATCGTTCCCAAAGGCCCCATGTGAGAGAGCCGTAACTTAATCCGCGCTTTGCTGGTATCGGCACAATAGTTAAGCGGGGTACGCGGCACGTACCGAATGTATACACAAGAGCCTGGGCGCTCACCGAAATGCCTGATAAGTGTGTTGGGAGCCATTGAAGCTATTTCGGGTATGGGTGGCGATATGACCACTTGAGCGGAATTAAAAAGCACGAATTCGTTTTTTTCGGACTGCCCGATTTTTCGGACGATTTCGCGGTCCCTAGGGAGTCCGAAAAATCGGCAGTTGACTGTATTGGAAATTTTGAAGTACTGTATTAGAAATGAACGAATAAACATATACAAACAGCATTTAACCCCCTGCAAAGGTGGTTTCACTGCAGTGGAGGACTGCTATACCATGAATACACCTATCCAAGGGAAATCTTCACTGCTGCGAAACCCCACTTTAAGGTTGAACAAACATATTACCCTCACATAGATTCATAATTTTTTAGGTTTAAAAGCTTGTTATACCGGCTTATAGTATGCTCTAAGTATAGTACATTTTAAAACTTAACATATTTTACTGGTTATCACTTGCCTTCTACCGGAAGCCAAATCCTGCTACTATTCAAAGTTGCTTCTACTTCCTTTGAATCAAAAAGAATGACATTTGCACATGCCTTGTTTCAATTTTAAAAATATACTGGGCAGGTTAGTTGGGTCATGACAAATACGCAAATTTTTTGTTATAATATGTGATATACAGTGAAACCTCGGTGATACGAATCTCACGGGACCTCCAAAAATATTCGTATGATCCGAAATTCGTATCACCAGAAAGCATGGAAAATTAGCGTGCAACAAAAGAAAGCTGGCGTAAATTTTCATTCATTGTTTTTCAGGGCCACAGCAACGTCAGGAAGAACTATGAATGATTGCCAGTTAAGTTTTTAGATGCCGGCGATAATAAATATACGGACTGTACACGCGTGTTAAGGTAATTAATGAACAAGGTGTGTTGTGACGCGCGACAGCACTAGCCCCTTCGAAATTTTAGTATCCTGTTTCGCATGACACCGGAGTACTGCGGCGAAAGTAACGGAAGAAGAGCTTTGAAGCGACAGATCAAGGCCACAAAATTTCAGAACCACGGTCCTATGTTATGATTTTGTTATCACGGAGGTGTTAGGGATTTTTTTTGGGGGGGGAAGGGGGGGGGGGGAGGGGGTGGAGGGGGTGATTTACAGCCGTGCCCGCACAAGTGCGAGCTCAACAGTCGCGCATGTTGACGTTGTGAGGCCTGACTCCTTCGCCAAGACTGTCCTCGCCTTCTTTCGGTCCTCGTCTACCTTTCATAGGATGTCTGATGCACGAAGCAGGCACGTCTAAACACAGTACATCAACCGCAGCCCGCGTTGACGCGTTAGAAAAAAAAAGCATGGCGCCAATGCCCTCTGCAATCATAACGCGAAGGCACACGGATGCATATTAGAGCCTCAAAGATTCGTGCACAAAATCTCCGAGGCTGTGTACACCTTGATTCTGACGACTTGGCGGTGCGGCGCGTCTTCCGCGATAGCGTAGACAGCACCTCTTCGTACCTGGGCGGTAGCGTACGTTCATATCAAACGGCGCAGGGTGAAAATTGGTTCGCAACAACCGTACTCCATTACATTGCAGGCCAATGGGCCTTGGCCAGGACCAAAGAAAAATTCGTATCACCCCGAAATTCGTATGAGCTGTGATCGTATCACGGAGGTTTCACTGTATTCTAGGGGTGTGCGAATATCAAAATTTTCGAATACGAATCGAATACGAATACATAGCTTCGAATACGAATCGAATATCGAATAATCAAGAGACGCGATTTTTTCGACCCGTAATCTTTTACTTTACCATATATTTATGTTGAAAACGGTTCACTTGTTTAGTGCACAAAAAGATGTCACCATCTGGACCAGCTAGGAAGCATATGACTGTAACGGTTGAGCTTGTGACTGTGATGTCTTGGGTTGAATTCACGTGTTGAACAAACTTTTTCTGTCTTTGTTTTTATGTGGTAACACTTTAATAAAAAAAAAAATCTCTTGTAGCTGCCATGATTACTGAGTACGAGGCCGCTGGTTTGATACCTGCCATGACAGCCGTATTCTGATTAGGTGAAGTGTAACAGTTAACGCCCGTGTAAGTGATTATTAAAGCGCCCCAGGTGGTCACAATTCATCCTGGTTCCCACACTATCAGTTTTAGCTCGTACGACCAAAAGATTTTATCGTTTTCGTTTTAATTTTCGCCCCCTATTCTCACCGGTCGAGCGACGAAGGCAAACAGGAGTACTTAGGGCGTCTTTCGAATACACAGCGATACTCGTTATCTGGCTTGCTTTCGTTCCCTTTCTCGAGAAATGCGCGCTCGCCGTTTTCCGATCGAGTGCTCCGTCACGCCGATAGCCGCACGATCGTGACCAAGAAGTACCGGGCGCGCGGTGATAACGCGAAGACGGCACGCGAGATAGATGATTAGTGATGTGTGACAGAAAGACGCCCCAAATATGCCTTTTTGTTAACGGAGCCACAATGACACAACTCGCGGCGGCGAGGGCACTATTTTGCCGCATTGCGACCGCCTTCGGCGCGCTGGCTGCCGACGGCAGTGAACTGACGTTAAAAACACAGCGAGATCGCAGCAACGGTGTAACGGAAGATTGATTGCAGAAGACGCTGCCGCGAGAGTTTGATGCGCGTACGGCGGATTCCCAAAAGCGCTGTCGGGAACGCAGCGGTACTACGCATTAACTGCCTCAAATCTCCGTCCGTCGCCTTACGTGCGCCGCCGTTAGCAACAGAAAAATATATGTGATGACGCCATTGTAACGTTACCGAAAGTGCATGGCCTTTTCTTTGTTTGCCATTGCGCGAAAAAACACTTGAGCTTTTTCGCATGACCATGCGCTACCATCAAATCATTTCGGAACTATGTACTGTCGGCAGCAAAAGTTTGCGGGATCTGCAGCGCGTGGCCGAGCGGCGGAAAACTGCATTGCTGCGCCGCCTACCGTGACTCGGCGGGGTGTTGAGGCTATCGTCCGCGGCCTCGGCGATTGACAACGGCGCGTTTAGACAATGCGCCGTTGCTGGATCTGATCTCGGAAGCCGTGACAGATAACCTCGACACTATGCCGCGTCACGGCAGGCGGCGCAGCAATGCAGTTTTCCGCCGCTCCGCCAGGCGCTGGAAATCCCGCAAACTTTTGCGGCCGACAGTACATGCTGAAGTAGCGGCACAGCTGACGGACGACTCGTCAGGCTTTCTTCGACGCGTGCGCGTACGTTTGTACGGCGACCCATTAGCGAAAACTGGCGCAGCTACACATGAAACGCGTTACCTGCTGTATCGCACGTCGAGCTGAGCGTCCCCAGCTAGTTGCGTGCAGTGCGTCGCCTACTATCTCACTCCGTAGGCGCCGCTCGCTGTAACGTACGCGCGCATTAGCCCTTGCGTAGTGACATTTTTTTTTTTCTTCGTGCTCGCTCAGCACCGAACCGTGCAAAAGGTGCAATGAGTATTCTGTCAGGCCAATGCGGTCTCGGCTAGTTGCCTTCATTGCTACGAGCGATATGCACTTTATTGAGGCGGTTCCGCGCACAAGGGCGCGGCAGTGAACGGCGTGTTAGATACAAGTACGCTTACACGAGCGGTAACAGCGCTAAACCGCAAAGCCACACGTACCGCCGAGGAGGCAGTTCATGATTTAGATTCTTTAAGATTTTATCGTTGGTTTGTCGCGATGACGTCACGTCATCACGTTGCGATGACGTGATGACGGCTACCGACGTTCGTCGGTAGCCGTCATCACGCTCCCGTGTGTTTCCGTGCAGGCATCATTGCACTCGCGCTGAAGTCTTAGTAATCGCTGCATAATCTACTGTTGATGCGCTGTTACCGTAAAGGCGCAAAATCGGAAGTTCTTCATAGTAACATATGTGGCCGAATATTCATAAGGATCGAATATTCGAGTTAGTTCGAATATTCGAATTTTTCGAATATGTGTTTATCGAATCGAATACGAATATTACGAATGCAACATTCGACGAATATTCGAAACTTTCGAATATTCGCACACCCCTACTGTATTCTATTCGAATTAGATTAGAAATTATTATACCAAATCACTATTCGTGTCAGATTCGCTTTGAGCACAAGATTTACTATTCGCACAAGCCTATACAGTAGAACCTCGTTGATACGTTCCCGCTTAATACGATTTCCCGGCTCCTACGATCGCAATCGCGAAAATTAAATTAACCCGATTCGGATCGTATGATTAGGATCATACGTTTTCCCGGATCGTACGTTTATTTTCCGCGTTATTTCGGAAACGTATCAACGAGGTTCTACTGTATTATTAGACTCCTCTAAGGACTTTTTGATGCTCCTCTAGCATTGCTGCCGAATACTTAGTCAATAATAATATCTGGAGCTTTACGTCCCAAAACCACCATATGATTATGAGAGACGCCGTAGTGAAGGGCTCCGGAAATTTCGACCACCTGGGGTTCTTTAACGTGCACCCACATCTGGGCACACTGGCCTATAGCATTTGTGCCTCCATTGAAAATGTGTCCGCTGTGGCCAGGATTCAATCCTGCGACCTTTGGGTCAACAGTCGAGCACCATAACCACTAGACCACCATGGCGCGTGCCCAATGCTTAGTTGTAGTGCTAAATCTTTGATTCACCTATAAACCTTTCTAGCTTGCAGGTCAGTTTTTTCACACTGCACATTTCAGTTTTCAGCTCAGTTGCAGTTTATTACGAATTCGAGCTGTAGTTTGCAAGGTACAGCTAACAGTGACTGCAGTCCTTACACCAGGGGTCTCAAACACGCGGCCCGCGGGCCGCATGCGGCCCGCGAGGCTCTCGGTTGTGCCCGCGGCCCGCACATGACTATCTTCGCCCCCCCCATTGTATTTATTTCCTTAAGTATGTTTTATTTATTTATTATTGTATTTATTTTCTTTAAACGACTCATGCCTATGAGGTACATAGTCTTCGTGAGGCATCCCATGTGTTCACTTTGTTTTGAAACGTAACCCTGAAAGAAAAATTATATTTCTGAATCGGCACTGAGATTTGAGTCAATGTTGGAGATCAGTATCTCGACATAATTTTGGAATCCTGGCACAAAAACTTCTTCAGAAATGACTTGCATATGACATATGGGACAGTTTTCTTCCAAATGGCAACGTTTGCTCGCAAACTGTTCGACCCCCCCCCCCCCCCCCCCCTGCTTTTACCTTCTTCACTGCGCCGGCCCTTGAGGAACTAAATTGCGTGACTGCGGCCCGCTGGCTGAGGTGAGTTTGAGACCCCTGCCTTACACGGTCGTCGGGGTCTGCGTTTGCTTTTTTTTACTGCAGTTTTTAGCTGGCCAAGATATTTATTCTGCACCACCATTGACATGTTTTGCTAACAATTTAATGTGCTAAAGTTGTCATTGAAGTGTAATTTGTATTTAAAAAAAAAAGGGGGGGGGGGGGGTGCCATGGCCAGAGTTGATCTAGCACACTTAACATAGGCCCCTCTGTAAATCCTGGGCAGGCTGAGTTGAACACAGCATCATTGTTTTAATATAATATTTCACATATTTGCTTAATGCACTTGCATTTCACGCTTTCTTTTGCAGTTTCTTGGAAAATTTACTAGAGGGGTTCTATTGCATTTGCATGCCAGTGCTTTTATCAAACTATAGGGATTTATCTTTAATGTGTTACTGCCATCTACATGGATGGGATTGTCTAGAAATGCGATGTGATTCTCCACATATTGAATTCATGTAAATGCCGCTACTCTATCCTAATAATGTGACTATTGCCTGCAAAGCTGCTTTATACACTTAAACGAGCACTTACACAAAATTGTGAAGGTGAGATAAATTGTGGGATAGACTTGTGTGGACACACACACACATCATCTACGAAATATCAAGGGTAATATAGCCTAGAACATACTTAAAATCAATTTGAAAGTGCGTGTCACTGCACCACACACAAAATGCGCCTTTGGTTTCTGTGTAAACAACCAACCACCACCTGTGTCACAAGTTTGTGCTGGCTGTCGCGGTCCGTGTGAGTGCCCTCTACTTGCAGACCTTTTCAACAGAAAGAGGGGCAGGCTTGCGTGGGAGTATGAAGGCTGATGTCCTTGCCTCGGCAGGGCATTTTTGGGGGGGTCACACATTATTTACGTCTTGGAGGTAGCCTTCGTTGGAAAGAGTTGTCAAGGTGGTGCTCATGTGCATGCCGTTTTTTGTGATCACGTAGCCAGCTACGTTTACACGAAAACCACTCTGGGTCTCGTCTCACTCGGCGCTCTCTGAAACTGAAACTGCAACTGGGCGGCATAAAACCATCTCCATATAATTAACCGTCGTGCTTTCGAGCAAACGAGTATTGTGGCTGTGATAAGTGGGTCGTTGGCTACCTATTGCAACAGAAAAAACAAGATGCAAAATTTTTGTGTCAGTGCTCCTTTAAGCATCGCTGTATTATCCAACAATTGTTTGTATGGCCAGTCATTGAATTGGTTGAGTGCTTTGTTTTGAAACACTTCTGTGTTGCTTGTATAATGGGCTACTTATCAGCAAGTGTTCTATGCTTTCCCCACCACTTGGTAGCATGTTATATTTGATATCATTTGTGCAGGTGTGTGCCTTGGGCTGCAGTGTGCAGTGATCGAGTTCTCTCGTAACGTCCTAGGGTGGCAAGATGCTAACTCTGCCGAGATAGACTCCAAGACTTCACACCCTGTTGTAAGTTTTTGCTGCCACTCTCTTAATTTTTCAATATTTTCATGTGTTCTTTGTGTGTGCTACAGTTCTCTTGAGAATTCAGCGAAAATCAAATTTGCATAGGAGTCTTGCAGCTATGTCTGTGAAACATGTCAAACCATCCAGTGAGTCCCTTAGAAGTGTTTTTGCAATAGCAACAATTTCGCATGTTATTCATACCTCGTTGGAATGAAGTAACGTCGGACACGAAGACATCTTCAACATGTTTGAAGGTTCGGCAGTTAGGTCGAGGTTTTGATGCGCTACATGCCCAGAATGTCAAGGGTTTGTGTCGTACACACTTGGTTGGGTTGAAATCATTCACTATAAATGTAACCCTGATTACCGTATTTACTCGCATAATATGCGCACTTTTTTTCGCGATTTTGGAGCTCCGAAAAGGGGGTGCGCAAATTACATGGAGATTTCGCGAACGCATCCGAAATAATGTGCAGTAGTCCTAACGCGCGTGTTATATACATTAAAAAAAAAGAGAGAGAGAAAGTAAATTGGAGCACAAACGAAGTGTATTTGTTTATTTAACAGAATTAGCACGTAATTTAACCAACCAGATCTGGTCCTGCGTGGTCCAGTCGGAATCGCTGGTCGCGAGGTCCAATTGGGAATCGTCGCGGCCGCTGTCACCGCTCTCCCAAAGCGTGTCGTCCTCGGTTCCGTCGAGCACGTTTAAATGCCCCATTTTCTTGAAGCTCTTCTCGACAATGCCGGGAGAAACCAGGTCCCATGACACGGTGATACTGGAGGAGCTAAGCTTTCGTACATATAATTGAAAAGGTCTTCTTCAACGGCAGGAAACTTGTACTAGCAAGCGTGCACTCTTCTGCTTTCTCCCATACCGATTGTCACACGTTGAAGAACGCTGAAGTACTTGGCGGCGCCACAGTTCCCGTTTTCTTCAGCAAACTTCTTAACAGCGAGCTTTTGCTGCAAATATATAATTATTGCAAGGGAATATAAAAAGCACCACGGAACTGATGGTGAAACCTAAACTTCCGAAATCAACCAAGCGTGCGCTGCAGCGCGGACGCCGAGAACGAGGGGAACAGTGGGCACGACAGCCCTCGCACGCCTCCAATAGACCTCCGATGCAGAAAATTGTTCGTGCCGTGACGCGTAGTTCGGGGGAAGTCCTCGGAAGAAGGGACTTTGCACTCGCAGCCCGTTTTATTTATGACTGCGCTCGCCTGCTCAGCGAGTTGAGCGCCCGGCCGAAGCATCCACAGGTCCAAAGTCTCTTCATGCGCGTGCTGGCGAGTGGTCTCAGGCGGGTCGGGGAGCGCAAAATATGTGAATAAATATTTTTTTTTATTAAAGCTGGCAAATATTAGGGGTGGGCAAATTATGCGAGGGTGCAAATTATGCGAGTAAATACGGTACATGACTTTGAGGGGACCGTGCAAAACTGTATTATAATCAAAAAGTGAAGAATATAGACTATGGCGCTGAGTCTTATCCAACTAAATGGGTACGGACTGCTAGAATAAGCCTGCAGCACAAACCTGCTGGGAAGGTAGGCAGAGAAGGTAGGGTAATCTGCCATCCTCCAAGGATGGTAGATTAGATTATTTTAAAGGAGCACTGACATCAAATTTCAAAGTCGAGATAAGTCCTTCATTCGATTGCTCTGTATGCATAGGTCGTCTTGGCCAAATTTGAATGCCGTCCGTCGCATGGAAGTTATTTTATTTCGAGGGCAAACCAGGCAAACAGCGTATGAACGCTCAACGGAAAACTGGATGCCCTGCGACATAGACACTAGTGCAACGTGTGAGGTGTGATAGAACACGTGATAGAATCACACTTATGACGTACGCTAGTGATACGCTAGTAACAATGACGTCGACGGTCTGAGTGTGTTTATTGTGGCGCCGACGCCCGGCGTGGTCTCAGTAGTGGCTCTTCTTGCTGTGTTGATCTGTGCGTGCGGTACATCGTGTCGCATCGACTGATTTGTCGCGCGAGTGCGATCATTCGGAGCGACACAGTACGTGCCAGGATGTCGGGGATATCTCACCATTGAGCGTGGCCCAAGCGTGCGTCCGCAGGCAATTCCTCGTCGCTGCTCGGACCGGTGTCCATCGCGAATCGCGGCAATTCCCAATTCCAAGTCGTCGTCATCCTCGGTTGTCGATGGTACCACGACGACGGCGAGGACGACGATGTTGACGACAAAGACATGGCTGCACGTGTGCTCCTAGCAGACGAAATGTCAGCGATGTCAGCTGGACGTGACGTCACCTTTTTTTTGTGGCAGCGGGATCAGCTGGGGAGCGGCCCCGACGTGGCCGCGAGGTAGCTCTACCAGCACTACAATTTGGCGGGTTTTCCTCCCGTTTTGAATTGCGTTCGATACCGGATATATTAATCAACATTACTGGTACTTATTCGTCCCTCCGCTGCATTTTGAGTTGAGAATCGTTACTTGGGGATCGATAGCTACTCGCGGATGTAAAAAAATCCACATGCGTAAATTTGATGTCAGGGCTCCTTTAAAAACGACAGCCAACCATGTAACTGGAGAAGGTGTAAGTGAAGTTTTATTCATGACAAAGGATGTAGAATTGAGGTTCCACGGACTTCATACCTTTATATGTATCCTATGTATTCCTATGAGAAAGGCATTGTGGGGCATTGTTTTATGGTACCGACAGGGAGACAGGCAGACGAATTTGCTGAGGAAGTAGCCTAAGAACACTTCACATTAAAAAGCCTTTTGTGACTGAGCTATAGGCAAGCAGGTTTGATTGCTTTTGTTTGCTCACTCTTTGCAGATTATTGAAATGCCCGAGCACAATGTGGGCCAGATGGGAGGTACGATGCGTCTTGGCAAGCGAGAGACAATCTTCAACACCGAGGACTCTTTGTTGAGTAAGCAAATCAATATGACAGCATTACCGTACCCACTTGCTTCTAGCAGTTGTCCCTCAAAAAGTCACCGCAGTTGAACATACTTATAACAATCCCAGATATAACAATCTATTGGTTATAACAACCATATTTTGGTGCACTTACAACTTTTCTATGTTGCTCATTGAAACAGCACCCATATATACTGAACATTCTTTAAAGCGTCCTACTTTTACAACAAACACTTCTCAAAATGTCACGGTAAAAATATGGCGTTAACGAAGTTAAAAAAAAAAGATCAAAACGGGCTTTAAAACATGAGAGACGCAGTGTGCTGGTACGTGGACAGTGTCAGTTTAATCGCAACGAAGACATCCCAGATTGGCGAGCACTGTCCGCAGATTTCTTCCCAATTTTGAAGCTGGTGCTTTGTTATACTGTGGTTAGTGGAATTGCGGCGCCCTCAGAGTAAAAATAAATCCTTTGGTGACAATACTTTCATAGAAAGTCGAATTTCAATTTAATAAAGTTTGAAGTAATTCAATAAATTGCCGATTTTACTGACTTCATTATATAGAGGTTGAACTGTATTTTGTCTAATTGAATAATGAACCAACCTTCACACCTTTGAGTATCGGGCAGGAAATCAGTGAGAAAGCTGTTCGTTATACAAGGTGTTTTGACTATAATCAACTTCTTTTTCTTTCCCCCTTTTTACGCCATATTTAAAAAATCTTGATACTTCCATAGATAATCCATTATGCAATCTTGCTGAATGGAAATATTTTTTATGGGGATTGCAGGGAAGCTGTACCAGAATGCAGAGAAAATTGAAGAAAGGCATCGACACCGGTATGAGGTCAACCCTTCCCATGTCCCCGAGCTTGAGAAGGCTGGCCTGAAGTTTGTCGGCAAGGACACCTCAGGGAAGCGGATGGAAGTGATAGAACTGTCTGGTAAGTCAGCGCAGTGTGTGCTTTTCCTTCTGGGTGATCAATTACAGTCGATCCCGGATATATCAAACTTGAAGGGAATCGCAAAATACCGTATACAGTCGCCGACCGTTTATTCGGACATCCTCGCGGCACCGTCACTCGTCCCATTGAAGTAATGTAAATTCACGACCGAAAATTCAGACGCCCCACGGTGCGCCGTTCAATATTTCGGACTCCGGCTGCCTGATCGAGAGCGGCGTCGAACTCCATGACCAGCTGTCCGCGATGTTTACACACGTGTTTGCCAGCACTGAAAGGTTGCACTGTGTGTGGCTGGACATCATGCCAGTGTAAAAGCGCAGAAATTACAAATGCCGATCTCGGAGGCTATGTGTTTTGGTGACTCGTAATGGCCGTTTTCGACTTCAGACAGCCGATCCATTCACAGCCAAACAGCAAGCCAAGCCAAGCTATGCTCGGAGTCTGCTTGGTGTGACATTCAAAATGGCCGCGCGTATGGAACGGACCAAGGAAGGACGGAATCACGAGCTCTGCAGCACGAACTAGCCTGATGTCGTTCCCTTTTGGCGTTTGAAAGTTTGCTTGTCAGTTGTTTTGTGGCTAGGCCTAATCTACTGAAATGGCTACTACAGCTACGACGCCACCCATTCCATCCGCGCGGTCGGTACTAACGAAGAAACGAGGCAACCACAATACATTGGGAATGGCGAAAGAGGCCACAAGTATTCACCAATTCGAAGGCGGCCGACCTCAATACGATGTTATTTGGGAGCTTTCGCCGAGTTGAACGATGATGAGATCGTCTGCCGGGTCCCCGAATCAGCGTAGGTGAACAGCGACACCGATGAAGCGCAGGCCGTGGCAGCGCTACAACCTGCGGTTATGGCCAAACACTGGCTGAAATACAGCCCGACTCGGTCTTCTGTGATTCTGCTTGTGTGCAGACGTGCATTGACAAGCTTTTCCGGCCACTGGGCCAATAAAGGTGCTTTATTTCTGGTGCATCCTTTTATTCGGACTCGATTATTCGGACTTTTCGGCGGTTCCCGCCGAGTCCGAATAAACGGTCGGCGACTGTATACTCGCGTAATGAACGCACTTTTTTTCCCGAAAAATTGAAGCAAAGGTGGGGGGAGCGTTTATTATGCGGGGTAAATTTTACGAAAACTTTTCGGGATGAGCAAAAAATGCGGTAATGCAAAAAAAAAAAAAAGTTAGGTAGCTTAACGCACTTAACCTATGCGTACACTGTTTGGAAACAGCTTCTTTATTGCACTTCGCTCATCTTCGGTGGTTGATGGCGCTATCTTCTGCAAGCTGTCCCCGCGCACTCCATAAAAGCGTTTCGCGGCTTTCTTTTTTTCGCTATCTTTTCTTTAATCGCGACAGTGGTATCTGCTGTGATCTCGAGGGGCGGCCGGAAGCGTACGCTACGACGCACCGACGCACTTTGCAAACTCCGTGACTCTGTGGCAAACTGGCAAACTCGCACAAAGACGACGTTGACATTGCAGCAAGCTACCACCATTGCAGCAAGCTACCACAGAAGCATCTAAACAAACCGTCGATTACAATATTAACGATAAAATACGGCCGCTGCCTCGCTCTCCGCGTGAGATATGACTAAAAACGTAGCGTATGTCTTGCGTTCCTTGAAGTACGCATGGATAACAAGCATGAAGAGCAAATTGCAACCAAAGCGAGGATCAGGGGTGTCACCATGTTACGGGAATCGTCGCGCTCTTTCCTGGGTGACAAGCGAATTTTTCTGGTTTTCCAGAAAACTGCGACATGCCTGCAACGTCGACGGATCGCCCTTCGCGACAGAAAATCCTATCGCCTCGCTCGAAAATCGCGTGCATGTGGTTGGGCCTCAAAGTTTCGTATTTGCAGGAAGCGACCGTTGGTTGGCGCGAGCAGTAATAAAAAACGGAAAAGATCAACGGGCGAGGAGGCACCACTTTACGGTTCGTGGGACTGCTGTGGATGAATGTAGGGGGTGCGTTTATTACGCGGGAGAAAAAAAAAATCCAAATTTTGACAACTCAAGTTGGGGGTGCGTTTATTATGCGAGTGCGTTCATTACGCGAGTAAATACGGTAGTTCGCTGTATAGGTAATTCGAAATGCAAAACATGCGTATTTAAGGCTTTAATTAAAGCATTGCAGGCCTCAAAACAGTTTTCGTAAATCGTAACAAGTGTTAACATGACGATTCGCTCACATTATGCTAAAGAACAAGGGCACAACTTCTTTTCAAGTTACCGCACTTTATTTCATATGAAAATAGTCCGTAAACTTGTCTTGCTTCTTGCGCGATGTCCAGGTCATCAAGTCATCATCAATAACATTGAAGCTTGTGAGATACAGCAAAGACCGCTTATAACGTTAGTCGAGGGAGTCGCGAATGTACGCACTTTAAGTGGTACTGCACTATAAACAAAACAACCTTTTTCAAAGGCCGCAGTTACACGAAATTTGTTGAGCATGCAGTCTCGCATGTTCGAGAATCGAAGCATGTGATGCGTGGTGCTTACAACCATTTCAATTTCTGAATGTTAAAAAATTAACGTCCAAAGACCTGCGTTGCCAACGAAATGAACGAGAGTGGGGAGGGGGGGGAACCAGCAAAGGAAAGCACCATCGTGTAAATTCGCAGACTACCTTTCAGACTGCCTCGATTATGCGCATTACACAGAACCTATGTCGAATCACGACCGTGCCAGATTTCAAGTTTGATCGCCCGCGACCGCTACCAAAAAGCAACAAACGCTGATTAGGCCTAGCCTGCTGTTCAGCAAGTTGTCACGGGAAGTTTGTCCTAGACAACATAAAGATCGGGCGTCGAAAAGATCGCACTGAAGTACTGAACCATGGGCAGTGGGCGTGATACGAAGTTTGCGTTCACGGCCGGGAGATCAGCGACGACAAAGCTTGCCCAGCTTATGTAAGTCCATGCACTGGCAGCAAAGGCGAAAACTCGTCATAAAGCCATGAAACTTAAATTTACGGAAAAGGTAGCAAATGTGGGCTTGTGCGAATATTCGAACGAACAATAACGCACTCGAATTCACTTCGATTCAAACTTAAATTATTGGAAATTTCGAAGTATTCGAAACTTATTTTCGATATTCTAAATGAACGAATTGTTGTACTATTAGTCTACATGTAACTCCCGTAAAGATTGTTTCACTGTAGTGAAGGGGTGCTGTACCGTGAATACACCTTTACAGGGAAAATTCGCACTGCCGCAAAGTCTTACTTCATGGTCAGTGAACATATTACTCACATCGATTCTTCCTTTTTTAAATTTAAAAGCTAGTTATACCGACTTATATGCTGTATGTATAGTAAATTTTTAAAATGTAACATATTTTACAGGTTATCTCTTGCATTCCACCAAAAATCTAAATCCTGCTACTATTCAAAGTTGGTTCTACTTCCTTTGAACCAAAAAGAATGACATTTGCGCATGACTTGTTTCAATTTTAAAAATATATTGTGCAGGTTAGTTGGGTCATGACAAATATGCTCATTTTTCTTTATAATATGTCGTATATACTATTCCAATTCGATTCGAAATTATTCGAACCAAATTACTATTTGCTTTGAATTTTCTTTGAACCTAAAATTTATTATTTGCACAAGCCTAAGCAAATGAGATATCTGCAGCAAGCGCGATAACGATGATGCTTTCGCAAAGGAAGCTCAAAGCGCATTTGATGAGGATGCGATGGCACTTGTGATGCTGAGCACGCGTGGCCGGCAAGTGGTCAATGTAAACATTAAAAAAAAAATAGCGGAAGAGTAGTCTGGTTTAGCTACACAGTACGTTGCTTATCTCTATTTTCCTCTCAGATCTCTCGTCGGCTCTGGCACTTTAAGGGCGGAAGCATAAGCTTTTTTAATTTACTTTCAGTCTCCTTGGGTATGGAATTAAATCAATTCTTATTAGCTTAAATCTTGTCTTCAGTTGTTCATGCGAGCTGCGGTGTTTCATTAACATGCACTTTTTTTCATTCATCTGAGTTGTGCCGTAAAATTCCGAGCAAGAGCCATTCACAACAAGTCGAAGTTACCAGCAAAAGGGGGGGGGGGTGGGGGAATTACCGTATTGGCACCAAAATTCAAGATGGTAGTGGCAAATATTGCACCAGAAAAATACAAAAAACGAGTGCATGTGGACTTTCTCAGATGTCTTCTCGCTCTCCATCATGGCACAACACATTACAAGAATGGCCCACAACCATAACAAACGCGGTGGCAATGTAACCAAACTGCGGGAAGCGTGACACAAAAGCACCTCCGATGATGTGCCAACACAAAAGCGCTAAGCAACAAGCACCGAGCTCGGGGGCCTTACTTTAACTTACTACGTCGTCATTGGCGCCATTTTGGAATACAGATCTTGAAGGTCCATGTTTTTGCTCATGGGACCCTGAAAATCGTAATGGGTGTCTTGCACTAGGTGCGGGGTGCGATCATTATGCGGGGGAACAAATAATAAAATTTTGACAAGCAAATTTCACCCGCAGACGCTTACAGATTGGGCGGTTAAGCAGGATTGGATGGGATTCAAGCAGGTCCACTTTTACATGGACGCGTACATGATCGGTGTGCGGAGAAAGGGCCTGGGAGGGGGGAGGGGATGCGTGCTCACAGAATGGTGTGAAAAGGTGAAATTAGCACTGAAATTAGAGGGGGGCACCTGCACGGAAGTTTACAGTTGTCAAGTGCGGCTATCCGAGGCATCGCTTACCTCTTGTTGTCTCTTCGTTATTGCTTTGTAAGCTGTGATCTTTTAATCATGGGGACATATATTATTCATTTGTGGTAAGTGTGGTTGGTTCATCAGTATGGAATGTTAAGTAAAAACCATTGGAACTTTCTCTGTTTTTACGAAATAAAAAAATTCCAATTAACAGTGATGTTTGACCCTAGAAATTGCTCCAAAACTAACTTGCATTGCTCCAAAACACACCTTTTGATGGTCCAAATCTGCTCCGAAAACTCCCCTTCTACTGCTCCAAAGCTGCTCCAAAACAGCATTATTCCTGCTCCCTGAGCTGCTTCAAAAGACTGAAGCCCTGCTTCCACCCCTGCACTTATAGCCTTGTGCATCTGTCTGCATTGTTCATTTACCTTTTGCATTTCTTGTTTTGCAGATCACCCATATTTTGTGGGCGTCCAGTTCCACCCAGAGTACATCAGCCGGCCACTGAAGCCGTCCCCACCTTACATGGGGCTTGTCTTGGCCTCGTGTGGCCGCCTGAACGGATTCCTCCTCCGTGGGTGTCGCATGTCACCTCGGCAATTGAGTGATGTGAGCTCCTCATCTGAGGAGGAGGTGCATGAGTCTGTTCCTGTTTGTGTCGAAGAAGACGCAACTGGAGTGCCTGTTCGGGTATGGAAGTTTCCTGCTCTTGGTGCTTTGTCATTTTCATAGAAAGCTTGAAAAGTTGACTGTTTCAAAAAACATGTAAAAGTTTCAACTGGAGTAGCTCCCGAGGAACAATGGAAAGGTCAGACACCGTTAGTCACAAACCTAAAAAGTGAGATACCTCAGTGATGAGGTAGGAGCACTACATTTTCTGTGTGTTTTTTTCTCTCCTAAGGAAAGTGCAATGCAGATAAAATGGTAATTTGCATAAATGTCAGCGTTAGTGCACTTCAATATGCATTAATAGTCTAAATTATGAGAAGTTCCTCAAGATAATCGAGTAAACTAAAAACACACGTCTAGTGGCTGCTACACTTGTTTCCTACAGGCTTATGTTTCTGCAAGGGAACAAGCTTGAACATGTTCAGCCTATTCACTTTGACGATACTTTTACTGGACCTTTCAATGTGTTGCCTCCGTGTTGAGCCACAGAAGTGCCTTCAAGTTACATAACCTAGCTGAGTGAGAATGTAAAACTACGTTAAGCACATAGAGACCCAACATACAAAAAGATTCAGTAAGCTTGCCATTAATGTGGTCATTCTTTTAAACAAACAATACACTGCCCAACCTAGACAGTACTATTTGCCTGAAATTTTGCCTATTGCAGCTCACAGACAGAGCTGGGTCTGTTAGAGGCAGATTTATTTGCATTAATAATATGGAGTGATCTGTTACATCTGAAAGTATGTTGGATTTAGACCTGTTGTAATGGGTGTGGGCTATACACTATTTTCCGAAGGTGCTCATGCGCCGCCATCTTGGACTGATAATGTTGCACTTTCGTAGCCGTATGAAATAAACAAACAGTGCTACGGTGAACTCGGATGCATGAAACTGCTTGGGCTGGTACATTCAACGTTTCATGACCATGCTCATTTGAAATTACGACATAGAAAACCTGCAAAACGATCGCTTATCAGTCCAAGATGGCGGCGCCCATGAGTCGAAAATAAAATCGTGTATATATGAAGTGATTATACTGAGGACCACATTGTAGAGTATAAACAACTGGACTGACAAATCTTCAAAGTGAGTTTTGGACCGTGCGGTTGCTTACTAAGTGTTGAACGAAGTTTGCTCCATCACCTGTAAATATGATGCATAATAACTATGTTCTTTTATAAACCGCAGGTTTCTGGGCCTAGCCGGGAGTCGGTTAAGCACCACGACTTGCACCATGAATTACACCATGACTTGCACCACACAAGTCACCACGACTTGCACCACACAGGTCACCACGACTTGCATCACACAAGTCACCAAGGAGCACATAGTGGCACAATGACGCCGGGGTTTTCGCGGCGAAGATTACCGGTCTGTTGCGACGTGCAATGATGATCCCGACCCACCCAGTGACACCGAAGACCGCCTGTCATCACAACGCTGCAATGGTAAAATCCTGACAGCGGAAGAGGCCGACAAGGCTCATGACAGCAACTGCTTGAATGCCAAGCCTTCGAAAAGCGGTCAGCATGATTCGTAGGCATTTTGATGGTTGTTAGTGTTGCTGAATGGTGTCTAGTTACAGACACTGCTGCGTGCTATATATATGTATACATACACCATGTAGTCTCTTGCAATGGGAGCGTTTTTTTGTATTTAACTAATTTACCCTGCCTTTTATTTCTGTTATTCTTGGTGTACCGCCGATTGCATTTTTTAAAATATGTTACCTGTGAGATAAGCTCCCAAGAAGAGGACACAAGTGAAAGCCATCTTGGGATTTCCGTATGAAGAGCGTGGATTTTTCGTTCTCGTGCTGTCTGTAAGCTTGTGGAAGGCCTTGTTTATCAATTTCTTAGCCATTGTTGGCTATAGAAACATAGGCTGCCGCCAAATTGCCGGCTTGTTCGTAGCCGGACTATTTATTCTGGCTACTGTAGACTTATACAATAATTACTAGTTAATTCAGCATAGACTGCCCTAAAATTGCGGTTGAGCTTCCATTCCTTTGTGTGCCATCTTTTCTGATGACTGTCTTATGGAATTGCACTGTAAACCACCCCTACAATGCACAAAACGTCGAGGTAGTGTTGTGTGAGTTAGTGATGTCACCATGTCCTTCTTGCCGGCACACCACTACCATGGTGAACAGCTGTACATTAATCGCTCCCCTTATCTGCTACCTATCTCCACCTGCCTTGTGGAAGTTTAGTTTGCTTTTAAAAGAAAGTAAAGTTTATTTTTTTAGAGAAAGGTTTGTTATAGTGTGTTATAGTCTTGAGTCTTGCGAGTGCTATTTTCTGATGCACTGCACGGATCGAATATCACCAGCTTAGACATACATGTAAGTGACCAAAACATTTGCTGTATGAATGATTAGTCCTGTCAGTGACAATGAATGTCCCACCAAATTTGGTCAGGTATACTATCATCCGTACTCTGCTAAACATAATATTTTGGACAGAAAGCACAAACTTATTTTCAAATATGACCAGTATTTACTTAATGGAGAGAAAGTGCTTGCACATCTAACAGAAACCAGCTGGCATAATTCTCTTGCACATTTGAAGGACAGCTGTACCGCGGCTCTATGGATGGAGCCTGTGTTGTTTTCCCCTAGGTTGTAACCTACTACTGTATAGAGAAAAAGGTTTCAAGTGGGTGTAGAAGATAATGTTGTCCTGCTAGAATGATGGGGTACCTTCTTGGAATCCTGTGAGTGCTTGTGTTTTGCACAGAGAAAGTTGCAATTTACAGCCAATGGTCAATTTCCTCGTTAGAGTTTGCAGAGCTGAGTTGCACCAGGTACATATGTGTGTCACAGCAGAGCAACGATGAAAAGCCACTGGTACACGAGTTGAATGTGCACCTGAAAAGAACAATAGCATCAAGCTGAAGTGACTTGTGGAAACTCTTGTTTCCATGTTCGTATATAGCAGTGTGCTGCACAGATAACCAAACTGTTTTTGGCATCAAGAAATTTAGGGATATCCTCTGGCATTCTTTAATTGGCAAGAAGAGTGTACTACTTACCACGCCCCAATATAACCAGAGAAGAGGCAGTCGTTTCCACAATATTTACACATTGTACAATTCTACTAACAAATCTCTGTTCACGCAGCATTGTGTTTTCTAAAATGCACCCAACTCTGTCCCTGTACCCCTCCCAGTTCTGCGAGGTGCCGGCCACCCTTCACAGCACGGTGATCGAGTTTCCTAACCGTGCAGAACACAGCAATCTAGAAAATGAAAGCATAAAAAGAAGAATCGAAGACAAGCTCAAAAGAGGGCTGTGAAGAATTGTGTGAGGCTATGTTCGCAGGCCAAGGATGTAGCAAAAGGGCAATGGCTTCACTGGACTGAGGTCACCTACGTGGTTGAATACTGGCTCATATGAACAAACTTTTATTCTCTTTCTCTCATATAGATGCATGGGCAAAGTCTGGTTTGTTGAAATTGTCTGTTCTACATGCTGTGTCAACTGTTGATCTCTGTATATTGTGTTCACATGAAGATGAAGGTTAATGAAAAACGAACATTCTATTTGTAACTTTTAAAACATTTTAATTACTGCCATGCTTTATGGTTGAGAGGAGCTGAAGCACTGTTTCGAGGTCTGTTTGCAAGATTTGTTGTTTGCTATGTATGTTGCGTAGATATTTTCACAGAAGCCTCCTCAGGCTGAAGTGGCTTGAAGAGCAAATGTAGTCTTCTTTGTCGAGCCTTGTCTCAGGTTTGCGTATTTATAATCACTCTTGTGCTAAATGGTGAGGCTGAACAGTTACGTTATTGATATACACTCAAACCTCGATATATATCAACGAACCCAGATATAACAAATTATCGGTTATAACGAAGTTAGTGAAGAATAGTTTTGTCATAGATACAGTATTACAAAAATATGTTTATAACGAATTTTCGGATATAACGAAGTATTTTCGTGGCAGATGTGACTTTGTTATAATGAGGTTTGACTGTATGTACTTGTTTTTGAAGGATTATTTCAGGTCATGGTGTTCAAAACTTTGTGACATCTTGCAAGGAAAGGTTCAAGTTTAAAAATGCGTGCTGGTCAAAAGTCACAGTTTACTGACTCTTCTCTGGTTAGATGCTTGCCAGAATATTAAGAATTTTCCCATGATTACTAGTTTATTGTTTACACTAATGACGCCGGCTCAGTGGTAATTGCAGTGTTCAGCATTGTTTGCCCTTTTGTACAAAAAACAGCAAAAGGACCATTTTTTTGTACTGCAGTGAACTGTTCACAGTTTGATACAGTAAAGCATTATCAAGCTGTGGTTTCAGTTCACCTTATTTCTCATTGCATGGTTATTTTTTGAAGCTGCAGCGCATACGTATTGCGAAAAGTTCTGTTGCGCAGTTAATCTAAAAGCTGTTTGCAATCAAATAGAATTTGTGGAGCCGTATTGGCGGCAGATGTCATCATGCCTCCCTAAATATCATCTGTTCCCTAAAGAGCCGGCAGAGTTGCCGGATATCATTTTTGCGTTGTTTTTTTTTTTGTTGTTGTTGCCGAGGCATCATCAGCCTTGTCTGAGACTTCTGCAGACCAGACCTGGGCAAAAATACTTTAAGGGGAGATGCGAGTTGAAAAACGAGTTTTTTTTCCAAAATTACAAATTTTTCGGTTTTATTTGCTTTCACAAGTTTAGTTTCTCTACTTTCACGACAAAAGAACTGAAGATTGTAATTAAACTCGAAGTAGGTTAAAATTGCTTTTAAAGAGCACAAGGTGGCTACTAAAAAACTAAAAAGTGCTCATTTTCTAGAGTCCCCTGGAGTTGTCACCTAGCTGCTTGCCATTGCATTTCGCATGAGGGGTTCACTAAAGCCACATGCTCAAATAACCATGACTGCCAAGCTCTCATGATGGAATAAATCATCTTAAATAACATATCTTTTCCGCATAGATAAGCTTTCACTTATACCTTTAAAATGCGTTTTTCTCAAGATCCATTTTTTGGCAACTTCTTGAGTTTGTACATCATGTTTTGGTACTTCTGATAGCCCGATCGGGATTAAATTTTGCCCACATATTCCTCAACATGTGAGGGGCGCAAGTATCTCCTTTAAAACTTGATATTGCCTGTATAATTATTATGAACCTAAAGTAAGCAATTAGTATGGGCTGAGGAATCTAAGAATTCTCGGCATTGCAATTTTTCTTGACCATCAAAATGTATTATACGCACTTTCTTGATAGTTATTTGCATTCTGAAGTTAATGTGGAGCAATATGAGCCATTAATGGCTCAGAACTGTAAAAGTTTAGTGGCATAAAAAGTTTGTCCAAAACGAACTATACTTTACACATTGTCATGGCACAAAACAAACACTGTACAACTTACTATAAAACTAATTACATATTTGAAATCAGCATAAAAGCCTATATAAACAGTGAAAATTTCATTGCCCTAGGCTTCAGATTAAGGCAACTTTTTTCCCAAATCGCATCTCCCCTTAAGGCTGTATCACGACAGATAAGATACAAGGTAGTGAAGCATCAAGTATTTGAGATAAGATACAGAAGAAACCTTGATATGTTTCTTGGGGGTCCATGGTAAAAGAAAGGCATGTTCTAGGAAAACAAATTTCATTAAAGATCTCTTGAGTTCTTCAGTGCACACTACTAAGGAAAGAAGGTGACAGGACGTAGCGCACTCTGTAACAACAATTTGGTTTATTTGTCGGGTGGCAGGAACATGTACGTGGTATAAGTAAAAGTACAAAATGTTTAAGTGCAAGCCGACACCTACGATGACACTCCGGTGTATGTTCCTTTTAGGAAGCCTACACATGTGCACGTGGTCTCTCAGCCAGTAGTTAGCCACCTGCCTGTTTTCCAGTAAGACAACATGTAAATTTGCTGTTTCTTGTAAAGATGGCTCTGCACAGCAGGCACTGATACTGTTTTCAGTGCTTACATGTAGGTGTCTGTGAAGACACCATTATAATTTTTTGGAGTAGTAACAGAAGAAAAGCTGTATGAAATAGAAAGATAATACATGTGACCCCTTGAGATTTAAACGGGAGTGAGTATAAGAGCTGGGAAATTGTAACAAACGGAAACATAAATGTGAGGTTTTACTTTTAGCAAATTCAGTGTATTTTATTGATACTTGCCATTTTTACTTTAAGATGCTCAAAACATAAATCAATTTCTCAATGTATATTTGCACTATTGGCATCTTTGCAAGCTTGACTTAGGAAATACTAATTTGTTTGTTAACTCTCGCCATCAAGCCCATTCTTTTGAATTACCTGTACTAATTATCAATTTTTAAAATCAAAAGCAAGATATTGTAATTCTGTTAAAGTTAGTAAGAATGGCAGTAACTGCATGAAATAAACGTAGGTATTATAGTATTGAGCATTTTTACTGGCATATGCCAACTGCATGGTCTGCGCAAGACAGCATCGCTGGTGAATGCTAAGACATGTCACAGTATTTCATGGTTAAATGTTCATTTACAGTTTCATAAGCTGCCTCGAATCAACTTGCAAGTTACGTGCCGAATTTTCTGGGATATATTCTATGAAATTTTTTACATGAACAATTTACGAAATATTAACGCATTGCACTGTAACCTTCGTTTGTCTTTGGTTGACAGCTAAAGGACCTGAATAAAGACAGCATGTAAGATTTGTATCAATATGAATATCGTTCATAACTTAACATTAACAATTCAAGCAGACCTTTATGCGCTGATAATGAGTTAGTATCACATGATGTGCACCTTGCTTTTACTATTTCACTATCAAATAAAAAGGCAGCAGTGTTGTTACAGCAGATGATGCTCTATCAAAAATTCCAATACATGAAATATGTTTGCCACTGCTAAAGACCTTGATTGGTAAAAATATGTTTACCTCAGATCCTATACTTTTACTACAAGGTCATCATTAATGAAACATGTTCCACAGATAAGGGTAATGAACTTGCCATGTATGTTCTCAAACTATATCTGGGGGAAAATATGCTATTCGATCATATTGTGATGGTTTCTAATTTTTGTAAAGCCTGCTTTTTGTTTTTTACATAATATTGCCAGGCAGTACCGTATTTATGTTGGAAAGTGTAGACTCTAAAATGCACTGTGTTGTGCATTGTTCGTATTTGTGGTAGTTTTGGTTATTAAAAATATGAGCTAACATGACACATGTAGCAGTTTGTCGCAGTAAGATTAAATTGCCTTTATCTCTGAGCTTTTAGTAACTCGGGACATCACAAACTTGGCAGTAAGTGTATCTTGTATCAGAGATATGTGATACACTATACGATACAGATGTGCTAAGAATACAGACACTGGTGCCCATATTGAGGATTGTAATATGACACAGATTTATGATAACCAAACAGTATGTACGATATTATTTAAAAATGCATGTATCCGATACTGCCAAGGCATGCTACAGACTCGTACACCTTTGTTTTTCTGCAGACAAATCTCTCAAGCATCGTGCCTTCCGCTATGGTATAAGGAAAGGTAAGCCTGACTGGTTCTGGCAAAACTTATTATCAGGTGCTGGTGTGGTTGTCCTCTTGAAGTTCTTTTGTTAGGCCACAGAGAAACACTTGGATTTTTTAGAACAACAGAAAGTTGAGCTGAATGGTTTAAATTTGTTGTAGAAGTTACGTGGGCTGACACAGCTTTAAGAGGAGAGGATAAGACGACACAAACGCGGGCTATAAACTGCAATGAGAAAGTAGGCGCGAAACTTGCCTGGCAGTGATGCGTATCAATCTGGGGCATGTGTGTGTACATGAAGGATAACTGCTTAAATTGTGTGCTTGTCTACATGCGTAACATTTTGTACACTTGGATTTATTTGACTGTGTAAACTCCTAAACGTTTGTCTTTTCAGATATGTGTTTCCCTTTTTCTACCTCATTCAATGCTTTCTCATAATATGTATATGCACAATTCTTTTCATTAGATATTGAGTGAGCGCTTGGAAAATATTAGTCCATGAAAAATGTGTTGCGAATACTTTCTGAAACGTTGTAGTGTCTTTGTTTCTCTAGTGTGAGAAATGTAAACCGCAACAAATATTTTCATGAACCAAGTAAGTTTTTTTCTAATAGACTGCACCAGCAAACTTGCTGTGATCTCTGTATCAATTACAGGTTCTTCATCGCATACGTCTGATAATTGAGGTGCTGAGGGCATGTAGTGATGTGCTGTTACGCCTGGGTGCCAAGGCATGTGAAAATGCATGCATCGTCGGTGGCCATCTGTACTGGGTTTCCGACACAGTGGGACACCTGGCCGCTCTGCCAACTTTCATTGTGCTGCCCTTTCCAAACGGACATCATCATAGAGGAAATATGTGAAGTAGGACGGAATATATCGTTAATGGGCACCTTGACAACTACTTGAGCTGGTGCCAAGTTGTATTTACATGTAATCACTTTTAGAATTTATCTGTTTGACCGAATATTGAATAAAATTCGTTGCGATCCCATCCTTTGGTGTTCTCTTTCACTTCATTCAGTGAAAGCATACACATTAAAGTGTCGGCTTCAATAATTTAGTTGGATATACACATACATACACAAGTGTACAGATGCTTAATGCCTCAAAGCTGTGTATAGTAACCAAAATTCGTAATCGCTCAGCCTATTTAACAAATTTTCTTGCCTTTGGATGCTGTACTACTTGCTGTGTGTATCATGGTTTACTATTCTGCAAATCCACTATGCTGAGCATCATGCCAGATCAAAAGTGCATATGGATAGTAGTAGAAAGTAAAAACAAGCACTGAAGATTGGGCAAGTTAGTATAATTCCATGACGGTAGTAAAGCGCAGAAAAGGGCGACACAAGAAGGTTTAGCAGACGGAAACAGTGCTAGTTGTTTGTGCGCCGTTTTCTGTCCATGCTCTGCGCGAACATTAACCAACAGCAGAGGCGAGTTAGTACGCCATGCACTGGAGGAGGGTAACCACCTGCAGCCAATGGCGACGATCCGCCTCGCACGGCGCAACCAGTCGGCGTGCGCCCCACGACAACTGCAGCCAATAAACATCCGCGCTCGACCGCAGTTGCGACCGCTGGGGAAGCGCCACAATATATCGGTCTACTTCCACTCTGCTTCAGGACTCGCATTCAGCTTCTGCCAGCTCCTCAGACATTTGGCCACATCTGCTGTGTCCATCTCATCCGTCACATTTTCGGACTGCAACGGCTTTTACAAGAGAGGGTCAGCCTTTTCCCACAGCCTTTTTTTTTGAAGAGGGGGGGGGGGCGGGGGGGGGGGGGGGGGTCAGGTCCGCCATTCCCACGGATTTCTGTAAAGATTAGCGCACCCTTTACTTTTTTTTTAATTTTACCGATGATTGACTATTCACTGCAGCGAGTCAGTACAACAATAGCGTCCTTACAAAATTCAGAACAAAACTGCTCTTCTCTGTAAAATTGATCCAGGACCCTTCACCTTGGGCCCCCCCCCCCCCCCGCCACACACACACACACCTCTCGGAAGGGGAATTTGTGTTGGTGTGGTGCCCAAGTTTAAATTGACTTCAAAACTGCACAGCTACGTCCCCATACAAAACATTTGCTTCAAAGTACCAGTATAAAGGCCTGACCGCACGTATGCGTTGCAGCGTGTCAGCGCGTGGCTTTTTGACGCGGCGTTGCGCCCTCTCCCTATAGAGAGAGAGGGTGCACAGCTTCGTGTAGCCGCGTGCCCTCTCTCTAAACAGAGAGCGGGCGCGACGCCGCGTCAAAAAGCCACGCGCTGACACGCTGCAACGCATACGTGTGGTCAGCCATTAACGTTGTTTTTCTTGGGTTTTTGTCATGTTAGCGTTGCGTAGGGGCGTTGAAATGGAGCACGATCATGCGCCGATACGGCGGGGTCGCCCGGGCATGTCCTCTCCCCTCACCCTCCTCTCCCCTTCCGAAGTCCATGTGCGCGTTATCAGCGTACGGCACTTGACAATGACAAACTCGCGAAGTATTTCTGTCCTGCTCTTACTGTGTCGCTAAAAAACTTGATGGGATGCGAATGAATTTATTATTATTATTATTATTATTATTATTATTATTATTATTATTATTATTATTATTATTATTATTATTATTATTATTATTATTATTCATGCCAAGCACCCATGCAATCATTGCGAGCTTCTAAAAGGTGGCTTTTTTGCGGTATTAATCCTTCTGTGGAGAAGCCCACTTCAACGAAGAACATAGGTTTGCTGTGTTTATGTGCATGTTATTTTTTCGTGTATTTTAGATGACAGCACAATCACTCGCTACATTTAAGTAAATAAATGCGCATCAAGCGGGCTCGAGCCCATGGCCTAACGATTATTCGACATACCATGGGACCACTATGTCGCTGCATGTGCTCACATTTAATGTTTTCTGTAAGCTCCTAAGTATTGAATAGAAGAATAACTTTACTGAAATGTGTGTGGGGTAAGGGTTGTGCTTTAGACGCCCTCTTTTGCCTGCTTGGATTATATATAAATGCACCAGATTTGCTTACATGGGGGCTTTATCCCTTGAATACAGCGACTGGAAGGTTGCCGATGCCTTGTAGGAGTTTCTTAAACGTTCAAAGAGATTTAGGCTACTCCTGATTTTCCTGTTTTCCAAATTTATTTATTTTTATTGAAATTATCTGCTTCAATATTCTTATCCGTATTTGCCTATTTATGTATAAAAATTTGTTCAATTTTTTATTTCTTTCGTCTTTTTTGATAGAGAAATTAAGGCAGCTACGCACTAGTGGTGCCAAGCCTGAAGGAAGTGTGGAGGTCGGCGGTTTTCTATGAATCTATTTATTTTCTCTTTCTTCCCTTTTCTACTTTTGCTTTGTCTTCTGTCTTTTTTGTCTGTTAATTTCTATTTTTTTTCGTTCTCCCTCTATATATTTCTTTCTACTTCTAGCTCGTTCTATCTTTCTTTCTTTTTCTTCGCTATCTTATCTGTTTCTATTTCTCTCTTTCTCTCTATGCTATGTTTTACTCTCTCCCCTCCTCCTCACCCTCACATCTCTCTCCCTCACCTACTTTTCCACCCCTTTGGTATACTACAGTATACAATATAGAGCTTTAGCAAGTCACGGAAATCCGGTACGCAAATACGGTATGGCAGTGTGGTAGCGCTCCTCCTTTCCCGCTCGTGGTGCTTTTGCCGCTTCCCGTTCCAGTGACAGTGCGTCCCTCGAATGACAGGTGTCTCGTTAACAAGGGTAGGCTGACAGGCAACAATGAGGTGTGACAACCATGAAAAAGCTTTTGTGGTGTTGGGGTGCCTTCACCAACAGGAGGTCGACGACCGGGAAAGGAGGTGCTGTACCGCCATACGTACGGTAGCGTGTTTGCGTACCGTATTTCCCTAACTTGCTAAAACTCTATGATGTTACTTTATTCTCTGCTAACGTGCCGGAATAACCGAGTGGTTAGGATGCTTGCCTTCGAATTATCGACTAGAATCAGAAGAATCAGCATTTTCTTTGGTTGTTCGCACTTAGTGCAACAAAGATTCTCTAATGCATAAAAAATTACAATAAACTTACGTAGGTTATTCTCTTAACAAGAAAAGCCTGCGCGAGATGAATTAAGTTGGCTTCCTTCATGCCGTAGTTGCGGTTCGCTATTCTCGATATGAGCCTCATTGTTTGCTAGAGACCATTTTCAAGTATTATTTCACCGTTGTAACCGTTCGACTGTACGCGTAGTCCTAGGACTCGAATGCAGTCTACCACTGGTTGCTATCCGCTATGGGTCTTATATCGGTTCACAGTTGGGCCTCCGCGAGCCCCTGTATCTTGGCCGGTAGAGGAGAAGCTCCGATCTCTGATGTGAACATTTCAGTCCTTAATCACGGGCATAATTTCCCACTTTCAGAATAGCTGACTGGAGTGTTTTTTTCTATGTGACCATTACTGCCTAGTTACCCACAGCGTGATGTCATCTGCATATAAACTATGCTGAAAACCCTCTATGGTACTTAGTTCGCCGGTAAGCCAATCATCGCTTTCTCTCTCTCTTTAGCTCTTTCTTTCGCCCTCTCTGTATTCGTTCTCTCGCCCATCAGAGTATAGGCTGGACAAATTGGGAGCGAAGCAGAAGAGGAAGAGAGCGCGTGCCGGTTCATGATGATGATAATTTCTGTTCACCCGTCACGGACTAATGCTCGGCTCTAACAGCTCCGCTGTTAAAAATATACCTTATATTGTACTTTAAGGATTTTCAAACCGGTTCTTGTTTGAGTGTGGGCCACAGATACAATTAAGGATTACCTTACCCTACTCTTTATGAACTTGTGGGGTGGGAGGCCCAAGTCCAACACTACACTAGCTCCTGCCGTCTACCTGACATGACCTATAGCTACACCTCCGTGTCAGAGCTGTCGAGCTATGCATCCCATTGCTCTGAAGTGTTTCATAGCTTAAATTTACGTTATAAGATATCCCAAAATTCGCTGGTATATTTTGGCAGCCCCACGATGAAAGGGTGCAAAGAAACTACCATGACATTGTAGAACATTCCAAGAAGAGGCGGAAATACCCAGTGCTACATTGGGTATACACCGATTTTCAACTGGGCAATTGCCTCCACTGCACTCTGCTACATGCGATGCATCCTAGACCATATGGAAGAGACTGCAAATTTTTGCAAGTTGCTGAGCACACCCTATCACATGGTCTGGGGATGTAACAGGAATCCACGAACAACGCCTTTCGTATCACCAACAAAGGGCCAGTGGCAGGCACAGCTGACAGCACAAATGCCGAGGACCAGCCAGAGGTGGTGAACTGGCAGGCCCGTAGCTGGAATTGTTTTTCGGGGGGGGGCACTTGTTGAAGGCCTTGAAAAACACCTATTTTCATTATTTATTCTCAGTAAAACACCCCCCCCTCCATCTGAATTTCGGGGGAGTGGGGGGGGGGGGGCCCTAACCCCCCCCCCCCCCCCCGGCTACGGGCCTGTGAACAGGGCTCGGCTATCAGCTCTAGCCCACGGTTACTTGGACTGAGGGGGGCCGCTCACCTCCGGGCGTAAAGAGCCAGGTCAAGGCAATAAAGTTTAATTCTCTCTCCCCACGAAATGGTATGTTCGTGAGGTTCGAAAATGTGAGGAAGAAGAAGATGTCACGCAATGGGCAACGTCGAGGGATCTGGCGGTGTGGGCAACGTTGAATCTGGGACCAAGCGTCTTATAACCGAAGTCGCAGACCATGTGCCTGTCGGCGCGGTTGCAGAAGACGACGACGAGTGCTGCAGGAGGCGGTGTCACCGTCATTCCCACCACCGACACGATCACTGTCGGGACAGCTTGTCTTCAGCCCCAACGAACCATGAGGTAACTCTGGTATACGTACACTTTTGAAATCTTTGTTCATTCTCGCGGACATCGCACTTTCTCCGTCTCGCAATTCAGCCGGGGTAGACGTAGGTGTATTGGCCTGAAGCCAACTATATACACAACAAACAGGGTGTTTCAGCCTCAGCCTCTCTCAAAACACTGCATATGTTTCGCCCCTCTTCAGGTTTCACGTTAGTGTAGCTGAAACGCCCTTCCCTACAAGCTTCGCTCCTCCCCAGTTTTTTAGGGGCGAAGCTCCTTAAGGCGTAGGCTTGTCTGGCGCCGTCCGTCGTAGCCAACGTGATAACGATGACGATGACGCTGATGACCATGAAGAATAAGCGCGTTCCAGACCACCTCTAGTTCCCATCGTGTGCACCGAGGAAGCAGAGCGTCCCGCGGGCGGTGTGGCCATCTATGTCAAGCAGAACACTGTAGTACAATAAGGCCGTCAACCACCACTACAGTCACTAGAGTCATGGCCGAGAGCATAGAGGGGCAGCTTAGCAATGGCTAGGCAGGTGGTGTCTGTCGCCCAGGTTGACTCCATTCCTTGATCTTGCTTGGATGTGCTTGCGGGGGGCTTAGTCCATCCCTCCTTCCCGCGTCCCACAACCCCACAGCGCATGCGCGTCCCCTCCCCCCTCTCTCTCCTCTCCAACGCTCACCCCCTTTCTCTCCTCTAGCAATCCTCTACTGTACGGAGCGGCGCCCGCGTCCTACACCCCTCCAGAAACGTCGCCACTCCCGTTTCGCGGCAGCGGCCCGGGCGCTCATCGCGGCGCTGCACAGGAGAGAGAATTAGGCGCGCTCCGTCATTTTCATACCTCACCCCCCTTGCTCTCCTATAGCAATCCTCTACTGTACGGAGCGGTGCCCGCGTCGCCTCTCTTTCCTCTCCAACGCTCACCCCCCTTTCTCTTCTCTAGCAATCCTCTACTGTACGGAGCGGCGCGCGCGTCCCCTCTCTCTCCTCTCCTACGCTCACCCCCCTTTCCTCTAGGAATCCTCTACTCTACGGAGCGGCGTCCGCGTTCCACATCCCCACATCGCATGCGCGTCCTCTCCTCCTCTCTCTCCTCTCCTACGCTCACCCCCTCTCTCCCCTCTAGGAATCCTCCACGGAGCCATATAAGAACCCCTATCCCTCCACTTCACCGACCATAAAGCCCTTATAATGAAGGGGGGACCGGAAGCCACGTCTAGCTACCATTTACGAATAAATAAAATTTCTTGTATATATACACACAGTGTGTCACGTCTTTGATGATGTACTGGACGAAAATTCACGGAAGATTCACGGTTTACCGATGAACCTCCGGAGCTTCGCCCACTCATCATCATTCACTCCGTGGATATGCTGTGATTTTTTTTTTAATTTCACGCACTCTATAAACAAAAGCTGGAAAAAAAATTAAACATGCATGACAGTTATCTTAACACACTTTACATAATCCGGCGTTGCTGAACAAGCGTTGCAACATTTTTGTTGCAATACTGTTCATTAGAGTTGCTATTTTAAAGGTTAATTAAGGAATATTTGTTAATTACCTAGCTCAGCGAATTGGAAGTTGTCTTAGCGTAGATGAAATATTCCGACGTTTCAGAACAAGTGCTACGCCTTCTGCATTTAATATTTCTCGCTAGTTGTACTAATTAAACAGCTAATTAAGCAATCTTTGTTAATTACCCAGCTTGGCGGATTCGGAAATGTATTCTAACGGCCTGCATGCGGCTTAGAACAATACTAGGTCAGTTTTACACGCGTAGCAATAATGTTTTGTTTATACTAGGCGCAAGTTAGCTGAAACACCCTGTATATAAATCAAAAGGGTGGGCAGATCCTCAGATATTGTGCCAGCAGCCGGAATACCATTTTCGGATATTGTGCCAGCGGGCGGAATTACACCATACATCTTCGGATATTGGGCCAGCATCCGGTATTATACTATCCTCGGATACTTTGCCAGCAGCCGGCGTTGTACCACACTCGGATATTGCAGGCTGCGTATACCATCCTCGGATGTTGTGCCAGCAGGCGGCATTTCCCTGCCATCCGGCAATCAATGGTTTAGCCCTCAGTTCTCTAGAAAATTTACACCGATTTGATTGGTGAACGATCCATCGCTTCATCGGCGATGAAGAAAAGCTCCCAGGATCGAGGTGCATTTCACAATGGCGAAAGATGGCATCGAAGGTTAGTGGCCAATTCATCGCTGGGAGGGTAAGGGACATTATGCTTCGGCCACACTCCTAGAGCAGGTACAACCAGAAGTCATTCGGAGTTCTGATGGTTAAATGCAACCATAGGGGCGCGCAGGGCTCTCCATTAGAGAGGGGGGGGGGGGCGCAGTCACCCCGACTCTCCCTTCTCCACCCGTTGGTTGAGCCGAGCCCGAAGGAAAAGGCTCCTCAATGGATGCAAAAATGAATATGAAGCGATGACGCACTTCTCACAGCGGCCTGCCATTGGCTGCCGGCTTTCCGGGGTATAGGTGGGAAGTAAACAGTTATTTGAATGCACCACCAGGGGGAGTCCCTTGGTGGCCACTATCGTCAAAAGCCATAATCCTGAGCATTAAAAAAAATGACGTGAAGGGTCAGACTGAGTAAAGGTACGATGCAAAATGGGCGCCCCCTTCAGATGATTAAAAAGTGTCCCCCCCCCCCCCCTCCCCAGTTCACCGCGCGCACGCCAATGAGTGCGACGCTTGTTTAAATTTAACAAGTACTTCCTCACAATCGAATGCTGAACACTGACCTGGTATATACCACCTTGTTGTGGACTTGCTTAGGCACAGGACACATCCGGAAGCCGTTGCTAATCTGCGACTTCAGTCAGGATGGCTGTTGTTATATACAGTCTCAGTAGTGGACCTCCAGAGTGATGCAGGGTTAAATTCATATTTATATGTTTCACAACTCTCTTACACTGGGCAACTTCTGGTTTTCATTCGTTACCAAAAAGAAACGTGCTTTTGTAATCTCTTCGAAATTGCGCAGGATGCCATGGCTGGCGCACAAGGACCCGCCTCTCATCTTGTGGTCGTGGCCGGGCGGCCACCACGTTCCCGCGTGTCCGTGTTTTCTCCTCCCAAGCCGTTGGCGCTGGGACGGCCGGCAGACGCTGTCTCCCGTGCACTACGCCCGTGCCACCTCGGAAGAGTGTCCCATGCTCTGCGCTAGCGGTCCCGCAGCTACATGGCGCCGGCACCACATCCAGGAGGTAAGGACGGAATAGGGGTGTGCGTATTGGCGTGTGCACGCGGTGGGGGGTGGGGGGTGGGGGGGGGGGGCAGAGGGGGGGGTGCAAAGCAGTCCCATACATTGACATAATAGGGAGGGGGGGGGGGCGCAAAGTCAGCCCCATACATTGACATGATAGGGAGGTGGGCGCTGCGACGAACCTTCGCCCCCCCCTGAAGGTGAACCCTGCGCACGCTTATACGCGTAGTGCGCCGGCTATAGAGGCGCCACTGAAAGCCACCTAGCGGGCGCCGGCGACAGTACACTCGGGGAGCGGAGCAGACGACGGCGCATTGCATAGCGTTGCTGCAGGGAATGGCTGAAGTACGCGGCTGCGATTTTCCATACGTGCGGGTGCCTGACAGCTATACTTCTGCGGTGACAGCTGCAGGAAAGGCGCGGGCCTCTACAAAAGTGTCCACGTGCACGAAGTGAACAGGAATTTGGGACAATCCAGTGCCAGGTGCGTCCCGCAGACCAGCGTGACAAAGCCCAGCTATGAAGTGGAGCTCGTGGTATTAAAGCTTGTTGTTGGGCTAGTTGGTAACTCGTCATATTGAAAGTAAAATTTAGAGTAAGCTTCTAATAACAGACGTGCTGATGATTTCACGCTCCTTCCGAGAACCTGCGTATCTGTAAGCCATGGTTCACATCCACATGCGGCAGCATGTGCCACAAGGTGCGCGTACTTTTATCCTCCTTTATCTTAACTTTTAGCGCATGCTCCCTAAGCCGGTCATTCAAGTATCTCTCGGTTTGCCCGACGTACACTTTTCCGCGAGATACTGGAATGGAGTATACAACCCCCGTGGAGCACTTAAGGAAGGCCTTCTCATGTTTTTTCTGGCAACCGCGTCTTTTGCCATTGCAAATGCGCGGGTAGAAATTGCCGAGTTTGTCTGGCGCCGAAAAGACCAGCGGCGCACCATGTCTTGCAGCCACCTTCTAAAGGTTGTGGGAGAGCTTATGCAAGTACAGCATCACTTGAGGCTTGGAACCCGATGGATCCCAAGCAGCTCCATTCCTTTGTGTTCCACGTTTCAGCTTCTGCATAAGTGACTCGGCGACCGTGTGAAATCATCGGAACGTCTGTCACTAGAAGCTTATTTTATTGAAAAAAACAGGGATCGTTGTGTTAGCGAGCCGTCCGTGATGTTGTATCAAAAGGAAATATCTTTTCTCGAGGCAAGGTGTTAGTGCTCCTAGCGGCTTTAGGCTATCTCTTTCTTTTTTTGTAACTTTGTTGGGTGGTGACTGGTTCTTGTATTGCTTGGTGAATCTTTGCACAAGCGCAATATTGTTGATCTTTTTTTTTTGCGCATCTTCCTGTGCGTATAAAAGAAGGTCAGTCACGCACAATAAACAGTTGGTAGCGAGCGCTGTGTGTGGTGTGTGTATCCTGAGTGAAAGCGTGTGTGAGTGTTTCGAGGGTTTTCCAAGTTGCGCTAAATTTTATTTTCAAAAGCTCGTGATAAGTAGCCGGTTTGTTTTGTTCACTGATGCGACGCCTCGTTCAGTTCTCGTTCTTCAAATTCAACCTTTGTTGCAATCTTGTTTCTGTACGTATTATTAATAAATACACATCGTATGGGCGGACCGATATTTAAATGTTCCGAACTCGCACGGCGAGATGCCGGCACATGTAGCGATCTTGCGACCGCTGATTACACGTGTCATCGCCGAACAAGTGCCACCAAGAAAATCAGTTGTGTCATTAATATTGCAGATGGAATCCCCTGGTAAGGAAATCGCCAAACGTACGGGTACATAAGCTGAGAGCCAGCGCCGCACCGCGATGCCATCCCACTACGTCCGTCGATCTGCGCTACCCGCTGCTGTTTTAGCAACTTGAAATCCTCTCGCTAACCTGCTTCAAACTGTACAGAGCTGTAGTGTGAGTACGTTAGCGCTTAGTGTTACAGAAAGATTCCGCACGATGTATTTAAAAGCGGAGAAGCGCCGACCACGTTAGATAGACACGTCAGCAAGGCCTCGCGGGGAATGAGTAAAACCGCGTTGCGGTCGAGATTTTGTAGGTGTTTGAGCATCCCACCACACAGCAATTGTTTTTTGACATATCTTGAAGCTCCGGCCACCACACACATGCGTCGGACACTGCTTATTTCACTCCAAAAACGTGAACAACGCGGGGACACACGAACAACGACGTACAAACCTACGGCGGACGTCTGCTCACTGCCCCGAGAGTAACGAGCAAGTTCGCCACCACTGGCGCTTCGGTCGGCGTGCACTAGGCGTATAGGTGTGCGAATAGTGAAATTGGAATCGAATCGAATACGAATAGGAATCGAATACTATTCGAATAGTTTTCGAATAGTAAGGCAACAATTTTCAAAGCAGGTCGAGACTGGTACGGTGACAATTTTCAAAACAGCCCAAGAATTCCGCAACACTTTATTTGACACTAATATTCACAAGATTTAAAAAAGGAACATTACGATTACTTTTAACCGAGGAAAAAAGTACTACAATTACATAAACTGAGCAGCAACTGGAGCCTTCGAAATATCTTGTTACTACAGGCTGAACTATAACAGAAACACCACGGTGGTCTAGTGGTTATGGTGCTCGACTGCTGACCCGAAGGTCGCGGGATGAAATCCCGGCCGCATTTTCGATGGAGGCGAAAATGCTCGAGACCCGTGTACTTAGATTTAGGTGCACGTTAAAGAACCCCAGGTGGTCGAAATTTCCGCAGCCCTCCACTACGGCATCTCATAATCATATCGTGGTTTTGGGACGTGAAGCCCATATTATTATTATTGTTGCACTTACTATGTATTCAATGTAGTACTTTGTCATCAGCTTTTAAATATAACTGATACTAATGATAAAACTGACTTCCAATGATAATCGTAATCCATATACTTTCAGGTTACGATACATCAAGTGTGTCTCGACGCGAGACAAATTCTTCACAAATTCAGCTTTGGTGGAGGGGGGGTGAGGGGTGCGTCCAGGCCCCAGACTACATCTTGTTCTAGACAGGTGGTGTACCGCCAGAATGAAGATAAAAAAATTAAAGGACACTGTAAATTCCAAACTGTGTTCGGCGAAAGCCTGTGCTCATTGAGACGGGGTCGGTCAGAATGGGACGCGATGCGCGCGTCTCCCTTCTTGCATGAGTGGGCGGATTGTGGCCGGGCTACAGGGGAGACGCCTCGCGTGAGAGCCATCCGACTAACTCGACTGTTGCAACGAGACGTCTGACAATGGAGCTGATGGAGCCATAGAGTTTCCTATAAATACACTAGAGGGAACTCTGGCGCTAGTGTCTGCGGGGGCTGCAACACAGGGCGCTTCAGCCAGCATGGGAATCATGGGTGGTACACAAATTTGCCTAGTCTTGCCTAGTCTTCGTTCTTTTGGCTGCGTGTGGCTTGAATTTGCTTTGCCGCAATACGAAGTTCAGCAAAGGTTTTGCAGTTACGCTTCACCGCCGTTACCTTTTTTCTGGCTCACGTACGAATCCAAATACGCTCACGAAGTTCCCAACGGTACATTCTTTTTTTCCGAAAAAGAACGAAAGCGCAACAATAAACAAAGCCACAAGTGCGTTCGAAGCCCGCAAGCACGAAGACTAGGCAAATCCGTGTACTACCCATCATTCCCATGGTGGCTGAACGATCGCAGCGCCAGAGGCCCCTCTAGTTAATTTTAGGAAACTCTATGGATGGAGCGCTGCCGCGCGCGCCGCTGTGCCATCACGCGATTACAGAGAGAGTGTAAGGGGGAGAGACCACAGTTGTGGCGGCGCAACTGTTGCTATGCTCCGCTGTGCCATCACGTGATTGCTGAGAGCGTGTGAGGGGGAGAGGCCACAGCTGGCACCGTTCCAGGGCACGGACGGACGGACGGACGGACGCGAGTGTGAGCCATTAAAGGCTTTCGCCTTAAAAATGTTCTGGAGAAGACGGACGCTTGAAGGGATGGATACTCTTGAACACGGGGGTTGCTGGAGCTCACGTTTCGACCAGCGGTATTGTACTCTTCAAGGCTACATACAACCTTGCTGCCTTGAAGAATACAAGACCGCTTATCGAAGCGTCGGTTCCAGCGACAGTTGCCTTAAAAGGAGACAATACCGTTTGTCCAAACATTGGTTCCAGCGTACGCCGTGTTCGAAAGTATTCATCTCTAGAATGAATGTTCTGTTAACAAAGTTGGATCACCTCAAGGGCAGAATTATTTTGTGTGCCTTCCTCAATGCACACTCAGTTAGACTTTCATATCCCGACTCCTCACCAGGCGACGCCGTCTAGGCCGACCTCTTGTAAGAAAATGGGAAACCTGTTTCTGGCGCAGAGTGACACGAAAATTAATCTCGCGTGCTGGAGATAGGTGACAGTCACTTGTCCGACTAATCGATGTCGCAGGTCAGCGGTAATTAACTACCTACAATTATCAGCCTGTTGTGCTTAATTCCATAACAAACTCCGCGCGCTTGCAGCAGTCCACCACTGCCGGCATCGCCGGGGCTACAGTTCCCTTGGGCGCGGTCAGCTTGCGTCATTTGTGGTTCTTCTCGTGTAGCCTGCTGTTCGTCGGCGCCACCGTGTCCCTGGTGTCCGCCGCGCTGGCCGTGGTCGCCTGGCGGCTCCTTCACGAACCGGCGGGATCCGAGCTGGCGCGGAACGCGTCCTCCGTCGTGGCGCGCGCTGCATCCCTCTCTTCCGTCGACGGCAGTGGCGACGCGAGGCACTTGAATTTCACTGCTTCCGCCGATGACCACCAGTCACCGGCAGTGACCGCTAAACCACGAGGAAACGAGAACGTTTCGTCGTCCCCCCCCAGTTCTTCGGTCGCGCGACGCCTATAGCTCAAGACGACGTGGCGCTTTCTGTTGAATAACGAGATATCGATGTCTTGCACGTGACGCCATGGACATAGCTTCTTGACGTATACTGGTGTTCTGAAATGGCGCCTTTGATGACTTAAAAGTAGCATAATCGCGATTCGGTGAACACGCCTCAAAGGAATAATGACGCGGCGCTTTCTTAATTAAGATAGCTTGTATGTGACGTCATAGACATAGCTTCTTGGCGTACTGGTACTCCTACATGGCGGTTTTGATGACGTAAAAACAGCATAATAACGTTGCGGTTAATACGCTTCAAGAAGATAACGATGCGACCGGTATGTTTTCAGAGACGCACGTACAAACGTTTTCTACTGTTTTATTCATTGGGACACTGTGTTTTAACACCTATATTGCGTTTGCAGTACAGTGACAGTCTTGAATGCAGGTTCCGTAGCCATATAACAGCTGATAGCTTTAAAACAATTTACTGCGGTGGTTTAGCATTATGATGTACGCATTAGCTGAGTTAGTAAACACACAGTATGCTATTCTTTGAGTTTACCGGGCCATTTATGATGAAGCTTTATTAATAACGGAAGAAAGTGGCTTGTAGCGCGCACTTTAGAACTATGGTCAACGACACGGACGATTCATGTGATTATTGTATTTTGATGTGAACCTCCTTGTTCGCAGTACTGATACGTGCGCTGATTTTGTGTCCTCTATAGTTACTTCAGTCAGCCATGCCTTTCATTCCCCTGCATGCGAAAAAAAAAAAGAAACTGTCTATTTCCGATTATTGTATTTTCAGAACATCATGACCTGCCTCACTACGGCCTAAATAATAATGAACTTTCTTCAGCTTAGATATCAAGAAAGAGTTAACCAAAATTTCTGGCTGTCGTCGCGGCGCGCTTCCTGTGCCGATCATGTTCCTTTCTTTGTTGCATCCGCGTATTTCACCGGCCCGTCGACTTGATGTACTGGTTCCAAAGTGCAGCGAGGTCATCGAATACCTGCGGTGGTAGATCAACTACTTCCGTTCTGAGAAAACAGTCCTGTAATAAGAGCGGAAGCGTCAAATATATTAGTCATAGGCAAACACCATCTCCTATATATATATATAGGTGTAATAGGCTACGCCGACCACGGACCACCCAGGTAGCTAGGTAAACAGCTGGTGACGGCGTTAAAAATGTCTACTACTACTACTACTACTACTACTACTACTACTACTACTACTACTACTACTACTACCACTACTACTACTACTACTACTACTAATGCTACTACTACTACTAATAATAATAATAGTAATAATGATAATAATGATAAATGTTTAAGTTTCTCGCCTAGGTCTGTTTTTTTGCTTATAGGTGTTAGGACAACTCTGAAGGATTGATATAGCTGGTGTCAAAAAAAGTTCTCACTAGTTCTCCGTCTTGCAAGTTTCCTCTGGATACATGTGCTATAGAGGAAGTTTGGTTTATGACTCTCCATAACCACAGGCGCGCGCACGGGCGGGCGGGGGGGGGGGGGGGCAGGGGGGGCGAGAAGGAGGGGCGCAAAGCCAGCCCCATAATAGGTAGGGGGGGGGGGGGGGCGATAGGGGGAGCGCAAAATCAGCCCCATACATTGACATAATAGGGAGGGGGGGGCTGCGACGAAGCCTTCGCCCCCCCCCCCCCCCCTGAAGGGGGGACCCTGCGCACGCTTATGTCCATAGCGGTATGGCTGCGTACAACCTGAGTGCTTTCCTATTACGCCGCTACTTGGAGATGCGTAAACCTTCATTTAAAGAAAGCAAACCAAGGAAGTGCACGAAAGGATATCATGAAGTCGTGTTGCTTTACGAGAATTTCTTTGACGCGTTGGAGTTGAACAGGGAGTGAAGTCCTTCGATGAGTACAGCATGTACGTCTGCAGGGAAAAAAAAAAAAATTAAAGACTACGACAGCGGTGGTTTTTCGGTTTGCGTGAAGTTGTGACATGCTGAATGCCTTCACATGTTTGTCTGAATGCACTGCTTAAATTTACGTTAACTAATTACTACAGGTGCATGTAATGCGTTGAGGTGGCGAAATTCATACGGCGCAGCTGTGAATTCGAGCATTGTTAATTTTGCAAAAGTAGACAAGCAGTTTAAATGGGCTACGAAACTTATCGAAACGCCAAGTTAATGCCCACAAAACCACTCTTCTCTCCTTTACAGAGTCGATATTAACTGGAAAGGCAGTGAACATTATAGCAGATATTGAAGGCTCACTGATGTCGAAAGCGGTGTTATAGTCTTAAAATTTCTGCCAAGCAGACATGACCTCGTTAACTTTAGGCCCTTAATTTCGGACTTGCAACATCTTCTAAAAAGTGCATCACGAAACTTTTTAATAGATACTCGAAATTGGCGTCTGGGATATAGCAATTTTAAATGTGTTCATGGACGTAATCGCGCGAAACCTTGTTCAGAAAAAAATCTGAGAGAAATAAATCTGAAAAATAATTTTGCTCTGACGGCTCTACAGCCGCTTCTCGACTGCATATTAATGCCAGCACATTTAATTGCTACTTTTATGCTGTCTCATGAACTTAGCGCCACATAGCGCCGGTATTCTCGGCCGATTTACCTTATTTTCAAGAGCCACACCCCAACACTCGAGGACCTGGAAACAAATAGATAAGAGAGGAAGATCACAGTCATAAAACTGATGTGATAACGTCTTCGGATGTTTGAGATTGTTGTCAATGTGCTGAATAAAGTAGAGTCAAACAAACAAAATACAAACAGACAAATACTTGGGGGACACTTGAGCTTCGCCTCCAGGAGGAGAACGTGATAGCGTAATAGGGTCCCGTGCGCAGCATCGCCTTCTCAAATGCTATAGCCTTCGGTTCTCGGTGCTGCTTCAACCGTGCCGTAAAAGGAAACGAACGACTGGGCGCGTAACAGTGGCCGTTTCAAACCATGTTTCAAACTATCCCGGAATGCCTACTGCAAGTACAGTTAACAACTGCCCACTACGCCACAATTCTTCCTTTTGCGAATCGGCGAAGGGCCCACTACGCGTCTGAAAGGCAACACGCGAACCTACGCAGCGGCTCACTTTGTTGATGCTTTTGCGGCTGATGATGTCTGAGCGCTTTGTAATGGGTGGGCCTTTGGAACACCCACTCGTTGCGCAATTCACATGTCCTGACACCTGGCGTGATTCTACGCTTCTGCCACGCACTATTACATGCGTTAAGGAGAATCCTTCCACTACATGACATTCATATAGTGCTTATTTCCGAAGCTGGTTCAAACAATAGCGTGGCCGTGTGGCAGAACACCTGCTTGCCAAGCAGACGGCCTGGGTTCGGTTCTCACTCGACACATTTTTTTATTGTTTACTTTATTTGTATCTTTCTCGATATTTCGGTCACGGACAAGACGATTATTTTTCGCTCGCAACCAACGACGCCGACGCTGACACCGGGATTGCTGCGAAACGAGCTCTTTAACACTATCGCGTTAAAAGTGACGCAACAACAACAATAACAACAACAGCGACACTGACAACAACAACAATAAGCACAAACAGGCACGCACGCACACGTTATGTTTGCCTCTCCGCGCGCTCTTCTGGCGTTCTGGTTATTACCTATTATTGTAGAACGACCGCCCCTGCGTGATATTGGTCTTGCGTTCGATCCTCAGACCGAAATGAATGTTTCTTGACCTGCAAGCTTTCTCAGAAACTTAGATGAGTATCCTTCGTGCAGCTTTATGTCGGCGGGGTTGCTCATGCGTTAACTTTATATCTCTGGCGCAGTACGGTAAGTTTCGTCATACCGGACTATTGGTTACCTCTTTCGCTGTGCCATCATCCGCCAGTGAATCCATGCACTTGCTGTGTACTTTGCAGAATGCCTCCATTCCCTTGAAGAGAAGCGATCAAGTAATATTCAGGGGTGAAAAGGTGTACAGTCGGCGTAAAAAGTGTAAAGACCAGTAGTTCTCAGAAACTTTCAATTTTCCAGTGATTTGTGGACTGTATTCGGTCGAACTGCTCAGTACATGTAATCGCCAGGGGCGTAGCCAGAAATTTTTTTCGGGGGGGGGGGGGGGGGGTTCAGCCATAGTTTATGTATGTTCGTGCGTACGTTTGCGTGTGTGCGTGTATATATACACAAGCAAAATAAAAAAAAATTGGGGGGTTTCAACCCTCCACCCCCCCCTCTCGCTGCGTGGTAATCGCGTTTAAATATTTAGCTTTTTCTTTCGTCTAGTGGTCCCTGAGCTTTTGATGCTGAGTGTACGTGTGCTGGAGATCAAGAGACACAAAAGTTATGAAGCAACGACTACGAGTAAACAATAGTACGGAAAAGTGAGCGAGCAAGTGCAATGAAATGAAATGAAATTTTAGAGTTTTGCATTTCAAAACCATGATCTAATTGCCAGGCATGCTGTAGTGAGAAACTCCGGAATAATGTTGGCAGCCTGGTGCTCTTTAAACTTGCATCTATATTTACGCACACAAGCCTTCTTGCAATTCGTCCCATTAGGATGCCGCCGCCGTGGGCCTGGGTCAAACCCACGACCCCAGCAACGCAACATCATAGCCACTGGGTCACCGCGGAACACAACAGAAGTTGCTAAATTCTGGGCCGTATCCAGAAATTTTTTTCGGGGGGGTGTTTATCTATAGAACGGTGAACTTTGGCAACTGCTGGTCGATGTCATCATCATCATCATAATCATCATCAGCCTAACATGGGAGAGGCAAAGGCCTCTTCCCATGTTCCGCCAATCAACCCGGTCCTGTGCTTTCTGCTGCCACGTTATACCTGCAAACTTCTTAATCTCATCTGCCCACCTAATTTTCTGTCTCCCCCCTCACGCGTTTGCCTTCTCTTGGAATCCAGTCAGTTACACTTAATGACCAGCGGTTATCCTGCCTACGTGCTACGTGCCCGGCCCATGTCCATTTCTTCTTCTTGATTTCAGCTATGATATCCTTAACCTCTTTTTGTTCCCTGACCCTCCACTGGTCGATGTGAAGGCGTGCAAATACTTTAATATTACCCGAAGAGTTAAAGCATGAACAAATTTCGTGGGGTCAGAACCCCCCTCAACTCCCCCCCGAGTTACGGCCCTGGCTAAATTTCCCTCGTCTCAAACAGTGCTGCGAGTACAAAATAATAAAAACGAACTTGTTTCATAACTGCTTCGAGGGCGCGAAAAAGAGAATTTTCCCCAGAAACAAGAGTCACGGAAATCTGAGAGACAGAACCTTCGTACAACGCTCAGGTCGCCTCGCTGAAGGAGCGCTAGGATGTTGTGAACTTCTTTCTTGCACTGACCGAGTACTTTGCCCAAGTTCGCTTTCAGTTCCAGAAGCCTCTTTCCTCGTGCTGCAAAAAAAAAAAAAAAAAAAAAAAAAAAAAAAAAAAAAAAAAAAAAAAGCACACACACATAAAAATTAGGCAGATCCCAAGTACCATAGGAATCGATGTTATGCGAAGCATCCGGTGGTAAGGTGACTGGGTTGTAATTGTTTTTATTCAGCGAAACGTTATGAAATGGCGCTAAATATATGTACGAAATGTTGCACGCACAGGCATGTTGAACAGTCGCATATGTTTCATATAACTAGTTGTTTATAGTTGTGTAACGATGCCAACAGAAACATGGGTATTGCCAACACCGGAAGCCGTAAGCTGATATTTAGAGATTGTGCTTGCAAGGATGGTAGCCCTAGATAGTGCTACGTAAACCAACTACAGTGGATGGCGCTTAAGTATAAAACTGACGTTAACCCGACATGACTCCTTCGTCATAGGAGTACGTATGTAATGTTTATAAAATTAGATAGCCAGCACTGCAACCACAATATACATTTCACCAATATTACGCCTGCATCGGGTGTTCTTGCAAAGCACTTTCGAGACCTGGACGTGGCTCTGTGGTAGAATGCTTGATTGCCACGCAGAATGCTTTGGGTTCGATTCCTGCCGGGACTCTGATTTCTATGCTTTGTATTCCTCGCGTCAACGCTGCCGATGTCCGTTTTCCTTAACGCTGTCGCCTTTAAATTACAGTGTCAACGCCACCGACGTCAGTTTCTCTTAACGCTCTCGCATATAAATTATCAATGCCTGTTCTCGTCATTCCTGGGTAGATATAAATTGTCAAAGTCCTGTGGCACATACCCGCATTCCGCAGCCCTGTGGTATACGGGTATGAGCCACACGTGTCTGAACAAATGAGTTTGACGATGTACACGACGGGATTTTCACGTTATTCATGTCATGACCAGCCAGGCATATTCGTCTATACCTCTTATCTTCCCACACAAATTTTGGTCTAACCCAAGTTAAGGAGGCCATCACGAGAGCGCCCAGACGTAGGCGGCTAGATAGATCCCGTCTAAATTTCCGGAGCCCTCCGCTTCACGGCGTCTCTCGTGATCATATCGCGGTTTTGGGACGTTAAACCTCAACAGTTATGTTATTAATATAGACGGTTTCAAGGTTGCGATAACAGCAGCAAGCGTTGTAGCCCAAAAAACTTCCGGTCACCTGATTTATCAGCCCCTAACACCGAAACCGAAAGCGCGTTTTCAAGTTGTTTCAGGGTAAGGAAAGTCTTTCTTTAGTTTTTTTTTAGATAAAAGGAAGGTGCATAAAGTTCAAAGAAATCTGTTATAATCTTTGTGTAGCTCAAAAGAAGCTTTATTTGAAAATAATTTTGCTAAATAGGGAAGCAAAGTGTAGAAAATCAGCCGGCTACTCGCTAAGGCTCTTCTTGCCCGCCGGAGCTATTATAGGCACATCGGTGGACGAAACCGGATGCCGTCGAGGGCCTGTGTTTGTAAACAGTGAAAGGGTCTATATACACGTTGTAGTGGGCGTCGATAGTGTATTACTGTATCTAGAACGCCATCGCTGTCATATTCGCGATGAAAGAGTGCTTTCTTTGCCTGTATGTGTGTGTAGTAATAAAATGCGATATACTCACAGACTTCGAAAGGCTTGCAACAAAGGACGTTGCCGTTTCCGAGTGCGACGATCAGGAGAGTTAGCACCTCCCAACGCATTTCGACTTATTATATTATACTCTCGAAGGTACGAGATCCTAAATTTTCAGATCGCAGACAACCCGCTTGTGTGCTGCATTTTTTGCTCCACATAAGTTAAAGTGGAAGAAAAGCTGCTGAAGTATAGGTAGCAGAGAACAAGAAAATCGCTCTTTCTTTACAGGAGTCGTACGGTCCTCTGAGGAAATAGTCGGTCAGGTGTGATTAATGGCGAAGGCTAACGGGCTCTGCACGCAGGTTTCTCTCTTTTCTTTTTGCCATTAAGTTCGTCTATTTGTGCAGCTTGTCGGGCCGATCGTTCATGTCGGTATTACTGCGTGCTCTTAGGCCATCATTTTACCCATTTTTTAATGCGTTCTTTTTTCGCCAATTCTCTTTTCCTTTGTCATCACGGCGCACGTCCCGAGGTTGTGTGCATGTCTATCAGTGCCTTGATTGCACCCGTCGATTGAAGCTCGCCGCTGTGGCAACAGAGGACGCGAACAGAACACGACGGTTCTGTGTGCGTGGTGTCACTTCATGCATCGTTTGTCAGCCATGTAAATATTCAATGCGCGTGTGTGCACACGTTGACATACAGAAAAAAAAAAACCATCGATCTCTTCTCTCCCTCTGAGAGTCAGGTTCTCATCGTCATCATCACGACAGACCTGCGTTCATTTAGCAAGTGACCGGGAAATTGCCCCAATTTTCATTGTGCCTGTTCTCCCGCATTTAGGGTCCTTCAGCATTTCAACTCCCGTCGCCTTCACTTTGCAGTGAGGCAACGGCCCTGACACCCAAGGACATTTCTCGCTCGCCACGCTCGGCGAGAACTGTTTTAAGTTTTTTTTTTTTACTTGTACGTAGACGTAACTATACTTTGCTACCCAGCTGTAAGCATACGTGTTTCTCGCATCTCTTCAACAGAGCCCACAACACGCCGAAATGCACGGGCCCAACTCGATACTTAAAGGAGCACTGACACAAAATTTTGAAGGCGAGATAATGAGCGAGATAGATTTATGTGGAGACATACACAACATCTACGAGATATCAACGGCAAATATAGCCTAGAACATATTTAAAATCAATTTTAAAGTGCACGCCGCGCGACTGAGCGATATGCGGAGCCCCTCGCGACGCCGACATCAGCGGGGGGGGGGGGGGGGGAGTCAATGTAAACAAACCTACGTCACGAGTTTGTGTTGGCTGGTTGCTCGCACGCGCCTTGCGCTTGCGCTGCCTGCAGATTTCTTCCTCCGCGCCTGCGGCTTTGCGCGTGCTGGCTGTGCTGGCTGTGAGTGCGACGCCCGCTCGCGCGTGGCACCACGTCACAGTTTTGCGTGGTCATGTGGCCAGCTGTGTTTACCTTGCCCCCGGAACTGCCCCTGCCTAGCTCGGTGCTCTTTGAAACCGAAACTGCGACTGGGCGCTCTAAAAACGTCTCTAAATAAATAACCGTCGCGCACTCTCGCAAACGAGGTTTCCAGCCGTGATAAGTGGGTCATAAGCTACCTATTGGAACAACAACAACAACAACAAAAAAAACAAGGTGCAAAATTTTTTGTGTCCGTGCTCCATTTAACATGGTGAAAAACCTTGGAAAACGTGCTGGAAAATATTCGTACTGTGCGGTCGCAAACTTCGTTTGCTCGCGCTTGTCCGACTCTCACTGAGAGGTGTGGGCGAGATTCGTCCCTTCGCGGACGCAAACCGCGTGCAGAATGCGCTTCGTAACAGACTCACCAATCGATTACTGCGAAAGTTTTTGAAAACGGTCAGATAGAAGTGGAGTTAGAGGTATTTGTCGCGCTCGCATGAACTTCGGGGAGTTTCTTGCTGTGACTGCCTTAGTTGCGGTCACCTCACTGACTTTCCCGCAGTCATAATGAGCGTGACGCATAATTTGGAGGAGCGTATGCATTCATGCGGATTCCACTGATGCTTATCATTCCGAACTGCAACGATTGCTTCCAACCGAAGCTCATAAGCTCAATTCCATGCTTTCCCTTTAGAACAAAGCTGCCTTTGAGCCTAGTAGTGCATACTTTTGAAACACATATCTCATCATTTCCTCATACTTTGGCTTTTTCTAATTTATTAAAAGAATGCTTTATAGCAGGGTCGGCAACCTTTTTGAGGTGGAGGGCCGCGTTGCACGAAGCCGACACAGCGGGGGGGCCGCACTGCCAATCGGGAAGGGGGTGGGGTCTGTAAATGCAAAGAGGAAAAAAAAATCGGCGAATTGTGATTGGAAATAATGCAAAAACCAGGAATAAAAATCATGTTTATTTTCAGCACGCATGTCACATTTTTGCAATTTACAAACATATATGCAAATGAGTTCTGCGGAATCCCGCAAGGTGGCGGAAGGGTTAAGAAATTGAAAATAGACAACCACACGTTTGTAGCACGAAGCCACAAAGAAATCCATACGGATCCAAGGCTTCGTGCTATAAACGTGTGGTTGTCTATTTTCCCTTTCTTTACAAACATGTATGTTGCAAACGAAAACCGCATTTGAGGTCAAAAGGGCCATGTCAGGCCTTCATATAGGAAGTAACAAGGGGAGGGGATGGGTTGTGACGTCGGGCCGGGGGGCCGCATAATACTGCCACGCGGGCCGCATGCGGCCCGCGGGCCGCATGTTGCCGACCCTTGCTTTATATCGTAACGTTTAGGTTGGTCGCGAATACGGGCCAAAATTTCTTGAATTGATGGTAGGGATGCAAAACTATTGGTGAATGGACTATCGATAGCATCGATAGTTGACTTTGAACTATCGCTAGCCTAAAGAAACTATCGATAGTACTACTACCGATAGTGCAATCGATTGTATCGTCGATAGCATTATTACAGGTAATACTATTGATAGTGCTGTGAATACCTGTGTCGTTGTTTGCCGGTGATATTGCCAAAACATTTACGGTAGCCAACTATCAGCAATGCTCAGTTCGGTTGTGAGGAATATTTTGGCAGAAGAAAGAAATTATTTCCGCAGCGCAATTGCCGGATCATATCAATCTAAAAATAAAAAAATCATATTCAAAAGCAATTAGTTACCTCTTGCAATTAACAAACTTAGTTCTTGATATTTTTATGTGGGGATGTAAAACTCTAACAATTACTAGTAGATATCTTTACTTTGAAATCACAAAAGGTAATATAAATTTGAAGCCACGCTGTTCCGCGATATGTAATGGCTTCCTTTCTGCTACAGATGAACAGTTCAACTTAATTATCGTGTGTCAACGAAGCATTCTGGTCAACGAACACAAGCATATCAACTTTCTTGCCCTTCAGCCTGCTCCTCCTGCTCCACTATGTACCACGCACCCGGGGAACGAAGTTTATGCTGCAACGAGTTCGCGCGGTTGATTTTATACTATCGATACTCTACAATCAAACTTACTATCGATAGCGCTACAGATAGTTCTTTCTACCACCGATAGTTCGATAGTCACTCAACTATCCTGCTGCGATAGTCACTCAACTAGCTCTGCTGCGCAGACGCCTTTGGTGTGCCACGTGACTAGGTCGGCTGCTTGATATATGTGTGTGTGCCTTCCAATAAATTTTAGTTGTGAGTTCAGCGCCGTGTCGTCTCTTCTTTAGTCCCTTGTCTCTATTTTGCGCTGTTTTTAAATCCCAATCCCTTTCTCTCCTCTAGGAATCCTCTACTCCACGGAGCGGCCCCCCGCGTGCCACACCCCCCCACAGCGCATGCGCGTCCCCTCCCCCCTATCTCTCCTCTCCTACGCTCACCCCCCTTTCTCTACTCTAGGAATCCTCTACTCTACGGAGCGGCGCCCGCTTCCCACATCCCCACAGCGCATGCGCGTCCTCTCCCCCCTCTCTCCTCTAGAAATCCTCTACTCTATGAAGCGGCTCCCGCGTCCCACATCCCCACAGCGCATGTGCGTCCTCTCCCCTTCTCTCTTCTAGGAATCCTGTACTCTACGGAGCGGCTCCCGCGTCCCTCAACCCCACAGGGCATGCACGTCCCTCCCTCTCTCTCCTACGGTCCCCTTCCGTTCTCTCCTCTAGGAATCCTCTACGGAGCGGCGCGCACGACAGGTGGTGCGACAGCTGCACACTCCGCTGGGGGGCGCCACGGTAGTTCCGCGGTATGAAAATGACGGAGCGCGCGCGCCTCATTCTCTCTCCTGTGCAGCGCCGCGATGAGCGCCCTGGGCCGCTGCCGTGAAACGAGAGCGGCGACGTTTCTCCCGCTCAAGCTAACCATCTTCCCGCTGCTTCGCATCCACACATTCCCTTTAGCGGGAGATGGGGAAGTTTTTTTTATCAATTCGGTGCGAAGTCACCCCCGAGGTTCCTTGGGCCAGTTTACCCGCTTTTAGGGTCGTTGAATATTTCAGCCCCCGTCGAACTCCCTTTGCAGTGAGGCAACAGCCGCAGCACTCAAGGGCCACACTCGCCACACTCCTCGACAAATCTTTTCAGATTGTTTACTTGTAAATACTATGCCTTAGTCTACTCCCTGCTCCCAAGCTGCGAACGGGCGTGTTTCTCGCCTGTGCTAAACTGGGCTCCCACCCAACACGTCCTAATGCACGGACGCGCTCGATATAGCACTGATAACTTCGACGTAGTAAAAGAGGAAAGCATGTTGCTGTTTTACTAAACATATACAACAATAATTTTACCGACAGTGCAATATGTGGTGGTTCAGATAAACAATAAAATGTCGGGTGCTGTAGACTTCGGCTTTTGTAAAATCCAATAGATTCAGGCCGACCTCTCAGCTTTTCTGCCACAATAAATATTTCTCTCTCTCTGCCTAATCTTCATGCATGCGGCTTCGAACGCACTTGTGGCTTTGTTTATTGCTCTGTTGTGGCGGTTGTTTCGCATAAAAGAATGGCATCGTTGTGAACTTCGCGACTCGATTATAATTGGTGAGCCTAAAAGGTCAAGGTGGTGAAGTGGAACTGCTGAACATTTGTCCAACAAGTCTCACGACAAAGCGGCCTGCAGGCGACACGGAGCAGAACGAAGCCGAAAGAACGAAGCTTAGTCAAATCATGGCCTCCGATATTAGCCGGCTAATCTCGGAGGCCATGGTCAAATCCACGTGCTACCCATCATTCCAACGCTTGCTGAAGCGCCATGAGTTGGCGCTCCCGTAGTCACTAGCGCCAGATTTCCCCCTAGTGTATTATTAGTGTAGAAAAAGAAGTAGTTTAATAAAAGATGGGGGCTCGTATAGAGAAAAGAAGAAGACGATGAGGTTCGAATGGGCCCTCTGTGTCTGCGTCGGTCTCTCGCGTTTTTAACAATTAGGAAACTCTACGCCTTGAGTCACCGAAGCGCTAGCGTGGCAGGCGTGATGTCACGCCGCGTGATCTGCTTCGGAGAGGCATCGCAGCTCCGCTCGCACGGAGCCTCGCTGCTATGGTACCACGTGACCAGGCGCTTCGTCGCTCAGTCTCACCATGGATGCACGCCGGCTGGACTATATGTGCACGCGCTTGAGCGGAACCGACAGGCTAAATGCAGTCATCCAGTAGACAGAGCTATACGGCAGGCTGTGAAATATCAAGCAAAGGCAAAGTTGCCTGCTGAAACACCAGGGGAAAGGGAGGCCAGGTTATCACGCTGCAGAGAAGCTTAGCCAGCGCGGAAGTGTGCCAAGATCAAAGCTACTGAAGCCGCCGCCGTCGTTGAATCAACATCAACAACTACAAGCGGAATAAGAAGGCTAACTTTAATGAAACACTGCGTGCGTATTCCTTTGGAAAACGAAGCCAAACACACGTTTTGCTCTAGCCTAACTAGGTTTACAAGATTTAAATCACAGCCATTTTTTTTCCCCTTTATTTAACGCTACTTTGTTCGAACGGAATTATTTATGGGCGTCTTTAAGCTCGATGTGAGTCCGCCGCGGTGGAGCAGTGGTTATGGTGCTCGGATGCTGCCCGAATGTCGTGGGTTCGACCCCGGCTGCCACGGTCGCATTTCGGTGGAGGTTAAACGGCAGAGGATGGAGATGAAATGGATGTGCGACGTCAGTGCACGTTAAAGAACACCAGATGGTCATAATTTCCGGAACCCTCCACTACGGCGTCTCTCATAATCGTAATGCCACATCCACTCCTTTCTATCTTCATGTTATCGTCCCATTGCAATGTAACTGCTGCCTTGCACAAAGCGCGCCCGAATGACTGGGAACTGTCTGTAGACAATGTTAGAACCTTCCGATCAGATTACGTGCTCAACGCGAACATTGCAGTTTGTTCTGGAACTTACGCGACCGCTAGCGATAACGCTGGAATCTTCGATGATACATGTATAAAAGCCGACGCGCTCGACCGCTTGGCAGTTTTTTCGACGGTCGACGAACTGTTCGCCGCTATCAGCGTGCGTACAGCTTGCATTGCTCGCTTTCAGTTTAACTTGGTTGCGAGCCAAATAAAGAGTTACGTATTCCCGAGTTCTGCTGGAGTCTTCTGCACCATCACGACCACGTGACATATGGTGGAGGTGCTGGGTATCGTGATTTTGGGAGGTATACCCCAGATATCATTATTACTACTAGCTGGATGTCGGGGCAACATCGAGCTGAAAGTCGCTTCGTGGATAAGTTGTTAAAGACAGTGACGTGTTGTGACGCTTCGCACGGCGTCTGCGCGGCGAAAGGCTGCGTCATTCGCTCATCACATATATGCAGAGCGCGCGCGTGCGTGCTCAATTCCAGTTCGGCTCAAGCGCCTACGCCTTCCCCTTCTCGTGTGAACCCTTCCTGCCTGCTGAGGCTTGTCCCGCTATCTCTTCGTCCTTTTTATTATTTTTTTTTGTACCTCGGCAGAAGCTGTCCCGGCTCAATGTGCTACGTTCGCCAACTGCTTATTTTCAAAACTCATCTGTATAGTGCGCAGAAAGCGAGCGTTCTGCGCCACCACTTCCATTTCTTTCTTTTTCCTTCGCGCGCTCTTCGGCTAATTTACTTCGGGCGGTGGGAAGAAAGCGAACAAGCAGTGAGGACGGCCGGCTATCTCGTCGGAATATGTGCAGCGTTGCAGAAGCTGCGAGGCACTCTGGGACTGTCGCTGTAAGTATACTGCGCAGCGAGAGACTGCTTCGTTAATCATGTCGTGTTTTTAGGACATAAAATCCCACATATTATTATTAGAGACTCCTTCGTGTTTTAATAGGACTTATATGGCGGGTACGTAATAATCCTTATATGGCGATTCTCCACAGGTGTAAGCTTCTTGGGGAACATCTGCAAGTGCGACATAGCAGCAGGGGCGGCGCCAGGATTTTTTTGCTTAGGGGGGGGGTACCTGAGGGGCGGGTTTTATTGAGGGGGGGGTACTGAGGGTGGGAGTACAGGTGAGTACCTTCAGGAGAGCAGGGAAGCGAGAAAATTTGGGCGTTGTGTTTTGACTATGTTTGCTTTCGGGGGGGGGGGGGCGCAGGGGGGGCAGACAAAAATTTTGGGAGGCTCGAGCCGCCCCCCCTCCCCCCCGTGCCACCCGCTGGCACCACCCCTGCATAGGAGCGTCGTCTGCAAGCTATGTTATATTGCTGAAGCAGCTAGGCGACGCCCCCGCAAGTGTCTATGCTGAAATCGATGGTTCGGCGATAAATCTGAGGTGGGGGGGGGGGGGGGGGACGTAAGTCGAAGCGTGAACTGGTGCACGTGAAGGATCAGCCGAATAGAATTACCCGTGTGGAACTGCGACTGTTTATATTGGCAAGAGTGGAACAGTTTTGAAAGACGGCCGAAAGACCATACGAATGACGTCAAAATGAACAGCGTTGTCTTCCAACGAATTTGCAGAACACGTAGGCAACTTCTAGTCGGGAGGTTGACCGGGCAATGACAAGCGTATAATCGCGAAGGAAAGACACCGGCGTTCCCGTCAGTATCTGGAATCGCTTCTTATCAAGACTGCGAAAGAAACGCTGAAACAGAAATGATGGCAATCTTATAGCCCAGCGTACGTAAGGTGTCTCTGTCACGCGTACTAAAACGCAAGTAATCTCGCCTCGTCCTGCCGCTTTTACGTGAACAAAGCTTCCGTACGGAAGCCGAAGCGTGTTTAAGTTTTTAAATAATTTCATTTTTTAGTCTGCGCTTCATGTCCTCTAGTAGCACCAAATGTTGACACAACGTTGCCGCAACATTGAGAACGTTGCTTCAACGTTGTGGCAACATTGCGTGCTACTAGGGTCGTTTCTTTCTGTTCTTCTTCTTTTCTTTTTATTTATTTTTTTAAACGCGTGCCGTGTTCCCTGTTACTGTTGGAAAATGCTGCAACTAATACTGCACTGCACGGTTCTCGTAGAGCACGAACGACTCAAGACTGCCGCCTCATGGAAGAGATCAGTGGGAAGAGGAAAGCCGAGAAGACGTTTCGCGAGGGGCTTCCGTCTACTCTCCGCCACTGGGCGTGTGAGACTTCTACGGTTTCGTGGTTCGTCTTTATACATATATTTTTTTGACATTGTGATTCTTTGCTCTCGCCCTCCGTTGCGGGCGACGACTGCAACCTTCGGTTTATTTTGTGGCGCCCATCCAGCGACGGGTGCAGAAAGGGTTCGCGTGATAGTGGCTTCTCTCAATAAGAGCGGAAGTGTTTGCGATGCGAGGGCGCAGTTCGCACTTTGCGTTCCCCCCATCGAGCGCGCGTCCTACACGAGTGAAATTTCATTGCTATTCAAAGCACTGCGCCGCCACCCACAACCGTCCTCGCCCCTCCACTTTTTCCGTTGTTACGTTTTTTTTTTTTTCATTTGAGTCTCGAGTGCTCCTTCTCGAGCGATGCAAATTGCCACCTTGTTTGTTGAGCATTTGCAGTTTCAATCTCTCGCCATTCATGAGCTCTTGTCATTTCCATATCCGTTTCTTTTCGTCATTGTAGTGTTAATGGATTATTAAAGGTATATCTTGCCCTCCCAATGCTTCAGCATGAGGGTGGCAAAAAAAAAAAAAAAATTCACAGACAGGTGACAAGATCTGTGAGGGGGGACCGTCTCGGCCCAGAAGTGGTCAAAAAACCTTGGTCTCACGCGGATTTTCAAATAAATTAAGCCTCTGTTCGCTGAATGCGGGTGCCTTTACCATTAAGCTTTGGATTGTCCGTCCCGAGAAAAAAAAATATGACGCGATATTATGCTAGCCTTTTGCCGGACCGGTTAGATTTCATGAACTGAATGCAATCAGCAGGGTCCCATGCTTCCGCTTAGATCTTTGGCGGACTGACCAGGGGCATAATTATAAGCTGACATTTTGTTTAAGCCACAAGATAATTCACTTTGAAAGCCGCATAAAAATATAAAAATATAAAAGACGGTATAGGTTTCGGACTCACCGAGATGCGGTTGACCGGGAATCGAACCTACGTCCTTGAGCTTAGGACAAGAAATAAGAAGTGCAATTAAACTGCGACAAATTCCATACTAATGTGTCCATACCTTTCATCGCATCTCTGCATCTATATTAAATGAATCTGGAAGGCACGAACATTGATGGAATTCTTCAACACCGTTTGAGACGACTCGGCTCTACAGCGCCGCCTTGCTCAAGAATGTAAACTTACCTAATGTAAAGCTCCCCCTCCTCCTTATTCTCTCTCTCTCTCTTTTTCTACTGCGACACTCTTTGCAGCCAGTGGACGTTACACGGACGGCCAGATGTTCAGTGCAAGATTCTAATCCAGAATTCTTTGAGGAGACTGTTTAAAGCCAATTCACCGCGACGTTCTCCAATGACTCGATCGTTGCTTCGACATGTCCTTCAGCGCAACTGTCGAAACTCATCGTTTATTTTTTTTATTCTTCTTGCAAGACCTCGACGTCCCCCCCGTGGGAGGCCTAGGCCACGCCGCTCAAATTGCTGGTCCCAAATAAAATTTATTCCTCCTCCTCTTCCTTCCTCGCAAGCTGTCGTATACTGATCCGCGTACACGTCCTGCTTCAGTGGACACCGTGACCTGCGTCATCATTCACATCATATCCAGCAGGGCTGTTTACGACGATCCATTGTTCCCTCTCTGTCTTCGTCCTTTTTCTTGGTTCTCCGTATTTCCAATGGACCGGCGATGTGGTAGGGACCCCTTCCAGGAGTTGTCAGGCTGCCTCTATAGCTCGCTTAGTTGTGATTGCCGCTTGATCACTGCGCTGACATTCGCTTAACTCGGGAATGTATCGGTTGGGCGGAAGACAGTACACTGCCTGCATGGTGCATAAAACAGATATAGTACTGTGGGTGCATTGGTATCGCCCAAGACAACTTATAGAGAGTGTGATAAATGGCGTACACGCCAAATGTTTTAAGTGCGGAGCACTTTAGGGGGGGCCTGGGCTGTCGTATGCTGTAGTATGCTGTCGTCGCCGCTTGCCGTAACGCTCCATGTGTAGCAGGAGCGTAGCCAGAAATTTTTTTCAGGGGGGGGGGGGGGGGGGGGTTCAACCATACTTTATGTATGTTTGTGCGTGCGTTTGTATGTGTGCGTCTATATATACGCAAGCAAAATTGAAAAATTTCGGGGGGGAGTTTGAACCCCCCCCCCCTTGGCTACGCCACTGATGTGTAGCATATTGAGCGCGCTCGCGCCAAGGAGAAATCTTCTTCCTCTTGTTCTTCGAGCGCCTTGATGATGACCACTTATTATCATCAGAAAAAAAAAAACAAAAAACAACTAGAGTGTTTGGTGTAACGCAGGCAAAATCACGTATAAAAACAGAAAAAAAGAGGAAGCAAGCGCGAAATGGAAAGAGAGAAAAGGGCAAAAATAGAAAGAAAAAGAGAAAGAGAAAGAAATAGATAAAGAAAGAGGAAGAAATCAATAGAAATAGAGAGAGAGAAAAAAGACAGAAAAAACGGAAAGGGAGGAAAAGAAAGGAGAGGAGGAAAGAAAAAGAAAACCGAAGAGAAACAAAGACGGCTACCGAGCTCCACACTTCCTTCAGGCTTGGCACCCCTAGTGCGAAGCTGCCTCAATTTTTTTTCTTGATACACTTCCTCTCTTCTAGACTGTATGTATCTCATTTTCGTTTGAGCAAATTCGATGACTGTAAAGAAGGCACTAATGACGTTTTTCCATGGTTCACATTCTCGGAAGTAGGACTGACCATAGCTCGGCACACTCACTCATGAGTGCACTCAACTCATACTCACTCACACTCATTTGAACGTGGCTAGTTGAGTATGAGTGAGTACTCATGCGTGTGAGTGTACGTGAGTGTGAACGTGAGTGAGAACTCATGAGTTTGAGTGGACGTGAGTGTGAACGTGAGTGAGTGCGAAGGCTGAAAAAATTGTGGTGAGTGAGTTTGAGTGAGTACTCCCTTAAAGTGCCGACCTATGGAGCTCGGCACACTCACTCCTCAGAGTTCACTCAACTCACACTCACTCACACTTATTTGAACGTGGTGAGTTGAGTATGAGTGAGTACTCATGAGTGTGAGTGGACGTGAGTGGACGTGAGTGTGAACGTGAGTGAGTACTCATGAGTATGAGTGGAGGTGAGTGTGAACGTGAGTGAGTACTCATGAGTGTGAGTAGACGTGAGTGTGAACGTGAGTGAGTGCGAAGGCTGAAAAAGTTATGGTGAGTGAGTTTGAGTGAGTACTCCCTTAAAGTGCCGACCTATGGGACTGACAGTTGAGTGAGTTGGTAGGGATGCATCAACAAGATAACGGCGCGACAGAAAAAGAAAACGAAAAGCGCTGACTCGCAACCGTAGCTTTATTCGAAAGCTTTTATTCAAAAGATTCAATCACCAGTCTTCATTCAGTAGCGTTGCAGCATGAAGAAATCTTGTATCTTAATGGAGAATTATTTTTTTTTGTGCTTAATTGTGCGTAGCCACGTGAGCGTATATAATTTGTTCTTCGCTTTTGAATAAAACTTCAGTTTCAAGTCGGGCGCTTATATTCGTGTGGTAAAAGTATTTTCGGTTTTTTTTTTGTCGCGCCGTTTTCTTAATAATGCATCCTATTCTCCATTACTAAAATTATTTCTTAATTGGGTTTAGTTTTATTCGTATCACCATGCGCTACACATGTTGTCACAATGAAACCACAGAACAATATTATATTATACCGTTTCAATACTTGGAGGAATACAGTCCTGCCTGTCCGCACCACTGTAAACGAGCTATAGGGAAAGTCTTAGATAACGAGATGTTTGTGTCACACGGCCTCTGGTGTCACAGCTACAGAAGGATCACAAGAGACCTGGTGCTGTACCTTGAAGTCAACCAGGCTGCTCAGCAGTCAGTAGGGCAAACGCGAGGACTTGAATATAGCTGCTGCTCCAGTGTACATCCGACCCCTGGCTTTCTCTCCTGATAGTCATATTTGTCCACCTTTCCCCAGTGTTCACTACTGCTTGCCCTCCCCGCCTTTCACTATACTCTCTCTCTCTCTCTTTCATCACGGTGCATATCGCACGGCACATGCTCACAGATGAACCGAAATTCTGCGGGACGAAACACTGTTTGGCGAGCATTAGAAAGCAACGTCACACAGCCATTTCAGCATGTGGTTAGTAGGACCCGGAGCCTTACGGTTTTGCGAGCGCCGTTCTGAGCGCATATATGGTGCTCTTTCTATAATTGACCTCAATTGCTCATTTTCGCATGCTGCGTGGCCCGGGCGCCGGGAACGGGCCGTGGATGGAACCAAGTGCGCTTCGGCTGACTCAAACTCACCACCCCATATGCACCTATTGCGTGACACGCAAAATTAGTTATTTACGAGCATACCGATGTGTCAAGTCAGGGTAACTTCTATTACATCTAGAGATAGCACTCTAGTGCACTTAGATAAGCTAATAAAAATCTATGTCTCATACAACCCGGAGTCATCGATGTAGCAACCACGAAGAGAATGATGGGAGTAGCACAGATAGCAGAAAATTAATTAAGAGCTATTTATAACTGCATTTTCACAACACATATTCACGAGTCGTTTTAAATTTATGTTTATATAATTAGCACCTTTCTGCTAATGGTCACTAGTAACCTTCCTGACAGTTTTCCAACTTTCAGACAGAGTTATTCACGATTCGGGCCGTTCCTACATTTGCTCATGAAAAGGGGATTTCTTGCTCTATTCATGTACGTCTATTTATGCACGTATGTGAGTGTTCGCAGTGCGTTCACACAGCGATACAAGTAAAGATTTAAGTTGCTCAACAAGTGTTCTCGCATGTTTTACATAGTGTCCTGTTATCGTCACCATCGAAGCATTTCGTTTGCGATGCTCCGTGTGCGTTTGCCCATGAAAAGCGGACATAAAACATAACGGCTAGAGGGGTTGTAGTGTTAGAAAGAACATAAAAATATTTCGGGGTTGTCGCGTCCTCAGATAGTCTAGTTGTTGATGATTATATATCATTCCTTCAGGAATTCCTTTACAACTGGCCCTAATCTGCTTCGAAAGTACCTGGCCTAACCCTCCCTGGCCATCACACTCTGGGTACAGCATGGTTTGTGAAAAAAAATAAAAAGAAAAAAAAGGTGAAGCTCGCACTAAGCAGCGCAAGCCTTGAAACAGCGAAACTGGGCGATTCTGAATAATCTGGTTGCTTCTAGGTTGATTCTACAGGCCTTAGCTAGGTGATGAGGGTTGTTTCTAGGTTGCTTCTAGGTCGTTGCTAGGATTTAGCTAGGTGGCGCTAGGTTGTTTCTACGTTGATTATCAGCGCAGAGACGTTCGAGTTAAACTACAGACAGTCACCGGCACGACATGGATGTCCAAACTCCAGAGACAGAACCTCGCGCTGAAACCAAGCGTTCGCACCTCTCGTAGACCTACGGGGACGTCGTCGTTGGCGTAGGCCTTCCATCGCTTCGGGGTCTTCTCGCAGCCGCCGTTGCCTTTCTCGTTCCTTAGTGTTGGGATAAATCTTGCCTTCTTCCTTTTTGGTGAACCAGTGGTGAATAGTGGGATATACGCCATTTCTGTGGAACATACCCGTTTCCGATGATGATGATAGTTTTCTGATAGGATGCACAAATTGCGCTGACACATTTTTTTTGTTGGGCTAACTGCTGACATGACATGACAAGAACTTTATTTGAGTCCTGAGGAACTGATATTGAGAGGAGCCAGAGGCCCCCCCCCCCAGATCAAGTCGGTGGCTCCGCCCACGATGGGACCGGAAGTCGAAGTTCCGTCGCTATGTCGTGGGCCCTCTGGACGGCCTGGAGTTGGGAGTGGAGACTGTTGCTCGTCAGGAATTCATCCCATTGTTCCTTCGTGATGGGTAGAGAGGCATTGAGGGCTGGGCACAGCCAGAGCATATGAGCGAAAGAACATGAGCCGTGGCCACATTTGAGGCACGACGGTGAATAGTGGGGGTCTATCCTATTGAGGGACCGAGGAGTGGGATAAGAACGGGTTTGGAGAAGTCTGAATGTGCTTGCCTGGGGCTTGTTCAATTTGGGGTGGGGTGGTGGAAATTTTTGCCTGGCCAAACGGTAGTGGGAAACAATTTCATGAAAAGTACATAACGGATCTTTAGAGATGTCGACCTCGTTACGAGCCTGGCTATGCGCGACAGCGCGGTACGTGAAATCGCGCGCTATTCGGTGAGCCTGCTCGTTAGGGTTACATCCGAGCGGGTTAACTGAGTTGTCTAGATGGGCTGGGAACCACGTGATGTGGTACCCACCTTTGCTGCACTCCCGGATTCCTTGAAGTGCTTAATTCTTCATTTTTAGTAGGCCAGTGGTGAGTAGTGCGATTTACACAATTTCTGTGGCACATACCTGATAGGCCACACAGGATAGGCCATGCAGCATAGGCCACACAGAATATATAGGCCGCACAAATTACAGCTTCCTTAAACAACATCACTGTTAAAAAATATAAGGGCTAACAAAGTGACCGATAGCGAGGCAAGAGGCAGTACACGATAAACGAGGGTAGACCGTACAGATGCGCGTGCCAATATTTCGACAACGTGATCGTTCTTCATTGGAAACCTTGACCGCAGACAGTTGCGTACTCCGAGACATCCTCATGTAGCACACGCCCTCGCTCCCCCGCAAACGTGCATCCTCCAGCTGCGTTCTGTTCGCTCCAACCTTCGCGCCGGAGTGCGCAGTGCGGGAAGACGTTGCCTCGCTCCATCCGCGCGGACACATCCCTCACGTTGTGCGCAGCTCCCCTGCGGGGCCATTCATGTGTCATCTCGTGAGGCACTGTCTCAGCGAGCGAGAGGCGCTGTGCCTCGTCCTCCTCCGCTTGTCTCGGGTCGACGGCGGCGGCGGCGGCGGATGTGGACGATTAGGTCGGCACTGCCCTGTCTCGGCGCGGCTGTCGCTGCCAATTGGGGGGGGCCCCCCTCCTCTTGCCCGCGGCAGTAACCGCCGTCATCTTTACCACCCTCGCGCACTCTTTCGCTTTTCTCTTCCACCAGCTCGTTTCACACGCACACGAAAGTAAAGCGAGAGCCGCCGCCTTTCCGCGGCTCTTGCATGCGCGCTGCTGTCACTTCTTCTACTTCGGGTGCGCTATTACGACGCGACTCGCTCGCCTTCCAGCGTGCCGCGAGTGCCGGGTCTCTCGGGTGCAGCGTCTGTCCGAGCCCGTGCGTGTGTGTGTGTGGGTGTGTTGTGCGTGTGTTTGTGTCCACCGTTCTGTTCGATGCGATTCCTGAATTGGGTGTCATGCCGCGCTCTCCTGGCGACGATGTGAGCGAGCCTCGTGACGCCGTCGTCGGCACGGCCACCGACGGCGCAACGACGGTAGGTTGAGGTTCACGCATCTAGGGCCGGTATCTTGTAGCAGTAGCATAGCCAGAAAATCTTTTCGGGGGGTGGGAGGATGGAGGGGTGTTTATTTATAATTTATGTGTGGTCGTGCGTGCGCTTGTATGTGTGCCTGTACATACACACGCACAATTAAAAAAATTCGGAGGTAGTTTTCACCCCCCCCCCCCCCCCCCCCAGCTTCTTCAGTGTCTTGTAGCGCCAATTCTAATGTAGTGCCAATGCCTTTTAATGCTCGTCGCGCTTGGTCAGTGGTCAGGGCGATGGTCCTTCCCGCGGTATCAATGAGATCAACCGGACCGTGAGTGACGGAATGATAAGACAAGCCTACAATCAAACACAGCGCATCGCTACAAAATATCTGCTCAGCTTGGGCAATGAGCAACTGCGGGATTAAACGCCGGCGCACCCGTCTCCTGGCTGCTATGTGCTGCCGCGGCCTCCGCGTTTAAGCGAAGGCGCCTTCCGGGTCCTCGATATGCAGATGGTGAGAGGCGGCGGGGAGAGAGGAAGCCATCCATCGCGAGCAATAGCTTCTGAATGGTTCGCGACGACGCCTCTTGCTTGGGTGGCGAACACGTCGCGTCGCTTTATATATGCACGCCACGTGCCAGCAGCGAGCTTTGACGAACGCTTGTACTACCTTCGCTATAGCCCAAACGCCATCAATAATAACAAGTGGATAATATGAAAATCGCGTAGCTTGTGAGCCGCCCCAATCTTTGGTCAACACTCTTCACTCTTGCTCAGGTTGGTTCAGAAAAAAAAATATTAAAAAAAAAATCGATGTGCCCATTGTAATAGAACCGTGCAAAGAAGATCGATTTTCGAGCTGCTTTCAGACTGAAACCTTTCCAGCGATGAAACTCGCTGTTACGAACTGAGCAAGTGGCGAAAGGCGGGCTATTGGTTACATGTCTCAAAGAAGGAATAAACAGCGCAAACACGGGACGAAGAAAAGGAAACACGAGTACGAGCACATCTGCATATATATATATATATATATATATATATATATATATATATATATATATATATATATATATATATATATATATATATATATATATATATATATATATATATATATATATATCGCAGTTAACCTATTGGGAGCAGTATGTTAACCAGTTAAAAAAACGTTAACCAGTTAAAAGTATGCAATTTTCATAAGTGTGCTCCTTCATTTCTTCGACTACATGTGCACCGGATCTTGAGAATGTTTTGCTGAATTATATATATCCAAATGGCCGTCTAATTATACATTCGGGCACTATAGAACCCCCGCGGTAAGAGAGCCGACATGTCTTCAAACTTGGTATTTCATTTCATGGCCAAGTATTCCAGGCAACTTCCATGCAAATTAGCGACTTTAGCGGCGGCGTATGCATGGAAATTACTCGGAGAAAGCGAGCTGCCGGTATGCTGATAACGACGACTTTTCCAGGAGCAATAAAATATGGATAAAACGCGGACGTCATCCGCGCCAGTGTCGGTAATCACACCCTGAAAGCGCGCTGGCGGGAAGACCGTTTTCTTGCTTCTGTAAGTAAAAAAGAAAAAGAATTTAATTCAATGGTTGAATCGACCTCTTCAAATAAACGGCGCAATGTCTGAAGTATTTTCATACTATATGAAATGTTTGAAAAAAACCTTCACACGAGACTAACTCTATTTTGACTCTATTTTAATTATGCTATTCCAGCGTCATTTCTTGCATAATTAAGAGGGCTCTCTGAATGTGAGTACACTGCTGCAAGTCGTCGTCACGATCGTTTTGTGGAAAGTTCTGGGAGTATGATGGCCGGGTCTCATTATCATATCGCTGTTCTGGGACGTAAAGCACCAGCAGTTAACGTCATTACTATAGGAGCACGCACCTTCGGTACCGCTCTTTGGTGACGTAACACACCAGTGATGGGTTCCAAAACCAGGCACGGTGACACGACGTTGACCTTATTGATTATTACGGCAAAAACGATATGTTCACGTGACCTTGATGTTGTTGAAATGATCGCGAGCTGCGCGTTCACTTCGTCTTTGCGGCGTTAGCGTGGCTAAAAAAATAAATAAATAAAAAATGGCGAAGCTTGAACTAAGCCGCGCAAGGCTTGAAATAGCGAAACTGGACGATGCTGAAGACTAATCTGGTTGCTTCTAGGTTGTTGCTAGGTTTTATCTAGGTTTTATCTAGGGGATGCTAGGTTGTTTCTACGTTGATTCTCAACGCAGAGAAGTTCGAGTTAAACCACAGACAATCACAAACACGACACGGTGGCCCAAACTCCAGAGACAGAAACTCGCGCAGAAACCAAGCGTTCACACCTCTCACAGATATACGGGCACGTCGTAGTTGACGTAGGCCTTCCACCACTTCGGGGTCTTCTCGCAGCCCGCGTCGCCTTTACCGTTCCCTGCAATATCCTCCCGTAGTACGTACTTTTCTTGCTCATGTGGTAATACGATGCATCTAGTTTTATGTTCTTTTTTTTTCATATGTGTAAGACTTGTGTATCTACAGTATGTTAAGTGTATTATGTGTTGCTTGTTTTGATAGCAGTATCTCTTTGTTAGTGCTCATGTGGCACATGATACGTCAAAACGTTTTGCTGTTTGTACGTATGTGCGAGAAATGTGTATCTGTGGCGAACTTCAGGTGCAGAGGCCTATGTCAGGCGTATGCGCCTTTTGCCTCTGTTCCTTTTTCTTGTATTTCCAAGAAATAAAATAAAGATACTACTACTATACTACTATACTACTATACTTGGGGTCTTCGGCGTGCCGCCGTCGCTTCGCAGCCACTTGTTGGGCTAACTGCTGCCTTCTTCATTTTTAGTGGACCACTGGTGAGTAGTGGGATTTACCCAATTTCTATGGCACACACCCGTTTATGATGATGATAGTTCTCTGATAGGCCGCACACACAAATTACGGCTAGCTTAAACAGCTTTGCTGTTAAAAAAATTTAAAAAGACGTGAGCTGATTGTTCGCTTCGTCTCTGCAGCGTTCATGTGATATGATGCCCACGGTGAAATAGCCACGCTGGATGACTTTCGCCTTCGAATAGTCTTATGCGAATGCATGGGACCGTGCGAGTTTTTGGTGATGGCGTGCCGGCAGATTCCCTCATATTTCTGGTCATCATCATCAGCCTAGCTGCGCCAACTCAAAGGCCTCTCCCATGCTTCGCCAAATAACGCGATCCTGTGCTCGCTGCGGCTACGTTGTTCCACAAAAAATGTGTTGCACGTATTCACAGACAGCATAAATAACTATGATAAATACATGGCTACATTTTATATGGTGTTTGTAATGAAAACAACTTAGACTAACGGGATGAAGAAGGAGGGAAAATTAAGGCACCTTCGCACTAGTGGCGCCAAGCCTTGAGGAAGTGCGGAGCTGGGCAGCCTTCTTTGTTTCTCTTCGGTTGTATCGTTTATTGCTCCTCTCGTTTTTCCTTTTTCCGTTTTTTTTCTGTCGTTTTTTTTACTCTTTATTTCTATTTATTTCTTCCCCTCCATTTATCTATTCCTTCCTCTTTCTTGCTCTTTCTACTTTTCTTCCTGTCTTTTCGCCTTTCGTTATCTCTCTATTTCTCGCTTGCTTCCTCTTTTTTTTTTCTATTTTTATACACAGTTTTGCCTGCGTTACGCCAAGCGACGACAGCATACTACAGCCCGGACTCCTGAAGTGCTCCGCACTTAATATCATCATCAAGGCGCTCGAAGAACAAGAGGAAGACTTCTCCTTGGCGCGAGCGCGCGCTCAATATGCTATACAGATGGCTATGCTATTCGTGGTTTTGCCTGCGTTACGCCAAGCGATGACAGCGTACGATGACAGCATACGATGACAGCATACGATGACAGCATACGATGACAGCATACGACAGCATACCCCACATCCCGGCTCCTAAAGTGCTTCCGCACTTAGAAAACGGTGATTGAGCTAAAATATTTAAACGAGTGGAAGGGGTAGAGAGCGGAGGTCCGAGCCAGCGTGCGGAACCGGCGTCCGCACGTCTGCTCCTCCATCGACCATGCGACGAATGCCGCGTCCGTTCTGTGGAGGAAGAAGAGAGATCCACGCAGAAGCACCTTTGTCAGTCTGTCTTTCCTCGTTCCGTTAGCCTGCGTTGTTACCATCCAAAATATTTATCGCGATGCTTTAACGGATAGTCCTCTTTCTTGGTTCAGTTGTCGCCAACCGTGAAGAGGGATTCTAGGTGCGAAGCGTCTTAGGGGCTAGGCTTGTCGGCGTCTACTCTCGTCACGGTGTGTCACCTAGTCACGGTCCATCATAAAAACGGGTATGCGCCACAGTGGATAAACCCCACTACTTGCCACCGGTTCACTAAAAAACGAAGACGGCAGCCGTTAGCCCAACAAATAGCCGAAGACGTTAGTGGAGCAGAAACACGCCCTTCCCTACATGCCCTAGGGGAACTGAAGCCGGGCATGTAGGGAAGGAAGAAGCACCTTAGGGTAAGCTGCATTCCGACGCAGCTTTCCGACGACGTTAATGGAGCGTAAATACGCCTCCCTAAACGCCCGGTTTCAGGCTTGTCACCACGACTAGTGTCTCATCAAAGAAATATTTCTCAAAAACACTACATGCTTCATCCCTCCCCAGGTTTCCCGTTAGTGGAGCTGAAACACCCTTTCCTACCTGCTTCGCCCCTCCCCAGTTTTTTTTTATCGTAGTTTTAGCGGTGTACACCAACCACTTCTTCCGATGCAACGACACCCCTTTAGCCTAAAGCCACGCGGCGCCTTCTTACTGTGTTGGCCTGTACCGTACAGTATGCGTATACATACACGCTGGGCACCTGTCCGTTCTGCGCGCGGCGGCAGCGGCGGCGAGGGCGGCGATGTAGAAGAGGGATGTGGGTCGGGGTTCGGCGTCCTCCGTGGGCGATCCGGCCCTTCCTGCGCGCACAAGGCTTCGCGAGCGGCCGCGCCGCCGGTGCACCGTGCGACAGCAGCTGCGCCGCTCAGACGCGCCTGGAGTCGTCGGTCACATCGTGGCTGCCGACAATGATTGATGCGTCTTGTTAGAAGACCCTTCGTCGCCTCTGCGTCCTGACGGTACGTACACTGCAACGTGGGGCGAGGGGTCGCACGCGCAACAAGCAGGGTGCGCGCTCGAGTCGGGTGCGAGCACGATAGGGCGCCGGCGCACGAAGGCGTGCGCGGTGGGTCGAAGTGTAGCGAATGCGTTCTTTTCCAGTTAGACATGCGCACTCTTCGTCTTCGCCTATTTGTTTGCGATTTTGTCTAGGCTACAGGTTCTTGCGAATCTACGAGGGTTGCGAACACGCCGCCGTGGTGGTACAGTGGTTACGGTGCTCGGCTGCTGAACCGAAGGTCGCGGGTTCGATCCCTGCCGCGGCTGTCGCATTTCGATGGAAGTGAAATGTTTGAGGCCGGTGTAATTAGGTTTAAGTGCACGTTAATGAACCCCAGTTGGTCGAAATTTCCGGAGAGAGAGAGAGAGAAAAATATTTTAATGAAGAGCTGGAGATGTTTGTTTCGCTTTTAGCCTGACATGCTATTTCCGGAATCATCCACTACGGCTTGCCTCATAATCATGTCGTGATTTTGGCACGTAAGATCCCAGAAATTCATTATTAATAGAGGGGCACGGTTTTGATTGAGGGTAATTAGGAGGTACCACTTAAAACTGGGACTCGACTTGAGGGAGCCCGGGTTCGAAAATCGGTTCTTGCGCTATAGAGCACTTCGCGCACTCTCATTAAGAAGCACACTGCTAGCAAAGGCGTCATAATGTGATAAACAGTTCATAACAACTAACGGGCCATGAATTCGGCCCCTGTCTACACAGCTTCTTTCAAACGTTGCTTTGTTTTCCATGCTTTCTTTTCCTCTGTCATAACTCGATGTGTTTTTTTGTTGCTGTCATACCTCGAGTTGTTGCTGTTGTTGTTGTTGTTGCCTAAGAAAATACGTTATAGTTATTGTACACTGACTCACAAAATGTGCGTTTCCTTTTCGTCGTTTTCGTGCGTTCAATAAGTTGATTCTAGCTCTTTACGCTTGACATAGAGATTTCAAGTAATGCAGGCTTTCCTTTTTAACTCATAGCCCCCTCTTTCTACACATTTAAAGAATACAGGACTGGTGCTGTTGTCTTCATTGTTATCTCAGTTGTTTTTACTTTGCTGCTGCGATTGTTGTGAACAGCGACATAATGAGAAATTTGGTTACTGAACCACCAAATACCCCAATATTATAACTAAAAACAACTGAATAAACAAGGCTAAGATGGCAAGATATTATGCAAGAACACTTTACAGCTGCCAGAAAAGTAGTTGAAAGGAAATAATAACTATATGCTGCGAACATAACACAAATATGCAAATGCCCACGGAAGAAATGAAGAAAAGACTTTATTCATTCAAAAAGGATGTTACACAGCAAAATGATATACAGAAGGAGGTCCCAAAGCTCTAGGCTGCAAGGGGACCTCCTGTGCTGACTAAAAAGAAAACAAATCAAGTAAAGCAACTTCGCAAACACAAAATAATAAGATCTGAAAAAACGATAACACTTGTAAGCAAATAAGCTAGGACATGATATGCAAATAGACTGAAATACATGTTGTGAGAACTTAAGCGAACAAGATAAATCAGGTTAGTACAAACACAATGCAACAGTGAAGTCCAAACGTTAACATATGCTAACAAAAAAGTAACCGTAAAAGGAATACTGCTATACTGTGTGTTCTCATGTGCTGATTAATAATGGGGAGACAAAAAGATAAAGTGATGTATCACATAACGGCAACAATTTCAGACTCATGAAAATGAGTGAATTGTGATATATTATAAAAGAAAGAGCATGGGCAGCAAAATAGAACCCTTAGAAAAGTATGAACAACAAGATTATTCACAAGTGAAGTAAATATGAAAACAATTGCTTTTTAAAACTACCTATACTAGGAGACAGTTTTACGTCAGTGGGAATATCGCTCCAGACAGAAATCGCTGTGAAAATAGAAGTGAATCTGCCATAATTCGTTCTAACTTTTGGTAACAGGAAGTTATTATTTGATGCAAATCGAGTTTTATTTTGATTAATGAGTTGTCCCTTGTTAAAAACTATGAATGGTATGTTTGAGTGAAGGGAATTGTATGTAAGGATTGCCATGTTAAAATGAAAAAATGTTTATGAATGGTTAGAATACGATACTCCTGTAAAAGACTAGATGCCCTACACCGCGGTGACTGGAATGTAATAATGCGAATGGCCTGGTTTTGAAGGTATTGTAAAGGAGCCAGATGAGTGCTATATGTATTACACCAAGACGCAATTCAGTAGGTGAAGTGACTGTGAATGAAGGCATAGTACAGAGAAATCAAGGTATTAAGACTGAAGTATGGACGTGCCTTTATAAGAATCCTGATGCCGTATGCAGCTTTTTGCTTGAGGTGTGATACATGGGAAATGAACTTTAAGTTTGAGTCAAGAATCACTCCCAGAAAACGACAATGACTGGAAGTTTTGATTGGATAATTATTGACCATTATAGACGGAAATTCAACAATCTTTTTTTGAGTGGGGTGGAACAGCATAAAAACTGTTTTACTGGCATTTATTTCCAATGAATTTTGATGAAACCAGCGAATTATACTTTCAAGGTCACTATTGAGCTTTGAAGTAAGACTATCAATCGAGGTGCAAGCAGTTAAAATCATAGTGTCATCCGCATACAGGTAAGGTAGAGAGTGCGATAGGTGAGAAGTTAGGTCATTAATGTAAAGAGTGAAGAGCAATGGGCCTAGTATCGATCCCTGAGGAACTCCCCTATCAACTAATTTAAAGTTAGAAAGATGATTAGAAATAGTAACAGCCTGTTCTCTGTTAGTTAAGTAACTGTGAATAAAGGAAAGCGCAGGTCCTACTACACCGACCGCGTTTAATTTAGTAATTAAAATATTATGAAGGATAGAATCAAACGCTTTCGTCAGGTCAATAAACACCGCACCAGCATATTTGCCTGTGTCAATGTAGTGTTTAATCTTATCCGTGAATGAAAGAAGCGCAAGGTTGGTAGAGTAGCCTGCACGAAAGCCAAACTGCGTAGCACAAAGAATGTTAAATTTTGTCAAGTACTTTGTTAAGCGTTTTTCAAAGCACTTCTCTATAACTTTGCTGAGCACAGACAGTATTGCAATAGGGCGATAGTTAGAAATCAAACCCCTATCACCCTTTTTAAATACAGGAACTATTTTGGCTTTCTTTAAATCAGATGGAAATACGCCATTTTTGAACAAAAGGTTAATTACATGAGAAAAAGGGTCAGCAATGACATCGGCGACATATTTCAAGTGGATTGGTTGAATTTCATCAAGACCCGCGCTTGTTGGCTTTAATTGCTTGATAACATTATGAATTCCTTCTGGAATGGTCGGATATAGGAAAAATGACTGTGGTTGTCTGTCAAGCGTTCCTTCAAAGCTGTCGTAAACAGATGTATTATTAACTGTAAAGTAATTATTAAATTCATTCGCGATGGCTGTAGGATTTCGGTAGGTGCCATTAACACTTGCAATCTCGTTTATTTGCGATTCTTTGGTGTTTCTGTTTAAAAAAGAGTTGATGAGCTTCCATTTTTCAGCGATATTCCCAGCTTGATGAAATTTAATTTCGTAATACCTTTTTTTCGCGTCTCTCAATAACTTGTTTAGTATATTTTTGTAACAAGAATATCGCTGCTGCAATTTGAAGTTAAATGGGCAACGTTTCGTCTTTTTGTACATATTGTCTTTCTTACGCATGCACTTTAATAAACCATCTGTGAGCCATGGGTTATGGGGTGCAGGATACCTTTTGTGACATCTAACAAGAGCGGTTGCTTCGGAAACACATTGCCTTAATGCTGATGAAAATGCCTCAAAAGCTAGCTCAGCATTTGTTTCGGATTTAATTGTCGACCAGTCGAAAGTCGATATGGATTCTATGAATTGAACTGTGTTGAATAAGGCTTTTTGAAAAGAACGCTTAGCTCGTGGTAAGGCCGACGACAAGCGACAAAAGATGGCATAGTGATCAGTGATATCGAGGGGTATTACGCCACACTCATTGTATGATAAGTAGTTGGATAAAATGTGGTCAATGAGCGTGTTTGAGCCACCGGCAATACATCTTGTCGGCAACGTAAGCAGCTGCTCATAACCAAAGCCTGTAAAACAATTTGAATATTCGACCGAATTATGATTGGCGTCCTCTAAAAGATTTATGTTTATATCTCCCATGATAACAACGTTTTTTCTTTCACGTGAAATTCTGTCCAATGTTTCATGCAGTGCGGAACAAAACTCGGACACGGATGACGACGGCGAGCGATAGATGCATGCTAAAATGGTCTTTTTCGGAATGGGATTGTCCAAGATTGTCATCGATTTCAATCCAGACAGATTCTGTGCTATCAGCTAGAATGGCAAGGTCGTTTCGGCGCGTATATCTTACCGATGATGATATGAATATAGCGGATCCGCCATGGCTGTTGGACTGACGGTGGCAGTACTCTGGAGTGTAGTGTGGTAGGCAAAATAAGTTTCTGCCGTCAGATGATAGCCACGTCTCTGACATGCAGACGAAGGAAAAGTGATGTTCAAGGGATGCTAGATAAACACAAATGTCGTCATAATGTTTTCTGAGACTACGCGTGTTGAAGTGAATGGCCGATAAACCTGGGCTCTCGAAAAAATGTCGAAGGAGGACTTCAGGTGAAAAGCGTGAGCAGCTGCTGTAACCGAGTTAAAATAGTTTAGGGGACGCTAAAGCGGGCATAAGATTCGCTGATGTGCAAAATTAATTACGCGTTCTTTTTTTTCCCCTTGTTTTATATAAAGTGTTCCAACATGCTTCAACAATACGTAATTAGCTTTTTGAATTAGCTTTTTATGCTGTTCCCATGTACGTGTAAGGAGGCATTGCTTCAAGGCTTTTAAAGTGAGGTGCAGCGCTTAATAGGAGCCGAAAAAAAAAATAAGAAGTGGCAACTATGCGCTTAAAGGGACACTAAGGTGCAACGATGAATCAATATAAACTGATAAACTATTCTGTGGGAATTCTATTATCGTTAATTTCGCCATCGTAGCAGCATTAATATGAGAGGAGAAACTGAAGGTCAGAGTTTTAATTTTTTAATTTTTTTTTTCAATTCGCAAAGTTTCGCGCCGAAACGTGTGCGCTTGGACGACACCGTGAAGTCACGCATTTCAAATTATTCTTTCGTGTTTTTCCCACATTGGCTCAACAAAGTTTGGCTGAATGTTATACGTTAAGTCTCTGGCCCACTGCAAGGACAATGTACTTCATTTTTGCTGGTTAAGAATTAACTAGGCCCCATTAGACGTCCTTCAAAGTCTATGACGTCACAGCTGGTGCGGGAACTTCAATGTGGCGTCGCCTCGTGCACATTCTTCTGCCGCCTTTTCTCGCTTACCGAGCGTATTTTCGCGGCAAGGGTTGTCATTTTATCACTGTGAAAGTGTAACCTACTAATGCCAGAAAAATCGTTTTAAGTGCGTAGCATTTTGTAGGGGGCCGGGCCGTCGTATGCTGTTGTATGCTGTCATCGTATGCTGTCGTCGTCGCTTGGCGTAACGCAGGCAAAACCACATATAGCATAGCCATCTGTATCATTTTGAGCGCGCGAGCGTTCCAAGGAGAAGTCTTCTTCCTTTTGTTCTTCGAGCGCCTTGATGGTGATATCAAGTGCGGAGCACTTAAGGGGCACGGGCTGTCGTATGCCGTCGTCACTTGGCGAAACGCAGGCAAAAGCACGGATAAAAAAGAAAATAGAAAAAAAGAAATAGAAAGAGAGAGAAAGAAAGGGGGAAAAATAGGAAGAAAAATAGAAATACATGGAAATAAAGAGAGAAAAAAAGACAGAAAAAACTGGAAAAGAGATAAAGGAAGAAAGAGAAGAGGTAAGAAAGAAAGAAAAAAAAAACCGAAGAGAAACAAAGAAGGCTGCCCAGCTCCGCATTTCCTGCAGGCTTGGCACCACTAGTGCGAAGCTGCATTAATTTTTTAATTTTTAGTGTCCTTTCAAGAACGCGGCGTTTACTTATAGTGCGTCAAGAAGGTAACCTCACGGCAGGAAAAAAATGTTTTGAAAGAAGCAGTGATTAGAAAGGAAGCGTACGTGACTCTGAGACAGCGCCTTCCCAAAAAAAAAAAAAAAAAAAAAAAAAAAAAAAAAAAAAAAAAGAGTACTAAAACTGTCGAGTAGCGGCGTGTCCTCATTGTTTCACAAGAGGCGGTGATGATGGATCGAATGAAGGAACAAAAGAAAAAAAAATGCGGAGTAGAGACCGGAGAGATGGAGGGACGCTTTCTCGGCGGAAGTAAGGAAAAGAAAAAAAAAAAAAAGAAAGCGAGGCAAACGGGAGTGGGGAGGTTCGTTTACGCCTTCTTAGGAAAAGCGTGCAGCCGGAGACATTAACTAACGCCTCTCGTGATGCGAAATGAAAGCGTAGAAACGCTCCGCGCTGACTGGTTATCACGTAGCAGTTCATCGGTATTTACAAAATTTCTGCAACATCGTAATTGCATTACTGCAGGGCATTACTGCAGGGCATTACTGCAGGGCATTACTGCAGGGCATTACTGCAGGGCATTATTGCAGGGTATTACTGCAGGGCTTTGCACACGCACAGTCAACATAGTTTAACTACATTTATGGGATAGAGTACGAAAACACAATTCAGAATATAACATTAAAATCATGCCGGTACACATTTAGTACCATGTGAAAGTGGCGAACAGATGAAAATGTTAAAATACACATGCCACAAGTCACAACGACGAAAGAAATACTCTATTAAGTTTACTATTTTTTCGGGGTGTTGATTGCATTCTCTAATTGTTGTTAAAATGAAGGAAGTAGCAAGACTACTGGTTGCCGAAAGAGTATTCTTTAGATTATTTTATAGGGTATTTTTTAGAGCAGCGAGTGTTTTTTTTTAGTTTTCAAAGAGCATTTTTTGGGAGATGTGCGGGATAACCCGTTCCCAGGTCGCCGCAGCTCTCGTGTTTTTGGTGCACGAACATAATAGATATGGTTTGTTTCTTATGCCCGCTCATATGCATTTGATAAGCCGCTTTCTGTAGGGGAGCTGTCGTGTCGTTGTAGATAGTTAGAAACTTGCTCGATATGCTTGGTTCGTGTACCGCAAACATTTTGGAAAGAGTGAGATCCACTTTTTTTGTTGTCGTTGGTCTGACAATAAATCGCGCAGTTCGCCAAACACACACGTAGGCATACTGCAAAACACTTTCGTTAGATGTGTGAACGGTATCATAATGGGCGCCAGTTTCTCACTGCGAGCTTCTTTGATAATTCACTTCTGAGAATAAGTCGCAGTGCTCGCGATGATGCACCGTATTTGGGAGACACGAGCTCTTACACCTGAAGACACTGCACAGGCGGCGAGCCTAGGCCTAAGCATTCCACGACGCGTCGCTGTCATGTGTCTTGTCCTAGGGGTTTGAAAAAAAGAAGAAAGGAATGGAGAGTTAATGAGGCGTAGAAGTTCGCTCGTTCTTTTCTTTGTCCACGTTCAGTGTTGCGGTACAAGGGTACACGCAGGATGTTTCAGCGCTTCGTCGATGTCGTCTTCCTTGCTAGCGCCTGAGCTGCACAGTCGCGACAACGTGCTCGTGTGTAACATAGCGTATGTTGTATTGCGCATCAGTGGTCTGTGAACTCGCCGGCCTCATGCGGCGTGCTCTCTCCCTGCAGTCGGCCGACATGCCGGACAACGACGAAAACGGATGCGCCGAGGAGCCGACCTCGACCGAAGAAGACAACCTCGACCTGTTTCAACGCAAGATCAAGACCGAGAAAGGTGAGCAAGGGAACCTAATCTATGAGAAATCTAGAATTACCAGGACGGAAGTAGTCGGCTGGACTTCTTGCGCAACCGTCTTGTGGGTGATCTAAAACTGAGTGTGGGTTCCTTGCACTACTAGGATAATCAGACTCAATGATATCAGGGCGCCTGCTCCCATCTTTGCGGGGACTAATGCATGTCAATTAAACTTCACCCACTAAACCTCTGTCATACTAGGACTATGTGTTCTCCGGTGTTCTTGATGCAGGCAATTTTTCTATCCATTTAGTACGCCTTGCACGTTTTTGCCGCATAATTCGTTTTGTTTAATTTTTACTCATGTACGGTGCACGTTTTGCTCGATATTTACGTGTTGGATCTCTTGCATGGTCCACTCGCAGTTCTGCAGCAAACGTAAATAAATGAAAAGTGAAATGAAGTGTTATCTTTCCTTAGGGACGATCGTACTTTCAGTGTAGAGGCGGAGAAAAAAAAACAAAACAAAAAAACAAAACAAAAACAAAGTGCATCTATAGATCCGCAAGTTTTGCTCTTGTGACCCCGGTTGTTGTCTACGTGCACACATGATGTAAATAAATCCATTGTTCAAGCATCTCCCCATGACAATACCATACATAATTTGATTAAACCACGCACTGTTCTAATCGTTAGCAAGTGCTTTCCAAGTTCGCAATTTGTATCGTTATGGCAATCAAGCACGAAGCATTTAACAAAAATATTTAGAGGTTCACTCTTGCCTCGATGCGATCTGTGGCACCTCGTTATACCGGTTTTAGGGAAGGCTTATAATTTCTGCATCCCAAGGAATACAGCAAGATAGGTCAGGCAGTACAATCTAGAGAAGGTCTTCTGAAGACTCTCAAGAGCTCGGTTTTTTTTTTATATAGATTGAATTTTTGGATAGGATACATTTGATTTTTTTTTACCCTAAAGTGAATGGAACCACTGAAACGCGGCCCAAGGTCATAGAGCGACACGATGTTAAACCGCATTATGATAGCCATGCGTTCTGTTAAAAGAGCAGGCACAATGTGTTTCTTCTCGCGGATCTGCTCCGCTTTCTATGTCTCCAAACTTATACGTAATTATCCGTAGACACACTGAACCATCAGTGTTTATTATAAACTGAAACGCGAACAAGGAAAGGAAACAGACTGAAATGTCTGATATGCGTAATCGCGCGAAGGTGCTACGTACAATCAGTCCGTAGGCTTTCTATAGGAAAGGCGTAGTATCGGACGTACGTTTTGGAGCCGAACTTGAGCCACAGTTACAAAATGTAGGCGCATTTGCAAACTCGGCAAGATACCAAGTGACTCTCAGCTTGAGGTTGAGTAGTGCTGATACTGCCTCCGAGTTGAACAAAATTATGAGACACAAGATACATTTGCAAACAAAATTAAAAGTAAGGTTATTATTTTCATCTCGCAAAAATAAGGACATGGAATTCCAACCTGATCCACTTAAAAGGTAGCATTATCGTATTTAATTGTAAATTCAATCTTTAATCTTTCGTCTTTCTTGGTTTGTCTTCTTCGTCCATGTTTTATTTTTCGCCCATCGGGACCTTCGTAGCTTGAATTTTCTGCAAACTTGTAAGATTAGCAACAAGTCATCTTAACAGTGTTCTTCCCACTTGCACGCTTTGAGCCCACCCATGTTTTCGACACGTCCCATTTGCACAACGTTGTCTGGCTTCGCTGCCTGACTCGCAAGGTTAACAGAAAGCCATCTTTACAGGGTTGAACTGTTGGGTGATTTGCAAGACTTCGTGCGAGTACGCTACTTCGTATGCGACTTGTTGATATCAAAGTCACGTCGAAGAACTTACAAGATATTACTGCTAAAAGGAACGCGCACTTTACGTTACTAACTATAGTAAAGATATGATCGTAATGTAAAAAAAATATAATCTTACGAAATAGAACACAATCGAAGGAAAGCAAGTTGAATAGCAGCACTTGTGGCTGTCAATAATTTTTCTTGTCTGTAATGTCATGGCGATGTACATCATTATGTGGTCGCATACATCAAACATACATAATCTCAATGTGGTCTGAAAGCGGCTGGGTTTCGTCATCTCTTGTGCGCCGTAGCACAACATACGCAATGTTTGAAATGACCAAGCTTCTTTCATTTCATTTTTATTCTTTCTTTTTTTCATTTCACTATCGCCAGCATAGTTTTTTCGAACCAGAAACGCTCCTTCTTCAACTGCGCTTTGCGCACCCGCAAACCGTCGTTGGTAACTTCGATGATTATCCGTCCCAATAATCGGCATACGTCATAATTAGCGACGGCATTTCTTTCGCGATGTCACCGATGTGGAATAAACCACTCTGTCGTTGAAGCTCCGTCCAGCCCGACTGGGACACTTTCCGCGCGCTCGCGCGCACACACAGCCACGACACAGCGGGTCCGGCTAATCTGCAGTTACGAGATGAAGGGACAAATGGGACGCGAGTCGTGGAGACAGTTAGTGGAGCAACGCAGCGGAGAAAACAAACGGCACTCCCGGGAATGGAAGAGACGCACTGCCTCGCTCTTTGGACGCGGCAGCGTAAAGCCGCGCTGAGATGAGAGGAGAGCGTTGTTGCGTTCCCAAGTGCACTGAGGGGCGGAGGAAGGCAGCTCGGAGGATGGAGAGCTCACGTGACAACCCTGGCCCACGTGATGCACCCGGTGGATGCCGGGAAGACGAGGTAAAAAAGCAAAACAGAGCGCAGGCTTCGGCTCCCGGCCGCGTGGCGGCAGGAGAAGCCTCCCCTCCAGTGAAGCGCGCTCGAAAGGGAGAGTCCCCATCACATACAGACGCACAGGCACGCTGGCTCGCTCGTCGCCGCGGCTCACTCCTTCGCTGACTGAGAAGCGCGAGCTTTTTTCGAAGCGGACCCCTTCGAGCTTCGGGGTCTGCGCTCTGCCGTCATCCGCCACTGCAAACATCTTTCCTCAACGCACCTATGCTGGAATTCTTCGCGTGACGACGGGATACCGTGCGGCGATGTGACAGCGACGTTGCCGGGTGCAGCAGACAGTCGGTGATTGCGCGCGGGAGAAAACATCTCCGACGTTCGGAATTTCGTCTGCAGCCGCAGGAGCAGAATACAGCGCTCGGTGCTCGCATACGCACGGCTCGGAAGGTGCGTTGCGTGCGACGCGCGTGCTTTGAGCGCACAAGCTGCTACGACTGCTCTCGATTCAAAGTCACGGATAGACGGGCGTCCGTTAACCGAAGGCGCAGCAGCGCGGCGACGAGCGCGTGCTTGTCTCGAAACACTCATCGCCCATGCACGCATGCAACGGATGACGCGATCGCTTCGAGCTCTGTACCAACCGGACATTCCACGCATCGCAAAGGGTAAACAGCCTTTCGGCTTGCCACAGTGTCGTCTGCTTTTCTCGTTGCTAGCAGACGTTCCTTCGCCGTAATCGCTTTGAGCTTGAGCGCATTTTTCTTTTCCGTCGCTTGTTCGTCGACAACGTACAACCTGCTTCGAAGTGGACCACCGATTGTAAACTTGCGATGTGGGAAAACGCCTCGCAGCGTGCTGCACGGTGAATGCGTGTTGTTTGTGAAATGCGCGAGGTTGTGGTGTCGGCGACAGCCTGTGCGGGCTCCTCGTCCTGAAGTTTCTGCCGGTTGTGTTATAGTGAGTGGCTACAGTGTCCACCGATCGTCAACATGCATCGCAGACGGCCCCCCGCGATCCCTCCGCGACCGTCGTTCTCTGCGAGTTTTGGCGGTGCCAGCGCGGGTCCTTCGCGACGTGGAGGCTTCGTGATCCCCACGCTCGACGTGACCGACTACGACGACGAGGACGACGAAGAAGAGGCAGTGGCCGGAGGAGGAGAGGAATACGAGGAAGAGGACGAGGATGAGCACTACGACGAAGACGACTACGAGCGCGACAGGTGGCGTCGGCGGAGGCAGGACGACGAACTCGTGCTCGACGAATGTGAGTGCATTCAGTGTACGCCTCGTTCAAGTGGGCGTGTGCAAAAAAAAAAAAAAAGAGTGGCGTGGGTGGGGAGAGGAAAGGAGGTGTTGGTAGGTGTAGTGTATAGTAGAGTGCTTAGGCAGAAGAAGGGATTGTCTCAACCTCCTTCGATACCTGACACTTTGAATGATAACCACATCATAGTTTCTCACTGAGGGGAGAACAGAGACAGGAGTGTGAGCTTGCAAAGAACCTCGTACTGTCAATCACGCTTTAAAAACACGCTCCCCATTCGAAAAAGAAAGAAAACTATTTTTGCGAACGACACAAAACAGTAACACCGCTTCACCAATGATTAATTTTATTAGAACATGCGTAAGTTTCCTCGGCAAACGTTCTTGCGTTTCTATAGGCCACGAATTTTTTTTAATAAACCCCAAAATGTTCCTTTGATTCTTTTTATTTCTCCTTTTCACTGAGCATTATACCTGGTCTCTTTTGCGCCATAAGGCCCAACTGTTTAACCAACTAATGAATTATAGATGTTGCCTAGAAGTCAACTGGAAGCACTACTCAGTGTATTTACCTACTTTATTCTCAGCTGGATGTAATGCTTTTGTCGACTGCCCGCATTCCAGTATCCAACATACATGTCTGAGGGTCACAGTTAAACGCAAAATAAAGCGGCGGCACAGAGGTGGTGCACGCAATCTAAAACTGTAACTTACAATGTGAGCAGTCATAAATGCATTCATCTAGACGACGCTCATCAGAAAGGGCAATTTGTCAAATAAGGCTGGAGAACGGAAAATATAGCTAACGTTAATTAATTCAGTGTCTTAATTTATCTGCAGCAAAACAAACGTTGGAGTAACATTTGTAATTGCACTTTATTTGACACAACCTTTAACAACGATGCATGGTTTTACATTTTCTCTGAGGATCAGGGGCTCGAATTCCACAAGACTTTTCACAAGTGCGTTTTCACATAGGTAATTCGGCTTCGCTAATGACATGTCCCGCATGGTGATTGGCTGAAATATTCTCTTACGAAAATTTTTTAGCGTGAGATGTTTTTCGGAATACGGACTCTGTTGCGCAACGACAAACGCACCAGTGTGACTGAGGACACGTACACTCTTAAACAGGTCGTGGTTAAATGAACTGAAGCAAGGTATGTGACCGGGCTAGTTGGTATTCCATGACGACGTGAACAGCGCGTGACAGACAAGGACAGATTAACCGACGAGGACTAGCGCTAGTCCTCGTCGGTTAATCTGTCCTTGTCTGTCTCACGCAAGCTGTTCACGTCGTCGTGGTTAAATGCTGCCTATATCCAGGAAACCAGACGAAAAATGTCCGGTTTCCTGGCCATATCTAGAACTTTAAGCGGGACCTGATTAAAAGAGTGTATTAATAGAAAATGTGCGCATTTGATCAAGATAATAAATTAAAGGGCCAGTCTCAAGTTACTTCTACGGATACAATGATACATTTATTAAATGTATAAAAAACAGCAAATTAGCCAGGATTTTACCTAAAAGAATCAATTTCGCAATAGCACGCGCCGTCAATTAGTCAGCTCAAACACCAAAGCCAGCGCGTATGTAAAAACAGTGCAAAGATCGGGACAAAGTCGAGGGCAGGCAAACACCGCACTGTGTTTATCTTTGCTTGACTTCGTTCAGTTCTTTGCGCTTTCGTGCTCCTTTCAGTTGTGTGCCGACTGGCCTACTTCTGCTAAAGGTTCTGAGGAAACGCCTTTTTCTTCAGTTTTCTCTCTTAGTATTTCTGTTTCCTATCGGCGTCTGCGCGGTGAATATTTAGACGCGTTGACTAACGAACATTCCAAAGCCGTTATTGCCGACTGAGCAGACCAAACACGCCCGGTATTTCAACAGAAGTGCGCTGGCATCATTTTACCCTGTAACGCGGATAGCCAATGGATGTAAAGATTCACATGCAGATGGCAATAATAAAAAAAGAGTTACCAAATAAGTAAGAGCGTATTAAATAGTTATAATTTAAGTGCGAAGTCATACGCAAAATCCAGACAAAAGTATTTATGCCATGTTTACAACTTCATAAATTTGCAAGAGGGTAACACACCGCCACTTATACGTTCTTTCTTCAGTCATATGCCACTTGACTTGAAACTTCTGTTGTATTGCCCTCTATCTAGCTTTGCAGCTTTTTCCTCTTCACAGCACCTGGACATGCCGTACTTTTTCAATCAGTCATCGGTCTTTCCTCATGCAGAGGCCGGACACATTAATTAGGATTATTTACAATCAATCAATCAATCAATCAATCAATCAATCAATCAATCAATCAATCAATCAATCAATCAATCAATCAATCAATCAATCAATCAAGCAAGCAAGCAAGCAAGCAAGCAAGCAAGTCAACAAAAAGAGTAGCTTGCAAATGGGATTGAGTTTTTACCGATGCAGTGTGTGAATAACTTTGATTTTGAGAAGTAATTCCAATACTAATTAAAAGAGAAAGAAAGAAAAGGCCTTCAGTTTTTCTTTTTTTTTTTTTTATTCCGTTTTACGAAGTTTTCGTCGTCCGAACGAAACCTTTATAATAAGGCTCGGGGACGAGACTGTAAACTACATTACGCTGTGGAATAATTTAGTGTCCCGCGGAAGTTGATTTGATTGCACGAAATGGTATAGGCAAACCTACTTGCGATATTATGAAGGCTATGCACTCTTAGAACAAAAGGAGTGCTTTTACGCCCTTTGCGAGAGTTTTGGCTTGTCCCGCAGGGCACTCCTTTTTCCGGGGTGAAACTACTCTCTTTAGAAAGAGAGTGATCCAACGCCCTCTTATGGAGTACAGTACTCCGTCTGCGATAGAGTGAAAGCACTCCCACCGAGAGAGTAAAGCTGGCACATTGAAATCGCTCTGGTATAAAATTAATCAAGCGCAGAAAAGAAAGACAAATACATACACGCACACATCCACGCAACCAAAACACGCAGAGCGCTCGCGATTACAACACTTAGATTAAAGAGAACCTTCCCGCTGTCGTGACGGGAGATGTTAATGAAGGCGTGATGTTTGGAAGCGTTTCGCTACACTGCCAGTCGAATACTCGCTCGAATCCACGCCTGCAGGCATAAAATCTGTCTAAATTACGGCGCTGCTAATCGATTCGTTATGTGACTACGCAGCGGGCTCCCAGATAAAGGAACACAATAGACTTGACGTGGTTTTTGCAAGATTCTAGGTCATACAGCCTGCAGCGCTTACGCGTGGCGTGCTGTTAATAGGCGGCCAAAGCGGCTGCAAAAAAATTTTTTTTGACACTGTAAGAGCGTCTGACGGATTAATATCATTGATACTTAATTCTGGGGGTAATTAGAAGACATACATCAGTGCATACATACATATACGAATAATTCACAACACTGGATTCGAACCACTGAACACACGCACCGAGAGCAAACACGCTAACCACTACACCACAGAGCCACCGCATGCTGCGATGAGTTTTCTCAAGCATATGTATTCACAAAGTGCTTTGAAAAAAAGGGGAGGAGCTTGCAACTTGTGTTCTTGCATCTTCAGCGTGCATTGCGCCTGAATTAAGTTCGTAAATAGATTACGCGGCGTCATGAACTCGCGGAGACCTACGTTAGCACCTTATGCTCCGACTTTGGTTCGTCGTCTGTCGTGCCGCAAGCAAAATGATAAACGTGTGTCCTTTTGAGTGTTCACCCTAAGTTGTGGATGTCTTTCTCGCCCAAAATTCGCAGATACCAGCGTGACAAGTACCTTCAGGTAGCGAAACTCACGTATGTGTATTCAACGAGCGTGTGCTGTTGAGTGATTCTGGTTATTTTTGCCGCGAGCCGCAAGTGTTTTCAGTGGCACCAGTGCGTTCTCAGCTGTTCGTAGACCATGTGCTATGGCATCTCATTGTTACATAAGTCACTGCGTGAGTTACAAGGGTATTTTAGCGTTTACATATACAACCATGTGTATTTATTGCGCGCGTACGTACTGTTGCGGGCTGCACGCCGGGTCAGCGGCACCTTCCGAGCAGTTAGACGAATATTTCCACCATGAGCACTTAACGCGCGCTGAGGCGCGATATACAGTGCTTCTCAATTAGTCATAGTCAGTATTTAATTGCTTTTATACACGGAGACTAGCTACCTTTTCACTAAATAACCTTTACTCTTCACTGTCGCGCAGGGGCGTAGCCAGAAATTTTTTTCGGGAAGGGGGGGGGGGGCACCGCCTTGATTTCGGGAGGGGCACCTCCTTGGAATGGTCATTTTTCGCTCTGTATGCCATGGCGAAAAAAAATTTGGGGGGGGGCACGTGCCCGGTGTGCCACCCCCCTGGCTACGCCACTGCTGTCGCGCGCCATTATAATGAACGTCGTAGGCGTGCACCAAGCTCCACTAATTCGCGAGTGAAATGTCTCCCTAATAATAACAAGATAATACTGTTGCGCTTCTCTGTTGCGAACGTCCGCGTGTATTTGGCGGTCCTCCTGAAGAAATTGTGCAGTATTTGCTAGAAAAATGGCGTAATTGTATGCCTCAGTGAAACAGCTGTTCTTCTGAAAATAACGTTTATTTATATTTCGCAGGATATCTTTTGTCACAGCAGGTCACAAGTGGTGCCACGAGCACTCGTACTACCTCGTGTACCTTTAGGTGCGGCCAAACTCATAATACAAATTATGCTACCACTGATAAATGATCAACCCATCCATGTTCGATGAATGTTGATCTGTTTCCGTTCACTGCCTGTCGCTTATTTGCATATTTTTCAAGAATCATCTGTTCAGTCCATCTGGTATAACACAAGGATTATCTACAGTATCCCCCTCGAACAAAAGATAAAAGCGCCCCCTTTTCAAGGCATACTGTCCACTACAAGGGGCCCCATCTGATTTTTTGGTATGCTTCACCGCAGAACTGATTTGCATTGCGGCGGGGCTGACTTACGCTTTTCCATCCTCATGAGATGGCTGCAGATCTTCAGTTGCCGTTATCTTGCGACATATGCAGTTCCCAGGCTTGCATATTTGAGGAGCAAGCATAGCTAGAAACAGGTGGAATGTGGCTGGAGACCGCACGACTTATTGACAAGCTGTTGAGATCAAACTGGCGTGACACTTCAGTTTGACCATTCTTTCGCACAGTGAAATAAAGGGCACCTATTTCACAATACATGAGTTAATTTATGGCACCTACCTTCATCACGTCCACTGTTCATTCCACAAGGGGTTTTCGAAAAATACGTGGCTGAGACCCACTGATCTATACGTCAGTGTTTGAACAATTTCTTTTGCATAATACAAGCTCTTTTTTGTTTGAATGCACTAGAAATTCTTAAAATGAATTGATACAAAAAATGTGAATTGTAGTACTTTATTGGAATCAAAACAATAACATCCATAATGTCAATGTAAAAATACACATTTTCATCTACAGTACAGAATGTATGCTCATTATTGAACACAGGAAACAAGATACACAGCACAACCGAAAGTACAGAAAAAAAAAAACATCACAAGGCACGACACATATACTTAGCAATGCCAGTATGCATTTAAATCCAAACAGATGGCATGCACAAGGGACTTGGTGTCTGCTTACAAATGAAGGCAATTCGATAAGTCAATGAAGGCTTACAACACTTTTGAGAAAATGCGACTGTGGAATAGGCACGGTAGTGTACAATTTCTTTATATTGCATTAGTTTGCCCTCAGGCGTGAAACATGACACACGACTGTGCAGTCAACTTTGTTGTATAAAGACCTGTGGTGTCGACCATAGATCCACCTGCCAAAATTTGTAAACACGCTTGCCTTTGTTCACATATTTTCATATGATGATGCAAATTTCTAAAATCAAGCTTGGGAACTAGGCATTATTTCACAACCATGATTCGCCGGAATATTATGCTTAAGTAGTAGACCTACAGTTATAATATTTTCATGCCAACTAGTGCCATGCCATCATTTGCTACCGGTAAAGTAGTTCACCATCTTTAATAGCTGAATTTATGGCTCATGCGAAACTACCTCATGTAAAATGAATCCGAATACCATGACTGGAAAGTTACGTTAAGCAATAACAAGTTTTAAATTAAAAATTGCCTATCAATACTGGTGGTGGCTTGACACATTAGAGCCAAGGACTGGATATGCCATGAGGTTGCATAAAAATTGAACAGGCTATAAATACAGGTTGTAAAACAGCCAGGAATTAAGTTCAGTCAGCTAAATGAGTTTACATTCTTTTTCAAGACATATAAAATTTTCAAAAAGTGTACTCTTGACACAGCATCGTGCATAACACACTGCAGGAGTCCAAGTGCTGGAAATCCTAAATGCTGAGTGATGTACAAGATCGTCAATATAGTGTACTGTAAGGCCTACGAGTGTTCGCAGAACAGGCCGTCCTGTAGACGAACAGGTGGGCCAGAACTCTCGCTGCTTCGCCAGAAGTGTCTAGTCTTCCTGAAAAAAGATATCAAATAAAGAAGTGTATTAGGCTTTCTGCATCCATACAAATGAATGCCCTACAAAAGACTAACATGACGTCTCTTACTGCAGACTTTTTGAAAAAAAACATCACAAAAATACAAAAATTGAAACGCTGCCTTGAGAGATCTCCAACGAGTGCAGCATGCTTTTATTATAAAATCTGAAAGATGTAGCAATATGATACAGAAAGACTGAGCTCATTGCTTGTCCATGTATTTCTGCCTTGTTTTGATACACATAGCAAAAGAACAAGGTACGATGGCTAGCGTGCAGTGTTGCTTGTTGTTTCATGGAGGCAACTCCTACAAGAAAAATAATTCATTCACCTTCAAAATTTACTGCAAGTTCAACCAAATAAATTATTTTAAAACTTGGGCTAGATGGGAAAAGATATAGATATATACTTATGAGGCATGCCACAGTGCACACCCTTGATTCTTTAATGTACATCTAAATCTAAAACCATGCTAATGCCAAAGCAACACCTAGACAACATTGTTAGTACTGCACGTGTATCTGACTAAACCAACAGTGTATACAGCGCCTGCCTATAAGTTATGCACTATCCTGCTGCTGCCAATGACGAAATACGTATTCTCTGAAAATTTTCCATCCTGCTTACTGCTTGATATTAACTTAAATGTCACCTAGCCAACAGACTATACATGCAATAAACATAACTATCAAGTCTAAACGAATGCAAAAGTTTTCCTAACCGTGATAACTTAAATCACGAGGTGCATGGAACCAATCCTTTTTAAGTGACTCAGTATTTCACGCCACACTGATCAGCTGTAAAGCACGCCAGTACCTATATCAGATAACTGGCATAAATTCACCTTGACGTCCATGCATGAAACACTTCTTTAGCTCTTAAATTTATTATCCTAAAGCACTCGAACACGAAAAATTAATTCAGCACACAATACACAAACTGACAGTGTGGATAAGGCTTTTCTATTACTACGGGAAAAAATATTTCACAGTATTACGCTGTAAGATTTTTGTCATTGCTGCTCCCATTTAATATTAGCATTAAAAGCATTGCTGTGCTTCCTACACAAAGTGACCTTAGAGACAGGCTTTAAAAGGTGTCATACTCTTCTTTCCTGTAAAGTTTTTCTCTGTTATCTTTTACCCTCGTACGCCCTTCGTTTGCACAGCATGGCCAGCCAGATTAACAGCTGGCAAACATGCCTGTGTTACCATTTATGTCTTCCTTTCCTTCTTTCAAATAAAGTCTTGGAGCATTTCGAAATATACACATAGAGTTCAGTAGTGTAGCATTGCCAACTGCACAAACATTGATAACCTTCACACTACACAAGACTTCATGAGGGTCTAGTTGGCGCATACCGACAAAAAATTACTTAGCGCAAGAAAAACGCAGCACACAAGGAAGATACACAAGGGACAATCGGTTTTCCACTGCATCTCCTTGTGTGCTGCGTTTTTCTTGCCCTAAGTACTTCTACACTCATGGCCAACCAAATTAGCACTGCCTCTGTGGTGAGACCAAAAACCAAATACTTGCAGGTTCAAGCTCACTCCACACCTATTTCGTCAAAAGCACAGCATTTGAGTTTCTTATAAATTAGGTTGTTTACCAGGTATCATTCTAATGAAAGAGCTGAAAACGGCATGGTACAGCATGGAGTAGGCGCACAACAGCACGTCCCTTTGTGAATTTTTGATGGAGTTATCCGGTGACCTGCGTGCTACTGCTTTCTGACGCCGCAGTAAATTCAATATTTACATTCATCAAGAAGCATGAATGTAGGAAGCTTACACGTGGGTTACAGAAGTAAACCATAACAAATGACTAAAGATGTCTTGTCCTTGCCGAACACTATTTGTTTTTTTAACTGCCATAATGTTTAACGGCTCCTTAGCTTTTCTTCACAACTTCATAATAGTCTTATGCAAGACAATTATTTACGATTGTCCCTCTACCATCACGATTGCGTTGAGCTGACTTGCGCTGATGTGACTGCATAAGTCGGGCACAGCTCACACATCTTCAAATGGCTGAGAATATTCACATGAAATCCAGGAAGGTTCCAGTGCTGATATATGTCACTAATTAAGTGACAATACCGTAAAACGCATGTGCTTCACCATACATGCTGTCACTTAGCAGATGACTGTCACATATCGCCATAATTATATCCCTGCAGGAGAATTTATTCCCACTAGTCAATTAAACTCAACCTAATAACGTCGTTAGACCATGGTATGATGATGATGATAATGATGCAAAGGAAGGAAGGAAAATAACTTTATTGCGATATTGATGCAAATGCTTTTTTTTTTTTTTTTTGTCTTAGACACGGAAAAAAAAGTGTAATGCAAAAATGTTATGGAAAAGCATTCTCACTAATATTCTGTGCCTCGATAAAATTTCCATAGTTGCACGGCGGAAGAACAAGGGCGCCCAGTGCACTCTGTATCCAGCGTAAATTCTGCCAAAACATGAGCGCCGGGTGATGCCACAGGTTAATAACGCACAAAAGTCGACACTGAGACTGAAGAAAAGCACAAACACATCCAGTATGAATACTAATAATAACATTAATATTGAGGGTTCACGTGCCAAAACTATAATATGAGGCCCGCCTTAATGAAGACTTCAGAAGCCTGTTCTTTAACGTGCACTGACATCGCAGAGTACACGAGCTTCTAACATATCGCCTCCATCGAAATGCGACCGCCGCGGCCGGGGTCCAACTCGCGACTTACGGGTCAGCAGCCGAACACCGTAACCATTGTACCACTGAGGCGGCCAAGAATGACAACTGAATCAAATGAAAACATAGTTGGCCTTAAATCACTTATTACGGCATGATAACCGCGGGCTTTCGCGCAAGTGCATATTTTCTGCAAACACGCTGCCGCACTCACGCTTTATGGGAAGCAAATAAATTATAACGCACAAATTGACTTTAGCGAGGCGCACGCGAGCTTCGATAGACTGGCCGTGCGACGTCTGTGCCTTCACAAAAGCTTTTTAAACGCGCATCAGGCATCACACGTATGTGCGCCTAATGTTATTTATTTTACTTTACAGGCGACACAGCATGCACTATTACACATCTGAACGACGATAGGACGCGAAGCAGAGAAAACAGAAGCACCACTTACCGTTCATATTCCCGACTGTGCCGAACCATGTGTTGGCCGGGCACTCAGTCACGCAGATGAGTCTGCAGACAATCACAAAACCGACGCGCACACAGCACGGGATGTTGCACTGCCGTCGCTAAATGCGGTTCACGTCCAGCGTCGAGATCACAGTCGCGCACACACGTACACACGCCGCCGACGCAGCTAAGCAATCACCAAACTTCAACAACTGAACAACGCGTCAAAATGGCGAAGACAACGACGGGCGACGGCAAAGTTTCAGGGTTTCAGCCTTTCAACTGCTTCGGGCTGCTTCGGGCGCGCGCACGTTTCTCCTCTCCCTGTTTCGCCGTTTCTTTTTTCTTTCCTCTAGCGCGCATGCGTCGTACGGTTCTGTTATCGTGCTTCTGGCGTTTCTCTCTCGCCGTTTCGCAGCCGCTTGATGCAACTCGCGTCTTTTTTTTTTTTTTTTTTTTTTTTTTTTTTTTTTTTTTTTTTTTTTTCCCTATCGCGACAGCTTGGTTTCGGCGGCGTTGGCATGTATGGTTTTGAGCGAAAAAGCAGCTTCTACCGTGAGCGAAAGTTCGTGCTAGATGCAATTAAATATAGGAGCCAGAGGCGCGTTTGCACTTTGCAGTTTGGGACGGTAAACCCCAACGATTAACTGAGTAAAAATGAGCATTTTATTTCTTGCGTGTTACAGAGGGGTGCGCATATGAGTGAGATGTGCGTGTTGTTTCGACTACTGGCGCTCGGCCCCTGACAAACACACCCCTGTGCTTGCACAGAACGGTGCAGAACTACCGCGGGCACAAATGCTTGTGATAACTCGCTTAAAGTACGAGCAGAGCTAGGTAGCAGATTATGGGACTGCATGTTTACCAAGCCGGGATGTGAAGTCACCGAAACACTACTGGCGTTCGTCTTGCGCTCGCAAATACAAGTGTCAGCAAAGCTTGCCGAGCACAAGTGGTCGTGAAAACGCAGGTGTGATGTTTGGGAGCGCTGGGAGTGTTTCAGTACGAGTGAACATAATCGCGTGCATTTACGATCCCGCATTCTTTGGGCATGTCAGCGGTTTTCGACACGACACGTTGAGGAGGCATATGTTTCGTCGTCCGTTCATCGAGAACCCAGAACGCTACGTGAATTCTAGCCCGGCCTGCGGCAGATCCCCCAACGGCTTTCCACGTCACGGTGGAGTGCGCCGAAAAATTGTTGCCTCCCCTCCTTGTCATCTTGCGTCCCTTCCGCACTAAAATGTGGGGTGATGCCCTCAGCATGCGACGGGCTTCTCGAGATCCTCCAGGCGTTCAACGGGCCCGTGTCGCCAGGACCCAGGACGATCCCTCCCGCAGGATTGATTGAATGAATAAAATATTATTATCATAAAATCAGGTTATTTAGTTTATAATTTTTGAGTGAGTTACGCTGTGCATCAGCGCGTGGCCTTGAAGCGAAGAACGGATACCCCGTGACAAGCCGCGCGAAATTATTAGTGGCGTTGCAGATGCGCACGAAGTTACATTGGACGCGTTCGTCGGCTTGTCTGTCCGAATGGCCTTCCTCAGCGTCCCAGGTCAAAACGCAAGGAGCGCGCGCATTTGCTAGCAAAGGAGCACGCGAGCGTCTGCCGGTGGTTTAGGGGCCTAGTGTTTCGTAACCGGGCCTAGCCGAGCTATGCCGCAGCCATTATTTTAAAATAAAATGTTTTCTCTCTCGACTGAGCGACAGTCCGAGATACAAGAATGCGCGGACTTATCTTTGCAGCCTCTCCAATGGGGAGAATGGGACGAGTACAACAAGCTGTGAAACAAGCTGTCGTATGGTAAAGGAGTAAAACAGGCATTGAACTCTCTTGCGGTTTGACGGAGTAAAACAGGCACTTTACTCTCTTTTCCCAGAAGGAGTGAAAGCCCCCCTTTCACTCCTTCTGGCCAGAGAGTAAAGTGACTCTCTGTAGAGAGAGTATAATTTCTTACTCTCTCTGCAGAGAGAGTAACAAAGCTTCTTTACTCTTGCTGCTGGAGTTTCAGTTTTTAGAGTGTGGGTGAGCACTCAGGTGAAAGGGATACAGAAGGCGAAGTCGAGTTCCAGTCAATTTACAGGAGAGCAGGAAGACCTGAGACCCTTGAATTAAGAGGCCATTTGCACGATGCATACACAAATATTTAATGATGCCGCTTCTTATGAATGTGCTTGCTTGCATAAGGAGAGACCTAGATTATGCGGCGCGTAATGACAACAGAAACAGAGAAAGAAATAAAGAAGGCGAGGCGCGTAACGGCGATCGCAAACCCATAAGGTGAACGTGGAGTAACGGTCAAACATTACGCCAGACCTGGAACGAAACGGCACTTCCTTATCTAACACAGGCAAAACTCATTATGGGCTTCAACGGCTTGGCACGTTCGATGCTCTTCATTGAAGATAATGAACGCAAAATACATTAAGCCATATCTCTCTCTCTCGCTGGCCTTGTGAAGATATACAGCTTAAACATAAAATCTAGGTTATCGTCCAGGTTACTCGACTTCGCTCTAACGTTTTACAGGAACTTTCCTATCTCCATTGCATCCGATGCTATTAAGCGTGGCCCCGCGTGAGTGGATTTTAATGCAACAGAGTGAAGAAACTCAACGTTGAAACATTCAATGCCATTAGTAAGACGCACATAGCTCAGATATACTTGTACCTCAATTTGGAATTCAATTCCTTGTGATGAAACGTTCGTATCGTTTATAATTTTGACAATATAAGGTATATTGATTCGGTGTATTAATTGAAGGAATTTTCAAGACGGACTAACTTAGAAAAAAGATTGTAGAACAAACTAGTGGCAAACCGCTAAAAAATGTTGAAACGAAAAAAAAAAAAGAACGAAGTACGTCTGCTTTTTTTTTTTTTCTCGCTTAAATATTTTTTCGCGCTGTTCGCGTCGAAAATAAAAATACCCGCTAGGCAAGCAAACCATCTTTCTGCAACAAAACACGTTGATATTTCCTGCACTTCTGCATCTTGAAAAAAAATATATATAATAAATAAGACAAACGTTATGTGAAAGCGTCTTTTGCCGGTATATCAGGCGAGTTACTCTGTTTTTTGGGGGGCACAAATGTCCATTCGTATTTGAAAGAAACGAACGAGGAAGATAATAAGAGGAAAAAGAAAAACAAATACGCGTTTAAACGACCTGGAAGGAGAGACACAGTGTAAGCTGTTCCTCAAAGTCGAATTAACTCTAAGCCGCCCGTAGTGCATCTGTCTTTCCCGTACTTAAGCTTGTCCGAGTGCGCGCGCACGAGTGAATACAAAGAAAGGCGAAGCAAGGCTTCGCTCAGCGTGGTCGTCTCGCGCACATGTGCGGTCCTTCCCAGAAAAAGGAGGCGCTGAGGAATTGATGAGCGCCGCCCTCGCACCAAGGCCCCCCGCCGTGGAGTCCAGGAATAGGACGCGGCCCTCTCAAAAAAGACGGCCGAAAATGCCGCGAAAAAAAAAAGAACCATTCACCTTCCCTTCTCGCGCTGCATGCACGCCGCGGAAACACGCGGCCCGAACCCAGGGCTCATCAAGGTTGCCACGGTGCGCTGAGCGCGTAGGAATGACAGAGTGTGCGGACAATGTTTTGGAGTTGCGGTGGAGGCCGCAGAAAGAATCTAGGGGGAAAATTTTTTGGAAGAAGCTGACGAGTGGGGTTTGTCGTTTGGCTGTGTTCCACGACACAGCGGCCGTGATCTCAATGTGAAGGTGTGTGCGGGTCTGAGGCCGATTGGAATAAAAATCTACCGAGGTTGTAGGATCATCTATAGAATTTTGATGGAGGCAAAATTCTATAGATACCCGTGTGCTTAGATTTGGGGGCGCCTTGAAGAACCCGAGGTGGTCGAACTTTCCGAAGCCCTCCTCTACGGCGTCTCTCATAATGATATCGTGGTTTTGCGCATAAAATACCAATTATTATTATTATTATCCAATACGAATGGAATAATGTCAGAAGCTAATAGATTCGCATATCGACAGCTTTTCGAGTGGTTCTCGAGTATTTAATAGCCGTTCTTACAATTATTATAAGATTATGCTTACAGCCCAATATACATACCTTTGGTATTAAACGCAGAAACTGAGCACCATGAAAACATAATAGGTTCTACGTATGTTCACATTCCTCTTAAAAGAGAGTGATTGATCTTTGTGTAGCCGGTAGAGCCTGGCTCTCCGAGCGACGTAACCCGCTGCACTCATATTTTATGCCTATGCAGTACTTAAGGGGAAGTATATGTACTGTATTTTTGCACCGAATTCTTTATTTAGGTGCAGTTGACATTTTGAAATACTTTTAAGCTACACGAATATTCGTATTTGCGATTAGCAGCAATTCTATTCGAAGACAGGAATCGAATATATCACTATACGCTTCGATATTCGCAATTTCGACATGAAAGATGTCTATGGCAGGTACCATTAAACATTGACACACATCATTTACGTCACGGAAGTGACGTCAATAAAAGGGATTGCTGGTAGTTTGAATATTCGCACACCGCTACCAAAATGTGTTCAAAGAGCAACGCCCTCGACTTGGATGTATATGAACATGAGTCGAATATTGTTATCGAAGTGATATATTAAGAATGGTGCTCGACTTTCGAATAGTTTCTCATTTCTACGCCGTCTGCGTGTATGAGATGTAGGAATGGAAGCGACGCTTTACGCAAAGCAGAAATACCTTATTTCAACTGCATTACATGTACCTCTCTCTAATTACGGCAAGTATACTAGCTAGAGGTACAAGTGACGCTGCATTAAGTGCCATAAATGAAGTGAAAAGAACTGGAAGCTTAATATGCACTGAGACTTACTAGTTGTATAGATATAATAGACAACGAAAAAGCTGAAATCCAGATTGAACCGCGTACAACGTTGAGCCATGCGCGTCGTGGTCCATCGAGAATGTTGCTCAACTACTCGGAAGCCGTGGGTTCGATACACGTATACAAACACATATACAATACGCTTCACCATTGAGTGCGCCATTCGGTACGCCGCTTCTTCTAACGCAGGTGTTACCTACCTAAACACCTAATCTGAGCTTTATCGTATTCGAATCAATTTGTACCAAATAACTACATCATGTCTTTTCTTTGGTGCAGCGCAGTGTACGTTCACAAATAGGCATGTAATGGGGCGAACACGCCTGGTACCTTCCCGTTCTGGCTTATAGGACTCCCTCGCTTGCGCAATTCCTTCCCGTCAGTGCAACGCTCCCCTGTCGGCTTTTTCCTTCGAACATTACGGTTCCCCGACGATATAAAACCCGGAATATAACGGGTTTCCCCCCCTTTTTTTTCTCTCCCGTCTCGGAACCACAAGGGAACCTCGCGTGGCCATACGACGTACGTACGCCCGGCCAGATCGATGCTAATGTAAAACTGACGGGCACGTATATGGGCGCCCCAGAGGATCGAGACGTGCTTTTACGGTGCCGAGTCCCACGGCGGGCTCAACGCGCTAGAGATGAAGTTGGCAAGAAAGGATGCTTGGTCGTTTTGGCATTACATCGCTAAATGTAAGAGCTCCAAACAGAAATAGATGGAGCTGAACAGCAAGAGTTAGGCGGTGTTCAACTCCATGTCTATGTCTCGCGCTTTCTTTTTTTAATGTATCGTGCGCGAAAAAGCCTGCTTTGCGCGATCGTGCCCGCCTTGCTTCTTGTAAGTTATGTGCGCTTGCGCGTGACTGCATACTGCGTGCCTCGAAGCGCTCTTTTTTTATTAAGGCGAAAGCCTTACTAGTCTCATGAATCGAAATGACGTCATCACAGACTACGTCATGTGATTACGTCATCCCGTGACGTAGTCTCTTCTTCAAAGGAGGGCCGATGCAGAAGGTAGTGCAACATTAGGCGAGCTGCCGAAACCCTCAGGGGGGGTGAGGAATAACCAATGCAATCGACTGAGAACGTCAAAGTAGTGAGGACATAGACTTTCGCCTGTGCTTTCCTTGGTGTCTCCTAAAGGCGAAACCAAGGAAAGCACAGGCGAAAGGTCATTTTTTTTTATGTGAGTCAAGCTAGTTAAATTTTTAACGCCACTTGAGCACCCTACAAATTCGACTATATAACTCGCTTTCGTCCAGGGCACTAAAAAATGGTTTTTTCTACACTCTTTCGTCTAGGACGTCGTCTGAATGCACTCTAGAAAAAAAAAAGTGTTCTTTGACTCTTCTTTTATGCATGTGAGAGTCACATGTGTAACACTCTCTTTAGAGAGTAACATTGACTCTCTTTTGGAAAGTCGTGTGCCCCACCACTCTTCTAAAGAGAGTCAATGTGATTCTCTAGAGAGAGTCAACGTACCTCTCTAAAAGGTGCTACACACGTGACTCTCACATGTGTAAAAGAAGAGTCAAATTTCTTATAGTGTACCTTGTGCCACATAATAAATGGAATTACAGGTTCAGTGCTTGGAAAGTGTAGTCATTTTAAGAAAAGCGGTGCGGCCTTTGCCAATTAGAGCTGCTTGTTCAACACGAATACATGCTCGTTGCATCTTTAAATGAGCACGTATGTTGGAGTACCGATAGTGGCATTGAGCGTGTATGTATTTTGAACTGTGCGATTTGCTTTCCGAGGACATTACAACGCTCTCAATACAATAAATATAATGAAGTAAAAAAACAGTACAATAAAGTAAAAAAACAGCGCGAAACAACAAGGACGAGAAAGACCAAACATGACTAGCGCGTAATGGGGACTAGCGCGTAATAAATGTTTGTCGCGTAATTTATCGCAACGGCAGTTACGTCGAGAGAGTTGCCCTCCAACCTTTCCCGGCCTTTTGTTGTATTCATCACGGCAAATTTCCCCTACATCTGTATCCAACATTCCATCGTACTGTTTACCATTGTTGTTTTCCAGATAACTCTTAAGCCTTCCTTTGATAAAAGGAAATTGACCATCGCTATGCCGTCCACGTGTGAGCCTTATCTCATTACAACTTTTCGTTCCTGACTAGTGAACGCTATCACCGCCATCACCAGTAGATGTAAGATAAGTTTAATAACGGGAGCTTACAACGGCGTATTATAAAACCCAGCGCTCTAGAATGTGAACATCGCCCACGCACAAACAAAGAGTGCTCTATGGCGGAACGAATGGGTCACCGTGGGTCGCCTTATTTCTTCGCGAGCCATAGGCAGTTTAGGCGGCGTGGGTGGCCGTCGTCTTTTCTAAACCGGGCACGTTTCCTCAGAGAACCGCGCCCCGACCCGGAAGCGGCCCGGAGTACGACCGCGTGGAAACGCCCGATTGGGAAACCCGCGCGTAGGCACCGGGCCGCCGATGTGGTCCAAAGTGCGTCTGGGTTGCGCTCTCCGGAGCACAACGGCTGCACTAACTGCGCGAATTCGGCTGTATTCGGCGCGAGTATAAGGACAGTATAAATAAATAGGGATGTGTTAGTAGGTTCTGCAACAGCACAACGACCACTCTTAGTTTAAGCGGAGGCATGGCAAACTACAGCGAAAATGCAAATGCGGAAGCCAGTTGATAGTGATGCACTAACGTTCACGCAGCAGCTGGTGGTGGTGGTGATGTTGACTCAGGCGGGGTTAGCCTGGCAGAACTGGCCGGCAACTGCTCCGCCAGAGCGATTCTTTCCATACAGCGTTTCTCACATGTACCACGTTAAACCAGTCTCTCACGAAAAAACGTAACATAATACCAGACACTTCCCCGCGAATCATCCTCGCGCGCGTGCACACACACACACACACACACACACACACACACACACACACACACACACACACACACACACACACACACACACACACACACACACGCACACACACACACACACACACACACACACACACGCGCACGCACGCACGCACGCACGCACGCACACACACACACACACACACACACACACACACACACACACACACACGCACACGCACACACACGCACACGCACGCACACATGTCCACACCATATGCATAAGAGTGGCTGGAGATGAGCAACGTTGGCACCTTGGCGCTATCGTTTCCGGAAGCATTCTGCTGTATAAGAAGGGCTGTAGGGAAGCTGCCTGTCTCGGAAGATGCGTATACCCTCCTGCACACCACTATCTAACAGGACGCGATGCCTTTCAATGGCACCATAAGGGTTGAAGCGATTCAAAAGCGCAGGAGACAGTCAGGTATCAAACACTTGCTCAGTGTTACACGTCTGTAAAGCAAGGCACCGAAGAGAGCAGAAGTATCCCCCTTGTCCGGTTGCATAGTCTCTGTGGGATCGACTCGCGGTACAAACCGCACTGAATTTCTTGCGAAGGACAAATCGATCACTGACGTCAATATCGGCCCGTCAAGTGACCACCTTTGACCAAACAGGCTGCGCGATCGGCCAAGTTTTGGTTATGTCTCTGCACATATGATATGCCCAGTTTATTCCCACACTCAAATGGGCACTAAAATAAAACAGTGAATCGTTTTAGGTACATGTTATTCTTTAAATGATTTATTAAACTGTCGGTAATTCCGCGATTAGAGGTTCAATAGTTAAAACAGGAAATTGAAGCTCGAAGTTTCGTTTTTAAATTTGACGCCAAAATATCCGCACTATTATCTCAGTGTGACTTTACGGACCTCACAAATTCTTTTTTCGTATTTGTGCCATATTACCTCAACAGAATTTCTCTAAACCTCGTATGTTACGTCTATGGTAGCCTCAGCGGACAACGTACTTCATATTTACGGATAAACAATTGCTTAATTCCTAGTATACACCTTCAGAATCGATGATGTCATGGCGAGTTGTGTGGGAACGTTGATGTGGCGTCGCCACATTCATTTTTAGGAGCGAAGCTCCTTAGGCTCGCACGATGTCCGTTGTCGCCGTCGTCGTCGTAGGTCCCCGTCGGAACAGCTGCGGCGCCGCTCCGAAACCCTCTCTCTCTCAGCAAGCGTATCGATCAAGGTCATGACTTCATGCGCAGAACCGTTCGCTGAGCGCGCACGCAGCGCGCATACCGACCGTGTGCAGGTGTTGCGCCGGCGCCGCGCCGCTCGTACCTAGACCGCGTATACAAGCCGTGTGCAGCGCGCTGATTGCTCGCAAGCCGCTCGTACTTAGACCGTGCAGCTAGCGTATCGATCAATGGCAAAATATGGTGAAACAAAATGACGTAGACAGGCTTCCAAGGAGCTTCGCTTCATCATCAGCATTCACTTCGTGGATCTGCAGTAATTTGTTTTTCTTTCTTTTTTTTGTGCCTTTCCTGGCTTGCCAAGTGTCTCTTGGGGCAAAAAGTGGTATTCCTGTGGTACATAGTTGCTTCTAAAACAGCGCACAAATCGGGACAAGAAAGAACCACACGACACAAGCGTTGTGTCGTGTGGTTCTTTCTTGTCCCGTTTGTGCGCTGTTTTAGAATAACTATGTGTACGTACCAACAAGCCCGCTTAGCTACCGTTTTGATGGTATTCCTATAGTATTATGAAAAAGGTAACTTACTAACAGAAAGCACAGGACCGGGTTGATTGGCGAAACATGGGAGAGGCCTTTGCCCTGCAGTGGGCGTAGACAGGCTGATGATGATGATGATGATGATGAACTTACTAACAATACGACAAAAAGTCTTTTTGCATTTGAGTGCCAACTTATAAGTCTTCGCCCACATCTTTACGATTTGCGGGAAGGACGGGCAGCCTACACCGTGGGCAACGCGCGATCACCGCGCTGGAGTTCGTGCCCCCCGTGTTCGACTATTTCGGAGTCTCTCCGGGGTCTCTGTATAGGAGGCCCACCCGAAAACGTCGTGTCGCCCCGCTGTTTCCCCGACTGTTTCCTCGGAGAGCTATAGAGAGCAACCACGTGGATCCTATCAGTCGGTTCGTCGGGAATCGGGGGCCTCGCGACGAGTACGCCCCGACTGTTCACTCGCTGGCGAAGGGCCTCCCTGCGCCGAGCTATTTCAGTTGGCCGCGAGCTAAACCGTTACGGGGCAATTCGTGCTGTTGCTGCGCTGCTGTGCTCCGCCGAAGTTGCCGCTGCGCTTTATGCTGGTCCACCTTGCTGTATTGCTGGGAGCGCCTTGCTGTATTGGGTTGATGCGAACGCATTGGCCGACCGTTTCTACAGGGGTGCACCCCTCCCCCCCAAAAGTTTGCGGAAAGCGAAATTTCCGAAAAAAGCTACATTTCTGCTTTGTCTGAGAACATAGCCTCTAAATAGATGTTCCAGCCTGTATTAGTTGCGACCTACGCAGCTACCTGCTAGGTTTGAAGCGCCGTGCGCTAACAGAGCAGAAATTCGCATTTGAAGTGGAGCGCACGTTCTGTAAACTTTTTTGGGGCGGGTGACTTGGTCATTTAGGGAGTAACGGGGCTTCAGGAAAAGCTCGAGACCACACGCAAGACGAGAAGAACGTGAGGGCAGGGAGGGTTTCTTGTATTTAAGGCGAAAGCCTTCAAGTGGCTTGTGGCGCGATGAACCTTCAGCGAAACGCGGCACGTCTGCTTAAAAAAGCGCTACGGAAACCTACGTTAGCTGCGTCATCAATGACATCTTGACGTCACCGATCGACGAAATGTTTAACGTTTTCGTGATGCCATGATATGACGTCGTATGATGACGTAATCACATGACCGTCTCTTGGTCAAAGGTGCGCCACCGTTCCACCCGGAGGTTGGAGAACGCCACTCGAGGAGCAGAAGGGTTCAGGGAGGGGGAGAGGCGGTTGCGATGCAATCGAATTAAAACGTCGCGGTAATAGTTTAAGGCTACGTCTTGCAAGAAATTTGGCCCGCATTGTGTAACTTATACCAAGTGTGCGGCAGGCATTGACTTTCAAGTGTTAGAGTGTGTGACATTCCGAACGTTTTTTCCAGCAAATGGCTCTACGGGGTATTTTGCCACGGAAGTGGGCCCTTTTGCAAATTTGTGTTATTGTAATATTATATCAAGATTGTCAGAGCTTTAGTTGACTTTCGACTCTCGTTTGCAAACACTGCCTTGCTGTTGCAATGCGCTCGTTTCATCCATGTTATCGTCCTTAACTGACCATCCCTCGATTCCCGAAAGAGCCGTTGACAAAGTCGCGGTCAACATATCTAAGTTCACATAAATGAGTAAAAGATGCCCGTCACGTGGACGGCTTCCGTGTTTACCTATTCTGGTTCGCAAATCATGCTCATGTATCTTTTTTCTTGCTACAAAAAAAAACAACAACAAAAAAACATCATCGTAACATCATAGTTACTTATCGGATGAATTATTCGCGGACTCCTTGCAATGCGTACATCAAAGCGAAGCTTCCTCTAGCACGCTCGAAGTCGGAAGCGTCGCTGTTTTCCTTTCTTACGTCTCGCTCATGCGCAAACAGCGGCGCAGATGTTTACGCGGAAAGACGAAGAAGTACACGCGCAGTGTTTACACTCGGGGGTCTCGGGCAAACGTGACCCGTCTGGCTTTCCAGCAGCGTCTCTCTTCTAGCTGCATCCGGACGCTTCCTTCCAGTTTTGCCTGCGCAGTAGCCCGCGCCTCTTGAAGATGCGCGAAGACGACGAGCTGAGGCTCCCATGGCGCGTTAATTTACTCGCGCCTTCCTCCATCTATCTCCCGTCTCATGAAAATTTGCCGCGTCTGCACGCATCTTCAATGTTTCATCTGCGGCTAGCTGTGCGAAAGAGAGACGCTGTTTCTTCGCATTAATAGACTTCGATCTAAGAATATGAAAGCACCAACCTTTGCTTGAGAACACGGTATATATATATATATATATATATATATATATATATATATATATATATATATATATATATATATATATATATATATATATATATATATATATATATATATATATATATATATATATATATATATATATATATATATATATATATATATATATATATATATGTCATCTAAAACAGGAGAGCAGTTACATTGTCAAAATCAACATAACAAAGGCATACGTCTGACATAGCAAGTTTCAGAAACATTTATCGAGCCAATGTGGCCAGAACACCAAAGAAAGACTGACGTTCGGGTCGTCACATTGATATTTCCATGCTGAAGGCTTTTGCACGAAATTCAGGGATGAGATAATGACCTTCCTTTGCTCTTCCAATAACGAACTAGTGATGGCGAAATTATCCCCGCAATATAGTTCTCGACGAGTAAATTATCAGTCTAACTGATATGCACTTCAGCGTGATGCGGGTCTCCTAAAGTGCTTAAAGGAAGTGGCAGTGCGAAGCAATTGCCGTGATCTGTTGGAAGACTGGATCTTCCTCCTTCTCCTCGCTCTTTGGTTTTTCTAAAGTGTAGACGCTGAGGGTCATGTATAGAGCACGTGTCTACGACTAGTTGTAATTCAGGAAGGGTCATCGATGATCTTGTACAGTGTCCACGTTATTACGGCGAACACACACAGCGCCTGCACTTTGAGTAATCAACCATATTGTACGAAGATGTGTAAGCTCGTTCTTCACATAGGGGGCCCCCCAACTTTAGACGCTCGGCGTCCGTGAACAGTTGCGGAAAGGTGCGAACACTGCACAGCCCGCACCGCGGGATCCGGCAGCCCGCGTGTGGTGCGTTGTCTTGACGACCGGATGCTGGCTGCGCCGGCGTTCGCCAATAGGTCTCTCGGCCGCGCCTCGGACGCAATTCCCATTCTGCGGTCTCAGCGGGGGGGCCTGGCAATTGTCTTCGCCGCACCTTCCGGCGCTGCTTCCTTTTGTTCCGGGCTTCCGCTCGGGATCGATGTTTATGCGAGCTCTTGAAAGAGGGGAAGCCGTGTTTCACGGCCGAAAATGTTCGCGCTGTCGCCGAGACGTGGGAAGTGAAATAAAGAGAAGAGCTCGGAAGTTTCCGTGCCGACGTTTTAAACGAGGATCGACTGTTACTTTATTCCTTCCCCCCTTCGCTTGGTGCACCTTAAAAGGACAGGAACACGAGAAGACACGTGATATGTGCACAGACGGACGCTTGCCCGAAATCACGATTTCGCTGGAAAATGTGGAAATGCAAGTTCCATTAGAAGAGGCACTATTTCCCCTCTTCTATGAATGCCCTGGGAATGAGCACTGCGCGCAGTGATGTGTACAAAGCATTTGGAAGCGCAAGCAACGTTAGAGAAAAGAAATACCCCTGGCGACACGAGAATAAATGTTTTCCCGCTACTTCCATGTGCGCATCGGCGCGGCATCTAAGAATGCGCATTCGGAGCGCGCGGCTCGAGACATTAAGCGCGGGCAACACGGGTGCCGTGTCGGTGAGCAAGCATGCCGGCATCAGAGTCCTTACAACGCACTTCGGCGCGCCTCGCGAGCGCTCCCGTCCGCGAAAAGGGAGCGCCGACGAATGACATCGGAGTCGCCGTTAAAAGCGGCGCACGCTACGGCGAACAAAGAGCGCCGGACGCACGGGGCTGATCGTTTTTCCGCGGTCGTTGGGAAATGGCTCGCGTCGTGGTCGCTCCTCTTGCCTCGCCGCGTCGTCGCGCGGGTCGCGCACTTCGTGGCGACCCCGACTGACGCGGCGAGCTCGCTCGTTTTTTGGCGCGCCGCTGTTAGCAATATATTTTGGGGCCTCGGGAGCATCGGCACGCAGACGCGATTCCATGCACAGATAGCACGGAGTGCGCTTGTGTATGTTAACCGAGTGCGAAAATTGCCTCCGTTACCGTTTTCTTTCCTCTCTTTCTTTTTCTTTGTTTCTTAAACACACGCAAAGGAGTGGTAAGGTGAGTGGAGCGTTGGCGGCGGAATAGAGAAGCGAACAGCGGATGTATCCATAGGCTCGCGCATAAGCCCCTCCCCCCTCTATTTATCTAAACGTGGGCGCCGAGTCTCCGTTATACCTTTACTCAGTCCGACCTGTTTTGTACAGGCTGGAACTGAGTACAGAGTAGAGTTATGTGCAGAGTTATGTACACAGTTATGTACAGAGTTATGGCGACACAGGCTTTTGCAGTAAAATCTAATAGCTGGGCGAGTTGGTAATTAATTCACGTGACCGAAAAATCGAGAAAGATTCAAATAAGATAAATAGTAAAAATTTTCGGTTCGAAGTGAGAGTCGAACTCAGGCCGTCTGCGTGGCAAGCAGCAGGTGTTCTACCACAGAGCCACGATATTTGTTCAAACTATGTACTACGAAAAAAAAAACACTATATGAATGTCATGTAGTGGAACGGAGTCTCCTTAACGCATCATATATTGCGTGGCAGAAGCGTAGAATCGCGCCAGGCGTCAAAACATTTGAGTTGAGCAACAAGGGGGTGTTTGAAAGGCCCACCCATTACAAAACGCTCAGGACATATTTATTCATCTTCAGCAGCAGAACCATCAACAAAGTGAACAGCTGCGTAGGTTCGCGTGTTGCCCTACGGACGCGTAGTAGACCCTTCGCTGATTCGCAAAAGGAATAATTATGGCGTAGTAGGGCACTTAACAACTGTGCTTGCAATATGCATTCAATGATACTTTGAAACGGCCAATGTTACGCGCACAGTCGTTCGTTTCCTTACGGCATGGTTGAGGCATGCACCGAGAACCGAAACCAGGCTAGCAATTCAGAAGGCGATGCGCACGAGGCCCGATTACGCTATCGCGGATCTGCTCTTGAAGGCGAAGCTCAAGCGTCCTCCAATTTTTTATTATTTCATCCATTGGGAACCTTGCTTTGTTTCGGACTCAACCAAGAAGGGGGGGGGTCGCTGCATTGGGTGAAACTTGTCCCCATTAATTGATAACCATGCACAAGCCTATGGATGCGTCGGTTGTTAGTCGTGCGTTACTCGCACCGATAATTAAGTGCATGCCTGGTGTGCCACCCGCCTGGAGGAATTCTATCGAGGCCCCCAATCGCCAAGCTCCCACTAACCGTCGCTTCGCCTTTCACGGCTAAGGTTTTTTGGTCAAGCGCGTATTCGCTATCAAAAGCTGTGCGGGCGAAGCTGCGGGAAGATCCCCCTCGCCCGACAGCGTTGTCTTTGTTGGAATCAACTTCGTCTTCCATAAATCTAGAACTCGGTATATGGACTGTTCGTGGCCGCGCGGATCGGTGTGTCTTAACGAGTGACACACTCCGCGGAAGATCAGGACGGGTTTTTCTTCGAACGTCGTCATCGTATAAAACAAAAACGAAAAAATCAACGGAGGTGAAACGAGAGCTCGAAGACTGAACGCCGTATGCAGTAAATTTTGTTGCGAATATTTTTGCAAAATCTTGTCGCTCTCCGAGCGCAGTGGCATCGGTTCATCTCGCTTCCCGAACGACCTCCACTTGAGGCTTTCTTTCTTTCTTTCTTTCTTTCTTTCTTTCTTTCTTTCTTTCTTTCTTTCTTTCTTTCTTTCTTTCTTTCTTTCTTTCTTTCTTTCTTTCTTTCTTTCTTTCTTTCTTTCTTTCTTTCTTTCTTTCTTTCTTTCTTTCTTTCTTTCGTCTATATATTTGCATTTATATATGCCAATTCAAGTGCCCCGATTCACTTGGGGTGATTTCGAACTGCTTGCGATTAACCAGTACGTTGGTCGCAATCTCTTTTCATGGGGACGATTGGCCAGCGCCTATTTGTATAAGAACCGTCTCTGCGTACCATGAATCTTGTGAGTGGAACAGTGTGAGACAAGAGTGTTTCCCATACATCCACTCTCATGTGCGTGAAAAAAAAAAAAAAAAGCTAAGTCAGCCTTCAATTTTAGGGTCTAACACAGAAAAAGAACACCGTGGCTTTGAGAGACATTGCAGTGGATGTGTCAAGACTACATTGGATATGTTCTGTTCTGTTCTAACTGGCTTGCTGTGGAGAGGTTGTGGTTTACATCATTCCTCAATAGAAGATGCGCAGCGCAAAAAAAAAAGGGGGTTGTCACCCCCCAAAACAAAAAGCAAACAAATAAAGGAAAAAAAGGTAGGATATCGCAATCGGAACAAATAAATAAAATAACTTCGCGATGAACAAGTTCGCTTGCAGGGCTTCACTTTTCAATCTATGGGCTTACTTGAAATGCACCGAGTGCCCGAATGTTCATGTGTTACGCTCCACTAGATCAGTACAACCTTAATTTCGCACATTTTCTGGCGTCTTTCAACGCCACAGTTGACGTCGTTTCGGTCCACTTTATTGCCTGCCTCCCGTATGAATCGTTCATCACGTCTTATGCGAAACGCGAGTCAGGTGTCTGACAGCCGCGAAAATGACCGCGTGTCGCTGCGGTGGACGCCTCGGCTGGAACCATTTCCCGCGTGGATTTAATTATTCAGCAACGCTAGCTCCGAGGCAGCTGTACGACGCGAATATTTCATCGCTCCAGGACAGCGGCTCCAGCTCATTAGCTAGAGGCCGTAATCCACGCTCCTGTATATCGAGCCCACATTGGCGGCAGCCAAGGATATTCCAAAAGGACTTCTTTTTGGGCTAGTTGGTGCTTAACTTGCTTAGGTGCAGATGACTGAGGCGCAAAAAACATCTCGTGCTCTTTCTTCTCTTCTGCTCCTCCCTTTTTCACGAGATGTTTTTTGCGCCTCAGTCATCTGCACCTAAGCAAGGCAGCCAAGGAGCCGCGCAGCGTGTGCCACAGTGCAGGGTATCCTATTCGCTCGATACCAACAGTACGTTTAACTGGACGAACTTGAGAGGAAAAATCTGCAACACCTATCGAAACGTCGACAAATAAACAGCGTTTTAGAAGCGTACACCTTTTTCATATATATATATATATATATATATATATATATATATATATATATATATATATATATATATATATATATATATATATATATATATATATATATATATATATATATATATATATATATATATATATATATATATATATATATATATATATATATATATATATATATATATATATATATATATATAATTGCAGAAAAGGATGCACGTGCGAAATATTTTATTTACGTTTCGGCTGGTGGACCAGCCTGCACTTACAGTCCGTTTCACTTAAAGTCCGCACCAGCGTCAGAGATTACCTCGTATGTTTGATAAGGCGGCTCGGCAACTCTCAAGGACCGCTGTGACAACAGCGGGGCGACGACGCCGTTTCGGCACAGTCTCCCTCGGTGCGACCTTAGCGTTCCGCTGCGCTAACACCGCTGTGCGCGCTTTGCACCGTCCGCGCCAGCGCAGAGGGTGTTGTGAGTCAGCAGCGGCGCGGGTAGGCCGCCCAAGCAGCGCTCTCCCGTTTCTTCTCGCGTGCCTCGATATGCTATTCTGGTCGCGACTGAGCGTTCTGCCCCGATGAACCTCTCGCTCCGAGCACCAGGGGCGCCACCGTAAGAGAAAACAGAGAGGACGCGAAGGGGGGGACGCGTCGGTTCCCTCTCCGCGCGTGAAGGCTTGCGCATTTCCCTTTTTCCCCATTACGGTTAACTTATGAAAGGAATAGATCTGATGCTGGAACTCCCCGGTGGAGGCTTTACGGGTAGTGTATAAGCACTGTATTCTTTTTTTTTAAATTTGCGAATACTTCACAAGGCTCCATGTTGGAGTATTATGTGAGACGGACAAGGGCGTAGCCAGAAAATCTTTTTTTCAGGGGGGGGGGGGGGAGGGGGGGTTTAACCACCCTTGATGTATGTTCGTGCGTGTGGTTGTATGTGTGCGTGTATATTACGGTGTAAGAATGGCCTATATATACACATGCAAAATTGCGAAAGTTCGGGGGGGCGGGGGGGGGGAACTACATTACTTTTGGCTATGCCAGTGGAGCAGACTAGACAATATTTTTAGCAAGGACGCGAAAACAAACACGAGAAATAAAAAAACAGCTATTATACAATGGCAAAATGCAAGAGATATGGCATAACATAGGTTGTAACATGGATGGATCGATGGATGGGTAAACTATATTATGCTCCCTTGGAGCGCGCCCTCGCATGTTGCGGGCCGCTCCCACGTCGGAACAGAAAGACCAAGTCTCTCTGCTGCGTCGCGGACCCGTTGGACTGCCCAGACTCGAAGAACAGGTTGTAACGTTGTAATAATAAAATACTTTCGTTTTAATATGCATGTTTTATACATATTTGAGTGGCGCTAGATAACACTATATAAAGCATGCAATTACATTAGTCAACTAACGTACGGCAGCACTTTAGCCAACGCAGCCAATAATAGTCATCATTTAGCCAAAACTAGTCGTCATTAACCGACGCTAAAGCCTTTGTCCCCAATTTTGGAACACCTCTGTGCATAATTTGTGATAAATTTTACATCACTGGTGTCTTCTTGACGATGAGCTCGAGCAGGAACTGTACATAAGCACGTCGTGTGAATTCGCAACACCCTCTTATTCCCATCAAATAAGCACCGAGCCTTTTGATGCGCTCTCCTGTCTAACGTGGAGCAGTAATAAGCTTTTATTTAGATTCAAGCTGCTATTGCTCGGAGTATTATTTTTTTTTTGTATTTGTGTCACACGGAGTAGTGGCGTAACTCGAGTGGCCATAACGCAGTGTTTATGTCTCTATAACTTTCCACTTGTGTGCAGTTCTAAATGTACCTATGTGGCGGAAATCAAGTCATATAAACAGAATCAGAATGTCGTTTTAAACTGTGGCGATATGCCTCGAAAGGAGCTGCTACTGAACAATAAAAGTGCCAAACAACAATAAAAGATTGCGTTGTATGATGTCAAGCGTGAGTGCAACGGCAGCTTTTGGATGTCTAGACAGGAAAAAAAAAAAAAAGCAGTGACGCCTCCGATTACCATTGCTCAACGAGCATCCGTGGCCAGTGGGAGGATGAAATGAGAGAATAAATGCACGGAGAGCAACGGCACCTGAAACAGATCACTGGCGATGACAACCACACTATATCATTTTCTGTGGTGCGACCGAATAGCTGTGGAGTTGACGCCTCTATACTTTTCGTTTGGGGCAGTTCTCTTGTATTTTGGACGGTGAATTTTAGTGTATTTGACAGCGATTTTCCCCATTAGTACATAGCGACCAGTTCCCCTCGATTGCGATAGCAGCACCCGGGAATAAGAGAGTTCACAGGGTAGTCTATCCAAGAAAAGCAGGACGACTCGCGTTCCCTGAATGAAGCGCATACGAAAACGTAATTTTCGTGCACACACGCAAAAAAAAAAAAGAAATTGCACGTGTGTGATATTTGCGCACATGCAAATGCACTTAGTCTCGCACGACGAGCAACACCTTCCATTCAAAGTGTCGCCTACAATCAATAATTTATTTCTTTATTCCACGACACTTTTTTCTCTCTCCTGTCGACTATGACCCTTATAAATCATCGTTAGTGTAGACGCAGCTAGAGAACACAGTAAGCCGGCACTGCACCGTTGCAAGCTGCGATGAAGAGCAAACAACCGATGCCTGAACTTCCAGACAAACGCGATCTTTCTTATCTTAAAGTTCACGCAAACTTTCGGGCGACGAATTGGCCGTCTGTCCCTGTCGCTCCTCTGTCAACAGAATGCGGAATACCGGGACCACGATTTATCGTCCCTCTTTATTGCGCGTCGTGATCCTTAGGCCCGCTTAGATCCACGCGCCTCCATTAAACATTAGCAGCGCTCTTCGTGACAGCAAAATCTCTCGGCAGATATTTACTTAGTTGTTTCCGTTCTTTTCCGCTGTGCGGCGTTACTGCTCGTTACTCGAGAAACTGCAGCATGCCCCATTAAAAACGTGCAGCCTTACCAGAGGCTAGAATGGATGTGAACTATTTAGTGGCAGCTAGATAGATAGATAGATAGATAGATAGATAGATAGATAGATAGATAGATAGATAGATAGATAGATAGATAGATAGATAGATAGATAGATAGATAGATAGATAGATAGATAGATAGATAGATAGATAGATAGATAGATAGATAGATAGATAGATAGATAGATAGATGAAAGAGGTGCAAGGACAATTATAGGATTCCGATTATATATTTTGCTGTTATAGCGATGTCCGTTTTTCGGGTGTAAGTTTCTGCTGCCGCCGTGATGTTCCGTCAAAATTGAAAGTGGGATATTGTAACTGAAAGAGTAAAGGAACCGGGCAAACAACAAACAAACTAGCAGAAAGGAAGGAACAGCTGGCAAACAACAATGTGTTTAGACAGCTTTGTGATACTGGCTGGTGTGGCTGGAGTAGTGAGGACTTACCCTAACACTCCTCCAAATTTAAGCCTCGATATTTGACGAGCTCCGCATCGCCATTGTTACGCGCGGCCGCACAGCATCGGCTAAGCCAACCACGTGTGTTCCTCTTAGCATTGGCGTCGGCAGAATCTTGTCTTAAAGGCAGGGTGGTGGAGTGCAAAACTGTGTTGTTGCATCGCGGAGGGGGGGCAAATGTGTGTGTGGTTGGGGGGGGGGGGGGTGAAAGTGCCCCTTTTGCACACCCCGGCCGAACGCCCATGCCTATTAGTGAAAGTCGAAGAAATTGGTAGCTGCAACGGTGGCGAAATACCATTTTGGATGAGGAGCAGCGCGCGCAGCTCCGTTTACAAGACCCCCGTTTGAGCAACCGCACGACGACGGAAAAGTTCCTGCGGGTTTAAATTGCTTAGGTCAAATTGGTGTCGGCCGCCCCCGTGGGATGCGCCTGCAGTTCATCACGAGGGATGAGTTTCGCATGCCGCCTGCAGTGCGCGCGGAGTTGGGCGCTTATCACCTCGTCCCAAGGCGCGTCTCGACGCAGCGGGAGCGGAAGCTCGTTTCTTCTTCCTCGCTCCCCGACCTCCTCCTCCGTCGGGTGTATGCCCTGACGCGGAACGCGCCACGCCGTGGTGTAGGATATATTATATGCCCACGTACCGCTGGTTGCGTGCATTGCAGCTGATACTAAGGCGTAAGGCTCTTCCAATTAGGCGGTAAAACGGCCGTCTTGGACACTGTGAATCACGTCACCGTCACGTTTGTCTTGACAGAACGACAGAAAGTCGATCTGGTTATTGACTCGCCGAGGTGGTGTACGATTATGATCCTTGACCGCTGACCCGAAGGTCGCGGGATCGAATCCCGGCCGCGGCGGCCGCATTTCGTTGGAGGCAAAATGCTTGAGGTCCGTGTGCTTAGATTTAGGTCACGTTAAAGAACCTCAAGTGGTCGTAATTTCCGGATACATTCTACAACGACGTCTCTCAAAATCATATCGTGGTTTTGGGGCGCTAAAGCCCCCAATATTATTATTGAGCTAGTCTTCGTTTAGAGTCCCTACCCATGGCCTCCGAGATAGCGTGCCGGCGGCTATCTCGGAGGCCATGCCCTTCCAGTCGGCGTCTATGTTATCCGTTTGCCTTCCCTTATGTCCGTGTACTAGATGCCCAGGCTTTTCTACGCAGTCACTCACTTGGAATATGCGCGTGTTGCCGATAGAGGTGCTTGGAAAACGCACTGTATGGGAACAGGAGTGGAACGCCAATTTATTGCGTTGTTAGCCTTGTGTGCCTGCGGAAGCAGTCGCCCAGTTGCACTCGGATGTGGATGGTGGTAATCACCTGTTCTCCAACCCCGCTTTTTCCAGTGCCTCTTTGTGGAGCACTAGCCTATATCACGTGGGTGTGTTATTGGCAGATGAGCTATCTTGAAACTTACATCTTTTATCTCGCTAGATACGAATGTGTCATGCCACTGGCGCTTATCCAGACACTCGATGGTCACGTATATAGTAACGGTAGAGCCAGCATGGTCTACTGTACAGTAGACCGCAGTAGAGTTAAATCTGGCGAAGACTATCAGTCTCAACTCCACATTTATGTTAGATGCAAAATGAGTGCAAGACAGCACAAGGAAAACCGAAACAATGCAAGTGCACTAGCACTAGGAGACACTACATGTTTCTTTTTTTTTCTGTTTTCCTGCACTTCCTACATACGCAACATTAGCTTGTATCAACAAGCTTGTTCTACGCCTTTGAAAGTTCCTAAGAAATTCAATTTATTCTCACGTGCACATATGCGTTCTCCCTTAGATGCCTCCATCGTCACTCAGTGCTGCACCGAACTAGCGAAACGACACGGCTGGAACTTTTCGTTCACAGTAGCTGTTCTTTGTGCGACCAGCCAGGGTCTCTGCTGGGATCCCTTCATCGCGGTCTTCGTCGTGCTCGCCTACTGTTCGCGGCTGACGGCGGAACGAGGATGTTTTGAGCCGTTCGCGGACAATGGCTCAGCCTTGAGCGAGGTATCGCTTGTGATGAACGTTAGGAGCAGCGCGAAGTGGAAGGGTGGAAGGGAAGGGTGGAAAGTATAGGTGAGGAGTGATGGGAGAAAGGAGCGTTGGAATCAGTTCGACATTGTGGGGGGAGTGTGCCCAGGAGGCAGGAGAAAGGCTTTCTCGCAGTGCTCATTATTAACCTGTTCAATGTGCACCGTTCTGTGTCCTTTTCATTCATGCCATATATTTAGGCGAAGCCTCTTGTTAATGCTTCTTAACTGTACAGGTGTTAGCGCTGGTAACGTTACCAGTGAGCGCATCACGAAGATAAGGCAAAACGACGCATGCACTGTGAACGCGGAATACGTGCTTTAATAATAATAATAAGTGTTGGGGAATTTACGTCCCAAAACCACGATATAATTTTATGAGAGACGCCGTAGTGGAGGGCTCCGGAAATTTTGACCACCTGGGGTTCTTTAACGTGCACCTAAATCTAAGCACAGGGGCCTCTAGCATTTACGTCCTTCATCGAAAATGTGGCCGCCACGGCTGGGATTCAACCCCGCGACCTGCGGGTCAGCAGTTAAGGCACCATAACCACTAGACCACCGTGGCGGTTGAGATATGTGCTTTAGACCACGTCGACCGGTGTTGCAGTCTTCGTCCCAAAAAGGCGCCGTGGGCGAAAAAGTCACAGTTTTACCGCAAGGGTGAAGCAATGAATGCGATAGCAAGAAATGGTAATGTTATACGATGTGAGGCTGGCAGCTAACGCTTTTGGATGCGATCTCACGCAACTATACAAAACGCTGGTGTAAGAGAACACGGCCGCTCCAGGCACACTTTTCGCACCGTCTCTTCGCGTTGAGTGTGCAGCACGTAGAAGGGTATGCGAGACGCCCGCTCAAGGGTGCCGAGATAGCCAGATAACGCGCGCCGGCGACGACCGCGTTCGTAAAATCAAAGTTCGCAGTCGCGCTTAAACACAATTAAGGCGCTGTCGCTCTCCTAACGGGCAATGGTTGAAGCGGGCTTTTCCGCATTTTCAGTGTTGTTGCGGAAGAAGCCAGCTTTGAAGGCGTTTGTTACGCACGTGTGGGCTTATCATGAAAGTGCCCTTTGACGTTCGCAAATGCTCACAACGCGAAGTAAGCCGCTTCTTTTAGCACGCTGCAGAACCGACTGCTGTGGGTGGTGTGGTACAATTTGCGCAGAACTGACGGTGCTCCAAAGACGCAGTAAGATGCATTCTTCTTTGGGTACTATCGCGCAGTTGCTAGTACTATCTAGCGCACGACCCTCTACTTGTCCGAATTCAACCGAAAGACGCCCTTGTTATATCTCTGAATCACCAGTACACTAGGCTTTTAACGCTGCAGCATTCGTGAGATGAGAGGTGATACGAACAAAGAAAAAAAATGAAGAAGTTCGCACTGGCCGCTCAAGACTTAAAACAGCGAAGCTGGTCGAACCAATGGCGTTTCTTGGCTGGTGCTAGGCTTGAACTTGGCTGGTGCTGGGTTAGAACTCGGCTTATGCTAGGCTCGAACTTGGCTATTGCTATTGCCAGGCTCGAACTTGGCTAGGTCTAAACTTGGCTGATGCTAGGTATGAGCTTGGTTTATGCTAGACTTTTTTTTTTTTTAGCTTATTATGGGCATTGGACCGACCAGCTTCGCTGAGTCTTGCGCGGCCAGTGCAAGCTTCTTCACTTTATTAAATTTCACGTGGTTCGGCTTGACGTCACGGTGGCGAGGCGCGGCGAGGCGCGGCGAGGCCAGGTTGGTGCGCAGCTGTGGCGTTTGCTATGGCAACGGCGCGGCGAGGTTTCCTCCGGACGACAGCCGTTTTCATGATTTGACTAACAGCTTCGCTATTAAAGAGAATTTTAAGAAAAGCACGTGCATTGATGAAAGTCTTGGATCCGTAAGCTCGAACTTGAGCCAGTTACCCAATTTTAATTAACAAAACGCAATACTTGCTTGCATAGCCAGCAATATTTCTTCGGGGGGGATAGGGGGGGCAGGAGGGGTTCAATTATCCTTTATGTACGTTCTTGAGTGCGTTTACCTGTGTGCATGCATATACATACAACATTAAAAAAAATTTTTTTTTGGAGGGGGGGGGGAGGTTCGAACTGCCCCACCTACGCAAATGAAACACGAATTTAAGAGTAGCGATCTCGTGGTTCAGTATTTAATAGACGAATGGGGTTAAAGACGGGGCACATAGCATTGGGGCTTTGATGGACGTGTTGTGCTGTCTATTTCTTCGCCCCCCGTTTTGTTTTAATTGGCTGTTTTTTTTCTTTCCAGAATTCATAAGGCTAAGAGCCTTCAGAATCTGCTTGTTTCTTTGTTAGTTACTACTTTAATTTCATTTATATTATTCTACTCGTGTTAGACCCTATTTTTAAATAGATTACAAAGACTGGGGGTGGGGTGGAGGGCAAATGCAAGAACTAAAGAAAGAACGCATTGCTCTATATGCTTCCTGTCGGAAGCTTCCGTGTCTCCGCGTGTACTTCGTAAAGAGAAAGGACGACGATAAATGGAAGTGAAACGGTAAATGGCGCCTGTCCTGTCGATGAATGCTTTTCACTTAACAGTTGCACCAAAATGAAAAAAGAACACGACTCGATACAGCAGTTTTTGCACGCCGATTCTCATGCGGCTTATTTAGGCAAGGTTTACGCGCATGAACTTTAGTGTTTGATGTAACAGCTTATCCAGTCACGAAAACGGGCTCAGGAAAGGCCAGTTGCCCCAAAACGCGTTTTACTGTGAAGATGGGCAAGAACATTTTATTTTCTGGACAGCATAAATGTTCTCTAGAAGAACTTGTTCCTGGGCGAGTTGCTGCCCATCTTTGCTAAACATTTTATTCCTGGAGCAATGCTTGAAACATGAAGGAATGACAGAGAACAGTCAACGTGGCGCTCCTCTGTCTCCTCTCTGTCCTTTGTTCATGTTTCAAGCATTGCGTCAAGGAATAACAGTCTAGCAAACTATAGAGGTCTGTCTGAGCTTGCGCCTTCTAGTGTAGGCACAAGCTTGGTCAAAAGCTCGAAACTTTCTGCAAATCGAGAAGGAGGATCCGAAAAGGGACGGAATATAACGCTGATAATGACGATAGGAATGTGGAAAGCACGGGCGTCGAAAAGAACCAAGAATCAAACTTGCTCCAGGAAGAGCGCATGTTTAGCGACCCCGCTATTCCGTTCATCCGTTGGAGACGAACGCAGCGCTTTATTACACGTCCCTCAAGCTGTGTGGAGAAGGATCCTTAGCCGGGCTGTGCTTCCCGCGACGGCGAGCCGTCAGGCCGCGCACCCTCATTATCGCGTGCCGGCGATCGCGAGCTCACATGTCGCGGGAACGTGTGATGGGGACCCCCCTCTGTGACCACAGAGACTTAGTGCAGAACATGTGGGTGCTTCGCTATGCAAACAAAAGCGGCATAGAAAAGAGAAACCACGGTGTAAGAGAGTAACTAAAAAAGATTGCAGGAACTGGCTTCTTTTTCCTTCTTTTCCGTTTTTCCTTCCATAACAGAAATTTGCCTATTCATTTGGATGGATAGATAGATAGATAGATAGATAGATAGATAGATAGATAGATAGATAGATAGATAGATAGATAGACAGACAGACAGACAGACAGACAGACAGACAGACAGGCAGATAGATAGATAGATAGATAGATAGATAGATAGATAGATAGATAGATAGAAGATAGACAGATAGTAGATAGATAGATAGATAGATAGATAGATAGATAGACAGACAGACAGACAGACAGACAGACAGACAGACAGACAGACAGATAGATAGATAGATAGATACATAGATAGATAGATAGATAGATAGATAGATAGATAGATAGACAGACAGACAGACAGACAGATAGATAGATAGATAGACAGACAGACAGACAGACAGATAGATAGATAGATAGATAGATAGATAGATAGATAGATAGATAGATAGATAGATAGATAGATAGATAGATAGATAGATAGATAGATAGATAGATAGATAGATGATCTTGCAGTAGTCTCGAATTCACCTTATCGTGTGTGAACTGATACCATTTTATCTGAGCGTACTTCTCATTTTCGTCAGTCCACATCTAACTCGCTGCCGTCATCGGCTTTCTTTCCCTTCACTTCGTATCCATTTCGTTGCTCTAACTGATCATCGGTTGTCTCTCCTTCGCATTACGTGGTCAACTCGAGTCTATTTCCTTCACCTACGAGGTGCAGGCCAGCAAACCGACGCGGGCATTAATTACCACTTCCAAAATCGACCGGGCTAAACGATCGCCCGTAGACGTGCAATAAGTAGGCGCACATGTTCCACCCTGATAGCACCTTCTTAGTTGTTTCTTTTTTTTTTTTGCATTTTTTAAATCCAATAAGCCCTCAAACCCAGTGTGTAGGGTAGCAAACCGGACGCACGTCTGGTAGACCTCCCTGCCTTTCCTTCCTTTCCTCCTCCTCCTCCTCCTCAACGAGAATATCAGCCGCTCCTGTTTGCTGTCAGACACATTCCGCTGCCTTCAGGTCTCTCAATATCACGCCTACCTAACTCGAGAAAAAAAAAAAATTAAGGACCACACAGCGCGCAGACCACACAACTGTCAATTTCAATGTCGAACGCGCGTGGCTACGAGGAAATATTTCTTACATTTTGTTGCTTAAGGTTGTCCCACTGCGGTGGTACACGCGGTCTGCCAACAGCGTACACGACGCGCAGGGCATGTGATCGTACATCAGCTATGCGGTGAGATCTATATTGTAACACCTGACCTGCCACAGTGGTATAGTGATTATGGTAGCAAGATGGCGAGTTGGGCTAGTTGGGTGACGTTCATATTTCACAATTAGGCTGAAGCGCACCGAAAAAAACGTGGACTGTAGTTAGGACAGCGCTTACACTCACAATTGAATATTTATTAGTCAGAAAGAGATAGATATGGCAGATACAAGATTTTCACACATGCGGAACACGCCGTCCGGTCTACTTCTATACCGTCCACGTTTTTTTCGCTGCGCTTCAACCTAATTATGAAATACGAGTGGTTATGGTGCTCGAGTGCTGACCCGAAGGTCGCGGGATCGAATCCTGGCCGCGGCGGTCGCATTTTCAATGATGGCGAAAATGCTTGAGGCTCGTGTATTTAGATTCAGGTGCACGTTAAAGAACCCCAGATGGTCCAAATTTCCGGAGCCCTCCACTACGGCGTCCCTCAATCATATGATATCATATGATATCATATGATATGATGTGATATCATATCATATCATATCATAATCATAGCATTGTTTTGGGTTGTTAAACCCCAACAATTATGTATGTATTGTGACGCCTGTATTCTAGCAGCCCAGAGAGAAGAAAGAAGCACCCTTACCTTATAGATTTTTGCGGTGTCGCCACTATTCCCTTTGCACGACCCAACAGACAATCTCGAGTCACGCGCGCAACGGCAATGTTTCCTCCGTGCAACGCCTATGCATGCGCAAACACACCGCCCGTTCATTATGTCCGGCTGGAAGCGCTAATCTCCATATTTGTTTACCTTTGCTCGTGGAGGGAACGCGCAAACTGGCTTCGCAACCGAGGTAAGAAAGGAAACAAACAGGCGCACGTGAAAACGAGACACGCGTCAACCCAATTACAGGTCTGGGCCGTCACGCCGCCCGTGGTATTGCGGGCGCGCACGCATCCACAGTCTTTGCGCTTGCCCGTGACGTGCCCGCAACGGCGCGGCGCACTGTCCGTGCAGGAAGCAAGGTCAGCGCGGGCTGCGCCAGATTGGCCGCTGTCAGGAACGCGCGCGAAATTGGGTCCGATCGCGCTTGACATCCCACTGGGCGAGACGAGGGGGAGGGATATCGGGAGAGGAGCCGTTCGGCTAACGTATCGCTCGTGCACGCGGTCCCAGCTGGTATGTGGAGCGCGGAAATAAGTTTGCGCTCGTCTGCTGGAGAGTGTGCTTTATTGAAGCTCCAATGTGGATGACTGGTACATCGGCGAGTTTGTTAACTGCAGCACAAAAAGTTACTAGGCTGTTTGGCTAATCCTTTCTGTGCAGTATGGACTGTTTTACGGATGAGTTTTGGTCGCGCCATATTGGTTGTTAACCATGCCGTTTCGCATCTTTAACAACTAAACGAATGATGATATCTGGGCTTTTTACCTCCCAAAACCACGATATGATTATGAGAGACGCCGTAGTGCAGGGCTCCGGGAATTTCGACCATCTGGTGTTCTTTAACGTGCACTGACATGGCACAGTACACGGGATTCTATCATTCTGCCTTCATCGAAATGCTCCACCGCGGCGGAAAACTAAACGGGGAAGGCTACTTTGGACGTATATTCATGAAAGCGCTTGGGGTGGTGCATTCAACGTTCAATCACTTTATCCATTAACATTGCGATACGCAAAAATAAGAAAGAATTCGTTTAACACCCCAAGGTGGCGGCGCCAGTATGCCTTACGTAAAATCGTCTATAGCCCAAATGCAGGCTGTATGGTAGGGTATAGGAGACGAAGACGAAACACCGCAGGTTAAGTTCTGCGACTATAGCGCCGTGGTAATTACGGTTAATACAGACATATACATCCATATTTTAATTACGCATGCGATATGTTACGTGTTTCCGTTGTGCAGACTAAATGTCAGTCTCAGATTCATCACTCTCTTCTTTCGTTTTATTTACTCTTTGAATGCACGAAATTACTTCACAGTACGACCTGTTCTGATGTAATATGGCGTCATAGTATATTTGACATGATGTAGCAATGGTACGGTTCATTTCCAACATCTGTACATCTCGAGGACGCGTGTCACGAAAGTATCTCCTGTCCGTGGGTCTAACTTTATTGTGAAACCAAATACCGGTGTAATGCAACGAATAATTTTCTTGATTCTGTTACTTTTTCGCAATGCCCGCTCAGGACCAAACGATACCACTGAAGACCCACGTAAAGCGCCGCTCGAACTGCTGGCGAAGCGCTACAAGGGAAAAAAATTGAACAGAAATCCAGCGCTCAAGTGCGCTATTCCCGAATTCTAATTAGTTCACGACGATGAATAAGTGTGCTTTAGTTTCCATGGAAACTGCGAATGCTGACCAAACCACGCGTATGGCATGGTTTCCGCTTGACAAAACAACTCATGCAAAAGTTGTCGATTACTCGGCTATCATCTGCGTTGGTTTGTATGGCTATACGCTGTAGCGGTATAAGACGATGACCGCAATCTGACGTCAACACTCGAATTGAATTGCTCTTTCAGTACTCAGAGCCAGGGTGACTGGCAGAACTTTTTTTTTTTTGGGGGGGGGGGGGCACCTACTTAATATGAAGTGGGGGGCCGGGCAGGCGGATGCCATGGCAAAAAAAAAAAAAAGAGTGGGGGAGGGAGGGGGCACGGGTCCAGTGTGCCACCCCCTCACTACGCCACTGCTCGGAGCAGTCACTGTTTTCATTAATCAGCCACGCCTTTGACTTTATTTATTCCTCCCACCGAGAGTGGTGCGTTGTGCGTGGTGTTGACGCTTCAGATGCAGCGGAAACACCTGCACCATGTTGCTCGCTCGCCACTTCCTGGTTGGAGCGTTCAATCTTGGCCATCTCTGCCCGCCCGCACCGTGCCCGGCGAGCATCGGACCGTTATACGAAGACATGTGTCCTTCGTTCTTGCTTGGGTGAACCAAAGGGAGGAAACAAATAAAGGAAAAAGCATCGCGCCGCGCCAGTGAGCAAATAAATAACGCTAAAATATATGAGAAAGAGTGCCCCACTCATACTTCTTGCCCGCAGCCATCCGACCGGGAGAAGTGCCCCGGCGTTCTCCACCATACGATGACGTCGTCTTATTGTGTCTCTTAAAAGTGTGCACTGTGTTGGAAGCTGTGGGGCGGATGGGCGTCGTCTAATAAGGGGCACAAGATCGCGACCTTCCTCAATAACGGATAATTACTGAATGGCTGCTGCCCGTGCCACGATCAGTCACGATATTCAACTGCGCAACAGGCAATGCCCGGGGGGCCCACTAATCACTCACGGCTCGAGCTCATAGACACGTTTCGTCACTGGCTGGGACCTCGTTTGTCATCTTGTACAGTGTAACGGTTGGGGCACCGACATCCGTTCTTTCGAACCACCGGCACAAAGATATCTTCGCGTGCTCAGACCTCTCACAAATGACATCGTTAATCCGAGCCTTTACTATCAAGACGTCAGCGAGCGCTGCACTGTTTTCGTGAGTCGTCGGTGGACACTATACGTGGCTCCCCATTCTTTTGCTGGCAAAAGCGCAGTGGTCGCGAGATGGCCGCAGGAAGGAGGGTGGTCGGAGAGATTTGAGGGAAGGTGAGTTCTGTCGGATGTTATGCAGGTACGAAGAGAGGAAGGGGAAAGCGGGGGGGGGGGGGGGGGGGGTCCTGTGCTCGCGATTGAAGGCACGCTTAAAGAGTCGGACGGCGTGCTTCCAGGCGCAGTTCCGGTCGCCGGCGGCGGCGTGAGTTCGCAACCTGTCCGCTAGCTCTCGCATCGCCTCGTCGCTGGCAGCTTCTGCCGGCTCGGATCGTGACTGCTTCCCGGAGGCGCGCAAGAGAGAGCGCCAACGCGCCTGTCCCTGCCTCTTTCGACGATCGCGCATACCTTTTCAGGTGCACAGTGAACGCTTGCGTACCGCACCGCTGTACACCTGTGGTGAGCGCGCCCCGCTGGCGGGATTGTGAACTCGCGTGTGTGTGCAGCCGGGGCTGGCTTTTCCTCAATGACGGCGCGTGGTATTCCCGAGTTTGGTCAGCCGCGACAAGCCCTGTGCGTCGGCGGATGCAGTGTCGTTCTGCACGCGATGTGAGAAGGAAGCGGTCATGTTGCACCGAAGGCCTTTCACCATCGTTGCACTCGTTTATTTTACACCGTTCTCGTCTCCCTTGCGTCACCTCGCTTTGAAGGAACTGCTCTGCCATATGTGCCGCCGCTGAGTGAATGTGTCGATTACAACATGTTTTGCTAAAATTGCGAAACAACGTGTGCATCGCGCTTCGGCATTGAAATCGTGTGTGCTCTGATTATCGCCCTAACAATGTTATCTGCTTCATTTGACTCGTTATCGATGTGCAATTAGATATCTGAACGGCCGGTTCGGGCAGTCCGTTATCTTTCTGGATACGCAAGCATTCCACAGCTCTCTCGGCACGGCTGCTTTCGCGACCGTGAACTTTCATTCGCCTTCCCATTAACGCCGGCTCGAACTTGGTGCTCGACCGGAGATAGTGCCGCGCCCGGTGATGCACGGTACTACCGAGGCGGTCCCCTGCATAACCCGTCAACCAGCGGCGTCCGAGGAGCCGAGTCGTGTATCTCACGTCTGCGGCGAGAAAAGAAGAACGCAACGTCGTGCGCGAGACGTCTACGCTGGACAGAATTGGAGCAGCGGCGGCGGGCCTTCGTCGAGCAGCCGTCCCTGAAGAAGTGTCTCGATCAAAGGCGGTCCCTTCATTTTTCTTCTTTCTTATTATTCCACAACCCGAGAGCTATCAAGCTAAACCAGCGAGGAGCAGCGGCGATTCTTCAAGGCGTCGCGTCGCGCGCTCGTCTGCTGGGAGGAACACTTGCAACGGCTCAGGGCTCGCCGCCGAACACCTGCGTCCGAGCTCCGCCTCGCTTTTCAATCCGAAGCCCAGACCCCGCCAGCTGTGACGCTCTCCTATAAACCGCGCCGGCGTGTCTCCGTCGACGTCGCTTCGTTTTGTTTGCGCTGTCTCTGTGTGTAAATGGCGCGAACGGCATCGGAATCAGCGGTGTTCCAGACTCCACGTGTGTAAGCAGTGTTTTGCGTTATTCACGGCGAACTGTGTTCTATGTGAGTCTATGTTTACGTGCAACCCGGAGCCGACTGGTCTACTGCGCAGAATCGCAAGATTCTGCGCGAATGCCGCACAAGGCGGCGTGCACCTTCGTCACCACGTGGGATACGCTCAGCCACTGCAGTGTCTGCGTTCTTGGACTTCCGCGGCACCAGCGGCACTACACCATGACCAACGTTGAAGCACAACAGTGGATTCAGTCTCTGTGAACAAGTATACGCGCTCAGTTTGCCTTTCTTCGCGTAAAGGTCGCGTGCGTTCACATGAGTGAAGAACAACTGCGTGCCGCCTGCTTAAAAATTGAACCCCGATCAAAACCCTTTGGCGATAGTCGTGTGACGACCTTCGTGCAGCGTCAAAAGGCACTGACGAAACCAATATTTGCTTGGCCAACCACGCGGCCTTCAGGCTGGAAGGTCGCAACTGCGCTAGTCTCTCTGAAGTGTCCGATTCATAGTGAAAAAATATAATAATAACGGAAAGACCAGTGAGGAACTCTAATCTCAACGGACAGACGCACGTCGTCGCTGTCGCTGTGGCGGTTACTGCACAGACGCCTCACGGCATAGCCTTGCTCCCCATTCCAGCACTTCTTTCTTTTTTTTTCATCATCACATTCAGTTGGGGGAACCTATCGTCGGAGTGTCATCGCGAACCGCATGCAACCCCGTGCTCGTATAGTGAAGAAATGCTCTTAGAATATTTTCATCGCCCGAGTTTCCGAACCACGACTTCTGAACTTGCCGACTGACTCGAAGCGGACGGATTTTTGCTTTTGAGAACTTTCCACCATGACACTGCCTCGGCCGATGATGGATGCTTGATGCATGAATTTCTCAGCGCGAAAGCAGCTTCGGCGTGCATTGCAGAAGAACTTCACGTATGGTCGAGCGTTTCTTTCCGACACTTTTCGTGGTCGCAAGAGTGGCGGAGAGCGCGCACGCTGACAGGCACGAAGAAAGAAGCCACGCTGACGCGTTAAAGCTCGGCGCGTTATGTGTTGCGCCAAGCATCATCTCGAGCCTCCTGACGGAAGGAAAAAGATAGCGATAAGCGAAGGGAAATCCCTCCTGGACGAAACGAGAGACGTGTGAAGGTGGGCGCCCGAGACTGCGTGACACCATAAATCGTTGCGGCGTGATCTCAACGGCCGCGCCGGATCACCTCTTAGAAAAAAGAAGCAACGGGTTCTCGAAGTTGCGTGCAGCGCTGTCGTATACGTAAACAACGTATCGCTCCGGTAGGCGTGACCTGCCGTGTAGCAGAACGCGAGGCCGACGGGCGTCAACCAAAGCGTCGCCGAACTTCAACACGATTCGCGAGAGGCGTCTTCTTCGGCAACCGCCTGTCCTCGACCCCGAAGCCCGGAAGTAAGAAGGGAACTCTTCTTTTTTTTTTTTTCGGTTCTGTTGCGGAGTTGGGCGCCCCTTTTCGACACCTTCGTCCACCGCGTCCCACACATGCTGCTCCATTCCGAGTGCTTTTGTACTACCTGACGCATGACTATGTCCAAGGTGGCCTGGTTGAAGATCAAGCGCAGAATGGGTGAGTTCGGATCTCCGAATTCTTCTCCAGAAGTTGATGCTCCTATTCGAAAAGCTGCATCTTTGGAAACCGTGCTTGCAATTAGCTTCAGGGTCTCCAATAATTCTGTGTTCTTGTGTAAGACGTTTTTGGGAATACGGGTCCTAGTTTTTAAAGCTATGTCCTTTAAAAGCTCACTCTTTATTTTTTTACTGGAAACTTATTTATTTTCTCGAGACTCTCTACATAGTTTCTTGTCATTTTTCTGTTTATAAACACAATTTCATTTTCACTGTCTTTGATTCTCAATATCGCACACCCGTCCTTGTGTTCACAATGCTCCCGCGCGTGTACATCCCCGCGTCGAGCGCTCGCTTATATTAAACGCGTTTGCCCAGCATAATGTGTCACCTCGCTGAAACAGCGCATTTAAGCGTGATAGTTTGATTGATTTGCAGAGGCTGTTACTGTTAAACACGTAAGCCAATTTTCGAGCAATAGTTGCTCTTCACTGCCCATGCAAGCTCCGATGTGTTGTTTCACGACCTTGATTCACTGACATGACCGAGCTTCCAGGATACGAGACTCCCAAGCTTGTCCCGCCGAAGTGTTTTCTCCCATGAGACCCTACTGCCGTCTGTAACGCTCTTATTCTGTAGGTTATGTGGCGTGGTCTATCCAGGCCCGTAGCCAGGGAAAAGCCCTAGCCCCCCCCCCCCCCCAGTCCGAAATTCGGATGGAGGGGGGTGTTTTACCGAGAATAAATAGTGAAAATAGGGGTTTTTCAAGGCCTTCAACAAGTGCCCCCCCCCCCCCCCCCCCCGAAAAAATGTTCTTGGCTACGGGCCTGACTCAATCCCTCGTCTCTCTTTTCCTGCTTTCGGTGTCTTCCCTTTGAAGCGACTACAGGCGTGGGGCTCTTTTCAGAACATAGCTGCTAACCCGGTTATCACTCTGCGCTTTGTGATGTCTATATTACATGCATGGAGTAACAGCAGCGATGAAATATTGGTAGCTGTTCTCACGCATTCTGGGTGCTGTTTTACCACTAGAGAAAAAGAGGTAGAAAGGGGGTGGAGTAATAAAGGGAAACTAGGGCAAAAAGATAAGGCAGATCGTAATATCCGATTTGCTACTCTAAGAGGAGTATGATGTATATTAAGAGATAAGTTGTATATTAAATATAGATAGTGTATGTTAATAGATTGGCACCGTATCATGACTGGTATACGGTGCCAAAACGGCACGGAAGAGACCAAGGAGGAATGGTGTGAGCACACCGGGCCCGTGCCCCCCCCCCCCCCCGAAATCAAGGAGGTGCCCCCCCCGCCCCGAAAAAAATTTCTTGCTGCGCCCAGGGTCACAACCATTGCTCCGGTTGGTCGTCGGCGCACTCTTCAAGAGAACTGGCGTTTATGCTCAGTTTCATACATGAAGTGAAATACTATGGAAGCTAGTGAGACTTCTCGCAGTGGATGCGTCCGCAACAAGTAATTGTTCAATGATTTTACCACCCGTTTGTGACTTTGCTTTTCGTTTTTAGACGGACTAATAAATGAAGAGGCTTTTTCACCGTAGAAATAAACAAACCCCGCCATTTATACGGTTGCCAATAGGTTGATCTGCATCGTTTAGCTTCTTTCTTTTCGTATCGTTGCCTACGCGATTAGTTCCGGCAGCGCGCAGCCGGAGCCCATCGTGGAAACCACGTTTTCAACGACGAAATCCAAGTGCGGGACGCGCGGACTTGCATATTTTGCTGACCGCAGTTCTTGCGTAGCTTCCACCGCGTTGAATCTGGTGTACGAAACGGAGTGTAGGCTTGTTACCTCCGAAAAGACAGCGCTATCAATCTCGAATGAGTAGTTTAATGGCTTGTTGTGCCGGCGAGTCAACGGCGCAGCGGTCAGGTCTGGGCCAGCGCCCAAGCCAAACCTCGTTACACAAATAAAGCCTCGAGCCCGAGGCGCTGGCTGAGCTCCGCTGTTTCCTGTTCGAGCCTTCGCGTCGTTTAGAAGCACGCGCAAAGACGTGGCCTTCGGCTTATCTGCCGCTCGCGTGGACAACGAGTTCTTTGTGCATACTCCGCCACTCGCAGAACCACGCGAAGTTGTGGACGCTGAAGCGGGTGCTGTATTAACGCGATAGCGTTAAAGAGCTCGTTTTCGCAGAAATTCCGGCGTCGGCGTCGTTGGTTGTGAGCGAAAAATCGTCATCTTGTCCGTGACCGAAAAATCATCATCTTGTCCGTGACCGAAAAATCGAGAAAGATGCAAATAAAATAAATAATAAAAATTTTTGAGTCAGAGTGAGGATTGAACCCGGGTCGTCTGCGTGGCAAGCAGGTGTTCTACCACACAGCCATGCCTCTGCTTGGAAATACTGTGAAAATAACTTCCTCTGCTTCGAAATGCAGTGAAAATAACTTCCATGCTTGGCAAACGCAAGCGTTCCTTTATAGGCTCTCCCAAAGCATCGCTCAGTGGCGCTGCGACTCTGGACAGGCAGCGCCATCTCTGGCAGAAATATAGAAACTGGGAATATACGTTGCGCGTTTTTCCCTTCTCTTCGCCGCGCTGCCGCTCGCTTCTGTGCACGTGCAGCGCTTTCGCGCTACGCTTGCTGCGCCTCGCAAGAAACATAGAAACTGGGGGGTAAACGTCGCGCATTTTCCCTTCTCTCCGCCGCGCTTCCTCTCGCTTCCGCGCACGTGCAGCACTTCGCAATGTTACGCTTGAAAAAGATCTCCCCGCTGTATGGAGGCACTTCGAAAAGCGAACGTAATCAAAGGAGAAAAGTTCGTTAATCACGTTAATCGATGTTCCACGTTGTCGACTATGAAAAACATGTGATTGTTGTTTAGATGTGCATGCTGGCAGTGGCAAACGCGTACTGTTTCTCGAAGTGAAAAAAGAAAGAGAAAGAAACAAAGATTACACAGCTATGACACTAAAAAACCTGAGAAGGTTGGAAGTCATGCCCTCCGTACCGCTGGAGCATCACCCGCTGACTTAGCCACGAGGCAGCTAGCCTAGCTTAGATTTAACCGCTGCGAAGCAAGTATAACTGCTCGCCTCGTCTGTCTGTCTATTTTTTTTCCGCTTCTCGCTTCGTGCTTGCACTCCCTTTTTTATGAGAATATCGACTTTACAGGTGTGTAAGACTTCCTCCGCGGACGCTGCTCAGTGTGAGAAGTGTCGAATTTCAGGCGCGATGTGGTATCGGGTGCGCGACGAGCTCGCGCAAAGCGCACCCGTAAACGCACACTCGAAGCAATGTACGGGTGCGCGGTGCGCGTGAAAGAAAACCGCACAATCTCCGAAGGCGGCAATTACAATTCCTGAATTAAGTGCCAGTTAGATTCAGCGGCTTAAATATATACCACCCTAATAAAGCGACAAAAACAGAACAAACCAGTAAAACGATGTCAAAGTTTGCTGAAAATGCACAGGCGTTCGTTCCGGCGCGATGATACAGCCTTCCCGACGCGTGAATTGCAGGCGGCGAACCTTTGACAAGTCCGCCTCGCTGGAACAGTGGCTACGGTGCTCGGCTGCTGACCCGAAGGTCGCGGGTTCGATTCCGGCCGCGGCGGTCGCATTTCGATGGAGGCGAAATGGTAGAGGCCCGTGTACTGTGCGATGTCAGTGCACGTTAAAGAACACCAGATGGTCAAAATTTCCGGAGCCCTCCACTACGGCGTCTCTCATAATCATATCTTGGTTTTGGGACGTTAAACCCCAGATATTATATTTTAACCTTTGACAATTGCGGAGTTCATTTGAAAGCAACCAACACCGCAACGCTAACCGCGGTATGACGTATGTGAGCGTGACCATCCAACAACGACAGCTAGGTCTCACGAACACAAGGAATCAAAAGCACAAAGTTGCTTCAACATACAACCGTAATTGGATGTAAAAATGCGAGACGGCGAGCAATCACAACTGCAGTCGTTGCATGCACGCGCCGCGTTACGGGATTCAGGTAGTCGAAACAAACGATTTCAAGCGAAGAATTGAGTCAGCCAAAACGGAAGGCGAGACAGAGCTAGAACATTATTCCTTTAACTGCGGTGATCCACGCTTGTGTACGAATTCTCTCGTACAACTTGTCCGGGAAGCGTACAGTTTTACAGGTGGATCGCGTGCCTTGGTACTGTCTGCACTGCTGTGGCAAACAGCAATACTTCGGACCTCGCTTTCGCTTTCGTGGGGTCGCTTCTACCATCGCGGAAATGCAGCTTCGTAAAGCAAGCCTCTCGGTTTAGCGTGCCAAGCTCACGGCACAACGTCTAAGCTCCCCCGCACCGACCGAAGAACGCGTGCGAACGCGTGCCGCCGCGGTCGGCTTTCGGGGAAACAGGCTGAATCAGCCGCGCCCTCTGCCGCGCTTATTCCCAATTTCACCAGCGCTTGCCTCCAGAGCCACAGCGCGGCGCTGTCGTCGCTCCGCAAACTTGAGCTTTGGTGCAATATCCCAGGAATATTGCGTGGTACAAGCGTACATTGCCATCGGGCGTCAGAATATGTGACTATCATAATGATTCCATAGTTTAAAGCCAGCCACCCATTACAAACGGCACACACCTTACTGCGCGTATTCCCTTAACACCACGTAGTGGGCGCATAGCAAGTTCGAAAACATTTCCCACATTTGCCGCGCATAATTTCTCCTGGTTTAAAGCATACTACCCATTACATAGTATGCACTAAGTGATTGAAGTACGCAGTAGGGACGGAAAATCGCTATCGCGTTCAACTCTTAAAGGCGAAGCTTAAGGGTCCCCCCAATTTTTTTCTAAATTCTGTCTCATTTTTCGTCGTTTTCGTCTCTTGTCATGGGCTCGAACGTTGCCCGTGGCTAAGCTCGAGGTCGCGGGTTCGATTCTTCCGTCACAACGGTCGGCATTTCTATGGGAGCGAAATGTAAACAACACCCGTGTGCGTAGATTTAGGTACTCGCTAAGGAACGTCAGATGGTCGAAATTAATCCAGAGCCCCCCTCTACAAGCGTTCCTCCTTATCGTATCACGGTTGTGGCGCCTAAAATCCATGGAATTGTTATTACTACTATTGAACGTCGCCGTGCCGTAATACCTGCCAAGGTTACTTAGCGTCTATGACGTCACGCTTCTAAGAAGCACGACGGCACAGGTTCGACTCCCGGCCCCGGCACCAGAATTTCGAGGGTGAAGAAATGCAAAGAACGGCTGCGTACGTTAGGCGCACGCTAGACAAGCCCAGGTGTTCAAAATTAACAGAGCGTATAGACTTGGGCGTGTTGGCAATTCATTTCACAATTTTAGCGCACTGTAGGAACAAGATGAAGGACAGTATAGCAACACGGAGACATCTCTGTGTTCATTGTTGTTTTGTCCTCTGTCTTGTTCCTACAGTGCGCTAAAATAGCGAAAAGAAAACTTTAAAATTAATCCCGAATCCCCAGCTCCCCTACATAACGTCCTTCGTATCGTACCGTGCATCGTTTTCGTACGCAAAATCCCAGTATTTTATATTGTTCACCGCACTGACCCCACCACGGTGGTCTAGTGGTTATGGTGCTCGACCGCTGAACCGAAGATCACGAGATCAAATCCCGGCCGCGGCGGCCGTATTTTGATGGAGGTGAAATTCTATAGGTCCATCTACTTAATTAGATTTAGGTGCACGTTAAAGAACCGCAGGTGGTCGAAATTTCCGGATGCCTCCACTACGGCGCTCTTCATAATCATATCGTGGTTTTAGGACGTATAAACCAACAGTTGAGTTCGCCGCACTGCTGGTATTGCCGGAAAAATTCGCTCGGCATGACAAATAATTGAGAAAATAAATAGCGGAATCATTACAAAATGCCTGTTCTTGGCACTTTGAGAGATGTCGCTCTTTTTGCGGGTTGACTCATTTGGTCTACGGTGGCGAACTTGACATTGTTGGGTCACACTTGCAGATTACAATTGCTTTCATTCACTTATTTGCTGTGTATCTTTGACGACAGAGGGGCGACAGAGATCGTTGCGATATCGAGAGGCGCATTTCGCTTGATTATGTCTTTGCGCTGCTACGAAGACCTTTCATTTTCTGGGCTAAGTAATTGCAACTTTCCCACATATGGATTTGCCTCGTCTTTTAAGGCGAAAGCCTTTAATGTCTCATGCTCACGTCCGTCCGGTGTCCGTCCGGTGTCCGTCCGTCCGGTGTCCGTCCGGCGTCCGTCCGTCCGTCCGTGCCCGGTGTCCGTCTGTCCGTCCGTCCGGTGTCCGTCCGTCCGTCCTGTGTCCGTCCGTCCGTCCGTCCGGTGTCCGTCCGTCCGCCCGTCCGGTGTACGTCCGTCCACACCCCCCACTGCGCATGCGCCAACCCATTAAAAAAAATAAAAAACCTCCTCTCCACCCCTCTTCCCCTCTAGCCATCCTTCCCCGCGGAGGCCACACCCTCACTGCGCATGCGCGTCCCCTCCCTCTCTCCCCTCCTACGCTCCCCCCTTTCTCCTCTCCTACGCTCCCCCCTCTCTCCTCTAGCCATCTTTGCCCGCGGCGTCCACACCCCCCACTGCGCATGCGCGTCATCCCCACTCCCACGCTCCCCCCCTCTCTCGCCTCGCGACGCCGACGCAGGCAGCGTCTGCTAGCGAGTTTCTTGGTTGAAAAAACCGACTGCTCGCGCTGCACAGCCGTTCACTGGCCACCCCGTATATATGGCAATGGATCTTGACCTGCAAGGTGGTGCCGGTGGGAGATTTCTCCTGTGCGTTGTGGAACGATAAAAAAATTCGCAGCGTGCGCGTTAACTAAAAGTGGACTGCGGGTCTCTGTGTCCAGTCCGAGTCTTCTGTCTCTCATTGCACATTAGCAGCGATTGGTACGTTCCAGTAGGAAACACCGCTCCATCACTGCTTGCTTTACGCATCCCCAGTTTTAAATGCGAATGCATTTCTTAGTCGGGCTATGTCAGGAATCCGGCGTTGGCGTTGTCCGCGGTGGCCTCGGCAGGTGTTATAGTGAGTGGAGAGGAGGAGCGCGCTCTGGTGCGTGAGGGCGCTCGCATCGCGGGAGCTCGGCGGAGCTATATATGAAAAAAAAATTTTAAAAAATAAAAAAAAAGATAAAAAAGAAGAAAAAGAACAAAAGAAAATTAAGAAAAAATTTTAAGAAAAATAAAAAAGAAAAAAAAAACAGAAAAAAAGCAGAAAAAAAAAAACAGGCGCTGCGCCGTGCTCCCGACCAGGCTGCAGAAATTTGGCGCTTTTTCCTTCTTCGAACCACAACCACCATATATAAATGGAGTGAAGCGCGCGCGAAATGCATTCGCATTTCCTCACGATTCCCTTCGGGGAGGTGGGGGGCATTTTTTTTTTATTTGTTCGTTGATTCGTAGATGTGTGGCTGCACTCCATGGGTTTACTGGAGTGCAGCCGCATATCAATACAAATGTACACAGCCCGTCACCCAACTTCGGGAACGAAACCAGGAATTCCGTTACAAATGCGTTTTTATTTTTCTTAGCCTGGCAATGTTACCGTGAACGTTACTTGAAAACTGAAATTGCGGAACGCAGTGTTCAGTTTACCGAGCCATTGCGAACATTCCAGAATCCTCGTCAATTTCAGTCGGTGCGCATGAGTTACAAACTAAGACTTTTTTTGTTGTATTTTTTCCTTGATTCCTTGTGGTCCATGTGCTTTCGTAAAAGGGGCCTGACGAGAATATGTGGCGCAACGCTTGTATTGCTCACGTCTGGCGAAGACCTTGTAACTCTGTAAAACAGCCCGGAACTTTAGTTACGATTGTTTTTTCAGTCTTCGGTTTATTTTGCCGTTGCCACAAATATTCGTTGGCGCAAGCCGTACCTTCCGTGACAGCTTCCGTGGTCATCGGCAAAAAAGTTTGCTTTCCTCCGCTGCAATGAGCCAATCGCTGGGGGGGCATCATCGAAGGAAGCCGTTTCGCAAGGCGTCAGGATTGGCGGCGGCCGCCGCAGCTATAGGGCTTTCGATCTGGGGACTGCGACACCGGATCCGCTGAGGCCTGTTTGGCCACGCGGCCCACGTCGCCCTGCGCCGGGGGGCGTACGCTGCCGACGACCGACGCTGCCTGTCTCTTGTCCGAGGCGGCGGCCTACACAGGGCTCACCCCGCTGCTTGGAGCTCACAAAGTTGTTAACAGGATTGTGGGAGTGGACTCTCGAGTCAATTTGAAACCGATGTGCAGCCTTTGATGACGAGTGTCATGCTGACTATTCACGAAGGCGTCGTGCTCGGTAGGCCCGGCCCTCAGGGTTCGGGCCTCGGTCCGCTCGTGTTGCCTCCTTACTTCGGAACGCTCCAAGGAATCCCTGACAAGCGTGAGTTCACGCATGCCTGCCTCTTTTTATTGTATTTGTGTTAAGTCTGTGAATACTCTGAAGACCAGAAGAGGGGAGGCAATACGGGTTGCTGATTGCGATCGGGAGCCGTGCGCTGCATTGTTGTGGACGGGGCGGGCACGCTGAATCGTACAAGGCAAGGTTAAATTTTTTGTCGATTCTTCCCTTTTCGAAGTTTTTTTCAGCGTTTCATTCCTCGCTGTTTTCACCTTTGGGGCCGCTTTGACCGTTTGATCGTACTTTCAATCCTTATTTAGGTGATTCCCGGACTCAGAGACCGCATTCCGACGGGGGGCGGAATACAAAAACGTGTGTGCACCAAACTCTTGCCGCGCGTTAAAGAAAGCTGAGGGGTTAATACTAAGTTAAATCACATAACTACGTGTCAGCCATAGTCCCTGTGTTCATTGAGACGATATCAAAAAAAAAAAAAAAAGAAACCATTAATTCACAGCGTTTTACTTTTCTCGCTACTACCTCCTGAGTTTTAACATTCCTTTTTTTATTTCACGTATATACGCAAGTATTTAGATGACATTCGAGCCCTTAGTAATATCCCGCTAGTCGCAGGCTCATGCGACTCCTTCGACAAAGAATAGACCCATTTTGCCACTGTACAATCCGTATTCACAAGTGAAAAGGAAATAAAAATGAAAATGAGTGATATCAATCAAGAACAGCGACAAAGGAGCAATACAGTACTATACAGTATCATTGATACTTCAGTGCATGCACTGCAGTATCAATGCGGTCTTAAACTGTGTTTGGTTTGATGAATGCATTTCATCACTTTATGGGCCCATGGCAAAGCCGCACCTGTGCGTTAGGCGCCACGAAAGCGCTGTTGACTTTCTTGCGGGCCACGAGCCTGAACGAAACTTCGTAAACAGTGTAGTCTACGTCTGTGTGGTAGTATGTGTTATGTGTTTATCAGTGTATCTATCATAATCGTCACACAGCACCTGACGTAGCATGTTAGGCGAATAGCAAGGCAGGCATCTCCAGCATTTCATTGAAATATTTCTCTCTCTCCCTCTCTCTTTTCATCATTCTCTGACCACAACGTTATACATTGTCTCGCGGGCCCCTTCGCAACAGATCTAATGTTCTTTACCACTATAGGAATGAAGCTTGGAGTTATGTGCAAAAGTTTCGCTTTCGTCTATAGAATCCCAGAGGTAGCAAGTATAAGAGGAAATTACGGTTTCACGTCTGAAGCGACGCAATGGTTTGTAAGAGATGCCATATAATGAACGAGCTCCATAATAGTTTTGAAAATTTATGGTTCTTAAACGCGCACGTTAATCTAGGCGCTTCTGCATTCTGACCCCCTTCGAGATGCGGCCATTGTGGTCTGGAAACGAACCTGCGACCTCGTCCTTCGTCAGCGATAAAAATAAATGCTCAGACAGCAAAGTGTCTTTTGCGTCAACGTGTGTCATAATGAAAAGACGAAGATGAGAGGTTGTCTTCTGTGATTTTCAGGGGACGCTCCGTCTCGGACATACCAAATTTTAGAAACTGATCTACCCTACAAATAGGTTTTTGCCTTAGCTTAGCTAACTTTGGTGGTACAATACTGCGACAGGAAGAATGAAGGAACTCACTGCCCGCTGAATTAAATGCCAACTCATACCATCTAGTGAGCAAAAGAGCGATCTGGAAAACCTCGTAGGAAGTTTAGCTGCCAGTAAGTGCCGGATGTGATCGCAGAAAAAAAAAAAAGATATATATGATTTTTTTTAGAATGTTATATCCCCTTCTCTTATCTGTAGACTTTTCCAATGTTCATAATACTCCGTCTTTAGAATACGTGCTGTTGTAGACTGTTGCAAGAAGCCATCCCTTTCTCAAGGACTGATGCTGCCATGAAAACACGAGCGATTGCAAATGAAGATGTTAAATCCCTGTGGAACGCAGCAAGTTTACGGCACACGCGTCTGCGTAGGCTGGACCCGTCTCGTCGACTTCGGCCTCCGTCCGGACTCTCTCGACTCGAGACAACGGTGCTTTGCCGACTGTGGCTTGGTGTCTCTTTTACCAAATCTTTAGCATTCCGAATCGGCATGGAAGACAGTGCTGCTTGCGATCATTGCGGCAGCGATGAAACTATTGACCGCGTGCTCTGTCACTGTCCTCGCTACAGCGCGCATAGACGGCCGCTAGCTGCTGTGTTGGCCCGCCTTGACGACAGACCCTTGTCAGACCAGTCAGTGCTCGAATGCCGACGCGAACTGTCCTCACAGAGAAAGTCAGTCAAGGCCTTACTGAACTTTTTGCATGGCAGTGGCCTATTGAATAGGCTATAGCGCCCTGCCCTCTTTTTCTTTTTTTTTCTTTTTTATTCGCGCGTCTACTCTCCTCTTCACTTTCCTTTTCCATCTTTCTTGTCCCTTTCCCCCTCCCCTTAGTGCAGGGTAGCAAACCGGATGCTACACTTCTGGTTAACCTCCCTGCCTTTCTCTCTTTTTATTCTTTCTCTCTCTCTCTCTGCGAGCAAGCGCGAAGTGGGCCAATGCTACATAGCCTTCCTGACAGACCGCGTCCAAATTTACCGGGATGGCACAATCTCGAAGGACATGTTCTTCTGCACTGAAAGCGCTAGAGGCGATCGCTGGAGCAAAAACCACGTTGTCTTGTTTTGCTCGTCATGTATGCTTGGGCTCTACTGCCTACAAAGTACAGCGCGTGTTATGGCACCGTCATAACAGTTCTCATAGGAAGTACTCATAGGGCGTAAATGAGCTACATAATTTTTCAGTCTTTTGTTGACGTCACCACTTGTTCTGCATTCTACGATAGCACGTTATAACAAATTTGGCAAGTCTTGGAACCCATTAACGCGTGCGCAAGTTCGCTGTTGAATATACTTTTAAATTCAAATGTGTTTTTTAATACCTCCTAGCGCTTCTTCTTTGTCGCCTCGGCTTTACCTTCTCGCAAAGTAAGCGCGCCTCGAGCCACACATTTATTAAGGCGAGAGCCTTAGATGTTTCGTCAAACGCGAAACTTGACCATCGGCGTCGGCGACGAGTGATGAAGAAAAAAATAATTATCATGGGATGACGTCACCATATGACGTCATGGTGGCGTCACAGATGGTTAAAATTTGTGAAATCATTATGACGTCATATAACATCACATGACGTCGTAGCTTGGTCAAAGGTGGTCCGATCACGGAGGCATTGCAAAAGCAGGTGAGCTGCCTCCGATCTTGGAGGCAGTGCAAAGCGACGTTAGGGGCAGAAAGCTTTCGAAGGGTGGCGGGGCAGCATCAGTACATCGACTGAGAAGAAAAAGAATATGGCTTTCGCCTTCCAGTCGTCCTGAGTAAATGCATAAGGCACCCTGTGAGTTTTTTGCTAAGTTATATCTTTTTTTTTTCCTTTTGGTTGGGCGGGGGGGGGGGGGGGTGCATTTGTGTTGATGCCACCGAAGCAAGATATTTTTACTCGTGAGACATGCAAATCTTTCACCTTAATAAATGAGAGGTCCTCCACCTGCCAGACGTATACGCCTACGTAGTGGCTGGAATTTGTGTTTCGTTGCAATCAGGAAAATGTCCAGTTGCCTGCCTCACTCGGTGTCCGAAAGCAATTTCGCCGTCATCCGCGGTCGCAGTAAATGTGCGACACTCCGGTAACAGTCGAGTCTCGCCTCGTGCGGCAGATGGACGCGTATCGACTCAAATGCATCGATCAGTTGTCGCTCGCGCCTGCCTCGACACGCGATGCATTGCTCCATCTCCAGATAGCTCGCGTGGCGGGCGTATGCAGTCGTATTTGCTCTTGCACGTCGATTGCGGTGGGTCAGGAGCGGGCCCCGCAATTTGACTATTTGGCAGAGAGGGATGCAGGGTGACGTGAAATGCGGTTTTCTGCATGTGCGTAGTTTCAACACTTGCAATCGATACTCGGCCCATTTCATCTGAGCATATCGGCCTTTTTTCTTTGTTTTATCGGAACCTCCTTTTTCTTTGTTTTATCGAAACGGAAGCCTCCATCCGCTAGGTGACACGCATGCATTGAGAGAAGAAGTGCTTGTCTTATTGATTTTCCAAGCGCGCTTCATAACTGATAGCTTATGGTTTCCTACCCGCCACAGTGGCCTAGTGGTTATGGTGCTCGACTGTTGACCCGCAGGTCGCGGGATCGAATCCCGGCCGCGGCGGCTGCATTTTCGATGGAGATGAAAATGCCTGAGGCCCGTCTGCTTAGATTAGCTGCACGTTAGGGAACACCAGGTGGTCGAAGTTTCTACAGCCCTCCACTACGGCGTCTCTCATAATCAAATGGTGCTTTTTGGACGTTAAACCCCAAAAATTATTATTATTAGCTTACGTTTTCCCCAGTCGAGGAAATTCTGCTTCGGCTTCTTATCGTATCCTATAGGTACGACATTCGCTTTATGTATGTTCGTGCATGTGTTTGTGTGTGCGTGCGTATATACACACACATGCAAAATACAAAAATTCCGAGGAGGGTATAGAACCTCTCCCACCCCCGAAGCACCCCTCCTGGCTACGCCACTGCAACAGGAGTGGAAATAGGCACTGTTTCTGGAACCATCGTTTCGGCAAGGAGACTTTTCTATCTTAGAGCAACGTCAACGTTACCAGAGGCAACTATGATGTTGACTGATTCATAATTGTACGTTGGCTAAAACATTACTTTTTCTCTGCCGAAAAACGTTTTTTGCACTGTTTATCGCACTCAAAATTATAGGCGCGTCATTTGACTTCTGACTTGGGGGGCCTACAAAACCCTAGCCGGCTGTATACAAAACCAAGCTATTCGTCGTCGCACTTACAGTTCCATCACCCGTGCAGCGCAGTTTAGCGCTTCTTACGAACGCACAGGTGTGTGCTTATGCAGACGGTTGAATGTCATAGAAGTAAGGAGCAGGCCGAGTCTAGGAGCTTAGTTCCGTATCTGGAAGGATAAGAAAAAAAGAAATCACAGCGTATCCGCGGAGTGAATGATGATGTGTGGGCGAAGCTCCGGAGGTACATCATCGAAGACGTGATGGTGGTTGGTTGGCATGTGGTCAAACGATATGCATGTGAGACCATATCGCGATGCCATGTGTTGTATGGCATCGCGATCGTCATCGTCATCGTCATCAGCAGGTGGTTACTACATAGTGGGTACATTCCATGTCCCCACTATGATGACGCGCCCTTATGGCAGCGTCATCCCCATGTGTTGTATGGCATCGCGATCGTCATCGTCATCAGCAGGTGGCTACTACATACAAGGGACGCACGACCGACAGGCTAAGGAGCTTCGCCCCTAAAAAGAAAAAAAATCACAGCATATCCGCGGAGTGAATGATGATGAGTGGGCGAAGCTCCGGAGGTTCATCGGTAAACCGCGAATGGTGGTTGGTTGCAAGTGGTCAAACGATATGCATGTGAGACCATATCGCGATGCCATGTGTTGTATGGCATCGCGATCGTCATCGTCATCGTCATCAGCGTCAACGTTATGACGCATAGTGGGTACATTCCATGTACCCCACTATGATGACGCTGCCCTTATGGCAGCGTCATCCCCATGTGTTGTATGGCATCGCGATCGTCATCGTCATCAGCAGGTGGCTACTACATACAAGGGACGCACGACCGACAGGCTAAGGAGCTTCGCCCCTAAAAAAGCCACCATGCAGTTCCCATGATGTCGCGTAATATACCGGCGGCTCTGATGAAAGAACCGGGCGCAGCTATATACCACCGCTGTGCGCTGGAGTTGGGTTCCCACATATGCCTCATCTGTGCGGAGTGTCAAAACAAACCCCTTAACGAACTGACATTTACAAACGACCGCTTTGTTCTCGCGACAGATGCGGACGCGCTGCGCCGACCGTGCTTTATTAAACTTTGACTCCTTCACGTTCCCACCAAACAGGCCGTGATACCTATACATACGACAGCGTAGCACAACTATACGCTTACTCTCTCAGAGCCTCAGCAGCTCTCTTGCCGTTGTTTACGCGAAACGGATAGCGGTTGTTCCCGGTCTCTAGGTTTCTGTTTGTGAGTGATCGATTGTTTAACCGTCTTGTACTTCAAACACGCAATTACGGCGTTCACGTTATGTTCTTGTCCCATTGTCTTTATCTTGATGTACGCCACTTCTCACCCATCCACCTGACTCAAGGGTAGCAAATCAAGTTCAGTCATGCTCCTTCGTCTCTCTGCGCAGCACCTCTCTCTATCAGCGCTTTCCACCGACCCAGCCTGCAAACACAAATTGAACAATCGATTGATCACAAATATCTGCATTTGCTGGCAGGCAGTTATGATAATTTAGTAAGACAGCCTTATTTCAAGAGCGAAGATAAAAAGAAAATGTATTTTATTAAGCGCCAAAGTCTCGTATTCTATCGATAGTACTGTTGCTGAGTCTAAGTACTTAGCACTAACATTTACTGTGGGAAGATCCCCAGCTCTTTGGCATCAAGATCATACTGGATCGGGCTTGTGACTTTTTCTTAGTCGTACTTATATTGCTTTCTGCCAGCGATGTCAGTAGTTCCAGCATTTACTTCAATACTAACAAAGTGGAGAGTTAGTCTAGCTTCGAATTAATTTTGACCGCCCAAGGGTTTTGTGAAGTGCACCCAATAGAACGCTGCGCGGGTATTCTTGTATTCCACCCTCACTGAAATTGGGGGAAACAAACCCGCGACATTGTTTTCAGTAGCAGAGTATAGCCACAATCACTGAGCCCCCCCCCTTCCATCAACCCCCCTGTTCAAAATAAAACGTATTCATCTGTATACCCTGCTTCTTGGTCGTCTGTATCCCAGGAACTGGGGTATAGTTGATGAACTAACGTTATAGAGCGCTTGGAACGGTGCACTTTTGTTTCATAATTGCAGTATATCCCACTTTCATTTTTTTAAAATATTTGTTACGCCTAGTGATCGAAAATATTAGCTACGCTGAGCCATTCCTTGCTACAGGTTTATTCTGTGCATCCCTAGCGGACGGCATGTACCTTTCTCTAACGGTGCAGCAAGCTCGTGATCTTGAGCGGCTTATTCACCCGGGCAGTCCGAAAGCCGACCCCATCGAGCCAGCGTGTACACTATAGGTGTGCACATGGAAGGGTCCCACGATTATAGGAAATAACGAGCCTTTCGCACTGGCGGTAATATGCCTTATTTTACCCTTTGCCAAGCATACCTACGCTTACGCGTTCCATGCAGGCGTCCAATTAACGACGTTTTTCTTCCGTAAAATCTGCATCGATTGGTCGACACCAGAAATCATTATGCTTAGCACTACGATTCGGTGCAGCCTGCCTTTACGAACTGCGTTACAGTGCACGAACCACATTATGATCTAAATAGGGGTTAAGTTTTATTATTATCGGTGTTCGCATGCAGAGGCGTAGCCAGAAAGTCCCTTTTTTTTTCTTTTTTTTTTCAAGTACGGTGCACTTTAGGGGGCGGGGCTGTCGTATGCTGTAGTATGCTGTCGTCGTTGCTAGGCGTAACGCTCCATGTGTAGCATATTGAGCGCCCGCTCGCTACAAGGAGAAGTTTTATTTCTCTTGTTCTTCGAGCGCCTTGATGATAATCACTTATCATCATCATCAACAACAACAACAACGACAAAAAAAAAAAACCCAACTAGGGCGCTTGGCGTAACGCAGGCAAAACCACGTATAAAATAGATCTTTTAACTGAATAAGGGCGCGCACACAGACACGGACACTAGAACAAGAAAATGCACACAACATAAGCGCCACTCGCAACTAAAGTTCATTCGAAAGAAAGGTAGGTAGCGTACATATATATCACTTCTGTCACATGACCTGGCAGGTGAAACAGCAAAAAAACACAAATGGGGCTAAAACACCCATACCCATGGGGCTAAAGACCCCATGGGGCTAAAAACCAATACCAACTAGCCCAATTATCCGTGCTACTATAAAATAGAGCTGTGAAGCGTGGAAACTTGGGCAAGTTGGTAGGACATAATTGAATATGAGAACAGCGCTACGGACAAAGACAACAGCGCTGTGTGTGTTATCTTCGTCAGTCTTTGTCCGTAGCGCTGTTCTTATATTCAATAAAAATAGAAAAAAAGGAAGCAAGCACGAGATAGAAAGAGAGAGAAAGGGGAAGAAACGGAAGAAAAATAGAAAGAGCTAAAAAGAGAAAGAAATAGATAAAGAGAGAGGAAGAAATAAATAGAAATAAGGAGAGAAAAAAAAAGGACAGAAAAAAAGCGGAAAAGGAGAAAAAGAATGAGAGAGAGGGGGGAAAGGAAAAGAAAACCGAAGAGAAACACAGAAGGCTGCCCAGCTCCGCACTTCCTTCAGGCTTGGCACCCCCAGTACGAAGCTGCCTTAATCTTCTTCTTTCTTTCTTTTCTTTTTTTTTTTTTAGAGGGGACCTTTTTTGTGTATCTTCATGCCTGTGTTTGTATTATACATATATGTATGCGCGTGTATATGCAGATACAAAATGTAAATGTTTTGAAGAGGGGGGGGGGGGAGTGCTGGGGGGATGGACTGAAACCCTCCAGCATTTCCCTGGTTAGGCCACTGTTCACATTATTTCAGCCCTATATTCACCCTGTGGTATGTTTCATGTATACAAGTCGGCTCCACACGCCACAGTCGTTTAGTGGTTATGATGCTTGACTTCTGGTCGCGGGATCGAATACCGGCCACGGCGGCTGCAATTTCGATGGAGGTGAAACGCTAGAGGACCGTGTACTCGGATTTAGGTGCACGTTCAGAATCGGAATCATTTTATTCACGACAAACCAAAGGTCAAACACATCGTAAGTATACACAGAAGGAGGTCCCGTAGTTACAAACTGAAATGGGACTTCCTGTGTATTATAACGTTAAAGAACAATACACGGTCAAAATATTTGGAGCCCTCCACCATGGCGTCTCTCATAATCATATCGTGGTTCTGGGACATAAAGCCCCCCATAATTATTACTACAAATCTGCTGCCGAGGCGCGCGCAAGCGAATTGAATGTCACGCGTAGTCGGTAGGTGTCAGCGTTGCAGCGCGCAATGAGAGAACACCTGTCTGGCGAGGAGCAACCCACTTTTCAGCAGACCCATGTGGCCTTCTGTATTACCACACTCTTAATTTTTTAACGCCCTTAAATGTGTTTTATTGTCCCATGCGTAACACCCTTATCTTTACTGCTATAAAGAAAATTTATTACACACGGGAGCGAGCTCCACCGACTTATACTATGAGTAAAGACGTCGTTAAAAAGTTCCTAGCGATTCTGACCACCTGGTGTGCGGAGAAATATCTGACGAGAGAATTTGGATACGATGGCTGCGATAATTTAATTATTGTACTCTTCGCGTCGTCCATAGCAGCTCTTCTCATTTTTACTCGCAACGAAAAGTCAGCAAACAAAAAGAATATTGTATTTGTTCGTACCGTCCATTCGATTTTACCCCTTAAACGTTGACATGTTAGCCAGCATCAGGTAAAACAAACACCGTTTTATACACTCATGAAGGTGACGAAATTTTTAGTGTGAAGTGAACGGGGACGCTGTTCCGGCGTTAAAAATTTCTCAGAAAAGGGGGAAAAAAAACACATATGCGAGCTGCTCGACATGACCAATGTAAAACTAGTCATGACGAAACTTCAAAGTACACTCCTACAATATTTCTGCGCAAGCGTGTCAGTTTTGTTTCGCATACATGTCCGTTTACCCTCTGTTTCTACGTTTATCAGTGGGCTATCTTTCCGGCTTAGGTTACACTTAGGTTCTACTCGGGTTATTATTATTATTATTATTATTATTATTAATTTTTTTATGGGATTGAAAGGACTCATGAAGCTGTCCTGCAGACGATTTCTTCACGCGGGCTTACGCAGCGCAGGCGGTTAAACATTAAGCAGCGGGTAGTATAATACAACTAAAAGTTACAAACACTTGAACGAAAAAAACTGCAAGTATGAACGAAAGAAATGCATCGTAAAATGTCAGCAACAAATTCCACGCATTGTGTAACAAAAGAAGAGGAATAGTTCCAGGGGCTAGTTTCTTTGTTAGGCACACAACCGATGAAACCAACACTACGTATTGCGCTAAAAAATTCGGAGTCATTACATCGAATTCGTTAAATCCTTTTCGGTCATGCCTATTTTCTAAAGAAGTTATAGGGTCGTTTGTTAACAAGAGGGATGAGGCTTGTTTACATTATATGATGCATGTACTAACGCACGCATTAATGAATGAATTAAGCATTAATTAATTGGTTAATTAATTAATTACTCACGGGGTCCCCAAGATGACTCGAAGGCGAAAGCCATCTTTTTCTTCTCAGTCAGTATTGATCCTGCAACGCCACCCTAGCTTTCTGCACACAACGTCGTTTTGCACGGCCCCAGGATCGAATGCCCCTGACGTGGTTGTGCACTGCCTCCGTGATGGGCCAACCTTTGATCAAGCTACGATGTCATGGGATGACGGCAATGTTATGTGACGTCATCACGACGTCATGATGATGTCACAAATTTTGACGATCTGTAAGGTCACGATCACATCATGTGGTAACGCCATCACTTGATGATTTTCTGCATCACTGGTGTTGTCCCCTACACCGCGGGACGCCGACGGCCAAATTTCGTGTTTGATGAGGCATTCGAGGCTTTCGCCTTAGTAAATAAATAGTTTCTGAATGCCTCCTTATGCATATTGCAGTGTCGCAGAAGAGACGAGTCTCATTCTGCAGCCTTCCTCGTTTCAGTGCCGTCTTCTGTACCGCCTGACCGCAGATGCATCTTACGCACTAATAGCTGGGCCTCGTTCTCGATCTAGCGTCAGGCCTTGGGAGCGGCGTGTACTCGAAGAACGCGAGCCTCTTTGTCAATCCGGAATCGAGTCGCCCTTTTTTCACATATGTTCTGAGAATCTGCGCGGCAAATGTACCAGAACGGATGCCGTTCTCAGCGTCGCTCTAGACGGCCTCTGGTTAACGAAGAACGTGGTGCGCGAGCCGTAAATTTGGTTATCCAAAACAATAACCTCATGCATACGCATAACGAATCCGCCTCAGTGGTACAGTGGCTACGGTGCTTGGCTGCTGACCCGAAGGTTGCAGGTTCGATCCCGGCCGCTGCAGTCGCTTTTTGATGGAGGCGAAATACTACAGGCCAGTGTTCTGTGCGATGCCAGTGCACGCGTTAAAGAACACCAGCTGGTCTAAATTTCCGGACCCCTTCACTACGGCATGCCTCATAATCATGTCGTAGTTTTGCCACGTAAAACACCAGGTATTATTATTATTATTATTATTATTATTATTATTATTATTATTATTATTATTATTATTATTATTATTATACGCATACCCATCCCCACTATCTTAGTAACGCGCGAATATTATGTGCGCCGCTTAGGATGGCACCATCTACATACACTGTATATTATATTTTTATGACGTTTTCTTGCGGTAAGAAATGACCTTCGATGCGTTCGATGAAGGAGAGGGCTCACTCACACGTCACGAAGTGTATGCAGCAATTGAGCCAATTGTGTCCAACACCTATTTCGTGTACGCCCCTCAGTGCGGAGCATAATCCGTCGCCGTACGTCACTTCAATCCGGAACGTATATAGACTGAACACTCGCTTAAAATGCGCTCTGAAAATGACGGCTGCGCGGCCGCGGCATCTCGACGTCATCTGCATACTTATTTAGTGGACCTTGATGTGTTTCTCAATGAAATAACGTAGCTTACACTTTCCACAGCGTCCCTCTCCCGTAGACGAGCTCTCGCGTAATCCTCCTCCTCCTCCTCTGTCGTCATCTGCATTGAGGCCGAGCAGTCTTCACAACCTCGCGTACAGATGGGACGACAGACGGCGACACCCGACACCGAGAGGCGACAGACGGGATGAAAGAAGTCGCTCACGGCGTGCTGCCGACTGTTTGTCCTATATGAATCACGCTGCGGATGAATGAAGAGGCGAAGACCCAGATTCGTTTGCAAGGGGAACCACAGTAGCAGCCTCCGCGATCGGGTTACCCGACAGAGCGCGAGCTTTCTTGGCGCCATATATCAACTTGTGGTAAACATATTCGTGCAAAACTGAAACGCCAATTTCTCGTATACTGTATGTTGCAGAAAAGTTACTTTAAGTGGTCATTACACGTAAGACAGCAGTGAGTTAATGGATGATACCTAAAGTCACACATTTGACTAACCTATGATTAAGTAAAGTTTAATATTTAAAATGTAATTAAAAACTATAGAGGTACTTTTCAACGAAAAGCTAGAAGCGATATGTACATAATAAACATAATATACTATACATAATATACAGGGTGTTTCAAGAAATGTGTCCACCTTTTTTTAAAAATCAGGAAAATGCGTAATTTGCTCGCTGTCTTCACACACGCACACACGCACACGCACACACGCACACACACACACACACACACACACACACACACACACACACACACACACACACACACACACACACACACACACACACACACACACACACACACACACACACACACACACACACACACACACACGCACACAGACACAAACACTCACACGCACACGCACAGACACGTGCGTGCGTGCGTGTCCAACAAACAGCTTCAGAACATAGCGTCTCGCAGAGATTTCGACATCATGCACGTGTTCCATCATGTCCTCCTTTCCCCGCAGGGATATAATAGGTGCGGCCTTACACTCGCAACTACGCAACTCTTTATTTTTTTGGTCTCCGTCAGTCTTTCCAATGTAAGGTTTTCTGCATGCACTCGCAGCAATCCATAGCGTCTGCGAGGCAAAGCACTTTGCACGCTTCGGCTGTGACGAAGCCCCGAGGCTGTTTGTTGTTCTGTCTACCGTAGAGAATGGCTCATTTATATTGGACGCTGCCCGCTCGGCGCCAAGACCGTCTGGTGTGCAAGCCATATACGATATGCGCAAACAATGGGACGCTGCATTGTACTACATCCTCTTAGTAGCCCGGGAAGGCCTTAGAACGTCTGCATGAATATATCTACCATAATGCCTCGTTGCGCCATTAGAGCTAGGTGACAGGGTTAAGAGGAAAAGAACAGGTACTGCATGGTGAGTTCCGTACACGACCGGCGTAGAGGTCTCCCGGGAAAACGTCCGTATACGTGACACGAACTACAGGGTACGTAGAGAACAAACCAGCTAGCCACCCACGTAAAACGCGAGAGCGAATTAACCGAGTTGTCTATTCATTTCGCCCTAGCGCTCCACATGCCAGATTTCTGGTTTTATATTTAAATGGTTTTAAGAGCGTGTCTCATTTTCAGCAAACATCAAGTAAGCAACTTGTGAAGAGGGCAAAGCACGGCTTGCCGTCGATCGGCGATGTCGGCAAAGACAAGCCGGTAGCTCGACCTTATTAGCCCCGCTGAAAGGTAGCTCTCCGATTCCAAGATCTTTTTGATACGACAATCTCTTTTGTTGACAACGCCTGGTAGACCATCCTCCACTGTGAAAGGTTCGTTCACACCTGCGACTAGCGCCGGTCGCGCGACCATTTGCGAATGGTGATTAAAAAAAATAAAATTGGAGGACGCCTTGAGCTTCGCCTTCAAGAGCAGAACGCGATCGCGTAATCGGGCCCCCTGCGCATCGCCTTCTCTATTGCCAACCTCGCTTCGGTTCTCGGTGCATGTCTCAACCGTGCCGTAAGGAAGCTAACGACTGTGTGCGTAAGATTGGCCGTTTCAAACTATCCTAGGAATGCCTACTGCAAGTACAGTTGTTAAGTGCCCACTACGCCATAATTCTTCCTTTTGCGAGTCAGCGAAGAACCCACTACGCGTCCGTAAGGCAACACGCGAGCCTACGCAGCTGCTCACTCTGTTTATGCTTTTGCTGCTGATGATGATTAAATATGTCTGAGCGCGTTGTAATGGGTGGGCCTTTAAAACGCCCACTCGTTGCGCCCAATTCACATGTTTTGACGCCTTGGCGCTATTCTACGCTTCTGCCACGCAATATTACCTGCGTTAATGACACTCCTTCCACTACATGACATTCATGTAGTGTTTTTCTTCCGAAGCACCTTTCAAGCAGTAGCGTCGCTGTGTGGTAGAACGCCTGCTTGCCACGCAGACGGCCTGGGTTTTGATTCTGACTTGAACCGCAAATTTGTATTATTTATTTTATTTGCATCTTTCTCGATTTTTCTGTCTCAGACAAGATGATTTTTTGCTCGCAACCGCCGACACCGGCGCTGGAATTTCAGCGAAACGAGCTCTTTAACGAGATCGCGTTAAAAGCGGCACAAGGTGACCGGTGTTCACACCTGCGAGTGACTTATACCCGTCGCCACACAGAATTCACGCCTGCTCGCATTGCTGTTACCCCGCAACACAAGCTGACGTCCTGTTTCTGCAAATCTGACTGTCTCCGAGGTTTGTGACTGCAGTTACGCGACTGAAAAATCGAGCAGCGAGCAACTGAGTCAAAGCAGTCGCTTTGCGACCAAAGCGACCACTTGCGACTATAATAGTTGCTTCGCGACTAACTTGGTCGCGCTACCGGTGCTAGCCGCAGGTGTGAACGAGCCTTAAGTTACCTAATGGGCAAAAACAGCGCGCAGACGGACGGGACGAAGAGCGGGAAGAAGAAAAGGTAACACACAACAAGCGCTTCGTCCCGTCCGTCTGCGCGCTGTTTTTGCCCATTATGTATCACCAACTGGCCCAACTTTCAGTCTTGCTTAAGTTACCATTTGAACTGTTGGTCTATAACCTGTAATAGATTTAAGGTGCAAGATGCCGCGCTTCTCTGTACTTGAATCAACCTTTTCCATTTGCTCCGCTGATTAATTAACTTTACTTAGCAGAAAAATCCTTTGCTCCACGCTGTAGAACCGCAGACGCTACCGTCGTCTCTGTGTATAGCGCGTACATGTCGGTGGTGAATTTTACGCATCGCACAAGGCTACAGCAATTCTTTCCCGAGTTTCAGGTAGAAAGGAAAGACGATAAATAACGGCACTCCGGCGTCGAGCTCTATCTGTTTTTCTCCGGCGCCTCTGTGCAACCTCCCGCGTAAGCGCTGATAAAACTCCACATAAAGTGCCGTATCTCTGGTCGACGATCTCGTACCGCTTACGAAGTTCGGTTGCTTGAGTGCCGAGCATCCACACTTGGCTTCGCCTCGTGTCAACATTTACGTGTACAGGAAGTAGCTAAACAAACCACCAGCCGTTTCGTATACTGATGCAAGTTCAAATACTCGCATTTTGCTTCAACCCGTGCGCTTTGTCATGTCACTTACCAACGCCATCACCTGTCAGCTTCGACGCGTACGGAAGATTGATTTATCACGGAGGATGGCTCATGATACGAGCAAGATAAGTGCTCCGAGAGAGGAAAACCACTGGTGTGCCCCGTGGTGTGCTATTGGTGATTAAAGCCAGCATCAGCGTGTGTGTCTTGAGACACGTGACCTTTAGACCCTCAAGGTCGTTGCGCACCTGCAATAGATCTTGGCCCGAAGCTCTCACGATCTCGAGGGGGTAGATAAAACCGCAGACACAAATACACGCGGCTGCTTCAACGAAAAGTGTGTGGCGGGACGGCGGGCGGCAGAACCACGCAGTAGTCCTACGCATTCGCCCTCTTTTTTGGCCAAACGTATCGCGACAGCAGTTTACTCAGCACTGCACCTAATTCCTCCCTTGGTGGCCGCGTCGCACCGCAGCGACACGGCAGCCACGCGACCAATGCAGCATATACATCAGTGCAGAATGTGTGTGTATGAAACTACCGCGCAAGAAAGCACGAAAAATTGCGTAGGAACCATCGACGATGATTGTCGATGCGTGCAAGCAGGCCCTACATTTCAAGAAAAGGTATTGGTATATGAAATGAACTGTGTGAATGACGGTATATGTTTGACGAAGTTAGGGTGTACATAGGTGGCATTTGTCAGGGGCATAGCCAGAAATATTTTTCAGGGGTGCTAAGCGCAGTGCGAAGAACATTGCATTCATTAACAAAGGGATTACGAAAACTTTATATGTTCTATCGTTTCATCACTGTTGCACGAGTCACATTTGGAGGTGTCTGCCATTCCCTATGCGAAAAGTGTATGCTTTCGTGAAAGCCACTCCTAACCACAGGCGGCACAGTGAAGTTGTGTCTCTGCGGTAGAGATGCGATGGAATTATCTGCTTCCTCGATGGGTCGAGTTTACGTAGGCGACAGTTCCAGGCTCTGGGATTATGGCCCTATACGCATCGCACGCTAGCAAACCTACGCGGGCATTGATGCTGTTTTTTTTAGATCGACCGGATTGTAGCAATCGCCTGTAAGCCTGTAATGGACGGGCACACATGTTCCACTTTCATAGCATATTCATACTTCTTTCTCTTTATCTCTAATTTTCTTTAACCCAGTGTAGGGTAGCAAACCGGACGCGCGTCTGGTTGAACTCCCTGCCTTTCATACCGTTTCTTCTCATTTTCGAATAGAGTAGGGGTGGGGGGGTGGGGGTTAATTCCTTTTTATGTATGTTCGGGCGTGTGCTTGTATGTGGGCATGTATATGCATATAAATATGCAAACATTTCGGGGGGAGGGCACAGAACTCGCAAATGCCACTGGCTACATTTGTTCATTTGTTGCGCCATTTGTTACTTTGTTACGCAATCTTGCAGAGAGCAGAGCTACTTGCAGCGCATTTGTAGCAGTTCTATAGGTACGCAGCAAGTGCTTCTCCGAACATCCTGCAAAGGAACGACGACGGCAACTCGATGGGCCGGTGTCTTTCTCTCTCGGCGGCAGGGCGAATGTATACTCCCTCCGCCGAAAACGAGGCGCGTATACGCATGCAGAGCTAGCACTGCCGTGTGATGTGCATCCTCCTGCGCTCTGACCTGCTCCGTGTTCGGGATGCCCCGCGGATTATTTATGCGCGTGCGGGGGGCGACCCACCCAGCTCGGCACGCACTCTTCCGCGCAGTCACGGGTACTGAGGCAGGCGCTGAACGAAGAGGGGGAAATCTCGGCGTAGTGTGAGAGGAAATCTCCGAGGAAGGGGAAACGGCCGAACCGGGAGTCCGTGTAGGTGGTTTCGCGTAGCCGAGTTCGAGCAAGCGCATACTCACTCGGCGCCTGCCGCATTACCGAGGACAAGAGGGAGGGCAGGTTACACGCACACATCCGAAGAACGAGGTGATTTTATTGTTTGCCTGAGAAAGAAAGCAGCACGGAATGAACATACGAAAAATAAACAGGCCCCACTTCCGCGGAGAAAAACGAATGGCTTGGCATTCAAGAGAGTGAACAAGTGACGTGCTTCTGTGACACATAAAAGTCATCCACTGAACCTTCCTTAGCATGAATGCGCAAGTAACGTACCATGTTAAAAGGTCTGCTAATCCATATCAACCTGATGGCGTTTAAGCGTCAATACTAATTAAAGATTCCAACGCGCATCGAGGAACGCCACGGCCCTAAAAAGGCGAAGGAAGTTGCGCTTAGAATGATTCAGTTCAGGGGTGCCCTTGCATCGACTGTCGCCTCTACGTGAAACTGGCGGCGTGCTTTCCACTGATTTCGCCCATGCTGTGCTCATTCAGCGACGGAAGCAGATATATACTTTTTCACGTGGCCTTGTCCAGGCTTTCAAGCGAAACGCTCCGGTCTGTTGTACTGCAAGCCGCTCAACGGTGTACAATGCCACGATTAGATGTGAACGCTGGGTATAGACAAGTGATACCACAATACAATGCTACAATTGATACACAACGCAGGACTTACATCGGCGTTTTGTAGGTGGAAAAAAAATTATTTTACTTACGGGAAATGAACGAATGAATGACTGATTGTTAATTTCAGCCTCTTCACTCAGTATTGATGCATACAGGTTCTGAAGCCCACTCGGAATTAAACGCCTGCATACCAATCGCGAGGCCAAAGCAGACTAGCTGAATTTTCGGGTGAAACGTACTGTGACCGAGCGGAAGCACTAAAATCTTGCTGTATACGTGAGAACCATCCTTTAGACAATGGGGGGCATCAACTCTTCCTGCTACTGTCATTAGCGTACAAAATGCCCGATGCTACACACTGCATATACGTATATATGACCCGCCGCCAGACAATATGCATCTCTGAGCAGGTCCTTCATATAATTTTTGTGTTTCTATTGCTGAAGGAAGTATCCGGCAACGCGAGAGAATAGCACAGGGCCACGCTTCAGGCGGCAAGACTTGGTGGCCGTCCTTCACGCGCTCGTGAACGCGGCTGCAGTTTGGAAAATTGCCCCAACTTGGCGGCGACGCCGGCGGTGCGAGAGGCGGAACAGCATGGCGTATAGAGAGCGCGGATTGGCGTTTACGTCCGTCAAGCGGCGACCTGTCTGTCACACGCAAGCTCACGGTGGCACACACGATGGCCGCCGCTCTGTCTGTGCGCGGAGTGCGTGCGTGTGTGTGCGTGTGTGTGCGTGTGTGTGTTTGCGTGTGTGTGTGTGTGCGTGCGTGTGTGCGTGTACGTGTGTGTGTGTGTGTGTGTGTGTGCGTGCGTGTGTGCGTGTGCGTGTGTGTGTGTTCGTGTGTGTGTGCGCGTGCGTGTGCGTGTGTGTGTGTGTGTGTGTGTGTGTGTGCGTGCGTGCGTGCGTGCGTGGGTGTGCGTGTGTTGCGCCACAGCGGCGACGACGTTGCACGCATGTGTGGCGGAAGAATGGAGACCTCCTTGCAGTCTAGCCCTGGGCTTGCTCGCACAAAACCGTGCAGTGCTGTAGAAGTTAGAGCTTGGCATGAGATGTATCAGTTCTTGGCGTTCTTGCGCACTGTCCACATCAGCGCCTTTTAGACTGTGCTTGAGAACAGCGGATGGCACTGCAAAGAAGTGGGCGAGGTTATACAAACGCCATAGTTGAAAACGCCCTCTTTACAGAGACAAAGAAATGTCAATCTACATTAAATCTACAGTGCATGTTACACTAATTAGTTGATAACCTGTTCTTTTGGTCTGACGCAGTCTAAAATATGAAAAAAGCTACTTTGTTTCATTGCGTTAATTAATTGAGTCGCTTCTTTAAGCGTAACGATAGCCCGGATTACGCCTGGATTCAGTATTATATTTGTATTCTAGCGACATTAGCTTTCCTACCGATCTTAGTCGGCACCCGCAGCAAATGTATCCAGATATTATATTGAGGGGCCAGCATTTAATTATAAGGAAGGTTAATCTGCGCACCCTCCTGTGTTCTTTTTAAACGCTACTTGCGTGCTACATGAAGTGTAATTGAAACTCTCTAAGCATAGCTTTCTTTTTTTTTATGTTTCGCATCTGTATCGTCATTCGTCACCTGAGCAGATCCCGTGCAGCTACGACAACGCTGCACGGTTTTAACGAAACGGCGTGCAGCGCTGAGCACACGCATGCACTGCACGACGCAGCAGCGCATACCGTTCCGCGATACACACATATACGGGCGCCGTGCTCAATTACAGATTGCCACGCGAGCGCCGGGCTGCGCACCCGACCGTCCGTATCCAATGCACTGCCGGTGTTGTTGTTGCTGCTGCTGCTGCCGCCACTGCCTACGCTTGTACACGTATGCAATGCACTGCGGCGGGGACCCGCTTGCAATGACGATCGGCGCCCCAGATTTCTGCGGCCACGTGCGTGGAGCAGCAGGTGCGTTGAATCCATTCGTGTCGTTCGACGATTGCCGCCGCACGTATCGGTGGCGTCCGGCGTGCGCTGTGTGACGAGGCCACGTGTATGTAGGCGTCCAGGCGCCAGCGTTGAATTCTGGGATTCTTTTCTTGCGCCAGCCCTGGAATTTGGGATGGTTTGTCTGACTTGGAGAATGTAATTCCATATTTCAAACGAAATATTCTGCGTTATTTACCGAGATTTGTCATGCTTTTACTGGCAGCCACTTCGTGGAACCTTATATCTACATTCAAATATTTTGAATGATTCGACATCAGCATACTTCCATTACTAATTATAGGACACCCCCCGTAGGCCAGAATGTCCGATCGCAATGAATGCCATTCATTGGAGAGTCCGTCCACTCTTGAAAGCATGCCACACAGACATCGATATATTTCGCGTATACCATTATCTACACGTGGTCTTGACAGTTCTGGCTCGCTTCTTAAAGACGCAACGTTACGTTACATTACGTTTATACGATTGCGCTTTGTGACACTTCGCTGAGTGTTGAGTGAATAGTGTTATGTCAGCGCAACCCGCTGTCGTCATTCGTAACTGTCAATCCGTGATGTCTCATACGTGGGCTATTCTTATCCGAACGAGTCTTAAGTGGCGCATTCCACGTCTCTGAGCACGTGTTACGTCATCGGTGTACATTCCCTACCTGTTGTACAGTTCTTAAACTGCACTGCAGATTCGTGTCATTATTTGACAAGTTTAGTCTTGTAGCATCGCGAAAGATAGCACTAATTTTCCCCCTCTCTCTTTCTTTTGTCTCTCTCCTTACAGCGTCTTTGATAGTTCCTTTACCGCTTTCTCGGGCGCATGGTCGTCGACCGGTATTTACACCGGCATGGTTGATCTGCATGGTTGATCTCCCTACATTTACTCTCCGTGCTCTTTCTCTTTTCGTCCTCCTGCTCCTTGTCCCCGCCTTTTGCAACTGCGTGCTCACGTCCCATCCGTACCGTGCTTTCTTTAGTTCACTTCGCTCTTTGCGGTGCTGGCGATGATGTCGCTACGGGCGGATTTAACCTGACAGACCTGGCCGATAACTGCTACGCACGGGCGTCTCCATGCACGTAGCACACTTCACTACGCATCACTTAATCCATTCTCGCGAGTTCTCGAACATGGGGCATTTTTTACGCTGTTCTCATATATTTGAAACTATCATTATGTGAAAAAAAAATGTTGTGACTACTATATGTGGCTAAATTCCTCTTTCCTTACTTTTCCCGTCCTGGTTGTTCTGTCACTGTATATGGCGTGCGCTGCTGCTCACAAGACCACCAGTTCAATACCGACCGCGGTGTTAGAGGCGGAATGCAACATAGATAGTGGAATGTGCTTTGGTTGCAGCTTAAAGAACCCCACCTGGTGAAAATTAACCAGGAGCACTTTACCTCAGAGTTTCCCTCATAACCCAATACGCAGTCTCAGCAAGTTAAACTCCATAGGGCAGTCTCTTTTATATTCATTTTTATATTCATTTCAGTGTTAATAAAGAGAAGAGACTGTAATGGAAGAATGGGGAAAAAAAATTGTAAACTGCAACGGTACGCGAAGCGTTGTCCTTGCGGCAGACAATTGTGCCCGAGAAGCACCCCGGGTTTGCCGACTGCAAGAGGCCACCGCCCTGAGAAGCTCGCTTTCAAGATTCACGACGAGCGGACCAATGAGAACGCGAAAAAACGCTCAGCCGCTGTGCATTAAGCGAATACTTTTTTTTTCTCTAAAAGGAACGCAATTTCTTTTTTCTTTCTTCCGGAGTCGTGCCCTGAAAGAAGATGAGTGCGGGAAAAAGAGGGTAGCTTTAATGAGAGACGGATGGGGCGGCGTTTACTAATGGAGGGGCTCGCTGCGCCGAATGAAGACGAATGCGAAAGAAGCCGGGCGAAATGCAAAGCGTTTTAGACGAAAAAGACGAAAAAAAACAAACAAACAAAAAAAAACAAAAAGGAAACAAAGAGATAAAGATAGAGAAAAGCGCTAGGTTCCCAAGATTGCGAAAGAAACGCCTGAAGTGCGCGTCTTCTCGCCAGACATTCCCCAAGCTGGCTTATAGCAGTACTAGTTTTTCGCTTGGTTTCCCCTCGTTATGACCGTAATGATGCGAAGTTGACGGGCTACGTTTTGCAGCAGGAAGTACGGCGCGCTATACTAATTGCGTTCGTACTAATTGCAAACTATTGCGATACAATGGCCGCTATGCGCCGTTACGGGCAGAGCGGGTATACTGTAGGGTAACTATAACTACTCCGTATACTCCATTTTCTGAATGTGCGCGCGCATGTACCGTCGGGAATTCTAAAAGGACCATCAGAAATGTATTAAACGGCGCCGTCCTTGTCGGCCTCCCTTTTTTGTCCCTTGCTTCTTTTTTCTTTTTTTCTTCAGTTTCGCTGGCTTAGATCCCATTATCTTAAAGGACGTTTCTTCGGCAAGAAGAGCTCTTTTATTAGTTGAGAAAAAATTGTGTTTTTCGTAGTTGATCGTCTTTCGTTTCCCGTCGCGTCGAAATAGCGAAGACGTGGTCTCAGATGAGCGACGCCCCTCAGAATACGGAATATACGCACGTTTAATTATTTCAAAGAAAAAAAAAAGCCTGAAAGAAATCGCTACCAAAAATTTTATTTTATTTTGAAATGCGTAGTTATCTTCTGTCGGCCAATCGTTGCCCTCATATATGGCGGCATGGCGGAGCTTCCGGAAGTTGAGGATCACGTCACTGCCGTCGCTTTTCCTTCACATCCGCTTTATTAGCTTTTGGGTTACATTTTACAGCAAAGCGGGACCTATGTAGTACACCTAAGGCTAGACAGCAACAACCGATTATTTTGCGTAGAATATATTCAACACCTGTCACGGCGATAACATGTGGAACTTCATGGGGTGCATATGAAGGGCGAAAAGAATGAGGGCCCATATTCGCAGAAAGATATCTTACGATAATTATTGGCGAAGGCGACTGGCCTATACGTCAAACAGGGTCTGGATAATAAACGATTTTCGAGTTAATATTTTCTGCGATGCGATTAGCGAAGAAATACGGGCTAGTTGGTCATTCGAACATGCGAATTATGGCCGCGCGGAACAAGCGAAAGACACACACAAACATGACAAGCACTAAGACGATGTACACTGAGGGCTGCTTAACTCGATGTAGTCGCAGCCAGCGAAAAGTTACTGGTTAATATGATATATGTGCGGGATAATATCAGCACTTGTCCTGTCTTTATGTATCCCTTATTTCTATCGCACTGCCATATTTCGTAGATGTTCTTTTCTGTACTTGACCAAGCGAAGGGCCGCGTACATGTCATTGTCAAAATCGGCTGGTAGTGAACCGGGTACTCTCTAAGAAAAAAAAAAAGCGGGGGGGGGGGGGGGGTACTATTACTCTTTTTGTCGAGTACCTATGTACATGCAGCATCGTTGGTGAATGTGTGCGTGTGAATGTTCCTATTGAAAAGTGAACTGCAAGTGAACTGTTCATCGCCATTTTATTCTGTTTATTGGTTTCAGTTTGCTATATATGTCTTTTTTTTACGTGTTCACTTTTGTTTTTTGGGTAACCAATATTTTTTTTTTCGCTGCAGAAATTATAGAAATTGAGTAGCCACGGTGAACCCAAACCTCAATCTGTCCACAGCAAGCCAGTTACAATAGAACAGAACAGACATAGCAGATATATGTGCGCGATCTGTATATAGCTGTTGCTTTACGAGTCCTGCGCGAAAGGCGAAGCGCTGTATAATAACATTGGTTTATTTGGTTTATGCAAGAAAAAATTGTTACAGATTGCCTTGGGGGGACACGACTAAAGGCCGAAGTAATTGCCTGACTAGGTCGTGCCAGCCCGTCAGCAAAGCAGAAAGGAACACTGACAATTATAATTGCGAACTACGTGCTTTCCATGCCGCGCTCGTTCGTGCAAGATGTTCCAAGTCTGTCCGCGTCGGCGGGCTCGTTAATATATGATCGAGAGGCTCGACCGAGGGCCGCGGTCGCGTTCGACGACGTCTTATCTCGACGTCGCGGCCGGCGTCGTCGTCGACGCCTCACGTAGGCTCGGCCTCTTCGGCGAGCGCAGCATATTTTTGTGACCGCGCCGTACGGGCGGAGCGAAAGGAGCGCGTAGAATGCGCGCGAGAGAGTCGCGCGAAACTGAGCGTGAAGGATGATGCCGCGGCAGGCTGTCGTGCGTGTTGCGCTGCGCCCGTCGAGTAGAGGCGGGGTGCCACGCAAGTCGAGGAAGAAACAAAAGGAAAAAAGAAGATCGTATTAAGGAAGGGAGATGCGAGGGAAGGGAAAAAGCACGTAGCAGTGGTCCTCTCTCCACATCCGGGGTGTCCCTTCAACGTATGCGTGTGTATAAATATGAGCGTAGAAGTGAGCATGGGCATGGGAGGCGCCCGCGAAAGAGCGTCCAAGCGTCACGGCCCGCGACAAACTGCGCGATTTATGGCGACGCCGGACTGGGAAGCGAAGCTACCGAAGTCGGGAAACGAGCTACGGCGCCGAGCATGCGTTGATGGAAGGAACCTGCGGCGGTGGGGAAAACCGTTGACTGCGTAGAGATCGCATCGACCGTTTTGGACTTTCACTGCACGGTGTCAGCGCTGTACACGCTACAAATACGGTGACATTGTAAGGCACGCATATTGACACCTTGAAGTTAATCGGCGCTGCTGTTTTGCTTCACTTCGTTGGGAATAGTATCGTAGCAGCAAGCTATACCCTACAGTGGAAGTAGCAAAACTGCAGCAGCATGATACAAAGACAACCTTCTTTTTTAAATTCGTGCTGCAGAGAGATGGGCGGCATTTTTTTTCCCCTTTTCATGAACCCTATTCCATCTTGCGGGTTTCTGCAGTATAGATTTGCCACTTTTCAGTGTCCCTGTGTTTCGTACTTCACTTTGCCATCGCTCTGCAATCCGCTAACCTATTGGTCAGCGTGATTGGTATTACCAACACCTCCTGTGTACTATAATAAACGGTATTGGTATAGCAAGTAGGCGAATACACGCTGGTTGAACATTGTGGTGAGAGAGATAGAGAGACCGCCACATGCAGTGGCGTACCAACTCTTTCGCGAGTGGGGGGGCAAACCTACCTCACGTGGCAGCCGCGATATACACACACACACACACACACACACACACACACACACACACACACACATATATATATATATATATATATATATATATATATATATATATATATATATATATATATATATATATATATATGTATCACGAGAGAGAGAGAACTTCATCGACAATCACACTTTGATGTGATTTTTCATGCACAGAGCATTTGTTAAATAGTGTTTAATAATGTTATAAACAAAAGGGACGGTCAGTTTTAAGCAGCATGCACTGGCGCAACTTAACCCATACATGCGTGTTATGCATGTAATAGTATTACACGCGACGCTTTTTATGCTTTACCTCACAACTTTCCGCATGAATACAATTATGTCGATGGCGGCCTCCTCAGTACTATATATCTGTATCATTTTTGTTAATGACTAAAAGCGCTCACTAAGAATTGAGCTTTTAAACGCGAAGGAATCCTTAGGGAACCAAAGATGCTTTGAGCGTTTCTATCTACTTATCTACCCACCTGGCCCCCTACGTCTGGGTGCCCTCGTAGTTGCCTCATTACCTTAGTATAGACCAAAATCGGCATAGGAGTCATAAAGGAAAGAAGTGTGCATTTAAGGGACCGTTTGCTTTGTTAAACGCAGTATTAATGAGAACTAACAGACAAAGATGCCAAGGAAAGTATAGGGGAAGCTATTAGAAGTAATTGTAAAGTAAATATGAAGAAAGAAAAGTGGACGAAAAGATAACTTGCCACCGGCGAGGGACCGAACCTGCGACCTTCGAATAACGCGTCCGATGCTCTACCGCACTGAGCTACGATGGCGGTCATCCCTCCGTCCAAATTATAGGGTATATATGGTGGTATTTAAACGTGGGAGCGTCAGTCGAAAACGCCTGTTGCCATTACGGCGAGTGTGGAACACTCTTTTTTGCCTAGGCGTCACGTAGTACGTGATCTTATTACAAGCGGGCAGCTGACTTATAAACCCCTGCATACTACCTGAAGTATCAAGTCTGCCAGAACGAGACCGATGATTGGTCGAAACATTTTGGGTCATTCAGACAGCACCAGCTCTTACGCGAGGCAACAAATGACGCGAAAATGATCCATCGCGTAATGACCACTTATGCACGACCACGTAAAAAATAAGAGAATGAACTGTTTTCAATACGGCATATTGTTGGCCATTGGTTCTTCGGCATTTAAAATTTTCTGTGTACCACAAAATCGCCTGCTTGTTACGCTGACGTCAGGAATCTGTGATATGTGATATATCGTGGTGTTTATTACAACTTATGCACATGAAACAGGGCATTCACGTGATGAACAATACCTAAAGCTTTTTGGAATAGCCGGAGAGCGTCTCCTTCTAAACGCAATTCAATTAGGCTAGCCGCCGATCACATTAGCAGCGGCTACTTATAGCAGCTATAGCGAGATCGATTCACATGAATATAATGAACACTTTCACTTGCATCATAACGACGTTTAGCTATTTGTGTGCGCGTATACAAATCTGTGAGCTCATTTTTGCTGAGAGAGAGAGAGGGAGAGAGAGAAATAAGCAGCGCTGCGCGTGTGTGCTTCTTTGCCGTCTGAGTTGTATTTCGAGCTGTAAAAGTCATTTCAAGTTGAATGAAAACCAAATAGCCCGACTCTTAATTAAGCCTGCTTAGCGCAAAAAACCACGGACCTTCACCATATCCCTGGTCCGGTGGATCAAGTTGCGGAGCAAGCTTAAAAGCTCAGCTTCCCACTGTTCTCGAGTCCTGCTTTCTTCGTACCTTGTTTCAAGCTCCCGCCATCGCTGCAAGCTACCATAAGCAAGGATGATCAGGTTGATCGGAGACTAAAGCGGAAACCTTTTTTGGCGCTTCCAGTACAGCAAAACTAAAACATTGAAAAATATTCGTCACACTCATCGTCTCACAGCAGCTTCGACAGAGCAGCGGTGATGCTATTCCTTTTCGATGAGAAAGAAAATGAGTTTTCCTGAAGCAGAAAGTCCTTTGATCGGTCCATAAAAAGTTTGCTAGTTCCCATCCGTAACTGCATCGTCAATTATTTAAACTTCAGGCCAGGCACAGCAGAATAAAAACATGAACAGAGTGATCTAATGTTATAGGGTCCCTGCTCAGCGCTAGCCTGCTCTGCAATGCTACAGCACAAGGCGCGAAAGCGTCGCATAGGCAGGTCCGCACCGCAAAGAGCCTACAAGGAAAATCGTCACATCGTAAATGTTGGAAAAATTTCCTTATATTGTAACATTCCCTCGTAACATTCCCATTCCCTCGTAACAACATCATTGAGTGATTACTGCGGTGAAGGAAAACTTCGCCTTAGTTGCTGGTTTCCCAGCGTGCAGCCAACAGTGACCATGGTCGGAAGTGGGGGGGGGCTCAGCCCCCCTAACTTTCTCAGTGGGGGGGGGGGGCTCGCGCCCCCCTTGCCCCCCCCGGCTGATACGCCTATGGCCACATGCGTTGGTCCCGGGTTCGAATGCCGGACCCTGACGTAACTTTCGTCAACCGGGAAGCTTTCTGTCTCGATTTCCTTTGTATAGCTTCGTGCTACAAACAGGTTGATTTTGATATTCCCTATTAATTATTAATATTACTTCCCGGAAACTGCTGTTTTTAATGACCACTACTCCTACATTTATACGATTACTGGTGTACCGCAAATACGTTTTTTGCTCTAGCAGAATGACGGCTGTTAGTTCGGATTTTTTAAAAATTAAATTGTATAAGATAAAAACCGTAACGTAGCCTACATAGAGTTGTTTGATATTGTATATAATCATAAGGCCTTGTATCGAAAATTTTTGCTTTATAGAGATAATTCAAATTATAGTCAGGTGCAGTCGTCTTATGCTTAAGGTTATGGGCTGGACAAGTTGGTACATGCCCATAATGAAATTAAATCCAGTGAGCAAGACACCCACACCGAGGCAAGAAGTGCAAGGGACAATGCTGAGCTGTCAATTCTTTCGTTGTATCTCGTCACCGCCAGCTTAAAAAGATTTCGCTGTAAATTTCAAATCGCCGCTATATATGTTACGTCTAACTATGGGGGTTAGCACAGAGCACGTAACTGCGTGACAAAGAAGTAAAGCGACGCAGCCAGAGCTTGCCTTGACCTCTTTTGCCGGGCATATGTCCACACTCTGCTGACACCCCTTCCGCTCTTCACACAATGCATGCAACAAACAATGCAACAACCCTGCAGCCAACGCTCTCTCACTTGCGAGTCGCACGAAGCGATTTATTTTTTTCCAAACTACGTCTTCCAGTATAACGTACACAATGCTTCTGCGGCCAACCTTCATGCGCTGTTGCGCGATGCGTGTAAATAACGTGTACGCTCCTCTGCGCGTACAGGTAGTTTCGCTTCCACGCGACTCGGAACACAGCGGCGTATAAGCGAGTTTTCGAGAAGTCGTTATCTAAGGTTGCGTCATTGCTGACGGCCGGCTCTCTTCCTACGTCCGCCGGGCAATAAATTGCCGCTGTCTTCGGCACGCCGTGGTGTTACGTTAAACCACAACGCGCACGGGGAGAAGTAATGGAGTATAGGAAGGCCTGCACTTCTACGTCGTTAGAGATTCGATTTTCATCTTCCAAACATTAGGCTTTATTTTGTTTGCTTTTTTAACGACACATTCTTCCTTCCTTCGACGACAACACGTAAACATACAGCCTGTCGAATAACCGGCTTTTTCCGGTGACTATTCATTTCTGATAGAAATGTCTCATATTATTAGTTATCTTATTTTTACTATAAGTAGCAGTAGCCATAGGCGTGCGCAGGGTTCCCCTTCAGGGAGGGCGAAGGTTCGTCGCAGCTCCCCCCTCCTCCCTATTATGTCAATGTATGGGGCTGACCTTGCGCCCCCCTAGTCACATAAGAATTCTGGCTTTGCCCCTGGCTATGCCCCTTGAGCGGTGGTCCATAGCATTGGGGTTCGAGACACAGCATAGTATAACAATAGTGGCGGCACTGCGATTCGAGACCCAAAACCGCCACACCTTGCAGTACAGGCCGCTGCAGAGGAGGGCCTCCAAAAAAGACACGTTCCAAGGGTTCCAGTGGGGCACGGCTTCGTCGAAAGGGGCCTCTCCTAATGATTGCCTCCTTCTACCGGGGCACCCTCGGTTACGGGAATAGCAGTTGCAGTAGAGCACACAACGGAGTCACCGCCCCGACTGCCACGCTGGTTCGGCCTCTCTAGGCGAGGAGGGGTTTGTGGTTTGCGGGCACGCAGAAAAGAAGCAAAGGAACACGTAAACGCTACTCGGCGACAGCGCATACAGCTGTAACGCAGATGATGCGGGAGAGAGAGCGGTGGGTGAGGCAACTGTTCATCTGGGTTTCTGGGTCAGCGTCCGTTGGGGCGAAAAAGCCAGAAAACGGCACAAAGCAAACTCGGAACTCGCTGTCTACAGCAAAGAATGGACTCGCCCGCTCGCTGCCGCGGCCCATACACCGCATCGACTCTCGTAGTAGCCGCAGTCAAACGGGACCCGCTGCTACGTGAGAGACACGATTACAATTGACACTATGCCGCGCTTTCTTTCGTTAACGCGCCTTCCTGCTTCGGTGAGTGGTTATTGCCAGGTAAAGACTTCTGCAGCTCAGCACGGCTCAGCTCCAGTATGAAAGGGAGGTGGGGGGGGGGGGGGGCGAAATAACGAAAGAGAGGATAGAGTGCCTCACTTTCTCCTTACGCCTGCCCCACCGCAGGGTAGCGGACCGGACGTTTCTCGTCGGGTCAACTTCCGCTGCTTTCCGTCTCATTATTAAGGCTAAAGCCTTAGATGCCTCATCAAATTCGAAAGTTGACCGTCGGCGCCGACACGAGTAATGAAAAACTCACCATCACGTCGTGATGTCACCATTTGACGTCGTCGTGACGTCACAGTGCGCCAAAATTTGTGACGTCATCGTGACGTCACTATGTCGTCACATAACGTGGCGTCACGTGAGGACGTCGACACAAAGCCATCGCTCGCTTGGTCAGAGGTGGGACGATCGCGGGAGGCAGGGCAATACCAGGCGAGGTGCAGAAAGCTTGTAATGTCTCCAATCCTGGAAGCAGTTAGGTGCAGAAAACTTTCGGAGGGAGGCGGGGGAGGATCAATGCAATTGACTGGGAAGCATAGGCGTGCGTAGGGTTCCCCTTCAGGGGGGGGGGCGAAGGTTCGTCGCCCCCCCCCCCCCCCCATCCCTATTATGTCAATGTATGGGGCTGACATTGCGCCCCCCCTCGCTATTATGTCAATGTATGGGGCTGGCTTTGCGCCCCCCTCTGGCACCCCCTCCCCCCCCCCCCCCTTTCCCGTGCGCACGCCTATGCTGAGAAGGAAAAGAATAAAGAAGATGGCTTTCGCCTTCGAGTCGTCTTGTGCACGCGAGTGCACGAGGAATTGTGGGATCTTTTTCTCTCTCTCTCTTCGAGAGGGGCCTAGCCAGGATGTTATCTCAGGATAGGGGGAATGTGGTTGTTCACGCACGGTCCCACGTGTGTGTGCATGTGTCCATTATATAGTTTTCATATACATGCAATGGTGTAGACGAAAATTCGCAACTTGAGGGAAAGTTCATCTTCCCCTCCTCCCTACGTCGAAGTTATCCTGAGTAAGAGCGTAACAGCTACACATACAGCTATTGACCCCAATGTTCCTATATAAAGGTCCCTGGGGAAGCAAAATAGCTTTTTTTTTTCTTGTGTGGGTGTGTGAAGAAAACAATGAACCCAACTTAGCAGCTTGCAGCCGAAGTAGCACGTCTATTTGTTTTGCACGTCTGCTTCTAATGTTACCGTTTCCACGACAGTTTTCATTATGTGAATACGTACAGGTTCCTTTCAAAAGACTGCGTGCACATAAAGAAAAAAAAATAATTTTAATACTTTGCGGTTTATTTTTGTACCAACCGGAACTATATACCCCGCACTTGCATGCTCAAAATATTAATAGAAATGGCACGGCCTGTTATGTGCATTTCGCATACGACATATGGCATTTCAAAACAGTGACCCGCGGATCGTGGACAAAATAGCCGCTCATCTTCGTGGTCTTCACACGGTTACATGGCTTGCCCCCATTGCAGCTTTACTTCACACGGTTAATGCGCAAAAGATAGAGCGTATTTAATAACAGAAAAAGAACGTACTACAAGCGTTAATTGTACTAGAAATAGTGAGTAAACGTTCTCTATGTTTCTTGCTTGCAAGTCTCAAATAACGTTGAGTTATCAGTTGGCGGTACGAGATGCCATTTTCTGCAAACACAACACACTATACTTCGATGCGTTCGCCGCTGTCGCAGATGTTGCGAATGTCGCATTCTATATATACGTGCAGCCAAGCATTATGCCCACATCACTGGGTCAGCACCGATTCGTTTGTTAAATTTCTTGTTTCCATGGCATTTGCAGCAAAAATAATTTACAACATCTCGATTTAATTTTTTGATTCCATTTACAACATTTTCCTCATCAAACTACAATACACTACATGAACTACGTAAACTACACGTTCATGCACTGTTGTTCGATGGTGCTATAGCGCATTCAGACGTAGAAGTGTCAGCAAGGACATAAAATATCAGGAATCTTATATTGTGCTCCCTGTCACAACTTCTTAAAAACTGATTTATTCTTTTTTTTTTCCTTTTGCGAAGCTTCAAAAAGTCACCTGCAAGCCAACTGAATGTTCAGCCGAACTCATAATCTCATTCTTTTATTTTTATTCATTTCTGAAGCATATCAAATAAATGCTGCATGCTTTTCCAGGTCAATGACTTCCGCATAGTACGCGCCATTTGTGCAGAAGATAACAGCGCATGCAATCGGTCCGACAGTGACGTGGGCATAATGCTTGGCCGCACGGATATATAGAATGCGACATTCGCAACATCTGCCTTATACCCCACGGGCGAACAATGCAACCTCTAACGCGTTCACAGCAGTCGGCGATTCGGGAAGGGAGAACAGTCTCAGTGATTGATTGCACAGAGCGCCGTCGAAATGTCCTGCTACGGTGTAACTGCAGCATGGACGCGATCGAAACAATAATCGCGTACGGTAACGTTTGCGGAAACCTTCAATGAATTCGAGAGACATAGTATGCTGAAGATGCATCTTGATGAACCCAAATCAACGGTCACTTTGAAGTCGAGGTTTTGACGGAAACCCGTCTGCTCGGGAGGTAACGTCATATAATTGAAAAATGAACACCGACCATGAAGAATACAAAAAAAGACGTTTCGGCTCCCCTGACGCGAGCCTTGTTCACAATGGAAAAAAAAGAAAAAAACCTTCTCGAAATGTCTTTCTTCGTATTCTTTTTAATGGTCGGTATCCTTTTAATTCTATAACGGTCACGTTGTGGCTACTTTTCGAAGAAGTTTTAAGTGGTGTCTTCTAACGTAATTAATGTACGCTTATGCGATCATACTTTTTTCGCACTTGGACTTAGAAAAGGCGTTAAACGCATCAAATGCACCGTAATAATATCTGGGATTTTACGTTCCAAAACCACGATATGGTTATGAGGCACGCCGTAGTGTTGGTAGACCGGAATAATTTCGACCACCTGGGGGGTATACTTTGCGTGAGCCTAAATCTAATTGCACACGGGTGTCATTTGCATTTTGCCTTTGTCGAAATGCGGCCGCCGTGGCCGGGATACGAACCCGCGCCCTCGACCTTAGCAGCGCGTCATGTTAGCAGCGCGTCTATCACGGTGGTAGTTACTGTGTTTTAACCGCTTGATAAAGCGAATCTAAAAAAAAAAAAAAAAAAAAAAGGGCTATCGTTGATCTGCATTCTGTCATAATCGCGGACACTTATTTTTCTTGAGATCTCTGTAGTATTAACACCTCAGACCACAGTTCCGTCTTCCTAAGTTATAGTTGGTAGAAAATTTATGCGCGTGCATAAATTGTTCATTTCTATAAAAAAAAAACAAAAAAAAAACGATGATATGCCCATTTGTTCTGAATTTTTCAGAGAAGATTCGAATCTCGGAGCACTCACCCAATTTTCGGTTGATCACGCGTAGTGGATGTGTTCCGTTCATAGAGGAAAAACAACTACAGTGCTGAATCGTTTTGTTCGCAGAGTCTCCATGGCTTTGTGTAGCCATTATTTTCTAAATTTGTAGTTCTTAACCTTATTTTTTAAGTTTTAATTCGCCGTCTTGCAGAATAAGAAGAGAGTCCCCCCTAGAAGGTTGAAACAATTATCTGCTTTGTGCTATAGCCCTCTCACTGTACAGCGTTCCCAATCTGATTTATCGTTGCCAATCTTGCTAACAACACGCGTGTGTTCAGAGGAAACAAACAAACGCTTCTGCATCGAATGCTGGTTACGACCTGATGCACATCGCGAACTCTCGTGAACAGCACACTTCTGAGTGCACGACATATTCTTATGTGTATGTCGGCTGGCATATTTTAATCTTTTTCGCTTCATTTGGAGTTGCACTGAAATGCATGTCCCGCTCCGAAAAGAAAGCAAAAAATAAAATAGAAAGCAAAAAATCAAGGCAGCTTCACACTGGTTGTGCCAAGCCTGAAGGAACAACGGTGCTGGGCGGCCTTGCTTGCTTGCTTGTTCCTGTATACTTGGCTCTTACCCACTTCGGGGGATTGGCCATGAAGCCGGCGGTTAATATAAGGGGAAATATTTAATTTTAAAAAGAGATGTGAAAGAAATCGATCGCCACTGGAATAACAAAAATTTTAAGAATGACCGGACTATATAGAATAATACAATAATATGGAAATAAATGAACTAATGAAAGAAATTTTGAAGTACGAAAAATTGATAGGGAATAATGTTCCTTGTTTGTCTTTATTTTCCTCTTTTTCTTCCTCTCGTTCTTTCTTTTTTTCTATCTCTTTATTGACTCTGTTTCTTTCTATTTCTTTCTCTCTCTCTCTCTATTCCTTTCTGTCTCTTTCTTTCTTTTTTCACTTTCTTTCCTTTCTTTCTCCTCTCACTCGATTTCTCGCTTCCTCTTTCTTCCTATCTCTTTCTCTCTCTTTGTGTCGTCCTCTGTTCTTTTTTTTTTCATCTCTTTCTCTTTCTGTGTATTTCTTTCGCTGTCTTTCTATCTTTTTTCTCTTTATTCCCTTTCTCTCTCTCTCTGCACTCGTTTTCTCGCCCATCCGAGTTATTGCATCCCACGTCGGACAAATCGGTGCAGCGGGAGGGCGCGCGCCGGACGCACATGTTCGGGCAGCGAAGCAGAAGATGAAGAGGACGAAGAGAGTGCGTGCCGGCCGAGTTATTGCGTTCCACGCGCCTAGAAGGGTAGAGACCATTCATGATGATGATAGTTTTTGCGAACGCGTAACGGCATGACAAAAAGCATAACAGCGGCGCTGTAAAAAACCACCAGTTTAACCTGGGAATTGCCTCCCTGTTTCCAAACTCCGCGTTTCCTCTTGCCGCAGTCTCACTTTACTGTTGCTTTTTTCTGTCAGTCTATAGGGTATACGCAGAACACCGGATGTAGGCATTTCCGCAATGCACAGTTACCTTACAGATGTGGTCGACCTCACGCTCACTGCATCAATTAGCCGAGCAAGCGGGGAGCATATGTAATGAAGAAGAACGAGCTGTTCCATACTTGAACAAGGAGTGTGAACAAGAACACATGTTTTCTGTTGTCGTCTTTAATAGAACAACAATGTAACAACGAGTGCACATGAAAGCCAAAAAAATAACAGAAGAACGCTAAGAAAGAAACGCAGTACGAACAGACGATCAGCAATAAGGTCAGATTATAGGACATAACTGTTGATATCGCGTTTGTAAGACAAAACATTTTTAAGGGAGTCTTAGTGCAAATATAGGATGGAAAATCAAAATAACTAGTACGCGGACACGTTATTCGAAGGTCGCAGGTTCGGTCCCTGCTCACGGCAAGTTATCTTTTCGTCCACTTTTCTTTCTTCACATTTACATTGCATTTACTACTAATAAATCCCCTATACTTTCCTTGGCATCATTGGCTGTTAGTTCTCATTAAATTAGCATTTAACACTGACGGCCGTACTCGCGGAAGTACGAACCCATTAAACCATCGTAAATTTATTTATTTGGGGACAAGTTCGTAAATGGCTTGGACAGTGGGACATTAAGGAATGGCTTAACATAATGGCATGTTGTTAGATAGACAAAATAATGTATCGATTCTCTAAAGCTGCCACTACACGAAGAAATTGTATGATTTTTGGCGGGAAGGCCGATTCGATATCGTCCCCCCAAAACGCGTGTGAGTGACACATCAGCTTGTTTCAAGGACACGAAGGGAACATAACTTATGCTGATATTACGGAGAATTCATCGTTGTGTTCGGTATGAAGGGGCCTTATTGTAATTTTTTAAATGTCGATTTTGCCCAGACTGTGATCATAGCACTTGACAATGAATCAGATATAAACGATCTGCAATGTGCAAAACAAAATCGTGCCCCCCCCCCCCCCCTAGTGTTTCATTTTTTCTCCCAAACAAATGAAGACAACACGATTGGACACGCTCAAATGTAGTAATATTTTCTACCTTCACTTGTTTTTGCATAATTGCTGCTTTTCTGCAGGCGCGCGCTTGGCGAATGTGATCTTTGCGCGCACCTGTTTTCCTTACGTTATAATTCTCGCTTAACACGTGCTCTTTGCGTCGAAAGGGCCTTTTACCGTTGCACCTTTGCTCCGTTGAAATACATCCTGCGCTCATCCGTCGCCGCGTGTTATTTTTATTTCTCGAACCACCTGCTGCGAATGAGCTGCGGCGGCACAGTTCAACGCGGTATTACGCTAACCGCCTTGGACTCCACAAAACTGCCGTGAGCTTTCAGGTGACCACCATCGAAGTTGTAAACTCGCAAACGCACTCGACGCGCGGGCAGATCCCGTCGAGCGGTCAGCTGTTCTCGCTGCCGACGCGCGCGGTCGCGCTCAGTCGCACAGCCGTCGGCGCCCGCTGGCTTGCAAGGCATGTAGGGATACGTGCCCTCCCATTTCCTCCTCCATCGGACGCCGACGACGCCCGAACGAGGGGGGGTGCTCGTGTGTGCGAACCGCGTGGCCGTGTGTTACCTCCGCCGGACACCTTCCTACACGCCGCCTCGCACCGTACTACACTGCCCGGGATACATGTGCACGACATGGATTCACCGGTCGCAGGTAAGCGCTACGGCGCGGCTCACGGGCCTGTCAGCGCGCGCAGCACAAAAGAATTCACGGAACGAGAGCCGCCGACACCGCCTAGCATTTTTTTTGCCGCGTACGGCGTGAGTTGCAAGCGTTGCAAGCTGTCCCGTGTAGTGAGTGCGATGGTGGTGCCGCTCCCGAGCGGGCTGGTTCGCTCGCGCGACGCGACTTCTTTCTGCTGGTTTTCGCAGCGGTCGTGTTTCAGATTTCGTTGTGCTTGTTTCTCCCGTCGCTTCGGCGGGGTGAAGTTTGCACTTGAACGATAACGCCTGTGATACTGGTTTCTGTCGGGCCTTCGCAGCTTGCGATGCTTCGCTCGATCCGTCCGCTGTCCTTGATGCCGCGTCTAGCTCGGAGACAGCGGCGACGGTAGTTTATTGGTTCCACTTTGTGCGAAGTAAAAACAAAGTTCGCCGGCTTTAATGAAGAGGAGTCGGCAGCGCAGATTCGATTAGCCAAATCTGAGTTTGTTGACGATGCCCTTGCGAGCTTTCCGAAACTTTTTGCGAGGTTACCTCGATCGCGTCAGGGGTGTCCCGTGCCGAGAAAGTACGCGATCATTTGAAAAGCGTGCGTATCGGAACCGTCAATGAGTCGAGAAATGGGCGTGAGCCAGCGCAAATGCGTACGCTGTCTGACGTTTAAATTGATGCAGATGTGTTTCTCTTTCCACGCAACGGGCCATTGTGTGCGTGCGCGAATTTTCAACTAGCGCATCTAGAAAACCGGGCTTGTACGGCTGCACGGAACGGGAAGTTGTGTGCTGCCGCGATCGCGGACTGCTGTCAGCCTACCGGGATTGTTTTTGTTCTGGTTTGGCTTGTGTCCAGCGTCTGTTTCGGTTTCTCTGTATGGTGTCCCACCTGACTCGGCATATGTGTATTTGCACTGCGATAAATGTTCGTTTCGATCCGATGCACTTGGTGTGGGAGATATCGTTCTTGGCGTCTTACAAAGGGAGCGCACGAAGAAACTCCGCGAACAGGTGGTTGTGCGTTAGTTTTGGCAGGCGCGCCTTGAGTCCGCGGAAATAAAGTGCTTAATTTGGTCGTGGAAACGTGTGGTATGCGGTCGACGCACCATTCGCGTGCACCAACGGCAGCATGCGTTGGTACGTGCCTTATGGTGTAAACACACCGTGACGCCTGCATGCAAATCCCTTTTTCGTATCAATCGCTATCAATGCGCGTGCGATCGTAGCTGTTGTTGTCATACATACTTCGTATGGAGTTGTAGCGCTCTCTACTTTCTATTGCACTTCAGTTGTTTACTGTGGCATCAGAGCATACTTGATCGTGACAACCAAACGACCGCAAAAAAAAAAAAAAAAATGCCGTATTGTTATTGAGAAAGGGGGGTATGCTACAATACTACTTTTTTTTTTTTTTTTTTCAATTTAAGCAGCCCCATGTTCATCTACGCCTGCAATGACCATAATGGAGCCGAGTTTAATGTTCACACACACGCGTATACATATTCAAAGCAACAAACAGATTCTGTTTTATTACACAAAAATACGTAGCACACTGTAACAGATGAAAAAGTAACATTTCTTTTTCTACACCTTTCGCTTGCTACAGGCCTTCAGGCACACTAGGAGTCCTGCATGTTCTGCTTTTACGTACTATTTCTTTTGTTAATCTACTTGACATGGAATGCCCTACATTGTTGCCTAAATAATTTGTCACCTCTGTGGTTTTTTTTGCATTACAGTAAAAGTTTAATTGAGGCTAGGTTGCTTTTGATGCAGCATGTATCTTCAACTAAGCTTATAGACCTCAAAACGTCTTGAATGTTGAGAAAGATGTTCGACTACTAAGGTGGTTCTGGTCACATTAACCTTGGTGATCAGATAGATGCCAAGATTCAGTGGTGCCCAAATTAAAAAATAAAAAGTAATTGGTGGTATTGAAATTCTGAAATGTCCTAGAATTATAGCCTAAATTTGAGGCTGAATATTGTTCTAGAGGTTACATGATGCATAGTGGATTGTTTGCTACCCTTACAATTTATTGTGCCATTGATGCGAACAATCAAATCATTACTATTGTTTGGTCGCATACCGGCTTTGATGAAAGCTGCTCATGGTCATTAGAGGCAACAGCTACTAAACACAAATCATAAGTGAGGGTAGGATAACAAATGATTCTATTTGAACCTCTTCAAGCTTGTTGAGTAAATAAATATGACAGCACCTGTTCACATCATAAGTTAAGTGTGCATTTTTCTTTTTCACATTTGTACTCAGGATGATGTAGTAATTTGTTGTTTCTCACTACCCACATATTAAAAAGCTTTTCTGAAGATTTTTATCACTCTTACTTTAGCAAAGCCTTGCAAAAGTTAATACCTTGGTCAAATTCAAATACAGCCACACTCATAAGCACGTAGCAGTTTTTTAAAGGCCTAAACTTCCAGTCTATGTTGAGGTAGTGTCTTTCTCAAAAGCCCAACATGGGAGCACATGCCCTTTTACTGAACATACAAGTAAGATATCTATTGCTGAACTTGACAAAGTTTGTCAGTTATGCTTAACTTCAGTGACATATCAGATGTAAAAGATAACACACCATCAACGCAAATGGAATTTGAGCCTGGTAACTGTGGCCATATTTAGAGGAGCCCTGCAATTAGTTTTCCAAGTAAACATCGAATGGCTTCATTAAAGAAGTTGATTGCCCCAAGAATTGACCGTGAAATTTTTAGAGTCCGTCAAGTACGAGTGGAGTTACAGATATTTGTTGCGCACTGTAATTGCTTTCTCTCGTCCCGACGAGCGCACTGGAAGTTAAACAGGGTGGGATGGCACGGGTAAAGAAGTTACGTCAGGTGCGCATCATGATGTTCAGCACTTTTTTTTTTTCTTCTTCAAACGCGCGGCTTGCTTTCAGTGTGATCGCGCCGTACGCGTGTGGGCACATGGTGGCCTTTTGCGGCGGCAGTGGTAACTATGTAGCTCATGATGCTTATATTAGCCAATGGCAGGGAATATGGGTATATGGCGCCGTCATTTTGGTATATGGCATCATTTGTAGAAAGAAGGAACAATTTCTAGCTGACTTTGGGAATCAATTCAAAATTCCAGGCTGCGTGCTGTGCTATAACTAGGGCTCTGTGTTTTCGGAGCTTATTTTTCTTGAAATTCGGAGGGTGTTTTTCAGAGTTTATTTTTTCAGAGGAAATTCTACATTTATCGGAGTTTATTTCTCGTAAATACCCAATTCTCCGAAAATCTGTGTTTAATTTTGCAATATAAGTTGTTGCAATATGTTCTTATTAATTTTATTTCCAATTAAAATGCATTGCATCATTGCTGATAATCCGGTTTCTGCATTCTTTCATGTTTTTTTTTTCACTTGCCTTTTAGATACCCTGTTAAGAAAGTTGTTGAGGTGCACTTCTCTAAACTCGCAAAAGTGTACTTTTGAAGGGCAGGAGCTAGTCAAGCTGCTTCTCAACTTTTTTAAAAATTTCTTGACCCCTCTGTCACCTTGCGGGATTCTGCTGAACTGATTTGCCAGCCTCCGCCATCTTCTTGATGAAAAATAAGGGACCTATTATTATTATTGTTGTTCACAATACTCCGAAACCTTAGATGAAATGATATCTGAACACGAAAAACATGTGCACACACTAAGTGTATTTTAAGTGTCTGGAAGGTTTGAATGCACAAACATATATAAACACAAGTACGAATATTTGAATACAAAACACCTACGTTTGTTTGTATTAGAACCTTGGAGTTTGTTATAATAGATGCAAGCATACTTTACGAGGTTGCTGTCACTGATGGAGGTGCGCTCCTTTTGATTGATAATTCTAAGCCTTGAAAATGCCCTTTGAACGTCGCAAATGCTCTCTTAAAATTGGAGTTTATCGGATAAATCCGAATTGTCAAAAATTTTACTGGCAAGTGTATATCGGATATTTGGCGGATTTATCCGAAAACGCGGAGCCCTAGCCACAAAATTCTTACACCATTGGCCCTAGCTATAACATTTGGCTTACTTGTTCTCAGGATCCTGGACTACCGATCAGCAGCGTTTTCTGACCTTGCTGAAAAAGTGTTTGCAGGGCCCCTTTAAAGTCTGGCATGTATGTGATTTCTGCAACCATTTCTTACCAGCACTGTGTTGTTTTCAAAAAATCTTGCCCATACAGTAATTAGGGAATTCTCAGCATTGTTAGGATATTGCAGGGTGTGGCTACCTCGCACAGCTTTAGTGTTATATTGGATCACTTCCTTACTGTTGCCCGTTTTGTTCTTTCATGCAGACGAACGAGAGGATGTGCAGCGAAAAACATTTACAAAGTGGATCAATTCGCAACTCGCCAAGGTATGTCACTTCTGCAAATAAAAGCGCAATGAATGAGGGCAGTGTTATCTTGGAAGTGGGGGGGGCAAGATAAAGCAAGAATGTGTGCCTTTCCTTATCTCCCCTTCCATTGCCTCCACCTGTTCACAGGCCGACCAGCCTCTTGTCAACGACCTCTTTCAAGACTTTCGGGATGGAACTAGGCTTCTGACACTGCTGGAAATCCTCTGTGGGCAGCAACTGGTGCGTTGTTCTCTCAGATGTGAGATAAATCAACTCTGCAGAAACCTGCAATGCAGAGGAAGTTTCTTGAATAGAGAAAAAAAGGTCATCCACCTGCGAGTAGTGTCAAACTTCAGTGGTGACCTATATGCATTCCGAATAGTATACCAAACCTGATGTATTGCCAGGATAGTCACTGCACCATCTAAGGCAACCAGGAGGCTTGCAGATTACAGGGCGCTGCTAAGTTAAAGGGACACTAAAGTGAAACAATCAATTGGTTTAGATTGATAAATTGTAGCCTGAGAACTTTAATTTCGTTAATTTCACCATCATAGATTTATCACTAGAGGAGAAAATCAAGGTCAAAGTTTCATTTTTAAATTTCATGCCGAAATCGCTGCACGTGACATGACAAATTTCATAGTGTATCTTTCGTACTTTGGTGACATCGGCCCAATGAAATTACCTGACACTTAGTGTTTTAGATCGCTTCAAAGGGATAACGCACTCAATTTTTACTAATTAGGAACTATACATAGGACATAGTAGACGCCGCCAAAATCTGTGACATCACGAGCGGTCACGACGTACAGGAACTTCAAGGTGCCATCACCTCCTGCATTTGCTTTTTCCTGCATTTTCTCAGTTGCCAAGCGTCTTCTCCCAGCAAGCGTGGTGATTTTGGTAATTGTGAGAGAGTAATTTACTAGTATGAGAAAAATCGTTTTCCTCTTTGGTGTCCCTTTAATCAACAACTTGGAAGTGCCGGGAAAAGAATAAGGGAAACCAATTTTGATGAATTCTTCAAAGGGAAGGAAGGTGCAGAAAAAATTTATACTGTTTCCTTTATAGTTTCATGGTACTCGTAATCAAATGACAGCTTTTTTCTTTCATCTGACTTGAATTTGAATTAACTGTCTGGAAAGACGATTAGAGACCATATTTTACAACCATCAATTTAAGTCTGCATTCTCTTCTCCACCACTTATGTGGGTTCTCTTTGATATTGTCACGTGGTCGTGAAGTGGACCAAGGCTACAGGTGGCGTGTCCAAGCTAAAACTCTTTATTGGGCCGAACTTGTGGCCGGGAAGAGGAAATTCAGGCTACGGCAAAACACACTGTGCAATGATAGCGGCGAACAGAGCATCGGCCATCGATAATCTGATCATTGTTGGGACGCGCCGTCTTTTAAACATCATGCGTCGAACTTTCCAGTCTTATCATTGGTGGTCGCGCAAGCTCTGGAATAAGCTCTGGATTGCACGCAAGATGCGAACACTCAAGTGTTCGCATCTTGCGCACAATCTTAACAAAATGATCCACTACGATCGTGAAGCTTCTTAACACTGAGGCACGGTCTGCGCCAAGCATTGCTGACAGGCTTTGTGGGCGTAAACGAAGTACAGCAAAATTGGAACAACAAATGCACGTAGCAATATTGTTATCCACCTATTGGCCCTAATTGATCTGGTCGATGTGGTACGTATTTACACGAATGTAAGTCGACTCCAATGTAGGTCGACCCCCCCAAAAATCGCTCCGCAAAAAAAAAAAAAAAAAAAAAAAAAAAAAAAAAAAAAAAAAAAAAAGCTCTAGTTTTGGTTTTGATTCTAAGTCGACCCCCCCAACATTGGATTGTCAAATTTGAAAAAATGGGTCGACCTACATTCGTGTAAATACGGTAACTAGTATCAACCTGTATTCTTTCATTTACACTTATAATGCCCAGAACACAGAAAAACAGGTTCTTTTTCACATTTGCGTCAGCAGTTGAATGACTAATATGCTCAGCATGGATTCAAGTCTGTTTTCAGCACAATGAAATGATAGTGAAGGTGAACTTCCTGTTGCATTCTCTGTGCAATGAATGTTGTTGCTCAATGAACTTTAATAAAAAGTTATAATGTCTGCAAGAAAGGTACTTTATAGGTAATTTATATCTATGTTGCAACCAATAAAGCTGAATAAATTGAATGTGGCCTGTGTGAAAAATGCTGCATGAGATGCAGGAAGCGAATTTTTTATGATATGTAGTTTTTAAATGCTGATCACTGCTTGTGATTTTTTTAAAGCATGCTTTTTACGCTATAAATGCAATACAGTTGAACCCCTTTATAAGAGACATGCACCGGGCAGCAATTCTGGTCTTTTATATGAGGTGTCTCTTATAAGCACGGTACTACGTATGCATTTTCTTATCAACCGCTATTTCAGCATAGGTAGACTGGTGTCTCTTATACCCAGCTGTCTGTTACATCATGTCTCTTATAAAGGGGTTCGACTGTATATTAAAAAAAAGAAGTTGCTTATCGCTTATATAATCAACAGGAAAAAAGATGCTGTCAGAAATGGTGTCCTAATTTGCACTGAAAGTATGCACATTGTATGACTGCAGTACATAATAAATAATTGCTCTACATGCATTATCTATGATGACATGATTTTCCAATAGTGCTTTTGTTTCATAATGTTATCAATTGAATTTTTCCTGTGTCTTGACAGAAACGAGAAAGAGGAAACTTGAGAGTTCATCATATCAACAATGTTAGCAGAGCGCTCCAAGCGCTTGAAGCTAACAATGTGAGTTTGTCATCTTTCTTACTTTATGACTAAAGCTTATCATCCACAGCTTAGATGTTTCACTTAGATCAACCTTTACAGTTATGTGCTGAGTAACGTAGCTGGTTGCCTTGCAGTGAATGCTACAGCGAGGCTCTTTCTTGGACAGTTAAAAGTTGCACATGAAAAGTTACTTGAAAAGGACAGAGCAGTTATTACATTAGGCTTTGCTGTCTTATACTGAAGTCTGTCTTGTATGTCGTGCTGGTTTCATATTGTTTTTATTGTGCTGTGTGAGCTTTGCATTTCTTTTACTCCAACAAGTTATCGATAGCTTCAGGGGCTACAAGACAGCTATGTTTGTTGCAACTGGTGCCTGCCTCTTACTATTACTGATAAGAAAGCACAGGTTTGCATCTGTCATGTTTACTAGGGGGAAACGAAGCTATTCTTGAATGCATGCATGACTGACAGAGTGAACAGTTGTTCTTGGAAATATTTCTCAGATTTTATCACGATGATATTTTGAAATTGCTTGTGTCGTTTGTGTAGTGTTGTTCTTGAAGGTCTTATTCTTCATGCAGGTAAAGCTTGTCAATATCAGCACAAATGACATAGTTGACGGCAATCCAAAGCTCACCTTAGGCCTTATTTGGAGCATCATCCTTCACTGGCAGGTATGTGAGAAGTCCACTGAGGCTTCTGACATCTGCTGTACCATTGCATTGTGGCACATTTATGCCACTGATTTGACTTGGATTTGTGGAAAGTTGCAAAAAGCTTTGTGAACAGTTTTAAAATCGGAATGCATGCTTAGGATTACAAAGTTATTGCTTGTGAATTGTCAAATGGACATTCGTTTACTATATGCTGCATGTCATGGTTAGCAGGCAGTATTGACATAGCTCACATGGCACTGCACTTTACATGACAGTTGTTTATGATCTGGTATGATTTCTGCTGAATAACTATTTGATATATTGCAGCTACAACTTGCATATGGAAGGTTACACTAGATTATATATTATTTGTGGGCCATTGTGCTTCCATTCACTGTTAAACATAGTATTACATTTTGAGTTGCAAGTAGCATGCTGTGGTTATTAATGTTACATTACTTGCTTGGTGTTAAAAAGGTTCAGCTATGTGACGCTTTACATGTACGATGCATCCTTCCTATTCTATGATGTATAAGTATAGTTACATCAGGTTATATAACGCATGTATACATGTTTATTTCTTTCTTTCTCTTTTTTTTTTTCATATATGACATCGTATTTATTAGTTGAAATTGTGTGCACAGCAAAAAGTCTCTAGCATTGCCTGCTGTGTGTGAAATGGAGTGTAGCTGTCTCATATAGCAAATAATTAATTTGTGAGACCTGAGCATGATTTTCGTTTCGTACCATGCATGGCATTACCAGCGATTGATTGCCGTCAACATTTTATCTTTTATGCCATTGTTTACACTAGGTTCATGGTGTGTTGAAAAGGGCTTCCAGTGATATCCACCAGACGAACTTGGAGAAGACACTTCTTGCATGGTGCAGAGATGTCACAAAAGGGTCTGTTTAATTATGCAGCTACATATTATGTTGTGCATTCTGTTATTTAGCTTAATTTGGTTCCTTATTCTCACTTTTGCAAAGACACATTGGCAGGTTGCAGTTCATGTCTCATTCAACGCTCATATTGACAGTTTGAAGAACTACCCTTCGGCAGTGCAATGACTGTTATAGCAGCAAAAGCAGATAGATCTGTTTCCTTCTCATGAAAATTTAAATTGCTTGGTCATTAATGACAATAACAAACCACTCAATAGATGGGCTTGAGGATTAAGAAATGCACTGCATTTTCTCACATTCTAACGTCCCATAATGGAATGCTGTACTTCAAAGACATACGAAAACAGTGTAGGAGCTGTAGGCAATAAAAAGTAAAATTAAAACTCACCCTTTCCTTTGCTTGATAGTTGCTAGAAAAGTCTGCTAGGTCATTACACATTTAGTGTGCTTATGAATGCGAAGTTACTTCTTGCACAAACTCCATCAGTACGAAATTTTCTACATCAGCAAAATGAGAGAAAAAAGGGGCATTTTTGTTTTGACATTTTTTGTCGTGGCTTGACCAGACCATCTGTTCCTGTTGACTTGACCAGTGGAATCGTGTGGCAAAGGAACTGCAAATCGAATATAGATTCCTATTCCCAGATGATGGCTATCTTGAATGTAGACAGCTAAGAATAGTTGCATCTGTTGTTTACAGTGAGTGCACATTGTACTTAATTTGCTTGAATGAACTGTGTTAAGGAGGAGGAGGAAGAAACTTTATTCAGAAAAAAAAAAAATAATAATAAATAAATAAATGCAGGCAGTTTGGTCGGGCCCTCAGTCCAGGGCTCCGCTGGCACGAGCGGCTCGCTGGGCCTGGTCAAGCAGAGCTATTGGGCTCTGCTTGTCCTCGTCAGCAAGCCATGCCTCCCACTGCCTGTGAAACATCTGTGGCTGCTTAGTGATGTGTGGGCTGTCAATGTGTGTCGGCCTCTGGGTGCACTCCCATGTTATGTGGCTGAGTGTTGGTGCGTCTGAACACCACGGACAGGTTTCTCTAAATCGTGCGGGATATATTCTGCTTAGATGGTACAAATTGGGGAAACTATTGGTTTGTATTCGTCTCCAATCCCTCCTTTGTTGATCCAATTGTGTTGATTAGAATAGAGTAGAATGGCTCTAGTACCTACCAGGTTTCTTAGTATACTTTTGCTGCTTCACTGAAGTGCTGGCTTATTGTTTAATATTAATATTAATTGCACTGACGAGATAAGTTTTTAGAGATTTGCTATATGTCTTGTGACTAGGTCCCCATCACTTTGTGAGATATACGCACCAGGCAATGCATGTAGTGGTTGAAGCTTTGTCATTTGTCAAAGTTTACTGCATTGTTAATGTTGCCTCTGTATTCTCATAGGTACATCGGCGTGGACATCAGGAATTTTACAACAAGTTGGATTGACGGCCTCGCATTCAATGCTATTATACATAAATTCAGGTCAGTTGTAGCCCCTGAGCGCACATCATTTATATTTGTAGTCGTTTGGATATCTAAGTTTTCTGTGCGATGAGAGTATACAAGAGTTAATGCACTATGATAACTTGTAATTGCTTCGTTTTCCTTTCTTTTCTCACCTAGGCCGGACTTATTTGAGTACAAAAGCCTGCTGAACAAAGACCCTAACTCCCGGCTTGAACATGCATTTCAGTTTGCAGAGAAACAATTGGGCATTGAGCGGCTTTTAGATCCCGAAGGTAATGGCGTTCTTGCAATGTGTAAATGCTTCCCTTTCAGTGTCACTTGCTTAAAATGAAACGTACATGCCTGTCACTTATTGTGAGAGTCACTCGGAATGTGTCACATGAGTAGCACTGTCCTCTTCTGACATTTCTAAGATCCGAGCTCACTTCTTTTCTTCCTTTTTTTTTGTAGATGTGAACACTCTTCATCCCGACAAAAAGTCCGTCATGATGTATGTCATGTGCTTTTTTCAAGTCCTTCACCAGCAAAACATCCCTTTGCGAAGGGGCAGCTCATCAGAGTACTCAGATAGTGAAACTACATTTCATCAGGTGAGCCCCTTTTTCTGCACTTTTTGGTGTTTAGAGCGTTTGCAAATAGACAGTAGTTGGCTCTGGATGCTTTTGCATAATGCTTAGCCTATGTTCCTCTTCTGAATGAATTGCTTGAAATGTGTTGTGTTTTAACAAGAAGCTGCATGTATTTTGTAAGCATGGCAATCTCAGGCCTTTTTATTGTTGTTTTGGTGCATCTCTCTCATTTATCTCCATTGTGTATGTTAAGATTAGATCAACTTAGTAGCTGTTTATTCATTTATCACATCTTTAACACACTCTAATTCATGCATGCTTGTTTGTGTAGTATATTTTTATAAAATTTACACATTGACAGGCATAGTAATGTCATTTAAGTATGAATTCATAATAAAATTTTCAAAACAAGTAGGTATCATGGCAGGCACTTGTTGTACAGCAGTCATTTACCACTGAAAGCACAAATATGTAGTTGTGGATATACAAGAAGGCTAGTCATGAGCACTGTTCTGACATTGACTTGGCACATTCTAAAAGTTGATCAGGGCTGTACTAAGGCACAGATTTGTCTCATAAAACTTCTCAGCACATATATTGGTCTTCACTCACTGTTTGGCTCTCTCGCCGGCTCCTTCGAGTGTCCAAATGCTTGAGGACTTTGGGAGAGAGTCGCACTCTTTCTGCTGATAAGGAGGGAACGCGAGATAAGGATGTCGTTGTGTCGTCTTGGCATATCTGGCATACTTTTTTCTTTTACGAGCACTCTGCCTCTGAGCCAAACTGTGTGGTCGCACCTTACACTGTCTGTGCTGAAGAAGAAACCTTATAGGATAGTGGTGCTATAGCATGTGTGTGTGTTTACTGTGATGTATAGTGGCTTCGTGTGATCTGCTGCTGATATTATATTGAGGATGGCAGATGTAAAGGTACGCTGTCTGATATTGAGTACGCAGCCTTGTTGCTCTCGGTGGAAGTTGATCTTATCGGGAGCTCTAGTTCCTCTGGTCGTCGTAATTCATGTTTGGCATTGGTGATTGTGCTGCATGTTCACTAAAAGCTCATACCCTTAATCTGCATAGGAAGTAACATACACCGAGGGGGGCTTCAGTTTCGTATGTGTCATTTCATATGTGCACTTGTAAAAGTTGTTTGCTGCTCTTTTTTTCTATACTGAAAAGGCATTGTTGGTATAATGTACTTGTATGTGTATATTATCATTTTCACTTTTTGAAGAATAAAATTAAAGAAAGAAAGTTGTTACTTGCTTCTTTGTAAGTGTAATATAATACTATCTTCATTTATGGTAGAGCTTACCTTGAAACAGGAACTATAATTAGGTTCTGTCACAGGTCCTTAATAACATTCAGTGCTGAAGGTTTTTTTCTAGTAGTTTTTTAAGGTAGCCTTGTTGAAGTCTGCAAAACTTCATCGTGTAGCAAGTGAATATATGTTGTTGTCAATGGTTAATCGTTTAGCTATGAATGGCTCAATACAGAGCCACAGAGAGCATAAACTTATTTTTATTATGCCTGAAGATGCAGAGTAAAGTCTGTGCCATCCTGTATACTACTTTGTAGAAAAATGCATATACGATGCCATTTTTGTGCAGCTTAAGGATTTTAAACTGGATGCTAGTTAACATGCTCAATATTTGCATTGATAGCTTGTCTCAGACGTTTCAGTGTTACTTGTGAAACCATAGAAAGCGTGAGGAGAGAGTAGCGGAGCAAGTTGACCAAGTACTTTGGAGGCAAGTCAGGTTGGGGTTCTCAAAGCACAAACGCACAGTTGGCTCTAGTTGCCTGAAGTAAGATAAGATCAGTGGCGTAGGCAGAAATTTGTTTCAGGGGGGGCACCTCCTTTATCCGCCATGGGGTCCGGGCACGTAAGTGTGGTCGAGTGTCATTTTGTGCCCTGTATCCCATGGGAAAAAATTTTTTTTGAGGTTGGCATGGGCCCAGTGTGCCACCCCCTGGCTACACCACTGGATGAGATGGCACAACTGTGGTGCCGGAGCAGGGGAACACTGTGTTTGTGTGTGTGTGTGTGTGTGGGGGGGGGGGTGATGTATGTCGTGGAGCAGGGATGAGAAGCGTTACAAAGTGATAAGAGAATAAATGTACTCGGGATGGATGTGTCACCCTGTCTTTGATCGTGACAACAGTACTCGCTGTTAAGTTTTGTTTCTGCAGTGTTGTTGCCTATTTTATAACATACAGCTTTGAGTTTTTGTTCATTCTAATTATTGCTTAACCCAACATTATATGTAATGATGTTACATTATAATGTACATTAAACCCTGTTGAAAATGTGCGATTGACACAAGGCATGATCCACTAAGCAGTTATTTCTCATATCATTTCAGGCAAAAGTACTATACAACTAATATACTCATGTTAGGCTTTGGTCATATGAGTGAATGAAATACAGACATCAATAACATAACTTGTCAGTATTTTTAAATAGCCTGTTTAAATATATGTGCTAGTGGTCATTCTTACTTTCCTGGATTTGCAAAACACCTAAGGAATGCTTCTCACTGCATCTGAAGTATGCCAGCATGGAACTTTCATTAGGTTTCAGGAACTGTGCATTGGGAATAAAGAAGAAACATGCTCACTGTTGAATGTTCCAAGCTGCGCAAGCACACAATGCACAAAAGAATTATAAGCTTGCAAAATCCACTGTCTGCGCTCACACATTATTAAAAAAAAAATTAAGGGAAGAAAAATTTTAGAAAACACTTTGGTAAGGATGACGAAAGAACTTGTAACTTTAACTTTCCTGTAGGCAGCTGACATGCTTAAAAATAGATCACACTCATATTGCTACAGTAACACCTAGTTATTGACACTTCGTTGCTAGGCTTGAGTGTAAAGCAGCAATATTGACACGCTTACATTCTTTGTCATATTCTAGCGACTTCTTGATTGGCTAACCACTGCTTGTCGTTAAAGTGCTACTATCTCACAACTTTGGCACTGTCTGGTTCTTCACTGTCACTACATTGTGACAATATTCAGCTGCTCTGCAGTTTTCCTTATTATTTTTGTTCGACATTTTATGCGTATGCAAGACTCCATGTAGAAGGTTTTTCTGCTATCAACTACAAGCACACAGTAAAGCAGAGAGTGAGGCATAATTTATAACCGTGACGAACCAAGCATTTCCAGCCTTGGTTGATGACCTGCCTACTTAACTGGTGGCATCCTGTGGCTGTATACTGTGACGATTTGGTTTCCTAAGAGCTTGGCTTTGCCAATACATTATTGGTCACTGCCTTGTTGACACCATTTCCGTGCTCTCCAGTGCCAATCACACACTCGCAAAGGGGGCTCTTTGGAAACTTAGTCGTTACAGAATGTGCAGGAGTGGCACAGTGATGCACACTATGAAGTCAGTGCATGGTATTATGCTTAGTCTATCTTTCTTCTTGGTGTCCCAGGATGTTGGAAAGAGTGCAGCACCCCTTCATGCATCCAAAGGCAGAGCAGCGGGTGGATCCAGTTCGACACGTGGGGCCGCCACCAACGTGATCAGCTACCAGAGCAGCCTTGGAAGAAGTGCTCACCTGGTTGCTGGAAGCCGAGGATCGGCTGCTCAATCTGCCCCCCCATAGGCAATACTGTGGCGCAAGTGAAGGAGCTCTTTCATAGACACGAGGTGATGTGGTGATTTCAATGTCCCTGCTTCCTATGTAACATCATTAGGTGTGTGTATTGGGGGGAGCTAAGGTGCCGTGGTCGTCCTAATGGTGCGGAAGGGTTCAGTCATGTAACATTGATGATTTTACAAGTACCACACGGATGCTTCAATATCTCAATTGAAGTGACAATGAAGAGGCCTTGAAAATGTTGGCATTATGTACAACTGCATTGGATACCAGCTTGGAAAGGTCTTTGCTGTGGTTCTTGTGTATAGTGCTTGAACTGCAGCAACTTAAAATTCACTATATCTTGAGGTATAAGGCACGACTGCTCTAGTGGACAAAGAGAGAGGACAGGCGCCATCGCTGCTTAGACTTCAAGATGGGCTGAACCAAAACGGCCCAGTCAGTCATATTTAAAATTCATGTTTCACTGTAACTCATTTGTGGAGTTCGTAATTTAGCGCGCATTTTGTATTTTGAAGTTTTATGAGAGGTGGTGCTATTATGCATTTTTTTCCCTTCATGTTTAACATGGTCATGAGTTGACTGTGCAGATGGTTCATTTTCACGATGTAGTCATGCAATTTTTGTGATGAATATTTCACCTTGAAACAAAAGCAGAAAGGAAAGCTGATATTTTATGAAAGCTTTCAATAAGCTTTTAACTTCATGATGTGCTACCAAATGCTTCGAGATGCATCACTAGAATGCTGTTACAAATCAAAATTTTGTTTTCTGACATTCCTCCTGTAACTGCAACTGAATGAGCAAGCATACATTTGTGAATTTAACTCTTTACTGTGGGCACTGATTCCAAACAGTTCAGGAACTGCTTTGTCATTCTAAGTTTTTTAAGAGCTTTATTTCAGTAAAAGAACAAATGAGACTCGCTACAGATTATTAGCTTTTTAATCTAACTTCTGAGTCAACCATGCTTAATTGCAGTACTGTATACAAATGTGCAGTCTACTATTAAAGAAAAACCTAATTTCTATTTTGAACCAACATAACTTGTAAATGTTAGAAAAGAGCATGTGAAGAGCAAGAGATGTGAAAATGCTTCTTCCACAAATAGACAGGGCACATTCGATAGTTACATATTTTTTACTGAGCCTAAGTGTGCGTGCCAATAATGAATATTTGTGGTCTTTGTACAGCAATAGTGGGTTTGTGTTCTGCACTGAAGTTTTACATAGCACCGAACTGCAACCAGCCAATCTCGTTGAAATTGTGATTTCTTTCGTGGATGCAGGACTTTATGCTAGAGCTGACACGAAACCAGGGCCGTGTTGGCGAGGTGCTTCAGGAGGGGCAGCGCGTCATTCGTGAAGCAGGCATATCAGCACAGGAGAAGGAGGAAATCAAGGTACAAATGGCATTGCTCAACACGCGCTGGGAGAGCCTTAGGCACAGCGCCATGGACATGCAGACCAAGTGAGTTGTCAGGTGGCCTTTATTTCTTTTATTACTGATGTAAAAAGGTGCATTTCTGGTGGAGACCTTAGTCTCTCAGTAGACATAAATAGGCTTGTGATGATGACAGTTATGATGCTGATGACAAAAATGATCTCGAGATGTCATTGCAGCTGGTTTGTGTCGAAATAGTGTAAGCACATCACTTTATTTACTTTTAACGCGATATCGTTGAAGAGCTCGTTTTGCAGAAATTCTGGTGTCGGTGTTGGCGTCGTTGGTTGTGAGTGAAAAGTCATCATCTTGTCCATGACGAAAAAATCGAGAAAGGTGCAAATAAAATAAATAATAAAAATTTTCGGTTCAAAGTGAGAATTGAACCCAGGCCGTCTGTGTGTCAAGCAGGTGTTCTACCGCAGAGCCACGTCATTGCTTGAAATTGTTTTGGAAAAAAATACGATATGAATGTCATATAGTGGAAGGAGTCTACTTAGCACATGTAATGTTGCGTGGCAGAATCCTACAATCGCACCAGGCGTCAAAACAAGTGAATTGCGCAACGAGTGGGTGGTTTTAAGCTGCCCACCCCTTAAAAAGTGTGCAGCTGCGCAATTGCACGTGGCACCGTACGGTTGAGTAGTGGGTACTTCGCCAATTAGCGAAAGGAAGAACTATGGTGTAGTGGGCACTTAACAACTGTACATCCAGGAGACATTCTAGGATAGTGTGAAACGGCCAGTGCTACGTGCACATACGTTCCTTTCCTTGCAGCATTGTTGAAGAAAGTGCGCACGGGGCCCGATAATGCTGTCGCATTCTACTCTTGAAGGTGAAGCTCAAGTGTCCTCCAAGTTTTTTAATATAGTGATAGCTGGGCCCATGGAGTAGCTGTATTTCTCATTTTTAGGCAGATAATTTACTAATTATAGAAACAAGTTTGTGGATTTGGCCTTTGTATAAGCCACATTCCTTTTGTCTGTTGACTCTGTAGTCCAACTGACAGTCCTCCATCTCAATCTGTGGTAGTATTTTGCTTTGTTATGGGAAAAAATAAAAACCGAAATCCACCCATTAGTTAAAAGAGGAAGTAAAAGTTTTTGTTTAACAACCCTACTTCAGATTATTACCCCCTCCCCCCCCCCTTTTTGTTTAGTGGAGGCAGGTTCTGTGGTTTATTACAGTACGTATGTAGTTCATGCTCATGTTGAGAGATTATTGATGGTGGCATATATGTAGCATTCACGAATGTATTGATTTTATATTTGTTTTTAATGTCTAAAGTTAAGAACATATTTCATTCTTTTTAAACATAGGTTGCAAGAGGCCCTGATGAAGCTTCAGAAGCAGCAGCAAAATGCACTGCGGCAGTGGTTGACCGAGACCTGAAGACAGGATAAGCAGGTTTGGGCCAGTTGGACCCGACTTAGAAACAGCGAGACAACAATTGGAGCAGCACAATGTGAGGCCAGAAGTATTCTTGAATGAACACACGTACACACACAAAAATGAAAGAGCTCTAAGAAATTCTTTTACTTTTAGACAAAATGTTTATTAGGATCATCCAGCCATCTAGCTAAGATCATCTCCAGCTAAGCTAAGACCATCCAGCTGCATATTGATATCATCCACCTGTATTGTGTGGGGTCTCAAGGGCTTAATATTAAGGAACAAACAATACAGCTCACATTTGTGCAGGAGTACAAAATTGGAGCTTACCCACAACGGTGGTTTATTGGTTGTGGTGCTCGACTGCTGAACTGAATCCCGGCCGTGGTGGTCGTGGCAGCCGCATTTTTGATGGAGGTGAAAATGCTTGAGGCCCTTGATTTAGATTAAGGTGCATATTAAAGCACTCCAAGGTGGACAAAATTTCCAGAGCCCTCCACTACGGCGTCCCTCATAATCATATCGTGGATTTAACGCGATAGCGTTAAAGAGCTCGTTTGGCAGAAATTCCGGCATCGGCGTCAGTGTCGGCGTTGGCATCGGCGTTGTTGGTTGTGAGTGAAAAATCATCATCTTGTACGTGACCAAAAAATCGAGAAAGATGCAAATAAAATAAATAATAAAAATTTCCGCGTCCGAGTGAGGATTGAACCCAGGCCGTCTGCGTGGCAAGCAGGTGTTCTACCACACAGCCACGCGTCTGCTTGGAAATACAGCAAAAATAACTTCCTCTGATTGGAAATGCAGTAAAAATAACTTTCATGCTTTACAAACACACGCGTCCTGTTTACATACATCGCGATAGAACATGTAATATTGCAGTAATATTGCGTGGTACAAGCGTACATTGCCTTTGGGCGTCAGAACATGTGAATATCACAACGACATCGTGGTTGAAAGCCAGCTGCCCATTACAAAAGGCACACACGTTACTGCACGTATTCCCTTAAGACCCCGTAGTGGGCACATAACAAGTTCGAAAACATTTCACACGCATAATTGCTCGTGGTTTAAAGCATGCTGCCCATTACATAGTATGCACTAAATGATTGAAGTAAGCACTAGGGACAGGATATTGCTATCGCGTTCAACTCTTAAAGGCAAAGCTTAAGGGTCCCCCCAATTTTTTTGAGATGTTAAATTCCAGCAATCATCAAAATTGGAATTTATTGCAACTTTTATGGGGTAAGTGAGCATTTGAAATTACACTACAATTGCAGCGTGCCAATGAAAAAATTGAAGGAGCTCAACTTATCATGCCAGGATATCCAGTAGGTAATCTTCACCCTTGCCAGAAACCCAAACCTACCATATGGTGTTTTTTGTATACATTATTAGGAAGGATGTCCCTCTAATTGTTTTATGTTTTTGCCTAGAGACCTCTTATGTGTCTGTCAGCTTTTTCTTATTATTCCCAAATGGGAAATGAATTTCACATTTGAAGTACTCTTCATCATCACAGTTTTGCACAAGTTGCAAACATGTCAGCTTGAGTTGACAAATTATTTGCTCTACGACATCATATTAACCATTCATAACTCGTGCATATATATATGTGATTTATCATGCCAGTCTTTCTTCCTTTTACAGCAACTGCAGGATGACATAGAGAAAGAGCAGGCAGTTGTGAAATCCTTGTCAAACATGGTTGTTGTTGTTGACGAGTCTAGCACTGACAATGGTGCGTATCATTCCTCTTTGCCAAGTTTTTTTGCTTGAGATAATAAATACCTTCACATGTCAGTGTCGGATTATGAGTCAATATAATAATTCCTAAACCAAAAACTGTTTATCACATTTACAAATACAGTATTGCACTGACCGGCACAACAGGAAACAAAAGAATTGAAAAAATTGACCGGATGAAGTGGAAAGTAAATATTTGTTAGGTATTCACTAATGGTGGGATGATAGTGCCACAGCATTTATGTGCTGCGTAAAAGGGATAGAGAATAGGCAATGAATCTGTTCCCGTGGAGTTAGATCTAGCTCGTCCACAACAGATGAATTTTTGGTGGGATATGACGACATGTGAAAGAACCTATGCTATGTGTTTTTCAATGCACTGCGCAGTATTGTGATAGCTGTGCCAATCGGGCCAAACTGCTCCAGAAGACAAATCCTGCTACATCCTGCTACATTTTCGCTATTCTGTGCCAAACATGGTGATCATATTTTGAAAATGAAACTAATCTTTCGAGGTCGAAACGCCTTGCCATAAGCCCTATGATTGTGAATGACGTGAACACCCCTTGTTACAGTGTAGCCGTGTACAAATCAAGAAAAACGTGTGCTTGTGTAGTGCTGGTCGGACTATACCTGATTATGCGCATTGAATGCTGCGTATGTAATGCTGCTTAGTTCCTCCTTACTCAGCTGTCTTGCTTTTCACAAAGACAGTCTTCCTACACTGCAATGAGCCATTGGCTTATGCTCCAAAAGCCTTTATCTCTGCTCCAAAGGGCACTTTTGGCTGCTCTAGAAATATGTTCCGAAATGGCTTCTTCCGATCGTATCATTGACTGCGCCACCTGTGCACACAGCATACTCGGCGTTGGAGGACGAGCTGTTAGCATTGGGCGAGCGCTGGCAGGCGGTGTGCAACTGGGTGGAAAACTACGGGGCACAGCTGGAGGCCCTGATCAACGCGCAGAAGATGCTGAGCACGGAGGAGCCGCGGCTGCAGCAGTGGCTACTCATGCAGGAGGCTCAGCTTTGCCGCATGGAGAAGGCCGACGCCACGAGGGCTTCAGTGCAGGAAGTGCTGGACATGGTCAAGTGCCTGCAGGTGTGTGCCCATCTGTGACACCAATTTTCGAACTTCAGTTATGCATTTCACATTGTACTACACTTGTCCTACAGTAGGCCTTCGAAATTCGAATGCATTTGGTACGATATAAAATTTGTATTTTCAAGTTTTTAATGTCGCACTTTAACCGCAAAGCAGTCCAGTGGCACTGAGTTGTGATGGAATGAATTGGTACGTCTGGAAGCTTATCTTGAGGGCCATGAATTTCTGCATTGCAAACACCAGAAGTGAGTGCATGAGCAAAAGAATACATCAAGGCCACCAGGTGTCATTTTGCTCGTGTGTTTTGGTGATTTGCTGTTGCTTTTTATCGCATGATAAGGAGAAATTGCAAGCACAGAGAAATTGTGACACCTTTTCTGAGGCGTTAGGTGCCGCAGCACGGAGAGTATGAATGCTTTCAAGGTTTCTGTTTGTACTAGCTTATTGGGATGACGCCGTGCATAAGCAAAGAAAATATTAACACTTGGTGTGCTTTGGTGCTGTTGATGACGAAGCACCTGTTTCTTTGTCGCACGTGTCATATGATTGCATGTGCAACGCACTTGATTGTCTTTTCCAGGTATTGGAGCAAGATTTGGAGTATCACAACAAGCGGCTTGATCACATATCAAACGAAATCCAGAAGGCAATGAAGACCCTTGACAAGGGGATCACCAGCTGCCATAGAGCTGTCTCGTAAGCAGGAGCAACTGACGCACCGCTGGGATGCGCTGCTCCAGAAGATGGAAAACTTGAGCAGGAAGGTGGGCATGTTCTTAATGCGCTAGCATTGTAGGGCTACTTCCAACAGGAAATAGTGCGTTTATAATGCAACCTGTTACGTGTTACAAAAAGTGGGCCAATCTTTCAGATAGTGTAATTCTGAGCTGGCAAGGAGATAGTAACAAATAGTAACAAAGGCAATGGTGGTTCCCACAAGGTTTTCATTTTTGTGCCAGTTACGCAATGGGTGTTTTACGATGTCTTGGCAAATGTCTTGAAGTTCCCCTTGCCCCCTCTCTAGAATATGTTTTATGTTTCTTCTTTGTTCCTTTTCTTTAGTTGGCCAAATGCAGTACAGAGCAGAAAGTGAAAGCGGAAGCTGAGGAAAAGGCCTTTACATACAGCCTCTTCAAGAAGGAATCGTATGGAAATTCTCCAAGGACTGCATTGGGAAGAGAGGTGTGTGCTTTCTCTTGCTGTGTTCTCTCACGCCACTTTGTTGCTTTTGAGAATGCAACCAAGGAGGGTGTTACATAAAGGGGTGAGGTAAAACAAAATTCTGTGAACACAGGACTTCAAGCACACAGGTGACTACACACCTAGAACAAAAAGTTGTTCTGAGTGTTGTTCGATACAAAATGTCTACACCAAGAGTGTAATAATTAAGAGTGGTGCGCCACTACATGTATTGCAATGAATTGCCTTTTGTGTGAACATAACAACCTTTTAGCAAAGACAGCATAGCATTGCATTCAAAAGTCTTTGTTAGCTAACGCTGCCTAGTGTATGTTATGAAGCGAAGCACAGGTACTGCTTAGGTATAGGCAACATAGCTGACCAGTTTCACATTGTATATATTCATTTCTGTTTAAGGGAGGACACTGCGCTTTAGAAAATTTGGATGAAAATTGCAGAGTTTTATCAAAATTTTGCAATTTGCAAAAAATAAAAAGCAAATTTGATTGATTTTGATGAAACTTTCTGAGTTCATATATGTTTGTGTGAGGAATTTCACATATGCCATTATTTTTTTAGTACGATATGCTGTTTGTAAAATGTCAAACATTTCACGTGCCGTTTTTGGTGCCAGATTTTTCTAAAGTGAGATCCACAAAGTAAATCAGCACATCGCAATAATGTGGAATGAGAACTGTATGCATTAGAACAAGAAAGGATCGCTTACAGTGCTAAACAGACGAGGACATGTTCAAAGAAAGAAATGACACGAGCGCTGACTTGCAACTACAGTTTCTTAGAAGAAACGACACGAATAAATACAAAGGCCAACCATGCCTCAATGAATATTCCTTTCTTGTGCAAGAATGGGTCTTCTGAACTTATTTTAACAAAAGTTATGGTTTGTTGAACATTCACGAGTGAGTCGGTGTCATACTGGAATTTCGCTCACGAATGTTCCACATGCCATAACTTTTGTTAAAATGGGTTTAGAACATCCACTGTTGTTTCATTGCATACAGTTCTAAACTTATTATTAGATATATGATTAAGGGCTCCGTGTTTTTGGATGAATCAGAAAAAAATCTGATAAACGCTTGCCGGTAAAATTTCTGACAATTCGTATTTATCCGCTAAACTCCAATTTTAATGGCCAATTATGACCCTGTTCTGTTCTTTACCAAAAGGGCGTGTCCTAAGTGGTCATTGACATCAGTTTGGCTGATATAAACTTTACCTCTTGTCAAGAATATCTCGTAGACCGAAACAATCCCACATTTGACGAAGGGCTTGTCACGCACGAAGCGAGACGTCTTCGTATGTAAGGCCCCCGGGAGCGTGAGACGACATCTTGATATACGATCCCCTGGCGGCACTAGAGTATGCCAGATCACATCAAATGTACGGACCTCGTAAAGTACGCTTGTGTCTATTAGTACATTGAGTTTTAGTGTTGTAATACGTACAAACGTAGGTGTTTTGCATTCAAGTGTCTGTGCTTGGGTGTATATGTATATGCTCGTGCATTCAAACCTTCCTGGGAACTAATATACACTTCATGTGTTCTGATGTTTTTGTGTTCAGATATTTCTTCAAGATATTGGAGTATTGAGAATAATGCAGAATGAAACTTCGAATTTCGGAGAATTGAGAAGTTACGAAAAATAAACTCCAAAAACATGGAGCTCTAGATATGATTCATAAATCAAGTTTCAAAAACTATGTATGATAAGGCTGTAGTGCCTGTGCTTTTTCTATACAGCAGTATGCCTCTGTGTGTGTTCTCTTGTTGCCTTAGCCCCTTTCTGACTTTGGAGCCAAGAAGCGGCGTCTGGACAGCTGGAAAGTGAAGGAATGGCAGAGAGCCCTGGAAAACGTCACAGCCTGGCTCGAAAAAGTCGAGAATCAACTGGGGATCGATCCCGATCGACCACTTTCGCAAGAGCAGTTGAAGGCACTCTTCGAACGCATGAGTGTCGAAGAGCTGCAAGCACTTACTGAGGTAAGCATGACCTTGCTTGTATAGTACTGATGCCGGTTCACCTGACATTTTGTTAATTGGGCAGCCAGTCACATGGCACCAAAGTGCAGTCCACAGTTCAGTATGGGGCATGGCTGTTTAGTGAACGTGCATGTATGCATGTAAGTGCACAAATGAAAAAGCTCTTAAATTTCAGTAGAGCAGAAAAATTTATCTGAAACCTTTAACAGGAAACTTTATCTGAATGAGAAATTAAGCTGAAGCGTGTCTAAAATTCAGTGTAGGCATGCATTAAAACAATGCAGTAAAACTTTATACTGGTTGAATACAACTCAAATAGGAATTCAAGAATTAAAGATGCTTCAGGGGACACTTGAGTGGTTTAAATGCTTCAGTTGTAATCATTTCTCCTTTCTTTCTTTGAGTAAAGTTTTCAAAATGAACTTTCCTGTATTCAGTTACAATAATATTGCTGCATTGTTCGTTACTTAGTGTTGCGGGCTTCAATACTAGTTGTATTGCCATATGAAACAGATGATGTACATGAATTCAGTGCCAATCTTAAAGGATGATCTGGGAGTTTTGACTTTCCATAGTTTCGTGATGTCATTAGTCTTGACTGTGCAGTCAACGTTGCATTAGTCATTACCATTATGCCATTATTTTTCATTTAGGATGTGGAACGGCAAGTTGCCATGAACAAAGGAGAAGTAGCTCAGCTTGTTCAGCAAGGCAGAGACGTTGTGGAAGGCCTTGATGCAGGTGCGTAGTTATGGGTGACTCAACAATTTTTCTGTTTTTTTACTGCCTATATGCATTGATTAGTTGAGCCTAAGTTCACTGAAGTGCTTAGCTTTCTATTTCCTTTATTGGTTCCTTTTGCTTTCCTCATAACCTTTTGTGCCCACAAATTTTTGGCAGATTACACTCCCACTTTACCAAAGCAAAGAGCCAGCGTTTTCATCTTTCAATTTTAGTGAATGATGATCCACACCCTCCAAAACCTAGAAATTATACGGCAAGTGTCAGAGTGCTCTATAATATTACTACAATAATTGTTCTTGTGAACTGGTCATGGTTTGGGTGTGCTGGAGGTGGAATGCATCGTTGATTTACTCTGTGGCTGCTGTCACTGTAGTTGCTACATACAAGTGCAACCTAAAGAGTTGTGTCGAGCACACTTGCTTATGTTTAAGCAGTATTATAATGGATAGCTTTACAGTTGAACCCCTTTATAAAAGATGACTCAGGGAACCAGTTGTTGTCCTTATATGAGTCTTCTCTTATAATAAGCAGGGTACCATGTTCTCATTTTCTAATGAACTCCTGTTTCAATTCAGGCACACTTGTGTCTCTTATACCCACTTGTCTCTTACATCAGTGTCTCTTATAAAGGGGTTCAACTGGTACTACTGGGTTTTCTGTGAACTTGTTATGTTATGACATCATGATAATGTCGGATAATGTCAGATTAGCACTTATGAATGAAAACTATCAAATTAAGGTACCCCCAAACTGTTTCCTAATTTCCATGTCTAAGAAGGTTATAAAAAAATGTAAGGCAGCGTTTCTACACCTTTGAAAGCATGCTGAAGAGGCATTGGTCTTAACTGCAAGTAGTGGTGGTAGGCAAGGTTCTTTTTTACTTTATTCTTTTCTGTGATATTAGCTGTATGTGTCTGCCACAGCAGCAGTGTGCACCAATCAACTCTTTGGTGCTTGCTCCGTCTACGCCACGATCAGTAAACCCCATTTTCTGTGGCAGCAATGAAAGTAAAGATGAAATTGTAGTCACTGCAAATACTAATGTGGCAATATGTAAGCATGCTTTGGACCTTATACAAGCTTCAAATCAACTCGCTTCTTTCATGTTTGATTCAGCAAGTGCATGCAACTTCCCTTTTACCATTACTCTGACTAGAAAATTTTTTCATCAAACCCTTGGCTGCATTTAGGTGAAGCAGTTTTTCAAATGTTGACTAACATCATGTTACCCCTGTGAAGGGAAAAATTGGCATCCATGCGGACTGTAGCACAAAGCTAAGAAGAGAGCACTTGCAGGTTATTAGAAAGAAATCTTCAAAACGGAAGAAAAATTTGTCCTAGGTTTGGGGGGACTGACTGACCTGGAAAAGTCGAGTCCAAGATTGAATCCACTGGCCAAATAAATTTTACTTTAGCTCGCCAACTTTCTTGTTTTTCATTTCATTTCATTTTTATTTCTATGAAGACCCCCCAAGCGGGTATTGCGTAAGGGTGGGTCAATATACAATCGATAAGGTTGTCACAATGATCAATGTCAAGTTACATCTGATATGCTATGCATAAAGCTTGATGGGCAGGTGATTGTGGCGACATCGTGTGAAAAGTCGTTCCAGTCTTTTGCTGCTTCAGGGAAAAAAAGAAGCAGAAAATTTTTTAGTATGGGCACGTGGGCAATAAACTTGCAATGCATGACCAGTGCGGTGAGGTACACGAGCTGCACAGATAATGTAAGGAGAGCGATTAAGCGGTGAGTGAACAAACAAGTGAAATAATGAGAGTGAATTCTTTCTCAATGTCTGAGCAGTTGGAGAGCAGACCAAGGAAGTGCAGGGAGTGCTGCGGGAAGTGGAGGTGCGCTGGCACGAGGTGCAGAACATGGTGCAGTCGCAGAGGGAGCACCTGGAAGGGCTGCATGCTTGCCGCGAGCTCCGGGCCGAAGGGGATGCACTGGAACGCCTGTTGGCCTCTCATCGCCGCTGGCTGGAAAACTCTCAGAGCACGGCTAGACAGCGGCGGGACTCGGATGACGTGCGAAGACTGCTGGAGCAGTGCAAGGTCAGTTGGTTACCGTTGTCAGCGAAAGTTACTGCTGCAGTTTTAAATGCTTTTACTAACCCTTACATCAACTGTCATAGAAAGCAAGTACTAAGTATAGTGCGCAAGAGTGTCTGGATAACACGCAAAACGTTGCATTGTGCTTGACATTTCATGTAAGGTTATACATTTCAAGCTCATTATAGCAATGGTGCATTTAGCACAAAAATATTTTTATGTCCAACATTCATTATAAGTATATCTATACTATAGGTAATATGCTCATTAGAATCCTTGAGTTGCTTGGAAAGATGGATATGCAGTTGCAGCATCTTCCTTTGATTAAGACAGAGGCCTTATTAGATGAAGGTAGAGAGGTTGGCTTTTCATTTGATTTAATCAACTGCATATTTGCAAATACAATCAGACTACCGCAAATGCCTCTGATTGTAGTTGTACGTAGTTGACTGTAGCAATGAGGTGTTGCTTTATAAGTACATATACGGATTAGGGCTGTGGATAGGACAGCAGTTACATAGGCAAAGTTTCATATTATATGTGAAGTCGGTGTGACACAGTGTTACTGAGTAAATTCAACAAACATTCCCAGATGAGATTGAAGACTCTGGACAGTCAAGAGGACAAGGTGCAGAGGCTACAGGAGAAAGGGCAAGCCCTTCAGGCCAGGGTGCCCACGCTAAGCACTGAGCCAGTGTTTGGACAGATTGAAGCTCTCGCCAACCAGTGGGCAGACACGGGAACCAAGATCGGTGAGATCCTTTAATGGGGCCACGTTGAGCCAAAACACTCCAACCTTGCCTTGTTAATTATGCATGCCTAATGGCACATCTGTGTGTGTACAATAGAAGATTATTAGATTAATTCTGTATGTGTAGAAACTGTGCTTATGTTGCCAACTTTGGAAAAGAAAGCTGTCTTTGCAATGGCGTTCTATTATTTTGGCCGAACTATATCATTCAGCCAAGGCAAAACGGTTGCTGTTGTAAAAGCTTTTAGCTTCGTGCTTTTATGGGTGTATGGGGAGGGGCCTGCTCGGCTGAAATCTGAGGGCTGAGGATTTGTGTCTTATCTGATGACTTTTACAAGGAATCTCTAAACCAGTGGAGTTGATGGCATTTGTTTAAATTTTTTCTTCTCTTTATTTCTGACCGTTACTGGTCTTAAATATCAATATACACAGCCGATTCCTACTGAATTGGGTAATGTTTCACTGTAGCTCTTGGTTTTGTGGACTGTATGTTCAGTTTCAAAATAATTCTGTGTGCTAAATTGTGTTTTGAGTGCCGGTGTGCACTGGTGAAGCTTTCGGCACAGTAAGTTAACGCTCATTTTGCATGACTTATTCGTGGTGATCTATTGTGACAACCATATAACTTGCCAGTCCTGCGATTTCTGCAGCTGATCTTGAAACACAGCTTAGCCGGTCCCTGGAACGGGCTCCACCTCCGAAGTTGCTAGAAGCGGTGGATGCACTGGAAGCCTGGATCCGGAGTGTCCAGCAGGCCCTGGAATCTGAAAAGTCCCATGTGAATACAATGGAGATCATGGAAGATCAGCTACAGAAGTACAAGGTCAGCACGGAATGCCCACTTTACATCAATGTGCAGTGATTCAGGCTCTCATAATTCCCCGACTTGTTTTATCGAAAGAGGTGTCCATACCGCGGTCATCTAGATATGTTATCAAGCGATTTCTAACCACTCTCACATGAGGACTTTGGCTGATTCAAATCTTTCGAGTAGTAACAGCTATGGCTCCTTCCGGCTGTCCATACATCTGTCCATGTTTTTGTGTTGCATGACTCTTATATTTACATAGCTCAAGATGCACGAATATGTTTGTGATATAATTCAGGTTGCTGCTGACACACAAGGATGGCAGAGGGTTAGGTGAAGTGATGGAATTAAGAAATTTGCAGGCATAAAATGGAATCAGCTTGTGCAAGACGGAGTAAATTGGAGATCATTGGGAGGGGCCTTGGTCCTACAGTGGATATAAAATAGGCTAATGATGATGATTGTGATGATTGCGAATTTACCCTGACAGATAAATAAAACATTGTTGATCATTGCAATAAGAGCATTGCTTGCTTGCTTTGAAAACTTAATTTTTTGTGTTGTGTGCAGTACGTATATGATATGGGAAGATTCTCATTACAAATGACCGCATCAGAATTTGTAATTGCTTGATTAAGGGGCTGCCAAGTCAGTATAACATGCTATTGAAACAGTATTTTCTAGTTGCTGTTGCTAGGTTATCAGAGAGATAGTTCGTATGGCCTTGAGCTGTGGCTTGCTAGCTAGATCCCAGCTTAAAGAATGACTCTTGAAGCTGAAGTTCATCATTCATGAAGTAGCCTCATCTTGATGGAGGAGAAATGAACTTTATTTACATTGATGGCACAGTCCTCCGGGTGGCTCCACGTGGGCAAGTGACCCTTTAGGCCCAGGCAGCAATAGCTGATTGTTTTTCCTGAATGGAAGTTTTAATGAGTTCCTTCCACTCTAATTGTGTGATATTTTGCAAGAGCGTTTTGGAGGGAGGCTAAAAATATGATTTTGTGTGGCCAATTCTTGTGTGCTACAATTTTGGCAGATTGGGTTAGCCGATTTGTGTGTGCTAAGTGCCGACTTGTGAGGGCTAGGAAAAGAGTAAGTTTGAATGTGGCTGAGGATCGGGGCCTGCGCTCTCGTGAGGTTTTCATCGGGTGGAGGGTAGACACGCTGTTCATTTTTATAGATATTTGTGCAGAATAAAGAGATATTCACGAGTGTGAATTCTCTCTCCTTTTTTCTTCCTGCAGGAAATGCAAGAAACTGTCGACGAAGAAGAGTCCAACTTGCAGTATGTTACCAGCACTGGAAAGGAGATGTTGCGCAAGGAGCCCGATGCACCGTGGGCTCGTGAGCTGCGAGACAAACTGCACAGTCTTGGTAACTGCTGGGATCGGGTTCGCTCTTTGCTCAAGGAACGGCTCCAGTTTCTGCGAAAGCACATGTTGGTGCTCAAGCGATTCCAGGTAAACGCATGAAAGTGGTGTGGCTTGTAACCATTGCTTTTGTCCAGATTCTTGTTCAGACAAATACGGTATGCTTACTTTCATGTGGAGAACTTAGTTTGACCTTACAGATCTAGCAACTAAGTGATTGTTTGTTTGTTTGTGTCAATGTACTCCTTTTGTTTGTCTGTCAGCCAGAGTAAGTTTTGAACATGAACCCATGTACTAACTAGTAAGTCAGTGAACCTTGTTTCATAATATGCTTGCATATTGTGCTTTCAGTCATCTTATGTGTTTCATTGCACTGCGTCCACCACAAGAGACAATTGTTCACATATTTACTTGTTCCTTATTTTGTTCATTCATTCATTCATTCATTCATTTGTTTGTTTGTTCGCTTGTTCGTTTGTTCATTGGTGCCTTCAGATTACTATGTGCACAGAGTGGCACTATACATTACATTATAGATGTAAACAAAAAATATAATGAAAGAAATTCATGCACAATGAAATATAATACCCCAAATGCAGGTTAATTAATGTTTCTTAACTCTTTTCCTACTGTGAGAAAAAAAGAAAATTGTACCAAATTTACCGAAAATTTTTTTTTGCTCACTTTGTGGAGCTTTTTTCTTTTTTTTTCGGAATAAAATGGCACCATTATTTCAAGCCAGTGTTGTTTTTTATTTCACTAATTGCGTAATAAAAGATAGCTTGAAGGTGGCTTCACTGCACGGCAATGGAATGAAATCCAAGGCACAAAGGGCACGACATTTACAAGTGTGGTCATCTAGCGTCAAGAAACACTATAATGAGTATAGTCGTCATTGTTCCCATGTGTGACACATTTTTGTTAATGATGAGTATAGTTATCGTCGATCATTCTGGTACAAAATCTCATGATTAGGCTTGTCCGAATAGTGAATTTTAGGTTCGAAGAGAATTCGAAGCGAATAGTGATTTTGGTCGAATAATTTCAAATTTAATTCGAATAGTATATATCACATATTATAAAGAAAAATAGGGCATATTTGTCATGACCCAACTAACCTGCACAATATTTTTTAAAAATTGAAACAAGGCCTGTGCAAATGCCATTCTTTTTGGTTCAAAGGAAGTGGAACCAACTTTGAGTAGTAGCAGGATTTGACTTTTGGTAGAATGCAAGTGATAACCTGTAAAATACATTACGTTTTAAAATTTACTACACTTAGAACATATAAGCCGGTATAACAAGCTTTTATACTTAAAAAATGATGAATCTATAGGAGGGTAATATGTTCATTTAACCTTGAAGTGAAACTTCGCGGTAGTTCGGATTTCCCCTAGATAGGTGTTTTCACGGCTTAGCATCCCTTCACTGCAGTGAAACCACCTTTACAGGGAGTTCACGTGAGGACTAGTATACACCTGGATAGGTGCTGTCACGGCTTAGTACCCCTCCACTGCAGTGAAACCACCTTTACGGGGGGGTTACATGCGGACTAATATACACCTCAAATGGACGATTGGGCCAGTTGGTGATTCATGATCGATGTATACTGCGCGGTAGACAACACGGACAACAAGCAGATGGGGACAAGTGCTTGTCCCCGTCTGCTTGTTGTCCGTGTTGTCTACCGCGCAGTATACATCGATAATATACACCTATTCGTTCATTTCGAATACTTCGAAATTTTCAGCAATTTAAATTCGAATCGAAGCGAATTCGAATACAGTAATATTCTTTCGAATATTCGAAGCATTCGAATATTCGCACAAGCCTACTCATGATGACTATACTCATCAATGGGAGGGAAAGGATTAACCTATTCTGTGTGGTGAAGCGCTTTTAGTTGTTAGTGTAACCTTTGCTCCATATTGCATTGAACACAAGGTGACTTCCGTTACTCCCATAGGTATTTGTTTCAAATCTACTGCTCTTTAGCATCGTGTGCTTGCTGTAGTTGGTTGTGCAATCCATTAATTTGTTTGTTTTTTTTTTCATCAGGAGGAAATGAAAAGTGTCCAGAAGTGGATCAATGATGTGACTTCGTTCCTCGAAGATGAAGGTGTTGCGTACGGTGACCTGGAAAAGCTTGAGGCACAGTTGGAGCAGTCAAATGTCAGTTTCTATTTTTTTTCAAGCCACATATACGTAACAACCTTGTTTTTTTGTTTATTTTTTTCTGTAAATTATCGTGACAGGCTAATTCTTAGTGAATATTATTTCCTATCATAACAGCATGCATAGTAACATGACTTGAACACGTGCTGTCTCGTTGTTAATTGAAATGGTTGAAGTTTCATCACACAATACATTGACCATTGTTGGCAGATCAGGAGTTAGGTGCTGATGTCATAGAGTCATGCTCTAAATTGAATTCCAAGTTCTCCACGCTGTCAAAGCTCAGTTGTATTTTGTACATATTGTAACTATCACCAACTTCTCACTCCATACCCTAGCAAAAAAGATGGTCTGTTGCAACTTATTTGCCCTGTCCCTGGCTAAGATGTTATCCGTGCATCACATTAGGATAACTAGTATTTTGTCATGCTCTTTAATTGGGGAATCTCAAGCTTTTGTTATACTGTGTCTTAAATAGGAGGCCTTCAGTGCTGCATTTAAAATGTTGGTTGTTACATAATCATATTTTCTTTTCCCCAGGCTCTTGATGATGATGTTGGTACCATACAAAACAACGTTGACAATATTAACTTGGTTGCTGAGGGTCTCATACAAGATTCGGAAGAGGAGTTTGGTGATACTCTACAGAGGCAGGTTGATGATCTCAACAGGCAGTGGGATAAGGTCAGTTCATTGCACTTCTTCTTAGAGTGTGCTGCATCAGTGGGTGCTTTTTTTCTCTGTATGAATAATGCATGCAATCTGTTCTGCAGAAACCGTTCAATGCTTCGATTTAACATGTTGGCATTTTCATTAAACTGGCTGTTGCAAGGCCTGTTTGCGCTGGCTTTTGTATTAAATATGCTGGCGCTAGGATTGAATGTTTGGTAGATTGGTTAAATGGTATGGTGCTTGGATTATATTAGCTGTCATTTGGATTAAAGCGAGTGGGAAAAACCTGTGGTACCTAATAGCGCTGAACAAGTTGGCATAGGCTTCATTAATGTTTATCAGCGTTTGACAAGTTGCAAACAGCTATGATCGCCTCATTCTATCTGTCGAGTAGCAGCTGTCATTTTTGTCATTTAGCTCTGACATGCAGTGTAGTTTCTGACATAAATAGCATGTCTCGAAAGTTGACTAATGAATGCGTAGCATTGAGTATAGGCATGCGAAAAAAAAATAGAACGAACCATTTTTTTTTGTTTCTTGCAGGTGATGGAAATGGCTCGAAAGAAGAATGCTACCCTAAAGAGGGCTGTCCAGACAGGCCGGTGTGCCTCTGAAGGTATTGCCTGACTTGTGTGAGTGGCTACGGGAGCTGGACATGGAGATACCACGAGAGAAACCCATCAACACTGCTTCAGAATTGCAGGCTAGGATCAGGAAGCTGCAGGTATGTACTTCTGCTATTGATAATGCATGAATCTTTTAAGCAGCTCAAATTCTTCCTGGTTACATTTCTGATGATAAAAAGTAAATATCCATATTGCGGCATACTGGTTTTGTTTGCACCTGCCACACTGGTCTAGGTGTTATGGTGCTCGACTTCTGACCCGAATGGTTGCGGGATCAAATTATGGCCAAGGTGGCTGCATTTCGATGGAGGCGAAGTGCCAGAGGTCCATGTGCGTAAATTTCAGTGCACGTTAAAAAACACCAGGTGGTCAAAATTTATGGAGCTCTCCTCTACGGCATCTCTCATAATCATATCGTGGTTTTGGGATGTAAAACCCCTACAATTATTATTTATTATTGGTTTTGTTTGCAGTTCTACTTCATGAAGTGCTATAGCAGATAGTAGTGGTGATCACTAATTGGCCTGATTTTAAGGGACAGCTTTTTGCAACATTTTCAAGGGTCACAAATACGTCTTTGTGGGACTAGCTTCCTTGTAAAACTGTAGCTTGATCTATATATCTATATAAAATAATTTCATCTGGTGCATCTTATCGCTTATTCCATGTCACCGTTGTCATTTGAAAGTCCCACTTAACAGTTACACAATCACATTTGCCTCCTTTGACTGTGCTTCACTGGTCTACTCAAAGCTGTTTGTTTGAAGTTTTACAATCCTTCTTGATAACTGAGTACTGTAAGCATTAATTCTGTGCTACAGTGACATTTATTCTTTTTGTACAGGCATGTAAGGACAAGCTGGACTCTAAGCTTTCCGAGTACAACAGGCTGAAAGAAGCTGGCACAAAGCTTGCTCAAGGGAACAAGACAAAGAGTGCCGAAGAAGCACGACGTGACGTGGCTGCACTCACCAAGCTTTGGGGGGGACGTGCAGGAAAAGATAACCAAGTACCACCAGTCTCTGAAGCAATCAGGGACAAACTATGCTGAATTTCGAAGTGAGATATATTTCTTGTATGATCGCATTCAAGTCCTTAACTAGTAGGCCTTCCATTACCTAAGCAAATGCATTTGAGGTTATCTTTTAGGCAAGCTGAAGCTCAAGGGGTTGGACAACTTTGTATAAAAATAATGAAAATTATCTACCCAGCCGTTAAGCAGCAGATGCCATCAAAATAAAGCAGTATACACAATTACGGAATTGTTAAAGGTGTATGTCGCTTTCAGAACCAACTTGGCTCGTTTCTTGATGATACTTCTAGGTTTAGTGTGAGGTCTGTGAAAAGGTTCATTTCACTGACACTCAGATTAAGACACTCAGGTTCACTTTTAGAGCAAGTGCAGTGCGAAAAACCATTCACTTGATAACATCTGCTTGACAGCAGTAGAGAAAAATAGAAAGGAAAAAAAAGTGAAAGATTCTGTTGTTTGAATTTACACATTTTCCATGTTTTCTTTAAAACTTTAGTCGAGAGAAAGGGAGTGCAATTGCATTAGATGAGCTAAATTCAAGTATACGCGTAAAGCACTTTTTAAAATGTCTTTTGTGTATTTGTTTCTCTCTGTTTAATTATTAGCTTTGGTGGATAATGCTATCATTTTCTGTGTCCATGCTCATAAACATTTTCTAGATGCCATCATGCTAGAGAATGACTGGCTCGACAGATTGGAGAAGAAACTGAAAAGATCACCCGAGTCAGCTGCTGATGCTGAGGAGATTTCTGAGAACCTGGATGTAAGCATACAGGCCTACTTGCTTTGTACTCGCATTACTTTCTTGTGAAATTCTAATTTTTTGACAAGATAAAAAAAAAAAGCCACTGCAACAAAATGCTACCACAGTAAAAATAACACCTGAGTTTTCATTCATATTCATAAAGTTGTTTTTTTAAACTATGTCTTAAGGCAGCCTTACTAAAAAATAAAAGATTACGCTGTCAGAATTTTTATGGTCAGTAGAGACCAGACATTTTTTTATTATTGGACAATATTTTTGGGAAGTTATTTCTATCTCCTGAAAGCAGCCAGTGCTAAACTAGTGAATGTAAAACGTGAAAGAGAAAAAAAAAAAATTGTAATTCTGACAGTTTGCTGGTCTTAATAAAATTGATCACTGATTTTTATTGTCTGAAAATTATCTTCACTTCACGATCTGTATGTGTGCTTTGTACAGTGCCTTAGGCACTTATTTAATTTTTGGGTCACCATAGCTTCATGACAGAATTCAACGTCTTAAAATTTCAGGATTTAGAGAACTTTCTGCGCAACCACCCGGATGATCGGATTCCCAAGATACAGCAGCTCTGTGAGGAGCTTGTGGAGAAAGAGGTGCTAGTCGGACTAGTCCAGCACGAAGCGGAGTCGGTCGTGAAGCGTTGGGAAGACCTGACGCGTCAGGGCAGCGAGCGGCAGCAAGTGCTGGAGAACAGCATCGTGCAGTACCAGAAGTGCGAGCGGCAGATCTTGAGCGTCCAGAGCTGGATGAATCACATGGACAATGCATTGCAGAACAGGCTGGACAATGACATCAGTGCCCAGGATGTGCCTGACGAGCTGGCTGTGAGTTCTGCTGCGTTTTGCATGTGTGGAAGGCACTAATTGCAGATAGAAAGCATATAAGAATGACAGCGATGGTTGTGTGTTTTACTCTGTCTAATGTTGACTTGGTACGTTTTGTCTTTCATCAGTGTGATGCTAGTTACTATACTTTCTAATATGTGTGATCTGAAATGTAATGCAAAAATGCAAAAGGAACATTTGATGCCCTGTTCACGAACTTAGCTTGTATTAGCACGGCACATATAAGGAAGAAACATAACACAGACGTATAAGATGGGTGTGAAGGGCATGGAATAAACAGTTGCAAGTTTAGCGCCTACCTTTCTCTCTTTACGTCTGTGTCATGTTTCTTATTTATATGTGCCACAAGCACATATAAGAAAGCTAAGCTAAGCATATAATATATATAAGCATATAAGAATACAAGCTAAGGTTCATGGATGACCAACTCGCCCGATCTTCAACACTTCTGTCCCTGTTCACATTAAGCGCATTTCTTGTAATATATTTGGAGGATGGTTTGGAATGGTGGTTTGTCAGGCTACCAGTTGTGGAGGAAAGAATTGTTTTATTTTGAAGATGCAGCGCATGATGACTAGAAAAGCCATATTTTTAGGCATTAAAAAAGCTCATTTTAGGCACCAAAAATAGGCAGGCAAAACAATGTTTTGAGACTTCCAATGTCGTAAATATAAGCACAATAAATTTTTGCATAAAGGCAAATAATTTCAAACAAAGACTTGCACGACCTCTGTCTACAACAGCAAAACAAAAATGTTATTGTTCATAATGGACAGAAAGGCACGAACAGTTGAACATAGCGGCGCAATTATGCTTTGTCCCACACGGTTCCAAAATACGGTTCCCATGTAAGTTGTGCACCATGAGTCAAGTGTCCACTGTTGAATCAGTAGTACACTCCTGGGTGTCTTTTCGTCATGGCTGAGAAGGGCAGAGCAGGAGCAGATAGCCAGATCGCTAAAAGACTGGAAGGTAGGGATTTCCTCCTAATGGCAGGTTCGAATTGCGTAGAGCCAATTTATCCCCTTCGCAGTGAGCACATTAAAAAGTAAATTACAAACAAAACAAAAGCCGTGTGGGCACATCACATTTTTCTTATTTTTTTTGCTCTCGACTCTCCTTTCTGCTGATGTCTCTCTGTGTTTTTGCATTTGCCAACCACTCGCGCCATGTCAGCGCTGTGGCGAATGCTTGCTGGCGTGTGCCATTTCACTGCTGCTAGCGGTTGTTTCTGGGAGTTGGTTGAACTAGAGGACTAGGTTGAACACCCCGTAGAGTTACGAGCAATGTGGCGTGGTAACATGAGGAAAGGTCTCAAGCTGCACCCAGGAGCAAAACTTGGGGCTAGATAGTGTTCATATAAGTGCCGATATTGAAAACTTGGTTCTGCTGGCTTTAATTAAGGTTGTTTCAGACAAAGAAACGAGCCCTTGAAAAATTTCCTTTCCTCATTGATTTTGAAAAATAGGCATTTATAGGCATTTGTAAACATTATGGCACATGTGCCATGATAGGCACTTGTAGGCACTATAAAAACAATTATAAAAACACTATAAAAGCCCCTTCTTAACCTCTAATTCATGCTCGTATATCAAAGTGGTGCGATAGGAGCGCAAGGAACAAAATAGGTATTTGCCTAAAATCTGGTCTCCTAGTGATGACATTCACTGTTTCCTGAGGGGTTGTCTTTCCTTTTTCTTAGCTGAGAGTTGCGAACGGTGCCCTCAGTATCTGATAAACAGCTGGATTAATATTGAACTTAAAATATTTGACCCAAATCATTATTATCTGCTTTGAAATTGCCTTGAGCTCCATATTGACTATTCACACATGCCTGGTAATAGGAGTGGGCAAATACAGGAACAGGCACGCACAGTTATTGCACCTACTTGTGCAGCACCACTGTAAACTGGGAACAAAATTCTTTGCTTCAGTAGCCAAAGATAAGGGTGTGGCTATTTGTTATAATACTGAGAAAAAGTGAAGGCATGAGCCATTGGTGTAGGCCAAGGTTATAGTCGGGATGTTTCAAACTGGGTGCTTGCCCATTCAGTCTATCATAGAATACCAATCACAAAGCTACACTCGACAATAGCCCCCTTCCCAACCCCCCACACTGTGGGTCAAGGATGAGCAACCTCTGAACAAAACTCTTGGCTATGCCACTGTTGTAAGCCTTGAGGCTTGATTGCTTTCATGCTCAAGGCAAACCTATTCACATTTAATATAGTTCGATGATTATGTGCACTAATTATATATGATATGTAAACTATAAACTTGTATTTCATATTCTCTTATAGTGATGAGAAATCATCAAACAAGAAATTTCGCTTGAGTCAACATTTCGACATGGGATCTTGTACGAGGCCAAGTCCTCTTGTAGTAGTATTGGCTCCATCGACAGTCCTTGTTTGATGATTTGACACAACTTAATTCAGGCCTCAGTTTTCCCCGCTGAACTTCTGTATTGCTTGGATATACTCTTGCAGCAATTCAAGCAAGAATTCCTTGAGAAAGAGGAGCAGTTGAAAAGCCTAAGTGATCAGGTTGATGCGTATCATGCACAAAATAGGGTTGAAGCTGCATTACGTCTAGATGAACAGCTGCAGCTCATGAAGGTAAGCACCAAACTTTTGTTACTGTGGTAGGAATTGATGGGCGATAGCTGTTATACTCTGACTGATAACTTAAAAATATCACGCTGATGTAATTTTTAAAGCTGAAAGGAATACTGCCCTGTTCTAAGCAAGAAGACTTATAGCCAGAGAAAGAAGCATTGTTTGACTATTTGCCTAATATTCTTAAATCTGAAAATTTTAAACTTCCTGTCACCTAGTTTATGTTGTTCTTTGTTAGAAATTTAACAGATGGAAACTGGAATTGCAGCATACATTGATGCTCTTTCCTGTAACTCTTGTTTCTTTGCCTTGAGTTGCGTTATTACCTTACGCATTAGGAAACAAAAAAGCTGTCGAGTGTCCCCACATTAGGTTTTGCTTGCACTTGCTGTAACTTAGAATTTAACTCGGAAAGACAGCTGCCAGCTGGTGTTGACCTGTTACCAGGAGGGTTTCAGTTTTAATCGATTCTAATGCGCATGCTGTCAGTAGCCTTATTTTTGTGTAAACAACAAAAAGAGTGCTTTGGAGCTGGTAACTTCAGTAACTCTATGTCCTTTGCTTAATTATTTGTCAGCAGGCTTACAGATTCACGATGACAGCTAATCATTACTGCTCATTTTGTCCATCCTTTTGCCAAATGTAGATGAAATTCGAGGACATATCAGCAAAGCTCAAGAGGTTTCAGTGCCCCAATGACTTTGAACCCAAGCTGGGACGAATTAGCAAGTTGCTAACAGAAGTGGAGCAAGGGATGAAGCAACTTGACCTCAACTCTGAGAGTCCCGACAAGATTCAGGACCAACTAGTGCAGTGCATGGTATGTCTTGACTTCTTACTCCACTGAAAAAGAAATTTTGTGCTACAGAACTTTAATTAGTAGTTCGTCTGCATTGAAAGAAGAATCAAGACACATAAGTTTCCTGCAATAAATAAAGTTACAATGCATGTACTGGCTGAATGCTATTTTAGCTAACTGGCAAAGGCAAAAGCAAAAACAAAATTTCTCATTTTAAAAGCCTGCCAAAGAGCATTGAAACTACAGCATCTATGCTTTCAAGTATTTGCTTTTTTGAGTCGTTTAGGGTAACATACAGGTGGACCTGCTCAAGTCTGTTGAATGCAGTACTTGGCCAGGCACACATAATGTACCTTTTTTTCTGTCTACTATTTTTGCTATTGCACAAACATTTGTCATAAGTTGCTCAACTGCAACAACTCAAAAAACAGACACGGCAAAGCTTTGTGAGCAGTCAAACTAGCATATATAAGAACGATTACATTCTTAGGCTCCTGCGAATCTTGCTCACATAATGCAAATTATGCCGCTTTTTGCATTCATAAATGATAACTTCTGGTCTGCAGCATTTCTACAAGACCTTAAGTGAAGTGAAGAGTGAAGTGGAGCAGGTGATTCGCCAGGGCCGGCAGCTGGCTGAGAGTGGCGAAGCGGAGAGGCCCTGCAATCTCAACCAGAAGTTGGACAGCATTAAGAGTCACTACAACCAGCTAGGCGCAAAGGTGATCATTGCTGCTTGATTTCTTGTCCTGCTAAGGCTGTGACCACTGATGTTGATATTTGTGCAGGTAGTGGTAGTACTACAGTTCGAACCCCTTTATAAGAGGCATTGATATAAGAGACAAATGGAGTATAAGAGACACCAGTGTGCCTACAGTAAAATACGGGTTGATAAGAAAATGCCTACGTGGTACCCTGCTTACAACAGACATCTCATATAAAAGGCAATAATTGCTGCCCGGAGCAAGCCTCTTATAAAGGGGTTCAACTGTACTATCACATTACCTGGGGAAATGCTTTATATGCAGGCTTACATTCTATCTGTTGTGACTGTAAATGAGAAATTGTGGGGTTTTGTAGAGGCACCACTACACTTATTTCAGCAGTGGATACATGCTTTTGTTCTGATTCTTGCCATCTTTTCTTGGAGACATTTGCAACTCCGATTAGTATATAGACATGTAACTGGCCATGGTGCATCACTGGCTATGGCATTCTGCTGCTTAGCAAAAAGTTGTGGTTTCACTTCCCAGCGGCAGAGTATTCATTGGCACTCGGGCAGAATGCAAAAGTACTAATGAACTTAAATTTAGGGCCGTGTTAATATCTGGTGGCCAAATGAAACAACTGCGTTCAGTCAACTTATCTAAACATAAAATCTGTAATATGAATGTTCAATCTAAGATGGATCACCTATGTGGGCATTCATTTTACTGTATATGATTGTTCATATTGTCTGCCTCTGAACTTGATAAGTGCTGTTCTGCGAAAATTTTGTGATTCTTTTGTTCAAGGAGTTGTCTCCATAAAAGACTAGGTGCCTTATCATATAGACATATTACGCTGCATTCTAGCTTGAAGGGGCCTGGGTACTGTTGTACTGTCATCTTTTATGAAGATTGCTTGATAAAAACGAATGCAAGGGCATAAGGATTAGTGTCAAGGTCTCAATGTCTTTGTGTATGGTGTATTATTTACTCTTATATGGAATGTGCATGTATTATGCCTCATACTTATATTGCAGCATTTATTGATTATTACTACTGAACATTATTGTGAGCTTTGGGCTTTGATTTGCAGTTTTGTCTTTGCGCTGATTAAAAATGTAATTTAACATGCTCAACCAGGTGACAGAGAGCAAGAGTGTTCTTGAGCAAGCTCTACGCCTAGCTCGGTGTCTCCAGAAAGAGATGATCGCCCTTCACAACTGGATGGCTGCAACTATGGAAGAAATCGAGAAGCCTCATGGTACCGAAGACGAGCTCAAGTTTGCGGAGGTAAATACGTAGTGTTTGAGTTTAGTGGAATTTTTTACAGTTGCTGTGCACCTTAGGCTTGCAAGCAAGTAAAAATAACCAACCACTACTTATTGTTCGAAATAAACAAAGCATAAATATTTAACTATTCGAATGCTTGCAGAAGGAACTGGAAGGGAAACAATAGTGAGAGCTTGTCTTTTGTTCTTGTAAAAACTTCAGCAATCCTGAATAGTGTTTTTAGGCTGCAGCAGTCATAAAAGATGAAACATTGTGGGCAGGTATATCTTATTAAACAAACAGAACAACTTAGACATAAATTGCTGCATATTCCCATAGTTATTGAATACAATTACAATAGACTCTCATTAAGGCGGAACCCTGAAGGAACCAGAAGATGTGTTCCATTTAACAGGAGTTCTGTTTTCTGAGAGATGAACAGGGGTGCAGGAATTCATGTATGAAACCAATTATATTAGAGTCAGTTGTTTCATTTAAGCAGCAGTTCTGTTTAAGAGAATTCGGTTTACTGAGAGTCTACTATACAGTAAGCTTCTTGAAAACAACCACATCATGTTTGCTTATTTTTTTAACCGTTGCTTAGGGAACAGATCATATGGTTCACATTTGGTCGGCGTTATGGTTTATTGCATGAGCCAATCATTCCCCAAATGTGAAGGGAGCAGGTGGCTCACTGTGCAGACAGGGGCAGACAGGGTTCCTAGACATTTTACACCAATTGTGGCTGCAACTTCAAGTCTAGCTCCTTTGCTTCTGCATGCCTTGTGATGAGAATGAAAGTTGGCGGCACCCTCTAAGTGACAAATGGCTGCCGGTTTTGGTGTCATTGGTCAGGCATTTTAACAATAGAGATGGCTGCATCCAGGCAGCCAACAAGCTTGTCAAATGTTACACTCCGTTTTCTATACTGCCACTTTCGCAGGGCAAGCTGCGTGAGTTAGAACAGAAGAAGCCTTCGATGATTGCCATTGTCGAGCTCAGTGAGGGATTGACAGCGCTTGCGCCTGGCCACAAGCTTCCCTCACTGGCCAACACTGTGCGCACCCTCAAGCAGCAGTGGGCAGCTATTGATGACAACCTGCGCAAGAAGGTGCCTCTGGTGAGTGCTTTTCTTTGCAGATCCAGCTGTGTCTTAGCTGCTCAGTGATAAGGACTTAAAAGTGACACTTACGATAAAACTATGTTCCAGCATGTTTGTAATTTAAGTGTCTGCCAAAAAAATAAAATAAAAGCCACTCTTACCATGAGAAGGAGTCTTATTAAGTTAGAACAGACACAAACTTGGAAGTTTTTCTGACAGTTTGTTGTGACATCATGCATTTTTACAGCGTGCGGTTTTGGTAAATTTTTACGTTGGTGTGAATATTTTTGTCTGTAAAGAACTAAAAATTTTGTTTTAAAGGAGCAAAAAACAGAACCTTGCAATTATTGAGAACTTTGCTCTGATAAAATGGCCCATATATGAGAAACTATACCTTGAAACATGTGGTGGCACACTGATGTTCCTGCACTGATGTTCTAGCATGAAAAGAAAAAAAAAAACTTCATCTTTGTTTAATTCTTTAGTAATCATGCTGTTATTGTGAAATGATTAGAGTTGTGCCTAAAATTTGTGTCTAAACCTCCATGCCAGTGCTCCCTCATGATTTGGCTTCTTTTTTATCAGAGGATATGTTAGAGAAACTTGTACGTTGAGTTTTTGGTTTCCGTATAGTGCAGTGTAGTCCTTCTTTTATTTTAAGTCAAACCTTAGCTAGGTCGGAGTAGGTGCTCTCAACATTCACGGGATCAAAGTGATTGACTCATCATGCACAGGCTTGAGTAAGTTCTGCACAAGATTTGAAATAATTATGTGGAATTATGCAGTATGATAGGTAAAACAATGAAACAGTTATTCACTGCATATGAAAGCTCTTATCACTGACACAAGCACAGGCCTTGTTTTTCCCAGTCATCTCAAGCCTGAATGTGCTTGCCCCAAGCTTAGGGGGTACTTTAAATAGTACTCTAAAGGGGTACTGATACAAAATTTTGCAGCTGAGATAGCCTGTGAGATTGATTCCCATGAACATGTGTATATCATATACCAAATCTCAATTGTGAATGTGGCTTGGAAGGTAGTAATTTATATATGAATTTTGAAGTTCATGTGTGCGATCCAGTGCCATTTTCTGCACCTCCCGACATTGACATCATCTAAGGTGACCTGAAGGTGACTCCCAACTTCCATGACGTCACCACTGTGACTGAGCTCCGAGCTAGCGCAGGTAGCTATTGACGTCATAGTCACCACTGCCCTTTTGCCACACTTTTGCCAACAGGCTACTATTTGGTGGCTGCTTGGGTCATGCTGCCTATTAGTGAAGTAAGGTGTCATAGGTCTGAACAGTTTGACTGAAAGCCTTATGGATATCCATTTTATGAATCAGGTAATGGTATTTGTAATGTCTTTCAAGTGAAGCTTGTGATAACTCTGAATTCGGTGACAGCATTGTACGTAAAAATCCCGGTGCCGGCGAGCGTACAGAAATGTGGCCCTTGAAGGTGCGCCGATCACATGCGTATGTGTATGCACCGTGTTCCAATAATTTATGCTCTCTCAATCCTGGGCTTGTCAGTGATCAGCTGTTTCTTATATGGCAATCTCATCTTTTATCGAGCGGACTTGTCATTAAATGTTACCACACTTCATTGTTGCCTGGATATGAACACATGATCGTCGTTGCCTGTAGCAACTGAAGTGCTGCACTGCTGAATGCGTGGATGAAGGTCCAATTTCCAGCATGGGGGAAGGAGAAAGTTAGGAGGAAGCATTGCGCAACGTGATAGATAGAAAGAATGAATGAAAGAAAGAAAGAAAAAAAGAAGTACTACATCAGGCATGCACATGCCAAGCTTCGCATTTTCTTGATAGGGCGAGGGCTTCTGAAACTTTTTCCTTTGTTTTTTTAAATTTTTTTTTTGCTATCAAGTAACATAATTGTTATAGTATCCTCTTATTTTTTTAATTTCTAGGACTGCCTTTGTGTCTTTTTTGTGGTAGCTATTATGTTGTGGTGTGTGGTATTGCAATTGTATGTGGTTGTATATGCTGCAAACTGAAGCTTTGAGATTTTGTGCACCTGACTTCCTTCACGCTTCACACTATGCATGCATAGGATTGCAGGCTTATGTTCTCTATGCAACTGTTCTTGTAGGGTCCCAAGGATGTGGAGAAGATGTTCTCCCGCTTCTGTAACCACCTGACGGCCATCAAGACGTGGCTCGAAGGGGCTGAGCTTTACTTTGTTGCAAAGTCAGAGTACAAGGAGTCGGCCGCTGGGCAAAGAAAGCTCAAGGTTAGGATTAATGTCTTATTTATTAGTTCATTTATGTTCTTAAAAAATGTCTTTGCTATCGCTATGGTGCCTGCCAAGTGCATAAAATACTAAAACTCTAAAATAGTGTGTTATTTGGATGTCACGAAGGATAATGTTATGTTCACATTCTTTGGTTCTTGCTGGCGATTGCCCTGGCACAATCATCGCATTCATCTTGTTATCACTGTTATACAAGATGTGCTTACTGTATTGAGAACTGCATAAACACTTTCATCACTCTGATGCGTCTAATGAGATTTTACATGCAAGTGTGAATAGCGCACTGTATCCTTTAACAGAGGAAAGCATCACTGACTACCCTCCCTGTAACATGTTGCGATGCATGTATTCATGGCTGAATATGTTTGCTTTGAAATGCCACCTCATTTGGTGGCTAAGCCTTTTGCTCAAAGCCGTGCCTCTGTCACCAGAATGTTTTGGTATGTAATGCTTCATTGCACAGGCTGGGAGCTGCTAAGTTAATTAAGGGAGATAGAGAGAAATACGCAAGAGAAACATAGGCAGTTTAACGCGGCGAGGAGATGTGCATTTGGCTATCGTTTACATGAGTATTTTGTAATTTGATATGCACTAACACTGCAGTATTTCTTATTTATGTGTAGCAATTAACAATTTGTTCATGGTTTACAGACCAATTTTGATGGAGGGGCATTTGGTTCACAATCTTTACTGCAGATTTGGAAATTTTAGTCCCCTTTTAGCATTTTCATGTAGTGTTGGAACTGCTCAGTACTTGACAGCTTAATGTTCTGGTTATGCAATTAGTAGTTGTTCTTGCTTGCACTCGCAGAACTTGCAGATGGAGATGGCTGAACAGAACACAAGGGTGCAGATGCTCAAGGAGGAAGCGCTTGAGCTGCTGCGTCAGGGACCCAGGTACAGCAAGACCGTTGAGTCCGAGCTGAGTGCCCTCAGCGAGAGATGGAACGCTGTGGTCGAGAAGCTCAAGGTTATCCTTTTTCCTCTCTCAACTCTCATTCATTCTTTGTGCTCACCGACAGTGTGCCTGCACACAGTGTTCAAGTATTTACAAGAATCGTGTGAAAAAAACAATTTATAGGCTTGGTATATTACACTATGGGCCACTTGAAAAAAACAAAAACACCTTATCAGTAATAAAGCCAATATAACTGGAACATTTTTTGGCTTATGTAGAAAAAAAACAGTTGATATTATCTGTTGAAAGTACACTCATGCGTCAGTCTGACACACATCTCGGCCATAATTAATAGTGACACACCAACTGCATAGTCTTTTCCACAGGGGCCCTGTATATAGATTTAAATATTCAGGTTGGACTATTGTTAAAGGGAACATACAGCCAGCCGGCTTACACCTTTCAGGTTCTGCAGTTTGCTGGTGCCCATGGGAGTACTGTCAGAGCATTATGCATGTAGAAGTGCCAGTGCAATTTTTCGCATGTTCTCTGTGGTGTAGCTTGATGCTGCAGTGAGGACTTCACTTATGATCTGCTGATGTATGTTCCTTTAGCAATGGTTGTGCTTGTATGCGTAGCACTATTACTTTTTGGCTAAAATTCTTGGGGTTGGGCAAATATTCTAAAATTCTGAGTATTGAATTGAATAGTTTCCCATTAAATGCAGTTTTTGAATTGAATAGCTGCTTCAAATCAAAGTTATGGCCATTTTAAAATGTAAACTACACCCAAATAAACTGAAATCTGGAGCAGAAGTGTGATATCAAATTTTATCCCTGCAAGCATATGCTATGGGTGTGACACATGGCAGTTTATGTAGCACTGAAAGGAGCTATACGTCGCTTAGGCAAAATACGATGAATCTACGTATTTGTTCCTGAGGCTCCATTTGTGCTTTTAATATTAGAAATATGAATACCATGAAGTGAACATCAGTTATAACAATTGTAGAAACTGTTCTGAAAACCATTTGTGCCGTCATATCTTGTCAACCAAGCCACTTAAATTTAAACTTTTTATCACAGATAAGAAAGCTTCCTATCAAAATTTTTGGTGGTTCTTTTTGGCTGGAAAAGAAGGTTTAAATTTAGAATATTTTAAATCTTAGAATGTTTCCCAGTACACATCACTCATGTTGGTCTTTCTTTTTTTCAGACCACGCAGACCTTAGAACCAGTATGCATAGAGGTTCAACGATCCGTCTTGAACGAACTGAGGGCATCACCTGTCAACCTGTCATCAACTTCATCGGAGGCAGACTTGTCAGCGATTGAGCAGCTTGAGGCCAAGCTACGCCAAGTGAACAAGAGGGTTGAGGCTCTGGAGACCCACCTCGACAAGGGTGTTGAACTTGTCACCAATGATGTCCTTGAGGAGAGTGAGCAGACAATAAAGGTGAGGTTATGGCCTATTCCTTGTTCTACTATATGGTTTGTGTTACTGGCAGTAGCCAATAAAAAATATTGAAGAAAGGCCAGTCAGTGGGGTTTAAGACCTGTATTCACCGACCAACCTTATACTTATATCTCGTTTAGGCTAATGTACTTATGCCCTTAATGTAATTCATAAACAAATTGTCCCAGTATTCACAGAACAAGCTTATAATTATCTTTTGCCCTCCTTACCATTCTTGTGCCCTTAACGCACATTAAGGGCACAAAAATTGTTACGAAAACAAGTGATAAGTACAGGGTTGGATTGTGATAAGTTATGTAAGAGACTAAGGGCCACTCAGATTGTGTGGATGTATAGGCAACTTGGGTAGAGCAAGCATTTTGTTTTCCTAGGCAGAACAACTGTTTTGCTCTGGGAATGATTGCAATTAATTTTAGAAACAGGGTAAGTTGCAATGTTTAATCTGCCTCTTCTGATCACTCGCATGCCTTGCTTTTGCTGGTACTATATTATCTGCACACGTGGATCAAAAAGTCATTCTCCTCTGTGGTAGAGCACCTTTTGTATTTGTCTGTAAGTCTTTTTTCTGTCAAAAAAAAGTGGAGGAAGTTTATTGCCTTCTTGTTACAAAGGAGCAAGCCAGGGCTTAAGGCCAACTTACACGAGCTAAATTTTTAATTCCTTCAAGCTTCTGCATTACCTAGTGACACCTAGTCATAAAACGGATAACTGACAACCACCTGATTGTAGCTGAAGCCGCAAGGAAATCCATATGGATCTCTCAAAAAGGAAAGCTCCAAGCTGAAAAAAAAAATTTGTCCTGGTCCAGATATCGAATCCAGGACCAACACCTTTTGGGGTGGTTGTTCTATCAGTTGACCTAACTAGGATGCTAGCAGTAAGTAGAACAAGGATGCTAACATCCTGGTTAGCTCAGTTGGTAGAGCGACTGTGCCGGAAAGTCATTGGTCCTGGGTTCAACTGCTGGGCCGGTATGAATTTTTCTTCAACTTGAAGCATTCCCTTTCTGAGAAACTTGTATGGATTTCCTTGTGGCTTCGGCTACGATCAGGTGGTTGTCAATTATCCCTTTCATAAGCCTTCCGCCACCTTGTGGGTTTCCGCAGAACTCATTTGCAATATGCTGCAATACAAAGTCTCGGCTGCCTTGGATGTGTGGTCTGCAGTAGCTCACCAGTTGTGTGGCTGTCTCCACTTGCAGAAGCTCTCTTCTGAGATTGAGCACCTAGGGCTGGCCGTGGACCAGGTGTCGACAGACGTGGACAGGGCTGCGCCGCGCCTGGGTCCCGTGCCTGCGGCTCTCGAGCGCCTCCGATCAGAGGCCGAGGCGTTGGATTCCAAGTGGAACACAGTGCGGAAGGCTGCTGAGCAGCGCCGCTCTCACTATCAAGACCTGGTGGTGCGCTGGAAGCTTCTGCAGCAGCAGACGGATGCGACAGTGGTGCAGATGGTCTTGCTGCTGAGAAATCTTGAGCACGCACGCACAGTCCAGAGTCGCCAAAAGGTAGGTGGCTTAATGACGGTGCAAGACAGCACAATAAAAACTTGGAGGACGTTTGAGCTTCGCCTTCAAGAGTAGAACGCGATAGCGTAACCGGGCCCCATGCGCATCGCCTTTCTCAATTGCTAGCCTAGCTTCATTGCTCAGTGCATGCCTCAACTGTGCCGTAAGGAAACGAATGAATGTGCGTGCGTAACATTGGCCGTTTCAAACTACCTAGAATGTCTACTGCAAGTACAATTGTTAAGTGCCCACTACGCCATAATTGTTCCTTTTGCGAATCAGCGAAGGGCCCACTACACGTCCGTAAGGCAACAAGCGAACATATGTTTGAGCCCTTTGTAATGGGTGGGCCTTTAAAACACCCACTCGTGCAATTCATGTGTTTTGACGCCTGGCACGATTCTATGCTTATGCCACGCAATATTAGATGCATTAAGGAGACTCCTTCCATTACATGACATTCATAATTGTGTGTTTTTTCGAATCGCTTCGAGCAATAGCGTAGCTCTGTGGTAGAACACCTGCTTCCCATGCAGATGGCCTGGGATCACTCAGGACCGAAGTTTTTATTATTTATTTTATTTGCATCTTTCTTGATTTTTCGGTCACGGACAAGGTGATTTTTCGCTCACAACCAACGACACCGATGCTGAAACCAGAATATCTGTGAAACGAGTTCTTTAATGCTACCGCTTTAATTAATGTCAGTAAATGATAGGATGGGGGGGGGGATATTGGTAGGAGGTTTCATCAGGCTGTGTCTAACAAAAAAATATTGTGCTTGCATGCTTGATGAGGCACAGTGTGTGGTATAATAGGTTAATTTCAAATAAGAGCTAGTTGCAAGTGAGCATCTATCCCTGTCGTTCTTGTTCTTTGTGTGTCTTTGTTTCTTGTGCTGTACCAACAGCCTGGCTACTGTCAACTTGCAGGCAGCTCTGGAACAGGCTGCACGCGTAGGGCAGGAGGTCTCTTCCCTCCAGCAGCAGGCTCGATCCTTGGAGCAGGAGCGTGGTGTACCTTCAGCGGCCACTCAAGCCCTTCTGCAGCGTTTGCTTCAGCTGTGGAACCAGGCCCAGGGACAGATTGCAGTACTGCACTCTCCCGAGCCATCATGTCGTGTCGCCGACGGCACGCAAACTGAACAACCGTTGGCGGTCATTGTAGACTCCGGTGCCGTCACTTGTATCCCTGACTATGTGGCCAAGGTGGCCAAAGTGCGAGAAGCCCTGCTTGCTGTTGGGAGGCAGGCACATGCTCCCCCGAGCTCTGCGGAAAGGACTTCGAGGACTTTGAGAAACAGGAAGGCATTCTCAAGGTGAGCTAGCTGACATATTTGTGGCAAATGTTTTGTCAGTTCTTGCACATTGCTTGCTGCATATATCAACATTTTCTGTTGCATTTCTTGTAAGTTTGCTGTGTGTTTATCCATTTACATAGTTGGGGTCTGACTCTTGTGGCGTTGCAAGGTGTAGATGCTACATTGTTTAGCTGGCCAAGTGAAGACTCACTCCTTAGTGACTGTCTTGCAGGTCATGTTCCATGATACGGGAAGTTTTCAATAGTTTGTAATAAGCTTGATTGGACAAGCACACTTTGTTTCACTACGTTAGTGTAGGACTCACTTTTATGCTTGCTATATGATTATATTGGTTTTGCTATGAAAACAAAAGATTCCTGTAATTCTGCTCGAACACTTCGAGCATGCAAAAACACTTATGAAATGTCATTGGCAAGAATAAATATTTCATTGCCTTTCCTACATACACATGTGCAGTAGCTTTAGAAACTGTAAGTAACATAACTTGTCGGAATTGCTGCATTTATCGGCTGGAAGTAAGGAATATCTGTTAGCATCTGCACTTTGAAAGTCATGTTGGTATAAAGGGCACTTGGCCTGTTATGTTGCTGCAGTCTGTGAAAGAAGCCCTGGATGCCCTCAAGCCTACCGTGGACTCTGTGAAACAAGAACAGGCAGCCATAATGCAAAAGAGTAATGACAAGGACGCCTTGGAGGTGTCTCGTGCGGTCGAAAAAATGAGCGAGGACTGGACCAAGCTGAAGCAGGTCTATGCAGACCGTCACAGGTATGCTGCTTGTCTTTATGATGTACAAGTTGTACCGTACAATCCCGAGCAAGTGCCCCCCCAATTCAACAAGATTTGAAGGGGGGGGAGGCCCTCGCTCGGTCATGGATCAAAATTCAAGATGGCGGCGGAAGATCCGCTAAGAATAAAGAATGCACACCCACGCTTCTAATTAAAGGCTTTATTGAAAACGCATGCATTCACTGTTTTTATTTGCCCTTGTTGGACGAATAAAAACAGTGAATAAAAACAGTGAGAATTGTGGAAGGGGTGAAGAGGCATCATATTTAAATCTCCCGAACATGGGAGGGGGGGCTTGCTCGTGATTTTACAGTAGTGGTTTTATTTAGCTCTAGTTGTACGATAAGTTTGGAAAAGAAAAAGGCTTCCAGAGCAATTTCTTAACAGAATGTGAGCTTGGGCATGTTGGTACTCCAATTTAACGCCTATAGCGCACAAAAGGAACAAGAAACAGAGGTACGGCATGGACTCAGCGCTAACTTCCAACAAACGATATATTCTACAAAGCAGTAAAAGTAAATATAGAAACCAGGTATCAACGCACCCAGGCACATATGTATGAGGTTAGACCATTTAAAACATCACTGATATATGTGGAAGACATGAAAATGAACTTAGTAACATAAAAGTTTGCCGAAAGAAATATTTACAAGATTACAAACTTCGTCAAGTCACCCTTGGTATCACATTTAAAAAATCTAATGCATTTTTTTTGACAGCTCAATATAAGATGCGCTAATGCATGTGTCCCCCCAAGCTAGCGATCCTTGCTGCCTCTATAATTTCCCGTGTTTTCTGTGCTGAGTTTCATCCTATATTACACTACTGTGAATACACAGGGACACACCTATTTGTTGGAATCACATTTCTTTGTTGGAACAAACCATTTGTTGAAAGTTAGTGCTGTGTCTGCGTTGTACTTCTATGTCTTGTTCATTTTGTGCGCTATAGGTGTTAAGTTCTTATAATTTCATGAGAAATGCAATGTAGTGCAGCAGGAAAATGAAGACTTAACCCCTTTGTGACGGTTGACGAGTATAGTTGTTATGAGATTTTCTAAAAAAATGACCGCGGACGACTATACTCGTCATCAACAAAAAGATCCCACACCAAAGCAATGACGGCTATCCTCATCATACTTGTGTTTCTTGACACTAGATGGCCACACTTGTCCATGTTGAGGTATTTGTGTCTCGGCTTTCATTTTATTGCCTTTTTTTTCATTGTACTGCCATGCCCTGAAGCAACCTTTCAGTTATCGTTTTCTTCGCAATTAGTGAAATAAAGGAACGCCATTGAGTTGAAAGAATGGTATGATTTTATTCAGAACAAAGAAAGCTCTACAAGTTGTGGGGTCTCGAACTGAGATTGCCGCTCTCGGAGCAAGGGGAGACAGCAGACACGGTCGTATCAAACCAACATCGTGTACATTTATTTAACTGCTTTTACAAGACGAGCTCGCTAGCCGAATCATAAATCAAACGCTAACAAAACCAATTATACAAATTCCAATACGCTCAATCAACATAACAACAACCACAAGGTAACGCGAAGGCGGTGTCGCCGACGGTCGACTCACCACGAGGGGCCCGCGGGAGACGACCCGCGCGGTGCCCTCCCCACGGACCCACCGCAGGAGCCGCCCGTCCACGCCAGTTGCCAAACGCCAAAGAGACTCTTTCTTCCCGTGCGCCCACCAGCTTCGCCGCCCAGCGGCGCTGCTGGCGATACCGTGCTAACTTTAACGATGATGATGATAATCACCCGCGCGAGCACAACGCCACCTTCCGCTCGGCGGCCATCAACCCAAACTGCGGCTTATCCGCGAGACGCGCGCGCCGTGGGGCGCAGACGACCTTACAGGGGGTGATGGCACCCCCACATCCTCCCAACCTTAATTCAAAACATACCCCGGTAAAAAAACTAGAAAAAATAAAACAGCTACACAAGCTCTACGAAATAACACAACACATGTCCGAATGTCCGTGCACTGCAACACAGCCGCTGGTCGACACCGCTGCACTGGCTCGACGACTTGACCTCAGTCCCAGACCCGCAACGACAACGTGGCCGTCGGCGCGAGAAAGCGTCACTCGCGCCGACACGTGTTCCGGTTGCGAGCAGCACTCACGAGGCCGCCGGTTTGCAGGCCGCTGCGCAGGTCCCAGGCATGTCCATCTCCCGAGATGTTTCGACCGCACTCCTGGCCAGCGGCGAAGACGATGTGCAGAGGACAGCCAGCCGCGGGTTACATCAATCCCGCTGCGTACACTCAAAACACATTCGCGACAGAACGGTGCGGTAGGACAAAGGAAGGGAGCTACGGGCTCATCGCCCTCGTGGTACGATGTTTAGTACGGCTAGCAAAAACATCGGCGGTGACCGAGACGCCCAGTTCATCTAAAACAAAGGTTGCTTTTCTTAGTTCGTGCATCGCAAGATAAGAGGGAAGCAGAGTGCAACACCTCAACGCCACGATCCAACGGGTTGTGTCCCGACAGGCAGCTCCGCAGAGCCTTAGGCCTAACGAGTCGCTCGACAACAACCGGCATCCACCCAGCACCCAGCATAGGCGCAGAAGAGGCGGCCGCGAGGAGACATCAGCTCTGTAAGGTGGCCCTACCCGCTCGCCGCACACAGCAGCTTACCGAGCGATCGGCGCCCACCGTCCCGGACGGTGTCACGACGCCCCGACGTCGAGCCGCAAGACAAGACAGCAACGACGCCCGACTCCCTGAGCCAAAGAGAAAGAAGAAGCTATTTACAGAAAACTCGGACCACCTACGAGGCTTCCGTACTCACTCGCTTCGGGCCTGGCCTACAATCCACGTGCTCTAAGCCTTGCTCTCCCAGGATGCGGACCACGTGGCTCTCGTACCAACTCAACGACGTTTTTAAAAGAACAACAACCACTTGCGAGCAGAAAAAGAACTCAACGTGCCGACAAATTCAAACACGCCTCAGCAACCGATCTCCTCGCTCTCAAAAAAGCACGCCGCCGACGCTAGCGATGAAAATCCCTCCCTAGGCCTACTCTGCCCCGGCTTAAAAAAAAGGTTGCTCCGAACCGCGAAAACTGCCGTCCGATGCTCCAAGAGCTCCACGTTGGGCTGCCAGTGTGGGGTCTCGATAATGAGCGCGCCGCTCTCGGAGCAAGGGAGACAGCAGACACGGTCGAACCTTACCAAACATCGTGTCCATTTATTTAACTGCTTTTACAAGACGAGCTCGCTAGCCGAATCATAAATCAAACGCTAACAAAACCAATTATACAAATTCCAATACGCTCAATCAACATAACAACAACCACAAGGTAACGCGAAGGCGGTGTCGCCGACGGTCGACTCACCACGAGGGGCCCGCGGGAGACGACCCGCGCGGTGCCCTCCCCACGGACCCACCGCAGGAGCCGCCCGTCCACGCCAGCCGCCAAACGCCAAAGAGACTCTTTCTTCCCGTGCGCCCACCAGCTTCGCCGCCCAGCGGCGCTGCTGGCGATACCGTGCTAACTTTAACGATGATGATGATAATCACCCGCGCGAGCACAACGCCACCTTCCGCTCGGCGGCCATCAACCCAAACTGCGGCTTATCCGCGAGACGCGCGCGCCGTGGGGCGCAGACGACCTTACAGGGGGTGATGGCACCCCCACAAAGTTGAGCGAAAAAATTGTTTCGGTGATTTTGGCACGTTTTTCTTCTTTTCTTTCAGTCGCGAAAGGGTTTTAAGAAGGAAGCAGTAGTAAGCAGTAGACTTAGTGCTAGATCTGTTCCTTCTTCATTAAGTCTTTGTTTTTTTTGCTGGGCTACCTGTATCCCTATGTCTTTGATGAACTCTTCCAGCAATAAATTTTGCTGAATTATAACTTGTTTGTGCATAACTTGTTTCCTTTCACAGTAGTTCTTGCATACAATGTGGTAAGATTGTGGCCACCGATTTGTGGTGCTGTATCTTCCTGCTTATAAGGAGCGAGGTAGTTGCGCTTGTTGAATAGCATACCTCAGTACGCATGCAGGTAAAAAAGCAAATGGGAATCCCAAAGAAAAGTGATGCATGCATATATTATAATTGTTGTTAATTTTAGTTGCAGTTTTTTAATAAAAATTTTATTTTCATGTTCTTAGTAGTGCACAATTGATTTGAAAGACCTCACGGTGAGCTGTTTGCTGTCATTTATGTATGATCTATGCACAAATAGTTAACAAAAATATCTTTTTTTTTCTGTTGTACTTTTTCAGTCGTTGGCTGAAGACACGTGAGTTTTGGCAGCAGTTTGATTCCAGCATCCGTGGCCTCAACCTCTGGATGGAAGAGATTGAGACTATTCTTGTTCAGTGCCATCTTCCAAACGGAGATCTGGACATAGAACTTTCTCAAAAACACCAAGAGGTGACGACTTCTTTCATTAATTTTATTTTTGTGTTTTCAGATTTGTGAGGCAAATAATTTTTAACAATGTTACACGCTTGTGTCGAGTCTAGTCAACTACACTACTGCTCTTGATCTCTTCTACGACAATATCCTAATCTGTGGATAGCTTTCTCTTTGGTTTTAACTTTTTGTTGACAACACTACTTTAATTTAAAAGGACACCAAAGAGAAAGAAGATCATCTAATTTGTATTAGTAAATTACCCTTCTACAGTACTAGCAACAAAGCAACGCTTACAATAAAAAGAGCCCTGGCAATCTGGAAAAGAAGCAAAGATGAGAAATGGTTGGTGACATCAGCTTGAACTCGCAAAGCGTGGTTGTGATAGGTCATACATCAAAGCAATGTTGAGTTCAGTGTAATACATCATAGTCTCTTTTTCCTTGTTAGTAGTGATGGGATGTCATGGCAAGAAGGCTCGATTGTAAAAACAAGCATGTGTGTTGAATTGCTGCTCATTTCTTTGCTCTTGCAGTCAATGGAGAAGCAGGTGACTGAAAAGATGCCACACTTTGAGGAAGTGAAGACCATGACGAAGCAGATCATGGAGCAGTGTTCAGCTGCCGACGGTGTGCTCCTGCAGCAAAAGCTGGACACACTGACTCGCCGATGGAAGTCCATCATTTCTGAGCTTCAATCCAGAAGGGAAAGGTAAGCTAGTTTTAACACGATAGTGTTAGAGAGCTTCTTTTGCAGAAATTCTGGTGTCGGCGTCGGTGGCGTCCTTGGTTGTGAGCAAAAAATCAGCGTTGTCCACGAGCGAAAATTTGAGGTAGATGCAAATAAAGAAATAATATAAAATTTTCTGTTTCGGTTCCGACCAGGGATTCGAACCTGCAACGCCTTGCTCCGTGGCGTGATGCGTATAGCTGCTCGGCCACCACGCATACATCCTCTAGCATACTAATGGGGAGCTATTTATATACACCATTTAGCGTTGGTGATACGCACGTCTCGGAGGTTCTTTGGCGGCTTGACACAACATCCGCGAGATGGCACGAAGGGCCCACGGCCGTGCTTTTAAATGGCATTGCCCCGCCGTGTGGCTATGTTTCATCGTGCCACATGCATGGATATTGGAGCTGGAGGGCATCCGCACTTTGGCTTTCCTTGCGGCACGGTTTAGGTCTCCACCGAGAAGCGAAGCCAGTCTAGCGATTGGGAAGGCGATACGAACACGGTCTGATTATGCTATCACGTTCTACTCTTGAAAGCGAAGCTCAAGCGTCCTCCAAGTTTTTACACTGATCGCTGTTATGTGGCCATTCGATTGAAGCAGTGGTAAAGTTTACTGTTTCATAATGGTTGTACCGTAATGCGACAGTTGTAACGTGGTGGAAAGGTTGCAGTTCAAATCAGACACAGCAATAAACTTTACATTGCACTAATTGTTTCTTATGCACTCCCTTATAAAAATGTCTCGTGGAAAGGCTTTCTCAGGGCATAGTTGTAATGGGGTCTCAGTAAATAATGTTTTTTAAACAATGCTAAGTGGCAGTGCTACCGTCGTTTCTCTACACAAATTTTACAGGCTCGCTGTTGACAACTCTCGCTCCGAGCAAGTTAAGGAGGACTTGTTGGAGTTGAAGCCTTGGCTGATGGAAGTCGACCGCTTGCTGTCGTACACACCCAATGAAGAAGATGACATTGAAACCACAAAGGAGAGACTTGAGCAGCTGAAGGTGAGTGATGCTCGCTTATATGTGTGTTTCAATTAGTAGTATAGCATTGAAATTGAAAACTTTTATAATAATAATAATAATAATAATAATAATAATAATAAAAAGTTCCTTTTTCTTATTGCTTTAGTCTGAATTATTTATTAAATTAGTTTTTGAGATACAAGTGAGTCTCTGTTGCAAGCAATCTGAGCCTTGTTAAAGAGTTTTACGTGGGGCATATTAATTTTTCCTCTGTCAGAGCTCTGTGCCTATTCATGGTTCATGTATGAAGTTTGGCACTAATTCTTTACGAATTCAAAAGTTACAGCACCGATGTAGTTGTGCATCTGCGAACAGATTTCTTGCCGCATGCTTTGCCGCATGCTTTTCATGCTGCAGTCAACTGAATCAGTGGATCGTCTCCTCGAAAACAAGCACCTAACCACCATTCATTAACTTTCCAAGAAAGGATAGCACATGTTCTATTTGAATAAAAATATGTCGCTTGAATCGTGCTTTTTATTGTGGCGAGAAGAGCCGTGCATAGAGAGGCATGGTCCCCATGGCTTGGTGGTGAGTCTACTGATGTGCTACCCAGTTATAGGGTTAATTAATAATATTGCTGAATCGCATCTAAATTTTAAGCGCTTGCTTATAGGGTTCTTCTTCTTTTTCTCTTCTCATTTTTTTTCAGAGATGTGAAGAGGAAATCGGTGCGAAGAGATCAAACCTGCTATCTGTCATCCTCGGTGGATCTCTAGTTCGTCCTGCTGAAGTCGAGAGCCTTGAAGCACGGTTTCAAAAGGTAAGTGTTGTCTCTCGAAGGTCTTTGTTAATTGCTCTCACTTTCTTTGCTTAGGCTCGAGTATATGAACTGCTCTATGATGAGTTATACAGCGACACTACAATAATAAGCATACAGTGTGTGTTGGTGCAGAGCTGGGGTCTCACTCACGTGGCCCGCAGACTTTTTGCTGAAAAACCCAGCCCATACACGATTGTTTTTGTCTCATGTTTTATTTTTTATTTTCTTAATAAGTACGTTCATGAGATACATAGACGTGACTGGTCTCACTTTTTTTTTTTCATGAGGCACTCCATGCGGTCGCCGTGTGCTATAGCATAGCCGTGGAATAAAATTGATGTTTCAGAATGAGTCTCCAGATTTTAGTTATTCTGGATATCATTATCGATATGTTTCTTGAAACATGACGTCAGATCACCTTAGAAATGGCCCATATATTAGATATGGGAAAGGCCTTCTTTCAAATAGCAACGTTAGCTGACCTGTGGTCTGCTAGTTCAAGTGAATTTGAGACACCTGGTGTAGAGGTATTTGACTTTAGAATCAGTCAGATAGAAAATATGGTTATGCTTGTCTATCTTTTAACGCAAACACTTGCCTTACTTTTCAGGCCAGCACAACTCTGCCTCAAGCGCGCAAAACTCTGGAGTCGTACATCCCTCAGCTTGCTGAATTCGAAGAAGAGATTGCAGCTGAGCAGCAGAGGTTGAGTGAAACTCGACGAGACGTGGAGAAGCTGTTGGCAGCCAAGCTGCTTGGAGACTCACCCCCGGAGGTCAAGGTATTGGTTGTGCTTAGAAGTTATGCATCAAGCAGACAGAAACTGGGGTGGTATTTGTACATCTAAGTCCCACTTTGTTCTTAAAAGTTCAGCCTTCTCTGCAATCTATATCATCCTATCTTTTTCATTGTGAATGAAGACAACTGTGTTTGTTGCAATACAATATGATTGCAAATGTACAGGGAATGGTTTTCAGACGTCTAAAGACAGGGAAGTTGTGAAAAGGTGCGAACTTGGAGTTGATTGATATGCGATGCAAATTGGCTTAATAATATAACACTTTGCCTAATTCAAGACAGCAAATTCACAAATAGGCTATGCTTGAAGGGAGGTCTTTGTAATGAATGAAAGAGCTCTTTCACATGTGTCATCTGTCCTAAGCGATTGCTCTGGAACTGGTGCTGCGCAGCGACCGAAGTTCACCTGAACTCTCCTCACTGCCTTTGTTTTTTTCTATTTTAAGATTCCAATAAGTGTTACCCTTGACCTAATCAAGAGAAACAAAAGTTCAAAAGTTTCATTTTGAATGGTGAAGTTCTCAAACACAATATAAGTTGAACAACAAAGACTATTTAATTTGCATTATAAATGTGAATATTTGCACTTTTTAGGGAAAGGACATCTGACAGTGCAAAGATAATGCTCCTAAACGATTTTTTACGGTGTCACTGTTTTGAGTTGGTACGAGTGAAGAATTTTTTGTTAATTGTGAAACAGAACCCCTAAGTGAGAAACTGCAAAAGAATGAAAATAAAGTAAGGACAGTTAGAATAAAACAATTGAGCTTAATGCACTTGGAAGAACAGGTGCAGTTGACAAGTATTGTCTTAGCTTCCACTGTTTTTGTTACTGAAAACCTGTGCTGCTATCATTTGGTATTGGTAAAACTGTTTTTGTGTGTATGTTTTTTTGTTTCGGATGGAAAAAGCTTGCATTCTTCTTTTAACTGATGCATGAGAGGTTTCAAAGAGCAGCTGGGATTCATTATTTTCTTTGTGTGTATTTGTATTCTAGAATATATGATAATCTGTATTCAGGACTTACAGAGTTTCCATAATATTATGTGAAAACTTGAGAAAATCCAGCCGAAACAAGTTTATAGCTTCTTATTGAAAGGTGGACTATACAAAACAGAAATTAACAGTAAAGCAAATATCACAGACAGTTTCTTTTTCTTTTTCTTTTCCAGGTTGCTGAAGATACTCTTTTGAGACATGGCAACACGATTCAGGAGATCAGCTCAAAGTCAAAGGAAGTGGAAAAGCTGCTTCCTCTGTTGCCTTCGACCAAGAACAAACTAAGCCATCTTAAGGAGTCATGGGATGCTATTCAGCAAATTGTGTCCCGGATAGGTCCACCACTGTCATTGGTCATAGGTGCGTGCATGTTCATCATCTCGTGTTGACGTTTGTTATTTTCTGTGCGATTTTGTAGCTTACTACTGAAACTAGGCATGGCAAACAGATAGATGTTACAGTAGGTTCTCAGTAAACAGAAATCTCTGAAACAGAACTGCTGCTTAAATGGAACAACTGCCTCTAGTGTGACTTGTTTCATACTTGAATTCTGCAAACCAGTTCATCTCTCAGTACATCGAACACCTGTTAAATGGAGCATATTTTGCTGGTCCCTTTAGGTTCTGTTTAACGAGAGTCCATTGCATATATAGAAAGCTTGGACTGGTCACCTACTGCATACAGGCAATGTGTTTTTAGGCAACAAAGTGAGGTGAATTACCCAAAACATTAATGGGAGGAATTGGGTGAACAAGTGTGTGGGAGCTAATGAAACAGTTACATTTCAATAAATTCCGCCATGGTGACAACCTGAATGTTGCTGGCCAGCATCCCTGCTTAAGTGAGTGTGACTCATCGAATAACAAAGGAGCATTTTTTTTTGCTTATTGCTAGTTAATATTAATAAAATTGTGCAGTGTCACAATTTAAAGAAATTGGACACCGCACAACTTAAGGAATTCGTGACAGGTTGAGGTAGCGGACCGGTTGAAGTAATCTAGACTCGGCCTCTCCTACAATTGTTTCATTATAGACTTATTGTCTGTTGCAGATTTTGAAAACATCAGCCACCCTACGTCGCCAACGATAATGCCACTGACCGGCTACACCAAACAGTGGAACGACCTCGCAGGTGAGCTCGAAAAGTGGCTCAAGGCTCGGGAAAACGAACTGGAGGTCCTCAAGGTTGACTATGGTGATGAGGAGTCCGTCAACTCTGCCATTGAGTACCTAAAGGTCAGCGCATGCGCACTCTTAAATGTTTATGCTAAGCATGGTTGCATGACACTGCTTGCATCATGTAATTTATGATTTACACGGCATGCTCGTCTGTTCCTGTTTTACAGTTGTTTTTCAGCGTAGTGATTTTGCTTTAATTTTATTTTGTGCATTCCTTTGTTGATATTCTTCTCTGTGCGTTACTCTTGTGTTTGTATCATTTATGTTTGCTTTGTCTTTATGTTTTAAGTGCTGTGTGCTGTACAAAGAAAACAGGAGCATATCTTAGACAGATGTATGGTGTGTCCTCTGAAATTGATGTGGACGACCACCGCTTTTGAAAGCACAGACATGGTGCTGCCTACATCGTGCATCTGTCAGGTTTCTACATCAGAAAATCACCTCACTGATGCTCCTTTAGATGATTCAGAATTGAGGAACACTTGTACTTGGGCATATGTCCCAGAAGTTTATTTGTTTTATGACTTTGTCCAAATAAACTTCGTAGCTTCTCAATGGCCTGTGGGCTTCCATGCCTGAACTTGAATCCTTGCGACAGGCTGAAAGGACTATGGTGGTGTGCCAAAGCATTACTTATATTTATGCAGCAGAAATATGAGAAAGGTTGGGTCCTAACCAGTGGACAGTTGATCCTCCCGCTGTTCACAGTTGCTCAATTTTCCTGTGAATTTACTCACACTTCTTTCTCCCGGTAGTTCGTTCATCATTTTGTCTTGGGAAAAAGAAAAAAAAAAAAAGGACGCCGATTTCTGTTCATCGAACTGCGACTACAAAGTAAACATTAAGCAAAATGAAATTGGGCTCATATTCGATCAAGTTAATGTCTTGCAAGCAGTGAGCTAGTTCATTGAGCAGCTGCGATAGTGATTGTGCAGCGTTGAGGAACTGAAGCTCATTTTAGTTGCTTTAGCTGCATTGTTGTGGAATGCTATTATTATTGTATAACTCAAACATTATCTCATAGAAGAGTGGTGGCTTGGGCTAGTTTGTAGGCCATGATGAGGGCTCTAGAGAAAACTTAGGACGACGAAGAAGACAGAACAGACGAGGACGAGCACACTCATTTAAATTAATGTTTTTTGAAATTTTCTTTATTATTGCAAACATACAAGCCGTTGATATCATTGTTTCATTTGGGAGCTGAAGAAACGCATGTGTGACCGTTGGCCTTCGTCAATTAGCATATTGAGCCCCGTCGAGGCAAACAGTATTTTCTCGCTCAGAAGTGACCCCACTAATGTTTTAGCTCCTGCGAAGGTGGCTTCACCTACGTGTAAGTCTTGTGCAGGGAAAGCACGCTTTACAGGCATAGATAGAGCGAGGGGGGAAAAAAAAGAAAAAAACGGTGAATGAATGCATCTTATCAAAAAGGTATGGCTCTTTGGCCTATGCTGGGATGAGGGAATATGGTTAGGATATAGAGGGATGGGGCTGAACCACACCGATGTCGTCGAAAACGAAACGCTCCTAAGAACGTCTCCGGCGACGACGAATGGTCGTAATCCGCCCGTGAAGAACTAGTAGATATGGCCGTCCAAGCCAGTCTCCAGTGAGGAGTATCACGGGCTTGCTTCTTTATTGTTCTCTTGATGGCACCTTTTAATTTTCTGTTTTGAAAATTACGTCCGCGCTTTTATATGTGCGCTGTTCAATGGAACTCTTTGAATCGTGATGCAGGCACCTTGACGACTCAGAGTTCCGCTAAACGGCGCACGTGTAAAAGCGCAGACGCAATTTTCAAAACGGGAAATGCTGCGAGCGCGCTTTGGGATAGCTGTGTAAGAGTCTCTAAAGGTAATATTTGCGTGGATATGCTATTAGAAGTGTTACATAAGATGTGTGTATCTGAAATCATCCATGTTGCTTTGCCTATGCCAACAGCGCTGCTAATGGCCGGATATGTCGCATTACTTTCTTCCATCGTTGAAACAGTAAATACTTGGTATCACATGCCGTCTTGTTTTTGACACTGCTAATAGGAGGAGTATGGGACTGACGCATTTGGGCAACTGAGGCACATCCGTGGACTCGGCCGGCGGTTACGGCGTATATCACGTGTCCCAAGCTGCAATCATCGTTACGCATAAAGGCGTCAGTGAAACGGAGAAGTAGACAAAGGGTGCGAAAAACAATTTGGGTGTCGGTGGAGGGGGAGAGTCAGGTTAATGAGGAGGCGCAGCTGTGCGGGCGAAAGCGAGGTTACTGCGATCAGCGCCGCAGAAAACGTGCCCACACCGGCACGCGCTCGCGTGCGATTTTGGGGAGGGAGGGGTGGCGGGGACCGGAAATGAGTCGTTGGGAGGCCGCGAGATTGCTGCCGGCAACGGTGTGTTGTCTCGGACCCGGAAGCCGGTTTCCGTGCTCCGTTTGTTCGCTCGCACAGCTCGTCGTAAAGCCGAACGCGCGCCATCTTGGTTTATGGTTCTTCCTCCCCGCGTTCCTCGCTGGCCTCGCCGAGTTCCGCTCCGTTCATTGCCTTCCTTCCTCCATTTTTATTTTCTTCTTTATTTTACCGCCGCGCCCGACGGCGTGTTCTCTGGCTTCGTCGTCAGCCTGCGGCTGCGTGTTTGGCTTCCGCGCGTGTTGCGAGAGCGCCGGCCTAGGCCTGTCGTGCACGCGGGGATGACGTCACTATCGTACCCATAGGCGTGCGCACGGGGGGGGGGGGGGGCAGGGGGGGGGGGGGGCGAGAGAGGGGGGGGGGGTGCAAAGGCCAGCCCCTTACATTGACATAATAGGGAAGGGGGGGGGCGCAAAGTCAGCCCTATACATTGACATGATAGGGAGGGGGGGGGGGGGGCGCTGCGAGGAACCTTCGCCCCCCCCCCCCCCCTGAAGGGGAACCCTGCGCACGCCTATGATCGTACCTAATGGTCTTTTGCTCTGCCACAATGAATGACGTGTCGAGCTGGATAGGAGTCGATTAGGTATATCAAGCGGCAACCGCAAGAAAACGCATTGGTGCGGCGCCGCCTTGCGTCATAGCGTGGCGTATACGTGAAGCTACTTAGCGCGAAGCTATTTTAGCAGTAGTAGTGTAGGCGTCACGCAGGTCACGTGATCAGAGGGGGGCGTAGTGAATAAATAAATAAATAAATAAATAAATAAAGCGAAATAAAGGTCCGAAGGCAAGTGTTATAAGCACTGAACTATACACCCACACTTGCAGAATCAGGTGTAAGCGCGCGCATTTGAAGTCTGGCGGCAGGACTTACGACACCACGTGATCTTGTCAGCCATTGACATACAGCCGCCCGCTTACAGCTTCGTTGTCCGACGGTTTGCACGGCGTGGTGGAGCTGGCTGAATTTTTATTCGTTAATATTTGATGTCATGCTTTATGGCACCTTAGTTCCCGTAGTGTGTATGCTAACAGGGAAAAGGAAATAAATGTGTAGTTATTTTCTTTCTTTTTTCTTTCCGTTCTTGTACCATTTGTACCGTTCTTGTGCCATTTCTTTCCGTTCTTGCCATTTCATTTTGCCGCATGGTATATGCGCTCTTCAAAGCTGTCTTTGTGGCGCTGTCGATGTGGTTTGAAGACTTATACTTTCGTTCTTCCTTATTATAAAAACCCTCAGAATCGTCTCTCGAGACGGCTTCATTCGCAACTCTCTCGCTGGTGCCTTGATGTTCGGCTCGTGGCGATAAAACGAGAAGTACAACGCTGCACAAACGACTAAGAAGCTCAATTGAGGCACGAACTTTAGAAAGACAAAAGCAAGGTAATGGGCGGCCGAGACAGTATACGAGAGGAAGCGAGAAACGACGAGAGAGAGTCGTGAATCGCCAAACGTGAGAAGCGGTGTCCGTATACGCGGCTTGCACAAGACGGCGCTACTCAGAGCAGCGCGGCGGCGCTGATGAAATATGCAGAGTTTCGATGTTAAGACTTCGCGCACCGAAATGCGCGCCGTCGTATCCCCGACTCCTCGTCGGAAATTTACCTTTGACTTGCGTGCGCGGTATCCCCCCAACTATATGCGCCGACGTCTCGTGTTTGTGTTGCTTTGTTTGCACTGGGTGGTCTCTCTCTCTCTTTTTTTCTCCTAATACCGCGCCGTCGCGAGAGCTGCGAGGAGTGCTTAGATGGCCACTATTGCGCCATGTGATGTAGTGCCCAGTCTGGCGCGGATCTTCCTCTTCGCATAGGGAGACGGGGACGGCGTCTTTAGTCCGGCCGGTGTCGACGGGCCGGTCTGTACAGTCTCGCAATCGGTGTTCAGCTACCCTAACCGCTACGGCACGTACGCTGATCGTAGAATGAGAACTGGTGGGACGCGCATCATGCTGAGCGTTTGCTTCTTTTAAAAGACACGCTTCTCAGATTACTTCGCATCCGCGGAACGTGTCTTTCAGAGGACGCCTCATTACTGATTTTGAGAGCAGGACTACGTTGCCGTTGGTGGCGCAATCGCAGCAGTGTGCAGTCAGCGGCAAAAGTTTACAGACCACGAGACACAAGAAAAATCTGAATATTCCCGCTGCTTCGGTAGGCAGCCTTGAATTTACATTTTCGGACATGTTGTAAAACGTGCTAACAGCATGTACTGTGCAGTTATACCGAATAAAGTCACAAATTGCTGTGAAATTTAAAGTTTTCACAGGCCTAGTAGTCTCCAAACTTTTGTCTCCGACTGTACGTATTGTATCGTTGACATAGTGTATACGTTAGCTGTGCACGTAGTGTGCACTGCTCTGCATAGTGTGCATATATAGCAGGGGTCTCAAACTCACCTCAGCCAGCGGGCCGCGTCATAATTACTCCCGGGGGCCGGGGCAGTGAAGGATGTAGGTAAGCGGGGGGGGGACTTTGTTGAAAGAAAACTTTCCCATATCTCATATAGCGGTCATTTCTGAAGGAAATTGGTGCCAGGATTCCAACAACATGTCGATACCGATCTGCAAATTGACTCGAATCTGGACGCTGATTAAGAAATACAATTTTCGTTTTACTGTTATGTTTCAAAACAAAGTGACACATGGGATGCCTGACGGAGTCAATGCTTTAAACCAGTCAGGTCTGTGTATCTCATAAGCATACTTAATAAGAGAAATTGTTAAAAAAATGTGTGGTGGAGACCGTCATGTGCGGGCCGCGGGCGGTACCGCATTCGAGTGCCTCGCATATATAGCCTCAACATTCATGATTGTCTGATGAGTATACGGCCTTTTTGCAACTTCAGTGTTGGCGAGACGGCGACAGCTGCCGTATTGGTTGGCCTCACGTTGCTCTTAGCGACGGTTTTACAGAAGTAATATTCGCGCCTCGCGGTCTTTAGGGCTCGGAGCGAAAGCCTCCCGCTCGAATACGCCATTTTGCGCTTCCGTCATTGCAACTCCTTTTTTTTTTTCTTTTTCGTGTACGATCAGAGCCTGGACATCAGGGATCCTCAGGAAACGCCCCACTGTGCCTTATTTCCAGTCTCGTATCCTCTCTCCATCATTTCCAGCTCGCGCTTCTTTACTTTCGATATTGCAACAGACGAAAAGAAGGTTCGCACTGTCGGCATGCTTGTGACACCGTTGTTTGGGTGGGCGTGCGTGCTTTCGAAATCTCGCGGTGCACATATTTATCGGCATTGCGCGCGTGCGACGGGACGCCTTTTGGCCAGAATGTCGCACTATAGCGCGGGCTCCTTCATGTAGTGGTCGCCGCAAAATGGCGAATAACGGATTGCGTCGCGTCTGGCTCCAGTGCGGCGACCTCGTCCGCGAGCTTTTGCGTCGAGAATTGCGAAAGAGACGACTCTACAGTTTCGACGTCTTCAACTGCGGAAAGTTTCGCGGTGAACTGTTTTCGCGACTTTATTTTTTTCTCGAGGGGTGCCACTTCGGGGGGTATACTTGGTATGCCCAGACTACTTAAAGCGGTAATTCGGAAAGTTTTTGGCGTGAAGACGCTGTCCCCGCCCCCCCCATTTTAATTTTTTTTTTTTTTTTTTTTTTTTTTTTTTTTGAGTTTGAGCATACTTCTGCGGCCCGCCTTGGCCGTTTCTATCTTTGAGAGGAATATCGCTGCCAACTGCAACTTTGAGTTGGACCGTTCCAGTGTTGTGTTGGCGCGACTGCTTCACTGAGTTGCGGAATCCTTTACTGCTTCTCTCAGGGTACTGAGACCGTTTAGAGAGCTGCACGTGATTCGTGGGCTGGCTATAAACTTATAACGGTCTCTGACTATTTGTCTAAAGAGAGTAACATTCTGCATGCTCATGCATCGCTTGCGCTAATCGTAGCCATTTGCGCTGAACTTCTCGCGGCAGTGTGAAAAGTGCTTTGTGCATTGTCTTGTTACTGAAGAAAAGAGTGAAAGGAAAGGTCGGCTGAAGGGTTAGTCAGGCGAACGTCTCGCTTTCCACCCTATACACTGTATGCAAGAGCGCACCTAAAGCGAGGTAAAGAGTAAACAACGCGCGTGCGCGACATGATGTGTATGAAGAGTATAAATGACCATTCAGGCTGGTGCACTTCGAGAATTGCGCAAGAGAACGAATACAGTCTTGTGCTTCAGCGATGGATGTGGTCGCAGTTCGTGTATCTGTGGCTCAGGAAATGGTCTCGAATACAGTAGTCAGTTAAAGCTTTATGGATACTGAAATGTTGGCTGGACAGAGCATACGCAACAGCTGCTCAGTGGTTTCCTGGACGACTCTGTCGTCGGGCAGTGCTTGCTTGTGACCACTGCGGCAGTGATGAAACGATAGACCACGTTCTTTGTCACTGCCCCTCGCTACAGCGCGCACAGACTGCCGCGAGCTGCTGTGTTGGCCCGCCTTGACGACAGAACCCTTGTCAGAACAGTCAGTGCTCGAATGCCGACACGAGCTTTCTTCGCACCGAAAATCAATCAAGGCCTTATTGAACTTCTTGCGTGGCAGTGGCCTATTGAACAGGCTGTAGCAATTTCCTCTTGTTCATTTCTTTTTTTCACGTGTCTACTTTTCTCTTCGCTTTTCTTACCATCTTTCTTTCCCTTTCCCCTCCCCTTAGTGTAGGGTAGCAAACCGGATGCTACAATTCTAGTTGACCTCCCTGCCTTTCTCTCATTTTATTCTCTCCCTCTCTCTGTCTGTCGTCGGGCTTCCATTCCAACACAGTATAGGAGTATGATCGCGAAATTGGACGAATAACGCGTTATTATTATTTTTAATAATTTAAATTTATTTATTTAAAAGTTTCTTTCCTTAAACTTAAATGAACAGCAGGTGATATCCGTTACCAAAGCTTCGCCATCAGCAACCGTGCCTCAGGAAATCAGAGACGACCAGAAAATGAAGTGATTGCTGAAAAAGATGTATGTGGCGTCAGACGCAGATAGAAGCCAGCGGAGGTCCGCAGTGACGCTATTTTGCAGCTGTGATCTTTGTAGACTTACTGTAGTCGCAAGGAAAGGAGAGGGGAAAGGAAATTGACCAATATGGCGCCGTCGCGATTCTCCAAGTTCCATATTTTAACATGCGCACGCATTCGGTGGTTTCACTCTGGTACGGCCTAACGCACACCCCTCGCGTGCAGCTGTTAAAAAAAGAGGAACGAACAAAAAACTAAAGGGTCGTTGCGTGTAAAAACGAGCAAGCGGGGTGAGCCAAGCCGGAGAGGGAAGGGGGGAAAAGGATGGAAGGATAGAGTGAGGAAGAGGAAGGGATATCTCGCAAGCTTGATGTCCGTGACGGGATCCCTCCACTAGCGGTGTCGACAGAACGAAATGGCCGGGAACAGAATCTCTCTCTTCTCGCGTTCAGCGCCGCACTCTTCACCCGCTGGGCTTTCCGCTCCCTTTGCATCGAGATGTACAGTGTGGTGTTGCGGACGGGCCGAGTGAAAACGGCTGTGGTGGTGCAGCCGGATTCAAAGGACGAATAAGGTTTAAACAAGAAAAGTCGACTGAAAAAAAAAAAAAAACAGTATGGTGTGTGTGCTTGGTGGGAGTATAGGAAGCGGCTGGGCGCGCGCGAGCGTTTCAACTCTTTCTTTCTTTCGTTCTAACTCTGACGATTTTTTTTTTTTTGGGGGGGGGGGGGGGCTCTAGCTCCATTCTTTTCGTTCGATTCTTTTTCGTAACGGCGCTCGAGTCCGCGTTTCGGGCTCGTTGCGAGAAGAACACTGCAGTCTTTCTTTCGTCATTTAGTTCGGCCTGGCTTGGCTCGACTCGTATTTCGAAGCTGTTGCGGCTGTGCGCTAGCTGCCACCGCCGCCGCCGCCGCTGGTATCGTAAAAGAGCGTGTCGACCGAAACGAGCCCGGGAAATAAAGCCCTCGCATCGCGTTTCGCGCGCGCACGCAGCGACGGCGTCGAAAAGACGCACGCCCAACGAACGACCCATTCGTGGCGGGCTGCTGTGCACACGATCCTCCTCTTTCGTGGCTCGCTGTCTCTCTCTCCCTCTCTCTCTCTCTGTGACTCTGCAAACAGGAGCCGTTTGCCCCCCCGAGGCAATAAGGTTTGGGCGCGATTCCCGCGCCCTGCGACGCTTGGCTCGGCTGCTGGCGCGCGAAAGTTTGCGCGCTTCAACGACGGAGCGCAATCTGTGGAGGAGCGAGTGTGCTCGCGGTGGCAATCAAGGAGACGCGGGTGCTTCTTCCGTATCTACACCCGGCCCCATCTGGCTTTGTAATCGACGTTGACGCCCGCCCGCCTCGTTCAATTCGCCCCGAATAGGCCGCTTCTGACAGTGATTGGATTGCGGACCCGTTGCATCATTGCGTATAGCGTCATTGTCGCTTCTTTCTTCGGGGGTCAAGATTGCAGACGCGCGCGACGCTTCCTGATAACTTCGTAGAGTCGCGTTCAGCATGACCCCGCCATATGACAGTATTTGTGCTACTTTCTTACCTGCGCGAAACGCAAACACTGCTGTTGCACGTTCGTGAAATGTAGAGGAAAACCCGGGCCGATACGCCGACCAATTGAGGCAGTGGCGTAGTCAGGGGGGGGAGTTGGGGGAGTTCAACCCCCCCCCTTCGAAAATTTTTCAAGCTTTGCTTGCGTATACATACATACATACATACATACATACATACATACATACATACATACATACATACATACATACATACATACAAACGCACGCACGCGCGAACATACATAAATTACGGTGGAACCCCCCCCCCCCCCCGAAAAAAATTTCTGGCTACGCCCCTGAATTGAGGTATCAGTTTAATAGAAAGAAGACGTTTCGGATCCCAACGCGGGAACTTTGTTCACAGATAAAAATGAAAGCAATCATTGTTTTAGGTAGGACTGGAGTTGTGAAAATAGTTCCCCTGTTTGCAAACATAGGCACTGAATGGCTTCCGGTTTGGCCCACTGTCTCAACCTGTTGAATTTGCCGGGCGAAATGAGGCAAGTGACAAGTAGAGAGGCTGCGTTAAAACAGGAGCCCGTAGGCTTTCAGCGCTTTTCTCCTGTATACATAAACTCGGTTATGTGAGTCAAGTTGCCTGTAAGACATGTAAGTATCGCTCTTGAGGCACAAAGCGCTGCTTTTCTTTTAACTTGGCTTTCATCGATACAACTTTAAAACATCACTTTCGTTCGCGTATCTTTCGTCTACGTTTAGCGAACCTTCTTTCAGTTTAGATGAGTCGACAAAGTGGTTTCAACGTCGATTTTTTTTTCCTTTCCGTCCAAGCAGCGGGGCTTTGACCTCGCCGAAACTTAATTGATCGATGATCTTTACTCGCGCACGACCCGAGTTTCCGTTTATTCATGCGCTGCCACGCAAGGCTAGTTTTGAAAACTTTATGCGGGCGACATCGATGAGTTTGTCCGAAGATGGGTCTTATAAGCTATTTTACTTTATTTCCCTAACGGTCTCTCGGCTAGCCGCACTAACCGCAAAGTTGTAATGGATCGACACAGCGTTATTTCTTATACATATACTGTTCTTGCGGTTTCTGGCCTTATTATCCCGGCCTGCATGTCTGCAATGGATAGATTAACTATTCCAACTCTCCCTGTTCGCTGCTGTTTTGTTCCCTGGTGGGTTTCTCCGTTTCAATTCGGCACTGGTAATCGCGGATTGGATGCATTGTACCATAAATGAAATATGCGATCCTGCAGACGGTTCGATGCAGGATGTTTCTTTCTTTTAATTACTGTTATTCCCATCTCGGGCTTCGTCGTCTTTTTGGCAGTAGTAATGTTAATAATTTCTAATGTTGAACGTGCCAAAACCACAATATGATTATGACTTATGAGGCACGCCGGAGTGGAGCGTTCCGGAAATTTCGACTATCTCGTGTTCTTTAACGTCTAACGGACTTCTAGCATTTGGCCTCCACCGAAATGCGACCGCCGCGGCCTGGATCGAACCCGCGACTTTCGGGTCAGCAGCCGAGCACCGTAACCACTGCACCACCGAGGAGAACGAGTACTAATGTTACGCGATGTCTTAAAAGAGTTTGAATGCGAGCTCGTTGGCATAAATCCATCATGAAAGACAGCGCTGCCTTGAAAACACGGACAAGAAAGAACACACGACGCGGTGTGTTTGTGAAAGGGCTTGCACGTTCGCGTGGTTATCGTCTGAGAACAGCAACTTCACAGTTTGCGTCGTCGAATTGCCTCACGAACTGAATTATAGTCGTTTGGTAGCTCGGCAAACTATATATCAAGGGCAGTTAAATTGTACACAGGCGGGTGCTCCGAGATGCCTGTGCGGCATGATTGATTGCCGGACGTTCCATAATTACGTGCTCGTAACGGCGTCTGTTATTAGGTATCGTAGACGTTGTTTCAAGCACTCCGTTCGAATCGATGCGTGCGGGGCACGCGCATTGCGCTTGGCAAGCGGATCATTTATGTCTTGCCGTTTTACCGCTAGTTCTGTTCCTTTTGCCTAAGCCCCCAAGGAGCCTGCAGCTAGACGTCGCGTGCAGTGTACACAGAAAAGAGCGGAACAAAATATGATGGTTTTCACGTGTACTGATAAAACGATCGCGTGGCGTTTTTGTTTACTTTCTTTTTTTTACTTCTCTTTCTTGCTTTCTGTTCTTTTCTGATATCGTTTTATAGAGCAACCGACCCGAGCTGCAACGACCAGAGACGTTTGCGTGCTCGAAGCGGGAGGTTTCTCTAGCTCATTTAGGCAAACAAGCGAACGACTGCGCTAACAATAATAAAACGCGTGCCCCACAAATAGAAACGACCCAAGCACTGTTACGAGCCCAATGAATTGAGCAGTATATGCTTTGTGCGCATGCTTTAGCATTGTCACATTCCATTACGTCTCTCTCTGTTATTGCTCCGTCTTTTTTTTTTGCTCTGAAGGGAAGCTTCGTGTAGAAGACGTGGCTGTCTCGAAGACCGAATATCTATGCAGTATAGTAGTGCACTCGTACTATAAAAGGGACCACGAATAAGAGAGGGGATCCGGAGGAGAGGACTCGCGAGGAGGGAGTCCCGACAAAGTGGCCCGGCATTGATGAAAGGCCGGCAGTAAGTGCTACGACAGCTGCGTTCGTTAGACACAAGCAATTTGCTGTATTGTTCTACGTACGTGCTCTCCCCCCATCCCACTCCCTTATACGCGTCCCACTGGTTTTTCCATTGATCGCGCAGCATTGTGCAAGCTCCCTCCTCAAAAATAAATAAACAAATAAAAAAAGTAAGAGACGTGCGGATGGCGCTCGTGAACTTTCTGGCTCAAGACAGAGCGAGGAGAATCGGCGATAAAAGATAATGCCGTGTCCCTCCAGTAAAGCGTGCAGCATTGCTCGGACCATAGAGATGGTGAAGGACAGTCGGAAAGACGAATTCGCTTGGCACGTATAGGAATGGCTGAAGATGGGATGGCGATTGTTATAGGCCAGTGCAAAGGAGCAACCGATAGGAACTGTTCAGGAATGGCGTTTTTTTGTTTTTTGTCTTTTCGTACGTGGGACAAAAGCGAAGATATAAAATGTACGAGATGCCGCCTATCTATAGAAAAGGACGGAAAGTTGGCCTCCGTTGTGTACGTGCTTCTCTCGTACTTTCGCTGCACTCTGTCCTTCAGTGCGACGGCAACGTATGGTCAATACTTAACGCCTACGAGGAAGAGATAAAAGGCAGTGAAAAGGAATATGAATCAGGTTAAGAAGTGACGCTCCTTCACTCCTTACGTAATCACACGCTCCATGGAAAATAGCTCCTCACGGTGCATGGCCAGAAATCTGCAATCGTAAAAGCGAACACCGCTCGGTATTCATTATCGTGGAACAGCTAGCATAGGACGAACATAATTAAGTTCCAAGCACTCTGGCACTCAGCCCGATCACAACTATTTTTTATTTGTTCGTGAAACAGTTGCATTATACTATCCTCCATAAAATATTTGCGCCTAGGTGGTCAAAATTGGTCCGTTACCCTTCAAGTGCGGAATGCCTCACAGCCACCGAACGCTCGCGATGGCACTCGTATTTATCACTCACCCTTGTGTGAAGAAATCACTTTACAATGCCGACTACATAATTAGTCACACCATATAGGTAATAATGCGTTACTGCGTGTTCCTGCGAACAACAAACGTGCAAGAACGACTTCGTAGTACTGGCACTTCTCACCATGTGTTGTGGACAGCGGCGATTGTGTGCATATTCTGTAGCTGTCTTTGTCTCCCTCTCTCTTTCTTTCATTCTTATTTTTCTAGTCTCCTCCCCAACCTTCCATTGTAGGGTAACATACCGGAAGTTTGTTCTAGTTAACATTCCTACCTCTCCCTTATTTCGTCTCTCTCTATCTCTGACCGGATTGATCAACTCTCAGCGATTCGAACAACTTTGCGAATTCATTGTCTGATTAACTGATTGCTCTGATACCTTGCACTGCACGGTACTTGGCTAATTAGGTAAAAGTCTAGTCTGCTACCAGACGCACACACGCATGCTCTCAGGGCGAAGTAGAGCCGCGAACGAAGTCTTGGTTCTCGTGAGCCTTCTTGTAGTCTCCGTGTGCGGCAGTCTGCTCCCCGAGACTCCCATAAAAAAGGAACTAATGCAGCGAAAGAAGGCTTGACGTATGTCTTTCTCCATCTAATCGGGAATGTCGCAAGATGGCCGAGTCGCGGCTCGATCAAGCACCAAACGGCTACTGCTACTGCTGCAGGGAAACGTGCCGCTGTTCGCGTCTCGATACCATTGTAATGAACCGTAGGAGAGCTCCCCGTCGGCGATCGTGAAGAAGCGAAACGTGAGAGCGGTGGTCTGTCCAACTCCATTGCTACTTCTCGCTTTGTTTTTTTTTTTTGTTTTTTTTCCCTTCTTCTGTAGCGCAGCTGGTTACGCAAACTTCACTCGGAAGAACGACGTGGCAGACCAAACTCGATGGCTCTCTAGCACGCCACCGAGGCCCGTAGCCGGGGGGGGGGGGGGTGCCCTAGCCCCCCCCCCCCCCCGAAGTTCTGATGGAGAGGGGTGTTTTACCGAGAATAAACAATAAAATTAGGTGTTTTTCAAGGCCTCCACCCCGCCACCCCCCCCCCCCCCCCCCCCTTCCGAAAAAAATTCCTGGCTACGGGCCTGACACCACACCACGTGGTGATGATAATGCTTCGAGGCAGAGCGAGAAAGCGATCCTGTTGTTTTCATCTTTAGTTTTCGTTTGTTCAGCGCGCTACCCTCAGCGGTAGGACAGAAGCGTGTGAAAGCGATCAAATAGCTGACCGCTGTGAGCGCATATACGAGCGCACACGTTCTGTCTAGATCGCCGGACTGGACGCCTTTACATTCGCCTCCCGGATAACCAATTCACCTCGACCTTAAATGTTGGTTTCGTGGGCACTGCTTAATGATTCCGGTATGGCGTACCGTATACAGAAGCAGGTCATAGCAGGACGTACGTGCAGACTCACGCATATATTATGGGGAAGCGACGTCGGGAACGCAGTCGCACCTTCCTATAGTTGCAGTGGTGTCATGGACGGCGGTTGCCGATCACGTGATCGATTGGTCGTCCGATTTAATTTACTAAGGTAAACTGACTTTAAGATGTACGCTAAATAGAGGAATATTGAGCTATGATTGAAAGGTAAATTGCGCCTCGAGAATTCCACGAACGGCGGCTGATCCCCTCGTGAACGGAGTTTTGGTTTACCGGACAAAATGCAAAACCGAACAATCGTTTTCTAGCGAGAAGTCCTGGCAGTAGCTTTTCACGCCAGGCATGACGTATGATGTGTACTTCTCTATAGTATATGTATAAACAAATGTTGTATCTGAAAGAGCCAGCCTTAACACCTCTGAAGTTTCGGGCGTCCTTGCTGCACAGAAAATGTACAGAAAACGGAAAATGTCTTGGGAAGCACTTTCTTGTCGATATGGATAAAGCTAGGCGCGTGCGAATATTTTATGTCCTCGAATACTCGATCGAATATTACGATGTTCGATATTCGCTTCGGCTTGATATCGTTATTCTAAGTTTTTGAAGTAATCGAAGCAAATGAATGTGCGCATTTTCTGTGGGTGATGCGCCTGGAAGGTGGTTTCACTGCGGCGCGGTATCGCTCTGCCGTGAAGTTACATTTTTAGGAGGAATATACACTTGCCGTGAAGCCACAACTCAAAGTGAGGTTTGTATATTACCTGAAAACTGATTAAACTTTTTAAAAGCTTTAAACCTGATTGTGCCCACTAACTGCGGTAAATACTAAAACGTTTAGGCAATAGATTATAAAATTATTGTATAATTTTTATTCGCCTTGAATTCGTTCCGACAAAGAAAAAAAAAAAAAGGATAATCGCACGAGAGTTGATAAGATACCTTCCGCAATTCTTCGGAAGCACCGCTGTGGATCGAAGGCATTGTGCTATTTGCCCATTTGTTGGTTTGTGGCCCTATGAGCATTGATCGTGCCAGTCCTTTCCGGACTCTCTTAGGTATTTCCGTGTCAATCCGAAGTAGCGAACTATTAGTACCTCGTGGCTGTATAAGTCAGCTGTCGCGAATTCTCGTATGCATGTCTCGTTTGGCAGTGTGCATTAATTCAGTTTAAGGAATTTGTTTAATATACAGCTGCAGAGGCCACTCCGGCGTACTGCCCCAGATAGATAAAAATGCACGAACCAAAGTACGCGAAGACACTGTACGCGTGGGGTGCGCATGTACCCTGGCTGTACCTCGGGCCAGTGCCTGAGCTCTCTAGCGCGCTTTTCTCTGCGGCGAGTAGCTTTTATCGGAAAAAGAGGGGGGCGCTCCCGTCGACCTGAGAGACCGCGACTGGGTGGAATGAAGCGTCTCCATGGCAACGAGCGCCGGCCCGCGCGCGCCATGGCGGCCGCGGCGGCGGACTTCGGAGGCCGCCCCCACTGTGCCAGCGGTCGTCGTTGCGAGCGCGCGGTCCTGCGCGCCTCCCTTCTTTTTCCACGCAACCCGAGGCTCCGGCACGCCGTCGGTGGCTTCCGCTGGGATAGCCACTGCAGGGTCGACGCCACGTAGCGCTCGAGCCCGGCCCTGCGGCGTCCGCGAGGGTGTAGCTGACGCCCTCGAGCCTTCCCTTTCCGTGCGAGGCGGACCGACGTTGAAGTCCAAGTTCATCGGTCGGTTCAAGAAACCTGGAATATCGTCCCGATCCTCGTGAACAAAGCCGGCGGCTTCGGAACGCTCGTCTCGTCTCGCTTCTACTGCCGCTAGTGCTTCGGCGTTTCGCGGCTGCCCGCTGCTCCATTCTTGGTTTGCCGGCCGTGTGCTTCGTTCGCTGCACGTGTTTGTTCCCAGTGCGCGATATAGTGCCCAGTTCTCACTTTTGCCGAGTGCGTGCGTGTTCGAGGCGGAGTTCGAGCTTGACTCCTCCGCTCGAGTGCTCCGCGCACGAAACAAAGAAGGGGGGCGTGTACCCGAGAAGCCAGCCCGCGAGCGTGCCCGAGTCGGGTGATGTGGGGTTGCGGCCCGCGCGTCGCGCCGGCCGGAAACTTTGAACCGCGCGCCGTGTTCTCGTCGAGTGGCTTATCGGTCGCTGCTATCGCGTGTGTGGAGATGTGGCTCTCACCTCCGGCCACGTTGTAGGACCTCTCTTTCGCCGAGCGAACTGATTCCGCTTGAAGGACACTCACTCTGCTGGTACAGAGCCGCGAAAGAAAAAAGGTATGCTCCGCGCTCGGAACGCCGGCTCGTCGAGTTGCTGCAAATTGAGCGCGCCTTCTTCGGCGGCAGTGTCGTGCGCGCTGGTCGCGTAAAAGTCGTGGCGACGTGCTCCTCTCCCCGTGTCGTGATTACGTGAACGCCCGCGCGTAGTCCCATCGGACGCGTCGTTTTCGAATCGACTCATTCTCGTCGCTGAACCCTTCGAGTGTCTCGCGACTCCATCAGTCATCTTTCGCGTCAGTGCAGTTGTTGGTGGTGCTAGTGTGTGGGTTCTCCGTGGGGAAGCATCAGAGTCAACGACTTGACCGCACTCAACACCGGTGCTTCGCTGGTATATATTTTTCTTTTACGTCCTGTAGCTCGGCTGTGCTGCGTTAAACCACGCGGCGCGTGCTAACCTGAACGCCGTGGACGTGCCGGTAAAAACGCGACGCGACTTAGCCGCCCGACGGAGCTCTTTGGAAACCGCCTGCTTCTGTGGCCGCGATCTGCGGCGCTTTTTCCCTACGGCACCGGAAACCGGCTTTAGCTGAACGTGAGTATGCCGACGCGCGTCATCTTTCCGTATTTTCCCGTTTTTTTTCCCCAGAAAGCAGGCTTACTGGTTGGGAAAGTTGGCCGAATGCCCATTTTGAGAAGCGCAGCTCAGTACTCAGTGACGCGCATCACACGGGAAGAAAATCCCATCACACAGCAAATGAATTTGCAACGTGTAACAAAACTGCACGAACCTTGTTTTGAACTAGGTGTCAAAAAGAGCCTTGGAAGCTCGACTAAATAGTTAACCTAAAGCAAACGCCTGAACCGGAAGGAAGATACCCACACCAACTAAAACAAGTTCAGCGTTGATTTCTTGCAGCTTTCGTTTAACGTCATTATCTCTGACTAATTGCCATGGACTGATGTGGACGCATCAGTTAATGAGCGTGCTCACGCTCATAATGAAGACGCTACCATTAGGGTGTGTTGGTGTTGAATTGTAGATGTACTAACGAGGGACTAAGGAAAGTGCTTCTTTGCAATCCTGTGGAGGATAACAGACATGGAATAGCGACAATGTGGTTATTCGAATTGGAGTACTATCACATTACCACAGTCTTGCAGTCACAGCCCTGCCTGTCTTGTGTGACGTGAACAAGTTTTCCTGTTCTCTGGGAGGCGAGAGAGTTGGTTTTTTACCTTCCCAGGCACTGAGAAGCAGGCCCATTGCCAGGGGGGGCGGGGGGGGGGGTAGTTCCCCCCCCCCCCCCCTTTCGAGATTTGGATTGAAGGGGTGTTTTACCGAGGGAAAATAATAAAAATGGCTGTTTTTCAAGGATTTCAACAAGTGGGTTCTCCCCGAAAAAAATTCCTGGCTACGGGCCTGCTGAGAAGGCTTTGAACGTCTGAATAAACAACGATATGTCGTAACTCTCTTAACGGCGCTGATGCGAGCACAAAGATGAGCTGTGGCAGCGACAGTTCGCATCCGGAAAATGAATCTTTGCGCCCCCCTCGAGATAAATATTCGCATTTGAATGCTCTCTTTCTTTTTTCTTTTCTTTTTTGTTTGCATGGGCCTGTGCACATTCGTGTGCCGGCGGGCTTCCATGCCACTTAGCGTCGCGAATTGAGCGTGAATAGCCTTAAGCTGCGAGCGCTTCTTTTGGGGCCTTGTTTTTCCGAAGTGTGATGATCAGGAAACCACGCGCTGTTAGCGCGCCGCACTGATGCGGGCGCGCGCTGCTCTCTCTCTCCCTCTGTCTTCCTCTCTCTCCGGCAGTTTGCGTTCGGGGCCACTGACCCCCCGGGTTTCATTTCCTGCGGGACGACCGGCTGGCATCATCGTTTCGGCACAACTACGCCAATAACGGATATGACTTTTAAGTTTTTCCTTCTTTTCTGAACTAGCATTGCATATGACACTTAGCCCAGTTTAGGCGCTCATTGTTATTACCTACATTGGGGGGGGTTTTACGTGCCAGGATTACAATACGATCAGGAAGCGCGCCTTAGTGAGGGACTGCGGATTATTCCTTACCACGTGGGGTTCCATAACGTGCATTAAAGTACAGGGTTGTTCTCGCATATCGCCCCATCGAAATGCGGCCGTTGTGACCGGGTATCGAACCCGCGTCCTCGAGATAAGGAGCGCAGCACTTTACCTGCTAAGCTATCGCGGTGGTACAGTTTTATTATAAGTTAAGTTCAAACACCATTCTTCCTCTTTCGCAGAAGGGCACGTCTTCTTATATGTAGCGTGTGCTTGGTATAGAAGGGTCCTCTACATTTTCAGCCAATTTGTGGCATTTCACGAGCGAAGGTCGCTTGAATCTGACCCTCCAAAAGCCAGCTACCTTTATGAAAATTTGTCCGGTGATGTCTCTTAAGTTTATGGACGCTTCAGTGTTTTACGTGGAAGTGGCAAAATTTTGCTTATCTGCGCAGTGTGAGTGGCAGGTAAACGTGTTTGCGACGTTAAAATAACACTTGACAGACTTCATTTCACATAACGTTCCTTCAGATTTCAAGCTGTCTCATTCTATGGCTTTAGCTTGGTTAAAAGTTCTGGCTGAAACGAAGGAAGGAAGAAACAGGAGAGAGAGGAAAAGCAGGGATGTTAACCAGTCTAGAAAAACTGGTATGCTACCCTACACTGGGGAGAAGGGATAGGGGACATTGAAAGTTAGAGGTAGAGTGAAAGATAGAGGCGGGGATCATGCACAGAATCACACTCCTCACAGTCACGATGCTACTGTTGGTCTGTAACCGCTTCTGCAAGTCGGTTGTCTTCAAGAATTTTAACAGTTTTGGCTGAAAGTAGGTAGCGAGCCGACCTAAAGTAACTCCGGGTAAAGAAGTTCCACTAGACAAATTGGCCTAAATACAGTCATTTATATAGGGCAGTAGAAAAAATTGCTAAGCGATCACGAGGTGTGAGACGTCATACAGTGGCGTTATTTATGCCTCGGGTTTGATACGAAGAATGGTTCATACTTGCCCCGCGAAATGGGTAACAGTCTTGTTCACTGAGTAGACGGTTAAGTATCTTGGCATGGGCAGCTATACCGCACTACACACATCGTGAATTCCGTTCATTTACTGCCTTTATTAAGTACCACGCCAATACTGGGGTCGATGCTGCGCTACGCACGGCGGTAAGCGCATAGCTATGTAAAAAAAAAAAAAAAAAAAAAAAAAAAAAAAAAAAAAAAAAAAAGATTTTTTCTTGTTATTAGTCAATTACTCTTTCAAAAATACCAAAATCACCGCGCTTGCCGAGAAGACGCTTGGTGAGCGAGAAAACGCGCAAAAGCAAAGTGTGGGTGGCGACGCCACCGTTAAGTTCCCGCACCAATCGCCGTGACGTCATAAAATTTGATGGCATCTACATGGGCCAGTTCCTAATCGGTAAACATAAGTACATTGTCCTCTGAGGGAGCCTGAGACTTAACTTACCAAGTTTCAACGAATTTCGTCGAGCCAATGTAGTCAAAAAGCGAAAGATTCACTTTGAAATCCGTGACGTCACGTGCGGAGATCTCGGCGCGAAATTTAAAATTAAGACTTTGTCCTTGATTTTCTTCTCTATGTATATTCATATGATGGTGAAATCAACGACATTAGTGCTTTAAGAGAACGATTTATGAATCTAAACCGTTTCATTGTTTCACCATAGTGTCCATTTAAACCTGAAAGTCTGTGTTTCCCGTGTCATCACTCGATCTCGGACGGGAAATGTCTGGACAGCCGGCGCAGAGGATCCATTTCCTCGGCGCCGCTGGGTAGACAACTCGTGAAATCAGGCTCTTTCAGCGGGAAATCCCTCGTGGTTTCCCCTCCAGAACACGATCTGTGGCCGCGACAGCTTTCTGCCCCTTCGAATGACGCCGCCGTGTTATGCAATTGCTGTTCCCTTGACCCTGCTGGGCTTCACCGAAACCTTGCGTGAAAGGAGTGCTCGGCCTCATCCTTCCGGGGAATTTTCCTGACCGCAAGTTCGCTCCTGCAGAACGCTAATACTGTTAGGTTTGATTGGGGTAGTAATTATTGAATCATCGAAATAATTGAATTTATTGAATAGTCGGGTAATGAAGTGCTGGCTGTCTTGTCTTCTGCATATGAAGTATGCCAGGATGATGCCTCCCTGAGAAGAGTGAATTTTTGTTCAGGCATTGCTGTAGCTTTACGCGTTGCAGCACGAAGCAGACGCAGTCGTTCGTGTCTGCTTTGATTAATTGACTTAATTTTGTCTGTAGTACCAGTGTCATGACAGTGCAATTATCACGTGGCATTAGTACAAGGGCACACCACACCTCTACCCCCTCTCCCTCCCGCTTCAGAAAAAAAAAATAGATAAATAATTGTCGTGCTATATATCTTACTGGTAGCACATGTATACGACTGGCCCTTGCTTTGAAATGTTTCTCCCTTCAATAGCCCAAATTTATTCATTAGCTTCTTTATTGTATGTGTCATACGATGGCTGAATTTCCCACAGCGGCCGAAAACTTTATTCCCGCAGTGCTCACATAACTGAAGATACTTTTGGCGCAAATCAAACGAGGACACATAACACAAAAGAACAGGACGGGCGCCGATCCTGTTCTTTTGTGTTATGTGTCCTCGTTTGATTAGCGCCAAAAGTATCCTCACTTATGAACCAGTACCAACTAGTTCAAACCAGAATTCTGCTAGTGCTCACATCTTCATTTGGTTTCTTGTACCACCAACCACGCGAGGTGTTGACGAAAGATATAAGATCTCCCTATCACCGGCATAATAATACGCTATTGAATGCCGACTGAGTTTGCTTCCCTGACGTTCGCCGAACGCGCGCCCTGCCTTGGGCGACGTTGGCACGGCTCGCTTCCTGCCTGTGACGCCGCCGCCGAGCTCTCTCTGCAGCGCGGTTTCATCGCTGTGGCTGACAGCCGGCGTTTTATTGACTCTAATACGGCTCCGCTGCTTTCTTCTTCCGCTTCCACCGCCGCCTCGGATGTTTCGTCTCGCCTTCGCGTTTGTCTGTGGTATGCGTCGGAGTCATCGTCACCTCGTATCTCGCCCGTCAGCGTGCATGGCTTCTATATAAGGCTCCCGGAACTGACTTCGTCGGCGCCTGTGCGGCATGCTGGCGAAGCAAGCTACCATCTTTGCCTCGAAATTGGCCCGGCACACCAGTACTAACCTAACCTCACTAGTAATAAACTAGCTACGAAAAGAGGAAACAGTGAAGAAAGAAAAGAGAAAAAGGAAAACAAGATAAAAATGATATCTCGTTTGCTACCACTACTCTATGGGAAAGTACGTTTATATAAGAAAATACGTAGAGAGGAGGTGGTAGCGTGCACTTGCGCTCGAGAGGAGCTGAAGATCACGATTAGCGCAATTGACAACAACTAAGCCGAAACCTTGCTGAACGCGCTGACTCACGATGAGCTAATGCGTTGAGCAAGCCATTCTAATATGCCGACTTCAGAACTAATTGCATCAAAGCGACGAAAGCAGTACTGCAATCATTTGGGGTAACAGACCGGTGTATAGAGCTTGAAGGAGCTGAATACTTGGTAATCGCTCTGCAGTCTTTCACAAACCAATTAGGGTGACGTCTGACAACCCTGTCAGAATCATTTTAGGATTTACGAGGTCCGTCGCAGCAGGGTGTTACGAATGCCTTACTGCAGTTATTGCGAGAAACAAGCCTGCACGAGCGACTCCAGCATAGACGAGGTGTTATACTTCGCTGTGAACAGCGGTGATTGTCTGCATGATCTGTAGCGGTTTCTCTTTCTCCTGATCTTATCCTGACCACACTCAGTGTAGGGCGGCAAATGCGATGTTTGTTCTCGTTAAACCCTCTTATCTCCTCTGCAACAACTTTACTACTACTACTACTACTACTACTACTACTACTACTACTACTACTACTACTACTACTACTACTACTACCAACACCACCACCGCTACTACTACTACTACTCCTACTACTACTACTACCACCACCAACACCACCACCGCTAGTACTACTGCGACTACTACTACTACTACTACTACTACTACTACTACTACTACTACTACTACTACTACCACCACCACCACCACCACCACCACCACCACCACCACCACCACCACCACCACCACCACCGCTAGTAAGTACTACTACTACTACTACTACTACTACTACTACTACTACTACCACCACTACCAACACCACCACCGCTAGTACTACTGCTACTGCGACTACTACTACTCGGTGGTGCAGCGCCCTGCGCGCCTCGACGGTGGTGGCGGCGGCGGGCGACTGGCGCTGGCTTTTGCTCGCTTCTGCTTTGTCTGGGCCGCTCGCCGCCTGAAATCGATCTCGCGTCCTGCTGCGGCGGCGGCGGCGGCGACGACGGAGCAGAGGAGACACGCGCTGGGGCGGCCGCCGCCGCTCCTGAGGAGAAGAGCAAAGCACTGGGGGGGGAAACGACATTCGCACTCGTGCTGAGGGGGCGCTCGTCTCTGCAAGCGCGCACGCACGCCTTGTGTGTGCGCGCGCTCTCTGTACTCGTTTTCTATCGTCCTCGTCTTCTTTGTGATCGGCTTCGGCGTCGACGTAGTCTCACCAGGCTCTTGTCGAGCCGGGGCGCGCGTCTTTTGCTGCAGCCACCACGCGGCGGGATGGTTGGGGGGCGCGTGGTACGGGCGTAGGCGTGACATTTGCCTGCTGCTGCTGCTGCTGACGACGACCAGGGACGCGCTTTCTCGGTTGTCTCATCCGGCATCTGCCTTACCACCGTTTGGTTTTCAATATTTTTTTTTTTTTTGTTTTGTGCTGGCCCGACCCCGTGCTCGTGTCGCTGTGCTGACAGCCGAATGCCGCATGATGTTTGCCTCGTGTTACTAGAGTCCCCAATGCCTTCACCTTATTTTGCTGAGAGTTTCCGGGTTCACTTTCCAATGCCACCGATCACGCGCTGTATATGCCAGGATGCGCGGACCACTCGAAACTCGAAGCGGCCCTAATTTGCGTTTTTTGATAGTGCGAGGTTAGATTCGAGCGAATAGATTCTGAGCCTCTCCGTTATTGCACTTCGCATCGCCATCGTCCGTGAAGAGCAGCATTCTATGAGCAGGAGTTGCCATCTCCCGCCAAGCGTCAGCAGATAGTGCTAAGATAGTGTTAAGAGAGTCCTGAGCTAGTGCTAAGCTAGGGCTAAGACAGTGTATAACAGCGCTTCCCGAACCACACTTTACTTACTGTGCGTAAAGTGGTCTAAGCAATTGCCAGCTGAACGGGGTGGGTAGGTTGGTGAGTCAGGAACGCCACGCATTCCGCGCACGGGTTACTCCTTCGCTTCGGAAGGGCACCGGACAGGACAGCAATACGAGGCTGACATACCAATGTCTTCTCTGCTCTTGGCTTCTCTCGTACTTCCGAAGCCACGCAGCACCAACTGTACCTAATGTAGCGCTCTATACGACTTCTGTCCCTGCACGTCGGACACATCCTTGGCATAGTGTGATGACGTTCCTTTCATCGTTTTAAAGCACCAAGTGCCGACACGCCACTTTGACAGAACACCGACCATGGTGGCCTAGTGATTGTGGTGCTCGACTGCTGAGCTGAAGGTCGTGGGATTGAATCCCGGCCGCGGCGGCCGCGTTTTCGAGGGAGGTGACAAGGCTTGAAGCCCGTGTACTTGGATTTAGGTGCACGCTAAAGAACCCCAGGTGGTCGAAATTTTCGAAAACCTCCACTACGGCGTCCCTCATAACCATATCGTGGTTTTTGCGACGTTAAACCCCAACGATTACTATTATATTAGCCACTTTACAGAATAAAAAGAAAGACGATCGAGCGACGTTTCTTTTGACTTCTCTTGCTTCAAACTGCGTTCTCGCGTTGCACCAGAATCATGCGCTCGTCAACTAGGACCTCAACAATTCCATCTGATGGACTTTTATTTGCTAGTTGCCGTCATTCCGTTTCGCAAAACGATCCCTCCCCCCCCCCCCCTCCCCCCCCCCCTCTCTCTCTCTCTCACTGGAAGTTTTTTACGCGCGTGAGGCACAGGGAACATTAACGCACGCGCGCCGGCGTCAGTCAGCGCGCCTAAATGGGCAACTAGGGAAATGCGCCGCCGAAATGCTGCGCAATGTCTGCGGATAACTGCCGAATGGTTTCCCGTCCGTGATCGAGTGGTGTTTTTCTTTTCGCGTGCATATATCGAGAGGGCCATTCGCACTAGAGATGGCTGCGAGTACTAATTAGCGTAATAGCATCTTTTAAGGCGCCGTATTGATATGTTATGGCGGGGCTGAGAAAGAGAACCAGTTTGTACCAGGTTCGCATTATAGTCGGCGCCGTCGCTTGGAGCCAGCCGATTAATCGGAAACCCAAAGCTCGGAAGTAAGAACCGCAATAGAAAAAGAAAGGCGAGGATGAAGCATTGGTCAGGAATGCGGTGGAGATTAATTGAAAGGCACGTTCCCCCCCCTCCCCCCCACCTTTTTTTTCTTTTGTTTTACTTTTGCGCTTACCACAGGGCTCATATATGATTTCGTTCTTGTATTTTCGTCCTCCTGTGTCGACGATTCTGGTGCTGCAGAAATCTTTTTTTTCTTCTGTTTCAAAATGTATTTCAGCTTGATATTTAGTTAACTTGTGACCACGCTGGTCCTTTAATATGCCCTGGCATGGTTCAGATCCCTCTGTACGAGTTTTTTTTTTATATAATTGGGATCTACGAGTATTTTCACATGGCCCTCCCCTCGCACTCCCCATTAATGTTTAGAATGTCGTTAGAATAAATTTTTTGTCTCGTCTTTGAGACTTGCGATATGTGCGGATATCAAACTGAGAGAATTTTCTTTTTTTTTTTTCATTACAGAAAAAAAAAAAAGACCGGAAGACTAGAATGCGAATGTTCTGACTACTCACTCTCATAGTTTACCTTTCAGAACTATCTCTAAGTCTCGTTCTTCCGTACGGGATGGTTATGAGTCTTAAAAAAAAAGGCGGAAGCTACCACGCGATATTAGACATCTCTTCTCGCAAGGAAGTTTTCCAACAGACCGCTTAGTTGCATTCATTTGTATTTATTCGTGGATAACTTTCCGCGAGACATCACTATCTTCATTTGTTGGGCACAAAAATCGCGTGGAACATTAATCTACTGGAGCATCCACCTGTGAAGGATTTGTCCATTTTTGGTTTCCTTCCTGCCTCGAAGTTTTATTGTGATAGCAATTATATGGACACTCTCGACGTGTATTTGCCGTCGCCGTCATGTTCCGTGTGTATATATATATATATATATATATGCGCATACATACATACATACATACATACATACGCACCGCAGTTTAGAAAAACAATCTATGCGCTGGGTTATGCGTAGTCGACACTTCCAGCGCGCTGCTCAAACAACTATGACAACTGTGTCAGTTGTAACAACTGTGTAACAGCTGTGACAGAAGTAACAACTGTGACAGTTGTTAGTTCGCGCTTGTTCTCTGTGTGTTCTTTTCGTACGTACTTTAGGGCTTGAGCAACGCGCTGCAAGTTTTGAGCTACTTGCCGTTCTTCGTGTGACATTCCAACTTGTTGCTATCGCATTCATTCCTTCGCCCTTGCGGTGAAACGTTTTTCTTAAAGGCCGGCAAGCGAGCTTCACTGCAACGATGATCTTGATGCAGTGAAGCCAATTCTGTTCAGCAAATCGTAGGTTTTATTTGTGCTGTTGCTGTAATAAAGTAGCATGTTAGAGCAATACACACTCCCCCGGCGTACTTTGTTTGATTCTCGGGCTATCTGGTGCATTCAAGATATTTACGTTGGCATTAAAGTGCTGCTAGATAGCATCAGCGACGCAGCCGTTGGCCAGAAGCTGAAGACGTTGACAGAATCGCCTGTATGGTTGGGTTACATTTGAGTTGGTCGCGAAACGTTGGGAAAATGCGGTTTTTGGTTTCATAAGCCATTGAACACATTGAACACGGTGTGATCTTTGTTTTCTTCAAAATACAATTTTCACTTGAATGTACGGAGCGATATTACTCAGCGCTCGCTCCGACCTCCCCGTACGCTCTCAGGCGCTTTAAGAATAAGGCTGTGCTTTGATTTCAGAGACGAACAACTCATACACAAAAACAGCGAACTCTATGGGAGTAATACATGCTATCGTTTGAATTCAAGCGTATGAATATATGTATTTTTACTGGCCAGACAAAATGGCGAAAAGAAGGAATATTCGTCGAGTACTTTAAAGTGTGCACGTGATTTTTTTCAGTTTTCTCCCTTGTCTCTTTCGCCCCTTCATCCCTTAGGGCAGCAAATCGGACGTGCGTCTGGCTAACATCCCTGCGTTATCTTGCTTCTCTCTCACTCTGAATGTTTTGCTCAGTTCCAGCTCCGCAACAACACATAATTTAAAACGCGAACGGATATCTGCGCGTGGCCGTAAATAAAGTTTCAGGTGGCCCTTGTTTCTGCGTACCATTCTAAGCTTTACTGCGTGCTAGCCATGACGCAACTTTCAAAAATTATTATGCTTAAGGGCAGACTTTCGAAAATAAAAGGAAAAGCTTTATTTAGGCTTGAAACATTGCAATATGAAGAAAGTTATGTAAGAAGAAAGACAGGAATTGAGAAAGAGGTAGAAAGGTGTCCGAGGAAAGAAAAAATTCACGCCATAAAAAAAATTCAGCTAGTTCTACGCCGTGAAAAGAGTCGGACAGTGAAGCTGTAAGCGCGCGGGTGTGTGTGACGGTAGATCAAGGCAGCTTAGTCTCATTTCCAGCATCATCATCATCATTTATCATAATCATCAGCATCATTTCGAGCATAATCACCATCATTTCGTTGTATTTTTGTATTTTTCTTTAGTCACTGCCCCCCTCTGTCACGCGATTTGCGTGACTACTACTACTACTACTACTACTACTACTACTACTACTACTACTACTACTACTACTACTACTACTACTCTTACTACGACGGCAGCACAGGGTAGTCTAAGACAACTTCGCTGTAAAAAAGTATGACCGCGCTCGTGGACAAAAAGGGAGAAGGGGCAAACAGCGGAGTGGAGATCGCGCGAGCGACACCAGCTGTCGTGAGTTGTATTCGCTTCCGTTTGACGGCGCGCTTCTGGCGCGGTGTGACGCGCGTCCCGACGCGGTCGAGTTGGCGCGTTTTTGGGCGGTCGGGCACTAACGAGAGACGAGCAGAGGGCGCTCTGCCGTACTTTGTGTCCGCCCGGATAGTGGCAGCTGCGTTGTGGGAAGTGCGGCACAGCGGTGGGTTGGCCGCCGTGTGTCGGAAAGCCGGTGAATTCTTAATGTCGGGTCGTGCTCGAGGAGACGGCCGAACGTCGCGCACGTCGCGTCGCGGCACGCTGCTGGCTGCCCGTGAGGCGGCTGATTTATTCGGGAGACGCGAGCGCGACGGAGTGACTTTGGAGGGCGTGAGGAAGCGCTGTTTTCCGGCTAGCTCGTAGTCGAGAACGGAGAGACGGGACACCGGCCGAAGGGAAAGCCCCCGCGGACAGAGTGGTCACGTCTAGCCCGCGTCGTTACATCTCCATCAGACCGCGTGGGCGGGCGCAGACACGCGTGCTCCTCCGGTCGTACACGCACCTGCGCGTGTCGCTGAACGAGCGTGCTGCACGTGCCGCTCACGTGAGCCGCGCGGCCGCCCGTTCCAGGCCTTCCGCGCCGGTCTCCTCCCCTGCCTTGTACCGGGCGGTGGAGCTTCCGTAGCGACGTCGACTGTGCAAGCGGCTTCAGTGCTTGATTTTGTCTCTTTCATCCTGACCTTATCCAACACTGAAATTGACTGTCGACGACAACACCAGCGATGCCAGATCTACCCGTGATGGCGTCACCGTATGACGTCATATGACTCGAAAATCCCTGACGTCATTGATTGCCAAAATAGGTTGCAAAAATTTGTGACGTCATCATGATGTCACTATAACGTCACATAAAGGGACGCCACGGGATGACGGCTGAAGTTTGGCCGCGCCTTTCGATGGGGCCTGCGCGCTTCTGCTCCTGTTGGCTCAGCCGATTCGGACTGCCGAAATGTCGCCAACTTCGGAAGTTCGAGTGCCGCAATATTCGTGATAGAGGCCATGTAAAAAAAAAAAAAAAAAAAAACTTCCCCATCTCCCGCTAAAGGGAACCATGTGTGTATGCGAAGCAGCGGGTAGATGGTTAGCTTGAGCGGGAGAAGCGTCGCCGCCCTCGTTTCGCGGCAGCGGCCTGGGCGCTTATCGCGGCGCTGCACAGGAGAGAGAATGAGGCGCGCGCGCTCCTTCATTTTCATACCGCTGAACTACTGTGGCGCCCCCCAGCGGAGTATGGAGCTGTCGCACCACCTGTCATGCGTGCCGCTCCGTAGAGGATTCCTAGAGGACAGAACGGGGGGGGGGGGGGGACCGTAGGAGAGGAGAGAGAGGGGGGAGGGGACGCGCATGCGCTGTGAGGATGCGGGACGCGGGCGCCGCTCCGTAGAGTAGAGGAGTGTTGGGAGACACGTTTTTACAGCGGAGTGGTCCCCATAGTTTCTCAAAGTGGGTTCCGCAGGCCCCTCCTCGGGGTTCCGCGAGCCACGGATAAGTTTTCCCTGGTCCCGCACCTGCCAAGCCCGAGGTGTGATCGATCTAAGGGGCCACCATTATTCACGCCAATTTTTTGACGCGAGGAAAGTGAGTTCAGTTTCACGTGAGTGAATAAATTTTTTACATACCCCAGCTCTTCAGTTTATTGCACGTGAATGTAGCGTAAACCGAATGAAATATCCTTGCATGAATGCGGGGGGGAGGGGGAGGGTTCCTTAGCACTTCATGGAGCTTAGCAGGGTTCCCTGGGACCAACATGCCTGAGAACCCTTGGTCTACCTTGTGGCGTCGTAGTCGAAGTAGTAGTAGTAGTAGTAGTACTACTACTAGTAGTAGTAGTGCTGCAGGTCACGTTAATGGAGGGGGGAATGGATGAAGAAATAAAACGAAGTAATAATGATGATTATGACGATGATAAATGATGATGATGATGATAATCAATCTGATGATCGTGACGGCGCTCTAAATGTGTGAGCGTGCGTGTTTCAAATCAAGCGACGAATTTACGACACCACGTGATCTCGCTAGCCAATCACACTCGCGCGCCTATTCAGCTTCGCTGTCCGTCGGTTTCCACGGCGTGGAATAAACTGAAACATTTTTTTTATTCGTTTATTTTTGTAGACTAGTGATTCGTCTCCCCGTCTATTAGGCCCCTGTTTTGGTGGGAACGCGTTTTGTGACGTCCCGTACATAGGCCTTAGCAAGTAACGCGCGTGCCTTTCTCTCAATGCGGTTGCTTTTCGTCTCTCCCGCTTCCCTCAAGCGCGCGGCTGCTGTCTGAAAAGTGGCGACACGGTTTTCCCGTTAGGGTCGCACTCTGTGGCCTCCCGCTGGGTCCGCCGGGATTTGTTGTGCTCCTCGTTTGTTGGCCGGCTTGGTTGGGCTGCTGTGCACCGCCTGCTTCGAGCAGCACTCCCACGGACGGCTGCCTTCTCTACAGCGTTGACTCCCCTCCTCCTCTTTATTTCTGTCTTTCATGTCTCCTTTCTTGTTCTTCTGTTTATCCTGTGTCCGGCATCTCGCGAGGCTGGTGTGCATGCACGCTTTTGTGCGGTTCCGGTTCGGCGATCGCCTTTTGTCGGGTTCCGGAAGCAGAATCGCGTTCATACGTTGCCCCCCCCCCCCCCCTCGCTTCCCCCCCCCCCCCAAAAAAAAAAAAAAAAAAGAAAGAAACCAGAAGGAAAACCAAGCTCCTCTGACGTCATTTTATTTCTGTGTTGCTGGGAACCTGTCTGGGCACTGTCTTCCAACCCGTTCACTCTCTGAAAGCGCCGAAGTTCCGAGTGACATTGATAGATACATTGTACGAGCTCGCGAGCTCATAAATTCGGCTGGCGTATATTTACGAGGTACAGTCGCGGCCACTGTTAGATGCAACACTCGAATGAGCACCTTTCTTATTGCTGGCCCCCTAACTGCAAGTGGATGGGGAAGCATTGAACGTGCGCTTTACTAGTTTGTCGGAAAGAGTCTGAGCTGTCAACCACCAGTAGCCTTATGCAAATCTAAGCCCCTTGTTTTTATGCAAGAAAATGTAATCTAGACGTGCTCTGCGTGCAAGTGTTGCATCTAACAGTGGCCGCGACTGTACATGCATACAAGCTTTGCAGGCGCTGCGTAAACGTGCGCTTGGGGCGTCTCCCAATCACTGCTCCGTCGTGAACGTTGGCGTTGTCTGATAGGCTGAGCACGTGCGTTATAGAGTAAGTTTCCGCGGGAGATCCTCATAGATTCACCTAGAACTTGACGATGCTGGAAATGTTGGTTCGCCTGCCGTTATTAACATTTTGGTGAATTCTGTACGCTTCCTTTGTTGTCTTGCTTGCGCGTCGTTGCAATGATGGTGACTTCACAATATGACGTAATTCGTGACGTAGGTCACGTCAGTTTTTTTACCGCTTCATTTTCCATGCTGTGTATTTCGCTCAAATGGCCGCGCAACGAAACACTCGAGGCTTTCGCCTAAAAAAGAAAAGCACGAGGAGGTAAGAGAAACACGATGAACATGGCGCTTATTTCGTTCTTTCCGCCTGAGTAGTTCTTCCTGTTCTTTTTTTGAACGGATTGACAGCACTAAAACTGCACTCTTAATTATGTACCGTGTAAAGTGCTGGATATAGCCAGGACATTACACCTTTGTCGTCTAATTTCCCGGCTATAACTACAACTTTACCCGGGGACTTGACTAAGAGTGTGGACGAAGACGAGAGGACTCAAACACCAGCGCTGTGTCCAGTTCTAGCGCTGTTCCTCCGTTCAAAATCAGTATGTACCAACCAGTCCAATTCAAAACGCTAATGCAGTTCCTTTTCTTTCTTTCCTTGTGTCATTATTCAGGAACTGTGCCGCCAGGCGGTATAAGTGGTATAACGTCGATATTGGGCGCATAATTCTCTCTCGAGACGGAAGCTAGAAGTGGCGTGACGATAGCACGTTTTCTGCAGCACGCATTCAAGCGCACGCACGCGCGAGCGTTCATTGAGCAGTCGCTTGTGATTTTGTGACGCCTCTCGCGCTCCCGTCGAAAGTTCGCGAGCCGAGAAAATTGTCGGCGCTGGCTGGGCCCCGCTGGTGCTGCTGCATCGATCACCACTTTGATTCGCAGTGCCTGCCCAAAATGGACAAAGTGGCAATCGCGAAACCCTTTTACGTTGCTATACGCTGTCGGCTGTGTAGGTGGTGGCTGGCGACTGCTACCACTGCCACTTCCGACGACGCCTCTTTTTTTTACTTCTTGCCGACTTTCGCTTGCGTCGTTGCTTGACACGTGCGCGTTGGCGAGGCGTTTGTCGAAAGGAATTGCGTTCGCGTATGGACGACTTCCGCGTGGATTTCAAAGCTGTGCTTGCAGTGTGCAACGTAACGATTCCTTTCGATCGGTTCTGTTTCTTGATGGCGTCATGATTTCGGCTTGCATGTTGACCACTGAGCGTAGCTATCTAGAATGTAAGGATAATGGCTGTTCATTTCATGCCTCGAAGGCACTGTTGCCACCACAAGTGTCTTGTTTTATTTCATGTTTGAAGCTTTGTTGCCAGATTCAGGGGTGCAACAGCTGCGCCAATTGCGCCAAATTGATACAATTCCCCGTTTTTGCGCCGAGCTGCGCGAAAACCATGAAATTGGCGGAAATTGCGCCACGCTGCGCCAAAATGCCCGACCAGCCTCAAAATTTTCTCAGTTGCGCCAATTTTAGCAAAAAATGGAGGCCACGTTGGCCACCTGCAGTTTGCGTCATCAATCAGTCCACGAGCGCAGACCCTAACCCTAAACCACGCGAGACGCGATCGACCAGATAAAGTGATAATGCCGCGCACCCATTGGTCCGCTGACCGCAGCGAATACCTATCGGAGGGACGACGCAACTTCAAGACAAAAATGCGTTGCCGTAGCCACTAACGCTTCGCGGGAAATATGAATTTCCTAGTCAGCAAACGCGGCTATGGCATGTAAGCAACTAAAGCTGAAAGCGTATGCCACGTTTTCCTCGCGCAAACAAACTCCACGTGCTGCGAACACCGGCGTTGCCGGCGACCACGTTGGTCGCCATAGCAACGGCACATAAAACATTTTTCTGTCTTGAAGTTGCGTCGTCCCGGCGATGGGTATCCGGTGCCGTCGCCGGGCCAACGGGCACGCGCCGTTGTTACTTTATCTGGTCGAACGCGCCTTGCAAGCGAGCTAAGTTGTACCCTAAACCTAACCCCATCGCGAAAGAAAAAAAAGGGGGGGGGGGAGAGAAGGGTCTGTAGCGGTGTTCGAAAATTTCCTGACCTTGTTCTAACCCGTGCAAAACGCTGCTTAAGCCACCTTCGCCGCAGTACACCGGTGCCCTGCGGAAAAGCGTATTAAGATTTGGAAGGGGCTGTTAGCACTACTCATAGGACAGCACATTTTGTTCAATTACTCATGCGTGTATACGCCGCATAATTGTGAGTACTAGTATGGTCGCTGACGCCTAAAAAAGTTAGTGGCAATCATTTGGAGCAGTATTTCAAGGTCGCCAGCTTGGCAGATCCGCATTAGAATTCGCAGGGTCTGTCAAACAATTTGACAGGTGCGGCAAATGCTAATGTGGACTTTATCATTGTTTGTTCAGTGGGGTGGTTCAAAATACTACTTTTATTGAAATAGCAGTGCTCATGTTCACCCTGCACGATTTAGGTGATGTTGAATGTTTAGTGCATGATTTTTTTAAATGTAAGCCTTTTTTATATTGCTCCGAATTTGGTCTTTCGTGATAAAACATAGTTTTTTTTCCTCGTAACCTGCTCCAAATTTGGATTTTAGTGCTCCAAAAGTAACATTTTGCTGCTCCAAAAATTGCTCCAAATTCTATTTCGGCTGTTGCACCCCTGCAGATTCAGTTTTAGCTCGACATCTCGTGTTCTTATGTGCCCCCCCCCCCCTCCCTTTCTTTTTCTCCCTCTCGCTTTCTCTTGCGGAGTTGTAGTGCCACCTTAACTACAAAATTCAGCATTTTCGTACGCACAGCTCTGCAGTGCGAGCGTTCCCGGGCGGGCCTTTTTGAAACATAAACTTTGGCTTATACGTCTGCACTACTCCCTCCATTTTTACGGCGCGTACAGATCACATGGAGGTTCCATGGGTATCTCAGGAGCCATGGAAGCGCCCGTGTTTTTCTTTTTCTTTCTTTTCTGGTACTGCTTTTGTGAGGCACTAATCGTACAGCTCCTCCGAGCGTCCAACAAACAGCAGCATATTATTAGTGGCCATACCTACGGCGAAACTGATGACAGCTAGTGCAGGTTACGGGGACTCATTCTAGCAGAGCCGGTAGCTGCAACGCCACATCGCAACCACACATGGCGGTATGTTTTCGCTGGCTCTCCGGGGTCGCGCCGGTCGAGGTACATTTACCATGCACTCGCAGCGAGTGATTCAGCATTGCATGCGCATCACCTGGGGACGGTCTGGTTTATGATGTGCTGAACGAAATCGCGGAGCGCTGCAATCGCACGTATAGTCATGTGATCGTCGACAGCAATGCGACTCGGGTTGCTAAGCGCGACCGTCGTCAAATAACTCCGTTGTGTCTCAGCGAATGACGTGGAAACGCGTGGGTTGTTTTTGCCGACGCCTCACCCTGGCTGCATCGTCGCAACAGTGTTCACTCTTTTGAAAGCGGCAGTTTGCGTTCTGCATGCTCTCATCCCGCCGCTCCATCACTTTGTGTGATAGCGCCGGAGCATCTTTGATTCATTCCTGAATTTTTCTTTTCCTCCTCCTCATCCTCGTCATATAAAAAAAAAAATTCTACAATTCTCGAACGCCGCGTTTCTCGACTCTGCTAGCTTGCCCCGACTGCCGGCGCCGCCTCTCGGTGGGAATGGTGCGACGTTTCGGTTCCCGGTTCCTATCGATCGGTCTCTGTCGGGAGCGCCGTGGCTGCTTTTCTTTCTCACCTGCCTTTCTTTGCCGATTGTGTTAAACATTTTTTGTGGGTTACTTCTCGCTTTTCAGGACATTCTTTTAGAGCGATATCTCCCCTCCTCCCGCTTATTTATTTTAGCTCAGTGTTTATACAATTGCTCAGTGTTTATTCAACAGTAAAGCGCAGCCTGTCGTCAGCGCGATGGTTGTTCTGTAGTATTTTAGCTCTGCTGTATTGCAGTTGTAGCCTCGCGTGCGATGCAGCGATCCGCTGTAGACGTTGAAAGAGAGAAATAGTCGTCCTGACGCATTTTTCTGAATGGTATGGTTTACAGCAAGGATCGCGGAAATGCCGGGCGACAACCGCTGTATTTCCGCGAGCGTAACACTCATCACTGCCGCCGCTGTCAAAACAGTTCTTGCTAACGAAAGTCTTTGCTTATTCTGGTTCGGAATTCCGCCTTTAGATTTTAAGAGTCAAGTTCCAAATTCTTAAGACAGCATTGACATATTCTGGATTTAAGGACTGTGTGACTACTTTATGATGGCATCGTTAATACAGGTCCATGAAGCTTCCGATCGATGTTTCAGTTTCTTTCGTTTCTTTTTTGAAAAGACATGTGGTGCATCTAGAAAGTTTCTAAGTATTATCTCGCGCTAATATTCACAGTGATTACTTCGTAGAAATCACCGTTAATATCACTGAGCAGCGGAGTCCCGCCCGTAAACCGCTCGCTCTAGGAAGCACTTCAAGCTTGAAGGAAACGCTAGGATGTAACGCACCCTGTACAAAAGTGCAGAGAAGTCCGCCGCGGTGGAGCAGTGGTTACGGTGCTCGGCTGCTGACCCGAAGGTCGCGGGTTCGATCCCGGCCGCGGCGGTCGCATTTCGATGGAGGCGAAATGGTAGAGGCCCGTGTACTGTGCAATGTCAGTGCACGTTAAAGAACACCAGATGGTCGAAATTTCCGGAGCCCTCCACTACGGCGTCTCTCATAATCATATCGTAGTTTTGGGACGTAGAACCCCAGATAATATTATTAAAAGTGCAGAGAGAACGAGAGACCGCAACGGATGGCTGCGTGGACGTCGCACCGTGGTCCTTGTTATTCCTGGCTACCGGGTCTCGAACGTGCATTGGTGCGAGTGACGGCGAGGTTTGAGTGACATACAGGGGTGAGGCTTCTCTCGCGAGCTCATCCCGGCGCACTGTCGGTTCCCCAACGCGTTCTGTGTCGATGGAAGTGCCCGCCTCGCCCGGCTGCTGCCCGGGGTGTGGATACCGAGTGGCGTGAACGAAGAAAAAGAAGAAAAAGGAGGAAAAGGAAAAAGGGACGCGATGGCCTCCGCGTGATGGATGTTCCCAAATTGATGCGGTCTAGGTGGGCCTCAGCAGAATCTTCCCCAAAGCTACGTACGGCATTCTCCCTTTTCCTTTTTTTCCCGCGGGACACAACCTCGCATGTCCGAGATTTGTGCGTGCGGAACGGAGACCGTCGAAAAAAGATAGGCAACGAGAGAACGAAACGGGCTTCGGGGGTGGGTGGAAGACCGCAGACAACGCACAAGTGGCCGCTTTGCTGGTGCCCTGGCAAAATGTGTTACGGAGGTACTTTATATATACATACATGCTCTTTTCTTCATCCTGGCCACAGCGGGTGGGTGACAGGATTGTCCTTTGCCTACGGTCTTTTCATCAATGCGTAGTGTGTTCGATTGTTTGATTCGGGGTTAGTGATGTGTAGTATGTGTTCTTTTGTGAATGCATTTGTGGGTTGCTTGAGTGGTTTGGTATCGTCTTTTCCTCATGTCTCATTTCTTTTTTCTCACTGTGTTCATTGTTTCCGCTTGTAAAAGTCATTGATGCGTTCGTCGCTTTGTGCGATGAGGTGCTTTTTTGGCGTTGGATGGAGGTGCCCTGAAAAGGCTCGAGTTTAATGTTCGAATTACCGTTTAGTTGAAACGTCCTGTGTTCTCTTTGTGGGCATAGTGGTGACGTAGCGTAATTGATATAAATTAAATGTAACCTGCGCGGTGCGGGCAGCTGCTTGCTCTTCGAGGAACACCGCGGTTTAATTTTAAGATACCTCTTATACCTGCTGCATTTTAATGACCCCGTTTGTCAAGGCTTCAGCGTCCGTTTGCAGAAGTGACGCGCAGTCCCACAATACGTTGTTGTTGGTGGTTAGAAGAAGAAAGAGACGCCTAATTTCTGCAGCCCAATAGGGAGCACGGCGCAGCGTCTACCACAGTACGTGCCTCCATCTCGTTGCTTTCTTGTCGTTGTTTCACCCCTTCCCCACTGCGTAGTTCAGTTAACCCGACGCGCGGACGGCTGACCACTTTTCTTTCTCTCTCTCTCTCTCCTTCTTCTCCTCCTCTTCCTTCTGCCCACCTACATGCACGCATGCGCGCCCACTCGAGTTCGCGATCCTGGGCGTGAGAGCTTCAACATTTGTGCCAGCCATTAGCTCTGTCACTCAAATGCATCCTGAGGGCAGTCCACCGGATAATTCACATTTATAAGCGACCCCTTTCAGCTCTCGCTTGCAAGCCATTCGGCTGGGCTTTCGCTTGGAAGTCTTATATTGATTTAATGAAGATCAGTCCGCTTAAAGGCTTTAATTGCAGCTACCGTTCTTCACTCTCCGAGGGAACAATTACGCTTAGATTTCAAATTTTTTATGGATTCAAACATGCATATAATGTTGTACTACAAGTGTCAAATATATCAAAGTCTGAACTCCTAAGGCTGTTTGCTCGTGTAGTACAGTGTGTGATTGATCCGCACGTGTGCCTTTGAACTATTTAAAGAAGGACCAGCGATCTGTGCCGCGGCTGTTGGTGGCGCACACACTATCTGCTTCCACGCTTATCATTTTCGTCAGAACATGGTCTGTTGATTCGTACGTTGCTTTGCGAAACAGAGAAATTTAATTGTTTTGGGACGCGTACACTGTTTCACATACGCATGTCTTTCCAAGTCAGTAGCTCCATTATCTTATTATAGTTACTGTTAATGTGCATTTTTTTTCATCGGTTGTGGAACATTAAAAAAAAAAATGTCACGTTCAAGCAAGGTCACTTTCAGTCTCTCGTTATCCTCTTCTCTTCGCTTGCATGAAACATGCTATTGATGGAATGTTTTCTGGCGAAAGTTTTTTGTCTTTTCATTAAACGTGTCTGCACTGCAGGCTCATTCAGGTAGGATGAAGTGTTGTTTAAGATTTTTGAGGTTTTTTTTTTCCCTAAGGCAGTATGTTTCGGAGGATCCCTTTCAGACAATATCTGCAGAGGGGCGATTTCTGACCTAATTCAACTTCCGTATCTTCACACGTACTAGCAGCACTGGTTTATGAATTGGCTATCCACCGTTTAACATCATCGTTGTTTTCATTCAATCACAGTCCAGTGATTAAGTTGTGTACACTTTTTTTTTAGCTCGGTAGTGCTCAAGAAATGTTAGCTGCTAGTCGAATGGCTTCCTTGCGTATGGTACACTCGAATAACCAGACTCTCCAGCCACTAAGAAATGCCGGTAGCTTCGGAGCCGGCTGGATAGTCACCCGCTGAAGAAGAGAACGAATGGGTCTCAAAACGTAGGGCCAGTTTTTAATATTAAAAACTATAGACTAAACGTGGCTGGATAGTCTGTTTATTCGTATAATTTTACCCAGCCAGGCAGATTTCTATCAAATATGTTTACCTTTATATGGTACACTCGCGTCCCGAATCTGTCGTGTCAATTCGATTCACTATAGCTTCGCGGCCCGTCACTGGCCCGCTCCTTTACTTGCGAAAAATTTCGCACTTCCAAGTCCCGATTGACCAGACGGCAGTGTGACGGCCTCAACAGAATGCGCGATATCAGTGAGGCCGAGTGTATAGAGAGGGGCCTTCTAACGAGGCATTGTCTTCGCGTCGCGCACTTCTCAGCGTGAACTATAGCTGCGTTGTGAAAGGGCCCACCTCCACGAGTCAGCGTCTTTCTGCGAAAGCCACGCACCTAAGACGCGAGGAGTATTCGCGGTCGAAGATTTCACGAAGACGCGTGACTGGGCTTCATTGTAACTCAATTTTCTCGACTTGAAAGGGGGATGAATGCTCGCGAGTCTGAAAGGTCTAACGGGTTGCCAAAATAGTGAAAAGACTTCATAGGGCTTGGTAATGAATCCTACTAAGGTTGAAGGCGCAAAACAGCGATGTTCACAGTATACGCTTCTAGGAAGCACGCGTCTGACATTCATTGCACATATTCCATGTCATTATCATAATTTTAATATTTATATCTATTTTACGCACATTTAGTGCTCTTTTAGGTCCTTTACAGCCAAGTTACACTAAGCCATAGTCATTGATCGCACCGATGCATTTAAATTTTACATTGCTTTGGCGCTCTATGACCATTGTAGCCTTTGCGCCATTAAACAAGCAACAACAACAACAACAACAACAACAATAATAATAATAATAATAATAATAATAATAATAATAATAATTGGTAATGAATCCTATAACTGATGGCCAAACCTCGATTACCCTCGTGCTCCTGTCGAGTGCGTTTTGAATAAAAATGTCATTTTATTGTTTGATGTCTAACAAAGAAAGAAACGAGCCCTTAAAAATTTCCACTTTTCTTCATTTTATTGTTTGAAACGGTAATAACGTATTCACCAGTAATCAAAAGATTAACAGTGGTGAGATGTGATGAAGCGCTGGAGCAAACGTTTTGATAAGGGGATTGACTCGTGTTCGTAAGGGACATCAAGTCCTGCGACGTTTTATTATTTTTTCTTATATATTTTTTTATTTTTTTTCCAGAGAATAAATAATTTTCGCTGGCGAACACGGCCGTTGCAAGTACACTCTTAATGAGGTCCCGCTTAAAGTGCTAGATATAATCAGGAAATCGGACATTTTGCGTCTCGTTTCCTGGTTATAGCCAGCGTTTAACCAGGACCTGATTAAGAGTGTATTGTGTGAGCGTGGGCATCGGTGGGGGAATAGGCTTGAAACATGGATTTTCATTTTCCTTTTCTAAAGTGCAGCTTCTTTTTCCCGACGTGTCCCTAGGACGTGGCGAAGCTGGGCCTCGTAAAATAAATATTAGTACAAGTAGCACTGCTAGTTGGAGAGTTGGTGAGGGTTCCTGATTATGTAACGGCGCAACGCAAAGACACGTAAGGTGCGTGAATGTCAGACTAAAAGAACACGAGGCCAACACTCGAGCTGATGGCCTATCGCATATAGCCGCGCATTGTAAGGAGTGCGGGTGCGCTCAAGTCAGCAAAACTAGCATCATTGCCAGGAATCATAACCAGACAACTCGCGAGATAATCGAGGCTTTGCACATACATAATAACGAGAATTCGCGTATCAGAGTTCCATCCGTCGTCCTGCTGCAAAAAGAAATTTTGTATTTAAATAGGCAAATTTGATACCTTTTTTTCCTTCGTGTTTTTTATGCTGTGTGTGACTACGTGCGTGGAGAAAAGTATGTGTCGAAGTGAATAAAGATTAGTTGAGGGCCCGCGTTTGTCTTCGTGTCTTCTTCATCGTCAGTGTTTCGTGTCTTTTGCGTTGCGCCGTTACCTAATCATTAGTGCAAGTAGATGAGAACGCAAGCAAGACACGTGAACAAACACACGCACGCGCACGCGCACGCGCGCACACACACACACAAACACACACACACACACACACACACACACACACACACACACACACACACACACACACACACACACACACACACACACACACACACACACACACACACACACACACACACACACGCACACGCACGCACGCACGCACACACACACACACACACACACACACACACACACACACACACACACACACACACGCACACGCACGCACGCACGCACACACACACACGCGCGCTGCGTGTTCATGCGTCTTGCTTGCGTACCCGTCTATACGCGATACGATATTATTCGAAGATGCCATGCCACCAAGCTGGCATCGCCAAACTCCATTAGAAGCTCTACGCCTGCAGCTATTGGAGATAGAGTTGCCTTTGTCTTGTTTTCCTGCCTTAACTGAAACCTCTAATAACCGTATCGTAGAGGAGGCTCCGCACTTGCACGCGGAAGAGAAAGGGTTTGCCATTATGCGACGAGAAGTCCAGCTCGACGAGAAAGCGCGCCCGCCATCTCTCGCCGGCTTGCGGTCTCGGCGGTGCGCGTTGCTCAATGTGGCAGCTAATAGGTCTCCTCATTGCGTCCACCACCCTCTCGTCGTCGTCGGCGTCGGCGCTGCGTGTTTGTGTGTTTGGGGCGGCAGCCGCCCGGGAACGGGGGGGATCGATTAATCCTCCGAACCTCGCGGTCCGGTCGCGAGTATAACGTGTTCAAGGCGCGGCCATCTCTCTCCCTCTCTCTCTCTCGAATTAAGCCTCTCGAGATAGAAAGGTGGGCGAGGAGGCGAGTAATGAGAAAGGGGGGGGGGGGGGATTTCTCGGCGTAGCGATAATTGAGATAACGTTGAACCAATCTCGAGCGGCGCCTCCCTGCATCGCTCACCCCCTTCTCGCGAATCCCTCTTTTGTCCAGCTTCTCCTCCGCGGCGGCCGTTTCTTGCGGCTTGGGCAACCTTTCGATTGTCGCCGTGCCGTCGCCAGCCGTGTAAGCCGTCTGTGCGCTGCTCCGATTGTGTCCCCCCCCCCCTCCCCCCCCCCCCCCCCGGCCCCTCCGTCTCGTGTTTGTGTTGCAGCGCTTTAATCACCGACCGGGGTGGCCAGAGGCCCCAAAGGGTGTTCCTTTCTGGCTTTGCTCGCTTTTTCTTTCTGAGGTCACTGTTTTTCTTTTTTTCTCGTCTCTCCAAGCTCGCCCTGTGTCGGGGCCTTTGTTCTACGATAGGACGGTGTTTCTTGGACATTGCCGTTTTTTTACGACCATTCTGTGTAGGGTATCGAAGTTCAAGAAAACTTTTTTTCTTGTAATATTTTCTGACTCGTCCGTATATAGGAAGATCTTTTATTTTTATGTGAGCAGCCGGAAAGATATTGAACGTAGCCAATAGTATTGTCATTCCTTATCGCATTTTGTAACAAAATTTTATAAAATCATGTTGCTGTTTATTTCTTCAGTGTTCCGGGAGTTCTCTCCTTGAAAGTTAAGATATGTCAGTCTGTTTCGTTTATTAGGAAGCGATCGACGAGAAAAAATAAGCAGATAGAATAAATGCGCATACTTGATATATTGTTTATGGTGGCTGTGTACTAGTAACATGTATGTAAGTACTATATGTATATTGGTGGTACTCATGCACCTGCTCAATCCGACTGCGATACCTTGTTACGCAATACCAGCTGAGTTCCTGTCGCATATTTCCTTGCGTCGAATCCATCAAAAAAAAAAAAGATATAATACAAAACAAGAAAAATGTCGGCTTTCTGCGCATGCCAGTCATGCCCTGATTAAACGTTATCTTGTGGTACTTGGACATTTTTGTTATTACTCTTTTGTTATGCTTTCAGGCATATTGTTGCCTCTAGGCATACATGCGCTGTGTTAGCGCATGCAGGTTCACACTTTCATTTAACCAGAGCGTGCCTAAAGTTGATCTTTTCAGAGATTTGTATATCAGGCGCAGTTAATTTTGTTGAAACGCGAAGCGCTACGCGGGCATAGCTTTAACTTATTACACCTTATCGATTTCGTCTCAGCGTCAGCAGTCTGTGTCGGTAAGCCATCAGGTCGACGTATTTCTCCCAATATCGTGGAGTCATGCTACCGGAATCGCCAGCCAGGTAATACGAAGCTATATTTGCGCGTTGGATATGCCCACGTCGCGTGTTTTTGGAGTCACAGTTTAGTTTCTTTACGTAGTTTTACTTCTTGTTCGGTCGTTGCGCACAAACATAACACGGCGTGTGATTGATGTCGTGTCAAAGCTTCGAGTCGTTCGGCCGCTGGCGTAGTATTGCACTGCGAAAATTGAAGCGCATACCGTTTCAGTTTGCTGTACTGTCTCTTAACTATTAGTTTTCTTTCTTGACACCGACGGTGGTTTGCAGTTCAACCTCGGGGTATTTATTCTGTATTTCATAAGCGTCCTTTAGTTAAACCCTGCACTTCGTGCCTCGGAGTGTGTGTGAAATGAACACAAGTCGAAGCGGTGTGAACAAGTTTGTGTTTGGTTGCTTTAATATCGTGCTTGTTGCTTAATCCCAGTGTTAGAAATGGTGCGTATGGAGCAGGCTTCTCTAGAGAAATATCTGGCTGTTTCTGAATTTTTAACATACGCATACGATGTGCATACAGAGACCTTGTGTATATGTTTTTGTCCCCGAATAGTGATCTCGACTGTTTCATGTACTTAGATTCAGGTGGCCCGTGTACTTAGATTCAGGTGCACGTTAAAGTACCCCAGGTGTTCGAAATTTCCGGAGCCATACATACGGCGTCTCTCATAATCATATCGTGGTTTTGGGACGTTAAACCCCAACAATTATTATTATTATTATTATTATTATTATTATTATTATTATTATTATTATTATTATTATTATTAAAGTGCAGCGTACTTACCGTCTTGCGCCTAAGTTAGTCGCCCTGAAGTATCGCAGCAGGGCTCTTATCGCTTTCTGGGCAGATGAGCCGTGAAACCAGGCTCTCCCAACATCTTTCCTCCTGCGAAAAGGCCGATCATCAAGTTTACTCAAGGGCACACTGGGGAGCCAGGTGTTGTTGTTTATCGAAGCGGAAATAGTGGCACGGAAGATGATAGATGGTGTCTTCGCAATCGCATTTAGAGCGCACGATCGTTAACCCGATGGAGAATCGGAGTCGTCTGCGGGGCGCGCGCATGATAGGTCACACAGAGAGAGAAAGTATACGACTGCGGCAAGCTACAAATTTCGCCTCGCTGAGACATTTGATAGCCGGAACGCAGCGATTCTTTCGAAAAGCGCGACCGCTGATAAGAAGGGCGGCGGGGTTGTATACGCACACACTCGATCTCGGTGAAAAACATGCCCGGCGCTGTGAACGGGAGCTTTTCTTTTCTTTTTTTTCTTTTTTTTCTTTTTTACGACCCGCGTTTCCACGCGTAGCACTGCATCGCGGCGATTTTCTCGAGCACCCATTTTACGACGGTGCTCGGCATCTCGCCGTTTATACAATGTATAAGGAAAGAAAAAAAAATAAAGAAGTAGCGGTTTACCTTTGAAAGCGTTTGCGTTGCCGTCCCGGTTTTCCATTGTTCGCAGCATGTTTGGGGATCGTAAGAGAGAGAGTATCGATGGAGGAGCGATTGTGTACATTACTCTGCTATGCTGCATAGCCACGCACTCATGAACCAAATAGCGTTGTTGTTCTTGTTGATGTTGTTGTTTAGTTTCGTAGTTACCCGTCTCGACTCTTGTCGCCGCGTGCTGCCCGGGGCGTGTTTCTTTTCCAACGTTTCTTGGTAACCGCGTCGCTTATTGCCTATTAGCATGGCCGCGCATTCGGCGCTCGCTGAGCTCTTGACCGTCGTGTATGTAAGTACACACACGCAACGTCGGCAGCCAGGCGGTCGCCGTCCCGTTAGCGCTGGCGCTATTGTAATGAACCGTCGTGCCGCCTTCGGAATACGTTAATGGCCGCGCATAACGGCGCGAGCGAACGAGTCCGGGAGGGGGACAACATGGCAGGCGCGCAGCGCCGCGGATAAAGATGACCAAATAAACAGCGGTAATAGGCTAAACGAGGGCCCGTTTGTTTTGTTGCCGTGTTGCCCCTGGTCACGCTCGCCTCTCTTCTCGCTTGCTTCGTTGCCGGCGTTATGTACCCCCCCGCTGTACACAGCTTGCCGTGCGAGCCGCCGCTTGCTGGTCGCGGCGTGGTGGCGTTTTGTTGGCGCTGGTTGCTCGCTCGTGACCGCGCTTGATCGATGCCGACGACCATGTCGGGACGGGAGGCGACACGGCCGGTGCGGTAGTCGGTGCGGGAATTCCCCTTTGGGCAAAGGGGGGGGACGTTAGGGAGACTCCCTGGAGAATTGGGAGAGAGGGAAAAGGAGAGAGAATGCGAAGAAGCCGTGGCGTTTGCCCAAGAGCAAGCGCCGGCGACTGACCTCACGTTGTCAGGGGTGTAGTGGGGTGTACGGGACAGCGATGGGGTGTGCGCGTGTGCTGGCATACGCAGCGATTGTACCGGCGCACACTTAGAAGGGACAAACTTGTTATAGGTTTTTTTTTTATCTTCATATTGCTAAGCTAGAATACTGAGGCTTGTGTACATCTCACCTTTGCCAAAGGAGCGGGAGAGGCAGGCTATTTACATATGTAACGAGGATATGTGTCACGTGTGGAGTGACTGCCCTTAAGACTAATTGAACATCAGGCCCACCGATTGAACATCAGGCATACCGGGTTTAGTGCCTACGGTAAGAACAGGAGATGGCCTAGAACCAGAAAAGTTTTAATATGTATCCTACTTCAGCATCCATCGTCCAGAGCTCTCCGTCATTGTTGCACCACATAGCGATGCAAAGGAAGTTATCTCGTTAATGTCACCAATTACACCGTGTCTGTGATGTCAGTGCAGTAAATAAGCTCTTGTATTTGGGCAGTTTTGTAGCCTGTAAGTGCGTGGTGCTGAAATGTTATAGGAATAAGTTTTGGCAATCATCTTTAGGGGCTTTATAACGCAGTTTTGTGCGAGTGCAGACAACACAGCAAGCAACACACTTGAACAGAAGACTTCAACATATCGCTGCGAACAAGACTTCCCGAACTTTCGGCTTGTCGAAAAAAGAAAAGGAAAAAAAAAAAAGATTGGCATTGCAGGTGTGAAGGTGCTTCAAACTATGGCTCAAGTTCATAGTCTTTCAGAGATGAAATAACGCGAATTTGCGATTATGGACTTTAAATAAGCTCGAATGACGATTATGAATTTCTTCGCAGAGAAGCAGAGAGCCGACTCGAAAAGAACTGAATGCACGGCACGATAGCTTTCGATCTGCGTATAACTTCTTCTTCTTCTTTTTTTTTTTTTTTTTTTTTTTTGTAACGTGCGAAGTTGGTAAAGAGAGAGATAATGGGCTGGTACGAAGGTAATGGGAATTTTTTATATTCATTGCGGGAATCGAGCGCTCCAAATATCGGGCGGGAATAGCGGGTAATGTTTTATTCCGTAAGCGCACACAGTGGAGCGGTTCGAGACGGCCGAGGCTCGGACCAATGACGGATCGGCGGAGACGGCGAAGCGGTCTCGCGAAGGCGGAATGAGAGGCTCGAAATTGAGATCCGGATGGGCTTTAGCGAAGTGCCCGCTCGCTTCTGTTGTCTTCGGCGGCGCTCCCATTTCTCCGTTAGGATGGCTCTGTGGCTTTAGGGATCATTCGGGATTAGTTCCGCGATCCTCTTAGCGGTTTTATAGCTTCGTGCTTCCTTCCGATGCGACCATTCTTCCGAGGATACTCGTCAAAAGAAGCGGTTCCAACTTTGAGACGAATCGAAACACGATCAAAAAAAAAAAAAAAAAAAAAAAAAAAAAAAAAAAAAAAAAAAAAAAGGCCCGAATCGGCCGATTCGTACGGCACCGTGAAAAATGCATCCAATTGGCCGAAGTATTCTTGGTTCTCTTATGGCAGGCCTCGATGTTCATTTCTGGCTAGCTCTCGGTAATTTTTCTTTATCCTTGCATTTCATGCGGCTGTGATGTATATCCGGCTTTTAAGTTGTCAAGATATCGCGCGGGTTCGAAATTATTGTGCTGGATCTCAACTGGCCGATCGTAAATGTGGGATCTGTGCCATGGTTTCTGTTTGGACGAACTTCTTCTCCAGTGTGAGATATAGGATTGTCGTAATACGTATACTCTTGCTGTACGAATATCAGGCTTATTGAAGAAGTTGAGTCTACAACTTTCAAGGTTGCCAGACCGGAAGATTCGGCGGGACGGTAAATTATTCGGCGTTTGCGCAAGCGGCGGAATTTGAACGTCCACAGCAGTAGACACAATCACACGTCTAGTGAAGTTAATATCCATTCTGCGTTGCCAACGCTGCACAGCGTCGCTCTGTAACGCTTGCCTTCTTAGTGCTCAAGTGTCTTTATGCGCACTGACTCCTGTGATGTTTGTGTCATTTTCTTGGGTATGTTTTTTTTTTTCGCCGTAAGTGTCGGTTTGTTCAATGTTAATTCTGGGAAGAAGAGACTTTTCTTAAGCGTTGGGCACACAGACACTTGACGCACAACTTTTTACTCGGAAACGAGGAGCAACTAACATTGGAGAAATATCAAGAGCCGTTGACAGTTGAATATATCCTAGCCACATGTCCTCATATTGCTGCGCGGAGAAGAAAATATTTTGTCGAAGTATGCAAATAACGCACGCCTTTCCACCCTACATTATACTTGCTTAACTTTCTTTAAAATGTGACTTTTTAAATAAGCGTTAAAACAGCATAATGTTTACTGCTCGTATACCTGGCACCTTGTGGCTGACACAGCGTAGCTTCAGTGGCCTTTGCGCCATAAAAAAACTGAATTAGGTAAGCGTTGATCAGCAATGGAGAATTTTAATTGCCACCTCACGGGTTCGCACTGGAGCCGCTCGCGAAGTGAACCGTTCCTCTTTATACAGTTTAGAAAATGGCTGTTCATCCGCGCGTGTCGTTATTGCGTTTCGCTGCATGGACGAGCGAGCGCAATTGTGAGACAACCCTTCTCCACTGGATAAACGCGACGGGCCTGGTCCGGTCTGCAACTTTAATTGTGTGAGTTTCGAAGTCGTTCAAAAACAAAAAAAACAAAAAAACCCCGCCGTATTTCGTTTAATGAATGCGCTTCGCAAGTGGGAGTGTACTTCGGTTATGAGATGCATATGTAACTGTGCTACCTTTTTGCTGCGACGGACGCACACGTAGCCGCAATATAGCGACGGCGATGGAGCGGTCATGGGACTTCGCAACATTTCCTTTCACATCTTCGCTTCTTTATGTCTTGATTTCGTGAGCAGTCAAAATGGTCAACAAAATTGCTCTTATAACTTATACGCGTACACATGCAGCTCTTCTCCATCGTAAGAGCGCAGATATATATATATATATATATATATATATATATATATATATATATATATATATATATATATATATATATATATATATATATATATATATATTCTGGCTTCCACAGAGGCGCTTTATAAAAGACAGGGACAAAGCGGGGCACTACTAGGCATTTGTTTCTCCTGTCTTATACAGAGCGCAACCTATACCAATGTACAATTGCAACTTGCTGACGAGAGAGCACAATTAACGTACATTTCGCCCGCTCATATTCTCTTGCGTTCGTCCAAATAACGCACTAAGAGTTGCATTAACGCGAACTGCTTACTCCATGCGTTTCAGCTAGTACCTTCATGTGCACTAAAAATTATCCGTCTTTCGTTAACGCTCTGCTTGGTTCGCCTCCTCGTTGTGCACGAGCCCGCAACATGTCCAGGGGACACCATCCCAGATGAGTTGCCCTGCGTGCGAGAATTGCCGAGGTCTACTCCCTTACCCATCGCTGTAGAGAACGCGTGTTGTCGTCGAAGAAAAAATAATAATAATGTGCAGCAGCGGGGAAGGAGTGGATGTCGCATGCCCGGATCGGAAGACTTATTGCCCGGAAAAGGACGGGTTGGGGGGAGCGAAGAGAGAAAGAATTGAAACTCAGAACGATCGTGCAGAACGGAGAGATTGGGCGGAGAACGAGGAGGGATGTTGAGGAGGGGGAGGGGGAAGGAGGGGGGAGGGGGGGGGGGAGAAGGTGGGAAACTGCGTGGCAGGAAATAAGGAATCGAGTCGCCCGTATATACTTCGCTCGCTCGGCGCACGCAAAGTTACGCAGCGACGAGGAGGTGATGGGAAAGGGGTTGGAAAGGAGGGGCGGTACTGGAGGGACACACACACGCAATCGTCCTCTGAGCCTCCTGAATTTTAAAGATTTAAAGCGACCCAGAAAAGAGGTGGATAGAAGGCGAGTGCTTTCAGAAAACGGGGCCGTTAATTAAGTTCGGGAACGGAGGAGAGCGCATTAATATCGATTCGACGGTAACCGAATTGGCCTGTTCGAATCTTCCCTTCGATTTTCGTACACTCTTCGTTTTTACGCCCCTTTGCGGATACTTTTATTTTTTATTTTTGTCTGGTTCTTTCGGGGAAGGAACGCGTGCCGCGGGTTGCTCGCGTTCCTATGGTCGCTGCCGAGTTTTTTTTTTTCTTTTCTTTATTTTTTTTATCTCTTGGCTTTCACTTGTTCACCTCGTTGTCTTGGACTCCGGAGACCTGTAATCGGTTTCCCCTGTTAGCGATATTCGATTTCCATCTTCCTTCGCCTTTCCATATTTGCGTTGTGTTCTTTTTTCGAGTTTCCAGTTTTGCCGATACGAGATTTTATTCCCGCTTAAAAATGTGGAAAATGCGCGAGTCCGAAAACCGCGCCGCAAAGATTGGTGAGCATATTGATCGCCGTGTTTCGGGCCCGTTTCTTTTATATTTTTTTCCGCTTTGTTTCTTTCTCGTCTCGATGAAGCCCTATACCGCTTCGGGATTTCCTGCCGTAGTCGGGACATAACTTTCAGTGAAATGAGTGACAGTTTTTAATTTATATTTTGTCTGGTCCTTACTTCGCTGAATTTTAAATAGGCGAAATTTATAGCGCTCGCCATTTGAGTGTCCTTCGCATACGAGACTGAGGTGACATTTCAGGATCGTCACCTGTTTAAGAGCGATTGGAAATGCTCTACGAACCCGCAAGACGACTCATTCTGGCTTTTGTTCTGTCTAGAGGCTATAGGTTAATGTGTGACAGATTGGCACATAACGCTAACTCGGTATAGGAGAAAGTTTACCTTAGTTGTTTAGGATTCACGATAAAAGCAGGCAGGCGTGCAAACAGGGCCACGGGACAAGAAAATCAATATAACACATACACTGGCATTTGTGTTGTCTTGATCTCTTGTCTTATGGCCGCGTTTGCACGCATGCCTGCTAACTCAGTACGCCTCATATTCTGAATGTTCCCGTTGGACTACAGCATTTATGTGCCGTAGTTTATTGATGTTGCTGTTTGGGGCTCTTTGTTAAAGGAAAAGCTGAAGTGCAGACACTTGACACTAACTCAAAAGAACTTATTTCAGAATAGAGGAATGTATTTTTACGATTTGAAATAGCCAACTTCTGATGTTGACAACAGGAGCTGCAAAAATCGCGGACCAGATGTTGGTGTTGCTTCATTCTTCATCGTGCTTACCTGGAGTATGTAAAGTAGAGGTGGGAGTAGCGTGTTAGGTTACCGCCAGACAAACCTATCCAGTACTCAATTGAAAGAAGTATGTTCGTCTCTAAAATACCTGTATCTCAAAAAAAATAATAAAAGACAAAGGGAGAAGTTTACACCAGCCGTGTAAACAAGAAACAGCGAAGCTGGTTGACCTTATGGGCTTAACGTGGCCTCCTTGTCTGATGGTATGGTCTTTCCTTGGCGTAGACAAGTCGAACCGCAGCCTGTCACAGACCATGCAAGAATGTCCAAACTCCAGCGCCAGAACTAACGTGCAAAGCTGGTTGCTGCATCCCCGGTGGAAGCGCGGGGCTTTCGTCGCTCGTACTCGGCTCGCGCGGCGGGCAATCAGCGCGTCGGCTGCGCGGACTGTCTCCGTCGGTGGGCGCGGCTGATAAGCAGCGGCGCGGAGGGCTTTTTGCGGACACCCGACGTTTTACCTCGAGCTTTAAGGGCTTCGCTCTTAATGACGAGTTAGCGCTCGCGCGGTCTCTAAACTAATTATAGATTTGAACGCAATGACACCGGACAGCCGACATGGAGAGCCGACTCAGATTCATAGTCATCGTGCCGTGAATTCGGATTACGTTCTTGTCTATCATACATGTACTTCTTGCTCTATAAAACCTGGCACGTCGGATTGATCATGATGTTTAATCGTAGATTATGTCGACAGTCAAATACGCCCTCGTTTTTCCGGACTATAGGGCATTCGGGAGCGCGCACACTAACGCGAACACGCCGCTCGACGTAGACCAGCTCGATTTATTCGCGAAGCGGCGTTAGATCATTTTCGTATATCCACAGCACTGCGAAAAGCGGCTGAGTCAGTCGCCTCTGTTACAGCGTGTGCAGCCGCCGGAACGTCGAAATGCAGAGAGACTGGCTCTTGACTTCCTTTTTCTTTTTTTTTTTTGTAATTTCGGTAACCTGCCCTTCGGCAGAGTAATACGCAGTGTCAAAAATACACACGCAAATTTGCTTCATGTATGAAGTCTAACAGTGAGAGGTGGAACGGTCCGTGTTGATTCCTTTTCAGAAAGAGGGGTGGGGGGTGGGGGACGCGTTTTCTCTGGAAAACGTTGACGTGACAGTGCGAAGCTTTCTCGCAGCAGCGGCTTGTTACGCCAGTCCTCGCTGCGCCAGCGGATCGGTTAAAGCTCGCGCGTGAAACGCTGTCGCCAGCCCGGGGCATATCGCGTGCGCAAGGGCCCGTTTCCGCGCGGACTAGCGGAAGCGCCCGCGGCAAAGCGAGACGGTGCCCCGGCGTGTTTCAAAGTTGTGTGTCCCGCGCCTTTCCTCTCGTCCCGGTGAACGAAGGGCGTGCGTTAAAACGCTGTCCCGCGCCGGCGCTGCGCCGCAAACGAAGATCGGACCGTCATTAGCCGCCCGACGACAGGTCGGAATTATCCATTCGCGCACACGCGCCACGCTGTACCATTTCTCGCACGTATTCTGCGAGAGCGGCGAGTTGCCTGCCCTCCGGGGGTGGCATGCTCGTTAGCGCATTTCAGGGAGAAGCTGGGGGGAAGGGGGAGGGGGGGGGGGGAGAGATGATGCTTTGAACCAAGGTAAGGGGTGCCTTGAAAATGGCGAGGTGTATGACGACTGTGACGGAAAACGGCGTCGACGAGGTGGATAATGCGAGAAAGCCCTGCTTTCTGTGTTGATTTCCTGCGTGTGCATCGAATGTCTGCAGTTGCGCAAAGGTTGTGCGTAGTACACTGCGTGGTGGACGATTCCCGGAACGTTCCGCAAAAGCGAGTTCGGGAATGTGTGCTTTGATTTCACGCGTGTTCGGTGAGGCTTCGCGTAAACTTCCTTTATTTTCTCCCACGCAGTGTTCTGTTAGTTGTCGTAGGTTCGCTGCAGTCGTCATTGTGACGTGTCATTCTCTATTTTCTCCATCCGGCCTCCATTCTTTCTCTGTAGTGGTCTTCTCTCTTGCACTGAAGAGCGCACAGCCAGTCTGCGCCTTCAGTGGTAGTGACCGGACGTCGAGTTGCCATAATGAATGGTTGTTAGTAAGATTAAATACAGGATAGCGCGGATTCGACACAGGACACCGAAACAACACTGTTGCACAGTATTTAAGATTATGATCCAACTAGCCCGAGCAACGAATTTTGTTATGTTAAGAAGTCGGCGCTGTTCAATTTCGTTCTAATAATGCCCCTACCATCCCAGCGCAGCACACTACTGCAGTTAAGAAACTTCAAATGCGAGGATAGAAAAATCTGGTTACGCTACTTCTCTCTCTCTCTCTGGTAGCCAGCGTGATATTCCTGTTGAGTTTCGTTCTTTCATCTTATAGACGAAGTTTCGGTTCACCTGTCTCTCTTGACTCGTTACCAGCCGACTCTAACTCTAGTTTACCGCCCGGCCAAAGCCTTCATCGCGTTCTTTGCCTCTGGGTACAGCAGTGTGGACATCCGGGGTGCATCGGACGCAAATTGCGAGCGGCCTATCTTTATGTGCCTTTTACAGAGTGGAGTTCGGTGTCGTCTTGTTCGGTCGTCGCGCCTTAATTGCGTCACGCTCGGCCCGCAGCTGGCACCAATTGGCGCTTCGGGGGGGGGGGGGGAGGTTTTACGGCTCCGATTTTGGGCATGACCGGAGCCGGAGAGCAAGAGATATCGGCGGGACCGCAGGATTCTTATTTCCTCGTGGTGCGGGTAGTTTTGGCTCCAGCTGACTTCCCGTTCGAAAGGTGCAGTTCTCTTCTGTAGCTGGCAAGAGTCCACCGAGAGAGGCTTTGTCCAGGGTGGTATGGATGACTTGACTGGCGTAAAAAATGTGATCTTGCTGGCTTTACGTTCACACCTCAAATATTTATTATTCTACGGAGGACCGCGAAAATATTTTACGAGCACTGACGAGAGATAGAGAGAGAGAATAAAACGAAGTGTAAGAAATTGTTAGTGCTAGTCCCCTAGGTGTAGGAGTTTTGACTAGATAAATCTGTGACCAGCAAAATAGAAAGAAAGAAAGAAAGAAAGAAAGAAAGAAAGAAAGAAAGAAAGAAAGAAAGAAAGAAAGAAAGAAAGAAAGAAAGAAAGAAAGAAAGAAAGAAAGAAAGAAAGAAAGAAAGAAAGAAAGAAAGAAAGAAAGAAAGAAAGAAAATGTGCTGCTGACACTTACGAAATAAAGTAGAGAAAAACATAAACAGAAAAGAAATTCGATGCGCCACAACGTCACCTTGATGTCACCTAGACAATACCAAATCTGGATGAGCTTAATTCCAAAGCCAGCTGATGCCTACTCATTAATGCATGATGTTGCGAGACATTGTGCATGAGCACGCCGGTAAGGACTACCTTGCGACGACGAAAAGAGAAGGAATGTGGCATTCTGCGCGATATGCTGTCAGCCATTCTGTGGCACAGCTCCGTGTAAATATTGTAATATACTAGCTTTTGTCTCTTCCGTGTACTCGTGATGCCCGTGACAATTTGTTGGAGGTGCGGCCTGCATTTCGCGCGGCGTGCCACGTCTTCAACGACTTGCTCATGCACAGCGCCTGGTTACAATATTTTAACAATACAGGTCGCATATACCGGCTAAAGCTGTCGCATTGGATCCGTCGTAAGCGCTTTGTCGCTGAACGCGTGCGAGCGCACCTGTTTCCGGATTCAGGCTGTAGCGGCTGCGTATGGGCTCTTGGATGCTGACGAGTACATGTATTTTTGTGAGCTTGCATTAGTGAATGTTGATTACTCGGGGTGATAATCCAGAGTGAACATGTTTCTTATTCATATAAGGCTTGTATCTCCTTTACATACTGATGGTAATGATGCGCTGCAGAGGTGCACAGCGTACGAAAAACCAGAAGAAACACAAAACGTACACTCACCTTGCGCTTACGTGGATCATTATTTGCTGAAACGAGCAAGGTGACTGGCGCGGCACGGTACTAGTGCATGCCTGTCGCTTGTTTCGTGCTCGCCTGTGTTGCTTTACCAGTCAAGGCTGTGAGTCAAGGTTGGATGCGACAACCGGTAATAAATAATTTCTCTAGCGAAAAAAAAAAAAAAGGCGAAGCTTGCATTAAGCTGCGCAGGACTTGAAGCAGCGACGACAGCTGAACGATTCTGATGACTAATCTGGTCTTCTAGGTTGTTTCTAGACCTTAGCTAGGTGACGCAGGTTGTCTCTAGGTTGCTTCTAGATCGTTTCCAGGCTTTAGCTAGGTGACGTTAGGATGTTTCTGCTTTGATTCTCAGCGCAGAGAGATTCGAGTTTAACCACAGACAGCCAGATACGACACGGTTGTCCAAACTGCAGACACAGAAACTCGCGCTGAAAGCAAGCGTTCGCACATCTCATAGATCATGTCATCGTTGGCGTAGGCCTTCCATCGCTTCGGGGTCTTCTCGCAGCCGCCGTTGCCTTTCCGGTTCCCTACAGTATTCTCTCGTTGTACGTACTTGGGGTCTTCGGCTCGGCGCCGTCGCTTCGCAGCCATTTGTTGGGCTAACTTGCCTTCTTCCTTTTTCGTGGAAGTTGTGTGTAGCGGCCTTTATCCTATTTCTCTGGCACATACCCGTTTATGCTGATATATATATATATATATATATATATATATATATATATATATATATATATATATATATATATATATATATATATATATATATATATATATATAGTTTTTTGATGCGGGGTGAACTACGAACGATTTGCTAACCAGCTTCCCCTTTAAAAATAAAGGCACAGGCGCAAGAGAATACTCGAAGACAGGACGTCACCAGGTCGGAATGCCGACCCGGAACTGTTGTAGCACCGGCATTCAATTAAGGTCTTATTGAACGTTTTGCGTGGCTGTGGACTATTGGATAACCTATAGTATTATCCCTCCGCACCTTCACTGTCTTTCTATTTGTTTGTAGTTTACTCATGCACGCCTGCTTCTTCTCTCCGCTCTCCTTTTCATCTCTCTATCCCCTTCTCCCCTCCCCTTAGTGTAGGGTAGCAAACCGGATGTTATAATTATGGTAGACCGACCAGCCTTATTCTCATCTCTCTCTCTCCCCCCTCTCTTTGGGGATAAACCAGGTCAATCGGTCTGAGAGATCGGACCAGGTCAACCAGGTCAAACCAGGTCACGACCAGTGAGTTTCTTGCGCCTACGAATTGCGAAAACGAACGATTTTATAGCGCGAATAAATCGCTCCCCGCCCTCTTAACGAGCAGAAGAGCAACGCGCAGTCGGCTCGCTTTTCTTTCTTTATTTTATTTATTTTTTTTATTCACAGTGCAACATCACCTACTACAAGGCTGCGCCGTTTTAGTGCTGGTACAGGGCCTGACCTTGTCCTTGTCGCGGACAACGTTCGCCGATGGTCCCGCAGGAGGCTTAGCGCGCCAGACGAGAGAACGTCGTGATGGTTGCGCAGGGCCGCCGACCGATGATGCAACGGCCGGGGGACGTCTCGGGGCGCGATCGCTTCGCAGTCTCTCTCTTTGCGAGCGCTTCGCAGGATCAGGCAGGCGATAGGAGAAAAGACAAAACGCTAACAACGCGGGCCCTGTAGGCGTACTTGAGGCTTTCGAGCTTTTTTTCTCACTGGGTGAATTTCTTCTCGGCGTTGCTTGGCTTGGACCCGCGGGAATGTGCAGAACACCGATTGGATTAGGCGGAGCACGCTCTCGATCACTGCTTTTTTTTTCCAGAGCCCTGTTTGAGGAGAGAAGTTTGTCCGAAGCTGTAAGCGGATAGATTTAGCTCTTGTGATTTGTAGCGTTGTGATTTGTTGAATCGGGTTTGCTGTTCTTGCTCTTTGAACCGTTTCTGTTCAGAAAGAAATGAAGGAGGGTTAGTGGAAGGAATGTTGCCTGCACTCTTTGGCAATTTTATGGTTAGCGATAGCCTTTTTGCGTATTTTGTTCTTGCCTCGCTTCATTGCACAGTTCTCTGTAATTTTATTTGTCTGAAACGTTTTCCTAGCATGCAATAAACACGGTACTGTTGACTCCGTTGCGGCCTCGAAGATTCGTTCCGGGGCAGGGAAAAAAAGTAAGTGCTAAACAAATATAAGGGGCGAGAGTGTAGACAAGCCTAATTATACGTCACGTCAGAAACAGTACATTTCGCTCCAAGTGACGAGTATTGCTTAAATCAAGCCTAGTGCAGAATGCACAGGTCTATAGAATAAAATTTAAAATTCTCATTGAAAGCTGAAAAGCCATTCGGAGTCGCAGTGTTATCTGAGTCGTGCACACGTTACGCATGATGAAATGGGGTAATCTATCTGCCTCTTATTTCTTTTCGTGTTTAGATCCTTCACTCACATTTAATTTTTTAGCCTTTCTTTACATACATGGCCTTTCTACTCGGTGCTTTGGACACTACGTTAAAAAAAAAATAAGTAAAAAAAAAAACGGAACATTTTTTTGTTAAGTTACACTTTCTATAAAATGCGCCTGTGCCAGGACCGCGCACTTATTTTAATTGGCTAGAGTGTTTATATATATATATATATATATATATATATATATATATATATATATATATATATATATATATATATATATATATATATATATATATATATATATATATATATATATATTTTCAAATCGCACAAGAACTTAGCTGCGACAGCTTATATACGTACTCAGGAAGCTGCAAGAACCACATAAACATTGATACAAGCGCTCGTGCCCCTCGCTTGGCGAACGTGGTGAATTTCTCCTTTCTTGATTTCTGTAAAGAAGAAGTACGAAAAAAATAAAGCGAAATCTTTTTCATCGCTCCTTCTCCTTTTGCTGTCACGCGCGCGGGATTCTGCTTTCTTTTTTCTTCGTCTCTGGGTCCCAAGCATTAAAGTTCGCTCGCCATAGCCGTATTTTAATATGGACTGCACCACTACATCAGAGCGGAGGTTTGCCCGGCTCTTCCGAATATCCCCTCACCCCCTTTTCCATTCGCCGATGACCAATGGTCGCGCATGATCCTAGCTCGCTCTACGTTTGCTTTCATTTTGTTTTCTTTTCTCCTACGTGTCCGCGAGTCTGTTTTGCTCCCTACAGCGCCTTTTATTTTTATGTTCACGGCCATCACCTCTTACTCTCCGGCGCGGCACTGCGATCTTTCTGAGTTTATTTATCGGACATCTTTAATCGGTGGTGGCTTCTGCTCTTTCGCTTTTATCATTATTATTTCTTTTTTTTTTTGTTTACTATCGCTGGGTAGCTTATTCAAGGCATAATTTTCGTGTCTCGCGTTCTGAGCACCTGGGATTCGTGTTTGAGTTCAGCGGAGACGGTTTATGGTCCAGTGAACACGAAGGCAGTGGAGGGTTTCAGTTCTATGACACCATGAGGATAACTATGGTGCTTTTAAAGCAGCAGGGAAATGAGCATGCGAGCGTACGGTAGTTTCGATGTTTGCGATGAGTAGGAACTCTTTCAGTTCAGAAGCATGATAGGGATCACAGGCGTAGGCACAGGCAGAGGAGGGTGGGGGGAGGGGGAGGGGGCGCCTTCCCTCTTCCCTTTCTTTAACGCAGCTTATTTGCACTTTATTCTAATCGTAAATGACTATGGGAGGGGGTCGGAAACAGTGGTAGGGGTCGGGGCGTGGTGGTGAAACTCAATGTAGCAGAGTTGCGCGTCTGTCATCCAAACGCCGCTAGCAACCACGCGTTTCGAAGAAGCTGACGCTCGGGGCCAATTTTCTTATTTCTCGACGCCACCGCTGCTGTGAACTGGACTAGCGCTAGTCATTCACAGTCTAGTTAATCACCGGTCTTCGACACGCTAGGTATGCATATCGGCGACGATATGCGTGTTTGGGAACGCGACCGCCGCTGTAGCTCAACTGGTAGAGCATCGGATGCGTTATCCAAGGTTGTAGGTTCGGTCCCTACCCGCGTCAAGTTAATTTTTCATCCACTTTAATTTCTTTCCATTTGTCTCATAATTACACTGCAGTTAAAACCTACAAGTAATGTCTCCTATACCTTCGTTAGCTTCATTGTGTGTTAGTTTCACTGGATCTAACAAAAATAAACGAGCCCCTTTCGCCCAGAAATTAATATTATTTATTCGAATTTTCTTGAGTCGACGCCATTTTGATCCCGCAGCCTTGTGCTTAGTAACGGAACAACACCATAGGCGCTGAGTCGTCGGCTCTGGGTCTGAGAAAAAGAACGAAAGAAAATATCGCTTTCCCAGCAGGCACGGCTGCAAAGCCTTTCTGCAGGGAGCCCCCTGATTTCGCGGTGCGACGCCCGGCGGCGAACACGCGTTTTGTGCGCGCCGACACTCCGAGACGGATGCTCGGCGCTGTGCTTTTCGACTCTTCTTCCACCGCTGCGAAAATATTTGTCTTGGTGGACAAAGGAATCCTCCCTCCCACTCCTGTATACGCCCGCTCTCGTTTTGCGAGATGAAGAAGCCCGTGCCTGGCCGCGTGTTGTTGCTACCGACTCCCTCCCGTCGGCGTGCCTTCTTTTCAGAGAGTCGGAGCTCGGCCGGCGCTGCGTTTTCGTGACAGCGCATAATGCTGGTAGCCCAAGAAAAATACACCCCGTCGCGGCTCTTCTCTCGCCCCGCTAACTGCTGCGCAGCTGTGTCGTCTGCCCCATGTTTTCTCGAGTTGATATCGCCAAACACGCAGGCGGCTATCCTTCTTGCTCTTACTCATTTTTTTATTTTTCGTATTGTGGGCAGTAGATGTGTTTTTGTTTCGTTTGTCTGCTTCCGCGCGTAACGCTTTGCTTACACGACGTTTGATGGACAGTGCCCCTTTCTTCTGCTTCTCCTCATCCTTGTGTACTTTAAATAATAATAGTGTAGTAATATCCGGGATTTTACGTGCCAGAACCACGATATCATTATGAGGCACGCCTTAGTAGAGGGCTCCGGAAACTTTGACCATCCAATGTTCTTTAACGTGCACTGACATCGTGCAGTACACGTACCTCTAGGCGGTCGCCTCCGTCGAAAAGCGACCGCCGTGGCCGGGATCGAACCCGCGACCTTTCGGTCCTTGTGAACTTTAGCCGAAACTCACTTAGCCGCACGTGCTCGCAATTTGGAATCTGAAATGAAAACTGCTCACACAGTAGCGCTTTATGAGCTGCAGTGTTGCTTCACTAGTGTCATCAAGAAAGAAAACAAAATGAAATATATATATATATATAAACGATTCTTGACGAATATATATCGAAGAAATCACAACGTAAAGCGATGGTTTTCTAGTTAGGAAAAGTACCGCCTGCATTACAACTGCACGGAGTAGGTAGCTCACCCACGCAACGATCTGCCCTGCCTCTCATTACCTTGTGATATTCATAGCATGATCCAAAGGTCATGCTCTCCCTGAAGCAACGGGATTGGACTGTATGGGCTACATATAGAGAAACTGAGCTCGCTTGTTTGCCTTTTTTTTTTTAAATTTTTCTTGTCTAACCTATCGTTGACACGTCAGCAAGAACAGCGAACGTTAATTTGTCTGCTCCCAAATAGGTTACTTCTATAACGGGAAATCTAGAAACGCTGTCTCCCAAACGTTCTTTGTTCGTTTATTATGGGGAACTCAAAGACGGTCATGCACAGGCATTGCCTCTTTGCCGATCTCTCGAACATCATCGCATTGCACTAGCTTAATACAAAGGGCAGCAAACGATCGGGCGAGTTTCACGAACGTTCACTTTGCAACGTCGAGGGCGTACACCCTTCTAATAGCATTCATATATGCGGTTCTTTGTCGGAAATTACGGGCGGCGTTATAGGGTCTGTTTTGCTCCGCATTAAGGAGACCGATTGCTGGAAGGACTATGTCCGAATTTCCGCTTCATATTGATTTACTTTTTCGTCTCGTTTTAAAGAGCAGCTCTTAGGCGCCCGTGTCTGCGTTGAGTGGCGTCGCCGTTGTCGGCGTAGCCGATAGAGTGAACGAGGAGGAAAGAGAGCAAAAGAGAGACTGCCCCAAGGAGTTTTCCGCCATGAGAGCCAGCGAGCCGCTGTGTTAGCGTCTGCAGTGCCTCGTGCCTGCTCGCGCATCTCGTGACGGCACAACGCATGCCTCTCGCGCACCGGCACGAGACAGTTGGTTGACCTGCGAGGCTTGGGAGAAGAAGACGTGCATTGGTCGAAGAGACGCTTTGTGTGTGGAGTGTTTTGGCGGACTCTTATGGCACATTCGACTGGTCGTTTGAGAGCGCTCTGATTGTGTTTGAAACTGTTCAATTCAACAGCTTTAAAACTCTTCAATGAGAACAAGCTGTTATGCAAGTCATGTTTCTCATTCCTGATCATGTTTTGACCTTATAATGTTAGTAGCAACGGTTAGTTGCTATTTTACACAATTTTTTTCAGCGCCTGCGGAGCGCTCGAAAACGACCAGTCGAATGTACCATTAGTAAAGGCTCTTTATAGTCCGGCGCAGCGTTCGCGTCAGCCAGCGGCGGTGGAAGTTGGCGACGCCAGGTTCGCTACGTACGTTACGTTGACGCGAAAACCGAGCATTCTATACTCCCACCCGCGCCGCGCCGCGTCGCCTTGACGCATGCGCATTTGCTCAACTTATCGCGTAATAAAACACATAAACAGCTGCGCTTAGAATTCGCATTAGGCAGTATCGTAATCATCGGTGGAATTTTTTTCCTTCGTGAAACAGAAAATTGGACGTTCCCCGTATACTAGCAGGTTATTGGAGAATATCACAATGCGTGAAGGTTAATTGGAGTTTGTTCAAAATCGTCTTTATCGAGAGCACCACGGATACAGTCTTTTCTATTTGCACGCGTGTAAGCATTGGAAGGAGTGCACGCCACCGTCTCATCTCTGGCGGCCAGCTCACTGGTCAGTGTTTGCTGTTAGGCATTCGGGCGTCTTGTTTTCGGCGGCCCCCCTGAATATTTTACCGCGGTCGAGTCGAATCCGGGAATCGGCGGCTCCTTCGCGCGCATCATCGTTGCTTCACATTACGGCGCGTCAATGTTATACGCTGCTTCCCCGCTTTAGAAGATCATGAACGAGGAACCGCGCTGCAGCTGTTCCGTTTGTTTCGGCGCGAAATCGAGACAAGCGAGGCAATTGTTTTCTTGTTGACAGCGCCCGCACTACATTCCAGCGAGGCGCATCGCGGCAAAACGTTGTTTCGAGCCCCTCCCTCCCCTCCTCTACATTTCGCTGCTGATTTTTTCTTTCGTTCGCGCGCTCACTCGGCGCAAAACAATTCGCTTTTCCGAATGCGGCGTCTCGCATTGACGGGTTCGTGTGTAAGCCGTCGGCTGGTAAAAAAGAGAAAACCGGGAGCTCATGTTTTATGTCTCACGCGGCGAGGTATCCGGTCTGAAGGCGGCGCGCGGAGCTCATGTTTTAATTCTCCCCGTTGTTTGAACTTCTTGCGCGCGCGCCGTTCTCCTTTTGTTTCTATCGCGCCTTTCGACGATACACTGGGGCGTCGAAATTGACGCGGCTCCCGCGCTGTTTCTCTCGCATTGCGTCGTAGCAGCGTTTTGAAAGGCATTTTTTCCGGACGCAGCGGTTGGGAAACTCCGTCGATTACGTCCCTTGTTTATGTTTCTCTCGTTTGATTTCTGGCGCGTTGGTTTCTTTTCAACCCGGCGGTGTTAAGGGAGTCACTTTCGTCTCTGGCGTTTGGTATTTTTGCTGGCTTCATTCGAATGCGCGTTTTCAATCTGTGCTGGCAACCGTGGTTCCCGATATTGTGCTTCGTCCGCGCTGCACGAAGCAGAAGCGACTGTTATGCATGGGTTGTTGCTCGGTGCGTTGCCCGTGCGTCGGTAAGATTGCTTTTAAGTGCGCATCGTGCACCTGCATTGCCGACTGTAGCTTTTTTGCGAGAAGCACGGTAGCGTAGCGGAAAAGGTTCTTTGCGCTCGGCTTCAATTGCTATCAGCAGTTCGTTCTGTAACTACTCTTTTTTTTTTTTAGAAGAAAAACTACTTCAATGCACGCTGCTAGTAGTCGATGGGCTCACGATTTAAAACCTTTGAGCTGGTGTACTGCGCCGTTTTTCGTCTGACCAGTGATGTTTTAAGCAAAAACTTTCATGCATGTGTGAAAGTTTGAGGATGCTTCTCCGCAGTGAACCTCTTGTTGCAGGGAAGTGCTATTGCGGTAACGAGAAAACAACGAAGTCGGTTTTCATAGGCACGGTAGTCTACGTCATAGTGTGTTTTAATCGAGCACTACTGATGAATCACAGCATTTAAAGCCACTACGATCTGGTGTTGCTCGTGGCTGATGTCATTCATCGCAAGTTGTGCTGTAGGTAATGATCTGCGCTCTCGAATACACACCGCTACGAGTGTGCCCGTAGGCCGAAGTCAATATAATGGCATGTTGGTTGCGCCATTGTAGCAAAGTTTACGTAGTGAGAAATGCGAGTTTTCTTTTTTTTATTTTTATCCATATTTTATTTGTCGCTACTGTCACGCCTTCAATTGGCACTCATAAGTGACGTTGCAGGTGACGTCTAATCGTGATCATGAAGCGAGACCCTTTTAGGTCGCGATCACAAATGCGCGTCACAATCCTCTCCGCTTTGTTCTATACATTTATAGCTATACGCATTGCATCAACCCATGGAGGGCGGTCAGTACTTAATATAGACATGGCGAGAAAGCCATTACGGACACGACTCGTGCCTCTCAGTCGGCGCGTGCAAAGGTCAGCAGCAGCAGCAGCAGGAGGAGGTGCAGGACATTCGCGAAGCCGACGAGGCGTGGAAGGCCATCGTGTCGCACGTTTGACCCCGCGGTGCCGTCCGGGACCGTTCTTTCGCCCTGGCTGCCTTTCGTCTGACCTGTCAGCTGTGGGCGCGGCGGCCCCTCGTTCACGGCCGTCATCGCCGTCGATGCCCACGCTGGCTATCGCGGCATCGTCCGCGGGGATCTGTCAGTTGCCAGACACGGCGGAAGCTCCGTAAGAGAGAGCACCCCCAACGAGTGAGCCCAGGAGGAAGAGGAGGAGGCTTGATGAGTGGTGTCGAGGAGCCGGCGCGATGGCTGCTGCCACGAAGTCTCGCGGCTTGCATCGCGGGGTCCTCGGGACCGCACGCCCTTCCGGGCCTATTCGGCTCGCTTCTGAAAGGCAGCGTGCTCAAGCCGGGCTGCCGGGCTAATACGTTCGGATGAGGGCCGGAGGAGAGCCGGCTACTGGCCGATAGGGCGCGCCCTTTCTTTCGTCGCTTTTGCCCCGTTTCGATGGTTGTGCCACGTTTCACGAATACCGTGCAGCGTGGTTCGGATCGTTCGGAGGCGGTCTAGAGAAAGTCATCTCAATAGTTACGTTTACTAGGCGTTTTTTTTTTCTTTTAGTGCTTATAAACAGCTTCCTTATAAACAGTCTGTGTGGAATAAGTTGAAACCCCAGGGGGGTAAATGATGAAAAAAGAAATCACGTCTTATTCGCTATTATTTGTGTCTTAACGTACTGTAATTTCATAACTTACTCACGAGTTCGGGTTATGCCTTTATTGCACGGATTGAAGAACAGGGTTCAGGCGCGTCTTCATTCGTTCCGCGTTTCCGCACTGCATTTCATGTCATCGGTACAAGCGAAGGGGCGATTGTGAGTGTAAATGAGGGAAAGTACAGGCATACGTGACCTTTCAGTGGACTTGCGGTACTAGGTATATCGGCATCACTAGTGCTCTACACGATACATCTCAAGCATCTAACGCATCGAAAAGCCCACAGATATAAGAAGAAAGTCACAGTTTCGTTAAGTATACAGCTGCATCGCCGGTCATGCTGAGCAGAACGCGGAAAACCATTTTTTTGTTAGATTTGCTATTCCGGTTGGCTGAGCTACGACTTCCGCTACGCTGCACGGATTTCGTGAGACCGTTGACTCTGTTCCTTTTTTATCTTTGATGTCCTTATCATATTATGCTTGGCCAAGCCGGGAGGCTCTGTGCCTGATCATGGCAGATATATACGGGAGGGGGCTTTCTTGTCTGCCGGACTCTCGCTAGAGTCCTCTTTTCTGTCTCTTGTGTCCCGCAACCGTCTAATGCCCCACAGTACGATATGCCAGAGCTCGGCAAACCACGGATATACCTCGAACGCGGCAAAGCTTGAAATGGGGTAATATATATCTGCCTTCTTTCGTGTAGTCCCTGCCTCGTACTTTTGCGTGCTTTATCTGTTTTGCTTTTGGTGGGGCTTGCGTGTCCTCTTAGAAAAGAACATGTGTCGGGGCGAAAGGCGTGTAACCGGGCGCATGATAACCTGGTTGAAGTCGTTCGTTGGCTCTGTCTGGGGCTTAATATGGGTAGCTGGCGCTTTCTCCATTCGTTCGTAACCGTCAAGATTTCCCCGGAGATTGAGTAGGTCACGGAATAATGAGATTTCGCGCCGTCGTCGGGTCTATCGCGTGCGCGTCCGTTCCTGCCACCGCTTCCCCCCGGCGATTAAGTTACGTAGTTTCACTTCTTTGTCGTGACTCAGGGCTTGGGACCGTCTCTTCAGTAAATTACCGGTTAGCCTTGACACGCACCTTGCTGATTTTGCCGCCGAGGCGTAGCTATTGAGTCGGAAGTACGGTCTCTCGTCGTACTTTAAAAAGCAAATTTTCTGTTTATTTCCCAAATTTTAGTTTTATCCTAACAACAAAATGAAAAAGGGTAGCCGTTGCCAACAAATGGCGACAACTCACTCATTATTTTTTTCTATTTCAACAAAGAAAAACATGGACGCTGTGCGCGTGAGGCTCAGTCATGTGGGAGAGTTTGTCTGTATGCTTTGTGATACGATGTAAGTACGAAGCTGCAGTGTGTAGTGGTATGGCGGCGCGCGCATGCCTGTTTGCGTTTGTAGGGGTTTGGGGGGGGGGGGGGGGGGTTGTAATTTAATGCGCAAGAGTAAACTGTTCTTGACTTTAAAGGGATTAATGCTAGAAGAGCAGGAAAATGATAGGGAGAGTGGCATTGCAGTGCTAAGTGGCACTGCAGAGGCATTGCAGGGTTCCCTTGTTTCTTCAGCGGAAAATGGCAGTAGCAGTCCCGTAGCCAGGAATTTTGTTCGAGAGGGGGGGGGGGGGGGCACTTGTTTTAGGCCTTGAAAAACACCTATTTTTTTTATTTGTCCTCGGTAAAACACCCCCCCTCCATCCGAATTTCGGGGTGGGGGGTTGGGGGGCGGCTAGGGCACCCACTCTGGCTACGGGCCTGGGCAGTAGTAGTGTGAGAAGCGTAAGTCACCTTCACGCTTTTCTAAAGATAGGAAGAGATAGCGAGAACAGATGGAACACATGAGAATGAAAGAGGAATACTTGATAAATTGAAATAAATGTGTGTTGGCAGGAATACTAGAAATAACAGACGTGTAGCGGAAATTCGGAATGAGTAGTCTGGCCTCCGAAAGGAAATTTGAAGAGGATGCTGCGTGCGTGACGCGTTGGTAATGCTCGCCGACCACTGTCGAGGGGGGGGGGGGGGGTTGAGTGGAGTAGCGAGGGATGCACGAAAGAAACACGAAATAACGAGCCAGTTTGAAAATATGTAGCCATGGGAAGGCAAGAGTTTTGCAAGCGCAGAGTTCTCGAGAAAATTCGGGCCGGCGGAATCGGAAGTGCTGAGGCGTTGCGGACGTTTCGAGGAAAATTCCATCCCGAATGAAGTGGCTACGGCAAAAGCGCGTGCGTGTGTGCCCGTGAAGCATTGGTGCGGTGGAGTCGTAGAGCGAACCGGGTCAGACGAGAAGCACTACGGGCCAATCGAAAGGAAGTTTCGCCGTGGATCGGGAAAGTCTTCTCAGTATGTTCGGAGCGAGTGCGGAATAAGAAATCGGGCTCCCGCTCGCGGAGGCTAACAAGTGAGGGGGGAGGAGTTCTGTCTCTGACTTTTCTCCGTCTACCGGGCCCGAGGAAATTGAAACAAGCGCGCTCGAGGAAGGCCAGGAAGAAGGCCGTGCATGCTGAGGAGTCGTACGTCTAGCGAGTGGAACGAGAGCACGTTCGGAATAAACGCTAAGACCCCGGACTGCGTTCGGTCCAGAGAATTCGGGAGGCGAGGGGTTTGGTTGGTTGGCGTCGTGGCCCCCCATAGGAAGACTGCGCGGACCGGCTCTGACTTTGGAAAGCGAGGACGAATGCGAGCTCTGCCAACTGCTGAACAGAGGCACGACCGCGTATGCTAAAGGCGACGGCGCCTGGAATTTGTTGCGCTTGTTCCGCATTACCTTGACGTCGGAGGCATCTTGCGATTCTTCCGGCTTTTGCTGGTCGCCCTGCACGAGCCGTCCCGCCGAGTTAGCGGCGGTGGCTTCTCTTTCTCTCCACCCCGATGAGGCGAGATCTACGATGGCGCCGTGCGAGGATGGGAGGAGACCCACTGTAGCGCCAGCTTTATATAGCCTGGGAATGAGGAGAGTTACGGAGGAGAGGGGGAAATTCTCTGGTCCCTTTGGGGTTTCCGAGCACGTTCTCTATAACACCGGGTTCATCTGCGGTGTAGCTCCCTCCTTCCCGCTGCCATCCCGTCTCTGCGGAACCGCGCTATTAGAACTGGCCCCGCGCGCTCCCCTCTTTATTTTATACGTGTTCGTGCGTTGTTCAGAGGGGCGCGATGGCAGCAATCGTGATCTCCCGCCTGCAGCACCGCTGCCGGTGGCAGTGTATTTGTTCGGCGCCGTTCTTCTCCATTGCTTTCGTGGCTTGCTCTCCGGCTTTCGCACCATCCAGCCTCATATATATACTCGCCCCTCTCTATCGCCTATCGTCATTTCGTTCACTTGCGAGTTCTCGGCGTCGCCATTCTTGCCGCCTCGCCGTTTCTCTTCTCCTCTCGGTCACTCTCATCCGTCCCCTTTTGTACCCTTTGTGTTCATATTCATTCGGCGTCCCGAGACTGCAGTGTGGGCCGCCTCAGAATGCCGGAAGCAGCCTGGAAGTAAGCGCGCGGGTGCACGATGTATTGCGGGGCCGGCGAAAAACTTTGTAATCGAATTTCCTGTTTGCTCCCGAACCTCCTTCTCTCGCGGCCGCTGCAGCTTTCTCCTTTTCGTCTTCGCTGTCTCGCTTGCCTTTTAAACTTCCCTCACTCCGTTCACACCGATTGCGGTCCTTGACTAGTATGTGTTTGGAGTGGCTCATTTACACTGCACCTTCCCGCTTATCTTAAACTTTTTTTTATCGCTTGCCACTTCGCGCGCGCTTTTCTTCGCTCTCAGACGTACACGACATTCTTCGCGGTTTCTCATTGTGCGTCGCCGCTCACGGTTTGTTCAGCGGGGAATTCTTTTCAGATCGGGGGCCAGCTTTACGTGGTAGTTGTTGGCGACGCGTCGACGCTTGCGCTGATGTTGCTTCGATTTCGGAGACGGGCGTTTTTCTTCGCCGCGCCGCCGACTGCCTTTTCTTGATCACGTTCTTTGTGAGAGCGATGAAGGCGGCGAGCTGTTTTGCAGACGCCCCGGATGGTAGCGTCGTAGTCGAATGCGGAGTTCGTTGATGCCTCTCGAGGTCGACGATCTTGGCGGCCGGGTAGCTGAAAGGGCTCATTCGGGACACCCATTGCGCTATTGAGGATCTCGTCGCGACCGAAGCTTTCCAAAGTGTAATACGGCGACGTGTCGCAGACAATATCGTCACAACGTGATAACTTTGGTTGTGACGTAGTGCGTTCAGTGATTACCGTGTACAAAGGGGAGACATCACTTAAGCAGTTTTCGCCGACATATTCCTCTCGAAGATCTTCGGGCAGTGTTTCAGCGAGTCGTCTTCAAGTACGGATCTCGTCTTGGTCAAATTTCCTTTCAACCGTTGTTCCTTTTAACCGTTTCAAGCGTAGCCTTATTGGTTCGGTTTTCTTACGTCTGGACTTGAACATTGCTTCATTACATTAGTCAAGTAGAGTAGCCGCTGACTGAAATGTATTTCGTGTATGGTGCTTCTCAGTTGCGACCCGGTGGACCTGTTTACCGAACCGCTTACTTATTCTCAGCCGCATATCTAATTTTATATCGACGCGCACGCGTGGGTGAATCTCTTTGAGAGGTAGGTCTGCCTATACAATTATAGAACGGTCCGTACAGGTCAGAACATCTGCTCTCTAAACTGCAGATATAAATTTACGAGCTTTTGAAGTTCGAGTTGTCCGAGAAAAGGAGAAATAAGTGCACAAGGCGTCGTTATCCTGCGCTCACGAATTTCCGCAATATGAAAGGAAAAAACAGCAGTTAAAGAAAGGACCTCTTGGTTCACGTCGGTTTCCCAATGCCCCTTCTCTTTTTCCTGCCCAAGCCATCGTCCCGGGAGCGGCCACAGCAGCCACAGAATAACGACGACGACGACGAACAAATGACGCCGCTTCTCGCGAGCACGCGAAGCTCTGTTTTTCCGGTCAGCGGCTCGTTTGTCTGCATAATGCATCGCACAGGCGGCCCGCCGGCAGCCTACAACAAAGACAGCAATTGCCTGCCCAGCTCCTGCAGCGCCGTCGTCATTCTTCGCTTTGTTCGCCGTCCTGCCGTGTGTATACGCGGGGGGCCACGGGAGAAGGCCTCCCTCTGGCGAGCAGCAATGTCTTTGCATTGCTCACACGGGCGCGCATCGTCCCGCAGAGACAGGCCTGATGACGGGAAGCCTGGCTTTAATTGGGCCAGAGACGTTCGTGTGGCGGCAGTGCAGTGCGCCCTCGCGTGTTTGCGTAGCGCGTGCCAGGCCTCGCGTTCATTAGCTTACACCCTCCTCGTGGAGCCTGCTTGATGAGACCACCGTCGCTGCCGACAGCCAGCGCACAGCGAGCAGGGGGTGTTGGAGCTCTCGCCCTTCGCCGTCGACGAATGCGGCATTGCGGGCTGCCACTTGAGGTCTCAAGTGGCAATCGCGTGGTTGCTCTGCGCGTCCACACAAATTCTGAGACAGAGTTCGTGATACCTTTCCTTTGGAAGAAGCGCTCGATATTGGCGCGGCCGCGTTCTACTTGTATTGTGTCTGATATTATTGGGTATACTGATAGATTACAGCGCTTTCTGCGCATTAAGCGATCGTTCTTTTCCCACTCAGCACGACTGTAGGCAGTTTTGAAGGGTGACCCTCACGTTGTTTTGTGATTGATTTTCGTCGCAGCGGGTGCCTATTTCGTTCTTCCCTGTGCGCTTATATATAAGGCGCGTAGGAACAATCTCGAGGGGCTTTTGTGGGTGCACATAGGAAAGCGTGTAGGGGAGAGTTAGCCGCATGTGCTGCTGCGGCGCCCGCAGTGGCGCGAGTGTGGAGCATAATCGATGATGGTCGAGCCTGTTCTGGCCGTCTTACTCGTTCCTCCCTTCCCCTGTCGACCCGTTAGACCGTCTGCGGCGCTCGGGGACCTCGCGATGCAGCCGCCGCTGAAGAACACGTCTTGGTGTTAGAAACGTTCAGCGCCGTGATCAGTTAGTGCTGCACGGTTTTTATCGCGCGGTGAATAAAAAAATAATTCGTGATAACTTATAGTCGCGAATAAAAATATGGGTGCACAGATATGGCGACAGTGGCGGAGACTGACAGAGCTTTTCGTAGCTATAGTGACACGTCGTGCTCTTGTTCTCTCGGTACAGGTTCCGCAAGCGCCTGTAGATAGTGTCCGAATACATTGAACCCAGTATTTCGAGATGTGCCTTAAATTTAATTTGCGACTTGACTTTTGGTGAGCTTTGGTATCAATTGCGTGGACTGCCTTTATCCTACACAGGGACGGTATCAATTGCGTGGACTGCCTTTATCCTACACAGGGACGAAAGGAAAACTTAGAGACGTTAGTCTAGTCTGTAAGGTGTCTTTAGACCAAATATACAGTTCCGTCCGCCACGGTGGATCATTGGTTACGATGCTCGGCTGCTGACCCGAAGGTCGCGGGTTCGATCCCTGCCACGGCGGTCGCATTTCGGTGGAGGCGAAATGGTAGAGGCCCGCGTACTGTGCGATGTCAGTGCACGTTAAAGAACATCAGATGGTCGAAATTTCCGGAGCCCATCCACTACAGCGTCTCTCATAATCATATAGTGGTTTAGGGACGTAAAACCCCAGATACAGGTTTGCTAGGTACAGGTTTAATAGGAACTATGCTGTTCCTTTTAAACATTCACTTAGCCATCACTTCACTGCAGTATGTCACGAAAGCCAGCAACACATGAAAGGCACCGGCCAGCCGTCCGCGAGCTTCTCTAGCGTGCGATTGATTATCTTGCTGATTGTGTCGCTTCATCGGACAACGTCAGCTGCGTAACTTTCTCAAACGCTGCACACATTTAGCCGGCGCATATCGTAATGGGTCGCTGGCGACTTTTGTTTCGGCTGGCCAAAAGAAACGAGGACCATAATACTCTCCAGCCACAGGGGGGTCGCGTGTATGTGGAAGCAAAAACGCGTGGGCGTTGTATAGTCTGTGGTGCGCGCCCATCCCCCGTGTTCGCGCGTATAGGCGAGAGACTCGCTGAACACGTCGCTGATGATTACGAGCCCCCTGTCGCCATTGATCGCGCGATGATGACGACGAACGCGCGGCTAGTCAGCCAGGCTCCCGGCGAGTACGGCACTGGGGTGCAGGCGGGGCTGTGCGCGGCATTCGTGGGTTTTTACTGACCCAACGGTGGCCATCGAGACGTCGAGTCGTATGCTGTGCACCTGCTGGGCACGTGATTTCTTTTTGCGTTCGTGCGTGTGTGCTTGACTGCCTGCATGTGCGTGTGACGGACGGAGAGAAGGAAAAAAATATTTAAGAAAATGCCAAATGTTTCTTTTTCTCAGCGGTGGAACACTTTTCTCGCCGATGTGAGGCAGGGAGCCTTAACGCAAACATTGCCGCTGCGGGATAGCGGGGTATCCCGCAGCCTTGCGGGGCAGATACGTCGTTACGGCACTCGCGGTCAACCGCCTTTTTCTGCTCTCGCCTATTATCCTTGCCTAGCGTGTCATAAACTGCGAGTTGTTTTCCTGTCGCTGGTTACGGTGGTACTGGTTTCAAGTGTGGTTATTTGACGAGTGTGGCTGTTTGGTTTGAGAACAGAAATAGAGAGTGTCTGATCATCGATGAAGGTCGAGGCGATTTCTTTGGTGTTTTGTCCAGTTCAGACTTCAATTCTTTTTTTTTTTATGTCTCGTTTTTGTATCTTGTGCCCGCGACGGGTAATAGCGTTGCTCTCTTCTTATTACCGCTTGAAGAGAGCGGATGAGGAAGGCCGTAGTTTAGCTGTCTCTATTTCGAGCGGACTAAATGGCTTCGAATTTCGACACCAATTGGGCTGCAATATAACGTTTATTGTAGCCTATTCTCCTAATTGTTTTTTAATGTGCGTGAGCTGGTATAGTTTATCAGTCGACGATTAGATGGCACACAAGGAGTTACATGTGCCACTTTTGTGCGGCGTCATTTGGATGTGATGATCGTTTTATCTTTCTGTCTTCGCGAAGTGAATATATGGCTATTCCCACACATGGCTGTTCTGCGCATGTGTGGGTCACTTGTATATATCGCTCTGTTTCATGCCTGAAATAAATCAGTTGGAAGTGCCGCCCATGTCGTCGGGTTCGTGTCTCTCTTGTGTGTGTGGTTTTTACTAGCGGCAGAATGTCATACAGTGAGCAATACCAACTAAGCCAAGAAGAAAGTCTCCTCAAATGAATCTATGTTTAACTATGGTTAGAATTTGGGTGCTTTGTATCACGCTTGGCGTAAGTACCGCGCACCATCTTCCTATACTCGCTTAAGCAGGCTCCGTGACGCCCAACCAGAGACGTTTACGGCCGCGAGATCCTATAACATCGCCAAAGTGGGGAGGAAGCTTTGGTCGGAGTGATCCGCGACTGCGACCACGTGTCCGCAGCGCTTGTCTCGTTCTGCATCAATCGACCGTTGTGCGCGTAATGGACTGTCCACCTTCGGTCCCTCCGGCCGTTAGACCCGGCCGCGTTCGGCTGTCATCGGACCGCAGCCTTCGTTACGAGCAACCATTGAGCGCCGCCCTGAGTGATCGCGCGGCGCGAGCTTTTCGGCGATCTATACGGAACAACGCTGCGCGAGCCTGTCCTCCGTATCGGCTGGTCTCTGCTTTGCGGGCGGAAGCGAGCGACGCTCATATGCGGGAAACCGGGAACACTTGTGTGTGTGTGTGGGACACCGCTTCCCGTGTTCCCCCGCCACCCGTGTTCCCCCCGCGACCGGACGGAGCTGCTGGACTCGGCCAGAACGTGCTCTTTTTTTTTCGATAGAAGCGTGCACCACGGTGGATACCGGAGTGCGCCTCTAGTGTCGTCGTGAGCTTTCCATCATGCTGCATCATACTGGAGTAGTGCACTTGCGAGCGTGTGTATAGAGCGCATGTTCGTCACCGGGTCGCGAATCACTTATAAAAGCAGAACCGCCCATGAAGTCGCAGTATTAGTGTGTCCACAGACTATGACTACGGTGCCTTCTTGTATATCTTTTTATCTTGTGCTTTTTTTTATTTACATGGCGTATGCCACAGTCGATTTAAAAATGATTACCGCGAGTACATAGATTGCTTTTGATGATTAACGTATTTACGGACGGACGGCCTTACGTTCACTGAGAATCTTCAGTGTGTGGAAAGCATTTGCAGTTTCCTATTTATTTGAACCATCCGACAGAGGTAAAGGGGGTCAGTCGGACGAAGACGAGCTTGAAGCAGATTCTCCTTTTCATTTGACAACTCTTCTTTTTGTTTACACTACTTAAGATCAGAGCATGCACTGAGGTCCTCTCACTGTACTTATCTATGCCATTGCAGTGTCACTGTACGCACCGTGCACTGGCTTATTTACGTATTTCAGTGAAAATTAACGTCAATCTGTGATAAAGCGCGATAGATGTAAACGTGCTGTCAATAGAAATCTATGAACCAGTGTAAACCGCTCGTTGTAACTGCTGGAGCTTCCTTTCGACAAAGCGGTCTTGTTATTCTTGTAGTATTATTTTTCGAATGGTGATCACTTGGTATGCCCTGGGGAGGGGGAAACGCCAGTATGTGTGTGTGTGTGGGGGGGGGGGGGGGGGGTACATGCTCGGAGCGATGCAGCCCAGTATGCGAGCGTTCCTTCTCTTTCCATTGTCTTCTTTCGTCGACTGCCGCCACAAGCAGCGATATCAAGTGATGGCTCCCTACTGCAGTCAGGGGCGTAGCCAGAAATTTTTTTCGGGGGGGGGAGGGGGGGGGGGATGTGGGGGGGGCACCTCCTTGAAATGGTCATTTTTCGCTCTGTATGCCATGGCGAAAAAAATTTCGGGGGGGGGGGGGGGGGGAGGGGGGCACGTGTCCGGTGTGCCACCCCCTGGCTACGCCACTGACTGCAGTTCACCGCAGATAGATTCACGCTGCAGTCTTTGTGTGTTCTCCACGAAACCATTGAGCTATAGATTGTCCCGACCACTCTACTGCACTCTACGCTTCTTTTATTCAGTCTCTCAGAATGAGAAAGCAAACACAACAGTTCCACGGAGAAGCTGGTCGCACTAGTGACAAGCGGTAATGTGGCAGTGGTAGCAGCGAGTCATTTCGAACTCGACGTGTGGTCGAGCGCGGGCACGCGCGATCGCCATCGCGCGTGCCTCGGCTGTTTCGCAACTCTGCCGCCCTCCCACTGTGTCGCCCCGTGGGAATGGTGTCCGCGGCCACGGTCGCCTTCCGTGTCCGCTAATGGGATCCGCTCTCGCCAACGCCTGGGGCGGCAGCGTCACGTTGTAGGCGAACAGCCAACGAGCGTGCCCAGCACACGCCCACGCAACCCGCGCTTCACTTCCGTCTACTTGGCTCCGCATACGGCCACCGATGGCGCGGCGAAGTACACGCGCCACAGTGACTGTTACAGTTAAGCCACTCTACACTGAGGGCAGGAGAAGCGGAGGGCAGGCGTATACTTTCTGTGTTGAGGCTTATTTTTCGCGTCCCGCCTTTCTGAGTTATTTCTCTTGTTCTCTTTAAACCCGAGGTGATGTCTCACTTTGGCGAAAGGATTTATGGTTTGAAACGATGCACGGTTACAGTGAAATAGAAAGCAGCTGATGGTTTATGAGGACGCCGAATCAATCTGTAAAATAGTCAATTTGCAAAGGGTGTGGGAGATGTATGCGCGTTGTCACCGATGAATACGCTTGATAAATCCACAAGACGTGCCTCACTTTAAAGCGTTACGGCGTTGTCAGCGCTGCCCACGGCATGCGGCGCGCGTGGCTGGCACGGGAATTAAATATCTCAGCCGTTAGACCAGAGTGGATAGCCTGCTGGCGTGGCTTGCGTGGCACTAACTTGGGAAATCGTTGGTTGGTTTATTGGGTTAACGTACCCAAAGACTCAGGCTATGAGAGACATCGATAATGGGATGGTGCGGATAACCACCGACCACCAGGGGTTCTTTACCGTGCATTGACATCGGAATTCACACGGGTCTCCAGCATTTCGCCTCCATCGATATGCGATCACCGGGGTCGGGATCGAACCCTGCAACTTTCTGGTTTGGTGCCGAGCGCCGTAACCACAATGTTACCGCGGTGGCACCAATTTATCCTGGCGAAATTTTTGTATTACCAGAACAGTAGAAAACATCCGCCTGTCTGCATCAACGTCCCACCTAAACGAATTTAACGACAGAAGCGCGACACGAATTTTTAGGTTTTAATCTTGGTGTTCTGCGCTGCGCGCCACTGCCCATCTGTTTTTTTTTTTTTAACAGCCAAGCTGTTCTTGATCGAGGCTTTCATGCCCGGGGACCGTCGTAGATCTTAGTGGCATTTACCCGCAGAAAGTGGGTAAATACCACTACGGATATGTGCCACTTCTCCCATCACGCCCACTAGTCACTACCCACAACTCACCACTACGCCCACTGCTGCTCCCGCCACTCCTCCCACTTCAGTCACCCACTTCATGCCACGTCATTCGCACTTCATCCCACTTCACTCAACCCGAGCGCACGCCACCAACTTCGTTGTCACGTGACACGTAAGCTCTCTGGTTTCTTAGACGCGTGTTCTACGTACGCTGATGTACGCCACACCCTTCACCACGCTGCACCGTATTTGTTTTTTCGAGACTGCGCTCGGCTCGGGGCGCTGTTGCTCGTCACTCGAGGTTCTTGAACCGCGTCCCTTCGTTCGTCGGGCCACTCCTCGGAGCTTCGCATTTCCTCCGATGAGAGCCAGAGGCAAATGTCGCGCGCGAGTTGTATATAACAGCTCGGAAACAGCTCTTGCACGGAGGCGAGGAGAGACGACGCTCGAGGCTTTTCCGCGCCCGAGATGACGCTGATGGGGCGGGGGATCAAGGAGAAAAAGGCTCGGCCGCGCTCCGCGTCAATTTCTCGCGCGAGGAGAGAAAAGTAAATAAATAAAGCGAGCCAATGTTGCTCGCTCACTCGCCGGCGTTGCTATCTCCGTGCCGTGCATTGTCGCTGTCTTCGTCGTCGTCGTCCTCTCAATGCGAGCGTGGTGCGAACAACGGGCAGCGCTTTTGTGTCGTCGCGCGCGGCTGCGTTTGTCGGAAGGAGGAACGCGCTTTGTGTCTTTGCAAGTCGGCGTAGAGTCTTTTTCGAGTTGGTCGCAGCAGCTACAGTATTCCGCATTCGCTTATACCGCGCGTTTCTTTCTTTTCTTTTGTAGATGGAAAGTTGGCATTTACTAGTTGCTTGGAGGCTTGTTGGGTGTGTGAACATTCGAGTGTGCGTATTTTGTTACCTAGTATGCGCGCGACCGAGGCAGTGGTAGCTTATACATACTTTAAATTGACCGAGGCTTCCTGCTTTGGTTTTCTGCGTACGCCAGACCTCGGGTTGTGCAGATGTTATTATTGCACGGCGGCTTTCCACTCCGACTACGAAGGGACGAGGAAACACTGCGGCTCAGATAACGGCTGGGTGTCACGTATACTCGCTGATACTTTCACGAGATTGGACGGAAACAACACCCTTGACTGTTGCGTATGTCATACACGACATCGTGTGCGTGTGCCCTCAATATGCGACTGACCGACAGACACTTACAAGAGTGATAGATTGTCTTGACTCCAGGCCCTTTTCGGAGGACAAACTTTCGGGTGCGTGGAAACAAGTGGACCATGCCCAACTGGGATGATGTGGGCTCAGGCCTCTCACACACAAGGGTGGCACACCGAAAGCACAAAGGCTTTAACGTGGACGCGGAACGAAACTGACGGATGCGTAATCGACACACAATTGAGGACATTTAATTATGTCTTATAGTTCGTATACCGTCTATCGGCGCAGTGATGACACTTACACACTCACGGCTCGTTGGCCGCACGATGACGCTTTCGTGGTAGGTCCAGATGTGAGTAGGGGTGGAAGTCCGGCACTAGACTGTTGCCGGACGGAAGCCCCTAAACCGTCTAGGACGTTGCCCAGCACAGGATGGGCCGCACTGGAACGAGCTGACGCCGTGTGCTCACCTGACTCAGAAGCAGGCCGGTCCAGGAACGCGAGCCTTGGGTGGCCGCACAGCTGGCTCGATCGGGAACGCGTGTTCCGCCCAGGCAGCTCAGGCTGGCGACATGTTTTTGTTTTGTCGCCCTAGGGAAAACTGGTTCATACCCACGAGGGGGATTGGCCACACCGTCCATTTTAACGGGAAATGAGTGGGCCACGCCCAACTGTGATGATGATGTGGGATCAGGCCACAGGCTCAGGCTCAAAATGTGGCATCACATGCCGACGAACCAGCGCGAAATTCGCTCATCCGCGTTTTCTTGCCTCGATCACCACGATAAGCATGCACACTCGGCCGCGCACTCAGATTTGGCTATACTTCTGCCACGTCAACGCAATTTGAAGGGCCTATTGAGGTTTCTGAGTGAGACAGGGTTGTGTTCTCGTCTCTAAAGCATGTGCTGTGATGGGAAAACTCTTGCGCGCAGTACGCATCCACACACAGAACAGCGTGTGCACAGTAACTCATCGTACGATACCATAGTCACCTGCCATCATACCTTCCTCTATATCCGTCTTTCCCCCCTTTTCACATCACCTTGGTCAGGAGTAGCAGGCTAGAGGCACGCTCAGTTCAGTTTATCACGAAACAAAGCACTCGTAGTCCTGCGTTCTCGGAGCTCAAGTGAACAAATGCAGCTAAATCATGACATGACACAGTCCCGCCGAGCGCTGGGACACAGTCTCGTTTTTCTTATGCCATTTCTTATAACGCGTCCAAAAAGAAGTCATATATTTTGTTTACTTCCGCGACTCTGTGACCGAAAAATATAATCGATTATGAGAAAACGAATACGAAGGTCGGGGCGTGGGCATGCAAAAAAAAAAAAAAATGCGTGCCTATAATAGAGACGGAAAGAAAGCATAGCGCATGATTCTGAAATAAGTATCAAGGCAGAAATCGGGTCGCGCGATTTAGAGCGTTTCCCTTTCCCGGAGCTACGCCTCGCCCGCCGCACCTCGCGAAGGAGAAATCTTGCGGGGAATTGCCCCTCGCCGGCATGGCAGACACTCCTTTGCGCCGAATGTAAAGGGGGGGGCAGTGGGGCTTTTCCCCGAGGGGCACTAAATCTGTCCGAGAGAGAAAATGACGGGAAATTTCGATCAACTCCACCGCTCTCCGTTTTTTTCCTTCTTGGCCCGCGTATCCGCGATCTCGCTTACGTTGCTTTCTGTTGCTTTCGCTCGCTTTCTTTTTGCGTATTTTGTTCTTTCTGCTTTCCGCTCGAGCACCTCGGACCACAGCCGCGAGTGCGCTCTCCTTGTTGGCTTTGTTTTGGATTTGTAATGCTTTCAACGCGATTGTTGTGGGCGCGGTTATCCATGCTCGCTTGCTTCTTTTCTCCGATTGTGGATTTCGCTGTTGCGTTGTTGAGAGGTTGCGTATCGTAGGTTTACATGCCCGTGTGACGTTGTACATTGACCCGTTTGCAGCAAGGATACCAGCAAGCCTATGTACAAAAAAAAAGTTAATGAAGAAAAGAATATGGTAAGTTACAGATTGATAAGGAGAAATGCTATCCGGAAAAAAAAGGCGTTTTTTTTTTTGTTATCAGAAATAGGGTCAGGTAGGGAGATAAGAGGGAAACCGAAACAAACGCACCAGACACACGCAGAAGGTCATAACCGTCCACAATCGCAATGATTCCGAATCTCTATGTGGATAAGAACTAGCGTGCAAGCAGCAAGCGTATAAAACTAATGGATGAATGGAACATAATGGTCAGTTTTTCAGTTCCTTCCCCTCTGCCCACCGTGAGATTGTTTGTCCATTTGGTGATCCCGTCTTCGGAACTTGAGTGCACATTGTCCCGTCCCGCTCGCTTCATCGGCAGTGGCGCGCTGGCACTGTTTTCAGCGCCGAGCGAGCGATTGGGGTAATGGAAGAGCTAAACGAGTTTCTGAGTGGCCCCGGAGCCGGCGGGAGGGGGGCGCTGGTGAGCTCATCACTCAGCCGCTTGTTCGTCGCTTCGTGCGCCGAACGACGAAGACGGCAAAGCAAATGGGGCCATCGGAGGGAAGGCCAGTCTGGAAGTGTTGTACCGCATATCATTACGCAGAGGACCCCGGCGACCGAGCGAAAGAAGCGAGACGGTGAAAGGAAGGAGAGCGTGGACGAGCAGCGACGAGGCGCAGCGCCAAACGGTGCCCAGCGAAAAAAGAGAGAAGAGGCAGGACGGAGGATTGGCTTTCGCTGTCCTGTTCGCTCTGTCTATGTCGCGATGGAAAAAAGAAATAATGACGAAGAAACGGAAGCGAAAGCGGACATCTCTTACATCTCTCCAAGCTGTTTCGGCTGTGGAGGTCGACAGACCGGGCGATACCCGTCTGTGAAAGAGAGCGACCGTAAGAGGACGTTTCTTGGCATGAAGACCAGCGGACGGGTCAGAGAGAAAAAGGCTAACAGGAGGCTTGCTTATGTACCTTATAAGGCTCTTGCGTGAACAATATGGTGTCTTGCATGAACCCGAAAGTCGCAGGGTCGAATCCCGGCCGCGCCGGCGCCCGCATTTCGATGGAGGCAATCTGTTAGAGTCCTGTGTGTACATAAATCTAGGTGCACGTTAAATAACCCCAGGTGGTCGAAATTTCCGGAAGACCCCAACAGCTATTAGGAGCGCTGTCTCTTTCTCCCTCCCGCCCACCTGCTTTCGCCCACCTGCTTTCTCACTCACTCACTCACTCACTCACTCACTCACTCACTCACTCCCGCTCACTCACTCACTCACTCACTCACTCACTCACCCTACTCACTCCACTCACTCACCCTACTCACTCCACTCACTCCGCTCCACTCACTCACTCCCTCACACACACGCTCACACTCACTCACTCACTCACCCTACTCCACTCCACTCACTCACTCACTCCCTCACACACGCTCACATTCACTCACTCCCTCACACACACGCTCATACTCACTCACTCACTCACTCACTCCTCCTCCTCCTCCACTCACTCACTCACCCTACTCACTCCACTCACTCCACTCACTCACTCACTCACTCACTCACTCACTCACTCATTCCACTCACTCACTCACTCCGCTCCACTCACTCACTCCCTCACACACACGCTCACTCACTCTCTCACTCCACTCACTCACTCACTCACTCCACTCACTCACTCACTCACTCACTCACCCTACTCAATCCACTCACTCACTCACTCACTCACTCACTCACCCTACTCACTCTCACTCACTCACTCACTCACTCACTCACTCACTCACTCACTCACTCACCCTACTCACTCCACTCACTCACTCACTCACTCACCCTACTCCTCCACTCACTCACTCACTCACTCACCCTACTCACTCCACTCACTCACTCCACTCACTCACTCACCCTACTCACTCCGCTCACTCACTCTCACTCACTCACTCACTCACTCACTCACTCACTCACACTCACACACACGCTCACTCACTCACTCCTATAAGGACGCACTCATGAAAGGGAACGTCGTGTTAAAGAGAAGTATGTGTCGCCACGATATGGGAGCAGAAAAGTGGACCCCGTGCAGTCTTGAGCGCGACCTCTCTTTTTCGTAGAGCGGCGGCGGTGTAAGGGCGAAGCAGGTCTACGAGGTGCATAAAATGACGGCTGAATAGAAGAATGAGAGGTTCTTGTCATTGGGAAATGGATGTCCCTCGCCGGCAGCCAGTAGGGCTGGCTGTGCCCTGTTCCCTCCACGGACGGGATGGTGCGGAGGCTCGGTGGGGGGAGGTGGCCCAAATTCCGCCGAGATTGCGGCAATAGGTGAACCGGCGCACCTCTTTCTTATTTATCTCTCTCTCTCTCGCTTTTATTGCTCTCGTTTTTCGATGCGCAATTTTATCTATTTCTTTGTACTTGGCCCAATGGGGGGGGGGGGGGGGGCTGTGGACGATGGGAGGAACATCCCTTTGCGCGACGCCCGTCAGCTGTCTCCTTTATTTGGCTTCTTGTTCTTAGTCCCCCCCCCCCCCCCCCCCCGCGCTTTTGTTCTTTGTCTTTTTCACGCACCCTTTACCTCTCCTATTTATTTCTCTTTTATATGGAAGCGCAGTGCTTTACTGTATTATAGTTCAGTTATCTGTATAATGTGCCTTTTTTATATTTCTTCGACGTTGTGCGGGCTGCCGTTCCTTCTTTTTTTTTTCTTTGCGTCCTCGATTCGTCTTTTCTTTCTTTCTTTCTTTCTTTCTTTCTTTCTTTCTTTCTTTCTTTCTTTCTTTCTTTCTTTCTTTCTTTCTTTCTTTCTTTCTTTCTTCTTTCTTTCTTTCTTTCTTTCTCACCCTCTTCCCTATTCTTGAAGACGGTCGGGGCGAAGTTGTCGGCTGTCAGCGCTGAGGAAAGGGGCGGCAGACAGCGAGTTAAAGGCAGAGGAAAGGACGCACACCCGTCGTCGTAGTAGGCGGATCCGAGAAATGGAAGGGGTGAAGATTGGGGATACCGTTAGGGGATAAACGAGGGGAAAGCGGGAAGGGGAGAGAGTGGACCGAGAACTCTGCACCGCCTGCCTGCGCGCCGCGCCATCAATATGGAGATTGGCGGTGTCCGAAGAAGCAGCCGCGTGTTCTCCCTTCTTATAGCTTTTTTTTTTCCTTTTTTCCTATCGTCTAAATTCTTTTCTATCTCTTGTCCGTATTCTGCTTGTGCTCGCGCGGTGCTATAGCTTTCCGAGGCAAGTCTTCATCTTCACTCGGTCCTCGACGGTGCGATCGAAGGGAGAGCTCCGCTTCTGCTGCCAGTCTTTTCTCCAATGTTGACCGTCCGGTTCGTACTCGATGCTTGCTGGCATCGCGTGTCCCGGCAGTGTTCAGTTGTGTTAACTTCAATATCGTTCGATGCTTTTATGTAATGTTCTGTCTAGTCCTCCTGCGTAGAATAATCGAATCCACTTCGCTCGTTTATCCAGTCTATCGCGAAGATCTGTTGCCATGTGTGGCTAGTTCGCATAAACGTGCGTGCGTAGCGTGTCATGAAAGGTGGTTGTTGGACACAAGGATTTAGTCTGTGGGAGGCCTTATGCGCGTGAGGAGTGGGATGGTGTGGTATGGCGGTTGAAAGCGAGACGCGTTTGCAATTCGAGATAATTGCATGGATTATAGGTCTTAGTGACCGTGCGGTATGAGTAGCTCATAAAAGGCGGGGATCGCCGTCCACCTGAGAGCGGCAGTGTGCTACGAGGGAAACTGGGGCTCAGCGTGCGCATCGAGGCACCCTGAGAGAAACGCATGCGGTGTTCACTGTTGATACATTGGCTCGAAAATAATGAAGAATATTGCCTCTTTACGAGATATATCGGAGCCGTGCAATGCCTTTCCGCCCAGGCTACATTGTAGTTTAGCTAAGGAAGAGATTAAGTGATCTCTTAGATTATAGGCGAAAGTTTTTATGCCTTTTCATTCGATGAAAATAATGAAAACTGTCAATCATGGGGAGAGGTGCGTGTCTGCTTTCGGAATACTGCGAAAGCGAAAGGACACCTGGATTGCTCCCTGAACGGCGACACTATATGAAACCAGGTTGCTGTTCAGGGTGCCAGTTGGGTTGTCATGTTCCATTTCGCCTACTGCCCCATTTCTACATTTGAATTCAGCGCCTGGAGTTGTCGCTGCTACGAAATCCAGTCTGAAATGGTGCGTCAATCTCTTAAAAGGCTTCGAGATAAACACTATGTTCAGAGAGGGATGGTTATCTTATCGCTGTATTGCGTTTTATCTGCGTTTCTTTTCCAAAACTGCGTCTCTCCTCTTTCTTGGTACGTGAAAAAAAAAAAAAGCAATTACTTTGGAGCATTCTCGTTATTTATATCTTCCTGCGCGAGCTATCAATACAGGCCAAAACCTAACACCAAGGTCATCCATGTGTCTGAGTAGGGGATGTTCTCACTTCGCGTCGCGAAAGCCGCAATACCACAGCGGCTCGCCGCGCGCGCTCCTGCACTTAGCGCGCGCTCGAAACTACCGGCTATTAAGAGACCGGCGGAGGCGTAGATCATGAGGATCGGAAACATTATCGCCGGATAACGGAAAGTGTTCGGAGACCAAGACATTAACCCGCAACGCGGAGAAGCTTGAGCAGCAGGGGGGAAGAGGGTGGGGATAAAAAAAAAAAAAAAAGGAAAGAGTACGGACGAGCGGGTGTCGTTTCTAGAGTGGCGATCCGAGATGACGACGGAGAGCCATCTTTCGTCATGTAATTTTGCTTCTGAGCGAAAAAGGGGGAGAAATAGGACAGGAAAAGAAAGAGCGAACGAGATAGGTACAAGCGGTTTCTACTCTGGAAGCACCTAGAAAGAGAGAGAGAGAGAGAAAGAGATGTTTATGAATAATTGTGCGGCAATGCGCCCGCCATAAGAACATTAAGAACAGCGCGCCTTGCGGAGAAAAAAACCCTGTCGCTGTTTACTTGCCGTTATTTCTGCTCAGTCGTGGAAATCTGGGAAAGAAGGACTTTAGAAAGAGAGGGAGAAAAAAAAGAAAGAGGAATCTGGGGATTAGGTGGGGTGATTGCTCGTTCTTTGTGCGATGGCGTGTTATACGGTTGCGCCGTGAAAGTCCGTGTTGGCCCCTTTCTTAGCGTCCGGTAGCTAGGCCGTGGAAGGATGATGACGTTGGGAAGTCTAGGGAGAGCGTCGCGAGGGTTAGCCGATGATGAATGTCCACTGTGCGCGAGCGATTATGCGCGTAATGGAAGCGGCTCGGATTTGCCGCCGGTCGAGGAGGAGGAGGCGATTGGCGCGGATTTAATAGTCCTCGAGGCTTGTCCTTATAGCTCGCGCCGCCGCTGTCTGACGCTCGAGAGATAAAAGAGCTCCGAACTGGCCACCGCTCGAGCCGGTTGGGTACGTTGAGAGCTATTGACGAGTGGTGTGTATCGGGCGTGTCAACAGTGTGGGACGACAGTAGGTGTAGGCGACGTCGGGTCTCTGTCGTCGTCTACCAAGCCGCCGAGTCGAATCGGTGTTTTTGAGGAGCGGCGTACGTCACTGTTGGCTTCACTTTGGGTGCACACGAGCCGCAGTGTGTGTCGTCGCGAATATGAACCGCAGCTTCCGTAACATTTCGTGAAGCTGTGAAGAAGAAGAAGATGTTGTTGTTGTTGTTGTTGTTGTTGTTGCTGGTTGATGATGATGATGATGATGATGATGATGATGATGAAGAAGAAGAAGAAGAAGAAGAAGAAGAAGAAGAAAAATCAGCGCTATAAGAGGCGCGAACTTTGCTGCATAACGTGACTAAGTTGCGTCGGCAAATATCGTTTTTGAAGGCGTTGCGGAAATGCAGGACAAGTGTCTACATGGTCTCGTGCTGGTGTTTTCCCAACACAACATTTTCTGTTTTACGAACTTAAACTTTGGGTCATTAGTGGTGGTTAAGTGCTAGACGGTAACGAGCGTTTCTTAGGGAAAGGCTCTTTATTTGATAAACCTCGCTAAGCTGTGATCTCGTATATCTGAAATAAGCCTTACGAGTATACTTCCTGTGTTTGCTGGGATCTGGTTGGTGTTTGCCTTTGCTCTTGTTGGGGTTGCACATAGAACGAGGAGAAAAAAGAGAGAATGTTTGCTGTCTGGAGTGCAAGAACCAAAACCTCCGAAAAATTGCGTCGCTTCCGCGCAACGTAAACTTCAAAAGCACGTGTGTGCTCTGTCAGTTATATCCCAGATATAGGAAACGTTGGAAGGAATTCCGAGAATGCTGATATTGCAGCTCCGGATCGGTGTATCCGCTGTTAGCTCCATTTCTTTTTTTCTTCTTGTCACTTCGCGCGTTATTTCTGTCTACGTCGCCATCATCAAAGTGTCTCGAATCCCGTCTAGCGTATATAATCCCGCTGAGGCGGGTTTGCGTATATGTTTTCGCGTACGACTTTCCCGACTATGTCTTTCGGGCGCAGTAGTTAGTATATGCGCGAAATTTCCATATTGACACAGCTCCCTCGCTTCCGTGTGCGGATGCGCGAGAGTTGATAGAGGAGCATCTCGCCATGTTTGTGTTGTGTTCGCTTCTAAGCGAGGCAGCCAAATTTGCTCGCTTTCATTTTCATACCCCCCCCCCCCCCCTCCCCCCCCAACCTGCGGCTTGCTCTCACGCCGAGCCGTTTTCGGTGAAATGCGTGTCAGCGCGAGCGAAGAGGAATATTAAGGTAATCTGGCGAGCGCGCCCTTCGTTTCCTGGGGGGATCGCAGCGTCTCGGCGAGTCAGACCGCGCGGAATCCCTAATGGCGTTTTTATGAGGCCGCCTGAAGGAGTGAGCGCGAGGGAGCGGCTCGCCACTTGATGCTCGCGGTTGGCGGAGAACTGGAGACGCTATTATGCGTTTCCTTTAGCAGCCGTGCGTCTTTATTCTACCGGCTACTTTTCGGCCGCATATCGTTAGCGCTTTAACGCCTGTTCGTTATGGTTGTTTTCTTTTTTTTTTTAATTGCGTACCGCTGGTCTTTTCGCAAATTAGCATAAGTTGTCAGGACGAGTCCAGCGTGATTACAGAAGTTGGAAACACGCACACTCGCCTGCACTCCTTATAAGAGATGTAGAAGATTCGGAGGTGGCGTGCTGGGGTGGTGATATATGCCTACAAAATAATCTTGTAGTTCCACGTCTCGGTGATGTCTGTCTACGAGGATGGTAGTCCTCTTTCTGTTTCCTCATCCAGAAGGTGTACACTGGCATAGCCGTCCCTCTAGAGGGGGGTTGCCATCCAGCTTCATGCGATTCAATTTCAATTCAGTTTAGTTACCTTAAGACAGATACATGCGAAAATAGGTGGCAAAAGCGCGAGGCCCTTAGCAATATGCTGATTCGAGTCCGTGTGAATACTAAGGGCACAAAATAGTGTACCCAGGCGCCATTAACAAGCACCGAATAAAATGTACGAACTTTCTTTATTCATAAAATATAGATAAAACTGGCAATCACCGTAAGTAATCATAACACGAAAAATGACGAACATATGAAAAGTCAAAGGGGGGTGGGGGTCATTTTTCCCCTTCCTATTTCCTGATTTGTCTATGTATATATTTGTATATCAAATAATAATAATAATAATAATAATAATAATAATAATAATAATAATAATAATAATAATAATAATAATAATAATAATATATGAACACAACCCAAGTAGATTTAGCCATACGAGAGCCTGTTACACTAAAACGGCATATAAGAGAAAATGTCAACCAATGCGGTATATGATGCATTTATAATTAGCAAAGGCGTCTAGCCATCTACAAAGAGGAGCATTTAACTAAGGGAAAATCTTCGTGAATTCGGTGCGTGGTTTTGTTGGTGGTGTGCAATCCAATTTAATCGCTCGACATGCGTAAATTCGAATGATCTACGAAGCCGCCCTCGTAATAACATTATAAGCATTGCAGTTATCGCGAACTTTCTTTTACACCCCATATGTTGGAGAGAGCTGCAACATATGGGGTGTCAAAATCCGCTAACTCGTACGTTGACGGGGTCACCTTTTTTGCTCTGTTTTCCATTGGCTGACGTCGACATCAGCCTTCTGAAAGTTGCTTTTCCTTTAGCAGAGAGCCGTATAATTCCAGTAATCTTCCATCGGGAAGCTGCAATCTTTTATTTTTAAGGTCTTGTCTTTTTGCGTGTGTCTCGGTGTTTCTCACTGCATTTAAAGACGGCGACGTCTGCAGATTGGCTCGCCGCTCGGGAGGTGACTCGTTTAATGCGAATGACAGCGCGGCGTGGTTTTAGTATAGAAGAGCGTGAACGGCCATGCTTTACCGAGCGATTTTCTTTTTTCTTTTTTGACTTGTTACTATTTGTCTTGAAAGGAAAGCAGCCAACGCGCTGACTTCGGCCGAAGCCCGGTTAAAGCGGAGCTGCTTCAGCCCCCCCCTCCCCCCCACCCCTTTCCGAATATATATGTATGATTTAATAAATAAGAAAAAAAAAACGACCAAGTAGTAAACTTATAGTGTGAAGCAATGGAAGCGCTACTTAGTTAAACCATACCATACCATCTACTTTAATGGAAACAGATTATAACAGGGGTATAGAGGGAGGAGCTGGTGGGGTCGGAAGGAATGTGGTGCGCTTTTGGAAATAACACCTGGAGTTAGTGGAGATCGTCTGGACGTGTTCGTAGCGACATGACAGTTGTTCGCCTCAACCGCGTTTCTGATCACACATATCTGAAGCCCGCGAGCGTGGTAAATGTCATGGTATCGTACGCGTGATGTGGACATCACGAATGTGAATGTTCTTCCCGCCCGGCGGGGGCTCTAACGCTTTCGGTTATGCGGGTGCCAATTTCGATCCCCGTCGAAGTCGGTGGGCGTCGAGTATTTTGTACCGCTTTCGAAACGCGAAGCAAGCGCGAGTGGTTGTTGGGATTTAGACAACGTCTTCCTGTATTAGTTTGACTCAATCTGCATTCACTCGAGCATGATCATGACTTGTGTGTGTGACGGGTTCGTTGTTCAGACTGCGATGGAATCGCGCTTGGAGATCTCACCGCCGCTCCCCCCCCCCCGAAAAGCCTAAGATATCTGAGACGACTCGAAGTAGTAGCCTTAGGCTACTTAGACAGTGGGCATCGTCTTAGACTACTTAGGACAGTGGACATCGTATTAGGCTACTTAGACAGTGGGCATCGTCTAGGCTACTTCGGCAGTAGGCATCGTATTAGGCTACTTAGACAGGGGCATCGTATTAGGCTACTTTCGCCTTCGAGCCTAAAACGACTCGAAGGCGAAAGCCGTCTTTTTCTTCTCAGTCCATGTAGTGATTCTCTCCCGCCCCCCTCTGAAAGCTTTCTGCGACCTCACGTTGTTTTGCTTTGCCTCCAGGATCGGAGCCATTGCAAGCTTTCTGCATCTCACGTGGTTTTGCACGCCCTCCGTGATCGGCGTTCGCCTTTGACAAAGCGACCGTCTCATGTCATGACGATTTTTGCGCCAATTTTCGCGTTTTATGAGATATCTAAGGCTTTCGCCATAATAGAAACTACGCGGGTTGCAAGTGTTATCAGATCACGCTTATACAGCCGTATTTCAATGGTCCAATAATGATCGGACTTTCCAAGTGAGCAAAAAAGCTCGCATCGCACTCGTGCAACAATCGCATTGTAAAGTAAAAAAAAAAAAAGAAAGAAAAAAAAATAGGTGTCTGGGTGCGTGCTGCCTTAAGCGTGATTCAGTTTAAATAAAGGGAACCATGTGTAGATGTGAAGCAGCGGGCGCTAACGCTTACACTGCCGGTGGCGTTGACGCTGGCGCTCATCGCAGCGTTGCGCATGAGAGAAAACTGGGGAGGCGCAAAGCAGGCAGTGATGGAGCAGTGTTTCCTACTGGAACATGCCAATCGCTGCTAATGGGCAATGAGAGACAGAAGAATCCGACTGGACACAGAGACCCGCACTCCGCTTTTAGTTAACGCGCACGCTGCGAATTTTTATTGTTCAACAACGCACAGGAGAAATCTCCCACCGGCACCACCTTGGAGGTCAAGAACCATTGCCATATATACGGGGTGGCCAGTGAACGGTTGTGCAGCGCGAGCAGTCGGTTTTTTCAACCAAGAAACTCGCTAGCAGACGCTGCCTGCGTCGGCGTCGCGAGGCGAGAGAGGGGGGAGCGTAGAAGAGGAGAGAGAGGGGGGTGACACGCATGCGCAGTGGGAGTGTGAACGCCGTGGGCAGGGATGCGTAGAGGAGAGAGGGGGACCGTAGGAGAGGAGAGAGAGGAAGGACGCGCATGCGCAGTGGGAGTGTAGACGCCGCGGGCAGGGATGCCTAGAGGAGAGAGAGGAGGGGAGGCGCATGCGCAGTGAGGGTGTGGTTGCCGCGGGGAGGGATGCCTAGAGGATAGAGAGGGGGGAGAGGAGGTTTTTTATTTTTTTAAAGGGTTTGCGCATGCGCAGTAAGGGTGGGCACGCGGCACACCACCACCACCGGATTACGCTTCGCCATAAGATGCTTCACATCTAAAACACAACGGGGACCCGTAGCGTACAGAAGGGAAGGTACACAAAAAACGACAGAGTGAGAACACATCTTCCGCGACACGCTTCGTCGACATCTTTTGCGACAGCTCTAACAAACAAACATTTGCGGCAACCCTCCCCCGCCCCCCCTCTCTCTTTCACCCTCTCTTTCCTTACTTGGAAGACGCGTTGCCGCAGCTCGCTAAGCCATAAGGCTTTCCGCAACCATTGTCGTGGCCTTAGTTTCGGGTCCCGCGCCGTTTTTTTCGCGAGTAGATAATTCGCTGGCTCGGCGAAATGCGGAGACGGCGGCTTGGAAAGAGTTGGCCCCGGCGCAAAGTGGCGCTCGGCGCACAAAACGGCGAAGCGACGACGGTTTTCCAGGTGTTGAGGAGGGGGGCTCGCTTTGAAATGGATCGTGGCGCATCTTCTCGTTCTCCATGCGTTGTGGCTCTTCGTTATTTTACTCTTTCTCTCTCTCTCTCTCTCTGTCTCTTTGTCGCTTGTCTTCCTTTTTTTGCTTTTTTTTTTATCTCTCGATGGCTCTCTCTCTGTTCGCACTTTGCCGTCTGGAAACGTTCTTACCTACAAAACTCGCGTGGTTGGTGGGCCTTTCGCGTGTGAGAGTTCTTACTTTTTGCGCAAAAAAAAGTGCACACCTCGTTTCCTCTTCGCGAGGTGTCCTGCCAAGTTGCTTCCTTCCGCCATAAGTACATTTCTCTTTAGCTTCTTTGTTTTTCGCGCATTATTTTCAAAAATTCTGGCACTTGATAGTTCTGCAGCGTGTTTACTTCTTTTCTTTTTCATTTTTACCGTCGTTTTCTAGCGAGATGTACGAACTATGGTTCTCGCGTTGTGGAAGAAAACGAGAAAAAAATAAAGATACTGGATCGGCTTTTCGTTCCTGCGGCTTTTTGTAATTTGTTTCGGCTCTTCCGGCATCAGTCACTGGGTAATCCCCGTCTCCAGCCAGCGTGTCGGTGGCGAACGCTAGCCCCCGTATAGCGACGTGCAGGCTAGGTAGTTTGCGCCGTGAGGGAATGCCGGCCTATTTATGGCATTTATGGTACGTATTTTTGTCGTCCTTCTTTTTTCCTGCACACTTTATTGTCTTTGTTAACTTTTGCCAACTTCATCGCGAGGCGCTCGCGCGCACGCCCTCATGTGCCCATGCGTTTATGCGTGTGTGTGTTTGTGTGTATATGAAAGAGAGAGAGATAGAGAGCGAGAATAATCTGGCGAGTGAGTGAGTGAGCTATAGTTTAGGCTTGCCGTTACCTCGCGTTTCCCGCGCCCATTGCCATTTCGTCGTGCCGTCGTTCCTAAGCCTTGAAAGTGGACTAAGGGGCTCGTTTCCTTCTCTCCTTAACTTTCTACCTGAAGAACTGTTTGCATAGTTTTTGGTGAAAACTAAGAACAAGAAACCAAGGAACGCGCGCTCTCTGGCGCTCGTCTCGGCGTTCGTTTGATCACGTCTTTTCTTGGCTCCGCAGCTAGTGCTTCAAATTTGGGATCTTTGTCTGCGACCGCGATGGAAGGCTTGCACTGGTCTCTGTTGCCTTTCTGCGCAAATGGTTGTTTTTGTTTAGAAAATGCCCCGTAACCCTGAGTTGTTTATCGTTTTCTAATTTAACGGTATCGGAATGTTGGCGGCACCGGGAAGTGAAATATTGGTTTCAAATGTTATATCAATGCACATACTTATAATTGATTGATTGATTGATTGATCGATCGACTGAATGACTGCCTGCCTGCGTGTCCTATCGCGTTGCATATCCTTTCCCACATTACTAGTGTTGATGCGGCGCTGCTAACTTTACAGGAGCCTGTCGGACATTATTAGTATCGTTTCACCATTGTGATCAAAATAGCTCAACTTGAGCAGGACCCGGTTTTGTCTAAGTTGCTAAATAAGAAGTGAATCTCGAAAATTTCAGCGTAAAAAAAAAAAAAAAAAAAAAAAAAAAAAAAAAAAAAAAAAAAAAAACAAGGACTTGTGATTAGTAGAAAGGTGAATAAAACAAAACAGGCAGAAAATAATATATTCGCCCACGAAAATTACTAAGTCATTAGAACTACACATGGAAGCTTTCCTTGCAATTAATTTGGCCAGCTACGTTTTTTCGTGAATCAGGATGCCTAAGAGTTTGGGACAGTTATTGGTAATTTGGTGCTTGTCGTATGTTGTTGTTCTTTTGTTTTTGTTTTTTTAGTCTCGTGTTCTTGCACTTACTAAGGTTGAGAAACTGGGCCTGTATTCACATAGCGCCGTTGCACTTGAACTCTTCTTCACATTAGGTGTTTCTTAATTGTGATGCCGGACGTATTATTGGCAGATGCAACCAGCCAATAGCTAAACCAACTTACGAAGGGAAAGCTTTGTGATTCGATTCGAGTGCACATATTCGCAATAGCGTACTTACGCTACAACTTCTGATGAAACGAGATGACAGCCGGTAGGGTTGCTTTACATGCGTATTAACAAAGGCTCCTGGTGTGTAATGGCATTTCATTACACTCGTAAATCACTCTTACGTTTTCTTTTGCTGGAAAAGAAAAAGAAGCGACGAACAAAATCATCTTCACTTGAGAGTCGTCGCGAGTTTTTCTTTCAACTATCTTTCTCAAACAAGTCGGCGGTCCTCCACCGAAGTTGCAGGGTTCCGATTCAAGTTTTTCTGGAGCGAGAGGCTTGGCGAAAAATTGGCGAAAAAGAAACAAAAAGAAAATTGTCGCGGGAATGTTGTAGAACAACAAAAAGCAAGAGGTTCGGCGCCTTTCGTCGCAGTCAGGATTTTAGGCGCTTTTGCTTCTATCGCGCTGATCGCGGGGAGCAGCGTCAGAGTTGTGTGTCTCACCTGGTCGGTAGACATCCATTCCAGTTCAGAAAGAACGCCGCGCCCTGCAAACACACGACGCGGCCGCGCGAAGCTGTCTATACGCGTCGTGTTCGCGTGTAGTGCCGAGATAGCGCTCAGCGGGCGCCGAGCATCTCGAACATCCTCGCTCGAAATGTTGCAGGGCGCCGTTCTTCCCCGCTGCCGCTTCAAAATCACGACAAATGGAGGAGGATGTTTTCTGCTGCTACGCCGTACCGTGCCGCGTGAAATCCGTGCAGCGTTGCCTGTGCACTCCGCTTGAAACCTTGTCGTTATTGTGATTTTTACTAGGTATAGAGTGAGAGGCCTACAATAATATACGGAGCAACAGCCGCACAAGCATGCATACTACTTTGCACGATCGGCTTTTTTCTTCTGTTTCTCGCAGCTTTAGCGCTGCTCTTCGAAACGCTACTATTTACGCAGCTCAGGTACACTGGTTATAAGTCGGGTGAGCCCTGTGGCTGGCTGTTGGTAGCACACTCGTTGAAAAAGAGTGTAGTATTTGCTAACTTCGGGTAGTAACTGCTTGTCAGATATATTACTATCCTGTTAGTAACTGCAGTTAGTAGCGGCAAGGGTAGTAACTGTTACTACCCCAGTGCTTACTAACTGTAGGCCGCATAGTAAAAGTTGTAAGGGGGAAAAAAAAGGTAGTAACTGTTACTAACGTCTTCATTTGGCCACATTATTTGCCCGTTATTAATAAGGGTCAAATTCATAGCATCAACTTCGGGTAATTGTGCATGGAGTGTTACGAATGTGCGTTATGTGTGCTGTCGAAGTTATGCTCGTCCATGTGCTTCACTACAGCTTCCCCACACTAAGCATGCGTCGCATTTTTCAGCAGTGCTGCATAGTTTTTCTCTCTCTTTTTTTTTTTTCTTTTTTACTAAGGAAGGCTGTAGCAAAACCGTTTCATGCTGCCTTTGGATGCACCGCGGGGATGGGAAATGGAAGGGGAGGAAGAATGTCAAGCGTTGCTTGGAACTCGCTGATTTTCGCTGTCGGCTAACGCGGTGTCTGAGTTTGGTGTAACACGTTCGGACAGGGCTCTCCGCAGAAAGACTCTGTGGACGTCATTTCTTTTCAAGCGTGTCGTCGGCAAGGGCACATCGACCCCGTGGTGCGTTGCCGTTGGCCCACTGCTGACAGCTTGTCCTTTCTTCTTCTTCGTCATCGAGACAAGTGGATCCTCGCGACGGTCGCGTTTTGCTTTGTGCTAAAATGAATCGTTGGTGCTTCTGCGCCTTTCCACCGCGACGCCCTCTTTTGCTTCGACAGTCGCAGCTCGTTAGCAGCGTTGAGTGCGGGAAACAGGTCTTTCCCTTTTATTTGCAGTGACAAAAGGTCGATTTTTATCGCTTGAATCGCACGAGCCTTGTCGACTGTTATATGCGATGCAGTACTGTGTCAGTCAAAACGAGGTTGGCTGCTCTCTGTGCTCCACTGAAGTACGTTTGCATTTTACTTTTATTTTTGAAAGGAATCTTGCTTTCGAGCATTTCCTTATACAGCAGGGGTGGAATTCATAACGCTTCGGTTTTTTTACGTGCTCTTTCCCATTGGTCGGCCGGCTGAGGCGTAAGCTAAGCGTAAGTCGCTCTTGTGAATACATGACTTGAAGGGCGACTTTTGCTTCAGTTTGTGGCTTCTTTATTGTAGCATGATCCTTATATGGTGTGTTGTGCTAGTTAACGTCCTGACTATTGCGTTCACGATGCTCGGTTGCTGCTGATCCTCAAGACGCGGGTTGCTGCGGCGGTTGCGTTTCGATGGAGGCGAAATGCTAGAAGCCCTTGTACTGTGCGATGTCAGTGCACGTGAAAGAACACCGGATGGTTAAAGTTGCCAGAGCCCTCCACTACGGCGTCTCTCATAGCCCTAGCCGCTTTGGAACGTTAGACCTCATAAACCAAGGAAACCTTCAAACTTACCTTAAACTTGGGCTCCACTTGGATTCTGCTTTGAAGCTACGTGTACGTGAAGTGTGTGTGCTTGTGCTCTTATCGTTCAAGCAGCGTGTCTTCTTTCAGTATTGCGGTCGTAGCAGATTCCTTTAAGCGCTCTCGGAAATACTAAGTGCCCATAGATGCATTCATTTGCTGCTCACGCTGTACGGAAATGCCAAGCAGAAAGCTTCGTGGACTTGTTTCGAGCCGCGTTCTGGAGGCGTTCTGACTAGCCATATATCGATCGCGTCTCCTTCGCCTCCACTCTCAGTACGGAGCGAGAGGTGGTCCAAGAAAGAGCGCTTGTTTTTGCCTACTCGAGAAGCTATCGCGGAGAAGGATGCCGAACGGGGCGGCGAAGTTTATTTTCTAGGGGCCTCGCGGCCTCCATACTTCGCGGGCCGTAATCTATCGCCACTTTCCGCTTCCTCCGGACCCTTGCGCAATGTAGTGCCCTTGGGTTGGTCCGCTAGCTTTCTCTTTGTTGTTTAACTCTTTTTCCCATCTGTAGATAGGTGGAAGGGTAAGAGATCTTGCCCTATCTCCCGCAAGGTATCTATCTTTATCGATTTTTTTTCCCGATCTTTCCGGTTAGCGGATAAACTGTCGTCGAGCTTTGCGAGAGTTCCCCCTTTCTCTTCAGGGCGGAAGTTTTCGGACGTAAATTTTCTCGTTGCCTTGTCAGCTGAGTGCGAAAGCGCACTCGCACGTGGATAAGATAGTGGTCTAAGTTTTTTGCTGTTGTAGCAGTGTACGCATGGCGGCGGAGGCTTTGAGTAGCTTCACTAGCTTTGTATACTTTTCTTTTTTTCAGTCGCGGTAGTTTTTTCACTCAGGCAGTTGTCATGAACATGGAAGTAGTTTCTGTCCGCCATGGCAGTACGGTGTTTACGGTGCTCGGCTACTGAAGCAAACGACGCTGGTTCGGTACCGGCCGCGGCAATCGCATTTTCGATAGAGGCTGAATTATTGAGCTCCGTGTGCAGCGCGATGTCGTCAGTGCATGTAAAAGAACCCCAGGTGGTCGAAATTTCCGGCGCCCTCCACTACGGCGTGGCTCATAATCATATCGTGGTTTCGGCTCGTAGAATACCATAAACTATTATTATTATTATTATTATTATTATTATTATTATTATTATTATTATTATTATTATTATTATTATTATTATTATTATTGTACCTTCCGGCTGTTAAGGTGCGAACTTCAGCGCAGACCAGGACGGATCACAAGCAATAGATGAGACAAACACCAGCGCTGACTCTTTTATTCTTCTCGCAACAACGCATATAAATTCCACAACCACAAAATCTTTCTCGCGCACACGTAACAAGACGTATTGCATACGTAACTACCCCCAACAGAAGCTTTATTGAAATTCCGAACGTTAAAGTCGCATTTACACGGCTTCGTACGAGGATAGAAGGTACGTAGCGACCAGTTTGCAGGAGGGACGTTGCAGTGGCTTCCACGCATGCCGAAGTGTCGTGCCTTGGCGCGCTGCTCTCCTTCTCAGCTGCGCCTTCTCGCCGTGCTTCCTTCGTCACTTTTGTCCGGCGATCCTTTTCTTGGCGATCACCGCCGCTCCTATCGTTCTATGCGCTGCGCGCATTGGCCGGTACAGTATATCGGTGCCGCGGGCTATACGTCGTCTCCGTATCGGCCCCGCGGAGTTGCTCGGTCGATGGGCTGCTCTCCGCGCTTCCTTCCGTCCGCCGTTGATCTCACCGCCACGGGAGGTAGCACGCCAGCCGCCGCACGCTTTGTGTAGTTCGTCCATTATAGCTTGTTGCTGTTGCTGCCCCTCCATTGTTCGTATATACGCTTCGGATGAAAAAGGAAGCACTGAAACGCTTACCTGTAACGGAGCTGTTGCTCGTTTTGCGAGCCATTTAATCTGCACGCCCCTGCAACACTTGCACAGTGAGCGTATGTCCTTATTTGCACGTCGTGTGGGATGCTTACAGTACCAGGCTACCCGGCTTTTTCGTTATACTCCCCACCGAACTGGGCCAAACCTGCACAAGAACCTTGCACATTTTGAGGAAACTGTTTCGATTTAGCGATATTTATTCATGACTAATTTTGGGGATCGTGTTTTACGGCCGTTTAGTATTTCTATCTTTACGTACGTATCGCCGTAGATTCCTTTAGTTCATCACGCGGTTGCTCGCGCTTAATTTAATTTCGTGCGCTACCGGAGTGAGAAGAAACTGCTTACATTTATTATTATTATTATTATTATTATTATTATTATTATTATTATTATTATTATTATTATTATTATTATTAAAGGGACAACTACATCCAAAGGTGCTAGCTCAGGAATGACGTCTATGTCGAAAAGCCTTCATTCGCTAAGTGCACCGAGTCAAGTATGCTATCTACACATCATTCATCCAGTTTTGTAATGAATAGACACGTCGAAGGAGTCCCGTCTTGCGTAACTTCCTTTATCGTCGCGCGCTTTACAAGTCTCTCGAACAGCATATTAACGCGCGCCTGCGAAAACACCGCGCATTTTTTTTGCTGCGCGTTCATTCATGAAATTACGCGCGCGTGCGCCCGCTACGGCTTTCCGGCGCGAACATGATTGATGGACGTTTACTCCCGACTCCGTACCGCCTCCGTGCTTCTTCATTTCTTACGGAAGTGCCGGCCGGTGGCCGCGGTCTCTTCATTTTTGCCGATTACGTCTTCTTTCCTTTCTTCCTTCTTTTTTTTCCCCTCGAGCTTCCATGAACAGTGAAAGTAAACACTGCTCGTATTTTCTTCGTGTTCCTTGCGCGATGTATATTGGTCGTTCTTGTCCTTCTTTCTGGCCATGCTGACTCCGTGCTTTTTACTAATATTGTTCAGCGTGTTGTGAGCTAAGTTCGTGTCAGCAGTTGGGAAAGCTGAACTCGTACTGCACACGCCGGGAGGTTGGATTAAATGGGGCCCTACCTGAAGCGCTTGAAGCAGTACGCTACTTCGGACTACGCCATTCTTCTTATATTGAAAATAGGAATTTTTATTGAATAATAATAATAATAATAATAATAATAATAATAATAATAATAATAATAATAACAACAACACTGTGAAGCATACGTGATGACTAGGCGACAACAACGACTACGTATGACTACGTTAGTCATTGTGCCTGATGTCGTCCCTGGTGTTTGAGACATGTGCTCTGGGGAACAGGGGCGCATGTTTGCGCCCCCCAGGAAATAGCCGACCATTCCGAAACTTCCTGATACTGTCCGCTGATGCAGTGCAGACTATCTGGTAATTTTGATTCTGTAACGCTATGGAGAGGGAGAGAGAGAGAGAAGCAACATCGAAAGGCAAGGAGGTTCAATCAGACGCACGTCCGGTTTGCTACCTGCACTGTGGGAAGGGATAAAGGAGCGAAAAAAAGAGAGGGAAAGAATCAAATGGACTGCAGATCCAAGAAGTGAATGCTGATGATGGAGCGAAGCTCCATTGACGAAATGTTAAAACGATATAAAGAATGTTTATGAACACTGCTAAGTTTGTTTTTTAAACCATGTGCGCGCTATGTATGCTTTGTAGACGGTATTGCGCACAGATGTTTCGCACCTGCGCTTCGACTAGGGACGACGGCGAGCCTCGACGACAACGGTCGGACATCATGAGGGCCTAAGGAGCTTCGCTTCTAAAAGAGAGGGATTGGACAGAACCACAAGCACAATTGGGGGAGCCCATCAGGCTGTCTCACGGATCTATACGTACTCGTTTCGCGTCGGAATGGCGGACACCCCTTACATGCGACTACTGCCCAACTGTCGCTCACTATGACACCCTGCGATGCCCGCTCGAGATGTTTCTGAAACCCAACTGGACTTAAGACATTTCCTGCAGCCAAGATTCTGCGCTTGTGGACATGTACCTCGAAGGCACAGAAGGCAATAAAAACGTAGCGCTATGGAACTCACAGATGACGTTGGCCAGTGATTGACTGAAGTGACAATCCTGATTTCACGTAAATATGTTGCCCGATCTGCCGCGGCGTCTACCCGTTTCGTAATGCGAGAATTCTTTGTCACGTCACGAATGCCGATCATTCGTAGATCACCGCTATCGCGTAGATACGTGTTTAGAATTTGCGATCGCCTATTGGCCTACACGGCCCAAGGGTCTCGCAACCCTGAACGTTTTTCGTGACGCGAAAGGGGTCAGTGGGCAAGTGCTCGCAATGGGTCTTAGCTTCCGCAGCCTTGCACGCTTTTTTGCTCGGCAACAATTCAGTCCCTCCGTTCATCGCTGTATCGTGTCTATTGGAGGTGAGCATGGCTGATCGCGAAGAAGAAACGGGGGTTGATTGAAACAAATGTACTTCGCAGAGGGAAGCACCCGATACGTCGTTCGTCTTCCAATCTAAACTCGCGCTCTTCCTTTTCCTCGTTCTTACAGATTCCGTTATGCAATATCGTTTCTCTTTTCTGGATTTTCGTCCGCACATCGCAGACTGGGGGAGCGGGGTATAGCGGAGCATCGCTTCGCTTTGAACTATGCGGCACAGGCACACACACGGCTCTTCGCCAATATTTGCACTGAATAAAACGAATGACTTCTCGCCCTTTGTTGAATCGTTCCGTAGGAAGATCTCTTACCTATTCGCAAGACATTTAAAAAATAATAAGGAAGAACTGTATTAGGACAAATACGTTTGCCTATTCTGACTGGTCGATATCGAAAGACGAAGAGTTTCACGAAGATGTTGATTGGTGCTTCTCCTGAATACAACTTGTAGGTTGGAGCTTTCGGTTCATACAGGTACTTTGAGCGTGATCATTTCGGAGTGGTCGACCTATTGCTTTAGCTCGGGTTCGACATCACCTTTGCTTATCTGCACAATGGTAGCAGTGAACGTCGTGTCAAGGGAATTGCTGAATTGCCCCCCCCCCCCCCCTTTCCCCTTTCCCTCTCTCTCTCTCGCTCTCTCTCTCTCTCTCTTTTTTTTTTTTTTTTTGAACAGGCGTCGTAATCAACGTTTGGACTTCCGCAGGTTTTCGGTAATGACAATGACGATAAGCCAGTTTGTTCTTGAGACCAGCGGTCGTGACTGTTGTCTTACTTTGGTCCAGTGTTCCACTGCGAAGCGACAAAAAACTCACAGGGTTCCCCATGCACTCACCTAAGACGACTGGAAGGCGAAAGCCATCTTCTTATTCTTCTCAATCGACGTATTGTTCCTGCCCCGCCACCCGCCGAAAGCTTTCTGCACTTAACGTGGCTTTCCACTGTCTCCTGGATCGGAGGCACCTCACCTGGTTTTGCATTGCCTCCGTGATCGGCCCAACGTTGATCACGATACGATGACATGTGATGACGTCACCAAGTGGCCTTACGGCGTCATGGCATCACTATGACGTCATGATGATGTCATAGTGACGTGACAACTTTTTGCGATTTGTGACGTCATATAGTGATGACTGTTTTTTGCATCACTCGTGTCGACGCCGCCGACGCGACGTCGGTCAGTTTTCGCGTTTGATGAGGCATCTAAAGGCCTGACCACACGTACGCGTTGCAGCGTGTCAGCGCGTGGCTTTTTTACGCGGCGTTGCGCCCTCTTCCCAATGGTGAGAGAGGGCGCGTGGCTACGCGAAGCTGCGTGCCCTCTCACACCACTGGGAGAGGGCGCGGCGCTGCGTCAAAAAGCCAGGCGCTGACACGCTGCAACGCGTACGTGTGGTTCAGGCCTTAAGGCTTCCGCCTTAACATTGTTACAGTGCGTCGGAGCCGCGTTCAATGAAGTACCTGCGCGAACGGCAGAGCTGAGAAAGATGAAGAAAGAAAAGAAGACAGAATAAAAGGTGAACTTCGCCCGGAACAATGCATAGCAGTTGTTGCCGGACCGGTTACGATAGTATGAACTTTTTTTTACAAGTTTATAGTTTCGCTTGTTGGTCTGTTTCTAACGCGGGCGTTTAGGGTGAATCAGTGCACGGTCGAACGTACAGTCAAATTGGAAAGGAGCAAGATATCTATACTGAAACCAGTACATTACTGTCCGTCCTCGTCCGCCTCGGTAGAACAATGGCTACGGTGCTCGGCTGCTGACCCGAAAGTCGCGGGTTCAATCCCGGCCGCGACGATCACATTTCGATGTGGGCGAAATGGTAGAGGCCCGTGTACTGTGCGATGTCAGTGCACGTGAAAGAACACCAGATGGTCGAAATTTCCGCAGCCCTTCACTACGGCGTCCCTCATAATCATATCGCAGTTTTGGGAGTAAAAACGCAGATATTATTACTGTTATAGTCCGTCCTCCAGGTTTCTTGTCACATAGCCATAGTTTTACCCGTCATACTGCCCGTTGGGTTCGACGTATTGAAGATGTATTCATTGCTACATCTTAATTGGCGCGGGCATCGGCACAGACCTGGGCAAAACGTATCGTGCAGTAGCCATGCTTGAATTTTGATCCTTGTTCTTGTGACCTCGAATTTGGCATTGTCAAACCTACATATTGCGATGATTATTAACCGCCTATATCTTTTACACGGTAGCTTTTTCTCTGTATACATGACAAATTCAGATCAGGGTAAATTCACAGCACAGTACAGCATGTGTCCATACTATCGTTTTTGTCCTTCGTCTTTTGTCATTATGTATTTCCTTCTCGTTGCGTTCAGTTCCTCGCAGTCCTGAGTCTTTTCTGTTGTGCATCTTATGTGGGTCTTGCTTAGAATAAAATTTTATTTCTCGTGTGCCCTCGTTTCGAACTTACCATTCTTCTCCGGCATGACTTCGTTTTATTTTTCCTTGATTGTCTGTTTGGTGCGTGAATTATTGATCTGCTCTCGACCTCGCGCGTGTTGTACATTGCCAGTTTATTGCTTGTCCGTTAACCCATAAGCTTCGCGATTTTTGTAAACGCAGACCTGTTGGAACTCAGTCTTTTACCTATGTAGCTTTAAAGAGCTTAACTTAATGCATTCACGGGCGACTTGAAATCGGCGAACGTGTAATTATAGGCGGTATACCTGGAAACTCTTAGATTTAAGCTTATTATTTGGAACTTGCGTTTTGCTTCGGCTCCTACAGTTCGTGTATTCAAGAAAATGACGTCCAGGGTACGAGCAGTTATGCCGCTTCGTGCGTCTTGCCTGTTTGCCGGTATGTGAAGCCTCGAAAGCGGTGATATCATCACGCTGGCTGTAAACGCCGAGAGCTTAGTTGGGAGCCCATTGTAACCGGGCGCGGCACGGACGCTCCTTGTCGGCGCAGCTTAACGGCGAAAGACGTTGCCGCTGCTGTCGCTAATCTTTAAGTGCGCGCCTTTAGAGCGCTCGTTACGGTGGGGAGGCCGTGTCGTACGGGAGACGCTTAGAGGTAGCCTATCGTTCGAGCAGTTGCGCCGTTGTACCAACAGGGAGGAGATTAGATTACGCTGTCAGGCATTTGTGGAGTGCGGACGGTGTTTTCGGGAGAAGCTAAATTTGTTTCTGTGTCTAGTTTGTAAAGTTTTACTTTTCTCCTTGAGCTACCCTTTTTTTTTCCTTTCCCACCTTCTCTCTCTCTGTCTGACCAACGCGGTTGTTGACTTCCTCGCACAGAAAGCGTTTCTGGACGGACACGAAATATCGTCCGAGGAAGATCACCGAAGACTTCGAAATTGCGTTCGCTACGCCCTGCTGGTAAGTTCTCTTTGTCGACGCTGTGGATGCGGTTAGCGTTTCTCGCTCTCTCTCTGTTTCGTCCTCGACTCGTACTCGACTGTACCTCGTCTCGTATTCATGTATTGTTTGTGGAACGGAAGCATTTCCCGTGGCCCGTCTTTTGTTCGTGCTTTGGCGGGATCTGCAGTTCTTTCCGAAGCTGCGTATCTGTTGCAAGCGTTCACTCAATTTCACTCACTGCGCTTCGAATCGAAGCGAATCGCTTGTAAAGAGCACAGAACGGCGTGCGTCGTGATTGTTGTCCGTACATCTCCACCGTGGTGTATCCGGTTTTCGGTGTGTGTATCGGCATTGGTCTCGCGTCGCCTTTCAGTAAATGCATTCTGCTTTCGTCGCGTGCATTTCTTAGTGGGTTAGCGCACATAACACAGTTTACGTTATGTCTATCTCTGTCACCGGAGTTGTTAACTATTGATAGGAAATTGTAATAAAGCCCGTGTTTCTTTCTTTAAATATTTCGTAGACTTCGCGAATGTTGCCTCTCTCTCGTAGACTCGTACCCAAACTTTTTTTTTTTTATTGAGAGAAAGACACGGAGAAACTCTAACGGCGTATATCACGAAATTCGGTCGTATGCAATGCACCCGAAGGAAATGGATTTGTCAAATAGCCGACGGCAATTGAATCCGATCCGCAGCGCTCTCAGGGTCGTCGAGATGAACGACCGAAGTCGTCAAATAAAACACGTTGTCACAAGAAGCTCAACTTAGCAGAATCGCTCACCCAGATAAGTAAAAGAAAATCAGCGAGTGGGGATGATTTCGCGAATATAACTTAGTTAATCGTTCACCTTGCTTTACATCGGCAGTATATAGATGAATTGGACTGTGTATTTGGATATTTTCAGAAACGGATTTTAAAGAAACATTTATGGAAAACACTAAACGAAAGTTATATTCGGAGGCAGCTTTACTCGCATAGAGTAGCACCTAGTACCTTTTTTTTTTTTTTTCATATATGGCTGGTGATTACCGCGTGTTTTTTTGTTTAATCCCGGAATGAATTAAGGTGTTAAAGATTTTGCACTTGAATCTTTCCCGATGGTAGTGCGATTTCTATCGTGTAACCGTGGAGAACTGTTCTGTTTGTTTGTTTTCTTTTTTTTTATGTGCTGCGAATTTAACTGTTTAGTCGACGTAGTCATTGCCGAAACGCAACACACACACGCACTATATATATATATATATATATATATATATATATATATATATATATATATATATATATATATATATATATATATATATATATATATATATATATATATATATATATATACGTGTAGAACAAGAACATACATAAGAATAACAAAACCATTCGTTTACTGGGGAGTGAACGAGTTGACGAGAAGTACCGAACTGCGATGTGTTTTACACATATTTTATGTGTTGCTTTCCTTCTTGTTGGGGTGCTGTAAATATATCTCTCGTATGCGCTCAACCGTGTCGTAAATTGCGCTGCACGCTGTTGATGTCTTTTGTCCATATACTTGCGTTAAATATTATTGCCCGTTTTCTGTCTGTCTCTCCTTCTTGTACCATGAAATGTTGCGTCTTTACGCAGTGATCTGACCCGGCTGGCGGCCGAAATCAATTGTGCAAAGTGGCTGCCTGTTTTCTGTTACTCGCGCACAGTGTTGACATTGCGTGTCTGGCGCTGTTACACGAAACGCTTCCCTTTGCGCTTTTGTATATAACGCTATCCCTTAGCCATTTTCGGTATTATCGCGTTATTTTTTTTCAATAGAGTGAACAAAAACTACCGCTCTTATTAAATACGTGCAGTTTTGCGAAATCTGGTGTTTTCATTGGCTCGGCACTTTACGTAAATATGCGTTGGTGATTTGCTTGCGGTCGTACGGCGATCAATCACGGTATGTAATATTATGGCAAATAGTTTTCTTTCTTTCTTTTTTATTATTTTTTTCTTGTCTCCATTGCCGTTAGAATGGCGCTCCACTCTTCCGCTACGTCACTTCAAAACTGTTTTTACATGCACAATCCAATCACAAAGTGTTTTATTTTTTCTTTTTTTTAATCTGCAGAAACGTGTTGAATTCCACACTTGACAACGACAGCATTATAAACAGGAAAAGAGCGAGAGCTATTATTAATATAGATCAATACTGCGTCGTGTTTGCATAATATCGTCTTCACTTTTTATTATTGCTTCCTTCTAGTTCAAAGGCTGAATTCCACAAAACTTCTCTTTCTTAATAATCGTGGCGTAGCGCGGAAACACAAAATGGACACACAGATACACACACCACAGCGCCTGTGGTGTGTGTTTCTGTGTCTCCGTTTTGTGTTTTCGCGCTGTACCATGATTATTAGCAAGCACTAGCTAGCCCAAGAACAAGTCTTTCTGCTGAACATTTTTCTTTCGTAAGTGCGTTTCCCCATTGGTCGACCGGCTTCGCTAATGACATGTCCAGCATCGTGATTGGCTGAAATATTCCGTTAAGAAATTTTTTAGCGTAAGGCGTTTTTGTGAATGCGGGCCCCGAAATCTGTTACCCGCCTGCAGCGCCGTAGAAGGCGTTCAGGGGACGCCATTTACAAAGCTTCGGCAAGGCTGTATACGGTTTTAGCTGTGCACTGCTACGTTTGAATTGAATTCCATTCAATTCAATTTATTTCCATAAGAATGGAAGAAGGCTCGAACAAAAAGTGGCAATTCCCACTTGACGAAGATTCGGGCCCCCCTGTACAAGGCATACAGCAAAAAGACATATAATATACACATGTACAGTCGCGGCCACTGTTAGATGCAACACTTGCACGCAGAGCATGTCTAGATTACATTTTCTTGCATGAAAACAAAGGCTTAGATTTGCATAAGGCTACTGGTGGTTGACAGCTCAGACTCTTTCCGACAAACTAGTAAAGCGCACGTTCAATGTTTCCCCATCCACTTGCAGTTAGGGGGGCCAGCAATAAGAAAGGTGCTCATTCGAGTGTTGCATCTAACAGGGGCCGCGACTGTACATATAGCATATTCAATATCACAGGAAGTACAGACACTTTGCATGGAGAAGTTAAAAAAGATACTGTTCTAATCGCGAATACAGCCGGGCTGTCGCGCGCTGTCCTCCACCATTGTCCAACGATGCCCCGGTGGGCTGCTCGTTTTCTGGTTGTTTCGCTTCGACCCGTTTACCGGTCGTTCGTTCGTGGATTCTGCGCTCGCAGTCATAAATAATGACCCGCGTACGCGTGCCCCGCAACCGCAGCTTCGGGGCTTGGAAAGAAGATCGGCGAGTCACGTGGTCTCGATACGGGACCCGCCAAGAACGGCGGCGGAAGCGCGGAGGTCGAACAGGGCGCGCCTGTGCATGCGCACCTGTTTCGGAGCGGAAGCATGTCGTTTTTCATGAGCTGCTGTGCGCGATCGGACTCTGTCGGATACACCGCTGGCAAATGATACGGAGGAGGGGGGGGGGGGGGGTGACACTATACTTGTGCTTGTGGAGCAAGGACGAGTACAGCGTTTCCTATTGATTCGTTCCCAACTTGGTTCGCTTAGCAGTAGTTACCGCTAACCCTCTTGCATTTGCGGTCATCGTGTGGAAGCTAAGCCTTTGTGAATGGTAACCGCAGAAAGACACAGCCGAAATCTATTAGAATGTTGCGGAACTGCAGAGAGGAGCTGAACGAACGGTTTTCTAGCAGGGGCGGCGCCAGGGTTTTTTCACTAGGTTGGGGGGGGGGGGGGGGGGGGGAATCCTAGACAACTGAGTTCTTCCAGGGGGGCAAGGTTTTTCTTTTCACTATGTTTGCTGTTGAGGGGGCATACCGCTTGACCTCTGTATTAAATATCGGGCATCTTTCTGTAGCAGCCAACCCGAATCCTTCCGAGATCGTATACGTTTTCACCCCAAAAAAACAAAACAAAAAAGAATGAAGAGAAAGAGAGCGCATTTACTCAAAGGTAGAAAATTTGAGAGTCTATATACTTCTCTAGAGGGCGTGAGCTGTACGAGCACGAGGGTTCCTTATGCATAACTGATCACGTAGCGCAAAATATGACACAGGACAAGAGAAGGGGCGTAGAAGAGAACTAACTTTCAACGTCCCTTCCAACACTAACGACCCTTCTCTTGTCCTGTGTCACACTTGGGCTACGTGATCAGTTGTGCATTACCAACATGCCTTGCTTCATACTCTTGACCCTTATGCACTCACCTAAGACGACTGGAAAGCGGAAGCCATCTTCTTTTTCTACTCGGTCGATGTATTGTTCCTGCTCCGGCAGCCTCCGAAAGCTTTCTGCATCTAACCTGGTTATGCACTGCCTCCAAGATCGGAGGCACCTCCTCTGGTTTTGCACTGCCTCCGTGATAGGTCCACTTTTGACCAAGCCACGATGTCTCGCGATGACGCCGTCGTCTGACGTCACGATGGCGTCACAAATGCTGGCGATCTGTGACGTCGTTATGACGTGATATGACGTCACCACGAGAGGATAATTTTTTTTTTTTTTTTGCGTCACTCGTGTTGTAGCCGCCGACATGAGACGCCGGTCAATTTACGCGTTTCAAGAGACATCTAAGGCTTTCCTCTTAATATAATGTTTTATAAATCTGTATGTCGTGCCAAGTGTACTACATATGAGGCGCAGTTAAACGGCTTGTGCGCCCTTCGAAATTGACCGTCGCACTTCCTTAATCCATCCTTAATTGCCTAAAGAAAAAGGCCCGTACGATCCGACGGTCGCAGCGCCCCGGCGGCATTGTGGAATATATTTTGCGCCATTATCTTCGCTTCCTCTCTGGGCGAACGCGACACGCCTCTTGTGTCCAGGGTAAAGCTCGCAGCAGCAGCTCGCGGAGTGAAGGGCGGGATAGAGGAGACGTGTGGCTGGCTGGCGTGGTAGAGCGCCAATGACGTGCTTGTCGACCCCCCCCCCCCTTCCTTTATCCCCCCCCCCCTTCTGTCACCCCTCCCTCTCTCCTACCACAGAAGCCCATGCGCTCGCTTTAGCCAAATTGCAACCGCGGCGCGATTTGCAGTCACGTCTTCCTGGGTCTTCTCCTTTGATGCTGACCCGAGGCTCACACGAGCGCACATCTAGCGGTTTGCTCTATCTGCGCGCGATGTTTTTTTTTTTTTCTTAGATTTTGAAAATATACTTTTTTTTTATCCTTCGTTTCGCAGGATTTGTTGATTCCACGTCTCTTGTTGTCGGCATTTCTCGAGCATTTGTCGTTTTGTACGAGCGTGCATCAATTTGTGCTCGTGTCGCGTCGTTGTCGTGACCTAAGGGCCGGCTGCCGCGTCCTCTGCGGCTGTCTACGTTTGAGCGAATTTGTTTGTGCTCTTTGTTGTTGTTGTCGTTGTTGTTGTTGTTGTTGTTGTTGTTGTTGTTGTTGTTGTTGTTGTTGTTGTTGTTTTTGTTTACCTCGCATGTTTGTGTGTATATCTGTGTAGGGGCGGGTGTGCTCGTGCGAACATACCTTGAACGCTCTCTCTTACTTACTTTTTTTTTTCTTGCAACTTAGCAAATGAAGAATTGCGGGAGGAGATGGGGTTAACATAATAGCTGACGTTGCTTCGCTCCCTTACTTTGTGTTTTCCCCGGGGACGTTCTGATAGCAGCGATGTAGGCGCGTGCTTGCCGGCCACTGGTCGTTTTTTTTTTCTTCGTACATAAGTTTTTTTTAATAAATAAAACTTTGTTTTCCTCATTTGTACCTGTAGAGTAGGCAAACAAAGTTCGTTTTGAAAACACACGAAGTTAGAGTCATCGTGTTTTATTCGGCTAAGAAAAAAGAAAGCAGTAAAATAAAATGTGTAGCAAAGCCTTAATTAGGCCTATTCTTCGCGATATTACACAGAACAAAAACAATGTAGCAAGCTGAGACAGGCAAGTTTAGCTATCGCTAGGCCCTACTTTAAACCTAAAGTAGGAAACACTTGATTGTATCTATTTAACTGTTATCTCTGTGTGTGAACACTGAAAAATTACGAATTTAATCTGGAGGCCCCTTTCACGGCACATCTCATCGTGCCGTTCACAATCGTGGTTGTGGCGCGTAGAACGCGATCAGTCATTATTATTGGTATATTGGTTCGGCGTTTCCTATCACGATTCAGTTGCTGCTTTCCTAAATATATTTAAAATGCATTTATATTATTATTATTACTTTTTTCTTAGCTGTCCGCGCTCCGTATTTTCGTCAATTTAGTGCTGCACTTATCAGCCACGTTTGTCAGACTCCTTGTCACTTCCCTTTTCTGTGTAATCCTATGCCTTCGTATCTCTAAATTTAATGGATTAACGAATGCATCAATTTAGCCTTTATCTTTGTCGCTTTTCCTCCTGACGCAATCATTTAAAAAAAAAAGAAACAGCCAAACATGCGAAGTGCCTAATGAAACGAAAACTACATCGGAATGAGCTATGAGGAATCAGCTCGGGGTCGGGTCGAAACAATGACTTCAAAAAGAGAGTTTTTTTTTTTTTTTTTTTTAAAGGAAAGGTCTCGTCATGGTGGCTTCTATCTTGTTTTTATTGTTTATTTTTTTTTTCGATTCGCGACTGGACCATAATCGGCTCTATGGCGGGGCACTGCTCCTCTTTCCTGCTCATTATTATTGTCATTATGATTGCCGCGGGGCCGCGCGTCCCGTTTCTTTTCAAATCCGCGTCGAACCATTTTCGGCGTCTGCTAATGGAAAGCGGGAGAAGGGTGGCTCTCTCTCTCTCTCTCTTTTTTTTTTTTTATTACGGCCGGGTCGACGAAAGGTCAGTAATTCTTCGGCGGCTTGGCGCGAAGTGCATTAGATTCCTCTCAAGACGTTATAAGAAATTCGTCGGTCCTTTTCGCCGCTTTGAATCGGACTCTCTCTTCCATTTTCTTTGTTACTGGCCCTTCGAGCTCTTTCGCTGCCGGTCTTTCCTGCTAGTGCCTGCGTGGACCTTCCGCGGCACTATTCTGTACGAGAGAATTGCGAATGTCGTCGGTTTCGCCGAAGCCACGAGAAAGGGGCCTTAGCGATTTCTTTTTGTTTTGTTTCGTTGATGACGTTGTCGATGGTGTTGTCGCGCATTGTCGTGTGCCGACCATTTTGGTGCGCGTCCTTTGTGGCGATGTCGCGGAGTAACGTTTTCTGAAGCGTATTCGTCGAACTTCTAATGCTGCCCCCGAGCGGCTGTATGCTGTATAGTTTGTATGTATTATACTATACTATACTATACTATACTATACTATACTATACTATACTATACTATACTATACTATACTATACTATACTATAGCATAGCATAGTTGTTCTGTATGTTGTATTGTATGCTGTCCTAACTTTTAACTTTCTTGCGCGAATGCCGGTAGGGGCGTGATTAGTTCTTGCCTTCGTATCTGTATGATAGTAGAATGATATCTTCTGTTAAAGGAACGCGTGAACACGCAGCTCACTGGTGTAATGCGTTCACACCGCTTCAGTGATCGCATGATTCGGTGATCGCCTCCAACGCGAAAGCCGGACATTCTATGAGGCTTAACGCTGTCAATAATCTCTCTTTCAAACTCTACGATCCGATAGAAGCCGCCCGAGCCACCGTGTTGTACGGCGATTTGAATTCATCTTGCATTGCAACAAGTCAGATAATTCAGACGCGTTTTACTGTGTCATGCTTACGTTGACGTATACAAGTGTCATTGATCGTTGCATCTCGATGGTATCATTGCTCGCTCCTCATCATTCCAAGAATAGCATATTGGTATGAACTTTTCCGCCACCTTGCGGATTTCCGAAGAACTGATTTTGCAGCATGCTCGTATATATTCAGAAATATTTTAATAGCTGAACCGAGTGTGAATGAAACGAATTCGGCGAAAAGCGACATTAGGAAGAAGCCAGATAAGGAAGAGCCTTTTGTTTTATTTTTGACGTTCTCGTCTATTGGGCAGCGAATTTTATTCATTTTCACGGTGCTTACTTTTTTGACAAACTGTGTAGATAATTCGATTGGCTCGTGTTGCGGTTTGATTGGACGTCGCGCTATTATCCGCCATCATCTCTGTTAGCTCGTTTGGTGAACAACTTAGCCATGTAACTGCGTTTAATTCATTCAACATGGCGAACTTGTTTTCTTAGTTGGCGAACTTGTTTTCGTAGAATTAATTCATTCATTCATTCATTCATTCATTCATTCATTCATTCATTCATTCATTTTCATTTCCAGTATAAAAAAATATTACATTTTGGATGGTCTCCTGGGCTAAAAGCTGAAATAAAACAGCTTGAAAGGGGCCCAGGAGACCAAATAGAGGGCAACAAGTGACAGCTGAAAAGATTTTCAACAGATGTATAAGTCATATCACACATGGTAAAAAGAAAATTATTTACATAAACAAAGCATATAACAATACCTGTGCAAGCGTAGCAGGCAATGATTTTTTGATCGGTTGGTTTCTACCGGTTGAAACTAACGCATCCGCAGTCACGTTGCAGACCGAATTAGTTTCAGCCTAGTATTAAAAATGTATACATGCCTTGTTTACTGGATTCCAGGGTGTACAACTTATATTCGTACTTTCTTTCGTTGCCCGATCGGGAAAGAAAAAAAAATTTGCCGCCGAAGTCCTTCGCGGTAATGGATATCTGTCGCGCTTTCCATCGCAGCGCGAAAAGGACGCGTTACTAATCGCGGCGCCGTAAATTTCTGGCACCGTGGACGCGGCGCAATGTGTACGGTCGCGTAATTTGTAGCCTTCTCCCGCTGCGCCGGAAACTCGGGCCGCGAGTCGGGGTACCGCCGCGTCGGGCACTCGGTCACCCCCGCCCATAAGTTTCCGTCTCTTCCCAGCAGTCCCTTCGCTTCCCTTTGCAAAAACGCGCCGTCCCTCTTTGCCGTAGAATCTCGGACATTTAATTTTTTCTCAGACTTCAGCCTTTTTATGCATATTTTCGAGCACCTCTCCTCTCCGTATACGTTAAATCTGTCTTATCAACTTTCATTTATTCTAGCAGCGTAAGGAATGCGAGGTCTTCTCGTATCGCGTAATTATCGCTTCTCTTCCAAGCATTCCATTTGTTCCTTTGGGTGAGGGCCAATATGAATATCTATGCTTTCATTTTTTATTCTATTTTAACTTTTTATATTTTCTCTCTCTCTCTCTCTTTGTGTATTTCAGTCCCCCCATCTCCTTCCCCACGCAGAGTAGCAAGTCAGCGATTTGCATATGCCGGCTAAATTCTCTGCTTTTCAATAAAGAGTTCTCTCTCTCTCTTCCCCCTCGCTCTCTTCTTCCTCATCCACCCTTCTTCAATCTTGAGGACGAAGAGGGAGTGGGGCGGATTTCTAATTCCCTTCAAGTCGACGTCCTCTCCCTTAATATTTTATTCGCTTTCCGCGGCCGCTAGAAAAAACGAAGCGGGACGCGCGCGCGCGGGATTCCAGCGCCGTGGCGGAACGCGTGCACGCTCCGCGCGGCATCTAATTACGCGCGGCTGACTTATGGCAATTAGATACACACGGTCCATGGCGTGGTGGCCGCTGTTCTTGGTCGTATGGGGCTGTTTAATTTGCGAACGCGGAAGTCGTTAAGCGGAGGGGAGTAATTTGAACTTATAAGGTGCAACTCTTTCGACTGTACACGTATGCGATCATCTCGGGCTGTTTTCTTTTTTGTAATGAAACTTCTTGTTTCGCGCATTTCTGAGACCTTAAAATGAAATTAGTCCTTCAATTTTTTTTTGTAACCGTGTTTGTCGGGCGATATATGCGTGAATTAAACTGCCTGAAAAGTACCTGGAAAAACCCTTTTTCGCAAGCACAGTGCTTTTTCATGTATATATATATATATATATATATATATATATATATATATATATATATATATATATATATATATATATATATATATATATATATATATATATATATATATATAAGAACCCACGTGCGCCACGCGCAAGTAACGTGAGAAAACGAAACTGTAATAATGAACTCGTCTCGTGTGCGTGTTAATAGGTGAAATGCTTTTAGTCACGTTGCCGTTTAACCTGAATCACAACTATATTTTGTAATAATTTGCCTGAGTCCCAGAACTATGAGTGTTGCTGAGGGTCCAGTTGAGGGTCCGGAATCGTTTTGTAATTATAAGAAAATAAGGCCGATCGTTCATTCAGGAAGCTTTCCTTGCGTCTTGCCAAGATTTTAAGTCTTGCTGCGTCGGATCCCCGTTGTCAGATGGTGAGAATGATGAACATCGTTATTAAACCTTTATTAGTAAAGATGGAATTGTATAGACTACTTCTGACTCAGATAGTCAGAAGCCCCTATGCACCGGCTGCCTGGGCAGTCCAGGCCCCAACCAGATTTTCGCCCACGCTGTGGGAATGTTCGATAATGCAAATTTCCGCATGGTAACTCGAACACGGTGAAAGAGTGGGAGACAGTGATGTGCTGGTCTGACCGCTGCTATAAACATTCATAATTGGTTCAAACTGAAATTAGATTGTGGGAAGTTTACCGCATAAGTGTTCTTGGCTCCTAGCACTCTCCCGATGAGTCAACTTCTTACGCAAAACGATGCCGTGTTTCCAGGAGGCTCACATGAAAATGAAGCTGTTCGCTTTGATACTGAAATGCTTACTGCACTGCGGTTTCGATGAAGCGCCCACCTGCGTTGTATATTCGTGTCCACGTGCATGCAAACTGGGATCGTATTGGAATTGCGAAGGAGTACTTGTTGTGTGTTTGTAGTATGCGTGACATTAATAAATTGTAAGCGATGCGTGTGCGTCTGTAGACAAGTTTTGTAGGCAGCGGCGTTGCCAGCTCAAAGGCGGGTGCACACTACCTTTCACCAATGAGCGCGCCCTCTACAACTTATGGCTGACGTCATAAGCCAAAATTTCGGTGTTCCCGCCGTCGTAGAACATCTTGGAAGCGATCGGCCGCCGCGCCTCGGTCATCTGTGCGCGTCGTCTGCCTTTTCAGAACGCAGGCGGTGGTAGTGTTGGTTTAGGGTTTTAGAGAAATACGTGCTTACTGGAAAGCATCATTCGTTACGTCGGGCACCTGATAGGCGTCTGTTATCCTTTAGGGCACGTGCTGTTGTGTCCCGCTTTCTTTTTTTCGTTTATTGCTCTTTTATTATTATTATAACTTTTTTTTTGCGTATTTGTAATTGATAACTTCGGTTACGGTACTCTATAGTGCTTGGTGATACGGCGGTACAGGCGCAGGCGTGGGCAGTCATGCTTGCCTTTTTTTTTTTTCTTGTTTAGATCATAGAAGATCAAATAACTTTATTTAGTGCCTTGCGCATTATTCAGATGGGTCTAAACCCCTCCTAGACTTAATCCAGGTTTTTCTGGCCCGTGGTGTCTTCCTCGGTTCCCTGGACGGCCCAGAGTTGTAGCTCCAGGTTCGAGCTTAGCATCGCATACTCGCGCGGAGGCTGTCGCTGTTTTGGGCGGCAGAAAAATCTTTGCTTTAAATGATGAAGATGCGTGGGTGCTTCGCCGTTGATTCTTGACCGCGGCCCCCCTCAGTGTGTCTGCAGGCAACGAAGTGTGCGCTGTCACGACGATCATCACCGGCTGCTTCACTCTCTCGTTCGTATAGCATATCCTTTTCGCAAGAACAATTTATGTCAATCACGGTTGTATACATCATCGCAATTGGCTATGCTCTCTCTCTCTCTGTCTGTCTTTTACGCGCTGCATGGGCTCGTTTACCACTCAATTTACAGCCTAGCATGGAGGCCGCAGTTGACGCCCCAGGCGCAGTGGCGGCGCTTGTTTAATTAAACCGGCGCAGACCGTGAAGCAGAGGGGGCGTGTCCCGCGACGTGCCCGCAGAGTTACGCAACTCGACGTTTAGTCCTCAGCCACCCTCGTCCGTCGTCGTCTATTGTGCTCCGTTGTGAAGCGTCGCGTTAGGGCACTGGTTTGTGCCCCGGTTGGCAGGCAGCCCTGGTTTGGGGTGGCCGCAGCGCCTGCTGCATTGCGATGAGAAGGCAGCACGCGCAACGATGACAGGCCGATCGATCTTGCGTCTGATGTGTGTCCCGCGAATGCGGTGCTGTCAAGGTGCGCGCGAGAAGCGCTGAATGGCTGGACGAAGCTGGGCTTGGAGCGCGCTGTTTGGCAGTTGCCGTTTTTATTATTATTGTTTTGTTTTTTTTTTCGTTTGTTGGACGCGCCTTTACTTGCAATGAAAAGGTTGGCTGCACTTTCGCGGGTATCCTGTTTGGGCTAGTTAGCTAATGCAGTTAACTCTTAATCAGGTAAACTAGGAGCGAAAGAAAATGCTGCTTACATTTTATTTATTTTGTTTTACGTGCGCCGATATTGTTGTTGCGTGTCCAGGGACACGCCGTGCTAATGAAAAAGGAAGAAAGACGAAGATAAGGTTAGCGCACGCTAACAATTTTTAAATAAAATAAAATGCGTCAGCACGTTTCTAGTTAGCTTAAGAACGTGTTAGGAGCGCTTAAAATTAACATCGCTCACTTGGTTGATGCGCTTACGACCGCTTGACTTGACAAAAAAAAAGTAAAAACGGCTGTCTCCTTTGTCGAGTGCAGGTGCCGCTTATAGCGCTTTTCTGCATTTGTTTTTTTTACGCATTAAAATTGATTGGATGCGTGTTTTTGTTATGCCATTGTTTCTGCCCACTTACTACATGCTGCCATTTTCACTTCTAACGGTTTGGCTTTCAGGGTGTCTTTGTGTTCACAGCCGTTGCTTTTGTGTCTAACGCCGAACTGCTGCGTTACCAAGCGGAGCCATATACGTGACTTGCCTGTTCGCGGCTTTTGTGTCTTGTTGTATACTCTTGACTTGAATCGTGAACTGGCCACCTGCCTGACTGACTGACTACTAACTGACTAACGATCTAACCATATGGCGGCGATAAACTGAAAATATTGCGTTGCTTCTTGCGAGATGGCTCTCGACGTTCCGCGGACTGCTCTTTTTCGGTTGCTTTCTTATAGAAGAAAAATTTGTGAAAACGGTGTTTTATGCTTTCACTTGCGGGACCCCTGTTCAACATACGCTATCTTCTGAGCTTTCTCATGATAAAAATATTGTAGTTAAGAGCAAGAAAATGAAGATAGCACAGAGGGCCTGTCTTCTTGAGATAGGCCTACCGCTCGGTGCTCTTTGCATCTGATAAAGGGGATACATATTTGTAGGACTAGTTTCACGGTGCATGTAAATAATTGTCCGTAACGCGCTAGTTTATCTGTTTGAATGACACATCAACACGTAGAAAAATTAGTGAATTTTCGTTCCGTTTAGACATGATGATTTCAGCGTAAAGATACTCTGCGTTGCAAACTTACTTTTTGGAATGGCGCTAAAAGACAGAAACACAAGCTAGACAGTCTGTACTGACGGTACTAGCGCCTGTATCATCTGTCTTGCCAATGCACGCGTCTTTATAGCGCCCGTTCCTGCGTTGTGCGGCGTCGCCGTCGGCGTTGTCGTCGCCGTCGCCGTCGGTGGCGTAACCGATAGGCATGAAAAAAAAATTAATGAGAAAAAAAAGATATCCAGGATCGAATGGGATTTGAACTCGGGCCCTCTTCGTGGCAGTCGAGTATTCTACCACAGAGTGATGCTGGTGCTTGAACCGCAATCGCAAAAAGACTTTATGCAGGCGTCATGTCGGGCAAGGAATCGCGTTAACCTATGTAATATAGCGTGGCAGAAGACCAGTCATCACGCAATGCTAAATACGCAAAGAGTATATGGTTCAATGCTTCTCGCCCACTGCAAGGTGCTCAGCCACAATTCTTCATCGTCATCAGCCGCATGCAGCGTCAACAAAGTTCACATAAAACCTTACAGATGTGTAGCGGGTACCTCGCTTATCCTCAAAGACGAATAATGGCGTAGTGGGTGCTGTCTACTTCATGAAAATTATGATTTATGGCGTAGTCGATACCTTGCAGGAAAGCCAAAACTTCAAACACAGTTGGCCTAGCCCCAACACGAAGCTGCGCTCAGAATTCGCATTAGGCAGTATCGTAATTGTCGGCGAATTTTCTGCGCTATTCTATACAATGCAACCATACTAACTAGCGAGGCTTTCCTTACTACCGTTGCAAAGCTGGCGGAAGCACACCGAAACTTCGAATTCGAGGTTATGCGCTCGCTTAAAGCTTATGTTTTTCATGGCTTACTATGTACCTGTGGCTACCCGTAATGCGCTTATGTTTTTTTTACATACACTTGAGATCACCTTGACTTAATTTTATTTCTTCCCCGTCTTCTTTTTTATAGAAATATCTGCTGGAACATGAGCAGCAAGGAGCGTCGCTAAAGAAGCTTCAGACTGCCGTGGACTACCAGACGGCCAAGTCGGAAGACATGGCTGACAAGGACCTCCGTTCCAGGGGTGAGTGCGCGCCACCTGTTTTCTACATGTATGTTTATTCGTCTGACGCAACATCAAATCGACCGGTTAGTCGGCACTCCAACAAGAACTTCTGCAAAGGTTTAATCTATATGATCTCACTCGCTATATTGTATAGCCTGAGGAGCGGAAATCATGAGTCGAAAGTGTTCCCTAGAGTTTCACTCAGAGGGAAACAATTATTACTTGTTACGCTTAGAGACTTGGACCCTACGTGCTCTATGTTAGACACCTCTAAGGGATAAGGAGTAGCCGGAGCCTTGTTTGTGCGTCAACATCTTCCTTACATCACGTCAATAATAAAAAAAAAAGGTAAAGAAATGCAGGGAGGTCAAGCAGATACGCGTGTCCGATTTGCTGCCCTACACAATGTTTGGTACCCGACACACATTGAGTATAAAGATAGGGCGTAAAAAACAAGAAAGCAGAACACACCAAGAGTGCCGCTTCATACCAGAGTTACTTGCGGAGGTCTGAAGAGGTTGGTATCTGAGCGTGCGGTGTGTGTACTTGGCATGACGCCGGGCATCGCATTGGGGAATGCTTTCGTGATTTGCGTAGACGTAAGTGAGCACTTTTCGATCGACGCCGCACTTCTAAAAACCTCGCATTCCATCCTTGCGCTGGTGCGTTTTACGAATCGGCTGCAATCCAACGCTAACAGCTTTCATTAAGACTCGTGACTTCGAATGTCTTCAACACCTGGAGCGCGCAACCGTCCACTATCGTTACGTTGAATGAATAGCGTTTCAGCGACGACATCATATATACAGTGATACATCCGCAAACGGAACGTCTTGCCTTGATGCAAGCTAGAGCTCAGGGAGATGACGTAGGCTAAGTGTAACTAGATAACTAGGCTTTCTCGTCATGTCTGAAGCAAGCATATATTCCCAGAATTGGATCATACAACCGTGCTGTAACACATGAGCCGCTCATGCGTTGGGCTGTTTTTTTTCTTTCTTTTTCTTTTGTGACTTCTTAGCGCAGATAAACGTAAATAATGGGATGTCATGTAAAAATGAGAGCCCATTCATTTGGTCGGCGCTGTGTTGCCGTGGTAACCAAAGGAAAAAGAAAAAAAAACGAGAAAAAAAAAAGACCTAGACACACAGCTTCTTTCTGTAGCGCTTTCTTCTGGCACAAAGAGCGTTCAGCAAAGAAGTAACTCTTGGTCTCCTTTGTACTTGAGTGTGTGCTAAAACGTATGTCTTCTTTAAAAACTTGCCTTCTGCATTCGCGCGAGGTGGCGCGGCACTTTGAAGCACGCGCCCACTGCTGTGCTTTGATTATAGTGCGAAACTTCGACTGCGAGAACGTACCGAAAGAAAACGTTATTTTCTTGAATCGCAGGCTTTCTTCTCCAGAAGCAGTGCGCGCTGATTTTTCTTTTCCCCCTTTGCTTTTCGTGCAACGAGCCTAACGTCCGCACTTCATTTTATGGATGTGCGTTTTGCCTCGCAAGTCGAGAGGTCGGGTTGAAGTGGAATCTCTCTGTGTTCCTTTATGCTGTGACAGAAAGGGCCGAAAATGTCTTATTTTAGTCTCTGCACCCTTTTGTCGTTTCCTGTTTTTGTTTTGTTTTGTGCACTCGCATGTCCGCGTAAACATTAGCAGGCCCCATACAAACAGTATCAATAGACGCAAGAAAAAAAAAAGTGCCCGAGCTGTCTTTTTAAAATAGTTTTGTTTGTGCGCTGCGCTTGTCATCGCAAACCCGGCGTTGCGGGCTTGCGATGTATTAAAAAAAAAAAATATCGGTGATCCCTAAATTTGCAGTGTCCGGTAATTGCTCGCTGGACGGACATGTTGGACACTTTAAACAGGCAGAATGTCGAAATAAAAATAAAAAATTTAGTTCTCAAAAGCTCGCGAAAGGGCAGCTGTTTTGACCAAGATAAATTGGCCGATTAACGCTGTCAGAACTTTCTTTCCTTTCTCCGCCTGGCTTAAGTGCACGGGTGTCAACGATGGAATTTGAACGTGAGCGAGCATAGAACTTTTAAGTTAGAGCATTAGGCTTTTCTCTGTCTCTCTCTCGCTCTCTCGTTTTAACGCCGTAGTCGTGCTTCCTTTCGTTTGTGTGCTGACTCGGGACGCGTCGAGAACTGGAAAGGGACACATATCCGCATTTATTTTAACGCGATAGCGTTAAAGAGCTCCTTTCGCAGAAATTACGGCGTTCGGCGGCGGCGTCGTCGTTGGTTGTGAGCGAAAAATCAATCTTGTCTGTGACCGAAAAATCGAAAAAGATGCAAATAAAATAAATAATAAAAATTCCCGGGTCCGAATGAGGTTCGAACCCAGGCCGTCTGCGTGGGAAGCAGGTGTTCTACCACACAGCCACGGTTCTGCTTGTGATTAGGCCTACATTGAAAATAACTTCTACTGCTTGGAAATGCAGTGAAAATAACTTTCATGCGTTACAAACACACGCGTCCTGTATACAGGCGTCACAATACAAGATGTAATGTCGCAAAAACGGCAGGAAGGGGAAGATGGAAGCTTGCGATGAAAAAATCCGTAAACAGGGCTTGTGTGCTAAAGCCGACGTTTCGACAAGTGGACTTGTCTTCTTCAAGGCTAGAGTTCTTCATGTAATATCGCAGTAATATTGATTCATGTAATATCGCAGTAATATTGATTCATGTAATATCGCCGTAATATTGCATGTTACAAGCGTACATTGCCATCGGGCGTCAGAAGTTGTGAATAACATAACGACATTGTGGTTCAAACCCTTCCACCCATTACAAAAGCACACACGTTACTGCGCGTATTCCCTTAAGACCACGTAGTGGTTGCATAGCAAGTTCGGAAACATTTCCCGCATTTCCCGCGCATAATTGCTCGTGGTCTAAAGCATGCTACCCATTATATAGCATGCACTAAGTGATTGAAGTACGCACTAGGGACTGTATATCGTTATCGCGTTCAACTCTTAAAGGCGAAGTTTAAGTTTCCCCCAATTTTTTTCTTCTGTCAAATGCGACCCCGTAACTTACTCGTATTCGTCTCAGACGGCTTCTGGCAATTTAGCTGAACTCATTGGAATACGCTTAGGAGAACGGATATTTCGGCAAGTTGGCTGGTATTCATATTGAAAACAGCGCAACAACACGAGGACGAAGATGGGAGAAACAACGGGGCAGGCGCTGTCCCGCTGTCTCGGGGGATACGCTGTCCAAAAAAGAAAGACGTGCAATAAGTCAAGAAAGACAACGCTTGTTGCTGAGCAAGTTGGTTCATATTTCAGGAAAAAAACATTCACGGCGCAAAGAGTACGGGGACGATGTGCAGAAACGAACAGACAGACACGTACGCCAAGAAAGACAGATTGATTGACAAGTTGATATATTTATTTATGGATTGATTGATTTACCGGTTAACTTAAATAATTAACAAATCAAGTCATGCTCGAGGGTCTGGCTCGATGTATAACAAATAACAGATAACAGATGCGTAAGGTATGTAATAGAAGCGACCTTACACATGTGATATCTGATAACCTACACCTGATATCTGCGACGATATGGTTACGCACGTGTTGGGGGGCCCCCCTGTCACAGCCGTGTATGTAAGGAGTGCAATTCTATTATGCCTTGTATTCCCTAACGAAGGCCGGATCCCGGCTGAAGACGTTGGAATAAAAAGTTTTCGTACGTTCGTCCGTTATTTCGAAATTTTGCAAAACACTGGATTTACAGAAACTTTTTCGACATAAATTCCTTTCTATTGTGGACCTCTATATGTCGCGTACATGTTATACTTCCTGTTCGAGGTTCACGTTGTTCGTTAAACACACTTGGTCTCTGAACCTCGGAACTCGGCTGCCTCAGCTTGCCCTCACAGCCCACTGTGCTCGCTTATATAGCTTTCGTTTTCTCGGTGCACACGTGCGCTTCGCTGCCTTTCAAGTTTTTCTCTTTCCTCGAAGCGTTTTTCTTAGGCGATTTCTTTGTCGTGCGCCAACTTATCCGAGCCTTACTCGGTCGAGGCCGAACTCTCGGAGAGGCCGTGACTCTGGTTTGAAGCTGAACCACCCTAACGTGTTCCCGGTGTCTGGCGAAGGCCTGAGATCCTTTTTTTTTTTTTTCTCGCGCGCGCATCGTCTCGCTTCCCGCGTTTCTTTCTCTCCCCGAGAAGCGCTATCGAATTCTCGCTCGAGCTGCTTCCATCTCGCACATGCCTGCCTTGTTTGCTCTTGCCCTTACGTGGCGGCGTCGCTTGTACCGTGCCTCCTCCTTCCTTGGTTCGGCTGGCCGCGTTGTTTGTGCGTTTGATCGATCCACTTTTGGTGCTGCTTCCGTTTCCTTGTACCTCTTTATACGTTTCCCGCCTCACCTGAGCGTGAGGGAGACGGCCGCGACGCAATTAACGAGAGCCTGCGTCGGTCGTAAAGAAAATGGCGCCGAGGCACGCGTCGTTAGCTCCGGGTAACTGCGAGGTTATGAAGAGCGGCAAAAGAGCGAGCAGCAGCTTTCCCGACGGGCCCGGCGCTTTCACTCACTTCGCTGCCTGCGTTTTTTTTTTTTTTGTTATTCACTCCGGTTGCGGCCGTTGCTCCTTTTTTTTTCTTTTTTTTTTTAACCTGAGTACTCTTTATTTCTATCTCTTTCTCTCTTACCGGTGAGAACCGCGCCGACAAGCTTTGCAGGAGCCGTTGCTCAGCTCCCGACGAGAGCCCCCGAACGCATAATTGAGAAGGCAGACAAAACAAGGCAAATGCGGGAGACAAGAGTGGATGCGCGGTGTGTACCGGCGCGCGGGAACTGCCCTAATTATTTGCTCGCGTATAGTTTGTCGAGAAGGCGATGATACGCGCTTTCGTTAGCTGCAGGATCGGTCACGATGTCATATATGGCCCTGCCATCCTGCTCGAGCTTCCGTATCTGTATAAGGGTTAAAAAGAGTATATAGTTTACCGACTGCGTGTGACTGGTGCACCGAATAACGATCGGAATTGATCCTAATTGCGATTGACTCTCGCTACTTTGTTGCTTTGAGTTATCTCCAAAGGGGCTCGTGAGGATGTAAGTTAGAAGTAGAAGGGGTTAGGTAGCTAGGGGTATAATTCTGGATGGCTACTCTTTGTTAGGGGAGAGACATTGAAGCCGTTCAAAGAAAACGACTTACATGATTAAATTCAACTTTTTTTTTTTTTTTTTTTTTTTTTTTTTTTTTTTTTTTTTTTTTTTGTATGAGGCCTCTATACGTCGGGAACTAGTGCAGATCGGGTGTAGCGTTTTGCGAATAGGTAAAAAGAGGATAGGTAGGGAGGTTAACTCTGCGCTGTGGGGGGAAAAAAAAGGGGGGGGGGGAGGGGAGGGTAGTTGGAAATGACTAGAAGTCGTGGCTGCGTACAGTGCAAGGGGACAATGACAAAGTAAGTGGCCGAGACACTTTTTTTTCATTTTACCTACTTTTTTTTTCATCTCCATGTTATCAGTTAGTCCCCTCTACCCTCCCCAAATGTAGGATAGCTAGCCAAGTACGTGCTTTAGCTGTTACCTTCCTTGTCCTTTCCCTTCGTCTCTCTCTCTCTCTCTCTATCTCTCCTTCTCTCTCTGTTTCTCAGCAATGCGAAGGGAACCCCCCTCCTCCAAAGACAATACTGCCAGCTTCCTCCTCCCACGCGAGGCGTGGGAGTTACTCCCGTCCGTAGCTGACTACCTTATTCAGCCAGAAGTGATTAACTGGGCCCAAACGGTCGGGGCATGCTACGGACCGTCACCCTTCGAACCACCGGCCAGTTAATTTCAACGACATCGTTGTGTCGTGAATGAAGTTGTTTCTCTCTCTCTCTCTTTTGATGCACCCGATAATTTGCGCGCTCTTTCATCTCGGGGATTCCCCTCCCCCCTCCACTAACACCCTGTCCTTGGCGCACGCCTTCGTTGCACGCGAGCACGTTCACTCGCACGCGTGCATTACAAGTACCACGGTTTGCGACCAGAAAGAGTCCCATTCCTCGGCGTAGTGTTTCACTGCCGTTCCCGTCTTCCTGCAGCAGCTAGCGTGTGATTTCGCACCCCGACATTAGGGTGCGCACGCCGCTTCTCAAAAGAAAGAATGGCGGGCTGTGTCGGTGGGTGTGAAATCCCTGCAGCGCTCGGATTCTCAGGGGTGGTGTTCCGACGCAGCGCCGCCGACGGCTTCTGCGCCGCGCCAGCCGTTGAAACCGAAAACTGGATCATCGCTTTTTTTTCCCGGGAAAAGATATAAAGGGCGACGAAAGAAACGAAAAAAATTTTGCATTGCGCGCCTGAAACGAAAGGCAGAACTTAAAGAAGTTGAAAGGCTACGTGTAGCGGCACGAGGCTTCGCAAAAGAAAAAGAAAAAGGTTGAGAGAAAGAAAAAACGAACTCGCAGCCATTTTTCCCGCGTCTGCCCACCGAGAATACATCTCTGAAGCGTTCGCTTTCTCTGTAAGACAGTGGAAAGTGGCTTTTCAATGCCTGGCCGACCACGCAGGAAATGGGAGGGTGAGAGCCACAGGAAAAAGAGAGAGAGAGAGAAAGATAAGTTGAGAAAGAAAAAAGAGCAAAGGAAGCCAACAAAAAACCGAGCTTGAGGAATGTTGAAAAAGAAAGGCTATGCTTGAAGGATGCCGTGCAGTAAAAAGGAGTTGGGGGGAAACTCGCGGTGGAGAAAGCGCGCGCGCAGCAGGTGGAAAAAGTTACGTATCGCTGAACCCGGATGAGAAAAAAGAAAAGTAACCGGCGAATGCGGCCCCCTCGCCTCAGTTATACTTACTACGTATTATTACTGAGTCTTTGTTCTGTCTCTCCCGTCTTTTTTAATTTTTATTTTTTTTTTTCGAGCTCACTTTTCTCCTGACATCGCAGCTCGTGTGGCGGATTTGCGAGACACTCTCCGTTTTTTTTGTTTCTATCTCTTCGTATCCGCGCATTGAGCCGGCCTTCTTCTTTCTTTAACTTTCTTTCCCACTTTCTTCTTTTTCTTATTTACGTTTAAAAAAAAATTGAAAGGATTCGGTGCTTCGCAACTCCCTCCTTCCCGCACCCCGATCAGCCTCTCCCCATATTCCCCCTTTACTGATGGTTTCGCTTTTCCCTGCGAAAAAACTATTGTTCGATCCCGTATGTGCTTACTTTACGTCACTTTTATTTCCGCCGCAATGTGCGTATATTCCTTATCCCGGTTTCATTTTTTCTTTCAGTTTGTGTTTTCGAACGCAGGTGCGTTATGTACGGGCTTCGGTTCCGCCGTATCTTACTTTGTACGCTCGCAATTGTTTGAATTTTGGCTCCGGTACCTCCGTTACCATCCAGCTTGCCGAGCGTCGGCGGTTATTGTTTCCTTCGGGGCTTTGCCCTAAAATTGAAAAGTTCGCTTTCCTGTCTGTCGTCGTCGGCCCCAAGGAGAGAACCTCCGCGCGTGCGTATGCAGAACTCCTCCTTCTCGCCCCCCTTTTATTCGCGCAGTGCCTCAGTGTAAAAAAAAATAAATAAATAAATATAAGACGGGGCGAAACTTTTTTTCCACCCCACTTCGGCTGCGTGCGTCTTCTGAGGAGACGTTATACAGGAGCGTTGAAAAGCCGCAGATGGATTTAAAACTGCCTTTTCGCTGCTCCCGCCGGTGTGCGCTCCTCCTTTTCTAAAAACCGTTCTTCCTCTCGGTCTCTCCTCTTCTTTAACGCGCGTGGTTCTGTGCGCAGAGTTTTCAACGAATGTTTTTATTATTTTTAGGCCTCCGTTTCTTGGCTTAGTGGTGATGTCTCGCTTTGGTTTCCTTGCCTTCAGAGCTCGAGGGCATTCAGTTCGAGCACAACGGGTGGAAGAGCGACAGTATAGTATTGGTTCTGGGGGGAAGATAGAGAATATCTTGATTATATGAGGAATGAGTGTGCTGACGAAAAACGTCGTCGGGAACTATAGGCTACCGAAGGGAACTGATTTAATGAATGAGAAATTAGGCTTAGGGCAACGTCCAGTACAGTCTGGGAGTTAACTCGAATCTCGTCTTTCAATTTCGTGCGTCTTTATTGACCCCCCCCCCCCCCTTTTTTTTTTTTGCCAGATTTGAGTTCGAATGAGGAGAGTTAAGCGTGTGAGGGCTTGCTTTTGCGCCGTGCTTTTTTAGTTTTAGAAATCTTTCAACCGTCACTTCTTTTCTCATTTACCAACTGATCATAGGGCGTCGGCATTATTTTGTCTCTGGGTGTGCAAAGTCGTGTTGCATCGAAGGGGGGGTGCCCCTTTTGCCCCCCCCCCCCCCCTCTCTTCTGGCCGACGCCCATGCAACGTATACGTTAGATTCGTTAACGCTCTCGAAACGTCGTTCTTCGTTCCTTCCTAAGCAATTAAGTTTGTAAGGCAACAGGCGTTTCCTCACGCAGGGAGGTTGATGAAAGTGAGAGTTCTTGTGTGTCATGTATGGCAGCAATGCCTTAATCATAAAAGATTATCACAGTATGCTTTTTTTGCTGATATCTCGTTGCGCAGTTGATACAGCGCGTCCTTATTTCATGCGCTTTAGCACTGCGTTCACGTTGTCGTCGTCCTTTTGGTCGCATATTGTGTAACAGGGGCGTAGCCAGAAATTTTTTTCGGGGGGGGGGGGGGGCACCACCTAGATTTCGGGTGCGGCACCCCCTTGAAATGGTCATTTTTCGCTATGTATGCCATGGCGAACAAAAAATTTCGGAGGGGGGCACGTGCCCGGTGTGCCACCCCCGGCTACGCCACTGTTGTGTAATGTAGGTCGATAAAATTCGGCTTGGACGCATGCCTTCAGCTCCAACGTGCCTTAGCTGTTTAATAGTACGGATGCCCCCCCCCCCCCCCCATTTTTTTTCTTCTTTTTTTTTTTGCCGGAGGCATAGTGTCACTTCCGTGTATAGATTTGGTAGCGATGACACGATGTCAGAATATAAGGTACTTGCATACATACAGAGAGGAGAGAGAGAGAGATAAACAAACACAGAAGCAAAGTCAGGGAGGTTAACCAGAGCCATGACCGGTTTGTTACCCTCATTTGGGAAAGGATGAAGGGGCGAAAAGAGGGTTAGAAGAAAGGATGGATATCGACGGAATCGCGCGTACACTCTGGGGAGAACATCGTCCACAGGTGGTCCGCAGAGACCTGTCGACTTGCGGAACGACTTGGCTGAAGTAGTTCAGCGTCGTTTTCGTTGCCTTCTGTGCCATCGACGCACATGTCTGTTGTCCTAGAATCTTGGCAGCGGAAAATGGTTAAGAGTTCAGTTGGTTTTGTAACATCCGAAGCGGGTTATCGCTGGGTGTCATAACGAGCGCAGCTGCACAGGACTGATGCTAGTGGACTAGAAAGCTGGTGGACTAGGAAGACGGCGTTATCGGAATTCTTCCGCGCTACTGTTGTGAGCGAAGCAGTTACCTAGGTTTTCATCTTTTCTGTAGCCATTTCCTCCTCCCCTTCCCCCCAATGGTGGGTAGCAAACCGTTCGTCTTGCCTGCATTTCCAATTTTACCTTTCTATAACAGTTCACGTGACTCGGAATTAGGGGCCATTGTTCGGGGAATCTGGTTTTTGTGGTTGACACAACTAATGAAACTAACAGACCAAAGCCTTAGGAGACATTATTTGTGGTGTTTTACTGTAGTGCAGTGATTATGACCGTAACTTTATAGGAATCATAGTAGACGAAAAAGCACCCTTTCCGCGTGGGTGAAGTCCGAACGCGCAACCTCGGAATTCAAACTTTCGGAACTCGAAGGTTGCGTGTTCGGATCCCGCCGACGGAAATGGCGCTTTTTCGTTCAATTTGATTGCTTTCAAGTTAAGTCATAATCATTACATTACAGTTACGCACAAGAAAGAATGTCCTTAAAGCTTTACTTTGGCTTTGTTTGTTGGTTTCATCGGACGTGACTCCACCATTTCGTGCGCATGGTGGCACCGAGAGTCTCTGAAGACCGACACCCGCGTGCGCCCTGCCCTCGGCGCTGCTGCGCCTGGAGTATAGGGTGCCACCTCCTGCGCAGCTGGTGCGGCATTCATTCTGTCTTTTTTCCCGGCGTGCCTCTCTTTTTCTCGGCGTCTTCATGGAGTCTCTCCTCTAACCGCTCAGTCTTCGCAGTTTTCTCCGAGCGCCATCACTCCCTGCCGTCGTCTCTTGTCCTTATTTACTTTCCACTGTGCGAGCTCCCTATAGGTGAGCGGCTGTCGAGTTTCTTTGTGTCGTGTCCCGTTCGCGGCGCTTTCCAGTCATTTTGGTTCCGTATTTTGGGAGCGCTTTCGCGCGCGGCGCGTGTGTTTCCGTCCGCGGGTCTTACTTCGCTTCCTTCAATACTTCGTTTTATGTGCGCTCTCTTTACGTCTGACTTACGGTGCTCTTGCGTCAGTAACTTTTTTCGTTCTTCCAACAACTCTGTCCTCGAGTTTCTTCTCTGTCTTTTTTACGCGTCGCGCTCCGCTTATTGAGACGAGCTTCCGTATTTCCGCCGCGTTTCGCTCTTCCTGAACTCGTGTTTGCGTACGTATTTTTGCTTGCCTCTTTTTTTTTTTCCCTCGCGTGAATTCGAGCTATATCTCACGCAGCGCCGCCGTCTTCGTCAGCGAGGAGTCTTTCTCTGCTCCCGCTGCATTTGTATTTCGCAGTGACGAGACACACCTGTTCAGGACGCGCGCTCGCCATTGTGTATAGACTGTCGTTACGTTGCTAAACCTTTCCTTTCATTTCCGTTCTCCTGCTCGCGTAGCTGTCGCGATCAACCTTCACGCTATGCATAGTTTAGGTTTCGCCGTCGAACAAACGCGAAGCTTGATTACTCGCGTAGGCTATATGTCATCAGTGCGTCTGCGGCAACTGAACGCGCTTTTTATATGAAACCTTAACGCCGTAGAATGCTTCGTGCAGTTTTCACACGCGTCAGTGATCGCGCAAACGCCTATTTGTGTGTTTTGTCGTTTCGAATTCGTGTTTTACCCCGGCCTTTCTCCAGTTCGATCTAATCCGCTTGTACTCATTTTTGATCTTTTCGATGGAAAGGGGCCTGTCACAAAAGCTGCGCACAGAACTGATGGATGCTTTTAATCCCGTATTTCTTTTTCAGTTCTTCAGGAATCGCTATGGCTTGTTCATGGCCCCTCTTTTTGTGCTGATGTTAGAAAGGCCGTGATTTCCGAATCGAATACCAGAGCGGTGAGCTCTCTCTCTCGATGTGGTGGCCGCGCCTGCAATATGATGGCGACGGACAAGCGCACAGCGCAACAAAAAGTATAAACAAGTGAAGAATTCCATAACATTTACAGCCACGCTTTGACAGGTTACGTGCTCAAACAGGCATTGACGTGACAGTTATATTACGTTAGCGTATAGAACGAAAGTGCGAAGTCAGAAAAATAAAAGGCAGGAAAATTATAATTCTTTTTTCCGCAGTATATACCTATGTGTTTACCACGAGGTGGCCGCTCCGGCAGAAAAGATGCGGGCAAACTTCGTGATCCCATATTTCTTCTCGCGTTATGTGTTTCTTGCCCCGTGTTACTTTTTTCCGGAACCACGCAATTATAACTCGCCCAAACCGTTATGGCCTCCATTAGTACAGTTTCTTTTATTCGGACTCTCGTACCTGGTTCGTATCGCTGGCATTATTCGCCATTCCCAGGGTCAACAAAAAAAGTGGCTGCACCCGACTGAAATTGCCGCCATGATTTTGTCCTTGCGTACCCACGCAGCAATCTTCTCCTTGGCTCGTTTATTTTTATTTTTTTTCTTCCTTTATGGTCCCGGGATCAAAGACAGCTGTACATTTCTTCCTCGTCCTTTCTTCCCATCGTTTTCTCTTCATACTTATTTCTCCTTTTTGCTCCCCAAGCAGTCATTTGATTTTTCTCTCCGTGCTTACATCTTCATCTTCTCCTTCCTCTTGCCCTCCTAAGTGAGCGCCTTTCTCTTGCTCCCGTTAAGGAGGCGCCATTCTTGCCTCCTCTTCAACAGTTGCGGCGGACGGCGGCTTTACCTAGCTAGCGCTCGCCGAATTTAGTGCGGCAATAATTCACTCGGCCCTATATCCCGCCCTGCTCTGCACCTTCTCCGCGATTCGTTCCGAAAAGCGTGTTGTGGGCGTTTTCCTGAACGGATTCTTCTCTCCGCGGTGTTTGTTCTTGCCCTTCGTGTTTAACGCTTTTGCGCGATCGTTCTTTAACGCTTCTCTTTCTGCGTCGCCGTTTGAAGCCTTTTCGTTGGGTGTGTGTTCATGGTTATCTTAGGTTCATGGTTCAAGGTTCATTTTAGTTCATGGTTATTTGAGGAGGTTGGTTCGAACTTTGGTGTAATGCTGCTGACATGCCGCTGTCTTGTCAGCCCGTATTATGCACATTCGGCTGCGAAAGTTTAGAGGCGATTAGGCCTGAGAAAACTAAGGCCCGTATTCACAAATCAACCTCGGCCTTATCTCACGTTTTCCTCAAGTTTCTGTACTCTCTACATGCTTTATAAGGCCTCGAAAATGGTAACAGGGTTAAAGATAACAACGAGATTTGTTCATGAATACTGGCCTACTTTGTTCATCAAGCTCAATAAAGGCTTAAGAGCGATGAGGAAAACTCGAGGTAAGCATGAGGTTTGTTTGTGAATACGGGCCTAAGTTTCCCAGCAGTTCGTGACTGTCTTCGCTCGAGCTGCGCAGTACATATTCGTGCGTTTTAAAACAGGCCCAAAATCTAAATTGAAGGCTGCCTGCCCAAGTAGCGGGGATATTCTGAATTTTCATGCCTCGTGGTCCATAAACTTTAGAGGCTGACTGCACACTGTGAAATAAACGCTGTTCGTGTCTTTCTCCTTCTTATATTCCTTGTTTGATTTCGTGCTATATACTTAAAAAGGTAACGGAAATGATAGCGAAATTATTTTCTACTTCAAAAGTTTCCTGAGTAACACATGCATAACCGATACAAGTGAGATCGATAGCAATAGCCAATGCGCCACGGCGATCAGTATCTATTATATATTTAGGGATCGCACGTCGTCGAATAAGCAGTACCGTTGTAGCTAACGTCTCGATGTGACATGCCGTGTCTTCGTCTACCACGACGAAGACAAGTCTCCTTGTCGGAACGTTCGGAGACTTTCCGTACTCGATGATTTATCATCACTCGAAGCCGCCATAGCTTCCCCTGATCATCTGTCTCGTTTAATGTTCCGGCTAGCGTGCTCCTCTTCGTTTCTACCTCGTTGTGTTGTACCTGGTTTAGAAAGCTGCCGCTTGGTTTTCGGCACGCTTTCCTTCCTCGCTATCCTCAGGCGACGCTACAGACCCGAAACTTTTGACAACTTCAACAGGAATTCTAAGTGCGGACCTTCGACCCAGCGACCTTACGTTCTACTTTTACACATCGTCACTGCAAGTCTTATTGAAAACTTCGTGTTTAATAACACGAAGTTTTCAATAATAAGTTTCAATAAGGCTTTGGATGACTCATCAAACGCAAAAAGGGGTCGTCGGCATCCACAGCGTCAACACGAGTGATGGAAAAAACTTATTATCATGCGATGACGTAGTAGGTTGCCGAAATTTGGCGCGTGTTCACGACGTCTTAGTGATGTCACCTCACTTGACGTCACATTATGACGTAACGGTTCTTCAACTTTTTTTTCTTTTTTTTTTTTAAGATCACCTTGTGTATAGATATGTGGGATTGTTGAACATGTTGTTCTGACTGTTGTGCTATGTCTTGACTGTTATGCTGAGTTGTACATTATATGTGCCGAGGATTTGTTACGTTCGTAAATTTCGGACCCCGTGTGTTCTATGTTTGAAACCTCTATAGGAGCTCAGGAGTAGCCCCGGCAGCTTATTTGTACGCCAAAGTCTCCTTACGTCATTTCAATAAAACGAAAGGTCATCACACGAAATCATCGGTTTGTCAAAGTTGGGACGATCACGGAGGCGCTGCAAAACCACGTGAGGTGCAGAAATGTTCGAATTCCTCCGATCTCGGAGGCAGGTCAAAACCACATTGGGTGCGGAAAGCTGTAGGGCGGGATCGATATAATCGAGTCCCGTGGGAAATTTAAGGCCCGCTTCAGAGACTGTCTCTCTGGTGCGTATGGCCTGCATTCACAGAGGACATGATTGATATCTTTCTGGGAGACATTCTGGGCCCATGGCAAAGCAGCTCCAGTGCGTTGCGCGCCACGAAAGCGCTGCTGACTTTCTTGCGAGCCACGAGCCTGAATGAAACTTTGTAAATAGTGTAGTTTATACGTGTGTGTGGCTGTATGTGTTATGTGTTTATCAGTGTATATGTCATAATCACCCAGCACCTGGCGTAGCATGTCAGGCGAAAAGTCAAACATCTCCAGCTCTTCATTAAAATATTTCTATCTCTCTCTCAATATAGTCGACTGGGAAATAACAGATGACTATTGCTTTCCGTTCGTCTTAGGCTATTGCACAAGTGACCGTCTGACTTTTCCTTTTCCACTCGTTCTGAAAAAAAAAAAACTAAATAAAAAACAAACGCCCGCCGAAGCCTTTCAATAAAGCAAGCATCTCTAGAATTTACAATAATCTGCTTTTTTTTTTTTTTGACTGTAAAGTACCTGTGCGCAGGAATGGCATGTGTCAATTCCGTATTACGTAGTTTTCCGAGAAAAATTAAGAATTTTTTAATGGCGAGGTGTCATGTTACTGTCGTATCGCTCAGTGTTATTCAGCACAGATGGTGGTCTTACGTTGACCGGCTGCGTATTGGGAGTTCGCTTTCTTACTTCGAAAGCCGACGTAACAAGCTAAACCGATGATCGTTAGAGAACTGACCAACGCTGTCGCGCTAAGTTTTTTTTTTCTCCTTTTAGTTTAATTCTGACATCAGGGATCTCTCTTCCCTCTGTGTTTTTGTTTTTACTGTTTACCTCTCTTTTAAGGACAGTCGTTAAGTAGGTAACTGAAGCCCTCCTTTGTTTCTTTTTCTTTTTTTTTTCAATTTTTTTTACGTTGCTGTTTGCGTTTCGGTGTGTGCGCTACTATTTTGTTCATTACATCAAGTTCCTGATTTTTTTTTTTTTTCTATTTGTAGCGGACCAGGTGGTTCTAATTTACTCTTATCTCGCTGTTGCAGTTTGCGCGTTAGGGGCTTGTTTTCTTCTTTTTTTTTCCTTTCCTTTTTTTCTTATTAAATCTTTTTAAATATCTTTTTTTATGTGCCCTCCACATCTTCGGGACTAACGAGATTAAGTGGGCTGTGAGAGACCGCAGGCACTCTCGAACGAAGCACCGGCGATGAAGGTAGACCGAGGTTTCATGGTTAACTGCTCTTCTCCTCTGATTGCTTCCCATATTGGCGTACGCCCTTTTATTTTATTTTATTTTTTTTTTCGCCGTTTTCCCGGCGCTCTGGCTTCTCGCTAATGTGGTCTGGTTTGTTTTCTCTCCAAGCTTTGCAGATTTCCTGCGAGTCCCTAATTGGTAAACACGGCTGCCATTTCCCCATTATACATGTCAATTAGGTCGCTCCAAAGCTCGAGTTGTTTGTGGATGTTGTTATCTCAAATTAGGATAGTTAGCGCGCGTTGCGAACGTCTATATCAAAGTGCCTGTCGAAACTCGCTGAGTTTCGTAAAAGAAAAAAAAAAGGTTTATTTAGGTTCGGCTCTTGAGGCACCCTATAGCCTTGTCTCTACAAAAGTTGCAAAAAGCCATCGCGTGAAGGTTGAAATAGACGCAGTTTAATTCAGTTAAAGATTGCGGTTAGGCGCCGCTTTATTGATTGTTTTCGTTGTAATCAGAACCGCTCTGAATTAGTTATTATTTGATACTTGCTTCTACGAAAGATTATTGCTTTTACTACCAATAGTCACCAATAGCTACCAATAACCAATAAGAACCAATAGTTTCTACCAACAGTACCCATAGGCAGCTGATGAATTCGTCCTGATATCAAAATGTGCTGACGTCGCTATACGGTCGCTGTCATGTCAGAGTGCAGCCAGAATAAATGCATACAGCGATCTCCAGTTTACCAGCAGCGTTTTTGTACAAACAGCTTGACTGTTTCACGACCAAACATCTCAGGCGCCATAATAATGTATGTTTACCAACCGTACTTATTCATTATTTTACTTCAGAAATGTTTCTTTCAGAGTTTCTACAACCTCGAAGAGTACGCGTTAGTTCTCGCGAAACGAAAACCGCCTGGGTGTTCAAAAGAAAAAAAAAAAAAACGAGAACGAGAAGATGGCTGACCCGTTGTACTTTGCGAATTCTCTATGGGAAGCATCCTTTCTATGTAGTATGTATTTGCGCGAAATTTTTGAATAGAAACTCACGCACGATGCATAACAGGACTTGTATTTGGGTGTGTTCCAGCATTTCCTGGTAATAGCACCCTATTTAGAATGAAAGAGGGCCGTCTTGACTATCATGTTGGTCTTTCTAACGCACCTGTCCTGTCGGCATCTCGCCATAAGTGATCAACGGGTACAGTGCACAAGGAGGGCGCACAGAGATGGGTGCACAGGGTGCACAAAGACGGGCGCAATGCACAGGGTGTGCAATGCACAACGGAAATGAACTTTCCTGTGGTTCTACTTCGTTATTGGTTCAAGCATCTCGTAGCCTTTCTCTGCACTGCACGGAGTTCGTTCCTTCCCTACACCTAGACAACCGCTAGAGTTCGCGAGCGCTCGGCAACCCTTCTCGGCCTCCTCGGCCTCCTCGACTGCTGCCCGTGAGGCGCTGCGTATTCGAAATAACGAGGTGCCGTTTGTCTCGGCTGAGCCGCCACTTTTTTGGAGATGGAAGAAGGTGGGGAAGGTGTTGAGGCTTGTTTCTCGGCGGCCTCGAGTCCCGTGCTACCATTCCGCTTTCGTTCCGCTTGGGCTCGCTCCGTGCGGACACACATACCTCTCACAGGAAAGGGCAGTCATTCGTGCGCGAGGTGTGATGCTCGAGCTCTTGGATGTGAGAACTTCGCACTCATTTTTATTTCCGCTTGTACAGATTCTGCGCGTTTCTATGCGCTGTGCGAAAAGTGTGTGCGGGTGTGCGTGTGCAGATACACTTTGTCAGCGAACCTCTGCGGCCAGCCATCGACGCCTCTTTTTGTGTTTCTCTTTCTTTGGAAGTTGTCGTAACTCATTTCCTGGGTTATGAAAGTATGCAGCCCATGCCTTTTTTTTCTTTTTTTGCTTGTTTGTTTGAGAACGCAGCTGATTCGTGAAATGAAGTCGCGCTGTAGTTGCTCGCTGCGTCATCACTTTTGCGCTACGTGAGGCACATACATTGGTTTTACAAATCCACATCAAGGCATATGGCGGGCTATAATAATAATAATAATAAAGTAATAATGATAATAACGGAGGCAAAGAAAACTATTTCCATCACAGTTGTCAGCTTATGTGGAAGCTATTTCACATTTCCGTTAGGAATGGTCGGACGTGCTCTGAGGTTCGTTGTACGCTGGCAAAAATGCGCTTTCATCTTACGTTGGATACTGTTAGTTTCATTGAATATTCTCGCACGACATCAGCGAGATCTGCAAAGCAGTTAAGGTTCATCGTATTAGGAGAAAGAGTGAGGGAGATGTTAATCATTTTGGACGCGCGTCGACCGACGATTAGTTCTACTTGTTTCGCGCTGGTAACCATCATTTGCAAGCATTGAGGAAGTCATCCCGAAGTATAGAAGAAGTGATGTCGCAAGCATGTTCTTCGCTGTGCGTATGATGTCGCGTGCAGTGTCATGAAGTCTGCGGTTTTGGCGCGAAATTAAAAAAAAATTGAACTGACGTTTTGGAGAACGGTGAACCGGGCTAGCTGGTACTGGTTCATTATGTTACAGTGCGACAAGATCGTGGAAAAAGCTAAAATAATAAAAAAAGGTTTAATAAATACTTTCGGTTGATAGTCAGCGCCGAGACCCGTCGTGTGTGTGCCTTAGCTTTTTCCTTGTTCTTATCGCGCTGTAACGTAAAGAAAATTTGACCTTCATTTTGTGCTGAAAGTGCTGAGGTGTTACCGTTAAGTAATAAAATTAGACAGCTTTAAAGAGTACCTTATCAACCTTAAATCATTTACTGCTTTGCTTGGGTGTCTCTTTTAAGAGATGCCGGAATAAAATTCATCAGTGCAGATTAACTTAATGATTCTCTTTATGGTAAGTCGAGCATCCTTTTCGCGTACGGGTGTTTCGTATCCGCAGCGCCAGCGAGTGAATCCACTTCACGGAACAAGCGCCGCACATCTCCGATGTTACTTTCTCTCGCCCTCTTAGGTCATGCGATCGTCGAGGTCCTCTCGACGAGAACACAGAGAGCGGCGACGTGCGCACTCTGTCTTCCTCGTGGCAAATTAGCATAAGGGTTTGTGCACACTCTGCCTTCCTCCGAGTGAACCGCTGGGCATGACTAGCAGATTCCAGCCGTCCCCCCTTTCTTGATATCTGTCTGCGTGCTCGTGTGTCTTCTGGAGCCGCTCCTTTACAGGCTGCGCTTTTCCTTTTCGCAATCTTTCTGGGCAAACACCGTCTCTGCCCGGCCGAGTAATTAGGGGCATAATTAAAGGATTTAATCTCGCATCACTCTCTTCTTTTGTGCCCTCGTTCCTCCACGGCAGGCGTGCGCGAGCATTGCTGTTGGGTACTCCTGTGCCTTTATTTCTTTGCTCTGCCGGACTATGTCGCTGAAGCGACGTACGTAAGGGCGCATATGCTCGTGTAAAGGCCTGCACTTGCTTTAACCTGTAGCTGTTAGCTTTTTGCCTTAATCTTCCTGATGTCCAGTCCTTCCTTCCTCTTTTTTTTTTAACGTGCTTAATTTTTTTACTAATTGATGTAAAATAGCCTCGGGGGTAATTTCTGGTATGTTTTTTTTTTTTTTTGCTCATACGCAAGACCGCTAAACTGAAAGAAAACACATTTTGCAGATTGTCTTGATAAATTCTGCGTGTGTAGCAGTGGTACAGCGTTCGCTCTTACGCGCTCGCCCTGGATTTGGGAGACGGTATTTGATATTTGGTTGTGTAGGCTTGATGTGATTGCTTGTTTAGACCAAGGTTTGTTTCTTGTTGTTATTATTTTGTCTTTTCGTGTCCACTTGAAACTACGTCATATAGTGTAACGATCCCTTCGCATAGCGGGGCCAACATCTTCAGCTTTCAGTAATCTCACTCTATCTCTTTGTAGACCTGTAGACATCATGTGGGCGGCAACAGAACTTCACGTTACTTTGTCAAACTTCGATGGTTTCTTTTATGGCACATTTAGCTACGCGGTTTCTCATGGCGTGTGACGCAACGATAACGTCGTATTGGTTTGTCATGTTAGTTGCCGTTTAGAAAACCGCGTCACCCGAAACCTATGTTTTCATTACGGTTGACGTGGAGCTTAAGTGTTCGCTGTCGCTGGGTGGGTTACCGCGTACTGGCGTTTATGCCGAAGGCTGCGAGGCGAAATATATTCGGTGTGCGTCGTCTCACACGCACAATCCCGCGATGCTCTAATGGGAAGTCGCTGCGAACGCATTTGTGGCGGTGCTGAATACTAGCGGCTACAGGCTGTCTTTCCGACATTGCTTGCGAAAGAGTTGGTAGCCGTGAGCTTTCCGAACTCAATTTACAAGTCATAGAGCCCTTTCTGACGATAAGACTAGCTCCACAGGATTCGCACCGATGATTTATCGTTGTTAGAACTTTTAGCCATATGCGGCCTCTGGGGTGGGCTGCGTCGTCGTCAGTTGCGACTGCCACGCCGTGCTGGGGCTCTGGCTGCCTACCCAATTAGTGTTACGGGAGCGGGGTTGTACCGCTCCTCTTACGCGGAGCGTGTCTGATTAGCTCAATGAAAGTTTAGCATAATCCCCGATATGCTGTGTACGCAGAACGCCGCTCATGCATTAGCCGTGGTTTAGGACTGCACTTGCACGCCATTCGTTGGGTTTCTCCCGCACTTCGGTCTCGTTTCCGTCAATTTGTTTGCCCGCGCAATCCACCCTAATGTGATCTTGCTCCAAATTCTGGAACTTCGCTCGATCTGCACCCACTCCGGAGTTGGAGTCGCCGACCCGGAAACGATTGGCTTAAAACGACGATGACGCGAAATCGGAGTTTGTGCTCGTGGAAAACTCTCCCCGAGACTTATTTTCTCGCTTTCCATGGGCACGCGCTCGCTAGCTGGCATCGGTATCGCGCTAACAAGGCGAGCAGGCAATGAGCTCGCCCGGTCTCGAAGCGCGTGTGAGGTCAGCACACGCGCCGTGCTGCGCAGCCTTCAGCCGCAGTCATCGCCTAATCATCCAGCCAAGCCAACGATGCCCCAGCTCCTTTCGGCGCAGCATCTTTCATTGACGAATCGGGGTTTCTTAGGGGTTCTGCAGGCCTTTTTCGTTTTTGGCATTTCGCGAAGTACGGCGCACCGAACTACACTGGCCCGGGCACTTATAGATGGGCGCACGCAGTAGTGTTTCCCCCCAGCTCTGTGTGTACTCTGCGAGACGAGTCGATGCTGCACGGAACTAGTGACGCGGAATGGAGTGTATTAGCCAAGCCGGCCGCACACCGCCGTTTGTCTTCGTGAGTGCGTGTGTTTGCGATGGTCTTAAGCGCGCAGGCGCACGGCGCGGTAATCCGCTCCCGCTTACGCAACGCTCGAGTGGCTTTGGCTACGACCCGTTTCCCTTCCCCTCCGCTTCGTCGTCGTCGTCGTCGTACAGTCGTAAGGCGCTGTTTGCGAGCGGCAGTCTTAATGAATCCTCAGTCCTTGTAGCCGGCCCCGGGTTTGCACTCTCGATGATGCCCGGCTCAAACTCGCGTCGTCGCTGGAGTGCGCGTCTCGTTACGGCGTTATCGTTCCTCCAGGTTGTTTTCCATATCGGATACAAGGTGGGCGCTAAGGCGGGCAAACACGCCGGAGATGCGGTGGTGGAGACGACGGAAACAGGGACGACGCCTCATTGATTGCATGGTTAACGCCGTACCGATCATTCTCGAGGGTGTTGCTTAGACGGGGCTCAAGGTGGCGGTTGTATAGAGCTCGGTCCTTTTTTTTTTTTTTTAGAACTGGTGGTAAAGAGGTAATTGGAATGCAGCTGTTGCGTACACTTCCTGGAAGTACCTGTTCACTTCGCTGTCTTCTCCTGATTGACAGTCTATTTAAGCGTGTTTCGTACAGTCTCAGATTTCATTGGTTTGCACGTTGCGTTATTGTCGGAGCGTATGATTTCATTTGCTCTCTGCTGACCCGCAGGTCGCGGGATCGAATGCCGGCCGTGGCGGCCGCATTTTCGATGGAGGCGATAATGCTTGAGGCCCGTGCACTTAGGTTTAGGTGCACGTTAAAGAGCCCCAGGTGGTCGAAATTTCCGGAGCCCTCCACTGCGGTGTCTTTCATAATCATGTCGTCGTTTTGGGACGTTAAACCTCAACAATTATTACATTCGCACTTCCTGTTCAACTTTTCTTGCCGGACGCGTATATGGTACATTGTAGTGAGCAGATGAGCCTGCATTTGAAACGCGTCAAGTGCTTACTTCATTAACCTCAAAGCACGTCGTCCATTCTGTAACAGCGAGCGCTGTTGGTGTAGGCACATTGCCAAATGCAGGGTACATTGCTGTCTGGCGGCTATCATTTAGGCGCTGGCTTTTCCTTTCGTTGAAATTTTTCGCCAGGCGCAATGATTGCGATTTGTAGTGCTTGCGTTGTGATAAATTTATGTGCCCTGTAGGACATTGCTGTCCTCGTTTTCTTAGTGTAAAGCCATTTCTTCCGTTTTCTTCGTTTTTTCTCTGCCGTTACGTGCTTTATAATTTCCTACTCCTGTCCTCGCATGCGGAGCGGTCGAGCGCTTGTTTTATCCCACCCCTGATCAATTTTTTAGGTGATTTCTACATGCCGCGAGACCTTACTAGGCAAGATCAAACATGCCTACACCGCTTTAGGCTCAACTTCGCCTATGCTTCAAGAGCAAGATCGAACTAGTGTGTGACTCGCCAGTATGCATCTTATGTAACGCCCCAGATGATCTGCACCGTGTTCTGTGTGACTTCAGGCGATACGCATCAGAGGGACAGTTTCTGAAGGCGGCATTACATCTTCAATGCGACGCGAGCTTAGAACTGCGGCATATTCTCGGGGTTGTATCTCGACCAGGGACCGAACAGGCCTGGGTTCCAAAGGTGAAAACAGCGTTTATTGCCGGAAGCTTATGGCCTAACGGCTACATCCCGAATCAGGCGATGGCGCTTTAGCGTTACCTTTTAAGCACTCGTGTGCACATGCGCACTAATGGCTGTCTGGTTATCAGGTGCGCTATCGCGAACACAACACTCGGCCCATGTGAAAGCACCAGCTGTGCGTTACGCGCCACGAAAACGCTGTTGACGTTCTTGCGGTCCACGAACTTTAACTAAGATTTGTAAATAGAGTAATCTATATGTGTGTGTGTGGCAGATTGTGGTCTCATATATCCATCAGTCTATGTATCGTAGTCATCAACCAGCGCCTGGATTAGCATGTCAGGCAAATAGCCAGGCTAATACCTCCAGCATTTCATTGAAGCATTTCTCTCACTCTATGTAGCCCACTTTGACACTTTTTCGTTCTTACTTATTCTGTGTTTGCAGCTTAAGTAAAAACCTTGTGTCACAACCTATAATATCTTCCCTCTCTCTCTCGCAGTGGCCAACCTTCGCGAGGAGTGGGACCGGAATGAATCGGTTGCGCTGCAGCGTCGCCGCCAGCTCGAGGGCATCGCCTCGGACGCCGGCCGCAGCCTGGACGACCGACGCCGCGAGCTCGAGGCGTGGCTCAGCCGCATGGAGGCGCGCCTCGACCGACAGGCCGCAGCCGGACCGCCGCACTCGCTCGAGGCCCTCGAGGCACAGATACGCGAGCAGAGGGTGAGTGACCTGCAAGATCGCTAAGAGACCACCTGCGCCTGCACTCAGTCCCAGTGAGGGCGAAATAGTTATCAGCGCCTTCATTGTTATTATTATTATTATTTTTTTTTTGCCAGCGATGTCTCATCGTGGAAGTGAATCGCTCATGGTAACGTGAACTCATTACCTGTGTGTCGGTGAGCTTGGGTGCCATGAGCTTGCAAATTTTCATTGCATTCACTCCTAGAACGACCATGAACGCACTGAAGTTAGCGTTGATAGGTGTTAACGTAAAATAAGTCATTTGTTAATTCAAATGCATCGATAATCGTAGATAATCATAGTCGCTTCTCTTTTCAACGCCACCTTGGCTATATGGCAAGACTAACTTTTTATACCTAAATGGTGGTCAGCTGCTTTCCCGCACAGTACGTAGGCTTGCAGTGAAGTGACATTGCCGTTCTTGGTAAGTGCAGGATTTAGCGCCCTATAGAAACTGGACGTAATAATAATAATAATAATAATAATAATAATAATAATAATAATAATAATAATAATAATAATAATAATAATAAATAAATAAATAAAACGTACGTTAGAATTATTTCATGGCAGAAACAGCCAACGTTGACTACAGTGAGCGGGTCGTCGGGTTCGTTGCATTTATCACCAGGTCAATACTTTCGTCTTGCGCTGTTCCGTACGTGTTCGAAGCGAAGTGCACTGTTCGTTTTTCTCTCTTTCTTTTTTTTCTTTGTTTTTTTTTTTTTTTTTGAGGGGGGGGCGAGAATATTTCAAAGGTCTTTTGTCGAATTTATATAGTTTTCTGTCATAGTATTTTATGGCTGCCTAAACAATCCTGCACAGGGCCTTTTTTTTTCTCTCTTCCACGTATGCGTGATGTCAACAGAGCTCCTTCTCACTTTTGGTTTCAGTACAGCGAAGCACTTCTCCAAGAGCTTCTGTATTTAAGAGTAGTTTACTTGACACCTTTAAACAAAAGGGCTTTGCTCGCGAAAGTATGGAATAGATTAATTGTCCCGGAAAGACCGAGAATAGTGCTAGGGGGAAATGTGTTTTTTACTGACATTTCTTTGAATAAATAAATCGATGTGCTAGTGGTGACAGATATGTATTACTCGGGAGAAGTTGAAGCAAAGAAATCTCCTGCCTGGTATGTCGGAATAATGCGACATTATGTAATTGTAGCAACGTCACCACTGATACCGTCATCGCTTGACGTTAAGCTTGGGTAATAAACTGTCCGGTTGATCAGGGTAAAAAAAGAGACACGAGACAAGGCATTTGAAACCATGTTCAATGAGTGTGGTCTCTACCGCAACAACCCTGCATGATTAAGGGACTAGTGTGACGAGTTGGATGTGTCGGTACATCTTTGCTAAAAACCTCAGTGCGCAATAAAGTCACAGAGACGAAACAAGCGCACGTCATTTCGAAACCACGTCCGTCCTTGCCGTTTTGTTTTGTCCCTGTGTCTTTATTGCGCTGCGGTTTTTAACAAAGTGATTAGGAGACTGAAAAGAACTGAAGCCTCTCTCCTTTATTGCATCCGCACGGGGTCAGCGCAAACTCTAGCGTTGTGGTGCAACACTGGACTTAGCACGTCATCGTGCTTCACGTTGTCATGAAGGAAACTGCCGGACTCATTTTAAATAAAGTTTATTCATTCATTCATGCCATCGCCTTGCCAAATAGCACAGTTTTTCGTCCGTCAGCGCGACTGACGGAACACTCACGCACATGTCTGATAGTGAGTGTATTTGGCCATGTTCTGTGTTTCGGGTCGCTCAACGATTTTACGACGAAATGTGACGGCCGACGCTGTGAAAGATAGAAGAGAGACTATAGGAGAGTACACTTTCTTGAGGGCATTACCTTCACCACCGAGCGCCAGGTCGGGCCATTTATTTTGCCCGTTACGGATTCCGGTGGGTGCTCGGCGGCGCTGGCAATTGAACCCAGTATCCCCCGCATTGTAGGCGCACGCGCTAGCTTCTTGACCAGCGCTGCGTTTGCTATATCCGCCTGCGATGAAAAACACTCATCCTCGGCCTAGCTAATAATAATTTCTGTGTTTTAACGACCCAAAACCATCGTAGTAAAGTTATCCGGAAATTTGGACCAGCTGCGAATCTTTAACGCCCACCTAAATCTAAGTACAACGGGCCTGTAGCATTTTTGCCCCCCAACAGAAATGCGGACGCCGCGGCGGGGATTCGATCCCGCAACCTTCGGGTCAGCAGTCGAGCATTATAACCCACTAGACCACCGTGGCGGGTCGTCGGCCTAGCCGTGTACTGTTGTGATAAAATAGTAATCAATACCTGCGAGGTACACAGCTAGCTGAAATCGCGCAACGATTTTTTCGCCGTCCCTAATTTCTCCCTGTGCGTGATTGCGATCCTCGTCGGCATTGTATTCATATTTACGCGGTCTCCCTGCCCTGTCTGCTCGACTAATTGCCCTTTATCTGCGCCGACCTCATAGCTCTGCACTTTCCTCTTCAAAGCACCGTCCTTTTGTCCGCCGCCATCCGCAAGCGTTGACAATAGCTGCGCTCGCCGCCCGGGAGACCGCAGAGCCGCTTTCACGCTCCCCGCGCATAAAACATTCATTCAGTGAGCCGTGTCGCGTAAACTGTCGCGCGTGCCCACGTCTACTGTTTCGTGCCCGCGCGGTGTGCCGTTGCGTTTCCAGTGTCGTCTTCCCGCGAAAAGGGCTTTTGTGCGAATGCAGCGCAGCGTGAACCGGTGGTCTCCGAGAACGAATGGAGAACTCGTGCGGGCCTATGCATGATTGTGGTGCGTTAAGCTTACGCCGATGGTAATGGGACCGCGAACGAGTATCTTCTCTAAAAATACATAGTAGCCGCTGGCTCCAGAGATCGGCTAAAGTTGCTGCAGGCGCGCGCTCCTAAGGCTGTCACGCGCTCGTGACGTGATGGCGCCTGCACAGTTTACAATTTTCGGAATTAACAAATATCATAAATTGTATTTCCTCGCGCCCTTAATATGATGAACGGCGAGGCGATTTTGGCGGTGGGCGGAATTACGTGAAAAAAAAAAAAGAAAAAAAGTGCTCTGTATCGCCAAAGCACGAAATGTCCAGTGCGAAGCTCCGTTGAGTGGAAATTCGCTTCAATTGCCGAGTATTCGCACGTGATGTGAGGCTAATTCGCTTGATTCATATTTGTACCTTTTGTTGCGAACACTGCGTGCACGGATGGGTTGCTTCAGGGTTTCGTAAACATTGTAACGTCCTCACGTTATAAAGTTTGCTTAGTTATAAAGTTTGCTTAGAGGAGTCTGTTATGATTCACAGATTTGTTTTCAAAAAATAAATAAATCGCACGGTAAGCGCCTGACTGCAGGATATGATTACATATTCTGATTTTATGTGTGAAAATAGCAGTGTGGGATTATGAGGCGCGCCGAAGTGGTGCACTACAGATTAAATTTAAACACCTTAGGACTTTGTTGCTTTTCCTTATTACATGTTGTCTAGGAGACGTTAGCCGTCTTGTGTGCTTTGACGTGCACCTGAATCTACACGAGGGATTTTTTTTTCCCTTTTTTTGCAATTCATCCTCATCTGTGTCCGGCCAGCGCGATTGGGGGTCGAACCCGTGCCCTCGGGCTAAGGAGAGCACCACCTTATAGCCGCCAGGCTACCACGGCTGCTTTTTGGTGGCTTCCAACGTCTTGTGACTTCCAGGACTTGTTTTTCTTTATTTATTCATACTGTACGGTCTTCTGGAGACCCATACAGTACTCGTATGGTACACAGGGAGTCGTACGCAGACCCATTCAGGGAATTCGTATGGGTCTTTTGCAGACCCATACGACTTGCGCAGTTGCAGCGCACTAGCTTCCTCTTTTTGTTCTTACACTAGTTGTAATCGTTATACTAAGAGAAAAGAAAAGCGCAAACTCGAACGTAACGATAAAATCTAATACTATTCCCAAACGAGGGCATAAAGGGTGCTTTTCTAGCATTTCATTCGCCATCGTTGCTTTTTCGACACGCGGGCCAGCTCTCGCTGAAATGCAGACGCGATGTCCTCGGGGCTGCCAGCAATTTTTTTTTTTTCTGTCCTGCGCGGCTCGTGTTCTGTACTGTGGCTGTGCCGGGGCGCAGACAATGAATTTCTCGGCTCTCTAGCGACGACTCCAGCGGCTCGTTTGTAAAGCAAATACCGCGGAGCCTTCCCCCACGGCGCCTGGAGATTCCGGAAAACTCGTTTACCAAGAGGCTGCGAAAGCAAGCGAGAAATGAGGGAGCGTATAAAGCGAGAAAGCGCCGCCGCCGACGACGACGAATGAAAGGCGAAGAAGAGAGCAGTCAGAACGTGGACACCGTCCCGGCGGACACCTAGATCGCGCAGATAAAGGAGAGCGGAATGAGATGTGCTCAGAGGCGACGAGGCGAGACCGGTGGCGAGGCGATAAAAGAAAATATATAATAATGAAAGGCAAAAGAGATGGCGCCTGAAAGACGAGAAAGACAGCTTCCAAGTCTTTCGAAAAAAGAAGTACCGCACAGGAGAAAAAAATTACTCTCATGGCTCTTACTTCTGTTGTTTCGTTTTCGAGCTCGCGTTTTTACTGTTAGCTTGATGTGCCCTTTCTTTATGCGCCATTCTCTTTTTATGTTTTCACAGATGAGTGAGAGGCAATCCTTGTGTATCTTTTCTCTCAGGCTGTTTTCGTTTCGTTGCTGTTTGACGGTGGCGGGCTCGCATCTCTTGAAAATACGAAAACGCCGCTATGCGCAGGCAGAATCTAACGCACGTTGTCGGTCGCAGATGCCGTGGCGCATCAAATGCCCGTGATGTGGTCGTCGTTTCTTGGTTTGCGTCGATGTTGGCTGCTGTTATTTTTTTTTTTTGTGTGTGTCCTCTTGTTTCTTTTTCTGCGCTGTTTCGTCTAACTGCTCTCCTCTCTCGGCATCCGAAATGCGTGGTATTGTAGCCGCTTCTTTCACTGACAGCTCGCTTCCTTTGATTAGTCTTGCTTGGCGTACGCCGCTCGGAAGCGCCGAGCTTTTCGTGCTTGCTCGGGTGAGCGCGTGCGCAGAATGTGCTTTGGCTTCGCCTTGTTCCGCGGTGCAGTTCTTGAACACGCGCCACGCAACCGACAATTTACGAAGCCAAATTTCTTTCTCTGGCCACTTCTTTAAGCGTTTGCCGTTTTTGCACCGATGCTGCATCGGTACCCTTGTTTCCCTGTACTTTTTTTTTTTTTTTTTTTTTTTTTTTTTTTTTTTTTTTTTTTTTTTAGGGGCGAAGCTCCTTATAGCGATACCTGGTCGGTTGTCGATCCATCCTCTGTACCCCGTAGTGTTCCCTTATCGTACAATAGAGGGCGCTGTCCCATAGAGATGCATGCAAACTGCATTTGGGTGACGATATACTAGATGACGCTGTACGCATTCTGTGTCGTCATCTCCATTTCTCGTCTCGTTTCCGAGAGGACGCTGTCCCATAGACATGCGTACAATATGGCGGTTGGGTGAAGGTACGCTAGATGTAACCGCGGAGCCGAACCATGAGAGTGAAATAACTAGAAGAATAAGGATGGGGATGGGGCTCATTCGGCAAGCATTAGCAAATCATGAATGGTAGTCTACCACTATCCCTCAAGAGGAAGGTATATAACAGCTGCATCTTACCGGTACTTACCTACGGAGCAGAAACCTGGAGACTTACAAAGAGGGTTCAACTTAAACTGAGGACGACGCAGCGAGCGATGGAAAGGAAAATGATAGGTGTAACCTTAAGAGACAGGAAGAGAGCAGAGTGGGTCAGGGAACAAACGGGGGTTAAGGATATCATAGTTGAAATCAAGAAGAAGAAATGGATATGGGCCGGGCACGTAGCACGTCGACAGGATAACCGCTGGTCATTAAGGGTAACTGACTGGATTCCAAGAGATGGCAAACGCGTGAGGGGGAGACAAAAAAATTAGGTGGGTAGATGAGATTAAGAAGTTTGCAGGTATAACGTGGCAGCAGAAAGCACAGGACCGGGTTGATTGGCGAAACATGGGAGAGGCCTTTGCCCTGCAGTGGGCGTAGACAGGCTGATGATGATGACGCTAGATGGCGTTGGCGGTGCAGCTGCTCTCCGATTGGCTGCTGCGCGGGGTTGCGCCGGGCGGCGAGCGCCCGCTATCTCTCATTCCCCGGATCATCGCCGTACGAGTGCGCTTGCCGGATCGTGCTGCTTGGCGGACCATGGACGACGAGGAGCGCCGGGTGCGGAAGGCCGCGCCGCTGCGGCTCGTGCTCGTCGGCAGGATCCCGAGGTGCGAGCTCGAGAGGCCGCCGCGACGCGAGCGCGGCGCGATCCCGAGACGGTGCGTGCCAAGGAGGCTGCCCAGCAGTAATCGCTTTGATTACTGCTGGGCGAAACCACTGAAGATTTCACGGTGTAACCATGATTGCTTCACGAGCTTCGCCCCAAACTCTTCATCATTCACCCCGTGGATATGCTGTGATTTTTTCTGTTAAGGAATATTGTTTACATGTATACAACGCGAACAGCCTTTGAAGTCTTCACGTGGATTGCAAAGCGATACAGAACTGAGATTTCCTATAGGCCATGCCATTAGAAAAAAACTAAAAACAAAAAAAAGCAGTGTAGTGAACTTAAGTAATCTATATTATGGGGCGTCGATGTTTGTTTAAAAGTGGAACACCGTCATGTGGCAGACCTCAATACAGCCACTGGTATGGTGTCTTGTCTTTTCATAACGTCTTATACATGGTAATCTACATTACGAGACTTTTTTTTTCTTTCATGGAGAACCGGAGAGGTTGGTGCCGTTATGTTGGCACTGGCTACTCCTTCGAGCTTAGCAGACAAAGTGTCTCGCAAGAAATAATAAAAATAAGGGCACAAAATGTTATACAGACGAACATAAGATGTGCAAATTCAGTACAGTCGAACACCGCATGAGTCTCAAGTAGTCGAGCACAAGTTCAAATAGGTCACATAAGTTCATATGTACACAAGGAAGGGATAATGAGCCATTTCAGTGGATCCTTAACTGAGCGTCCCAGTAGGGTCAGAGAGAGAGAGAGCGAAATTTATTAGAAGGCCGAGAGGTCGGCCTGAGCTTGTGCGCTCTGGCCTGCTACTCAGCACAGGGGGAAAATGGAAAGGGAAGAAAAGGGTGATGATGATGATGGGGACAGGAAGAGGTGATGCGTATGTACATTGACCACGTCACACCCAGTGGTCTTCTTAAAGTCTACTGTCAAGTCCAGTATTTTTCATAAAATCTATAAGCGCCCTTGTAGCAGTCCTTGATGCTGTCTGGTCGGACATTGCGGACAATATGTTAGTTTCACTTAGTGTGTTAACACCGATGCCGGCCAACGTTGAAACCAGCATCTTCCGCTGGGACACGTAAAGAGGGCAGTCGCACAATAAATGTGTTAGAGTCTCAACCACTGGACAGCGCTCACAGTTCGGGCTGTCAACACGGCCGATGAGGTGCGCGTAGCGTCGGGTGAAGGCGACGCCTAGTCGAATCCGGTGCAGCAGACTGGCGTGGTGTCGCTTTATTTTAGCCGGCAGTCGAAAAGTCATGTTAGGGTCTGTTTCCCGCAGACGCCTATGCCGATTGTCCGGTTGAGACCAGTAAGTTGTTGTGAACTCTCGCATAAGTGATCTCAACAAGAAGTTCACGTCACTGCGAGAGTACGGAATATTTACGAGAATGGCGTTGTTGTCCAAAGCGGTTTTTGCTGCATCATCAGCGAGCACGTTGCCTGCCAAGCCACAGTGTCCAGGTACCCATTGGAAGATGCTCAAGACGAGGACAATATTACGTATTGGCATTCGATATCACGCAACGGAATGGTCACTCAGTAGGGTCAGAGTTTTACAGTGAAGGAGTAAGCTGGTCGCTCTGTGGTTAGGTAATTCAGAACCCAAAGCAACGTTGCTTGGTTCATTAGTTCATATTTACTATTGATTGATATTCACGTTCCAGAGGTCACCTTGCTATGAAAGGCACTGCAATGGAGGGCTATCTTCTTCTTAGACTTTCTCGAGCTCGTTATTGTGCAGCGTAGCTTCTGTATAGACACTCTTGTCCAGTGGCGTAGCCAAGAGGCCCCGAAATTTTTCAATTTTGCTTGCGTATATATACACGCACACATACAAACGCACGCACGAACATACATAAAGTATTGTTGAACTCCCCCCCCCCCCCCCGAAAAAAAATTGTGGCTACGCCCCTGCTCTTGTCCCATCATAATGCAAGGGTTAAAGGGGGGGGGGGGGGGCAGCTATTCGAGACCGCGACCTCGTGCGCGGCAACAGATCTGTCGCCGCTGCATGTTGTCAGTGTGTGTAGTTACCTAAGCGTTGCGTCAAGTTGTGCCCTTTAGTACATACAATACTCACGGATTGAAACGCGAAAATTTAGGGCTATGTAATGCTTGTGCTTTCGTTTACAGCACCTACAGATCTTGTCATATCGCCGGCAATTTCGACTCGACCACTTATATCAGTTCCAACCTAACGTTAATGAGAGGGCGCTGTCCTTTCGTTGCTATTGACGTGTCCCTGTGGGAAACACCGGTGCTTCGCACATCCCCAGGTTTCACGTTAGTGGAGCTGTTTTGCGTACACTGCCCAACTAATATGCCATTGCAAGGGCCGAAAAAAATATTAGAAGGCGAGAGCACGAGTACTGAGAAGCGAGAACTAGATACAGAGAAACATACACACACAAAAAAAAGATAGAGAAAAGAGACGCCGAGCATATAGTATAGTAATGTATAGTATAGTATAGTATAGTATAGTATAGCAGTGGGGAGGGAAATGGAAGTGAGACAGAGGAGGAAGGAAAGGAGGAAAGAAAGGAGGAGGTCAATGCCCCCCAGCTCCGCTGTTTCCAGTCTTCGCACGACTAGTGCGTAGCTGCCCTCTGTTTTTTCGATCTTTTCTTTTTTTTTTTCCGAGACGTAAAGAATCGCTATGACGCGTCGGGACTATGGAAACAAGGCGCTGTCAGCCATTCTTTTTTCTTTTTTTTTTTTTTTACGTGAATAGAGGTACCCTCGCTCCGGTTGCTCCTATCATTGCGCTCAGTGGGCGCGATGATTGTTGCGCCGCCCGATGTCTTCGCAGTGCCGTTCTCTAGCCAGTCGGCCGTCTCACAGTCAGAGCTCGCTTCGTCGTGTAGGTGCGCAAAATGCTGCAGCGTTTCGCTCGGAACACTCCCGTTGTGCGTCTGCATCGGGGCGCCCCGTCTTTCGAAGCGTTTGGTATCTCTCACGCGAGAACGCGTGTACTTTGCGGATGTTGAGATCGCTTCGTCCTGCCGGTCGACTTCATCGCCGGGCTTAATGAGAGGGAAAAAAGATGATGCCACTTCCCTGCCGAGAGAGCAGATGTGCGCGAGAGCCCTACTGCGGACGTACTACTCGTTTCGCACCTCTTCACTCACTCACACACGCAATCTCACCAACCAACCAACAAACAAGCAAACAAAGGCTGTGCCTTTCCCGAGCCCTCTTCCTTCGCGGCAACCGGTGCCGCGTTTTGGTCTCGCTAGTCTCGCTCGCCTCGCCTTCTTGTCTACTGCTACACTAATCTACTTTCCATTATCTTCTTCGCGCGCCGCTGGCCGGCCCCTTTGTGAAATAATGGCTCGTCTATATCTTTCTCTCCTCTATGATTTGTCCTTTCGTCCTTTTCTCGTCACTTGTCTCTGTCTCGTTCGTCGCTCGGGGCTTTCACTTATTGCGCTGCACAGCTGCACCCTCTGGTTCTCCACTTGCTCGATGTTATTTTCCTCGCACTTTTCTTGTTAGTCTCGTGTCTGTGGGTCCCCTGGTGGAACGCTTGGCTTCTTCTTAGCTCCTTGTGCGTCTTCTTCGTGCTCAGTTCTCGTTCTGTGCCCGATTGTCTCTATCTGCCCCGCGTCCCCCCCCTCTCCACGCCCTTAGTTCAGTCGTTCCATAGCGGCGTTTTCATCGGTCTTCACTGCGCGTGGCTCGAGGCGACCCGCGCCGCGTTCCTGCTCGCCCCGTGGGCAATACGAGCCGCGCGCCAGATCGAGCGCGTTCTATCGACAGATCTGGTTGCCACCATCGTTAGCGGCGTTTCCCGCTCGTCGCGCATCTCTTCCTCTCTCCTCTTCCTACTGCCGCTTTGTTTTTTTGCGCGCTTTACTTTTCCCCTCTCCCGATCTCGACCCACCACCGCACGTCGATGGTGCTGCGGTGGTGCAAGACTCCGCGCGAAGGGGAGCCCTTGGTTGCGTGTTCGTTCGTTCCCGCGCGCTTCCAACTCGAAGCGCCGCTGCTGCTCGGGCCGCCGGGTCGATTTCTAGCCGGGGCTGACCGCCGGGGATATTTTGGATTTAGACTCGTCGCCCTCTGTGTGTGTCTGTGTGCGTGGTCTTTCTGTGCGCCAGTTATGGAGACGGAGCTTCGGCGGAGAGTTGGAAAGGCTCGCTTCTTCTCTGCGTTGCCCTTTTTCCCTGCTGGGCGCTTCCAATTTGTGCGTGCTCGTCCGCGTATCGCCTTTTCTTTTTTCCGGATCCCTCCCGCCTGAAAAGCCGAGCCGTGCTGAGCCGCACTCACGCCGGCAAATCATGCCCGGTAAACTGCTCCTGGGATGCGAGTAATCCCTCCGGCTTATTGTTCGCACTGCTTTCGACGGCGCGAATGCGGGAGCTGTTTGAAAGCCTCGCGCACTGGTTCGTCTTCTGTAACACAGGCTCTTTGTGTAGGTATAGAAAGCTCCGCGCTCCAGCGGCCGTTGGCGCTGTGTTCCCGTCGTCGATAGGGGAAAAAAATCGCTTTAGAGCCAGGAATGTCATTTCTTTTGTAGGTCTTCAGGATTTACATCGGTTATTAAGAGACAGAGTGGATGTCGAGAGAGGAACCGACCTTAGGTAGAGGTAGTTTAGGCTTGGCTACCCTTAGTGAAACAGTGTTTGCACGAGTGCGACAACTGGGGCGCATCGCATCACATAAACTTTCTATAGCGCGTCGCATTTATGTAAGCGGGGGTAATGCGCTAAGAAGGAACATCGCACTGATGCTTCAGGCAGGGGTGGATGTCGAGGGAAAGTCGACTCGGCGTCGCAACGTGTCCAAACAGCGCGTCGCATCGAATTACTTGTGACGCTCTGGGAAAGCTTGTGCGCTACCGTCGCATTCTATCGCATGCATATAAACGCGGCTTGAGAGAGAGCGGTGAAGGAATTGAAAGCGCGGGGAAAAGTGGAAACAACGTAAAACGTTTACGAAATCCAACTGCGGCACGCAGCGTTCTGCAAATGATGTTGGACCGGCACAAACCTGAGTGATTTGAGCGGTAGAGGCGTAGCTTTCTTTGTGGAATCTTTTTCGGAAACACTGCCGGAGCCTCCTCTTGGAATAGCGGACAAATGTCTACTCATTCTCGCGCCTTGTACATCGTTTGTCTCTCCGAATTCAGGCTTGGGTACTCCCGAACGATGGTGTGTAAATTCAACTTCACAGCTGCTGCGATCGTGTGACTCAGTGCCTGTGGTGTTCTGCTGCGGTGTACGAGGCCTTGGGTGCGATTTCCGGCTTTAACGGCAGCATCGCGATCGGAACAAAGCGACAAAGCGCGTGAACAGATCTTTCGAGGCGTGATAAATGATTCCCTAGCGGCTGCAAGCATTTCGGTGCTTTCCGCTGCATCTTCTATTGTAATTTCTAGCCGCGGAGTGCCTCCGTCTCAAAAGAGTTGCGATTCGGGCTGGTTGGAACAAATCATTCCTAATGGTAGTGAGAGCAAACACAAGATGTCTTTGTTATCTTGTCCCTCGTCTTGTGTTTTCGCTCCGTTACGAATGTCTCGTTCTGACCGTAAATTAATTTGAAGTATGCGTAGTTGAAATGGTCGTCAAGTTATTAGGATCAAGAAAATAAGAAAATGTGTGGAAATGCGACATCTTGAAGAGGACCTGCAACACTTTCCCAAGTAATCATCGGATGACTTCGCTATCGGAGTTTATTGCCTCGCGAATAGGTAGCCGCAAACAGAAACAAGGAGCACGGCGCGGTCGCTTGCCGATTTTTTATATAAAGAACGTTAGGATGACTTTTTGCAACACATCCCAGTAATTCCTATTTTGACGTTCATTGGTTACTTTATTCGCTGAATAGACCCCTTTTTCCTGGTTTAATATAAGGAATTCATTAATGTTATTGAGCAGCAACTGTTCCACTTCTTTTCCTACATAAACTCTCCATAAATGTAAAATACTTTAACCATAAGCTTAATCACCTGTTTATTAAATAAAGTGTTATCTTCTTATACATCAACTGTCCACAAGTGTACAATAACCATAAATTTAACCATCTGTCTACGAAATAAACTGTTATATAGCAGGCTACGTATTTCTGCGCCAACGCGTCTTTATTCTGTCGCGAACTTAAAAAAAAATAAGAAAGGGAAGTATGCTTCAAAAAAAAGAAGAAAAAAAAAGAAGAGGGGAAGAGAGGGGGGGCTCCATGCCGTGAGCGAGCTCTGCCGAAAAGCCGACCTTCTTTTCGCTTTTGCTGATTGCTATAGGAGGAAGCTGCAGGAGGGGTTTGGAAGAGAGGGTGGGTCATCCGGGGCCATTTTTCCGTTCAAGAGGTTCGATCATTGCCGCCCTCGTCTCAAAGTCTCCGGCGCACGAAAGGAAGCCTTTCGCGAAAGTAGCCAGAAAAGGCAGGCAACGACAACAGCGACTACGCCACCGGCAGTCTGAGCAACAGCGTAGCTGACATTCGATGCTCGAATCGCAATTTCTTTCAGTTAACGCGACGGGGCGAGTCTTCTTCGCAACTTTGTCGTTGTGTTAGTTTGTTGTTGTTTTTTTCTCTCTCATTCGGTGAGCGCGGCTGTTCCTCGTTTTGCCGTTCGACTTGCTCGTTTTGTTTTGTCGCCTTCGTTGTCGGTATAAGCGCGACCCGAGTTTGAGACGGTGGCGAAGGAGGCTGTTGTTGTTGGGGCTGTTGTAGGCAGGCAGGAAATAGGAGGGAGGCAGCGCCGGGCGAATGTGGAAGCGTGGCGCGGGCGGCAGGCGCGGTGTTTAGCGGCGCTAACGCTCGACGCGACATGTCGGACAGCGGGCGCTTATTAGATGGGCGCCTTCTCGTCGCTTCATTGACACCGCCCGCGGCAAGGAACGTCCGACGATCTTGCCTCGCTTCGAGCCATCCCCCTACTCCTGAAGGCTCACGAGTTAAAGCGATAAAAAAAAAAAAAAATGGCGCGAGAACCAGAGAGCGACGACGATGTACTTCGTCGGGTGTCACTTCCCAATTTCGGCGTTACGCGTCCGGTTGCGACGTTTCGTTACTGGAGGTGACGTAGCTCTATCCCTACATTAAGAGCGAAGCTCTTAGAGCTCGAGGTAAAACGTCGGGTGTCCGCAAAAAAACCCTCCGCGCCGTTGCTTATCAGCCGCGTCCACCGACGGGAACAGACCGCGCAGCCGCCGCGCCGAGTTTTCCCGCCGCGCGAGCCGAGCACGAGCGACGAAAGGCCCGCGCGTTCTACCGGGGGTGCCACAGCCAGCTTTTCTCGTTAGTTCTGGCCGCTGGAGTTTGGACATTCTTGCGTGGTCTGTGACCGGCTGTGGTTCGACTCTACTTTGTCTATGCCATGGAAAGACCTAGCATCAGCCAAGAAGGCCACGTTAAGCCCCTACGATGTACCAGTTTCGCTGTTTTTTAAGCTTTACACGGCTGGTGTAAACTTCTCCCCTTCTTTAATGCCGAAACTTTGCAAACCGTGCTGAGGAAACATTCGCCGCAGAAACGTTTCTCACATTTGCCTATTTTATTTTTCGATGATTTCGGATAGCTAAGGATGTGGGAATCTCCGAACAAAAAGCCTGCACGCTTCTTCATATGCGCGCGAATATTGAAATGTTACTATTTCGAGAAAAATACTGGCACATTGTGGTCAACCATTGCACGTTTGCTCTCGTGTAGGATTAGCCGGAAACTAATACCGGAAAAGCGGATTTCCCCGCCAGCATTCACACTCCCGCAACTGCAGGTCATGGAGTGAAAAGATTTCAGGAGACAAGTTTGCACGCTGCCGAGTTCTGTGCGCTTAGCCGCTTTCGGTATCCATGCGTATAAGCGTTTGTTCTCTCGTACATTTATTAATTGTAACACGCACACACCTACACACTAAGTAATTTAAGTGAGCGGGAAGCGGGAGTGCCTCAGAAATTTCTATAGACTTGCCGGGCATGTCCCGACTCTCCTAAAGGCGCTAGTTGAGTGCACTTGCTGTGTATACTCTCTTGTATGTAGAACTACCTCTTATCTTGTGGTGTTTTTGTTTTTTTTTTTTCATTTCCTGTTTGTTTAATCTCGTGCGTGAACGTGTGTGCGTCAGCTGAGGGTCCGCTTGTTGTATCAAGGCGAAGGTCTTTAATGTCTCATACTCGCGGCGTCCGTCCGCCGTCCGTCCATGCCCTGGAACGGTGCCAGCTGTGGCCTTACACTCTCTCATCAATCACGTGATTGCTGAGAGAGTGTAAGGAAACAAAAAGAAACAACAAGACAGAGAGAGAAAAACAAAAAACAAACAAAAAAGACATGACATAGTCAGTCGAATGGCCACAGGCTTTCGCCGAACACAGTTTGGAATTTTTGTACAAAGTGTCCTTCAATTTTTCTCGGTCGTAGAGTTGCGCTGATTGTGAAGAACGAGAGCCGCCCTCTCCTCGGAGACGTTCACATCCTCGGTTCCGTCGTCGGTACGGTACAAAAGCGGGATCCGCTGACAGCTTGGCGGGGCTTGGAACGCTGTCCTTTGTTGGCGCCCCGTCAGAAATGAGAGTTCCACGACAGAGCGGAGAGACAAAAGACGGACGGTGGGGAGGTCATCACCAAACTAAGCGAGCAGTGCCCACCGCGGCCCGGCTCTTTGTCTCAGGGTGCCAAATGCCTCCAGCACAACTATTATTGTTTCGCCCGACAAGTGTTACGACGCGCCTCCTTTTACCGTCCTTGGTTCGATTTTTTTTTTCCGTATATCTCTTCCTCGTTATGTAGTTAGCCGTTGATGCTCCCCACGCTGCGACGACCTTTTCTGTCAAACCTTAGCGGTCTGCTTAAATGTTTTCATGATCTAAAAATGGTCTGGCCTTGTAAACAAACAACAATTCAATTTTTGCCGTCAATTGGCTGTCATTATTATTATTATTATTATTATTATTATTATTATTATTATTATTATTATTATTATTATTATTATTATTATTATTATTATTATTATTAAATACGAAGCATTTTTTAGCAAACCTTCGAGCGTTTCTATCTATCTATCTATCTATCTATCTATCTATCTATCTATCTATCTATCTATCTATCTATCTATCTATCTATCTATCTATCTACAGTGGAACCTCGGTGATACGATCACAGCTCGTACGAATTTCGGGTTGATACGAATTTTTCTGTGGTCCCGGCCAAGGCCCATTATCCTGCAGTGTAATGGAGTACGGTTGTTGAGAACCGATTTTCAATTCTTGCGGCGTTTGATACGAATGTATGCAAGCGCGCAAGTACGAACAGGTGCTGCTCGCGCTGTCGTGGAAAATGCGGCAATCACGTGCGGGCGCGGGAACCCAAGCGTGTGCATGCGCGCTGACGCCGTAGCCTCCGGGATCGTACGCGAATCTTGCAGCCTCACTGCGCCTTCGTGTGCCTTCGCGCTTAGATTAGAGATGGCGTAGGCGCCAGCTCTTTATTTATTATTTTTTTTATACGCATCGACGTGTGCTTCTGTGCTCGAGGCAGCGTCGTTGTATTGTGTTTACACGTGCCTGCTACATGGATGCTAGCCATGTGCTCACAGTCAGACATCCTGTTAAAGGTGTACAAGGACCGAAAGAGGAAGTGGGCGGTCTTAGCAAATGAGCTAGGCCTCACAACTTCAACATACACGATTGTTGGGGACGGGCACCTGCCGACTCTCCGATTTGCACGGGAGACTTCCGAATTTTGGACAAACCTCCAGATTGGGGGGGGGGCACAGCCGTAAATCTCCCGGAAAACGTCCCCCCGCGATAATATAATAGTAACAAGAAAGGACAGCGGCTCTAAAATTTTCTTGGCCCCAATCAATCGCATGAAAAGCGCTCCTTAAGTCACCTTTCGCCGCAGTACTCTGTTGTCATGCAAAAAGCGTACAAAGATTTGGAAGGGGCTACTATCTGTCACTGGTCTTAACTCATCTGGTTCATTAATTATACACACGCGCACTCGCCGTATATATTTACCAGTACCAGTACAAGTATGATCGTTGACGTCTAAGAACTGTACGACTATCATTCAGAGCTGATCATGACGTAGAAGTGTATGCGAGCCGCGCGCTGATGGCTGCCGAGCTAGCGTGCGCGCCATGGGATCGCGACCGCGCCCTTAGAAGCAAAGTTCACAGTTGCTGCTCGAGCGAAAACCGACCCCCCCCCCCCCCCTCGTGTCTTTTCCATGCTCGTTCAAGGTGGGCAGGGTGTTTCCGCTCTGTTTCGACCGGCAGGCCTCCTGAGCATGGGGGGGGGGGGGGGGAGGTGTTATCGCATGCGCCCTCCGAGCGACGGAGATGGGCCGGCTCGTTTGATCTCTGCTTCAGCCGCGTTCGTTGCCCCCGCTCGGGCGCTTTTACCCGCGGGTAGAACATACGATGCGCGGGGGTATGTTATCAACTTGTACTTTATATGGGGACATGACGGCAACGGCAGAAACCCATCGAGAGTTGCAGTGTTGGCTCCACTTTTATAGCAGTCTAATAAACATTACATTTGTATTCCTGTTATTCAACAAGGTGTATGCAAGCGTTGATCGACCTTGGAGGCATACGGTAATGGAAGTTACGTATGATATTCTCATCATCGCGCCGTAAAGTGCACTTCATTTTGATAATACTGACGTCAGTGTTCTAGCGTGTGTGCTGACAATTGCGTCAGACTATAAGTTACCCCTTAAACGCCAGTGTAATCGACGTTCCTAGTAAGCTCACGATGTCCACACAACTACTACACTTACAGAAATACGTCGATCCATCTCGTAACGTTTGGTTCAAAGCGAAAAAATACAGCATCGACAATTACTCGCCGACTGCTTCGCATGAAAGAGATTCCCACAAGGCGTTGGATCTGCCGAATTTATTATTATTATTACAAGGGGTGTTCAAATGAAGAGGTGCGAAACGTCGCAACAATATGAGCGTTAACATAGATGCCTATGCCTCTTTGGGAGAACGAAGCAAGACATCTAGGGATGCTACTGGAGTCTCCGCCGTGTATCAGAACATGCGGGGGGCGCCCGCATGCGCAGGAGAGAGCAGAGGCAAAGAGCGCCGTCCAATTGACGCGGCAGTTCGTGTGAGGACAGGATCACGCACATAGTGTATACTTTGAATAAAGTCTTCATTTATACACCCACAGTGTCGTCTCGTACCTTTTCATTTGAACGCCCCTTGTATTATTATTATTATTATTATTATTATTATTATTATTATTATTATTATTATTATTATTATTCCTTAGATTAAGTGCTGTATGCGCACCGAATGCAGTGATGTGATTGCTGCGCCAATTGCGCCAAACTGCGCCAAGAGGTGAAACCTGCTACATCCTGCTAAATTTCGTTGGAAATTGTATAACTAGCGCCGAGCGTGCTCCAAGACGTCATTTTCGCAGTCGTTTGGAGAGAGCAAAAATATGGCAGGTGCTTGAATTACATAAGTTACCATTGTAATTTTAGCGACCATTGAAGAAGACAGGCGACAGGTCTGTAGTTATAAGAAATATCACAAGGCCACCAGCTGCGTACTCAACACAGATTATTCAACTGAGAATGTTGATGAGCTGTAACTCGCACTTGCCACCCGTCGCGACCATTTTGCCCAGGTGCAAAGCCATGCACACAGTATCTGGTAAATGGCGACTTCTGCACCGAAGCACGTGCCCTGCCGTAAACTTTAGCTTAGTGCTAATAGTTGGAGGCACGCAAAATAATGTAAGCTGGCAGCTTGTACGAGAGCTGGTTGTATTGACACAAGACAGCGACACCAGAGAAGGGGGAGGGGGGAAGCTAAAGTTGCCATGTATTGTGGCAGGCACTTAGTATATATCAAGATGGCAGATTCATATATGCAAGATTTATTTCAGCACTCCATTACATGTCTAGATTGAATTCAACTGTAAAATCTGCATATTGAGTTCGCCGGCCAGAAAGGAGGTGGGTAGTTGGCACCAAACAGTGCCAACTATCCATTCCATGAAACTTCATCGTAAGGTCAGGTAAAGAGACTTAACGTTATGGAGCCAGAAAAAAAAACACCAAACAATCTGTACAACTACAACTTTTTGTGAGACGGTAGTATTTTACATGATTGATTGCTTAAATTACAGTAAGCATTACATGTATGTCATTAGAATTTCTAGCTAGGTTAGTTTATCAAAACGATGTAGTGCTACTTGTGCTGACCTCCAAAAGATTTCATACAGGGCACTCAAGTATAACGGCCAGCATTTATCAGCAATTCCAGCCGCTGCAGTGCCATGTTGGGAAACCACAGTGACGCATTATCTCGTATCGGTGCTGCTTCTCGACTCCGCAAAAGTTCAATTTAGAGAACATATCTAAATAAAATGAAAGCCTTTCACCATCGCAAATGTCGTTGAGCGCACCTTGGCAATTTTACCACAATTTGTCAATCATTTATTAAACCCTCCATGTTATAAACCGCCAATGAACCAAAAGCCTTACAAGTCTGTCTATAAAATGCGACAGCATGTATTTCACCACACTACTCAAGCATCTAGGTTGTACCGACAAGCACAGACGTCCTCGCAATGGGTCTTTTTTTAATAACAAAAGAATATGCGTGGAAAACTTTTGCTGTCTACAACTTCAGGGAAAACTCGACTGAAAAAGAAATAAGAATTGTATCGGGAGGAGATGTTGGGCAGCCTGATATGTCACGGATATATAGAAGTTTAGGGCTCTCCGCAGGAAACCGAAGAGCAGTGAGTTAATTCCACCTTTTGGGAAACTATATACGCACCTAAACATGTATGTGTGCATATGTTTATTTGTTACATGTGGTAAAACTGCTCCCTCTTAGCTACTTAAAAAGTTGTGCTTGAAAATGTGTGAGAGGCAACTGCTCCAAAAGGCTGATTTGCTGCTCCAGAACGAGGTTTTAGCTGCTCCAGAAGCTGCGCCGAATTGGCTTCGGCCGATCACATCACTGCGAATGTGTGACGCCGATAACGTAGACAATTCGTTTTTTCCTACGAGAGATCGCTGTCAGTGGGATCATTTTGTAGAATTAAGCTAAACATTTGCTTCTGGCTTTCCTGACGCGTTACGTAACCGGTCGTTTACAAGTAAAAAAAAAACGTTATGATTCCTGACGTCAATGAGGATTGATAAATATTGCCACCAATTATATTCTCCCGTGTGTACGACGTTTGCAGGCGCATCAGCCGCTTTAACGCTTGGCGTTCTTCGAGTGTGTTTACTTGGGCTTCGGGCAACGTGGAATACGTGTTTACGCCTCGCTCGCTTACTTTCGCGCAGCTCCTCAACGCTGAGCTGAACAAGTGGAAAGCGGCAGTGGACTCCGTGACCCGGCTGGCGCACAAGGTTGCCGCCGAGCCCCGCTCCAACTCTGTGGGCGCTCCGCTCCAGGAGGACCCCGCGAGGCTTATGGCGGCCGTCGAGAGCATCAACCAGCGCTTCGCCGACCTCACCGTCAGGTATGGCATCTCCATTTAACTTGTAGAGGTATGATTTTCCGGAGTACATAAACTGATTAACTATTTATTACTAAGTATGCATGACTGAGTTGTACGAGGCCCCACGAGCGCGTCTCGTCCCTCGGAAGCGTCTGGTGTTCTCTTGACCCAGATGTTTATATTAACCGCGCCCTCCGGCGGCATACCAGAGTCGCTCGTGGTTGCCAGACGATGGCGGCGAAACCAGAACTAGTGAAACCTAAACTGTGTTCCCACAAACACATAGGCTACCTCGACATAGCGTCCCGTGAAAGGGTGGTAGCGCAATAACATTGCGCTACCACCCTTCGGTCGAGTTACTGTTCATTGTTAATACTTGTTTGTGAGTTAGTTGGTTTTGATGCATAGTGAAACGATAGACAGTGCGAGAAGACAGGAATGGAGGGGGACACGCACATGTGGGGAGAACACACACAGGGATGCAGGGGGACACACACTTCAACAGCGCTCGTGTGTGTGTGCCACTTCGTCGCTGTCTTCTCGCGCTGTTTTTCATTTCAAGTTTTCATTGATCCTCGGAGCAGCGACGAAATACGAGACACCGCTGACCATTGATCACTTTTTGTTTTAATGAAATGGGTATTATCGACCCGTGATTGATGCCTTGTTAGCAGGCGAAAATACTGTCATCAGCCCTTGTCTATTGGCATCTTATCAAAATGATGCAAGACAGCCTCCTGCCGTGGTCTTGTATAGTCAAGAGCAGAGACAACCCCTTAAAATCTCCGATAGACAGGGCCCGAAGACAGCATTTTCGGCAGCTAACATGGCTTCAAACTATTCGATGCCTTAATAATGAACGGGCAAAGGCTCATGCTGCTTCACTGAAGACAACAGCACCTTGCGGACATCTAGCGGCTCATTGCAGGGACAGATAATGCCAAGCGTATCTTGATCGAGTCTCCGTTATAGCGCAGGGTAGCAACTAACTTAAACGGATGATAAGGAAAGTAATCGAGATCCAGAAGGAGGGAAGCTCGTGCATCAGTGCAGCGTCAGTGGTTCTGACAAGGAAGAGAACTGTCGTATCTCTCTGGCAAAGTAAAAATGGGTTCGTGGAAACGGCACAGACGCCAATCACTGCTGTGTATCTGTTGGTGACTGTGTGTGTTTGGCGCGCACAGAAATGAAATTAATTTGTTAGCACAGCGATTTTCGGTGTCCCTGCTCCCTTTGTCCCTCAGTGTCAGTACCACTGCTCGAAACAGTGTCAGCTATGAAACTCCTAGCACCGTTGAATACTGTTTTAATATCCTACGCATCTATGTTTCCATCTTAGTGAGGTTCAACGGGGCGAAAACCGTACTATTGCCAAAAGCGCCAAGGCATATTGCAGGACGTTGCTTTTCATCTTCGAATATCTTAGAATGACCTAAGCGCCAGAGTTCGCAACGCTGCAAGAAATGAGCGACGCCGAATGTAGGTTGTTCTATCAGCGTAATCGGAGCCTCGCGACAGCCGTCGAGAGGACCGTTCGGTTTTTGTCAACTCTCCCCGCCGGAGGCTGGTGTCGCGTGCGCCTTCTTCGAATGAGATCTGAGCGTGCTCGAAAACGGGGACCCCCTACACCACTAATCCGTCCTTGCTTGCTTCTCGCAGCGTGCAGAACCGTGGCCAGGCCCTGCAGTCCGCGCTGGGCTCGATGCACCAGCTGGAGAAAGCGCTCGACCGGTTCTTGGGCTGGCTGGCCGAGGCCGAAGCCACGCTGGACGTGCTGGAGACCGAGGCTGACCGATACGGACCGCGGGACGACGTGCACCGCTCCTGCAGCTTCCAGGACAGGATAAGGGTCAGTGGACACTGCACGCCTTCCCTACGCCCTCTTACTCGTTGTCCTGACGTGACATATGTTATTGAGGCTGCCATATTTTTAGCAGGGGTACCAAGTATGGGCTTGTTGGTTCATCGTAAAGTGGCTTGTAGCGTAGCGCGCCTAATGATGTCGTGTTGGGACGCAAAGCTTCTGATGTCGCCTCGTGTTATCAGCACATCGCACGCAATTTCTTTCTTTAGTCACACCTCGTACTTTCACCGGTCGCGCGTGCCATATCTCGAGAGGGATCAGCAGACGGCTCATACCTGTAAAGCTGTTGTGTTCTCATCGCAAAGCTTGCCTTGAAGCCATAGACAGAACGAGTCGCTTCGCTCGCCGCAGCGGCTGCGGTATCTTACGCCAGCGTTGTGTTGAGTTAGGCCAGGTCTCATGCTGACGGAGTGAGCTGCCAGCCTTACTTTCTATAACCTTCCTTTTTTTTTTTTTGCGGTCGCATTCATTCCTTCGACCTTGCGATGAAACTGTGACTTTTATTAATGTTATTAGCGTTATTTAGAATGTTTTTCTGTGGCACGTGGGGTTATTTAAGCTAAACCGCGGAGGCCCTCCTCCGCAGTTGTAAAGTGAAGAACTTGTTCTCGACGAACCAATGCTTGTAACGTAACTTTTTGCTCAATTCGTATAGCCTGCGGCCTCCAGGACTTCAGCGGGAGTGTTCTACTTGATAATTGTCGCGTAAAAACCTTCACGTCGCGCTCCGCTTGGTTATCTTCGCTTAACGCCGTTTTTATATCCTCTTTCCTCGGCGTCGCCGACAGCAACAACGCACGCTCGTTACGTTGATTATTGATTGAAGGGAGGGATCACGAAAAAAAAAATAATAATAATAATGGAGAGAGGTGCCCTTTATGTGCGCCCTCTTTGAAAAACGTAGGTCGATTGACCCTTTAATGATATCGATTGCCCATTGATCTTCGGTAATGACTCGGCCACAGAGTTGAGCTACGTCTTCATACGGGGGCCTCATTTCGTAGTCGTTCCGAAGGCAGCGGAAAGATTTCCATAAGGCTACGTCCTCGACTCCTGCATGCGGTCGTAGCCTTGGTTGCGTATGGATCCCAGACTTAGTGAAACGCCGAGTGAAAAAGTGATTTGCCGTTGAGAAATGAAGACGAGAGACGAGGCGTCGTCTTCGTCTCTTCGAACGTGTATGTCCCGACTTTAAAGCTAATAAAGGCTTAATGACGGATTTGTAACAGCAAATACGCAATGGTCTGCTGACCCGCAGGTCGCGGGATCGAATCCCGGCCGCGTCGGCCGCATTTTCGATGGAGGCGAAAATGCTTGAGGCCCGTGTGCTTAAGATTTAGGTGGCCTAAATTTGCGCAGTCTTCCATGGACTACGGCGTCTCTCATAATCATATCGTGGTTTGCGGACGTTAAACCCCAACAGTTATTATATTACTATATCATGCAATGGACTGCATGTCTCGGACAACTACAGCTCAGACATTTGAACACTGACTTTATTAATCTAGTAAACATTTCCGACGTTTAAAATCTGACTAAGTTCAAAGAGAAAACGCGGCATATTTGAGGTTTTACAACGGTTTTGCAGCGTGCTAGAACGTTCTGACATTTGCCTCAGATAAACCTACCGTTTCACTTTTCTGAAACCGTAAGGATAGTAGCACTACGAGCTGCAGCTTGCAGTTGTCATGGAAACGGTACACTTGGGAAAGCAAAGCAATGCGTATTTGGGCCATGACACGAGTTCGCATTTTCCTTTCTTTTTTTTCTCTCAGAACACTTTCCGTAGGCCACACCGCGTTCGATCATTCCTCCAGCGTATTGATTGGACGGCTGTTCTTTCGTACCAGCTGGTTGCGAAAGGCGTTGCGCCGCGCGGACCCGGTACTCTGAGCGCTCTTATTTCCCAACGGCGGTTTGTGATTGGCTCGCGCATTCGCTATCGTTCAATTCGAAGTCACGATTTCCCAGCTTGCTGAAACAATTTGCGTGCTCACTTTTTTCGGAGGTCTATCCGTCTTGCGGATGGCGCAACGCAGCAGTGTATTCGATGGCACGAGCCGGATTGGAAAAAATGCGGAAAACTGAAGAACCGTATTCGCAAAAGCCAGGATAACCGCTGATCGTAGGCAGGATTCGTAGGCAGGATAACAGCTGGTCATTAAAGGTAGCTGATTGCATTCCAAGAGAAGGCAAGCGCGTGAGGCGGAGACAGAAAATTAGGTGGGCAGATGAGATTAAGAAGTTCGCGGGTATAACGTGGCAGCAGAAAGCACATGAACGGGTTGATTGGCGGAGCATGGGAGAGGCCTTTGCCCTGCAGTGGGCGTAGTCAGGCTGATGATGATGATGATGATTCGCAAAAGTACTACATTGATATGCCTTATGCGCTGCTCCCAAGCCGTTCTCGCGATTTCACGCCGATCGCTATCATTTGAGTCCCGATAAACTTTCTTACTCGGGAAACGACTGCATGGGCTATTTATTGTCTTCACTATAGACCCTTTTCATAATTGTAAAGATCTAAGCTTTCCTGCTATGCAGTTTTGCCCAACTAATTAATGTTGACTAGTCACTTACTGCAAAGTCACTTACTGCAAAGAGCGTGTTCAGGCGCAGTTTGTTTGTGCTGTGATGCGGTAAACGTAGACTCGGTCTCCACTTGGAGCACGGCAGGCGCTGCCGTTGCTTGGGTGAATACGCAGCGCAGTGAAGCGCACTTGCGATTTGTGTAAAGGGTGCAAGCCTGCCGACGATGAAGTACTTTCACGGAAGAAAGTCGAGAGAGAGTTCTGAGGTTCTAACCACAGGTCGGCGAACTCACTCATGAGTCGACTCACTCAGACTCACTCAGACTCAGATCGAGCCGTGAGTCTGAGTCTGAGTGAGTCAGGGTGAGCAATATTTTGGTGAGTCTGAGCCCGAGTGAGTCCGGTTGAAGAAAATTTTCGTGAGTGTGAGTCCGAGTGAGTCCGGCTCAGGAAAATTTTCTTGAGTCTGAGTCCGAATGAGTCCAAAGCGCGAGATATATTTCTTGAGTGAGTCTGAGTGAGTTCCACTTTGTTTTGCCGACCTATCGTCCTAGCTACTCAGCTTCAACATAAGTATCAGCCTAACCTGAATTCACGTTTATACTCACGTCTACTCACACGTATTCCAAAGCAGTGTCGTTCATAAACTATATCAGTATTTATTGATCAGAGGCGCGAATTACGTATGGGGGTGTGCCTTTCCATCCCCCCGCCAACTCTTTAGGGAAGTTCTCAATAAATATGTCTTATGTGTTCACGTCTTTCAATAAAAATCACCTCACTGGTTTGCGAGCACTCACAACTTGTATTTGAAGGTACTATATCAAACGGCGCCAAGTAAAGCGTCGATTACCTGATATATTGGTGTTAAAGAGCAGTGACACCATTGTTGAAAAAGGTAATTCTAGACCAACAAACTCATGAGTCGACTCACTCGGACTCACTCAGACTCAGATCGAGCCGTGAGTCTGAGTCTGAGTGAGTCCGGGTGAGTAATGTTTTGGTGAGTTTGAGTCCGAGTGAGTCCGGTTGACCACAGTTTTTGTGAGTGTGAGTCCGAGTGAGTCCGCCTCAGGAAAATTTTGGTGAGTCTGAGTCCGAGTGAGCCCTAGGCGCGAAATATATTTCGTGAGTGAGTCTGAGTGAGCTTCATAAGTTTTGCCGACCTATGGTTCTAACCGCCAAAAACACAATGGAATTCAAGCCGTATGATTGGAGGACTCCGGATTGATTTTGACCGAACTGTGTTCTTTAACCTGCATCATAATATAAGCAATCAGGCATTATTGAATTTTCGTCTCCATCTAAAGATGGTCCCCGCGGCCGAAGGTCGAACCCGCAACGTCGAACTTAACAGCGCAACGCATTTAACAACCAGCCGAGTTGGATGGAGTGTTTCGTAAATACTAGCGGGCTTGCGTAATGTAAAGATTGATATCGCTCGATTGTATTCGTTACGCGTCGTCCACCGCTTACTGCTATCCGATGAAGCTCGGAAAGGAATAGCGTTGAAATGGAATCGTTGCGTTGTCGGTTACCGAATGAAACGATTTTTCGTTTGGTAACCAACATACTTGGAACTTATCTGGACTATTTTAAGCTGTCTGCGCAGGTTGTACAGTATTAAACAGCCGTTGGTGGCATCGGCAGTATTATAGTTATCACACGCACAAGGCTCACTAACGCCTGCGACTAGCACCGCTCGTCGTAGAAGGTGTGAAAGCATTTGCTACTTGGCGAGCCATAAAGCGCCCATAGCGGCTGATGTTTACACCTGCGTGTGGTTTATACCCGTTGCCACACTAAATTTCACGTCCGCTCGCATTGCCATTGCCGCGCAAATTAAGCTGGACACCTTGTTCTTGTGCATCTAATCGGTTCAGAGGTATTGCGACTCTCGCTGCTGCAAAATTTAGCAACGAGCGGCTGAACCTAAGCAGTCTCTTTACGACCGCTTTGAAGCGGTCATTTGCGACCAGTCGCTTTAAGATGAAACACGGTCACTGACCCAAGTCTGATGGAATTATCCGACGTTTCGGAACCGCATACAGGTTCCTTGTTCCCTGAGCTGGACTGGGAAGTCGTTGTCAATTAAGTAGCCAATTGGTGACGCAACGAGGTGGGCTTAAATGGCAGGCATTGTCCCTGTTGTCCTATTCATTGTAGCTGGCGTCGACTGAATGATCAGTGATTCTGGAATCCGGCGGGATGGCACGTTCTTTTCCTTGGCGACGATAGTGGCATTATCCCAGTCAATGATATGCTTAGGTTCATGCGCGTGTTAGGCAATGGCGTTCGTCGTGTGACTGTTATCAGTCACGTCGCGTTGGTGTTCTTTGAAGCGTCGGGGAGAACTTTCCGTTTTCGACCAATATATACTTGACGGCAATCGGCGCACTGTATCTTGTACACGACCCCCGGCAACGATTCACTAGGCAGCAGCCTGTTTTTTACATTCACGAGCTGGTTTCAGAGCTTTGCTGGTCGGGACGTGAGCAATGCGCAAATTGTATTTCGAAAAATACGATTCGCTTTGCGAATCGTATATACCTGTCGCTTTGCGACTAACAACGAACCGTATACCAGGCGCTTTGCGAATAATACGACCGGTGCTAGCCGCAAGTGTGAACGAGCCTTTAGCGTGCTGGCAGCGTGTCGCGCTGTTCGCAAGTGCCGCGCACGATTACGAATACGCGCTCTTTACCGGCCACAGCGTCGCTCGCTCGTTAGCCTCGGCGCAGTACTAAGAATAGATTGAACTTTTTCAGGTTGCGAGCGGAGCCTTGCCCCTCCTTCACCTGCACGGGGAACTTGGGGCGCTGCGCGAAGGGATGGCGAAGGGAGGCGAGCGTTTGTGGGAAGGCGCTGAAGGGATGCTCGTATCGATTCAGCTCGTTCGTGTGTATGTTAGCGCACGCCCTTACGTATAGCGCTTTGACTACAGAATTGCCTACATGCTAGTGAGCTGCTACGGGAGGACTAACGCGTGATGCTTGGAAAGTCAAGATAGGTTGCGATTCGGCGGCCTTTGACGCCTGTTCAGTTGCGATGAGTTAGCGGAAGGTGGTGCTGGTCAGTCGGCTAGCTTTATGTGAATTTTTGCTTCCTTAGCGCACCTGCATGACTGTAGATGGCGGTGGTAGTGTTGCAGCGGGCGGGGTTAGCCTATAGCATGCATCGCCGTAATTTGCTCAGCCGTTAGCCTATCATGCCTTGATAGCAGGGTTGTGTCATCAGCCGTTTATCAGCCCCGTGTCTCGCATAAAGGTAATGAGCAATCGTTCGCCTATATTCCTGGTTGCTACGGGGCATTCGGGAAGCGCCACTTATTCCAGAAGACGAGTGCGTAAGACCTCTCTTTTGCCGACTGCAAACCCGTGCTTTTATTTCCGTGCCAAAGCGCGGCCTTTAGTCACATGGAAATGTTCCGTGTCAACGATGTGACCGCAGAAGCTGATACCAGGAACTTCATTGTCACGAAGAGCTTTCGTGCCTTATTGGTTCGTGGAAAAAAGATTCCAGCCGGGCATATTATGAGCGAAGGCTACCAACCAACTTGCAAAGAGCACTTCCGAATGGAATGCTTTCCTTTTTCGGCCCCATGTCACTGCACGCTGTGCAAGGCTGCACCGTTTTAATTAATTCCAGCGGTGGCTTCACGCGCCTTGTTCCTAGTGTAACTTTTCGGCTGGCGCCGTGTGTACGGTTTTGTGTGGTCGGTTTCCCGCACTGGGAGGCAACTCGTCGATTAGGCCTAAGTGCTGCTGATTCAGATGAGGCTGGAGGACCTCGGTGCATGGTGGATGCGGACGCACGCGCGCGCGCTATGCGAGCATTGCTAATGAAATGGCCCGGTTTTCTTGGCTCCCTGAGGCCCGCTGGGAGGATTCCTCGCCGGCTTGCCGACTCGAGCGCGCGCGCGTGGCTGCTCAATGGAGCGTCACGATGGCTAAAACGGTGTCCTCCGTTGCGTCTTGAAACTTGATGGGGGCAGCATTTATTATTCACTGTTAAAAGCCACAAAGCAATTTCGCTTTTGTCATTCAATCGAACTATCATTTCGCTTATCTTGCACTGCTTTTAGTTCTTTCTCTGGCATTTATCCAATCGTACTTGGAATGCAGCCAAACTGTATCCACCGCCGTTATGGCGTTTCGCAGCAGTGCAGGATGTCGCGGGTTCGTTTTCCGCTACGGCGGTCGCATTCCTTAAATTTCAAATGAGCAGCTTGTCCCGAAAAATTATATATATATGTGTGTGTGTGTGTGTGTGTGTGTGTGTGTGTGTGTGTGTGTGTGTGTGTGTGTGTGTGTGTGTGTGTGTGTGTGTGTGTGTGTGTGTGTGTGTGTGTGTGTGTGTGTTTGTGACGATTCACGGGTGAATGGGGGAAAGAAAGCAATCCAACACGCCCCCCATATATATATATATATATATATATATATATATATATATATATATATATATATATATATATATGTATATATATATATATATATATATATATATATATATATATATATATATATATATATATATATATATATACATATATATGTGTGAGTATGTATGTGTGTATGTATGTATGTGTGACGGATTCACGGGTGAATGGGGGGAAAGGAAAGCAATCCAACACGCCCCCCACATATATATATATATATATATATATATATATATATATATATATATATATATATATATATATATATATATATATATATATATATATGTGTGTGTGTGTGTGTGTGTGTGAGAGAGAGAGAGAGAAAAAAATACCGGAGAAGCGGGGAGGTTAACTAGGCTGCTCCGTGGTGTTCCCTACACTGCTCTGCGTAAACGGGGCTGAAAGAGGATGAGGTGGAGAGAACTTTGTACTAACACGCAGAACGGAATTTTCGACGGTGTACTCAAAAAAGCCTACTGTATTTCTTGAAATTCGTGGGTATAATCTCGCATTTCGCTTTCGGCTGAGCTCTGCTCGTCATGGATATCCACACGCGCCGAATATCTCGCTGTCTAACCCAGCAATATGGCGTACTGCCATTCCCCGGTCAGGTCTTCGGTATCCTTTCGCCGAAGCTTTCCGCAACGACGCCTTCGTGGGCGTCCCGCCGTGAGCTTCTTGCGGGGGGAGCTGTCGGCTCCGTGCGCTCGGCTTCGCTGCGTCGCACGCGTGCGCTGCGGTGGCGTGGCGGCCCGAGTGCGACTTTCTCCCCGCGGATTTCTGCAACCTCGCGAACAGGCGTCGCCTTCGGCGGGATTTGGAAGGCACCTCGACGCGGCGGTTCCGCCATAAAGCTCTTGAGCCGTTGTTTGCGCAAGACCTAACGTCGACTCCAGGCGCGCCCGGTTCAGCGCTGAGCACGCCTTCGAAGGCTAGACCTGGCTCCTTCACTGCGGTATTTGTCCCCTTCGTATTTGTCCTATCCACTCCTTCCTCTCTCAGCCACGTGGCTGCTCGTTGTTGCGATAAAACTGCGATTTTAGTGTGCGTCTGTTGACCAGATGTTCAATACGTAGAGTTGTTCGCCGATGGTTATGAATCGGGATTGAGCGTCTTGCAATCGTTCGCTGTGGCTTAGTTCGCTTCAAGGAGTGACGCACGTTCGAAACAGGTGCGCAACAATTCGAAGTTGACCGAATATGCAATGTTCCGAGCCACAATGACACTGCTGTGTTAATCTTGAGATGCCCCACACTCTGACAAATCGTGGCTGACTAAACGATGCCCGCGCGTGCTTTCAACTTGTGTCCCCGTCTTTCAGTCTCCTTCCCAACGCAGGGTAGTCAACCTGGGTTGAGCTAGGTTAGGCTTCACTTTCACTTAGTTCTTAGTTTCACTTAGTACAAGGTGGAGCAAAGTCACGAGCAAGCGCAAGCACGGGTATCGTCAATATATCAAATTGTTTCCGTATATAACCAACGCGAGCTCTAGCCGTGGCTTAACTCTTTCATTTTTGTTTATTTTTCTGTTGTCGTTGTGCCGTAGTGCACTACAGTATTATCCGTGGCCTGCCAGGAAGTCTGTGTGTAAACGTACTGGATTAGGGCCCTGATCCGAGCTAGGTGGTACACTAACATATTAAGGCAGGTGCAGCGCAAAAGACACGGATGGTGAAGAGACTGAGACATTGCGGTGAACGCCTATATGCGGGTTTTCATGCGTAACAAATTTAGTTGGAAGTATAGCGCTTTGTATATCCCTTGCGCTTAACCTTCCTTTCTATGTAAATGCTTGCTCGGGTTACTTTGTCCAGCACCAGTAATGTCTCTTCGATCATGGTGTTTCCGTGGCGGCAGAAATCACGCATAAAGAAAATTCTCTTAATCCACCCACCACACGACACCGCGACGACAGTGCCAAAGCCATCGCGCCGTCATTGTCATTGTCTCCACTGTATAGACACTCGTGTAATTGCGCTTGGAAGTTTCCATCTTTTTTTATTTCTGTCTTTATTTCTTATTTACGTGCGACAATTACAACTTCGCGAATTCAGGTTACCTGGCGTATTTTCACGGCGCTGTCTCAAACCGGTGACGTTAGTTCGGCTGACTAAACTTCGGTCGGTTGCTAGGAAACCGATTGCCGTAATCTAGCGTTCAAATTTCATCGTCATTCCCATCGCGTTGCGCTGTTCGCTGTGTAATACGCGAATGTTGCGGACGCCGACCCGTTGGTTCTACTGCGTGTCTCGGCTGCGCTCGGCCGATATCGGCGTGTTTAACTCTCCAGGTAATCCGTGGAGTTTGGTTACCAAGCGCCCCGAGGCGGTGCTGCGTGCCTTGAGAATGGTCTGCCTGCCGAATTCACTCGGGAATTAGTCAGAACGTAGAGATTTGAAGTTTTACTGAGCCGAGATGTGACCCGACTGAAGGAGCTGTGCCCGAACACTTATAATTTTATTCTATAGCTCTCGCAAATGCCCCGTAACCGACGACTTACCTTAGGGTCATTATCAAGGCGGAAGCCTTAGATGCCTCATTGAACGAAAGAGCCACTACTGAACGTTCGAGTGACAGCGGACATGTGGGAGTAACATTGCGTTTTGAAACGTATGCCTTAATGACACATTGGTCCTTGCTGAAAACGACGATTGTGCATATAGAAAAGTGTCAAGTAAATACGGGTGCGGGTGAAAGGGGGGCGTGTTGGATTTCTTTTTACTTTACTCGAAGACTCATGCGAACCCGTTTTTATCACGTGCACTTATAAGCCGCTTTCCCCAACAAAATCGTTGGGGAAAACTGATTACGTAATACCAGCCACGTCCTCTATATCTTTCTTCGTGGGAACTGCTGCCAAAATGTGGCCGATAGTGCGCCACGACATCCAAGCTGCGCGTTGCGCGTGGAAAGAATCGCCCTCGGCGCGAAAATATCGGCCGCAAGTGGAAGGAGTGAAACATGGCGATAAGGGGAGGAGGGACCACCGCGCGTTGTCGGCGCGGCCGCCGCCGCCGCCGTCGTCGACCGTAATTCAATCGGACCGGTCAGTGCGCGTCAGTGTAATCAGGCTAATCCGATAACAGCGTCGGGCGCAATCACCGAGCTGCCACTGCCTGCCGCCTCGTCGTTCTCCCTGCAGGCCGCCTGTCACCGATCGCCGCTTGGAATGCGCGTCACTCGACTTCTCTTCTTCCTCCTCCTCTCCTTGTTCTGCTTCTTTGTTTCTTTGGTTTCACTAGCACTGTTGCCTTCCAGTTTGTCGTGCGCCATGTCAGCTTCGCGTTTTCCCATCCGCTCGGATTTGTACGTTTGTCGTCGTCGCTTTTTTTTTTTTTGGTCCGCTGGCATCTCTGCCTTCTCTCTCTCTTTCTCTCTCCTCGACGCGACACGTGTCGACTCCCTAGTTGCTGTGCCCTCACCATTTTACTTGCGGGTGTTCATTACTAAACCTTGTCGTTAGGAGAATGTGTGGTTCAACCCCCTATTCCCCAACCTGCAGTGCAGGGTAGCATACCAGATGCTACCTGCTGGTTAACCTCCCTGCCTTCCGCTTCTCTTTATCTCTCTCTCTCTCTTGAGTTCTCTTAGTGAGAGCAACAGCTGCCTTTAGGGAGTGTTCCAGCGTAAATCTCCCAGCAAAACTTAAAAACTGGGCCGTTCTAACAACTCGCACGGTCCTGTCCATTCGACGCGCGTCGTTGTATTTCTTTTTCTTTCTTTTTTTTTTTCGTTTTTACATTTAACATAAACTAAGAGTCTCCGTGTTGCCCTTGCTCTTTAGGAGGTCGACTTCATTTCAGGCAGTTGTCTTGGAAGGGAAGGGGCAAAAAAATTTTAATTTAGACAGCGCTGTCTCTTAGGCGTGCATCAAGTTTAGAAAGACGAGGTTCGTGCTCAGATTGCGTATAGGAAATGTCACTCATTTCAGCCCGCCTGAGCGTTTTGTCTGCTTGCTTTATTGCGTGAGTGTTCGGCCAAGCGTGAACCATGATTAAAACGGCGAACCATCGCTCACATTTTTTTTAAGCGTTGTTCATTTTAGTTAGCGATATTAGATGCTCGGGAAGGGTTGACGTTGCTCTAGCTGCGTTTGAAACACCTACAGCACAGAACCACCGCACCCGAATCGGTGGTTTACGTGCTCCACGAGCGGTCACGTCTACGGGGTCGCGCAATTTGCGATCCGCCGCACGTCGCAGTAATCGCGCTATATTCTGGATCGACTCTATAGATATACAACGTGTACTGGGCTCTGCGCATTTCGCGCGGTGTCTCTTGAGTACAGTCGCTTCCTATTTAAAACGCGAGCATGAATGTAGGGGCGATCACTGCTTCATCGTGTGGCTCTGAAACTCATCGGTGAATTCATCGGTGAATCGGTGAAACTCATCGGTGGTTGATTGCGGCTCAAAAACGAGGCTGTTTACTATTTTATACGGAAGCGACCAAGTGCCGCAACCTTGGGCTGTTAACGCTACCACGTTCTTTTTGTAACCATAAAATGCGCGGCGCTACAGTTGATTCGTAGCCTATGCATTAAAAATGGCTGTACTGATCCGGCGTTTCACCATTGTGTTGATTTGACGTACGTCATTGCGCGCGAGGCTGACATACATAGTGTTGCTGTAACGTGCCGTGAATATGATATCGGGGCCTTCTAATTGAAAATGAAGTGCTTTTGTTTCTATTTACATTAGCATGCGTGTTTCCCTTTTCCGTCTGTAATTTAAACTAAGTCACTTTCTTTGTATCCTGATTCTTATTATATGCATAGACGCGCTGCCCTGAATTTTCGACTTGACGTTTGTAACGTATAAAAAGAGGACGTCGCACACCGTGTAATGTGGGCACGCCAACCTCTGTCACGTTTCACTGTTTCAGATCTTTCACTGTATAGTCCGGACATCACCTAATTTGCCCAAGAACGGCAATTGGTGAAGCTTCCTGTGTTTTTCAAGCGGTGACTCTTTGTGAGCGTCTGATACGCGACTTTGTTCTGTCGTATTTTCGGAAATCGCGCTAGAAGTTGAGGGTTGGAGGTGTGTGTGTGTGTGTGTGTGTGTGTGTGTGTGTGTGTGTGTGTGTGTGTGTGTGTGTGTGTGTGTGTGTGTGTGTGTGTGTGTGTGTGTGTGTGTGTGTGTGTGTGTGTGTTTGTGTGTGTGTGTGTGTGTGTGCGTGTGTGTGTGCGTGTGTGTTTGTGTGTGTGTGACGGTTCACGAATGAATGGGGGGAAAGGAAGCAATCCAACACGCCCCCATGTATATATATATATATATATATATATATATATATATATATATGTGTGTGTGTGTGTGTGTGTGTGTGTGTGTGTGTGTGTGTGTGTGTGTGTGTGTGTGTGTGTGTGTGTGTGTGTGTGTGTGTGTGTGTGTGTGTGTGTGTGTGCGTGCGTGCGTGCGTGCGTGCGTGCGCGCGCGTCAGAGAGAGAGAGAAGTCGTTGACGCGGACGCCATCACGGACTCTCTCGAGGCGGTCACCTGAGCTGACCAGCGTGGAGTCGAGCTGATGGACTCCGCCCTGAGGACGTGAAGTGAGGTGCTAAGGACGCCTTCCAGGTCCTCCATATATCCTCCGTCGTATCGCGATACTTAAAGCGAGAACCGTTCCGCCGTGAGAGAGAGCGAAGAAGCTTCTTATATACTCTTTTGTGTTGCAACCGTGTGATTAATGAATCGCGGCTCCCCTGGCAGCAGCAGCAGCAGCAGCAGCAGCAGCAGTTTCAACGACCTCTGAGGCTCGGAGAAAGCGCGGCGCGCTGTTTTCTGCAGCCTGATCTTAAGCCGCGGTAGAGGAGCGCCGCGCTGGTGCACATCCCCTTTTCGATCTTATAGCGTTTTATCTCCGGCATTTTATTATCATTGCTTTCCCCTCTCTCGAATCCGCCCCCCGAGGATGACTGCGCGTCCCGCAGTCGAATCCATATTTTCTTTGGCCCGTGCTGCTCGAAAGATGAAGAATGGTCCTTCTGTATCGAACCGACTTCTTCATCGTGATGGAAGTGAAGTGAAAGAAACAGTGAAATTCGTCCGTATAAAACGTATCTCAGGGGTCACAGTCGAGGTGACTTCGAAGTTTTTCGGGAGATGGAGTTATTCTTGGTCTTGCCAGGTGTTGGGAAGTGTAATTCAGAAGTAAGGTTAGAAATAGAGGCAAGTTTAAGTAGACGCAGTGGAGCTGTAAGAGTATCGGGAGCGTTCTGCTTTGTATTCTACTCTCAGGAAAGAGACCTATCGGTTGCACTTCTTCGTTGCTTACTCTAAGCTACAGCCACGGAAATACAATGTGTGTACTGTGCCTCTGCGAGTCAGCGGCAAAAAGAACCGAGTTCAACAAGTAACGTGGCAATGCCTTCTCAGGGGCTCTATAAGCACTTTTGTTTTTTTCTTTTCGTCTCGCTTGCGCTTTCTTTCGGTATGCTCGACTTACCGTTTGAACCTGACGAGATTTCGTACAATCAAACACATGAAAAGTACGTCGTTGAAGGAAGCTGTGTTTTCTTTCTTCCGTAGGAGCAACACAGGGCACCAGCACGGCAATGTTTGGTTATCTAAGTAGCGCTAGTGTTTATCACATCAGGCTGTCTCGTTGATTCAGATCCAAGGGCACAAACTTTCGTAATTACTATGTAGATATCTCTTCCCAGAAGGGCCGCGGATAACGCGCGAGTAAGTGCCTCGTGTTTTTCGGACATTTCTTCGACAAACTGGGCTATGTTATTCGTGGTGAAATATGCAACATGAAAAGAGATGCAGAGGGGGGAACAGTTACCCGTCAGGTCTGCGAGTCTCTACGCCGCCTATATAGCAACACCACCGCCACCACCCACTTCTGCTTACACATTATTAGAACGAAAGCCTTAAAAGCCTCGGCTGCTGACCCGAAGGTCGCGGGTTTGATCTCGGCCGCGGCGGTCGCATTTCGATGGAGGCGAAATGGTAGAGGCCCGTGTTCTGTGCCATGTCAGTGCACGTTAAAGAACGACAGATGGTCGAAATTTCCGGAGCCCTCCACTACGGCGTCTCTCATAATCATATCCGTGGTTTTGGGACGGAAAATCCCACATATTATTCTATTATTAGAAGCCTCAATGAAACGCGAGAAGCGGCCGTCGGTGTCAACAAGATTGATGCAAGAAATTGTCATCATTGGATGGCGTCATCATCACGTCACAGGTCGTCATAATGTGTACTGTCATCTCGAAGTCCCATGATGACGTCATCACATGACGTCATAGCTGGGCCGATCCCGGAGGCACTGCAGATTCACGTAAGGTGGAGAAAGCTTCCAGTGCCTCCGATCTCTGAGGCAGTGCAAAACCACGTAGGGTGCAGAAAGCTTTCATGGAGGAAATGAATGCAATCGACCGAGAAGATGGATTTCGCCTTCGAGTTACTTAGGCAAATGCATAACCTATTCAGACCGAAGAAGGCAATTGGCTGGTCAATTTATTTCAAACTTCTTTATTTTGCTCTTGAGCACACCAGAAAACTGAAAGAACGTTATTTCGGAGGAACAACGAATAAAAAATAGAACAGGCGAAATTTATTTGTTCTTACCAATTAAATTTAATTAATTAAAATTTACATAATTAATTTAGACAGCTGTTAACCGCAATGTAAAACACAGATTATGCATAAAAGTTTATTACAACTTCATCGGAGACCGTTCAGCAGTGCTGTCACACATGCTGGGTAAAAATACGGAAAATTCTATTTACGCGCCGCGAGGACGAAAAAGTTGACGTTTCTGGGAAACGCCATTTTCGAACCCGTCGTGCGTCACAGATACCCTATAAATACCGATGCCCGATACCCGAGTTTTTGACATAAAAACAGCGCAAAACGACAGAGGACCAGTGAAGGAAGGACACAGACGGCTTTCACTTTCTTTTTCTGTCTTCTTGGCGCTGTTTTTAGCTAAAGTACGTCGCACCAACTCGTCCAAGCAACCACTTTAGCTACAATTTGAAACCATAATTTGTGACTCAGCGCTTCCGTGTCTCCTTTCAAAGGTGCGTGCTGGCCGCCAGTCTTTGCCGCGCGCATCGCGTTTAGCCCCGAGTAGCAGGGGCATGTAGCGGGCTAACGGAAGCGCGTGACATGCAACTGCCATTGTGGCTCGCCGCATCGGCGCGCAGATCACGCAAGCGAGCGACAACAGCTTCCGCGCACGCCGCTCGCCTAAACTCGGCGCAGTCAACAACGCGACAGAAAGCGAAAGAAAAAGCGGGCCACTTCGGGAGCGCGCCCATTTCGGGCGCACCCTGCGCGGTCCATCACACGGGCTCACGTCCCGGGGTCCGCAGCTGCGGCGGAATTCCCGGAATGCCATCGCCCGTTGAAGAAAGGACGGTCCCGAGTGTGTCCGAGATGTAACGTCGCAGCTTGTCAGAGTAATGCCTCGGTTGGACGGGAAATAGAATAACGATGGAAAAAACGCGAGGAAGTGCGCGCGAAGGGAGTGTTCCGAGTGCGTCGTCGCGTCCATTACCTGCATTCTTCCTGCCTTGGGCTCGGCTAAAGCGGTTGTTGTGCGAACGAGCGCGCAATATTCCGGTTTGCGCGATTCAAACCCGCGATGTAAATGGTCGATGCATATTCGTGGTTGCTCTCTTTTCCGTTGTTGTGAATGCTCTCCTGTAGCGCGGTTCTTTTTTTTTTTTTTTTTTTTTTTTTTTTTTTTTTTTTTTTTTTTTTTGAGTGACTGGTTTTTGGTTATACTGTCTGTAAGCTACGGTTTTATACGTAATAACTCGGCCGTGTTAGGTGTAGGCAAGCATTTGTCACGGCTTAAACCGTGTCCCGTCGGATCCACAGAGCTGCCTTCCTCGTATACGCTGCGTATATATGCTCGCTTAGCGTACGTCTTTGCCTCGTCTTCCGTTTGTGCTTTGCTGCCGTTGTCGTGTTTTTATGTACAGCTTCACAATAACTTTTGCTGAAATGGGATATTTTCCGTTCGCTGGCAAAAATTCGCTCCGGCGTCGCAGAGAATCGTTGCTGGCGTTTGTTACGTGTTCGCGCTTATGTACCTTAACATGGTCGCTATTTAGCGCTCGAGAGAAACAGCACGGGAAAGGGAGCGGCACGTTTACTTTCGGTGCTTTTTATTTCAATCGGGTGTTTTCTTAGGTATGCTAAAAATGTTGCTGTGGATTACCAACGTGCTCACGCACATGCTGTTTAAAGCTTTATCACACCTTCTCTCCTGATTTGGTTTATACAGGCGGTGTAGTATATATAGACCTACTCCTTGTTCGCTATCTTCTGTACTTTTTGCAAGTACGTTGGGAAGGCACCAGGCTGTGCGATTCGAGATTCCGCTTTTCCTACGACGACTCTGTGTCCAAGCAAATGTTGCGTCCCGAGAACGTTGTTGTAGGCAGTCTGCAAGGCGACCGGGTAGATATGACGCCGATTTCAGAGAGTCATTGTTAAAGGAAAGGCAATTCACGTTAATCCGCTCCTGTATCTGGAACCTTCGCAACGCTCACTGCACTTCATTGGTATACACCCAATGAATACACCCACTGTATACACCCAATGACGGGTATACACCCGTCAGACCTTGGCGGTGAGTTTCGTCAATCAGGATACCACGCACGTGTGTGTCGAGTCACTAAGCGAGATAGAACTAATGAAACCGGCAGACAATCAAGCCCGTGACGCTCTCTGGCAAAAACGAGTGTTCCACACTCGCCGCCTGGGCTACCGGTGGTGCTGACGAGCACTCCGAGGCATTAAGAACACATAAATACTCTAGAAAAAAGAAAAAAAAAGTGGATGGGGGAGCACCCTCCGTTGTTGTTCAAATGGTAAAGCGTCGGACGCGTAATTTGAAGGTTGTGGGTTCGGATACCACCGACGGAAAGGGTGATCTTTTTGTTCACATTACTCTCTTTCGATGTGAGTGAGAATCATTACAACACAGTTAAGAAATCACTCATAATGTCTCCTATGCTTTCCTTGGCTTAATTGTCTGTCGGTTTCATATAAGTTGTGTATAATACAGAATAAACGAGCCCCATGGACAATGCCCCTACTTTCGCACTAAGCAAGATATATGTAATCTGCCCTGTGATACAAACAAAAGAGAGAGGGAGAAGAATACACCCTCAGACTCGTGCATGCCATTCATGGGCCGTAACTGCGGCGCCGTGAGTGACTGAGCCGTGGTACAAAAAGAACGAAGGCGTATACAACGCGACCGGTGTACACGAACGAAAAGAACGACGAGAGGACGACGGCCTGGAATACAGCGGAGTGACAGCGAGCGAGACATTTTCTCTCCCCAGACTTCATCCGGCGGCGTCCCCTTGTTCGCGCGTCGCGAAGAAGCCGATATCGAGCGCGAAACCGATATCGGCATCTAATTTCGAGGTTCACTGCCACAGAATCTGCCAACTATGCGTTGCACGCCTGCTCTCTTCCCCCCGGACGTCCCGCTTCATTGTCCAACCTCATTTCTCTTGCTTTCGGCTTTTCAATGCGGGTTCTCCCTTCACGTCACGAGCTGTGCCGGATAGCCGTGCGTGCCTCGCACCGGCGCGCGGCGCTGAACAGTGGGGAGACTCCCCGTGAAGCGTGCAGCGTCCCGGAATCGTCGCTTGGCGTCCGTATAATCAGCGGCCGCTCACTCGCGTTAGAACAGCGCTGGCCCCCTACAGTTTCTGGCCGCTATTACTATTCGCGCGTGTTAGGGGATGCGGAAGCTGCATGGGCCCACTGATTCGCGCTTGATTTCATTGCGGATTTCGTTGCAGTCTTAGTTGGCGAAACAAGCGCAGCGCCGCATCGATGTAAACTCGCAAAACGTCTTCGTGTGATTCGTGCTTGCGCTGCCTCACTTCTGTGGTCTTTCATCTACAAAACACGCGAACGTTCTGTATACTGACCGATTAGCTAGTGCGGTTAGCTGACGTCAGTCCGGATTGTCTTGTACATTGTACCCATCTATCTACTTTTCTGCAGTTTCTCGCTGATAATCGTACAGTAACGTATACAGAGCGTGATTCTCGTTAAGACACAACACAGAACGCTCGATCTGTAACAGATGTTTCCAATACGCGTTTGTCGTGCACATATACGCCGATAACACCATCGTTATGTGACGTAAAAGAGAGTTGAACCCACGAATGTGTTCACGTCAATCCGTCTATGTACGTTACAGCGTGACTATCCGGTACCGCAACCAACTGGTCCCTATGGCAGCTCTACATAATTATCCATTCGGAGACTGATGGCTTCATTATCAGCCTCGGCGGTGGTTGTAATAGTTTGGTAGTACGAGCTTGTCACTTTGTAATGAAATCATCTTTCATTTGTTCTTAGTTATTTGATGTATGCCATGCATGCAATCCACAGCATCCACCACGGTGGTCTAGTGTTTGTGAGGCTCGACTGCTGACCCGCAGGTCGCGGGATCGCATCCCGGCCGCGGCGGCCGCATTTTCGATTGAAGCGAAATTCCTTGAGGACTGTGTACTTAGATATAGGTGCACGTTAAAGAACCCCAAGTGGTTAAAATTTCCGGAGCCCTCCATTACGGCATCTCTCATAATCATATGGTGCTTTGGGGACGTTAAACCCCACCAATTATTATTATTATTATGTCATCCACAGCTCTTCAAAAGCGCAGATTGAAGGCGCTATACCTACTGCTGCATAAATGCATTTCCGCTGCACGGTATTAGCGACACCCTATCGTACAAGTAAGGCACCTAGACTCTGGGACGGGATGAGAAAGAGAGCGAGAGTGAGAAAAGCTTGCGCGCACGCATCGGTCGAGCTATATAAATAACGAAAGCGCGGGTATCGATACGTTTTGTCTGTCCCTACGCACACGCAGCGCTTGGCCGTCTTTCTGTCGTGCGTTCCAGTGCCCGTCTCTGCTGTGTTCGATGTGCTCGTTGCTGGCGTTTGCTTACCGTTGTCGGAGTGCTTGCGTGACGCCCGTTCCTTCAGCTGCAGACACGCCTGTTGTGGATTCTGGGCGCGTTTCCTTTTCGCGTTCGATAGCGAAACTAGGAACACGGATGCAAGGGCGTCGTTATTGACCCTCGCTCGGTTTCCGCAAGTTCTCGGCGCTGTATGTAAAAAAAAAAGTTTGCCCTCGTGTCTTTTTTTTTTTTTTTTCGTTTGTACTAGTGGCGTGAAACATCGTAATGTATTCCATGGTCGTCGCGTGCCTGTTAGCGTACAATCGTGCACCAATCATTCAGGCGCGTACAGGAAACTGCTGCCTGTCGTTATTATCAATTTAAAGGTTCTCTTAGCTGCGAACCGTTTATTGTAGACGTCCGCCTGCCAGCATTCGTTGTAAATACCGCAGTGGCCTTGTTCTTGACCTCCATCTCTCTCAAGCTATCTTGAACCGTGCTGCCAACCTTGGTTCTTCTGGGGCGACGGTCACGCGCTTCAGCGGACACTACATTCCCGAATAGTTATCCTTCACAGGCGAGTAGTACAACGTTATAAAGACTCAATATAGACACTCTGACAATGGTAGCTTAGCCGTAAGCGCTCAGCAGACGCCGAGGTGCAAACGCTACACTGTCAACTGCTTATTGACATGCAGCTTTGCGTGTATGCATTGCTTAATGCGTATCTTTATGAGCTCTTGTGTGTTCGTGTCTGTTTCCAGCACTTTTCGCTAGGTAACCCCCAGGTGTACAATACAGAACCAGGTACCTCAATGTGGCCAAGTATTCCACACCCAATGGTGCCCACGGAGACATTGCTGTCCTGTAACCCCGACTGAACCTTGACTCACTGAGTGTCAGCGTATTGGACATCGGCGCCATAAGCACTCCTACGTACGCTTTGCTTTGGGCAGCCGGCTTTATAATGTAGCCTATAGCTTCCCATATCTGCCGCAACCGCAACAAAAGCCTTTCTGCGAGAGTTGCAGGACTTCGCATTTGTCTATATGTGACTCGTCCTTCTAACGTTGCGGGCTCAAGCCGAACTGTATATACTCCGAGGGAACGCGTATTGACTTTATAGAACTGCGTTCCGTCGCATATGTGCCATCCGCCATCGGAACTCGTCGTCGGAAAAAAAATAATAAAAGTAAGTACTCGCTTTCTTTATGTGCGACGCGGCTGTGTTTGCACACGGCGTGAGGAGATAGCGGGCTTACCGAAAAAAAAAAACCCGGGGCAACTTCTACAACTCCGCCAGAAAGCAACGTTTGCCGTATAGCTTCTTTTTCGTTTGTCTGTTTACCTTCATCGAGGCGCAGGCGCGACTCCCGACAATCGAAGTTGGCCCGCTTTTTGTTCTGCCTGTATATAGCTGTTTGCCTGTCTAGATTTGGATCTCTTTTTTTTCGTACCCCCCACGAGCGAAGGCGAAGGCGCTCGTAGGCTTATACACCTGGCAAACGTCGCTTGCGCCGCCGGCTATTGGAGCGTTATGAAATCCCTCTGTGTCAACATAGGGAGCCGCTTCCTGCGTAATACGCTGGTGGCAGCCCTTCCTTTTTCCATGTATACCCAGACCTGCGGCTCAGGTCTACATTTGTTTTTTTGTTTTTTTTCTTGCCTCCCCTTACAGTATAAATAAGCCAACAATGCATTCCAGTCTCGGCTTTCGAATCACGGAGGAGAGCGCGGCTCTGTTTCAGTTTTCCAGCTTTTGGACGCGCGGCTCCAATCATCCTGGTTGTGTGATGTAGTAATCATGCGTCATCCATGTTGACAATCCAAGCACGCGAGCGATCGGATGCCCCTCTTTGTCCGAGGCTGATTTCGCTGTATGTACAAAACGAGACCCTTATTTACTCGCCGCTATCGCCTTCTGCGAGCTTCGTATAATTGAAACTCCAAACAGGATTTTCGTTTTAGCGTTCTGGTATACTCGCAGTAAATTGGCTGTTACTCAACCTCTTTAAATGCTCAGCTGCTTTTTATATGACACGGCGACTGGTTGCGCCAGCTCGTGTTGAAGTTGATAACAGCGATAAAACAAAAACAGTGAAAGGCGGTCTGAAGTCATCCGTGTGCGAAAGTAATACGCTATCCCCCGAAAATTGCGTAGAGACAGTGCTGCTCTGCGTGAACAGTGGGCTTTGCGACACTGCATTTGCTGACGTATTATGTATACGTGGTGTGCGCTTCGCACAAGGCTAGCTTTGCTCTCTCAGCTAACCCCCCTCCCCCCAACCCATATTTTTTCTCTGTTCTTTAACAGCATCGAAACGCTTCAGCTTGGTAAAAGTGATAAAGATGCGTTGATTTATGAAAGCGGCTTCGTGAAACAAACGACAAAATATTATTACCATATTTGAGTACAGAGAGAGATGTATGCAAGGAAAGGCAGGGAGGTTAACCAGACGCACGTTCGGTTTGCTACCCTGCACTTGGGGAGAGGGATAAAGGGGGCGAAAGGAGAGACAGAATAAAGGCGAGGGATGGACAGAATTACAAGCACAATTGGGTGGGAGGGGGGTGCACATCGAGTCTACAGGCTGTCATACAGGTTTGTTGATTTTAGGTATTTAAGTAGCGCTTTCGTTGCTTCTGTGCCCTCGACGTACATGTCCATAGTCCTAGAATATTGTTTACAGAAAATGTTCTCTAGTCCAGTTGGCCCAAAAGCATCCGGAGCGGGCACCGCTGGGTGTCATAGCGAGCGCTGCTTCACAGGACGTGTTCAGTTGTCTCTTCGGTCCCGTAGGATTTGCCATGTCACACACAGTAGCCTTGTCACCGCAGCATATGAGGTTTACATACGGCACGGCGAAAACACAACAGGACGCAAATTCTGACATTTTTCTCACAACAGGACGGTAATTTGTCCTCTGGAAATTGAGCTGCACGTGCGAAATAAAGGCACAAAGACAGCACATTCGTGTAGCACTGCAGCAGAGATGCAGTACGGCACTAATGAGTGTACGCATGACGTATGAGCGTACATGTGCGACCCACACGTACGCTTATACCAAAGCTTTTGTTCGTCTGTACTTGATCATCGATCGTCTGTCATGGCGAATAATACGGCCGCTATCATGAATTGCCGGTGCCTTACGTACCGCTTTAGCGTACGAACTGCGCGCTTTGCGAGTGCGGAGTTGTGTATGATCCGCAAAAAACAGCTCACTCGAGTGTTTCGTCAGAACACGCGCTGCCCGATATCGACGACGAACGTATAGTCGCGAGGGCGGTGGCCAGTGACGTAACGTTTCCTGCGAACGAAGTGCTTGTGGTCATAGGCGTGCGCAGGGTTCCCCTTCCGGGGGGGGGGGGGGGGGGGGACGGCTCGTCGCAACGCCCGCCTTCCTTATTAAACAATGAATGTGGCAGACTTTGCGCCCCCCCCCCCCTTCTTAGGTGACTAGGGGGGGGGGGGCGCCCCCCTGCCCCCCCTCGTGCGCCTATGCTTGTGGTGTCAGCTTCTATGGTATCAGTCCCAGTGGCGTGGTCCTCGCACGCAAGTTACCGCAGGGACCGTCTTAATTTGTATTAACTGAAGTCTCCCGTTGCGAGAAAGAAAAAAAAAGTAGCGCGTCGCGGGAGATAGCGTATTGAAATGCAGCACACTTCGCGTCCGCTGGCTGGCAGGTTCGTTTGCTCGATGACGCTTCGAATACGTAAAGAAGCGGGGTGGAACCGGTTCATTGTATAATTCGGATAGTGGACAGCGGGCGAGCGGAGTTAAGTGTGAGTAGACGTTACCGTGTGATGTACGGATGGCGCCGGCCCCCCTCGGGGTGTGACCTAGCGTCTCCCGCTCGGTTCCTTTTTCTTCTTTTTTTTCTTTTTTTTTTTCTTTCGTGGTATGCTTTTTTCCGCGTCTTTTCCGGCAGGGTTCGCGCGTCGCCCTTGGAGGGATGAGCGGCTCGCTTGGTTCGAGCGTTGCTTCGAAGCCCTCGAGGTGTCTCTTCTCGGCTTCTCACTTTTCGTCTTCTTCACTCGGACAAGAATGCGGAAGTGCGCTTTCACTTCCGCCTGACGCTTGTGTGCTGTTGTCACGTTGTATGGGTTGGTCTTTCAGCGGCCGGTGAACGGTTTATCTTCGAAAGATCAATGTTTACCTCGAGTGCAGTAGTTCGATTGGCTAGCCTGAAGTTTATTGGCAACCCGACAATCTCGATGAGAACATTTTGTTGTTATTTTTCATTTCCTTAAGGTTTAAAGTAAACTAACCAGTGTTCGCTATGTACTCTCATTTTAGCAAGAAAGTTACAAATACACATCACTGAGTCGCGCTCTGTATTCTCGTGTGTGACTGTGTTGAATCAGGTTTTCTTCCTGTTTCCGGGACGTCACATGTGTGCTTTTGCGCTGTTGAGCTCGAGGTCGTGGGTTCGAAACCGGCCACGGTGGACTCATTTCAATGAAATTGAAATACCAAAAAAAAAGTATTTTGTATTAGCTTCGCGCGCATGTTAAGGAAGCCGAGATAGTCAGAATTGATTCGGAATCTCCAATACTGCGTGTTTTTTTAATTATACCGAGGCTTGTGGCACGTAAGACACCTAAATTTATTTTATTTGCATCGATAACTCAACCCCGCCAGCTTTATGTTACATTACTTGCCCTCTTTCTGTTCGGTAATTCTCTCAACCCATGTGTCCAGCCGCAGCTACCGCATTTCGATGGAGGCGAAATGCTAGAGGCCTGTGTACTTAGATATAGGTGCACGTTAAGGGACTCCATGCGGTGGAAATTTGCCGGAACTCTCTATTACGACGTTCTTCATAATCATATCGGGTTGTTGGGACGTAAAACCTCAACGATTATTATTATCAACCCCCTGTATAGGGATACAAACCAGGTTGACTTCCCTGCTTTTCCTCTCCTTGCTCTCTTTCTTTCTCTCTCTCACACACGCTGCTTAATAAGACATTTCTTTAGCATGGACATACTAATATCTGTAGCATGCGCAGTCGCGTAATGTTGCATGACAGTTAACCCGTGCTGCCCATCAAAGTTTGTTCAACTCCAGGAAGTTCCGAGTAGAGCTTAGTATATCCAATTTATTATATATCTTAACACCTATAACGCAGGGAAGGGACAAGAAACAGGTACGACGCGGACACAGCGCTAACGTCCAACAAATGGCTTATTCTACGGAGCAGCACAAGTAAAGATATGGGAACCAGGTAGCAACGCACGCAGGCGCATGTGTGCGAGATTAGAACTTTTAAAACATGTGAAACAAATGAAGTCGAAGATAACATAACAGACCCGTGCAGTAAATATCTAAAATATTAGTAGGGCATCCAAAAAAAAAAGAAAAAAAAAAGAAGAAAGAAAAAAAAAGGAAGAAAGGAAAAATAGTCATCCTCGCCTAGTCATCCTTGGTATCACATTTTAAAAATTCCCTCTTTTTTGCTTCTTTTTTTTGCTTTTGTTACTGGCATATTTACTTCCCCTGTAACCCTTGTCATGCGACAGTGAGGAACTGCCCGCATGGCGCGATAATTACAGGGCTACAATGCGATTACGGTGGGCAATTAGCGCTCTCTTCGGATAGACATCCCGCGTGCGGGGCTTGGCAGAAAAGGCCGGCACCTTTTCTACATACGTGCACCTAAATCTAAGTACACGGGCCTCTATAGCATTTTCGCCTCCATCGAAAATGCGGCCGCCGCGATCGCGATTTCATCCCGCGACCTTCGGGTCAGCAGTCGAGCATCGTAACCACTGGGCCACCACGGCGGATGTATCCGGAACCCTTCCCGACTCCCTTTTTGTTCAAAGTGGCGACTTGGGCGGGTCGGCACATATTTTCGAAATACTGCAGGGCCATAAACAGACAAGGGCTGAACAAGTAGGAGCGCTGAACTTCCAGCAACGTTTATTTGGAATTAGCACATATGCGTAGGCTGCCCGGTACACGCGGGGAGACCTGTGAGTCGCTGCGTAGCCAGGGGTGGTAGGAAAGGGTTCAACCCTCCCTCCCCCCTCCTCCCCCCCCCACCCGAAACTTTCAATTTTCCTTGTGCATATATTGTACACGCACACCCAGAAACGCACGCGCGAACATACATAGAGTATGATTTACCCCTACCCCCGCTGCCCCGAAAAATATTTCTAGATACGGTACCGCTGTGTGGGGCCTTTTTGTCATCTCTATAGGCACAGCGCAGCACATGATTTTTTCCGAGAGGCGCCCGTGTGCAGCAGCAGCAGCAGGGTCAGGGCGCGGCTCCTGTGGCGCAACAGCCCTAAGTATTCGAGTGCTCGCTCGCAGCAAGGTTCGGGCGCCCGCTGTTTCTGGTGGCGCTCGTATACGTGGTGGTCGTGCGCTGCTTCTGTGGCACGGGGGGCGGGACTCGCTAATGGAGCCCTGCCGCGCGACCTCTGGAGCTGCGCCGACACTGTGCTGCTGCTGCTGCTACTTGCCGCGGTATTCCTTTTCTCGTTTGACTGCCCGCAGCGCTTCTCGCGGTGTCGCCGATTGCGTTCTGCCTTCACGGGCAGCAACGGAAAGCCAGGCAGGTTAAAGGGGCGATGACACGGTCACCCGACAATTTGCGGTTTTCAGTGAAAAAGCGGTATAGTGTCTAATATGCCTGCACATACATGAAAAATGCACTGGAAAAGAATATTTCAGTCCTAAATAAGCCCTAGAGTTCGCCGGCTCTAAACTCTGGCTACCGCCGACGACCTTCATTTAGCGATGACGTTTGTGGCGCAATGTGCTGCCAGTGCTGGGCAGTATCGAAGATACATGTATCTTAGATACTATCTTAGATACCCTTTGGGTATCTTGTATATGTATCGCGATACCTCTCGCAAATTAATATCTGTATCTGTATTTCCGATACAATCAATAATGTATCTTGTATATTAAGATACAAGATACTGCTACAGAAACGCCACCATGCGAAACAATAAACGTGGAATAAACTCCGCTTCTCAAGCTGATGGTGCTGACAGTATGTCACCTGAATAAAACTGACGACACCGGCATTCTTTATCTCTCTGCCAGTGTTCTCCAGCTAGCACAGGTGATTAGGTTAACGCATCCCTATTGGTGGAGCAGAGTCACGTGATGGCGCTCGAACAATCTCGACATAAACAAGTGCACGAACGTCTACGCGCAACGGACCTTTCGTTTTCTCGATGCTTTCTTTTTAGCTATCTTGGTTTCATGACACGTGTACTGCGCTGCGTGCTCCATTGCGTGCGACGTCTTTCGTTCAAATTTTGATGCCGCTGAAGTGTTTTTATAAAAGTTTGCTTGCGTGGTGTTTCGTTGCAAAGTCTCAAGGATGCAAGAAATGGGTTGCTCAAGTTTTGCCCCCCCTGCAATAGCTCAAGCTTTGCCCCCCCCCCCCCCCCTCCCCCCCAGCATGATTAAGACACCGCGCCTGCGATTTTGGTGTCATTTATTCATTAGCGAAGCGGCGACACCTGTGGATGGGGCGAAAACGTTGCACGTGTCGACGTGGCAGCGTAACGATACTCCGTTCGAGAAACTGGGCCTGTATTCGCGGAAATCATGTTGCTAGGCATGTCATTAGCGAAGCCAGGTAGCCAACGGCAACGAGAACGAAAAGCCTTGCGGATTCCTATAGCTCGCTCGTCGTCACTGCTCCTCGAAGTTAAGATATATTTGCAGGACATAGAGCAAACATGGCGCTAGCTTGGTTAACCTCCCTGCCTTTCCCCTTCGTTTCTCTCTCTCTCTCCAGTGATTGAGTGAACAAATCTGCAGCGTCATTACTTTTCGTTTCTAGGAAACCAACGCAATTTAGAGGTGCTTTCGCAAGGTTTCCTATAGTCGTCGATTGTATCTCAAGTTGGCTCGTGTGTTGACTCAAGTTGATTCGCTTGCCTCCGCCGTCCGCATTTTCTTTTTTTCGTCGCGAAGCAGGCTGTGTGCTAGACTGTGCACTGTTTGATCAGGTGCGGACGGCCGCCTTGGGTTCTGCATATACAGCCGCTTTGTCGACAGGCGCTGTGTCGGAGCTCATATTGAGCGTGACTGCACAGACCGATCGCCTCTTAACGGGAGCACGCGGCTTTTGTTTCTGGTATATATTATCGATGAGATAAGGTGCAAGGACACGAAGAGAAATTGTTTTGTGTAAAGCTATCTTTAATTGGTGTTATAGGGGACATTTTTGCCGACGTGAGTACAAACGTTGTTTAGTTAAATTGCTTTGATTAAAGTGCGGACTGTTCCATTGAACAGTGGACGTGACTGTACATGCCTCTTCATTTGTGGCTTCCGCATATCTTAACCATTGCTCGGTTTTTACGTGCCAAAACCACGATAGAGTATTAAGTTCGACCGCCATGAGATTATTTAATTAACGCGCACCCCGATCTGAGTACGCGGGTGTTCTCACATATTGCCCCCCATCGAAATGCGGCCGCCGTGGGGCGGTAATCGAACCCACCTCCTTGAGCTACAGCAGTCCTACATTTTCCGCACATCGACAGAATCTGGACGGAACAAACATAAGAGAAAACACGCCTTTAGCGGAAGCACATGCCAGAATTCCGTTTGGGTCTCCGTGGAATCGGCGACCGTAACCTCTTTGTGCTCTTTCTCTCTCTGAAGCCTGCGTGACGCGCTTCATGGCACATTGAGACCAGCAGTCAATCCTCCTCGTTCGCGGCTGCGCCAGCTCGCTTCCGAGAAGCGTGAGCAACCCATTCCGGCCGTTGGTTTCACTCGCGCAGAGCCTGGGCGCAGAATAGCGGCAACGGCAGCGGCGCGGTGTTTCTCACCGTTCCGGTGTCACGTCACGAAGCCAGCGTTGCGGCGCGCGTTCTTCTTCGCCGCCGTTTAAACTGCCACATGCCGTCGAGGATGACGCCTCGCGACCGCTCAGTGCGCCGCTGTCGTGACTCGTTCGCGCGCCGTTGTACGGTCCCATTGAGCGAGCAGCGCCCGCGCAAGCGCGCGCTAAATACGTACAGCGTGAGGCAAGGTTGGAACTGCCGCGTAATGATATCTGGAGTTTTACGTGCCAACACCACGATATGATTATGAGGCACGCCGTGTAGGAGGGCTTCAGTAATTTCGACCACATTTAGTGAGCACGAACGTCATACAATACACGGGTCTCTATAGCATTTCGCCTCAATCGAAATGCGGCAGCCGCGGCCGGGATCGAATCCGCGACCTTCGGGTAATAATAATTTCTGGGGTTTAACGTCCCAAAACCACCATATGATTATGAGAGACGCCGTAGTGGAGGGCTCCGGAAATTTTGACCATCTGGTGTTCCTTAACGTGCACCTAAATCTAAGCACACGGGCCTCAAGCATTTTCGCCTCCATCGAGAATGCGGCCGCCGCGGCCGGGATTCGATCCCGCGACCTGCGGGTCAGCAGTCGAGCACTATAACCACTAGACCACCGTGGCGGGTGCGACCTTCTGGGTCAGCAACCGAGCACCATAAACCACTGTACTGCCGAAGCGTACAAACTGCAGTGTCGACCAATCACCCTAAACCAGTAGTTTTCTACGGTGGGTTATTGTTTCGTCAAAGCATTGGTTATTGTATTGGTGTTGGTTATGGTCTAGAATCTGGCCGACGGAATCGTGTAAATGCACGCTATAATAGACTTCAAGTTCTTCGCATGTCAGTGACGCTGTTTTCATGACCATGTATGTATGTATGTATGTATGTATGTATGTATGTATGTATGTATGTATGTATGTATGTATGTATGTATGTATGTATGTATGTATGTATGTATGTATGTATGTATGTATGTATACGTACGCTATGCCGCTCGCCTCATTTCTTAAAGCTTCTTTGTAGTTATTCAGCAAGCAAGGGCAACTAATGTGAGGAAAACACTTCGTTAACACCCTCGTTTGTTCTCGCTCTATTGCTTATGGTGGTGAAAGAACTCAGCGAATGCCAATGCGCAACATATCAAATCATGCTTTGCGGCAATAGCCGTTTGAATACAGATTGTAGACTGTGCCATGACCGTGACATTGCTATATTTGTTAAACGTCCCGTTCTATACTGGACCAGTTCGGGCCCCGGTTAGCCGAACATCACCCCAGGCCTTCCGCACGCTGCACTGTTTTAGCGAGGCATGTTGCGCATATATATATAGCGCTTTCCTAGGCTGAGAATGAACGCGTTAAAACGCGCGCGAGAGCTCGTTGTGAGTTAGCGGTCGCGCGCCGCCTTTGTTCTGATGACGGCTGGTGCGTTAGTTGGTGCGCGGCTGTCCGTTGACGCCGGCGGCGGCGGCGGCGTGAGTCACATTTTACTTAGCCGACGGACACGCTTGTGTGAACGCGCCGGCGCTGCTATTGCGCGCTGAACTGACGTCATCCACGTGTCGTGCCTAGCGCTGGAACTTGTTCCGTTTTCGTTCGCTTCACGTTGTGTCCTTATGGTGAAGGAAAGGGGGAAAAAAATATAGGAGTTTCCCACTTTCCTCTCAGATGACTCGACATCGGCCGACGTTGTACTGCGGGCGAACTCGTGTACTGCTGCCTTATTTGTGATGCGTATTAAGACTCGCGTACACACTTGGGAGCGGACCGGATGGTGGCCAAAAAATACTTTCTCTCACGCACCGCTGCTCGTGATTTTCGCATCTTCCCGCGCCCTCTCTCTCTGTGTTGCACGCACGTTGCTGTGGTGCTGTGGCAACGCGCCTTGTCGTGTTTTCGAGATGCACTGTCAAAAGATGCGCTTGTCAGGCTCGCAACGTCAGGAATATTCGTTAAGTATACTAAAGTTGATATCATGATGTCCCTATACGACGCCGTTAGGAGAGAGAGAGGGAATGGAAAACGATGGGGAAAGCCCGGGAGGCCGAGAAGCCACGTGAAACCCCACAATTGGGGAGGGTAAAAGTAAGGATCATATATAACATAGAAAAGGAAAAGGAAGCGCAGGAAAAGTAACAAATAGGATATTTAGTATGAGAATACGGAACACGAACACGCATCAGTAGTTCGCAAACGTTCGGGAACTCTGGTCGACTTCAGGAAGCTCAGTAGGGCTTCTGTAGCCTTTTGCATGTACGTATGCAGCACTAGCTTATGGTCACTGTGGTATTATAGAAAAAGAAAATCTGTTACATGAAGCCTGCACCAATTTTTTTTTTATTTAAGGGCTTTTGCATTTTTCTTCTGTTGAGCACAGGTGTCGATGGTGCAATTAACGGGCGTGGTTAATGCATTACGATGAGGGTGCAATGCGAAGATCATCGCGTACCGCGGTAATTGCACGTGATCAAAATTACTTTACTACGCTTTACGTGATTCAAAATTATTTCACTACGTCTTTCGTAGTTCGTGTTGTTCAAGAGCGTGAAATACCTTCGATTGATGGGATAATATCTCACAGGGCAGAAGCTATTGTTAAGCTGATGTCTGCTCCTCGCCTTGACGACAGGCCCCTGTCGGAACAGACGTCATTAGAATGCCGACCTAATCTGTCGTCGCACCGGAAATCTATTAAGACTTTATTGAACTTTTCACGTAACATGACCTTTGGAGAGACTACAGTACTCCTGCTCCTCACCTTTCCTTATTGCTTTTAAGTGCGAAGCACCTTAGGGGCCCGGGCTGTCATATGCTGTCATCGCTTGGCGTAACGCAGGCAAAACCACGTATAGCATAGCCATTTGTAGCATATTGAGGGCGCGCTCGCGCCAAAGAGAAGTCTTCTTCCTCTTGTTCTTCAAGCGCCTTAATGGTGATATTAAGTGCGGAGCACTTTAGATGCCCTGGTTGTCGTAGGCTGTTGCATGCTGTGGTATCTTGGCGTAACGCAGGCAAAACCACGTGAAAAAAAAAAAAAAAGAGGAAGCAAGCGAGAAATAGAGAGAGAGAGAAGGAAAGAAAGAAAGGAAGAAAAATAGGAAGCAAGATAGAAATAAAGAAAAAAAGACGGAAAATATGGATAAAGAGAAAAAGAAAGTAGTAGAGGAGGAAAGAAAGAGAGAAACGAAGAAGGCTGCCCAGCTACGCACTTCCTTTAGGCTTGGCACCACTTGTGTGAAGCTGCTGCTTTTTTTCTTTTTCTTTTTTGCGCGCCTGCTTCTTCTCTCCGCTCTTCTTTTCATCTTTCTTTCCCTTTCCCCCTTGTGTAGGGTAATAAACCTGACGTTTCAATTCTCGTTGACCTCTCCGCCTTTCCAATCTTTTTATCTCCCTTTGTTCTCCATCCCGCATCCCTCTCGAAAACATTGCGTTAGCTCACTGTGACGCGTTGTGGAGACCCTCTGGTATATAGTCTGCAGAGCGTCATAGGGAATCACAGCGAGTGTATCTGTACGCGGATACATAATTCACGGCGCCCTGTCATGCGGCGCTTGCTCGTTTCATCATCATCGGTGACAGGCCTGCCAGAAGAGACACCTGCGAGCCTCCAGCGTATACACGCAGCTGTTGTGCTTGCGCGTGAAATGTAGACGCCCTTGTTTTTTGTACAGCGTGCCAGCAAGCAGCTTAAGAATCGAGCTGTCGTCTATCTCGTTGAGAAACGGCCAAGACGTTGCTCTCTTCGCGGAGCAGGTTGACGAACTTCGCGGAACGCGGTGGCAACGAATTCAGCCGTATGCTTCCCTGCTCACTGCAGCGCTTGATGCGAATGCCGCTTGACGCATTCGCGACTTCAGTGCGCTGCACAAACGCTTGACGGCTAGCTCTGTAGGCCGTCAAGTTTTGCGCCGTCGCGAATAAAAATGCCTGAGTTGCGCAGGTGATGCGTTCAGCAAGTCTTGCGCTCTCTATCATCTTTCCTCTCTCTCTCTCCTTATCTTTCTCTCTTTGTTGTTGTCTCGTTTGTTGTCTGACTGCGTTTGGATTACATTTGAGAATTTTACAGATGATGTACTCTACTTTGCAGTGCGCATACTAGTACGCATGCTATGTTACGGGGTGGCAGCCAGGGATGTTCTTTTCGTTTTTCGTTTGGAGCACAAATCATGTGACTCGATGATGTCTTCTTGTTTACTTTTTCCTGTTTTTCGGAATAAAAATTTAGTTGAGAGTCAGCGCATGTCTCGTGCACTTCTTCTGTCCCTTGTCCCTTTTGTGAGCGCTGCACAGTCCTAACTATGAATGTACTATACTTTAATCATCATATTCCGGGGTGGTCTAGTGGTTAAGCTGATCGACTGTTGACCTGAAGATCACGGGATGGAATCCCGGCCGCGGCAGCCCCATTTTGATGGAGGCGACATGCTTGAGGCCCTTGTGCTTAGATTTAGGTGCACGTTAAAGAACCCCGGGTTGTCGAAATTTCCGGAGCCCTCCACTACGGCGTCTCTCATAATCATATCGTGGTTTTGGCACGTGAAACCCCAACAATTATTATACTTCGCAGATGTTGCACTGTACTTTAATCTGTACTTGAATCATCTCATTTTGAATAAGGGCGCATTGCGCAAGGTATGTTGCGCAGTCGTACTAAACTTATGATTTCTTGTTTTCCCACACTGAAGTACTTGCGTCTATAGCTTTCAATAGTTGGGTAACACCTCATCATCTCGCGTGCTAACGTTTTGCTGCCTCGAGAATGAGGGAACGTAGAGTAACCGGTGTTGCGATGTCCGTGCAGCCGTGCTGAGCTATAATTTGGGCGGCGGGCGATATTACATATTGCGCGCACGGGCTTGTCGCGTTCAACGTCACTGTTCGCAGCGTATGCTCACGTCTGCCTGCTACGTGGACGACACGACGAGCGCTGCAAGCGCCCCCTTCTCACGCCGGCGCCGGGTGTCGAAATAGGTGTGTCGCGGTGTTTCGAATACAGGCTCGCCGGTCTCCTCGCATCGTATATAGCGTTGCCTCATGTATTGCCTCAGCCTGTTTTTCTCCCTATATCGAAGCCCGCGAAAACAAGAAGATAGTAATGTAAAAAGAAAAGGGGGGGGGGGGGTGCTGCGGGATGGGGCTGCCCTGCCCGCCATGCAGCTCGACCATTATGAAGATGAATCCGTTTTGATGAACGTATATGTTCCGCAATTTGCCGGGTTGTAGTCCGACGTCTGTAGCGCGTTTCGTTACTACGTTCAGCGGGAGCCGTTGGGCCTATTGCTTTTTGGTTTTTCTTTGTTACGATTTTTTTTTTTGAACAAGCGAAAATGGCAAATTATTGTAGTTCATTTGCCTCCAATAATGCTATTCGTATACTGTACAATCGGCTACAAAAAACGTGCACGCTATGAGCCTACAGCGTCAGTCTTTTCTTCTCAGTTCCTACGATTTGCTTTTCCCGTAAGCAAGAGTCAACACTCTAGTGAAGTAGCCATGTTAATTTTGCTGCCTCGGGTATACTAGTTTCCGAAGCCACGGCGTCCGCCATGAAACTCAAAGGCTATGGAATAATAACGTAAAAACGCGGCCGTCGGATAGGAATAAGTGTCGTTTTCTTTCCTTCAGAGAAGCGAAATAGCTAGGAACCAGTGTCTTACATGTGTTTAGTTGGTTCTCCGGTAAATATTAATGCATGTCAGTGTCAACTGGACTTAATGATTGTAGCTTCAAGCCGTCGGGGCACTTCTCGCTTGTACATTAATGTCCTTCTAATCCGCCGCTCGCTCCTCTTTTTCATTGCTGGCGTAATATATCGCTGTATCTTTCTTTCATTCCATTGCATTTAGGCAACATGTAATTGGGTATGGTTTTAGTAAGCATCAATGAATCTGGCGAGGTACCGCATTTGTGCTAGAGCACACGAGTCATTATGTCAGATGTCGTGTATCATGGCCTGTGAGAATGGCGTCGCACATGCAGCGCTCTATTTTAGCCTCCAAGCTTATAGAGAGCGCGATGATTCCAATGGCGCCTCGCCTTCGACTGGCCGCAATGTCCGTATTGTGACGGTTTGACGGCGGGTCATTTCCAAAATAGGTCGACGACGTCACTCTGTTCCCCACGCGCGGTCTTCCTCCCGCTCTCTCCTGCAGCACGCAGTCACACACGCGAGCGCTGTTTGTTCCATATTTACCGGCTCTAGGGGTCTCCCTCGCTTCCTGTCGGCGAAAACCGAAACAGCCGCGGTTGTCATTATTGTGCCGATGATAAACGTACTCCGCTGAGCGACCGCGTGCCCGCGAGGTGACGTGGGGCGAAGGCCGTTCGGTTCGTTACGTGGCTGGCGTGTAGTACACGCGCGCCGGCGCTGGGTTTTCGCGCACGTCAGTAGTAGAGAGCGGTAGGCAAGCAGCGAGAGTTGCCGTCCGGCGGCCACGCGACGGGCGAGCGGGCGTACGCTAGACTGGCGAGTCGTCCACGGCGAGTTGAGGGGAGAATACGTGCCGACGTCTTTTGCGACGAGGGTGTTGGTGCGCGGCGGCGTAGTGCCGTAGTGCGCTCTCCGTCCGTGGCGCGTTCTTCGGAGGAGGGAATCGGCAGCTGCCAGCCAGAAGAGCGACTGCCGTGACTTGGAAAGGCGCGCTCGGAGAAGTAGTCTCGAGCGGCCCGCCGAGTCGGTGCGCGAAGCGGCGGCGTGCGCGTGGCCTCATGTGCGTCGCGGCGTGCGCCTCGGCCCCAGCCGGCGGCACCAAGGCGGCCGGCGAGCGGCAGCCCATGCCATCGCCGGAACACAACGACGACGGTCAGCCTGCGGCCGCCGACGTCTCGGAGTCGTCCCCGTCGACGAAGATTAGCGAAAGCGGGCAAGATCGCCGCGTCGTCTCCGGTGCCGAACGGGGTGTCGTGTGACGGTGACAAGTGTGTCGACGGCGCGGTCGGTGACGAGTGTGTGAAGTGCCGCGCGCAGTTGCACGGCCGTCAGCTTGACTCTTGGCGCAGGAGTATGAGCCGATTTGGCGTCGACCTGCGGAGGCTTCTCATCCACATCGAGAAGGTAGGCGCGGATGTCAGCGGATATTAGTTTGCGCGTTCATCCTGCATACTCAATGACCTCGCATTCTCGCACAACTTGGAGATGTGACAGCAGCGTTACCCTTATGCGTTGTCCCCGTGAAAGCTAAAGTGAAATACGCGATGAAACAAGACCTATAAAGTTAATACTTGTGTCGCATGCGATAACTTTGTGCTTCTTTAAGGTTCACCTGCTGCTTAAAAAAGAAAAGAAAAAAAGGGTACAAGCATTTAATATCTACATCTGATTGCGGTGCTCGGACTGCTGACCCGAAAGTCGCAGGTTCGCAGCCGCAGTGGTCGCACTTAGATGAAGACGAAATGCTGGAGGTCCGTGTACCGTGCGATTTCAGTGTTCGTTTATGAACCCCAGGTGTACGCGATTTTCCGGAGCCTTCTACATATACGGCGTCTCTCATAGCTTGAGTCGCCTTGGGACGTTAAACCCCTTAAACCAACCAACTTCCTGTTTACCGCTCTTTGAAACACGTGCTGCCGACATTATGTGCTGTGTTCGGCTTATTCGAAAACGGAACTCACAGACTCACTTCTTGGAAGTATGATGCTGTACTTTCCAGCGCACTTAAAAGTACAACCAAATAGTCAGATCACGGAGCGCTGCTTTTTGTATTTTTTTTTTTGTCTAGGTTTCCTTGCTAGAAAATAGCATTATATGTCAAACCGACCATATTAACAGAACATTCTAAAGCATGGATTACAAATCGTTGCTTATTCAGTTACTGTCATAGGTAGTGGTTTTTGTTTTTTCTTTTTTTCCAGCGTTTTCTTTCATTGCTCTCAGTGAAAGCATGACCGTGCCAATAGCCCACGGTTTCAATAATAATTTGGCGTTTTCGCGTGCCAGAACCACGGTATGATTGTGAGGCACTTCGTAGTGAGAGACTCCGTATTAGATTTGACCACCCGGGATTCTTTAATGTGCACCTTAATCAAAGTACAAGGGTGCCATTACATTTGGCGCCCATTGAAATGCAGCCGTCATGACCGGGTATCGAACCCTCAACGTCGAGCTTAGCAGCGTGAAGCCCGCCATTTTAGATGCAGCGGCGGCACATTCGCTGAAAACAGATAAATTCTAATAAATTACATGACAACATTCCCCGCTTGTTCTCAAAAATGTCTATGAACGTCACGAAGTTGTTGTAAACTTCCCTTACTAAGCTGGCGAACATCAAAAGTTTTTTCAGAATGAGCTCGTAAACATGTGTACGGTCGTGGCGTCAGAAAAGGCAGTCATAAATTCCGTGAGAAAAAAAAAAGACACCGAGAGGAAGGAGATGATATGTGCGTAGAAGTTCATGATTACGAAGCCGTCGCCGCGTCTCATGCATGCTTGCTTGCTCGTAAACAGTGCCTCTGTGCACCAATGGCTGGAGTTTCCTCTTTGTGATGTGGTTCGTTTTAGCGAGCCGCTGCGTCTTTTTTTCTGTTTTCCTTTTTATTTCCTGTATTTCAACTTATGACTACTGGCCACCGCGTTCTTGGCAAGGTCAGAGCGCGGAGACAGAACGTAACTGACGGCCGTCCTTGAGAATTTCCGCGAGAAGGAAGGTTGCCGGCGGCCGCCTTTGGACTCGTTTTTTTTGTTTTTGTTGTTGTTGTTTTTTGCCAAGGTTATCCATATTCTCGAGTTGCTCCGCAGACGTGTGCAGGAACCGTGCTTCGTTTCTGGTCATTATCTCACCGTCCCTGCTGGTGTGCGATGTGCATTTCGATCGAAGGCGAAGTTCCTCGATACTGGCAACACTCGCTTTCTGCTATCTTGCAGTTGCGTCAGGCAGCGGTTTAGTTAGGAGCGCTAACCTTCTCGTCTCTAATACCGTATCTATTTCTGTAGAAAAAAAATCATTTATCCGCTGCATTTCCGTGCGCTCTTTCTCTCTCTTTCTTTTGCAATACTAAAGTAAGCTTGACATTGAAAATTAATTCTCCTTTTCAAAATGCCAGATTGGTGATCTGATTGAGAGGCATGCCGTAAGAGGGAGCTCCGTAAGTTCTTTATTGTGCACTATAAAATATAAGTACGCGAGCATTTCTGCATATCTCCCCCCATTGTAATGTAGTCACCGCGTTGGTATCGAACGCAGGGCCTCGCGTTTATCAGCATGAAACCACTAAGTACCGCACTCAGGTGGTTATGTATTTCTCGTTGTTGTTTACTTTTATACTTGTGTAAGCAATATTTTACGGAATGGGCATCGAATTGGTATGCCGGGCCAGCCCATGTGGTGGAAGTCTCTTTCACCTATGCTTCTACGGATTCAGGCGGGGAACTTCTTTGGTTTGTACATCAAGCGTTGGGCTATTCCCTCGTTGTGTGTCTGTACGTATAGCAAGAGTTCGGCGAAAACAGGTACTGACAACATGGGACGCCGATCGACGACCATGTGACGTCCTGTATGTAGTCAGCAGTGAGACGGCATGAACGTGTGATCGTTTTGTTTCTGGACGCTCATTGCAACGGTGAACTGGCCACGCCCTCCTGAGCAGAACACAAGTTGACATAATGTGCCTGTGAAAAATATTCAGAAGTCGTTGCGGCCGCAAGGTAGAGCAAGGATTAAGATATAGAGAAACAGAGCAGTGGAGAAAGACAGGGTTGTTAAGCAGAACGGAAAATCCAGTGTACTGCCCAACACAAGGGAAGGTGAATTTGAGTCGGTGTTTATTAGCTGTGTACTGTATCTTTCTTGTTTGTTTGTTTGAAACTGGACTATCTTTGCTGTAAATTGAGCTTAAGGGCATCATACATGATGTCAACCTCTTCTACACACAATGTAATAAAAAGAAAGATAAGAGGTAGAGAGAAGGAGAGATAAAAGAGGATGGATCATGGGAACGCCGTCACAATCGACCACTTTTTCAGCTGACTTTCACTGAGCATTATCTTTTGTCTATCGCAATAAACATAAATTGCTATGTGACAGCCGTTTCGGCAGATCTGTCGTTCTTAAAAACTCCTGTATCGCCTTCGATCGCCCTCAACCAACATCATTTACGTGGTCGAGATTCCAAAATGGCGTCCACTGATATTGTCATTTGGTCAAAGCGAGCTAGTGCAATAGCGTACGATCGTCTCTGTGCATTATGGCGGGGACAGTCGCCCGGGCGTATTTAATAACGTTACGTGGGGCCCTATTTCGTATTGATTCTTTTCCATTGATACTGTTCTGTGGATTTATTATCAATCGCCAGTACTTACGATGAACGAAGGTGTGGCGTCTTGCTATGTAATAAATGGTCAGATAGAAGAAGAGAAACGGAAATGGAAAGAACCTTCACATTGCACTGGAGAGAGAGTTCGAGCCTAATATAACTTCGTGAGAGAAGGATGACAACACGGTGAATTCAATGACGTAAAGGGCCATCCGGAATGGCTGCACGAGCTATGCGTGTGCCTGAAGGCTCGTTGTGCTGTGCACTGGCGGTACGGAAGGATAGTCCAGAAAGCGGTGTCGACACTTCGCCAATTTTGCAGCAAATGCGTCCGCCTCTCACCGGAAGTGTAACGCCGGTGAATGCTTGCATCGGTACTCCTTCTTTTGCGCCTTCTATTTCGTTTTGTTAGGGGAAGTTTGAGGCCCTATACATTTTGCTGGCACCGCCAGTTCTTGCCCTCTGAACCGCAATTTCTTGTTTCTCTGTTGCAAGAGGCTCTGTCGACGCTTTATTTCATACCCTCGAATTTTTTCGTGAGTAAATTTCGTGCGGAATAGGGGGGTTCTTTTTGATGTAGCAAGGTCGGGCCCGTTGCTTCCCTATGGTAATCGCCACCATCTTGTATAGTGGCCTCCGGAAGAAGACGCTGTCAACAGTTGAACGTTTAAAAACGAACGTTTATATACAGGATTATTTACAGTCAAAAATATGAGCAAAAAGATAATGGTCCGCAGTGGGGCCTAAAAAAGTGGAACCTGCGCCCAGCAAAAAAGACGTCCCGGCTCTTCGCGACAGTTCTTTTATTCCCCTAGCACACCCCGTTCTGCTCATCCGGTTTGTTGTGCCTGGCATCACCAGCCAGTCGTCTGATTGGTGGGTGGTGACTTCAGAGGGCACCGACTGTCTTCTAGTTGCCCGCGGTAAACGGCGGCGGCCGAAACCGGGCAGGTAGTTCCACGGAAGAAGCCGGGGAGTGAGACCAGGCACACAATGGTCCGAGGAACCTGGACGTCTCGGCAACATTCTAAGAAGGAGAGAGAGAGATAGAGGAGGGGGGGGGGGGTGTCACGCTGGGTTCGATCTTGCAGCGTTTCGGAAACCACGATATGGCTTATAAGGACACGCCGCATATAGCGAGGGGCTCTGGATTAATGTTGACTACATGTGGTTCTTCAGTGTGCACCTAAAAATTAGGTGTTCGGTGTTTCTTGCATTCCGCGCCACGTAAAACTGAGCCTTCGCCCTCCTGCCTGGTAGCGCGACACCTTAGCGGGCAAGCTGCCACGCCGGGTAAATTTGAAACGAACCTTCGCAGTTCGCCGTATGAACGTTTTCAAGCGAAGCTTGTTGTGGTTACAGATTTCGTTGGCGGCGGCGGCGGCGTCGTACGCGATAAACCCGGCGTTGGCGAGCGTACAGGAATGCGGCGCCGGTCACATGCCTCTTCGTGCGCGCCGTTTTCCAGTAACTGTGATGGGGCTCTCGATCGTGGCCATGTCTGCGACCAGCTGTTTCTGATATGGCAATCTGACCATTTAGCGAGGGTCACTTGAGTTGTCATTTCACTGTTGCCTGGATATGAACGCATGGTCGTCGTTGTTGCCTGTAGCAACGGAAGTGTTGCGCTGCTAAGCACGTGGATGAAGGATCTAGTTCCCGGCATGGATGAAGGAAAAAGTTAGGAGGGTAGCATTGCGCTATGCAATAGAAAGGAAAGGAAAGGAATGGGCGATGGCACTCGCACGCCACGCTTCACTTGCCCCCATTTTGCCCGATAAGGGAAGGGCCCTTATTTTTTATTTATTTATTTTTTTTACACAACGTACTTACTATTCATTTCTTGCGCTCTGTTTCATCGGCATGTTGGTCATGCATTCTGCGGGTATGCCATTCTATCGCCACGTGTGCACCGGTATAGTAGCTCGCACCAGCACGACCGCGTTGAGACGCTGCGCTTACAGCGCAGCCGGGCTCGCACGTGGAGCGACGCCGAGCTCCCGCGTATCTCCTCGCCGTCCCCTCCTCCGTCCGATGTCGCGTCGAATGCGTCATCGCGTTCCGCGCAGTTAAGCCCGCCGCCTGGTCCGAATCGGCCAGCCGCCCGGAGGGAGTGCCAGAAGCAACATACATCGTCGCCGGGTAAACAGTGTCCGCCGGGGTGGTGGTGGTGGTTCTCCCCTTCGTCGTCGTAACGGCTCGGCGCGCGAACGCACGAAATGAGGGCGGCGGCACCACCACCGCCGAGGAGAAGCCGAACGCCGCGCGGGAGGACGTGGAGGGTTGGAGATAAAACGGAGTGCAGCCGCCGGAGCTCATCTTTTCGCGCCGTCTGGGCTCTGCTACGGGAAATGGCCTTATCTCCGCGGCTAACGAAAGCCGCCACCGCTAGATGTTGCGCTGCTGCATCAGCTGTTTGGTTTCTTGTTTCTCTTGCTTATTCAGCGCCATTTTTCATGTTTCCATTGGCCTCCGCTAGACGCAAGTTCTCTTTTTTTCTGTTTATCCCCGCCCCCGCACTCTCTCTGAGACCGTCGTCGGTCACGTCTTGGCTCACTGCGTCCCAACGCGTGGTGCCGTAGACGTTCGGTGGTTTATTTTACTTACTCCTTTTTTTTTTTCTACCGCGCTCTCGGTTTGATGGCTGTGTTTCTGACATTGTGAAAGCTGGAGCAGCAGCCTATATCGTTCCCTGAAGTGCTGCGACCAGCAGCGGCGGAGGAAATGCGCTGAGCGGGCGTTTTTTTGTTGACGCATCTTGATTACGCAAGCAGGTAATATTCGCTTATCGCGTGCCCAGTGCACGCCCCGGATATTGTCGATATAATTTGGTATTTGATCAATGATTAGGTCGGTCTTATCGGTCAGAGAAATTGGCTTCTGTTCTCTTTTGCGTAGGGCGGACGTGATGTATTACGTGAATCATTTATCGGTTGCTGCGATTCATTATGTACTCATGTGCTAGTTGGTGAGCCATGATATATGATGAAGTCAGTGCATCAGTTGCAGTACAGAGCTTGTGTTTTCGTCATTTTATGTGTGTGATTGGTGTCCTTTATTCGGGTGCTACTTCATCAAATATCGCTACGATTCAAGTTGTTTTTTGTTTTTTTCACTGTTTGTCTTCTGCTTACTGTGCCGCTCCTTAGGCGATTTCGTAACATTTTTCCGAATAAAAAATAATGAACCAGAATGGCGTACGAACAGGCAAAACCCGTTACACACTAATTCACTCTTAATATGAGTTATTACGAACCTTTCTAGGCGCTCAGAATATTGAGTTGGTTTCAAGGTTGATGATACAGTTGGTTGGAAATGTTTGTGTTCGCTTGCTGCGGATTGTCGGTGCGGCCTCTAGGCAAGGGTAGAATTTTGGCCCTTGCTTTAGCGTAATCACCAGTCGCCGAATTTTTTTTTCTAATGAGGCCCTAGATTAACCTTCGCAAGCGAGTAACTCTTTAATGTGCCCTTAAGTATGAGTGCACGAGCCTGTAGTTTTCTAGCAATCCAACCCCTGTCCGCCGCGGTGGTGTAACGGTTACGTTGCTCGGCTGCTGACCCGAAGGTCGCGGGTTCGATCTCGGCTGCAGCGGTAGCGCTTTCGATGGAGGCAAAATGCTAGAGGCCCGTGTGCTATGCGATGTCAGTGCACGTTAAAGAAGACCACATTGTCAAAATATCAGGAGTCCTGCACTACGGCGTCTCTCATAATCATATCGTGGTTTTGGGACGTAAAACCCCAGATTATTATTATTGGTTAGTATTAGCAATCCATCCCTATCGTAATGACACCGCAGTGGCCGGCTAATCGAAACGGCGATTTCACACTCGGCCTTGGCTACTGCTGGAATAGTGCGTGTATAGAATGTATATGCCGCGCTCAGCACATTCATGATTTGCACGCAGATAAAAACGTTTGACATTTCAGCGACGACACGCACGCTCTGTCTGCACGCTCGCGTATAATTCGGTGCAACATCGCATGTTTGACTCGTAAATTCAATTTCATCTACCATATTGGCGTATAACCAGACGGTTGGGGAGACGGGGTATCAACCCCCCCCGCCTCCAAAAAAAATAATTTTGTATATGCTCGCACACACAAACGCTCACATAATCATACTTAAAGTACAGTTAAAGTACTTACTTAAAGTAGGTCATTGAGCCTCACTGGGGCCCCAAACTACGTGGTCCACCCTGAAGAAGCATTTCAAACACGCAGTAAAATTGTTTATTTTCCCTAGCTCTATCTAGACGCAGGGATTGTAGCTTTTTTCTCAACCGTGTCGATCCTCCTACATCGATACTGCCGCTCAAAAAGTGCTTAATTCGGAAAGAAGATCGCGAATTTCGCTTATTCTGTATTCTAGAACGTTCCTCCACTCAAGACTTCATCTCGACTCAATAAAGTGAATGGGAGCGCTGTGATAATGCACAGGAGTGTGCCAGTTCGTTTGATTGACACTGCACGGGGTTTCTTGTTAACCATGCACCCGGTGAATAGCAGCTGGTTAGAAAAACGTCCTTTAGGGCAAGCTCTCCTCCTTTCTTATCACAATTGCTGCGAAGCGAAGCATCTTCTGCAGAACAATGGTCTAATGTTCCATTCGACAATAAAAGGTCGTCTATAGAACGAGCTCTTATTGGAGTATCATGTGGTAAGGTGGCGGACCTCGGTGACCTGTCTACATTTCGTTGTTGTTGTCCGCCGCGGTGGTACAGTGGTTACGATGCTCAGCTGCTGAACCGTAGGTCGCGGGTTCGGTCTCGGCCGCGGCGGTCGCAGTTCGATGGAGGCGAAATGCTTGAGGCCTGTGCGATGTCAGTGCACGTTGAAGAACACCATATATGGTCGAAATGTCCGGAGCTCTCCCCTGCTGCGTGCCTCTTACAGGTGATATCGTGGTTCTGGCGCGTAAAACTCGAGATATTATTATTTTATCATTATTATTATGATTATTGCGGTTTGTTGTTTGTGTACCAAGTTGCTGGATTTGGAAGCGTTGCGACCCGGTGCTATATCGCAACTCGAATTTGTTTGCAGCGAAGCTTTTGCGTGTTTCTCCCTCATCCCCTCCTTTTTATAGTGGCTGTGTTTTCTTTATTTTTCTCTCTCTCTCTCTTTTCGCGCTGGTATAGTGGAACTTCTTCGCGCCGGTATAGCAATAATTCCCAAAGCCAGCTCCTGGTCGCTCCACTGATCCGTGGCAAAAGACGAAGTTCACAGGGAGGGGTGGGGGGGGGGGGGGGAGACATAGCCTGCACTTCTTCCTAAACTCTCGCGTGGCGAGCTCTCGCATAACGGAAGACGAAGCACGAGAGAAGCAGCCAAGTCACGGCCGGTTTGCGCAGGACAGCGGCCTGCTTTATGCACGCCGTGGCCTGGAGTGTGGCGCCGGCGCGGCACGCCGCAACCTTACGCGCACAAATGCGCGACGCCGGAGGCCCCCGTGTTCTTGCGTGGCGTTCTCGCAGACCACCACCGCCGCCGCCGCCGCCGCCGCCAAAGGCACTTGCAAACCAGACCACCCCGGGCTGCGTTTCCCCACTCTCTCCATCACAGGGGCTCGGTGCTTGCAGAGCGAAATGCTCGCTCTATCGCTTTTCACGGGGCACTAAGCCGCAGCACCCTGGGCGCCTGCCTGTTTGTCTGCTGCATGCCTCTGCGTCTTTCTCGCTAACTCAGAACCCAAAACGATCCTTCAGTCATGGGCACGTTACCAGTAAAAAGTAACACTGTTACAGTTACAGTTACCTAAGCCAAAAAAGTAACTCTGTTACAGTTACAGTTACCGAGTTTACAAAAGTAACTTGTTACAGTTACAGTTACCACTAAAAAGTAACGTCGTTACTTTTCCGTTACCGTGTAAAATAACGAATTGATTACATACAAAATGAGAGAATTTAATAAAAACGCACAAAGAGGAACAAGGAATGCGTAACGAGAGAAGATGACGTCCGTTAAGTTTATTCCGTATGTTCTCCAAGGTGTATCAGACCCTGTTCGGAGAGTTTTGCGTCCGCTTGGCATATCAGTGTGCGAAGGGTTCCTCTTCGGGGGGGGGGGGGGGGGGGGAGAGGGTGAAAGGTCACCGTCGCACCCCCCCTCCGTATTAAGGACAATGTATGGGCCAGACTTTGCGGCCCCCCTCCCCTCTGAGGTGATTAGGGGGGCGGTCACTACCCTCCCTGCCCCCCTCGTGGCAGGCCTATGGCTGGTCATACAAACCGTTTTTGAGCCCCTCTGTACCTCGGGACACGTGTTCGCGAAACCCAGACACGGTGCCCGAATACCGTACACCTGCGGATGATCTGTGCGGCATCATCGAAAAGTACGATGCGGAAAGGAAAGGTTGCTAAAGTCAACCATGCAACGCGTTCTTAAACGGAGCTTGTTGAACACTGCTGGACTGGGCATAGCTTTGACCTAAACAATGCGAAAACGCTAAATCATGAACGAAAGCGAGGGGTGGGGGGGAGGGAGGGAGTCTTTTGGAGGCGTGGTTCATTCGCCACGACGCATCGGCTTGCAACAGCATCCGCGGCCCCCCTACCGAACATTTATGAGGACATGTCTGTGACTAATGGACTGATCGAAGTGCGCTCATTCTTTTTTTTTTTTTTTTTTGCCAGTTAATACTGAGGATGCCACCTGCTAGTTCTCGGCACTTCTGGCTTTCAGCCGTTTCGCTCTGCTGGTTTCTAGCCACCTGTCAAACACGATTAGCTCGGCGCCTCGGACGAACCAGCACACCAAGAACACAGCTAGAAGCTCAAGTGATAAAAAGTGTATATATGACCCCGCCCCCCCCCCCCCCCCCCCCACCTTGCAAAAAACAGGACGTGACCTTAGCAAGCTGTTCAGTCGCAGCTTGATTGATTTACGACATGTGGTTTACAAGTAAACTTCGAACACGGTCTTCTGCGGGAAAGTTATTTCTCTTAGCGACCTCTTCTCCTGAAGTGCGAGGGCAGCCCTATTGGAAAGTTGAAAGGTGGAGAAGATATGGTGAAGAGAAAGTTGGAAAAAGTGAAAAAGCGTGTAACATCGGCCTTTTTCTGTTGGATAAATTGTTATAAAAACAGAAGTAACTGTAACGGTATTTTCCGTTACAGTTACTGTGTAAAAAAGTAACAGTGTTACAGTTACAAGTTACTCCAACTGAAGTATAACTAGTTACAGTTACAAGTTACTGAAAAAAGTAACTAGTTACCGGTAACGCGTTACTAGTAACTAGTTACTGCCCAAGACTGCGATCCTTACGCCTTCGTCCTTATGCCGAAGCATTGGTGCTTATGTACAGGGTCGACGTCTTGTGAAGGAGAACACCTCGTTATTATTCAAGCCCTTAAAAGCTAGAACATTGATTCTACTTCACGAGGGAAAGGCCCGCTGTATGGCGTCTAATCATGGTATCGATAAGCACAGTAATAATTTTCCGAGTTGTGTATTAGGGCTAAGCTTCGTGAGGTCTTGAATATTGATTAGGTGTTCACCTTAAATGGGATCGACCCTGTACATGGCGACTAATGGTGGTTCATGCGCAAAGCTTGAACGCCGCCCAGCTCTTTCCAAGTGCGACAGAACATCGTTCGGAGCTAGAAGCGGAAAAAAAGACAAGCAAAAGTGACAGTTCCTTATTATGCGTGAAACCCGCTGGATAGACAGGATATCGGGTGACTAGATTGGATAGCAGGGCGGGAACTGTTTCATCCCATTAGAGGTATGGTTGTTTCTTTTTCATCTGCAGTTTGAAGTACCTTTTGACTCTGAATATTGTCACGCTTTCATTCGAATGTTGTTCAACTTTCGCTTGTGCTAGCTCTTTTTTCGTTAGCTCATTAGTTGTCACCTCCACGGAACGGTTTCTAACATGCAGCAAGTCCCTCTCCCATATCGCACCCACCGATTTGATTTACCGCTTGGACGCCACCATTGACTGGGTGACTGTGTCATTTACCATAACGCTTTTTCTCTCTCTCCCTTCTCGGTTCTCCGTCTTTCATATCTTTCCTTAATTGCTTCCAAAGTGCGCCACATTTTCCGCACTGCGTGCTATACAGGGCGGAGACGACGAAACAGATACGCGAAAACGACCGTCGTTACAATAGCGGCCGCGTATATACTGTCCGTCGTAATGTGTCTTTCCAGCTCCGTGCTCGCTATGCGCCTTTCGCGCGAATCACGAAGAACGCGTTAACTCAAAGGGCGTGTTCGGTTCCATTCAGGATTGACGAGTGCACCCTGCTACGTTGGCTGCTTTCTTTTTTTGTTTGTTTATCTTTCTTGCTTTCTCCCGGCTCTGCTTCGACAGTGGCTCGCAAGACCTACGCAGGAAAGGAGTTCACTGCGCGTAGCACCGGCTTCTGTGGAAGGGCTGCATTCTTCTTGGCGCGACCTATTTACCGGGCATTTTTCTTTCTTATTTATTTATTTCCTTGCACCCCCTCTGTCTCTCTCTCTTTCTCGTACACCGAGCTCGAAGCTATGCAGCCTTGCCTCAGGAATTCCGAACACCACGGAGAGCCAACAGTGCGTCTTGCAGGGCTTCATTATCGCCTGACCTTCATATGCGACACCTTATCCTTGTACGTTCACATGCGTAAAATTGCCCAACAATTACGTTTTGGGTGATGGGGTAATCCTACCTCCTAAATGAGCTGTTTCACTGCAAATCTCTGGTTATACACTATCGTAGTGTTCGGGTGAGCTTAGATGTAATCTTGACCAGATGGTTAAGTGCACATAAATTAACTGGACGCCCTATCCTGTCTTCTCTGTGCGCCGCGGTGGTGTAGCGGTTACGGTGCTCGGCTGCGGATCCGAAGGTCACAGGTTTGATCCCGGCCGCGGCGGTCGCATTTTGTTGGAGGCGAAATGCTAGAGGCCCGTGTACTGTGCGATGTCAGTGCACCTTAAAGAACACCAGATGGTCGAAAATTTTCGGAGCCTTCCACTACGGCGTCCCTCATAATCGTATCGTGGTTTTTGGACTTTGAAATCCCTGATATTATTCTGTCCTGTCTTCTGCTTTTTCTTCCTCATTCTCAGTTATGCCACAAATATTTCGCTAAACTATGCACCAACTCTTCTAACGTTGCACTCTGCTTAAAACTATGCGGGATTTTTTTTTTTTTTCATTATGCTGCTCCCAATCGGATGCACGGCTGTCACGAATATAACAGAACCCGCAATTTCGTGTTCGGCTTTTTCTGCAATGCCACAGAGCCACTGCAGCTGGTTGTAAACGAGCTCCATTTATTTAAGTAAAAGGAGACGACCGGTACAGGTATTGGCTTAAAATCAGGGTGAACGAAACAGGATCCACATATGTGCATAATCCCAAATCGGCGTTTAGCCATTATCAGCCGCAGCGTGCAAGCATTGAAGGAAATTGTCCCGTGTGTGAAAGTAGGAAAGTAGTGCAGTACAATGTGGCTGAAGACATTAGAGATGTCACTTTCAAACATGAACATACAGCTAGCTTGGCTTGATGATACGGAGTGCAACAAACTCGTACGTACGGAATCACACTTGTCTATAGCGCCCAGCCGGCCGCTTCAACTGCCGTTTTCTGCAGAGATTTGCAAATAACGGCGCCGTAATGATACCTAACATGGTCATACTGCATGCTAGGTCCTCGTGCTATATTTCAAGAATGAACGGAAGCTCGGGCTAACGTGATGTAGCGGCTGCTGTCAACAACAGCGTCCACACGCACGCGCTCCTGTGCTCCAGACAAGTACGATTCTGTCTGTATATGCGATTACGTGTACTGTCGGCGCATATGAAACAACGCGCAGTGTTAGTGTCGCTACTATAGTGTCGCTTAAACTGAATCTCGCGTTTTGCTTTCGCATCTAAACCGACGTATGTTGCTCTCTCTCCCCTACATTCCTTTGTGGGCGTCGGCATAACCGCGTAAACTCGTAAATAATCTTCGCCTGCCAGCAGGCTTGTCCGCCAACGCGAAAAACCGCCACACGTCGCACGAGATAGGGCCGTCCATTTCCCTACGATCAGCAATGCTTGCAAGCTGCCTTCGAAGCTTCTTTTTCCATCCAGATGCCGAATCCACGTCGCTGTACGGGTTGCAGCGCACCCGAGAAAGTCATGGACGTCTTGTCTTTCCAATACGCAGCGCGTGACCAGCCTGCGCAACGCGCGTGCCAGCCATTTATTTATCTCCGTGGGAATACGCTCAAGAATGCGCTCCCGCGCCTACGTTAGAGACCCCCCCACCTCGCGTGGCAGCAAAGGAGTCGAGATGAGCGCATGCATTGAGCGCACCGCGGTCCGCGTTGCGCTGTGCCTATACGGAAACGCCGGCTTCCTGCATTGAACACGCTCTGGCCGATAACGCGCGCCGTGGAAATTCGTGGGCGAACTCGTCGTCAGTGCAGTCGAACTTAATTCCTTGCCGGCGAGGCTCGCCCACACAGCGTCCCTTTGTGAGAAGAAGAGCGCGCGTGCGCGAGCATACTTTACGAAGTTCGACCTCGGAGTTCGGTGCACCTTCTCCGGCTGACGGCTGATTAGAGTGCGCGCGAGGATTTTCATAATAGGCAGGCGGACCGGCGGTTTGAGACCGGCGCTGCCGTGGCCTCTTGTTCGGCGTGTTTCGGCCGGTTTGCTCGCGCTTCGCGAGGCGAGGCGATGCGAGACCGTATTTATCGCCACGTGTGGCCGGTTGCCCAACCTTACTGATGAGCTTGTGTCCGCTATGGAAAAAAAAGAAAAAAGGCTCGCACGTTCTTCCTTTACGTATTTTCCCTAGACGACTCGAAAGCTAATGCCATTTTCTTCTTTTTCTTTTCATTGGAATGTATCGATCCCCCCCCCCCCCCTTCCCTCCCCCCGAAAGCTGTCTGCACTCACGTGCTTTTTCAGTGCCTCCGGGATTGGCCCACCTTTGACCAATTGACGATCTCATGCGATGACGTCATAGGGTGACGTCATTGCATGATGTTTTTTTGCATCGCTCGTGTTGACACCGCGTTTTGCATTTGATGAGGCATCTAAGGCTTTATTTTGCCTTAATAGATAATTTCACATTGTGTGTGTGTGTGTGTGTGTGTGTGTGTGTGTGTGTGTGTGTGTGTGTGTGTGTGTGTGTGTGTGTGTGTGTGTGTGTGTGTGTGTGTGCGTGCGCGTGCGTGCAGAGTATTGGTGGGAAGTCTACGCGCAAAAGAAATGTTTCCATGAAGGGCAGGTTTCGAAACATTTGCACGGTAAGGTCATGCAGTGTTTCATGTGCAATGGTTTCTCTCATTGGCGTAACCAAACAAAGGTTTGGGGGGGTTCAACCCCGTGTCCCCGTTATATTTACATTTTTCCCTCGTAAAGCTGCAGTTACGTCTATATATAACTAATTAAATTAATTAATTAACCTTGTATGTGTGTATACGCGCATACATACAAACGCACGCGTGAACGCTCATGGTGATGATGAGCAACGCGACGCACAGAGGTGCGGAAGTACAGGCAAGGAAGGGCTGAGGATGCGAAAAAGGGGCGAACACGAGCGCTGGCTACCAACTGGATTTCTTGGACACAGAACATGAGATAATGTATCGGTCAAACTTGGCCTCATAATCTTGTTCACCCTCTCTCTCTGCTGGTTCGCCACCTTGATAATGTGACTCGTGTCTCTGACACGCCGTTCTCACAGCCTTTTTAGTTTCGTAAGGTCTTGTGACCCATGTTTATGACGATATGTTTAACTCCCACATTATCTCATGTATATATAAGCATCGGTTTTGTGACCAATAAACCAACTCGCACACATCGCCATTTTTGTTCACGCATGAACGCGCATAAAGAGGGAGGGAGGTGACGTTATATGAATTAGGAGAGGTACCATATTTACTCGAATGTAACGCGAGATTTCTTTTCTTTTTTTTTTCAGATTTTCGTTAACTAAAGTCGACCCTCGCGTTACAATCGAATACCGAAATAACTTTTTTTTCTTCCTGGACACAACAAGTGATCCGTCACGTTACTATTGTGGTCGCGTTACAATCGAGTAAATACGGTATGTAGCCTGTGCCAATGCACCAGTACAATGAACTGTTCACCATTTGCGAAAAAACTGAACAATGGCACTGTGAAGTTGCACAGCTGGCAGGAATAGCGTTCTGATCATTCCTCTTCACAAACTTGGAACGCCGAGCTCCGTCGCATGAAGACTCTAAAAGATACTACAGTGGCTGTGTACGATGCCAGCGTTGAAGATCAGCTGTAATTGCTTCATTAACTCTTAAAATGCATGAAAACGCAAAATTAAGTTCGCGCCATCCATGGCTGTTGTTTTTATCTTGCATTTCTTTTCACTAGGTAGTCAGGCGCTTGTTATTTTGAGCTTCTATCTTTTTTGCCTTTCCCTCTCTATCTCTTTCTATATATTAATCCCTTAATCCCCTTCACCCAGTGTAAAGTAGCGAACCCGACGCGCGTCTGGTTGACCTTCCTGCCTTTCTTTCTTCCTCGTCCTTCATTACTTAGCTAAAGGCCGAGTACGCGCAGCATGCCCTTCCGTACTTCATCGTGCATTTACTCGCGCACAGTGCTTCAGTAAGGGATATTTGAAATATGATGTGTGCATACATATAGACCGCCGTCTTTTATGCTTACCCTCCGGCGAGGGAACTCGATGACCAGAGAACATATGGCTCGAGTCTCTCATCGAGTCTATCGACGCGAAATTAATCGATTTGCTTTCGTCCTAATCGAGTGATGCATTAGAAGGCGATTAGCCTTACCGGCGATTAATCATTCTTTCGACCGCGCTCCGTCAAACGGGGCGTAGAACGAGAGGCGCGCGCTCCTTCCACGTTCATTTAGAGTCGGCTCAAGTGCAATAGGTGTCGAAATCTGAGCTTCGAGTGGATGTAATTCAATCGACACGTAATTAGCGAAGATTCATTAACTGCCGAATCGTTTGTCTTGCTTTGTAGCCGCCTTACCTGGCGCTGCCTCCGTGTGCGGAACAGCACAACGTTGCCGAAGTTGCGAGGCGCGCTGACCTTCGAAGAAAGGTTTCCCTCGTGCACCGACTGTGAAACATACATTGCGTACGGGTACCTGCATATATAATGTTTGTTACTCGATGCGTTTGGCGTAATTAGATAAAACGATGAAAATGTTTGTGCGTGCGCTTGCAAGACAGTCGAGCACAGTTTTCTATAGCGTGCCAACGTCATCCGATATGATAATGGATGAGGCGATAACGAGCCGATATCGAAGTATGCACCGGTGAATCGCGGGCTGCGGTTACGTAAGAGCCGAATATCGCCGTTCATCCTTCGGAAGCGGTGGGGTCCGTGGCGACGGCATACGTTCATAATGAGCGGTTCGGGCGTGTATGAAATATGACCCCGTACGCGAAGAGACGCCGTGTAATTGCGATCACATGCGGGCTGCCTCAGTGCGGAAGGAGGGGCGGGTCCGGTTCTGCGAGCGAGGCGAATGCCGAGCGGCGCTGGAAGCCGAGAGCTGTATACGCAAGAGCATTTAAGCCGCACCTTGCGTGTGTACCGTATGCAGACTTCCGATGGAGAACGTAGGGAAAAGTTATCGTCCCGTCGACCGCGCTAAGTAGCGAGACTCTCCCACTTATCATCTTCCGGCGGCCGCTCAGAGCATGGCTCTATAGTGTGCCGCCGATGAGCAAGAGGCCATGGGTTCGATGACGGCAAGATGGCAAAATTGTTGCCGGATCTTCTTCCCTTGCGGCAATTGCCCGTTATGGATTTAGTGCGGTATGGCGTCAGCGTTTCCTTCTATGCCACACAGACTGGCCGCTGTGACTTGTTAGTGATGTAGCAATGTCTCGTAAGTCGGGCAAACATTCCATTCCAAGTTTGCACTGCTGTGAGCGCTTGAATGGTTGTTTTTCCGAAAGATGGATGATCATGTGATTATAATTAGTCTATAAGCTCACCACATGATCGAAATTTGAGTTCACTGTGGTATCTCGTGTAAGTGTGTGTGAGGGACGGCTTACGTTCCAAAGTGCGCATATTTATACTCGTAATTTGTTGCCGTTAAGGAATGTTGTCTTTGTTTTTGATTGCTGTTCTCGCTTCTCGTTATTGACTGCGAATGCTTCAAGCTGCCGATTTCTGTTCTTTAGCACGCTGAGTGGTCATGTGGTATGACCATGTTCTATTGCATGCAGCGTTGGCCTATACGTTTCTTTCTTTCTTCCTTCTTTCTTTTTGCGAAAGATGGTGATTTAATCGGCCGATTGAAAACTGTACACACAAGCCTGATTGACGCTGTGTACCTAATTATAGCAACGCGAAATGGTACGTGTTACTGCCTTCCGAGAATGCTTAATCTTCGGCTATGCTGAATGTCGTCACATTGGCCTCCTGTAGCGAAGTTAAACATGCTTCCTCCCTTCGAACGTTTCTCCAAACGCATTTACTAAAAGCGCACTCGATATACCACGTGCGTCATGATTTCTTCCAAGGCAAATGTGATCGCGCTTTCGCAGCGCTTTTCGGAAACGAATAAAAGTTTCGAAACGCGAGGGGCCTCGCTGCCACCCTGCTGCGCTGCCCAGCGGGCTGTGGCAATTGCCATTTCGCAAGTCTTATAGCGCACCACCTCGAGTATAAAGCATTACGACATTCTGCTACCGGTCGGGTGTGGTGAAATACAGGACCTGCTTTGTTACAACATATTAAAAGGGTATTCTGTTGCTCGTTTTTTTTTTTCATTGTTTTTCTGTTTCCTTTATTTAATTTTCATCGATACTTAAACCGAAATGTGACTGGGGTGAGCTTAATTTATGATGCAACACATCAGCTTTGCGCATCTACATGGGGTCGTTGCGAGTGGTCGCTGCACGTGCATATCCGCGCGGCCTGGTGATTCCAGAGGAAATTATGGCCAGGCACATGTACAGGGGTGGCCAGAAGTTCACAGGCCGCGCTGCCATAGCATTACATGGGATAGTGGCATGGGAACTTTTGACCCCTCCTGCACCTTTCGTTAAAGATGCCTTTCCGTCTTCTCACGACTACGCGTTCCATTTAGCATATGCATATCTTTTTTCCGTATCAGTGCCGTCTCGTGCTTTGCACTCTTCGTCAGTGGTCAGAGTGGTGGACCGGCCACGTTAGCAGCGATGTCAGCTGGTCGTCGTATAGTTTGTATGATGATACTATAGCCGAGAATGGAGCTGGATGCATAGCTACGATACAGCGGCACTGCCCGCCGCTGCTCTGTGGCGGGGTCTTCTATCTCATATGCTGTGCTAGTCGTTACCGTAGACCGGGCTTTGATGTTTACGAAACAGCGCCCGTCCCGATAAAAGCGTGTGCGGGGCCCCGCGATGAGTTGTAGCAATGATCGGTGGGAACGAGCCATGAAGGGGCGATGCCCGTCGACCCCGCGTGCGCGACCGCCCACTTGAGGCGCCGTCGAGGTGCTGCCGGTTTTTTTGCGTGGCCGGGGGTCTCTTCATGCCGGCGGGAGGACTCCGGTCACGAAGCCGGAATAGGAAGATTTGTGTTCATTACGCACCTAGACACGCCCCTTTTAACTGGCGTCGATTTCTTGCTACATTAAGTGGGCCCGTTCCTACCGGCGTCGTAGTTGGTTTGTCGTGATATCCTCCTTGTAGAGATCGAAGAAAGCTATAATGCTGCTAGCATCGACCTTTTTGTACCTGCAAGCGGTTTATATTATAGTTTTTTTTTCGAGCTTGTCTGTAGCGTGAGCGGCCGGGAAGTTGTTTGCGGTCACGCTCTTCGTGCGGACCGCTTATCGCTTCACCGCATTGCCGCGCCTTGTAACGCGATGACGGCACGTTTCTCCGCTCTTTTCGGGTTCTTGACACCGAGTGATTAGAACTCAAGGCGTGAAACATAAATAACGGGGAAGGCCGGCCCGGTACACTGCATACCTCTGTGTCTCTATACTACATAGCGCGCCCGGATCTGCGTGAATGACGCTGCAGTGACGTCATAAATAGGTGTAATCTGTTTGGCGCGTTGTACCTGTTTTAGTTTCCTTCGCGTCTCTCTCTTATATCTCGTTGTCGTTGTGTACACTCAAGCCGTGAAGGGGTTTGACCATTGTGCACACCTCGCAAATCGCGGTGCCATGTAAGGCAGTGAGCTTCGGGCTGTTTTCTCCATCAAAATGTAGCGACCCTGTTGCGTATACGTCGACCGCATGCGATATGTTGGATGTCACATGGCGTTGAACGTTCGCTTTCAGCTGCACACAATGCACAGATATGTCCACGACAGCGTTTCTCTCTCTCTCTCTATCTCTCTCAGGGCTGCACTTATAGGATGCATTTGTGGGGTTATGGCATAATCGACCCCAAAACCAGGGGGGCGTTCTGAATATATATGGCGCATGCAAGCTTATTACACGTGCCTTCTAATCGCAGTACTCACAATTATTTCCGGCGGTATTATGTTGCAAAGACTTCTTTAATAAAAAACGCACTTGATATCCAAGTGCGCCATGCCTACCATTAAAAGGCAATCACCATTAAGAAGCGATCGGGGCAAAAGGCAAAGGACAGCTTAAAAATAATACTTCCCATTACAAGCTTCGACAGCTTGACCCAAGCAACCTACACTCCATGCGAATACATACCGCTGCCGTTATGACATTCTTTAAAGTGTATGATTTAAGTATGCGGCAAAGTCTTAGCTGTATACAGGAAAATGACTCCTGAGTCGGTTCGTTTGAGTTAGCGGCATCCCCATTAAAGTCCTTCCTACGCGCTGTTATTGCTTCTCGAGTGCAGTAGCCGCTTCATTTAGAACTTCGAGAGCCTCGACTTTGGGTCGAGGCACTCGAGCCGGGTGATTCCGATAAACCGTTCGAATTAATTCGCTCGGCCGCTGCGGGCGTCGTTCGAGCAGCGTACACGCGCGCAACCGCGGCGTCCTTGTTCTTCCGGAATGTTAAAGTGTGCAAATTATGCATCGACATTCGTATAATGCCGCGCGCTGCCCCCGCGGGCCGTCTCATCGGAAAAGGCGCCGCCGCCGCCACCGGAACAATGTTCGCCGCGGAATGCATAATAAGGCCGCGCCGAGACTGTCTGTGCTGTGTGCGGTTTTTGCGCGAGAGGAAACCGCAGTCCACTTCCACGCCGACTGCGTCCTCATCGTCGTGTTGGTTTTGATTGCGGAGCTCGATTGTTTTCATAAGCCGCTCCTGGGAGGCGCGCGCGTTTCGCCCGCCGACGTCCGCATATTGATGTATGCACAATGGCCTGGCATCCGTTCTGCCGGGGGACTTCGTGCCCTTTCTTTCTTTCTTTCTTTCTTTCTTTCTTTCTTTCTTTCTTTCTTTCTTTCTTTCTTTCTTTCTTTCTTTCTTTCTTTCTTTCTTTCTTTCTTTCTTTCTTTCTTTTCATTTCATTTCTTTTCTTTCATGCTAACGGGCCTCCCTATCGGTTCCCTATATACGGCGCCCGGTGCGGAATAATTCATTTCGCGCACCAAGTTATGCGGCTGGCATCGTGGCTTGTTTATTAGTAGAGCCCGTGCTCTCTTCTGCGGCAATCGCCCGGTCCCCGCGATGTCGGCGCTCGTACGTGGAGGCATCTTACCGCGAGTAATATATTCGCCGTGCTTTTCATACGAGGTTGATGCGGCGCCGCGGTTCGCGAGTCGCGTGCCGGAATGAGCAGGCAGGTTCTTCTGTGTACGCATACTTCGCCTCTCACTCTGTTTTTTTTTCTCTCTCTCTCTCTTTCGCAGCTCTGTTTGTCTTTGTTCTTTTACCTATGTGTACGTTCGTAATGTTGTGCCTGTATTAAAGCTGTGCTGCTTCGAGGAAGCTTACAGATTGCCTCTTGTCGTCCAAGGGAACGCGAACGTTTGGGCTAACTTATCCCACTAGTTGGGTCTAATTTGCGTCGATAGCGCCTGTGCCTTTGTGTTCTACTCGGTGCTTGTTGATGTTTCTAGCTATCATAATTTGTGTTCGTACGTCACGTCACTTTTACGCGTATTAACCAATGAAAAGTGTTGTACGGGTCATCAAATAATAGGTCAATAAAAGAAAACGCTTGAAGGACACTTTGTACATTCCAAAGTGTGTTCGGCGAAAGCGTGTGGCCATTCCACTGACGGAAAGACGGACGGAAAGACCGACGGACAGAGGGACGGACGGACGGACAGACATCCGGACGGATTTGACGGACGGACATCCGGATGGACGGACGGACAGACGGACATCCGGACGGACGGACGGACATCCGGATGGACGGACGGACGGACAGACGGACATCCGGACGGACGGACCGACGGACAAACATCCAAACGGACGGACGGACGGACATCCGGACAGACGGACATCCGGACGGACGGACGGACGGACGGACGGGCGGACATCCAGACTGACGGACGGACGGACATCCGGACGGACGGACGGACAGACGGACATCCGGACGGACGGACGGACGCCGGACGGACAGACACCGGACGGACGGACGGACGTACGCCGGACGGACGGACACCGGACGCCGGACGGACACCGGACGGACGTGAGGATGAGACATTAAAGGCTTTCGCCTTAATATTCATAAATGTTCTAGAGTCCTATAGATTCTAGAGGTCAATCGCTGCGGTATAGACATTACTAAATGCAGCCACGCCTTTAGCGAAAGTACGCTGTTGTTGTGTGTGAGCGATTTGATGAGATATTGAGACGGAGGGTGAATACGAAGAGAGGGAAACGTTCCGACCTTAGAAAACCGCGAAGATAAATGCGTGAGCTCGAATCTCTGTGAGAAGATTGCTGGCTGGAGCGTGCCTTGTCCATCGCAAACAAGATATCGCAGTTAATAAAAGGTCACTTTGCTGCAGAGGATAAATATATTAATGGCAGCACGTCGTGATTAGACTAGTGCTAGCCGATGTTGAGTCGCAACGCTTTGCGAATTTGATGATGGACAAGCTATATATATATTATAGAGCAGAGCGCATTACTGAAGTCAGTGTTGCCGGCAATGTTTTCTTTTTTGTCGTCTTTCGGTCGAGATTTTTTTTTTTTTTTTTTGAGCATGTAGCAGGAGTGGTTCTCGCTTTCCTTTTGATTTAATTATCCTCTTCGGCTAGGCTGCCTTTCTTGTTCTTCCAATATGGCCGTCTGTTTTCTGAATAGAAATGATCCTGCGCACATTTAGAATGCGTACGTTTTCTCTCAGTATGCTATGCTTCGCTCTCCCCCTCCCTCCCTCTGTTACTCAGAAGACATAGGCAGAATCGCACTCCAACATACACACGCCCTGTCGCATCTAAAGTTGACAGGCGCCTCAGAGAAGATATAGAGAAAGGAGGGTTAACCGGAGCTGATGTCCGGTTAGTTACCATTTAGTTAAAAAGGGGAAAGGAGTATGAAGGAGCGTAAGAGAAGCCTACGAAGGCGCCAAAACGTCACAACAACGTCACAACGTCCCCATTTTTCAAACGACTATTCGGACGTCATTTGACAAAGCAGTTACCGATAATTATAACTTCGAAGGGGGCAGTTGTATACCCGGAGGCCATATCCTCAGGTATAGAATCAACGATGTCGCCGGTCACAGCTGATACAAAAAAAGAGGTCGAAATTGAAAGGGGTCCGTTGCTTTGGCACACAAGGGTACTGCGTTCACGCAAGCAGAAACACTTGCTTTTGCTGCTAAGTTAACTAATTTTTTGAAACCCAACTCTTTATAAGTTCACACGTTGGAGTTTCTATGTTGAAGTCTCGCCCCGGGATGTGTGCTTGCATGTAGTCTAGCGTCTTCGATTTTTTTTCTTTTCTTTTTAATAGCGCTCGACACTTGTTTCCGGCGCTCTGAACTTTCGCCTCTTCTTTCGCTTAAATTTATATAGGAGGGTTCGAAGCACATATTTCCTCCGGTGTATACACTCGCGAGCTTCCGAAAAGTTCGGGCTTTACGGCGCCATAAATGTGGCCTCGAAGGATAAGGGCCCGTATATGTTATATATACGCGGGAGTTTTTCAGGGTCCTCACATTGCGCCGCCCTCGGCGTTGCCATCCGCGCGGACATGTTAGCCCCGCTCTCGTTGTTTCATTCTTTCTTGACATATTTATAAGAAGCAACGGAGTTTATGACGGCGCTTGCTGCTTCGTCGGAAGCAGGCGGATCCTTGGCTCGTGTTCAGGCTCTTGGTTATGTTTTACAGCGGTTAAACTCTCCTACTCTACAGACCGACTGAGTGCTATGTTTGCCTTACCGCGCCTTGGAAGCTACGAAAGCATTCTGAGAGCAATCAATAACGCTGACGAGCAGGCGAGTTCTTCTTTTTATTTCTTTTTTTCAGTGTTGCCTATATCTGCGTTCAGCAATTCATTCTATTCGCTGTTTGAAATGTGTGCCAGCGAGGTACTGCGGCTGCCGTCAGCGCCGGAAGTGTCGTACAAAAATCTGCATACGCACTTTATGTCTTACTCCGCTTAGTTCCGAGAAGTCGTCGGCGTGCTGTGTCCTCCGTAGTTTCGCTTACGGGAAATTATATCCTCATTTTGAGGCGGAGTTTCGAAGTTGATCATAAATAAGAAGAGACCGGTATATATAACGGGTACCTCGCTTAGCGCGACTGGGGCGCGTCGTTATAGAAGGAAAAAAAAAAAGTGGCCTCGAAGAACCATGACAAGCACGTTTTTCATTCAAGCGATGACGCAGCGCAGTCCGTCTCGCTGAACACGCTCAAATGTCGGCGTGTTATAAGGCATCATAAGATAAATAAATGGGGCAAGCTGCCAGAACCGTGATATTATCAACGATATTGGTTTATCTCTTTTCTCTGTGCCTCGTTAGTGTAGTGATCGTATCGGTTATAAACTAATGCTCTGCATGGTTCTCTGCCATGCTGCAAAGTCTTGGCACGCAATCGTTTCTTTTTCGTCGCATCGTCATCGTCATCGTGAATGTGCGGTCGGCAATCGATCGCGCAACCTCTCCGGAGGGCATAGAGAGGTTCCAACTTTTCTCGAAAAATGTCACTTTTCATATTCTACGGGTGACACCTTCTAACGAAGACTTAGTGATGTCGACTTCGGGCGTTAAGCGCTGTCATAAGCGATGACAGGAAATCGATGCGTCACGGAGCCCCTGAAACGTTGTATAAACGACTCCGGAGACCCGCGGCTGCCGCTCCGACGACTCGAAATGCCTGCTCCTGTTCATTGTTGTAGTTGTAGCAGTCACGCGGCGAACGCTCACCTATAGACGTTTTCACAAACTGCTCCCTGGGCGCCACCATAGTCCTTTGTGGGCTACGCAAGTTGGCGTGACCCCTCAAGAATGCGCTGCCGAGGCTGTGACGTCAGCCTTTGTACTCCCGCGCGCAGCTCATCATGGCGGCGTTTTTTCCTCTCCTGTAAAAAGGTCTATAGACCTATATATTCCATGTTTGTAAACAGCGGTAGGCGCCGTCGACATACTGAGGCTCTTGTAGCGACGTCGCGGCGCGCAGGCTCCGCCTAGCCCAAAGCTCGCCAACCGCCCTCTATGATCACGTGACAACTGGCACAGCGGCTGCAAAGCTGCCTCCGAGCACCGGCACGTCGCTACAAGCGCCTCAGTATGTCGACGGCGCCTACCGCTGTTTACAAACATGGAATAGGTCTATACGAGATTAAGCCATTAGACTTTCTCGGACACTCGCTTAATTGGCCTTGCTGCCACCAGGGAGGAAGAGAACGAGAGCACTGAACTGAAGTCTCCAACGTGCCCGCATTTGTCCATTTCGCGCGGCTGGACCGTGCCCTGTCCACTCGGGGGGGCTCCTGTCTGGGGCACCCTTTTCGAAAAGTGCTTTTGTCTGATGCCTCTTGCAGCATCATTGAGCTGCGGCACGACCTCGTTGCTTATAGCAGGTGAATGTGCGCTGGCTCTGGCGCGTGGCCGAAGGCTAAGATAAAAAAAAAAAAGAACGTCTCTGTGCAAAAACGCAGAGACGACTGCACTGGGCGCCTGGCGACGTGGTTCACCTCTCCACCAACGTGAAAGCCGTTGACCTCCCGCTGGGAGCTTTTAAAAGCCGTACGCAACTCGCGATGTTTGCGAGTCGCGAATCGTGGTTCTCTCTCTCTCTCTCTCGTCAGTCATTCTGATTCGAGCTGCCTCAGCGCACCAGTGGGGCGCGCGCTCGGCTACTTCGCGAGGTGTGCCGAGTGTTCGCTCGTTGTAGCCCGTGCTCTCAGCCGCAGAGGAACGGCTTGACCCGACTCGAATCGCGCGGGCTTGCGGTCGCTCTATACGTCATCGTCGACAGAGGGACTGGGCTGGCCGCACGGTGTCGTGGAGAGGACACGTTTTTCTAACGCACTCAAAACGGCGCAGGGACCTCGTGGCTTTAGTAAGGGCGACGTTCGCGAAACCTGTTGGCACGTCAAACGGTTTTTGATTGGCCACGAGTTTTGTGTTTCGGCCATGCTCCAGTTGCGGGGTGAATGTAGTAGCCGCGTTCTTAACATTGGTACTGGGTACAAGTGAACGAGTGAGCGAAGTCTGCGCTAAATTAACTACGATAGCTCCCAGCTGTGCCCTCATTGTGTTAATGAATGGACAGTCGAGTCCACGGATAACGTAAGAACGGGCATCATCTGAGTAGTATACGTTTAATGTGCAGCACAGATTTGCACAGAATCTAGAGCACGGGGTATGCGACTTTATGTATAGCGTACACGAACTCACTGTGGGACGTTGACGGGCGAGAATCCCTTTGATAAAGGTTGCTTACGAATTGGTATTGGACATATTGCTGTTACATCTTTTTTCCTTCATGTTCGATTATCGTTTTAGTATCAACCGATCTATGCGTGTATCCATATGCGGGACCACATAAAATTGTTTATTCTTTTGTGAGTAGGTCAAGCGCTGCGACTCTCGAGGAATCTTTTTGTGTGTGTGCGTGTGTGTGTGTGTGGGGGGGGGGGGGGGGGGTGCTTGTTTGTTTTCCTGACGTCTGCAGTCTCGCATGCAAGTCTTGGTGCAAGTCTGTCGCATACAGTTCGAGAGACACGTCGCGACCAACTGAACGCGTTCATCAAGGACGTGCGCTGACTGCTGACGCTGCAGCAGCAACGCATAAAAGCTGCGATACGCAACCATAAGCGATATAACAATGCAAATCGGCCCCACATATAAGGCCTCCCACGAACGCTGACGCAGGACTCGCTCATTCATACGTTCGTTTGTAGGAATGCGGTGTCACGCGCTCAATCTTCGCGGCTTACCCCTTTTCCTCGCCCCGAGACACTTTTTCTGTTCTTTGGTTCTTCCTTCTCCCCCCTTTTTGTCACATTCTCGCATGCAGCGCATGCTTCCCGTGTGTGTACATTCTTTCTGGCTTTCGCGGCGAATAGCGGGAGCATTTTCCTGGCTGTGCAAACGCAGGCACGCGGCACACTTGGCTGGAAAGCGCACGGCCGCCAACGAATGCGTCGCGGCTTTTGCTGCACTGAAGGAAAGAAGAGCTCTCTGCGTGCTTGGCCAAGAGCCTGTGTATAACTTCAGAGGAGAGGGGGGGGGATTGGCAGGGGGGGGCACCAACTTCCTCGTTGACACAGCCGCGCTTCGCCGGACTGCGTCGGTCCGCCACTGCGGCGCACCGTTCGTCTCCCTCACTCGGAGCACCTGTGCGTCCAAGCGCGAGACCTCGTATAGGCCCGCTTCTTTGGCTCCATTTTGTTTTTTTTCTGCTGCGATTTTCAGTTTGCTTGCATTTGACGACACGACGAGGTGCGACTTTCGACGAAGACTTCGACGTTCACGGTCTAGCGAGGTGATTGTTCACATATCTTTAACTTGGGAACTGTGCAGACAGAACCTCGCTTCACTTCGTTGCGGCAATCGCTCCTGCGGTTGCTCAAAAGGAAAGTTGAAAAACGAATTGAACTGTGATCAGTTTGCGAATTCATTCTGCCTTTCCGCAAATCGCCGTCGATGCAACAGTTTAAGAGCGTCGAGTAGACCTGGAGTGTTTAATACGCAGCAGGGATATGTTGATTGGTGCTGTGAGAAGCAGGAGTAACAGGGCTACATGCGGAACGTCAGGACTGTTTCATTTCTGAGAAAACTTATAGTTAGACCAACGTCACAGCAGCAAACGCGCGTCGTTGATTTCTTTTTCTTTTTTCTTTTTTGCGATCGTAGGAGACGTGTACTTACGCTAAAGATGCTTGTATTATTTGTTTAGCTGCGTTATGCATCTCAGGTGGCGGCCCCGGTGAGGCTTTAACCTTTTTTTTCTTCTTTTTTGAATTCGATTCTGTATACATATAGTGAATGCCGCGTACAAAACTTAAAGCGTCACCCTTGGCAGTCTTGTTCAGCACGATGTTGCTCACATCTAACCTTGTGCTCTGCACAGCCACTAGTTATAAATTATTAATAAAAGTAAGCGACGTAAGCATGTGTATATATAATCATATATGCGCGTGCTCGTTTATATGGGAACGTATGGCTTTTTATGAAGCAAGACCACGCCCTCCGACCTAGAAGGATTAAAAAACAATAATAACAAGGTAAAGAAAAAGGTATAGCACAGCACATCGCACGCAAAGTATGAGAGTATCGTCCCGTTGTTGTGAGGTCTCATGAAGTCTCAACAGGCTCACAAATCAGCGGCTTCATGACCCTCGGGTCGAGTTAAAAAGACTGAATTTGATTTGCATCGGAATGTGGTTTCAAGGCATGCCGTCTGCAAAGTAATGCCGGGCCTCTTCAGCAAAGTAATGACGGTGATTTTATAGTAGTATAACAGTATAGATTGTTCGCTAAGTGTCGCGGTATAAAAAGCAATCGCCGTGGCATAGCCGGCCGTAAGGGATGAGGCGCGGACCGATGCTGTCCCGACCCTTGCCCGACGAAGGTCGGCGCCTAATCGAGATGGATCGGCGTCACATCGCCAACTGGGCCGGTGAAGCCGTCTCGGCGCGGGGCTCCCGCCGCTTAATATCTCTTTCTTTAGCGTGAAAAAATGGCGCAGCCTATGTATATCCTGCAGACACGTGCTGACTATTAACGCCCTCGGCTTTGACGATATGGAGGCTAATTTCGCCGGCCTCCTCCTCTGCATGCACCTATATATTGACTACATGGCGTAGTCAATATAACGAAGCATGTATATTATACGTGCACTCCACGATACGCTTTTTCCTTGTGGGCGATGAAGAACATGTTGACACGGGCTTCCCTTGAGCAAAGAAAGCCTTCGCCAGAAAATATCAATGTTTTTTTCTGTGTATCGATTGTGTGCGCGTGCGTGTTCAAAGCGTGGCGTTTCTGGAAGGTGTATACGTATAATTTTTGTGCGCCAGTAAGCGCCTAAGGAGCCTTTTTTATCATATTATTTCTAGGCGGAAAAATGCACAAATGTTAACTTTCACGCAAGGGTGAATGCGGAAGGCACAAGCTGACGGAACGCGGTGACGGAAGCGCTAGTAGCAACCAGAACCAGACGCTTCTTGTTCGCGGTCTCTATACTTCTTGTCTTCTTCATCACGACGGCATATACAAGTCGTTATTTACACTATAATAAGCTACTAGTTCTCGCTCTCATTTCAAGTTTTATTTATTGATTTGCTTAGCTTCCCCTTTCACAAAATTCTAACTGGTCTGCACAGTGCCGGTATTCTTTGTGAGCCAAAGATAATCTGTGCGCATACAGCATGTATACAGTAGTCGCGTTCAAAACGAGCTGTGGCACGGTGTCCCTGGTCAAAAGAGCTCGAATGCCGCGCAACCGCCTCATCGTCTAATTAATTAGCGTGCTTAACTATGGCCTAACTACTGGTATGTCATCATCATCCTAGTTAGGGCTACCGTCGAACAAAGACCTCTTTCAGCAGTCACCATCAGCCTATGTCTGGCGTGAGCGGATTTCATCTTGTGTCTGCAAACTTGTTAATTTGCATCGCTCCACCTAACTCTCCGCCGGCCTAGACTGAAGTCCGGTTCCCTTGGCTCCCATTCTGTTGATCTATAGTAGACCACCGGTTACTTCCTCTACGCAATACGTGACCTGCAAAGCTCCATTTTTTTTTCCATCCCTTTCCCACATGGAAGGGGCCACGCGAAAATGAATGGCCCATGAGGCTCGGGTTTTAGTGTTTTTCGTTTGTAAGCGATGTCCGCTATTAATGCCTTAGATTCCTCATCAAACGCGATAAGTGTCCATCGGCGGCGTCGGCACTAGTGATGCAAAAAGTCGTCATCACTTGATGACTTCGCCATGTGACGTCACTGATCGCCCAAAGTTGTGACGTCATCATGACGTTACTATGACGTCACCTGATGATGTTATCACTGACATCTTCGCTTAATCAAAGGTGGGCCATTCAGGGAGCCAGTGCAACGCCAGGTCACGTTAGTTGCAGAAAGCTGTCGGAGTGGTGAAGAGGGTAGGGTCAATACATCGAATGACAAGGAAAAGATGGCTTTCGTCTTCGAGTTGGCGAAGGCTTAAGGTACTGTGAGTTTATGGCCGGTCGCCTTGGCTAACCACGATTGCCTTTTATCCATTTTCACACACGGACAATTTCAACTTTTTGTCAGCGCTGTTCATTTTCTATGGCCTGGCTATGCCGTTCATTGATATGGTGCGTGAGGGGCTGTCGAACTATTGGCTTGCGACTATTATCATCGCATTACTCCGTCAGGGCCGTACTACTGACGGAGGGCTTAACTTTGTCACCGAAACTTCGCGCGCACGAACAATCGCCAAGATCAGCCGCGACAACTGGAAAAGCGAAGATGAGTGGCGATGTACGAGAAAGGGAGGGGGCGGGGCGATGGAGAGTGATGTGACCGCGCTCATGGTGTCTCCATCGGGGTGCCTGCTTCCTCGCCGGATCACCGACGCCGGTGCTCTACAACTTCTCCCGGAATGGCGAACGGCGCGCAAGCTGTGTTGCTCCAAGGGCGCGGGCTAATTTATATTGATCGTTGCGGTTGACGGCGCGCGGCGGCGGTGGCAGCTGCTGCTTTCTCCAAGAGAGTGGGGCCCCCCCCCGTATTAACTGCCGACTCTGCTTTCGTGTAGATGGCGCCTCCTGCGTCACTGGAGGGCATGGAGGGCGTACGTTTTCTCCTTCCGAGCGGCGCTCGAGTTGACATCCCTGCGCTAGGAAGTAAGCGAGGCGCGCGGTCTGGCTCGAATGAGACCAATAGCTCGGGGCTATAAGTCTTTTGTGCTCCTGCGCTGTTGTCTAGTGTCCCAGGCCGTTGTCTACACCGGGCCTCGCGGGAACATTACCGCGCTTGCGGAAGTGCCCTTGTGAGAACTAAATGGCGTACATTCATTCGTTTGAGATTATTGGCAACCTTAACTCTATTAATCTTGGTAAATCAGTTTTCGAGAGAATTCGTAAGGGGGAACTGTGGCTCGTGAAAAAGGAAAATTGCCGTCCACCTGTTTGTAGCGCCAAGCTAAAAAGGAAATTCGTGAGGAGGAGGAATAAACTTTATTCTGAGCAGTGGGCCGACGACAGAGTCGTTCAAGGCGGGCGCCGTCCCCAGTCGAATGATTTCTCAGAAATAATGCGCCTCAGTTGACGAATAATTCGTTCTTCTCCGGGATTCGACCCCTGGACTAAATAATTTCCAGTGTGGTTTCTCTCTACACCTGGTGGAGCGAGGTCCCGAGTTCGAATCCTTGACCAGGACGACTTTTTTGTCAACTGGGAAGCTTTCTCTCTGATAAATCTGTGTGGGTTTTCCTTGTAGATTCATTCTACGAACGGTTTCATGACAGCTTTCGCATTAAGCAATGTATTTCGTTATGGGTGTCTAATTGGAAACGGTTTGTTTGTTATCATTGTTATGAAACCCTGCACATGTCCTGCTTAAGTTGGCGTCTAAAAGGGTCATTAGAAAACATCGTATAACCACTGGAAATCGGAGGTGTTGCCAGAAATTTTTTTTCAGGGGTGGGTAGGCGGTGTGAAGAGGGTTCAACAACCTTTTGTGTATTTTTGTGCATGTGTTTGTATGTGTGCGTCTATATACACTCATGCAAATTTTTAAATTTTCGGGGAGGGGTGTTTTAACTCCCCCCTCCTCCCCCCTCCCCCCCCTGACTACGTCAGTGCTAGAAATGAACTCTCTCATGGTTTATCGAACACTCCAGGCTTCGTGAAGAACAATAGCGATTTGCTCTGGTGGGTCTCCCTAACTCGAGCAAGTCAATCGTATTCGTGGTCTTTGTACGGGTGCTTGAACTGGACTAGCGGAGGCTTTGTGCTTAGGGACCATGCTTTGCGCATCGCAGCGCGTCAGAGTGCACAGCCCGAGGCAGCGCGATCCACACAGCTAGGGCGAACGCGCACCCATTATTAATCCAGTTACTCGGCTAGGTCGACAGCGCTAAGCGCTGCCTATAGCTGTCGGGCGCCGCTTTCCCGGTCTCACTCACCCATCCGCCCTCATGTACGCACAGATATACGCTTGCAATTCGTTCACATGCATGTGAGCAAGCGGGCGAGCGTTCTCACGCGAGTGCTCGTCATAAAAGCGGCGGCCATGGTTCCGGAAGAGAACGGGCTAAGGCCTGTCCCGGAAAATACACGTCGCGTCGGCATTGAATTAAGGCGCACAGAAGTACTGCGCGAATCGCGTTGAATTCGGCTGAATAAGTTCCTTTCTTTACACTTCGCAAACGCGCTCGCGCGATTATTGATGTTAGCGAAAAGGAGGAGGGTAAACGGTGCCGACACGTTTTGTCGTATCGACATTCGCTGTCCGTCCCTTTTCCCTCGGCCGTCCGTTTTTTTTATTTATCTCTTTTATAAGGGCGGCGAATACTAAACGGATTGCAGTGAGTTCGCTTCGAAAAACGCGATGAACTCTCAGTAACTGAAGAGCTCGAAACTTTTCGCAGCGACAGTGTGAACTCTGTGAATTTGGTTCTCTCTAGCTCTTTCGTGAGGCGCAGACCGCCCGTGCATAATGTCTGAATGATCTTCTTCAGGCTTTATTCTGTATTTGGGCATGAGATGAAACTAAACCTAGCTCCGTGTCTCGCAAATCGGATGTTTCTTTTTTTTTTTTTTCGCTGGTAGTTGGTCTGGTCGAGCAAGCCTTATCTGCGGTGTAAAACGAATTATTTCAACATTTAAGAGGTATGGAAATGAATTAGAGCTGAAGCAGACGAGCGTCAGGTTTGCTATACCCTGTAAGCGCGGAATGAAAAACTAGTTGAAACTTGAAAGAAGGCACGAACATGTACATTGCGTGCATAAAGGAGCACGACTACAATCGGTCACTGAAAGGGCGCTCTTCACAAGCTGCACTAGCGCACCAATAGCTTTATGTGCCACTAATGACTGTCGCCGTGGTTCATGAATGTTAGTCTCATATAATTTTCTGGAGTCTATCAGGTCTTGTGCGCTCCGTATAGAGATGCGCTGTACATCGTACAGAGGGCAGGCGCACAATTTGAGCTCACTGTTCGATTGTATTTACTTTTTTTTTTCAGATCCACGACGGTCACGCGTTAGTCGGTTGGATACATCATGCAGCGTGTATGAATGTTCATTATTTGCATTTAAATAGTCTAATCTATATACATAATACAGCTCAGCTTTGTGCTCATCTTCATCTTCCCTAAAGATGGAGCGTCTGTATGTTGGTCGATCTTGGCTGTCGAAGTAAGCGGGCCAAGGTGGGCGTGGCATTAGCGGGGATCCTGACACGCCTAAGTGGCATGTTAGAGGAAGGCCTTCGTCGATCGGTCGATAGCCAGCGGCGGGCGTCTGGCGCGACCGTGAAAAGCTGCAGGAAGATGCCTCCGCCAGCCGGCGAGCGGGCTTGCAGTGGGCGTGCCGCTTATAGCTATAGAAAGCTTACACCGAGCGTTGAGAACTTGTAGTTCTGAAAAAAACTATGCTCGTCAGAAGAAATGAAAACTGGGCGAGTCGGTACCGACTTGATACTGCGGGTGGGCACGCACGCTCACACTAATGCGTCGTGCTGGCTCTCACCAATGAGATCCAAGTCGTCTTCCTAAAAGTATACTCCAGTTTTAACCGCAGTTCAGAGGCAGCGTACCGGGTGTTTTGACCGCGGCGTTACAAGTAAATGGCGCGTGTTACCTTACGTACAGCAGTCGCTTAGAATGACCAGGATATCCCACCAACATTGCGGTATATTGAGCCGGTCTCAAGCGCACGCTTCCAATTACTGAAATGGCTCGCTGTAGATTCTGCGCTCTTGCTCGCATACGCCTCGGAATTGTACTGTAATATGTTTGACCTGAATCCTTTGTAGCCGAGCGACGACTTCAACAGCAGAAGAAGCTTTTCATTCGTATAAGGACTATTTTTCATAATGCGCTCGCTGTCAAAATTGGCACGAACCGCTCCGGCTCTGAGGCGGCAGTGGGAGTACGGGCCCAGACGTCAGTCAGCCGGAGAAGAAAAGGCAAAATCGACTGGCTGCGCTGTTCTGGTGAATAGCTGCGCGCATAGCGCTCGGCGACGTGCCCGGCGAAGCCGCCGCTCTGTCCTTCACTCAGTCCGCATCGTTTCGAGCATGTCGTCGGCTGCGCCGTTGGCTGTCGCCGAGAGCTCGCGCGGCTCTCTTCATATCGGCTGCGGAGGAAAAGGGAGCGCAAATACTGCGCAGAAAGCGGCTGCTCTGAAGGGGGGGCAGCGATTCGCTCCGAAGGAGTGTTCTTGCCGGCTGCGGGCACGTGCTTCTTTCCTCGGCGAAATCCCATTGTGACAAGTGGCTCCCCGAGAGGAGGCAACGAGAAAGAAAGCGTCTCGAAGGAGCACGGCGCGCCTGCCGCCGCCGTGAGAGGTTTCTTTTCATTAGCGAGCGAGGAACGGTTTGTGCGAGCCATCTTCTCCGATGCTCATTCTCGTTCTTTTCGAGTGAGCAAGAGAGAGAGACACACACACATGACAGCTCCCGGCACGTCTCTTATGCTCAGCTGGAATGAGGAGCAACAGCACGAGCGCAGCAGAGCGAGGCAAAGATTGACGAAAGAGAGTAGAAAACAGGTCGGCAGCGAGACATTCGTGGTGCCACTGTCGTCTTGCAGCCGCGGCAGGGGAGGTCTTCTCCGCCGGGCTCTTCCGCTGCGGCCGCGACGGGGAAATTTAATTTAGAGCTGCCGCAGGAGGAGCGACCGCGCTTTTCGGGCCGGACACGCAGAGGGGAGGGGGGTGGTGTATGCGTGTACTCGCGGCCGTCTCGCTCTCAGCAGTCGCGCTCGCTCTCCGCTATCCCTGCGCTGATCTCGAAATCTCCCCGGACCTTGTTCCTCCATGCCGCCGCGGTCGCTCGCCGCTACAGTTTCCTTCGGAGGAGTGCCGCTTGTTATTGTCCGTGATTCGCCTTAGCAACTTGCTGAGCGCGTGTGTCTTTCCGTCTTCTCCTCTCGTATGCTTGTTCCTCAGTTCCTTATCTTCAGAACGCGTGGTCTTTAGTTTGTCGACAACGGACGTTGTGGACAGAGCAGTGCAGCGTCGGCTCCTCGTATCTTTCCTCCTTTGTAGTAATCATCGACTGCATTTTGCGTATAGCTCGTCTTGCCGATAAACACGCCTGCTGCAGCTAGGAGACATCTTACACTCCCCACGTCTATGCGCTTGGTGCGACAACGAATGCAGCGCGCGGAAATAATCAAATAAAAGTTCAATGACACTCGTGTTTAATTCTGCGGAAGTCCCTCGCGAAGAATAACACGTCGGTATCATTTCTTTTCGCTGTAAAATAATCTTTCTGGCCATAACTTTTTCTCTTTTTTTTTTTTCGCTGTATACGTTATTATGGTTCTTGATTTCTTCCATCCGGTCTTTTCTCGACTTGACGACGACTCTGCGAGTGCACTTAATTAGTGTCGCGTCTCTCGCTACCTCACCCGCGTCCTCAAGAAGCGCTTAAGAGGCGCTGGCGCTCAAAGGAGGGAGCAAGAATGGTCGTCCGTATTTAATTATTTTTTAAAGTGTCCTTTCCTGCGTTCATTTTCTTTTCAGTTCATCTTTTCATTTACCGTGCCTCGCACTACAGTTTCTTTTCATTACTTTCGCGCTCCTATCTCTCCCATGTCGCATTTCGGGCTTCCCGGAAGAAGTAGCAAGAAAACGAAAGCTAATAACACGTGGCATGCCGTCACAGTGCTGCACGTGACTTCCACGCGTTGTTTGCTGCGTGTTATTCGCGATTCGTGGCTCAGTGCCGCCTTATGTAAGTGCCTTCCGTGGTATCCCCCCTCACCGTTTCCACGTGCTCTTTCTTTGCGAGGTACTATACGGGAAACAATGGACGTATCTCTGCTCTTCTTCTTCTTCTCACTCCTGGACTCGGGAATGCGCGATCGTTCTGTTTTATGACATCTTCGTGCGCGTCTTAGAGCCGTTCTCCGCCGTCTTAATTTAATACCGTTTCTTCTTGAGGCAGCAAAAGAAAAGTGTGCGGCACTGTTCATCGCGTTTGCTTCTTTGGAATGTTGTGCAGGTTGATTCCTCTCTGTCTCTTTCTCTCGATCTCTTATGGAACGTGCTAAAAACTGGTATTTGGCGTCGAAAAGAGCATCTACGTCGCTGTCTAGGTACGCACACGTTCGCATTTTACGATCGCCTTCTCCACTGTTCAGGGGCGTAGCCAGAAATTTTTTTCGGGGTGGGGGGGGGGGGGGGGGGGGTTCAATCATACTTTATGTATTTTCGTACGTGCGTTTGTATGTGTGCGTGCATATATACGCAAGCAAAACTGAAAAATTTCGGGAGGGGTTGAATCCCCCCCCAACCCCCCCCCCCCCCTCCCCCTTGGCTACGCCACTGCGACTGTTCTTATATAGCCCTCTCGTCGAAGCGAATGTTCCCCCTCGAGTGTATCGTTCGTTGCCGTTGCGTGGCAACCGTGTGTGGTAACCGCGAGGGTTCGCTGGTGTCGCTATATGTTACGTATACACCATTTTCCGAAGGCGCTCATGCGCCGCCATCTTGGACTGATAACGTTGCACTTTTCTGGCCGCATCAAATAAACGAACAGTGCTACGGTGAACTCGGACGCACGGAAATGCTTGGGCTGGTGTGTTCAACGTTTCATGACCATGATCATTTCATATTACATCATACAAAACCGGCAAAACGATCGCTTATCAGTCCAAGATGGCGGCGCCCATGAGTCGAAAATAAAGCACGCGCTCTCGGAGCGTACTCAAGCCACGGGCACTTAAGAGTTGTCTTTCAGGGTGGCGTATATAGCTCTCAAGGCATAGCGTGTATCGTCCCTACGGTACGCGGAAATGCAAACGTCCGGAACATGGATGCACGGAGAACGAGGAGTTCAAGAACACGAACACCGACTTGTCGTTCTTTCTTGTGTCCGCGTCTTACTTGCCCGTTTTCCGTAATCCGTGTAGCAATTTCAGCATTCTGGCATTCCAGATGTAGTGTATCAAAGTACAGAAGTTGGCCAAGCGCTTTGAGTGCGTGCACCTGTTCTCGTACGTGAAAGAACGCAGGTAACAATACACAACCTCCTCTGCAAGGATAACGCTACATTATAACGTAAGACAGAGTCGTATTGATATCTGTTGCTTGCAGATCTACAGAACCATATAGTTATTAACCTGGTGACTCCGCTTGCTTAGTCCCCAGGAAAATAAGAGGGGTTGGGGAACAGACTTGTACGATCTGGCAGTATCTTCTGTAAATACTCTGAGCATTGCTTGTATCCCCCCTTCCCTTTCTCGCCTTCTATCGTGCTTTCTCTCGCCTTTCGATATCTTCCATACCGTCGACTCTCATTGCACAAGAGCCATTGCTGACGGTCGGCGTTCTTTAGCCGTCGACTGGACAGTTACATGTTTGAAAATTTGGTTGAAGCGCACCGACAGGACAGTTACAGCTGGATTTCCTCATGCTATCGTTTTCCTTGCAACCACAAAAAATCAGACAGCACAATGACAACCATATATTCAGCAAAACCCCTCTCCCCCTCTCCCTTCTCCTTTACTGGCTTTATCATACCGCTTCCTAACTTCGAAAAAAAAAAAAGTAAACGTTGCTGGGCCCGGTGCCACTTAATCGCGCATTTTAGTTATAGTTCTAAAAGTTCATTGACTTTCTCGCCCTGTTGGCGGCAGCCAGCATTACAGCATGCCACGACACTGTACACTGTTAACGAAAGAAGACGTGATCTTCCCTGTAATGTTCCCCCCTGTCTTCGCTGTTTTCGACTGTCTGTTTCAGTCGAACCACGCACGGGTCATTGCTCGCTTGCGCGCACCGTCTTCCTTCCCAAGCGTACCGCTTGTTGGTTGAAAATTCTGCACGGCTCTCGTGTCGTGTAGTTTTCACGTTCAATTCACGGTACCTTTCTGGCATCCGTTCACTTACACTACTTCCACTCTTAAACTTAGTTATATTGTACGGAATCGAATGCGTGGTTCGAACTTTTTGAAAAGAAAATAAAGAAATAACTTCCCTTTTGGTGTTTCTGCAGTACACGTGTACGTTCCGTTGTTTTTTTATCTTTTGCCAAGCGCGCGCGTTCCGCTGCTTACATGGTTTGCGTGCATGCAAACTGCTGTTACAGACAGGGCATGCATATATGTGGCCTCGCGAAACGCCTGCTACGTGTTCGCGGCTAAAACGAACGCATTTATCTATTATGCAGAGTAGCTGCGCTTTGTTTCTCGGTCGTTTAGACGCCTCCTTTTCCTTCTTGTCCCTTTATGATTCTCTGTTGCAGGCATAAGCGTGCGCAGGGTTTCCCCTTCAGGGGGGGGGGGGGGGGGGGGCGAAGGTTCGTCGCAGCCCCCCCCCCCCCCCCCCTTCCTATCGTGTCAATGTATGGGGCTGACTTTGCGCCATCACCCTTCGCCCCCCCTCCCTATTATGTCAATGTATGGGGCTGGCTTTGCGCCCCCCCTCTCGCCCCCCTCTGCCCCCCCCCCCCCCCCCCCCGTGCGCACGCTTATGATTGCAGGCGTACCGCTTTCAGCACTGCCAAGCTGGCGGGAAAATCGGTATACGGCGAAAATCTCTTCGATGTTTTGTCCTCAGCACTGCCAGGAAAAATGTTCCATTACCTTCTGCTGGTGCTCCACCGAAAGCGCAGATAGTTCGGTTTTTGCCTTGAAAAGAGGAAGATTCCTTGAACACGCGATGTCGCTGGTGACAACGTTTCGACAGCTGGCCTTGTCGTCTTCACGCCTGACTTATTTGGTTTTCGCCTTGCTTAGGGTTGTGAACTTTTCGAATGACCGGAAACTGTGGATGTACACAAAACACTTGCGTTCGTTCTTCACACGACGAAGGTCGCCTCCTACAAAGATAATGTGCTGGGAAGGTTGTATCGTTGAGCTGAATTATATGGGCTATAAAAATGTTTGGGTTGCGACATGTCAAGACGTGTACGTTGCATTCGCGCCTCGATGAACGGATCCTTGATTCATCAGTAGCCATTTCTTCAACGCTAGTATTTTAAGTCTACAAGATTTATTTGTTTTTACGACAACAAACACAGGATCATAGACGACATGCTCTTGGCGAGACCACTGTGTAATAATTGCAATTGCTGGGGTGTTACGTCCCGAAACCATGATATAATATGAGGCGCGCTGTAGTGGGGGTCTGCCTATGGATTTCGACCAGCTGGGGCTCTTTAAGTGCACCTCCTGCCGCCCGCTTCTTGGCCCATCCCTCTTTGTGGTTGAGCGCCATCCATACGAGGTCATCATCACCATCATCTAGTGCACCTTAATCTAAGCACACTGGTGTTTTTTTTTGCATTTCGCTCCCATGGAAACGCGGCCCCAGCAGCCGGGAATCGAACCCGCGCCCTGGCAAGACGATCTGAGGCGTCTACCGCATTCTGACGCACGAATGTCTGATTATTCGGCAGCTGGCCAACATCATCGGCGCCCGTTGCGCCGCACTGTTTCAGAGCCGTCTGAGCCGCCCGTCTGTCGGCCGTGCCGGATGCGGCATCGAATATCACGACGCCACGCGGGCGACTGCGTTCCTTCGTCGAGCCGACCTCGTTGGTTTGCCGTTTCGTTTTGCTCTGTTGTCGTCCGCATAGTTATACCGAACCACTGACCACAAGGATCCCAGCTGTGTAGTGTAAGCTGCAACAGTCGAGGGCGTCAGCTCATAGAATGGCTCGCCTCGTTCATCGAAGAACGCTGTGACATTGTGCAAGCTGAGGCTGGTTTTGTGCTAAGGACCCGTTCTGGCCGGCCATTCGCTTCTCTCGGGACTGATTCGGTAATCGCATGCTTTGTGCCGCATTTTTTGTTGTTTGTATGTACATGGACGAATGACTGCATTTCGATCAGTTTTTGACGCTTATACTGTGGACCAAATACAGAACAAGCGTCTGAAGGCGCCATTCAAGATTCAAAACATGGGGAAGATTGGCTGTCCGTGAACCGTGGATGTGTTCGACTTTGTTTTTCGTGGTGAACGCGCACCATCTTAACAGAACTTGTCTTTGTACGTCCGGGCTCTACTGTACTTCGATTTTGTGTCTACGTGCGAGTTCTTTGTGCCCACGACTGTATTAGTTTCTTACGTCTGTGCCTAAACGACCGCTTGTAGCACGCCTGTTCATAGCCGAAGTCCCGCATTGTCGCAAAAGGTTGTGAAGAAACTTGGAGGACACTCCGAGAGTAGAACGCGATAACGTAATCGAGCCCCGGGCGCATCGTCTTCTCAAGTGCTAGTTTGGCTTCGGTTCTCGGTGCATGCCTCAACCGCGCCGTAAAGAAACGAGCGACTGTGCGCGTAACATTGGCCGTTTCAAAGTATCCTGGGATGTTTACTGCAAGTACAGTTGTTAAGTGCCCGCTACGCCACAATTCTTCCTTTCGTGAATCAGAGAAGGGCCCACTACGTGTCCGTAAGGCAACACGTGAAGCTACGTTGCTGCTCACTTTTGTGATGCTTTTGCAGCTGATAATGATTAAATAAGTAATGGGTGGACCTTTAAAACAGCCCACTCGTTCCGCAATTCACATGTCTTGACGCCCTGGCGCGATTCTACGCTTCTGCCACGCCAATATTACATATCTTAAGGAGACGCTACATGAAACTCGTATAGGGTTTTTTTTTTTTCTTTTTTTTTTTTTTCGAAGCAGTTTCAGGTAAAAGCGTGGCTCTGTGGCAGAACACCTGCTTGCCGCGCAGTCGGCCTGGGTTAGATTCTCATCCGGACTGAATTTTTTTATTATTTATTTTCGTTGCATGTTTCTCGATTTTTCGGTCACGGACAAGATGATTTTTCGCTCGCCACCAACGACACCGACGCCGGCGCCGGCATTTCTGTGAAACGAGCTCTTTAACGTTGTCGCGTTAATATTTATCATTCCGCTTACTCGGCGGTCGTGTATGTCCGCATCAGGGTCAGGCAGATGAATGCGGTGCGAAGCGCCGAAAGAGATCTTACAGTTGGACAGTTGGACTATGGTGGCTAGTTGGACTGTCCTGACGTGACGCCACCTACATTCTGTTGCGCTCGCTCGCTGCGTCCAGTGCATCGTATTATGAAATTGCTGGCCAATCGGCGAAAACGCATCTCTTTACTTATCGATTAAAACGAATACAATGACGGACGCGGCCGGCAGCTTCACTAAGCAGCGAGCTTTACTTCAGCAGGACTCGAATGTCGCATCTCATCTATAATCTGTCCGCGTTGCCGTGGCTCATCGTAGCAGTCGTGTCTCATAATTATGAAGCACGAATGTGGTATACTGCATGATTGCGCAGGAAACCTGATAGCTGTGTCTCTTAGCGCTGTTGGTCTGCTGTGATAAGTGCATGTGCGATATGCTGTGGTGAGTGCATAATGTGATAAGTCGTATAATGTCGCACTTTGGTGCGTTTTTAACCACTACATTTCAGTTTTGCTTCATGCTGGACCAGTGTTTTTCTTTTTATTTAAGCCTGCCAAAAATCACGAACAAAATTCACGTCAACAAAGCAGCTTTGTCGGTATCGCCCAAATATGTGTTATCACGACCTCGGTCACTCTGTCTGGCTCCTGTAAAGCTGGCTTCCTCCCACGGTAGTGAACACTGCGGCGGTGCATGATATTCAGGGGCCTCATCGCCGTCCACGTTTCTGAAATTTTATTTAGGCTATTTTTTCTGATTACATTTTTTAACAGTTTCGTGGTTGTTCATGAAAATGGGGCGGCTCTATTCAGCCTCAGCGTAATTGAAAGTTATGGGATATTCAGAATAATTAAACTTTATGGCTGCCTTCAGACCCGCATACGTTTTATGCATTCTTGTTTGCATGTCTGTATATAGAAACGTGGGCACTTTAGCTTTAGCACGGAAAAAAAATGTAGCCGGTCATTAAGCGTCTCCGCGGAATTGCGTCAGCCATTCTGCGTTATAGTTCCACGGGCCCGTACACTCTGCAGAAGAACCGAAGGAAGCATGTTTATGGCTCACTGGGGCAAAATGGCAAATCATGTGTTTTTTTCGTTTCTCGTTTTCTTTATGCGAGTGTACTAAACTGCAGTGCGAGTGTCTCCGTTTTTACGTTTTGTTGTAATTATATATGCATTTATATATTTTTTTTTCTAAATAAAATTGTTTCATTGTGAAACAAAATGGTTATTTGTTTGATGTAGAGCCATTAGTTTGAATGCTTATGTAATGCCATCAATTAGAGGTTCCGAATTGCAAACTAAAATTGATATTCCTCTTCTGGAACCGTGTGGGTAATGTGTGTGTGACAGTTATGTATATGCAGCCATTATGCATGCAATGAAAACAGTGCTGTGATGTGTTAGATGTCAGAATATGTTAATATGATTTATATGCAGGGAGAACAGCTTTGTGATGCTCTGTGCAGTGTTATACAATGCTTATTGCTGTTTCATGTCCTCCTTTTTTTTTCTGTTAGCTTTGTGTACCTATCTAAGCATGTCCTGAGTCATACTGTATGCATACATGAATTATTCCTTTTTTTTTCCCCTTGGCGTGCAGGAATTGCAGCGAGAGATAGACACCCAAAGAGACCTGCACCTGACGATCAACGAGCGCAGCTCTCATGTGCTGCAATCTATGAACAGGCCTGATGAGGCTCACCACCTTCACAGGAAGCTCGATGAAATGAACAGCCGATGGAATAATTTAAGAATGAGGACCGTATCGCTGCGGTAAGTTATTGTCCTGTGGCTAGACTTTTGTAGTGCATTCCTACTTTAAATATCTGATATCATAACCCCTTTCTTTTTGCTGAAGCAGCCCTGTAGACTAAGCCTCAGTTTATTTTCCTATCTTATTTTTCTCTAAAATGGGCATCAAAATTTTTTACACTGTAAAGCTCTGAATGGATTCTTCTTAACTCAAACGTTACCTTGAAGGGAGCATCAATAACACAAATAGCATTCTTCATGAGCCATGCATAAGTGCTCCTAGTGACAAGATACTTTTTTTTCTTCTCCACATTTATGGCACAAATGGATTTTAAAATTTTCAAAAAACCTACTGTTATTGTTTGTACAATAAGTCCTTACATTCTTGTGTATTCACCAGTAACTTAAATACAATAGTAGGCTAAGCACACTCTGGCTGCTATGTATTATGTTGATGCTTCATGTAAACAAGTAATCAGCCTAGAGAATTTTTTAAGGCCACCATTTTAAATTTTATTGAACCTTTTTGTGCACTTATGGATGCCGCTTATTACGTGCACTACAAGGATATTCTGGCCAGTATATCTGCGTTTGTGTTGTGTTTCAGAAACCGTCTCGAAAGCAATGCTGAACACTGGAACCAGTTACTGTTATCGCTACGTGAGCTGACTGAATGGGTGATCAAGAAGGAGACAGAGTTGTCGGCGCAGCCAGCCATTGGCGGGGATGTAGCCACCATCATGAAGCAACAGGAGGACCATCGAGCTTTTCGGAGAGCCGTGGATGACAAGCGACCGATCATCGAGAGCAGCTTACTCGCTGGCCGGCAGTACATAGCGAGAGAACCTCCTCTATCAGACACAAGTGATTCTGAGGGTGAGCATGTCTTTGATGAAATTTTATAATCTGTGGCATCACAGTACGCAGAAAATAAAACTCGTAGGGTCCCTAATGCATTCGCATAAGACAACTCGAGGGTGAAAGCCATCTTCTTCTTTTCCTTCTCAATCAATGTATTGATCCTCTCCCATCCCTCTCTGAAAGCTTTCTACACCTCATCTGGTTTTGCATTGCCTCCGTGATCAGCCCACTTTTGACCTAGCGACAATGTCATGTGATGACATCGTGATGACGTCATTATGATGTCACAAAAAGTCGTGAAGACGTCATATCGTGACGTCATCATGTGATGGTAGCTTTCTGCATCACTTGTGTTGACGCCACCGCCGGTCAGTTTTTGCGTTTGATGAGGCATCTAAGGTAATCACCTTTAAAAAAAGTTCATCGAGAAATACTTGAGCTCTAATGGGATATCACAGCTAAGGAAACCTTAGTGGCCCATAAGTACTTTGCTTTCATCATAGCCAGATTAAGACACTCATTGAAAGCGCAAATTCTTAAAAATCAGATTTGTTTCAGAAATGGTCATTTGAAAGCTCCTGCATTGTTTTTAGAGATACCTTGGTGGGAATTATTTTAACGTCAGTATCACATACGGTCTTCTAGATGTGATACCATTTGACTGTATATCTCTTTTCTTTGCTGAATGGTTTCTTGCGGCAATAAAGGTTAAGCATAAGCGTATACCTGTGTGCAATTTTCCACTGTTTGCATATATGCCACAGAATCAAACAATCTGTGGTTTATTTCTGTGACCCCAGTAATCAACTTTCAAAGGTAACATCTTCATGCATTACTGGAAGTTCAAGATTTGGGTGACTGCGACAACACAAGCATTGCCAGTTTATTGTAGAGTAGATTCTCTGAAGGCTGATGCAGTAGGTTATTGAGAATGTTGCATTTTGCTAAAAAACATTATAAACCAATTATTTTCTCTTTTTTGCAGCCAAAGATTACGATGACAGCAGGGGTTACAGAAGTGCCGATGAGCAAGCTAGGGAGATTACTCGCAGCATTCGAAGGGAAGTAAAGAAACTGGCAGACAAGTGGAATGGCTTCTTAAGCCATACTGACCAAAGACAAATGAGGCTGGACGATGTACTTCATGTAAGAACACTTCACTATGACTTTTTGTTTTAATTTTGAATGACGTATACTGCTGTTATTTTTTTTAAATTCTAATGCACTCACTTCTTTTCACTTATCAGTGGACAATTTGGCTTACTGCACAAGGTTTCTGGTGTTTTTTTTTTAAGTTTTTCCATTAGAAATAGAAGCCTGTGTCCTTTCTTTTTATTTCCTAGCGGGGACAAGTAAAGTTCTGTAGTGCCTCCTAATTTGCCATGAAGCAGTGTTATTTATCTAATACAAGCGCGAAGTTGCGGGTTCGATTCCCTGTTGCTGTAGCCACGTTGTAACAGATATAAGGTTCAAAACTACTCTTTTGTTCTTAGGTGCATGCTAAGAATCTCGGTTGGTCAAGATTAATACCGGGTTCCCTACTTCGACGTCTCTTGTGAGGGACATTGCAATTCTCATGTAGAACTCCAGGAATAATGTTAAAATTTGTTTAATTTTCTCTATCCTGAGTGGTAAACAAACATTCTAGAAGTGCAACATGTGTGCATTATAATTTATAACTCCAAATTATATACTATTCACATCCCTTTGTTTAATTTTTTTTTTAGTTTAGCTTTTCTGCATCTGTTTCAAATTACTGCTGTAGCTCATCTATCCTCGATATGAACCCTCACATTGACAACTATGCATGTATGTGGTTTCCAGCTGCACATTTTCACTATACCTTACTCACTGTTCATCATATTTCGCTTACAGAAGATGCAGTCTCTACAAAGAGCAATGGATGACCTTAGTGCTCGACTTCAAGTTGCCGAAAGTGCGAAAGCCCAATGGACTCCTGTGTCTGAGTTCCTGATGGACCAGTTGGCAGGCCAGATTGACGAATTAAGAGTGAGTGGAGCATCTGATCAGTGTTCGTTGCTGTCAGAGCTCGCATACTTCCTTCATGTTCAGAAAACAGGCATTCCAACATTAAAGTACCAGTTGTCATCATGAGTCATTACAATGAAGAACTGGAGTTAAAAGAGTCATGTAACAGATGACCAGGTATCTTCGAGCAAATACCTGGCCATCTGTTAGTGAAAACAGAATGGTTGCCAATGAATGTGGAAATGCAAAACAGGGGCAGCATACGATCTTGGGTGGTATACGAAAAGGACATTTTCAGGCCGCACAGGATAGAATTAGCTGAAGGTGAGCAAATTGAGTCATGAGTCAAGTCACCCAAGCTTCACTCAAGGCTTGGATCTACCCGTGAGTTTGAACTTAAACAAGCGCAGCTGAGTGGAATCTTGATCAATTTGTCTTCAACTGAGCTTGGCACTGTAGAGTTTTCATTACTCTCAGTTGAAGCGGGCCTCTTGAGTTAAAAATTGTTTATTTTGTGATGAATTCAAGCGAGTTCTGTTTCATTACAACCTATGAATTAAAACCTATGCAATGGATTAACTGAAGGTCTCTGGGAGAGGGCACATCTTGCAGTGGACATACCATGGGCTGGATATAGTATCAACTGGGATGGACCCAAACATGCTATTGATTGTTCTGCCTTGTACCCTGTCAGCTGTAAACAGGTTCAATGCTCATGTGTTTTCCTATGGATGCAGGCATTCCGCGATCGGCTGGCTCCGCTGCAGTTGCAGGTGGAATCGCTGAACGAGGCAGCCGGTGCTATCACGAGCTGTGGAGTTCTGCTGTCACAAGGAAACCTGAATCGACTGGATGAGTTGAGCAGCCGCTGGCGCCTCCTGCAGGTGGCCATTGATGAGCGCCGTCGACAGCTAGAGAACTCCTTGCTCGATCAGGGCTCGCAGCAGCAGCAGTTCCTCAATGGTAAGATGTTTAACATGCAGTTATCAGCATATCTATTTAGACAACCTCGGAAATAGCTCATGCACTTGCTAGGGTACTGTTTCCACTCAAAGCATCGGATCAACACTAGATTGCATTATTTTGTTTTATGACTTTCGATAGAAGACCTAAAGTAATTGTTTGCACGGCGTGTCCAGTCTCTTAGCTGAAAATCGGCAACAAAACTAGTAAACATTTTCATGACATATCGCTTTTTCGGTGGTGATGTCCACGTATCACTAAGGTATTTAACTTTTGCCAAGGAGTTGTGGAAGTAAATAAGCCAAAGGCGTCATGAATACTATTGTGAATCAGAAAAATGGCGCATTGTACACTCACTTTCAAAAAATCTCGAAAGTGTTAAAATTGAGATTTCGTATAATGGAAGCACAGATCACCTAATTTCCCTGCATCAACTTTGTTTAGTGCTTGCAAGAGCTCAGCTTGAAAAGGTTAGGCAAGAAAGCTGATGAGGCATGACACATTCCGAAGACTCACTATTACTGTTTGCTTTTGTACGTGCACATCACTGCAGGTCGTGTGTATACCGATTGATTATGAATGTCATAATCCGGATGCTAACAAGGCCCCTAGTCCAAGAAAGTTAACACGGAAGTATGTAACTATGACGCACATTGTTGTGAAAACAGCATGAAAACTGACTGGCAATAAGTCTGTGTGGAACAAGCACAGATATTCAATTGATTAGGCTCATTGCCATTAATAATGCTCATGTCTTGTCCATTATATTGCAGTTTTTTTTTTTTTTCGTTTCTTTTATCGACCTGCCACGGTGGTTTAGTGGTTATGGTACTCAACTGCTGACCCAAAGGTTGTGGGATCAAATCCAGGCTGCAGTGGCCGCATTTTCAGTGGAGATGAAAATGCTTGAGGCCTGTGTACTTAGATTTAGGGGTGCACGATACAGAACCGCAGGTGGTCAAAATTTCCAAGCCCTCTGCTACGGCGTCCCTCATAATCATATCGTGGTTTTGGAACATAATACCCCAACAATTATTATTATTATTTACGTTGCTCTTATCTTGCAATGTGACTTCAAAGCAGAACTGGTGGCAGAGCCTGTTGCTGATCCTTTTCCTTGTAGTGAGCAGCCACATCTCTGTCATTGAAGTGTATGTTTCATTCTCCCTTCTTTAAGTTTAGCTTGTTTTGCAATATTGGCAAAAAGAACTTGTGCCTCGTCTCACTTGATAAACTGCCTACTGCTGTTCTGTTTTACAAATGGTTTAAGTCTGAGTGAATGTTTTGTGAATGGTAAAGTGAATGTTCATAGACTGGCCTTTTTCTCTGGGCCACTCGCAAGGTAAACTTTGTGTCCTATAATACAGATTGGCGATTTCTAACTATTATTCTGTTGATTCTAGCCTCTGTGGAGCAGCCGTGGGAAAGAGCTGTAGCCGGAAACAAAGTGCCTTACTACATCAAGTAAGAAAGGTTTTTTGTTGGAATTTGCTAAATTACAACTTATTGTTCCTGGTTAGCTTGTTTTGTGATTTGTTTTATTGGCTGTGTGATTGTGAATGCTAAAAAACTGTCTGCTCTATTTTCCAGCCATGTTACCGAAACCACGCATTGGGATCATCCTCGTATGTTAGAGCTGATGGATTCTCTTGGTAAGAAATGCTTCACTTATTTATTCCTTCACGACATGGTAATGGCTTGACAATTTGTCAAAATGAAGTGTTCATGGATTGTAGCATGCTACCGGTAGACTGTGCAGCAAGCAACCATGTGTAAACGACACGTGGATGATGATTTTGATGGAAAACTTTGTATTTTTCAGCCGAATTTAATGATGTCCGGTACTCTGCATACAGAACATCGATGAAGATCAGGACCATACAAAAAAATCTTTGCTGTGAGTAATTTGTCGGCAGTATATCTCCTCTCCTCCCCTATGGAATGCCACACATTCTGAATTTTTTTTTTCAAGGCTTAGTAGGCTTATAGGTTTCACTCTTCATCAACAGGTGAAACACAACTGCATGTTCCTTTTATTAGCACTTTGAAAACTATGTACCATATATACTCGCGTTCTGAATGCACTTTTTTTTTCTAAAAAAATCAATGCAAAGTTAGGGGGTGCGTTTATTATGTGGGAGTAAATTTTATGAAAACTTTTTTTTGGGATGAGAAAAAAAAAAGTTGGATAGCTTACGTTTTGCAGTAAACATGCGCATCAACTATTCTTGGTCTCGACGCAGGCAGTATAGAAGCAAACAGTGCCAGTATTTGCCTCTATACTGGCACTGTTTGTGAATGCTGCTGTGGTTGCACGAATACTTCAAAAACGAGTACAAGAACAGAGGAACATGCTGAGCACAGACAGAAAAAAAAACGGTACAAGGCAGTTGGCGGAGGGGGGAAGCGATCCGAGGGGGGGTCGGCTTAATTAAAAAAAGAGAAAATATAAGAATAGCGCTAGAGCAAGGAGGCGCTGCACATCGATTCGCGGGACTGTAGTGTATGATAGTGAGGGCTGCATTTATTGCGCAGGAGAAAAAAAATAATCCTAATTTTGATGACTAATGTTGGGGGGTGCAGTTATTATGCAAGTGCGTTCATTATGCGAGCCAATACATTAGGTATTGGCTATTGACCTGACAGATCCTTCCATATATGTAAGGCAGGGCTAAAGGCATAAGCAAGCGAGAAGACAGTTGCTCTGTTGTCTCATGTTGTGCTCTATATTTGGTATAAATAATCAAACAAACAAAGCCAAACCTTCACCGCTAGGTCTTGTAATACTATTGAGATTACTTATTGGCAATTTGCTGACATATTTTTGTAATGTGAGTGCTTATATCTGAACCATGGTCTGATGCTTTTATTATTTGTTCATTCTAGTGGACCTGGTCTTTATGAACAATGCTATCAACGCATTTGATCAGCATGGCCTGCGAGCTCAGAACGACAAACTGATTAGCGTGCCTGAAATGATCACTTGCTTAGCAACCATCTATGAAGGTGTAGCCCAGGAGCATTCCAACTTGGTAAAAGTGCCGCTCTGCATCGATCTGTGTCTCAACTGGCTGCTCAATCTCTACGACACGTGAGCTTCTTTGTCACATCTCTTGTTAGAGTTCGCCATTCTATGTACTGCATGCTACACAACTGTAAAATTATGTAAAACATAGAGTGCCTCCAGTATGAAAAGTGAGTGATTATTGCACCTTGTAGATGCACATTTATGTCCAATGAAGCGTTTAAAAATTCAGTGTCTCTTTAGTTGCATCAAATGGTGATCCTTATAATCCAAATGGTGATCCAAATGGTGATCCAAATGGTGATTCTCCTCAAGGCTCTTCATGCAGCTCAGCTTTACTATTGAAGCAGTTAACAGTCAGTGCATTTCTCATTTGTGGTTATGTTATGGTGTTCTTGAAAGAAGTAGAGAAAGAGATAAATTGGGATGATGCAGACTGCTGTAATATCTCAAATCACCAGAATGATGATAATATGTATTAATTTTCATGCTGATCTCACCTGTATCTTTCTTTTGGCTTCCACACTAATGAAATAACAGTGGTTATCATTGTTTGCTGCATGTCATACAAGAAAGGAAACTCGTTACAGAACATTTATCTTGTATACTTAAGTTTCTATTTTTCAACATGCTGCTTGTTTTCTCATGGGTTGCTGCGAGCCAAAACCAGATGGTAGTCACTTGTCAGAGCATTCCCTCATTTGCTTCTAAAGTTATCATTTTCTTATCGAAGAACACAAGGCTCTTTAAGCTCAAGCCAGTTGGATCATCTGCACTTGCCATTCTTGATTCCTTAGACCATAACAGACAACTGGCTCTCATGCTCATAAATTGTTCAGGAAATCACCTTGAATGTTTTAATGTAGAATGTTAGACACTGCATTGGCACTGTAAAAAAATCAAAAGGACAAACTTGTACTTTAACTTTCAAGGTTATGTTTCAAGTTAATTTTTGATCAGTTGCATTTCCATAATCAATGAAAAACATAAAAGAGGTGAGGCTCCAACTTTGCTGATTGCTTTGCTCATTGCTTTGTATTAATGATGTATAATGTTATTTATGTTTGTCCAAGCTCTGAGTGTGTGCATTCAGGTGCTAGGGTCCCGTCAGGCAGAGCACATCTGCCTTTTCCGAGACATGCTTGTCTGAAATAAAGAGCTGAACTAAACTGAATTGAACTGAACTGAACTGATTCCGGGCTCTGCTGAAGAGAGTGAGAAATGTCATCTTCAGCTCAGTGCTAGTGTTGTTTCTTGCATGTGCTGTGTACCAAGTCAGCATTGCCTGGCACTATCTATGTTGTTGCAAATGGCATCGCTATACATCATGTTCACATTCTAGATTAGCAATTTTCATCAGTGGCGCAACTATGGAGTACTCCACTCCTGCCTTCATCCTATGTGCTCTGAAATTCCTCCTCTGCAGGATGTGAAAACTGTTAAAGAGATGCAATGGTCATTTTTCAATTATTAGTTGCATCTGGATATTGTGTTTGTGACACCATACATGGCACTGAGAAAGTATCTGTGAGTCACGTGCCAGCCATTCCAATAACTGAACATTTTCTTTCTTTCTTTTTTTTTTCCAGTGCTACAAGGACAGGGTACATAAGAATTCTGTCATTTAAGGTGGGGATTATCCTGCTCTGCAGGGGTAATCTTGAAGACAAATTCAGATGTAAGTACTGGTCATGGCCATGTGTGTTTAAAAATGAAGCTGCTTTCAAGAGAAAGAATAAGAATAGAAGAAAGGCAGGGAGGTGAACCAGGGCTGAGCTCGCTAGGCTAACCTGCACTGGGAAAGGGGGGAGGGGAAAGGGAAGTTATAGAGGAGGAGAGGAAAGCCACTGTTTCAGCCGACGTAACAGTTCTGCGTTTGATATCACAAACTTTGAATCAGTGCGGTATCTTGAGAAAACACAGCAGCGCCTTCGTTGCCTTAATCGGGGCCTTAATTGATCGCTGCTGTGAATATAGTCTGGATGACTTCAATAACGAGACCCTCATTAATATCAGAAAGAGATGTACTAATATATTGTGCTCAAAGCTGCTCAATTAAGTCTGTGTGTAATTGTTTGACTTAGTTGTGGCAATTTTTCTTTTTCATCCTGTACTACACTAGCTCGTAGTAGTTGTTATACTACCTTAGTGCTACCAAGATCATTTTTCTCTTGAGAATATCCTACCATTAACCAACGCCATGTTCGCGGGCTTGTGCCATTTTTTTTTTCAGACCTATTTCGGCTCATTGCGGATGGTAACGGCTGTGCCGACGAACGACAACTAGGGCTACTGCTCCATGATTGCGTGCAAATTCCAAGGCTGCTTGGCGAAATCGCTGCTTTCGGGGGCTCGAACATTGAGCCAAGCGTCCGAAGCTGCTTTGAGATGACAGCGCCAGCTGGTCGGCGAGAGATCCAGGCATCGCATTTCCTGAACTGGCTTCTTCAGGAACCCCAGAGTTTGGTGTGGCTACCCGTACTCCATCGTCTGGCTGCCGCCGAGACCGCACGACACCAGGCCAAGTGCAATGGCTGCAAACAGTACCCAATTGTTGGGTTCAGGTAGGCACAACAAAGTTTCTACACGAAAACAAAGCAATTTGTTTGCCTTTCTGCTTCAGCCAAAATATTCCCAGTGCTCAGCAAGTTTACTGAAATTGATAATGTTATGTGAGATGTATGATGCCTTATGAGCAAGAGACCTATATGGTATCTGCCTACAAATGACAGCTTATTAAGAACTGTGTGGCTTGTTCTAGTCATTACTGACGGGCTTTTCATTCAGTATCCTTCAAAAGTGGGAAAGGGCTGAAATAAATTTGTCATGCTTGCAGTTGTGACTGTTGGTTTGCTATGCTATGCTAGTTTGGAGATAAAAATGTCCTTATATAACCCTTCTCCTATTTTTGTGTTCGCTTACTTAGATATTCTGTAGTAATTAAAATAAATGTTTTCTGCTCTTTTCTTCTGCTTTTTTAGTGTTACATATAAATCCTGGATTGAAGTTGTATATTCTCATGACTCGCTAAAAAGAAAAATTGTCACGCAATTATTTGCATACAGCATTCACTCTTTGTTTATTTCTTTCTTTCTTTCTTCTTTGCCAATGCAGTTGACTTCACATCAATTTGATAACATGCCATGACTTTAGTGGTATTGTAAATTTGGGTAGTTGCCGTTGAATGCCTATTTGTAGAGTAATCTTAGCCTAAGGGAAGACATTCATAACATAACTACATGTCTTCATGAACTGTTCAGGCAAGCTCTGTCATGTTCGCAATTAAAGCTGGCTTGAGGCAAAATTTGATACAAAAAAAGCTTTGGAGGTGTCATTTTTTGTAAGAAACACACCCTCCAGTATTGCACCCTTTTATTGCAGATATAGACTTTTGAAAGTTATTTATTTTTTATGAAAAAAAACACAACTTGAATAACTACAATACAATCTTCCAAAATTACCGGTCACTGCGGTCAGCATGAAACTCATAGAAGGTCTGCTTTTCTAGGTATCGGTGTCTCAAGTGCTTTAACGTGGACCTCTGCCAAAGTTGCTTCTTTTCTGGAAGAAAAACCAAGAACCACAAAGTTACACATCCAATGCAGGAGTACTGCACCACAGTGAGTTTTGGCTTTTCCCATTTCTAAGGAGCTCTCCTGCTTCAGGAATGCAGAAACAAAATGAGGATGGCAATACTGCTGTGAATTTCCGACAACTTCTTGCCCCGACATCATGGGTTTTAATGGCTCTGTTCGAACCTATATTTTTTTCTTGGAAATCCTTCAAAAACCAGAGTTTGAAATTTGAAAGTTTCAAAACATTTACTCGACCACTCTGGCCTAAATGCAGAAAAAATACTTCCAAATTCACAGCATCAGGCTGACATTGATTGCATTGAGATTTAGGTATCAATTTTGAATATACAAGATTTACTTTCATTTTTCCATGTAATCGCCAATCGCCATGATGTTGTTAAAAAATATGAAATACTTTATCAGTCTAAACCGATTGTCTCTTTTCAGCTTCCATTTAACAGTGAACCACACTGTACTCTTTCTTTTTTTTTTTTATGAATCTTAGACTATGTCAGTCAGGCGTAGTCACTGCCATAACGTACATCCAAGTAGCCTCACAAGCACTTGGACTCAGTTATATGATGCATTGTTGATTCTTGTTATAATTGTACCAAGCTTGTATAATTGTATTAAGCTTTTAGAGCACAGCTCTTAGGCACCCGTTCCTGCATTGAGTGGCGTCGCCGTTGTTGGTGCAACAGATGGAGGGAATGAGGAGGAAAGAGAGACTGCAGAGTTTTGCGCCATGAGAGCCAGCGAGCCACTATGTTAGCATCTGCAATGCCTCGTCACTGTTCGCACTTCTTGTGACAGCGCAGTGCATGCCGCTCGCGTACAGGCACGAGAAAGTGGGTGGACCTGTGAGGCTTGGGAGAAGAAATTGTGCGTTGGTCGAAGGGACACTTTGTGTGTGGAATGCTCTAGAAGACTCTTAAGGGCCCTTTATAGTCGGTGCAGCATTCGCGTCGGCCAGAGGCAATGGAAGTTGGCGACGCCTACATTGAGATGAAAATCGAGCATTCTATACTTCTACTCGCGCCGTGCTGCATCGCCTTGATGCAGGTGCTGCATCGCCTTGACCTAAACAGCTGCACTCAGAATTCACATTAGGTTGCATCATAATCGTTGGTGAATTTTTTTATGAAGTCACCAAATGTGCCCTTTCAAGTTATGTCATTGCAAATATAGTATTGTACAAACTTTTTGCTGTGTGTCTGCTGTATGGTGTCATATTAGACCCACTGGTCAGTCACTATCAACCCTTGACATCTTTTTACATTTTTGTCTTTCGTTCTTATCATGTTTCGTGCACATACAGTCTGCATTCATTACATCTGTTAATGACTACACGTGTACATGTGCCTTGTGTCCTTTCTGTGTTCATGTTCTCGCATTAGGATGCACAGTTCTCTGTGTGCCATCGGTGTCAAATGAGACACGAGCAGCAGCAAGCATTAGAAATTGTATAGTGCGTGCCGTCCAGACATCACCATTGACAGGTGCGCAGCACTTTGGTTTGGCAGCACTGCGCATGTCCACGGTAATGACTGGACGACGCGCACTATACCATTGTTAATGCTTGCCGCTCTTTGCTCTTCATTTGATGCCAATAGTATGCGTCTGCCTTTGCAATGTGGTCCACACAAGGCATCTACTGAGAGCGTGAGTAGCTCTAAAATGAGTAAATAAATGAATAAGTAATCAATGCTTTTGTTGCACTTGCTCAGTTGCCTTATCTGTGACTTGTTAGTCTCTAACGGTATCGTTTTGTTGCATCACCAGACGACATCTGGAGAGGACGTGAGGGACTTCACCAAGATCATGAAGAACAAGTTCAAGTCCAAACGCTACTTCAAGAAGCACCCTCGAGTTGGCTACCTCCCGGTGCAGACTGTTCTGGAAGGAGACGACCTCGAGAGTCCTGCACCATCACCGCAGCACACATTGTCGTCGCAGGACATGCATTCTCGTCTTGATCAGTACGCAAACAGGCACGTCAGAATCACCAGCCGGGTGATTTCTGATACTCTTTTATTATTTCATACCATTCGTTTCATAGTTGTCATCTTGTACTTCCACTTTTGAGTTCATTAGTTATCAAAATTTCTTTTTGGTTTGGTACTAGCGCATTGCCTGTAAGGATGGAAATCGATTGTATTACACATATCTGGGTGTCATGTCTTCTAAGTTTGTGATGTCATTAATTTTATGTGCAGCGCAGGAGTGCTACAAAAATATGTATGGCTCAAAGTTCGAAATTTTTTTAGTGTGTCTTAACTATGAAGTTTTTCTTTGCGAGAAGACTGACTGGCTCCCATTTTGTGATTCAGCTGCAGTTATTCAATGTGTATAAAGGACTTCATTGCATGGAAAGTGCACGTGTGGGGCAGCTTGTTTAATTACGTGCACCTTTCACTTTATAGGTATACAGACGCTGAACTTAGGACAAGGAGCAACTCTACTCCAGACTCGTAAGTTCTCATTATTTTTGGTGCATGAAACTTGCTTTAATACTACTTTAGATGTCAGTCACCCCACAAACATGCTCTGTGTCTGCAAATTTAATTTTAATACACAATTTGTGCGCAGCAAAATGTTCCTTGCTATCTTGCAAAAACATTTTTTTAACAGTTCCTGAGCTAAGCAGCAATTACCTTAAACTTTGTCAAGTACTTTAGTATGCAAACTGATTGAAACTAAGTTGCAGGACTATATATAGAGCTTATAATATATAAATAGATTTCATAAATCCTTAAATCTAACCTATGTAAAAAATATACTTATTTTCAAGCAGCATTCATTGTGTAATAGTAATTAGGATGGCATATTGCCATTTGGTTATTAACACATCATGGTGACTAGATTCTTTGTATGCATTGAAAAACAATGATTGCATGGTTTTAATGGAAATAAGTGAAAAAAAGGTGTTGCAGCATTACTTGTTTGTTCAGGAATAGGCACCGTGAAGTGTATTTTTTATCAGAAAGGGAAATATGATTGCTATGACGAATGTTTGAAACAAGATGGAATTTTGTTTCCTCTACAACACAGTTGCTTAGCGTAACTTTTTTGTACTTTTTAGGAGTGAAGATGAACATCAGTTGATTGCACAGTATTGTCACACTTTGAGTGGAGAGCTCCCATCATCTGTGGTGAGCAAGATATTTTTTCTTTCTCTTTCCCATGTTACCTGAGAAATCTCGCTCTCTGGATGCCCCTATACTCTATATACTCAATAAATTCTTTATACTTTAATATTAATCTATAAACTGCCTTGTAAACTGCCAGCTGATGGGGTCTGTTATGTCGATCCTTACTGCGGCTTTAATAGTGTAGTGTAGTTCAGTGGCATATTAAGAGAAGCCATGTTGTTCATGATTTGTCTTAATGGTCCTCACTTTAAAAAAGATGCAATGAAGTCATTTTCTTTAATGTTACCTGATTTATGGGAAAAGAGCTGCAAAACTTTTCTTAAAATGCACTTATAAGGCAGTTTACCTGCTAGATTGTGTTAGCTACACATACAAGCAAGCAGGCTTGCTTGTATGAATCCCTCCCCATTACCGTTTGAACTCTTTGAGATAGTTTGCATAACAAGCTGACAGGAAAAGAATACAATTCCAACTAGCTTTCCCATTCTCCTTCAGGTTGCATAGGACTAGTTGGTTATGAGGCAATTGTTGGTTTTTCGTTTCTCACTGAAGGTGTTCGGAATTGTAATGATACTTCTTTGTGTTTCATTCTTGTGCGCAGTGCAACTCTTCATTGTTTCTCCAACCACGGAGCCCTGCTCAAGTGATAGCAACCATCGATGCTGACCAAAGGGATGAGCTTGAGCTGATGATCGAGGAACTCGAAGAGGAGAACAGGTGTGCAACATTTTCACTATTTTTTTCTGGTTCTGCTTATGTCAATATTTTGCTCATTCCTGCTCAAACAGGAATGTTTTGTGTGTGAAATACCCAGAAAAACTTAAATGGCAAGGACAATGCCCTTGTCTGTTCAGGAAATGCAGCTTAATGAAATAACAAAAATTTTTTTTAAATGTGTCTTGGACGTGCACTGCAAGCTTGAAGTCACACATTGTACTAATTGATGCATTGCAGAAAGCTAGCAATGCTTTGTCTTAGCAAACAAGGCCTGTTAATCATCACATGATTTTTGATCTTTCTACCAAATCCTGTCACCTTTAGTGAAGCAGTCCAAGGCATTCAACAACTCAAATCATGTGGAATGCTAGTCAATGCATAGCAGTGAGTGTTTGAGTTAGCCACATGTACCAATATCCAGGCTGTACTATTGTTTTTAAGAGCAAAATAAGCAGAAACCCTGCCAGGTGTACAAGTTGTCAATAATTAAGCTTAACTGAATGGAATTCACTTCAGAGAGAGCCTGTTGACAGCGTGTATTCGAATCCACGAATGCCGTGGTTCATGCTGCTTTCTTCAGCATCTTGCATCATCTTCCAGGCATCTGCAGGCAGAGTATGACCGGCTGCAGGAGATGCAGAGCGTAGGGCTGAGCCCGACGCCCAGCCAGCTGGAAGAAGAGGCCGCCCTGAGCCCCAGTGGCAGCACCACTCGCGACCAGGAAATGTTGGCCGAGGCCAAGCTGCTCAGGCAGCACAAGGGCCGCCTCGAGGCTCGCATGCACATTCTCGAGGACCACAACCGACAGCTGGAGGCTCAGCTTCAGCGTCTGCGGCAGCTCTTGGATGAGGTGATGCATGCAGCCCATATTAGTGCATGATTTGAAGGCATCTTTATATTTGTGCATGATTTAAAGGCATCTGTATTTCAGGGGCTTGCTTTCATCATAGCTATGGTTGAAAGAGTACTTGAAAGTTTCAAAAAACACTTAAATTGTCTTATTCAAATTAGTCTTCGAATTGGGGTTCTCATGTATAAATAGAAATGTTTCTAATACAGTAGATTCGTGATAATTGAAGTTCTGATAATTAGTACTTTCAGCTAATTCAAACAAAATTCAAAATTTTGGTTGGCCCGCTATTCTTTCAATGTATTTAAAAACTGCTTAATTCAAACTCCATCATTCGGTTTATTCGCACTTTTTGCGAGTCCATACCTGGAAGATATCTACTGCATTCCTGCAACTATTTGAAAATTTGCATGCTTATAGAAAAATAACAGTCGAAAAATGAAAAATAAGAACCTCGAGCCTTCAAGGAAAAAAATCTTTCCTAGTAAACAAACGTTCGAAAGCGAAGCACAAGAAAGGTAGACCGTGAAGCGGAACCAAATGTGACAACTGCACAGGCCTTCCAATACATTGCTCCGGTTAAAAAAATTTTGACCGCACTGGAAGCTGAGAATGAACTAGCTGCACTTACTGGCATGGAGCTTTGTGTTGAAGGCACATATAGCAAAGAAGCAGTTGACCATTCACAATTTCTTTAAAAGGACTGGTCAGCAGCAACTGGCCAATAAACTTGTGGACCTTGCTCCTCTGCTCTCTGTTTATTTTGTGCAGTTAGGGTTTAAAAACGCATAAAAATTTAAAAAAGTGATGCAAATCAATGCCTAATCATAATGTGGGGTGTCACCTTGCCCAGAGTCATATATATGAAAACTTATGATAATTAAAACTTCTTGATAATTCAAACAAAATCCAAGGGTCCCTTCAAGTTTGAGTTAACGAGAGTCGACTGTATTTTATAACATCAACTGTGAGAAGTCATAGATTAAGTTTCAGAAGACATGCAAAAAATATTTCGTCCTGGGCAGGCATAGTCAAGCATAAAGGTTGAAAGCTTACATAGCTAAGTAGTTGAGCAGGCTATAGGGCTCAAAAAGTCGTGCTCTAATGCTATGCAGCAATGATTCACACTCTCTAAAAGCCCTGCGTAAGCAAAAAGCTACTCATTTGTGATAAACATTGCTGCGTAAACATGCAATCAGGCTTAATTCAGGAACCTAATAATGCTAAAAATACTAGAATGTGAGCATCCTTTCACATGAATTGTAAATGGCTGTAGCGGTAGATGACATGAAAGTGAGAAATTCTCAGTGTTGTGTCAAAGAAAGCTGCGTATGCCGAATTATTTAGCAAAAGTGAGAAAAATAATGCACCATCCTTTTATGCACCCATAGAATACCGCTTGACGAGTAAAGAATTTTGCCGTAATATAGCTCAATGAATTGACACTTGGGTGGGTCTTTTTCTGAACATCACCATAATGTGGCTGCAATCTTGGATTCAGTACAGTAGCCTGCACGTTGGCTATGTAAATTACTATTTGCTTACTGCTGCTTTGTTTTCACTGATACTGCAGGACATCAAATTTTTTGTAGGCCTACATACTTTGATCCATCATTCGGCATCGTTGTTTATGGGCTCAGCCATTTTCTAGTTGCTCACAGTCCTTGTAACTGGTTTTCTGTTTCTGCAACATCTTACTATAATTTTGTTGTGGTTTTTCATGCTTCCCTGTAAAGTGGGCAGTCGAACAAGCAAATCATTTTATAGCTTCATGTTAACCAAAATGTTAGACCTTGTGCAAAGTTCGAGCATTGGACAATACGACGGCAAACATTGAGTGTCCTTTGAGTATGGTTGCAGGTTAAGGACGGTATTGTGTTTGGGGGGTGCATCTTTCACTTTAGTAATGGGTTTGTGTGCACTCCTCTTCGCAATTGAATCTCAGAGTTGATCTAACTCTCCTACCAATTTTTCTTCTCTCAATGCAGCCAGCACCTCGGGGTACGACGTCTTCCCTTTCACCGCACAGCTCCCCATACACAACTCCTGGTCATTCATTGCCTCGAAACAGGGCTCTCCAGCCTGAGCCCATGTCTTCCAGGAATGGAAGGCTTCATGACCACACAGGTACAGTACCTCTTTTGCTAGTGAAGCATTCAGCATTGTTTGGGAAATTGAGACCGATATCGCAGCAATTGAAGCAGGGATAACTGTTTCGAATAACAGGTAACAATATATATTTTACTTTGCAAAACTATTTTTGTTACATTGCTTTACATAAAAAATGGAATCAAAAGGTAAATGCCGTTCACACAGAATTATAATCTTCGTTACGTATTACTACTACAAGCAGCATTGCCAAGTGCTTTGCTGGAACCTTTCTTTTGTTGTGTTCAGATGTGTCTGTGAGAGTATCCTAGCAAACAGGCACTGCCTATTCACACAGAATCACATGTCTGTTAAATCTCTGTGACTCTGAAATAGACCGGAGCTTGTGGGCAGAAGCTAAACACTGTTAAATTTGTCACTCATGAAATCAAGTTCTTACTACTGTCAATTAAGTTCATTAAAAATTACATATTCTGGCATCCGCTGGACCGTCAAGGTGAAACTTGTTGCAGGGACTGTCTTTTGATTTACTTTTTTTTAATCAACTAATTTAACACTTTGCTACAGCAGAAACACCGTAAAATCCCGAGCAAGCGTCCCCCCCTCCCTTCTCTGGAAATTTCAAATATGCACCCCCTTCTCCCCTCCCACCATTTTCACTGTTTCATTTACTGTTTCATTCACCCTCGTCGGGCGAATGAAAACAGTGAATGCATGAAAATTCAATAAATCACTTCATTAGAAGCATAGGTGTGCATTCTTTATTGTTAGTGGCTTTTCCGCTGCATCTTGAATTTCGATCCATGACCGAGCAAGGATCCCCCCTCGATATCTAGTCAAATCATCCTTGACCATAAGGGGGGTGCTTGCTCGGGATTTTACGGTAATCAGACTCTTTCAGGTAATAGGCATTTTTGGTCTGTAGGTCTCGGCCACACAAGTATCTTTTACCCTCCTTGCTTAAGTGGCTGTGCTTTTCTTGTCCTGGTCTTGTGCCGTTTCTCTTGTCTTGTTTTTCAATTTTCTTAAAGCGCTGAAAATTCATGAAAAGTCGATTTTCCAACTAGCTCAGCTTTCTGCTTTAAGTAATCTAACTGTGCACTCATTCATGTTGTTCTTTTATGCCTTTGCTTTCACGATAACTCTACGTGCTTGTAGCAAATAATGCTTGGCTTGTAGTGCTCATATGTTGTACCTATTGCCTTCCCTAAAGTCTGCGTTCTTTACTGATGCAGCAGCAAGAGTTGCATGTTTTACATAAGAAAAGCCGCCTTTATTGTCAATTGCTTCTCTGCACCTAACCTTGATGCACTGTCTTCGGTGAAGTTTGCTTGCGTTAGTCAAACTGCTTTCCCGCTAACATTTGAGAGATCATTTCCTCTAGGTCTCTCGATGGGTGTCCACCCTGGCAGCTTGCTTCACACAGCCTCATCAGGCCTCTACGCTCATAGCTTAGCCGACTACAATGACATCGGTAGCGAAGATGATGACTTCAGTTGCTCAGAACTGGAGCGAAACTTGCACTTGTGATGAAGCTGCTTCATTAGGGTCTCATTTTTCCCACAAATTGTGTTCTGTGCCACCTACTACATTGTAGAAACTATTACACTGAATTTCTTTTTATGTACCACTTCAGTGCGTATCTGTGTCACATTCGAAGTGCACTGTAAAGTTATCTTGGGTTCACTCTTGCCTTCTTGGTGTCTATCTTGTGATGAGCTCTGTCTAGATATTTTCTAACAAAGTGCTGGGTTTTTTTCATGGTCGACAGTGATTGACCCAAAAGGTAAAGTTGTGATTCTGTGCACAACTGAAATACATGTTCCTTCGTGAAAATGTGTCAAGGCAGACAGGTTCTTTTTTCTTTCTTTGCTGTAGTTTAACATCATCTCTGTTATGAAATAAAAATTTAGAACCTCGTGCTTGCCCAGGTAATCTTTCAGTAGCAGGCACTTAGTTCAGTCATGTGATAAGTATTGTGATAGGTAGCTTCAGAAGTTTTTAAACATTGACATAGTTTTTTTCGGCAAGGCTGATTTCACAGACATCTGAATAACTTATAATTAAATGAAGTCATCAAGTTTTAAATTCGCATTGTGATTTGTGTTTGTGAGCTTGGAAGTTAACTTTCGTTACAAGTAATCAATTGAAATGAATAGGAAAGTTTTAAAAGTGCCATAGCTAATAAAGCATTACCTTAGGTGAATAGTGCATAGGCTATTGTGTAGAATCAAGTATCACAGACTGGCTATTGTTTTATCTGGGATGTAAAAGAGAAATTCATTTGTCCTTGCAGGAACCATAAGGTCAAATTTTAGTTTTCACCTTATACCTTAAAAATGGTAAAAGTATCTTGTAGGCATGCCATTTCAAAGTTCCGTGCTATGTAGTAGAATTATCCACTTGCCAAATGTTTATCTTCAAGTTGAGTGCCTTACTATGCGTTTTAGTTGAGCTCTGTCATTGTCTCGAATGTGTATCATGCATGCTGTAGTCGATTCGCACAATGCTTGGTTTACTGGCAGGCTTTAATTGCACCTATGAGGGTCTTAACAAGGATGGCAAACACTTGTAAACTACGTGCTACAAACAATTATTAGGTGTTAACCTAATAATTGTTTGTAGGTGTTGTCACTAAGATTACCAGACCTGCAAGAACATTCTTTTATGCTTTCCTGCAAAGTGTAGCAAAAATATTTTTCGAAAAGCTTCTTTGAGTTATGTAAGTTTTCATTAGCAGTGCCCTTCTCGACAACATCTTGAGCGTGATAGTATCTTGGGATGGCAGTTTAACATCATGAATGAATTCTTATTGTGAACAGCTAATTAACGCATATTTTTCATCATTTATGCCGGTTCAAACGCAGGAAAAATGCTGTTTCATGTCAACATGGCACACAAGTGGTGTTTACTGTCTTTGCAGAGTACATACTGTCCTGTATCTTGACAATACGAATGGGTCTTTATTCATTTTTTCTTTAGGTTTCACGTATCATTAATGTCTGCAGTCTTTTGCGTTGCCCAGAAACAAGCGCACATTGTAAGTGTGTGCAACCATTCAAGCACACTGTATCACAGACCATTCCAGCAGAATGCAGGGTGCATCAATGGTGACACAAGAAACTAACTTGCCAGAGTTACCATTTAGGTTCTCACTTTTAGACTGTGGGTATAAACATGGCTGATAACAATCGCTGTCTGAAAACTTGTCAGCCTGCACAAGCGTTCAGTGGTTGCTGCAAATGTAAATACATTTTGTAATTTCTTCAGCTTTTCCACCCAATTTTTTCATTTCGAAATGCCTGCCCCTCTCGTTCTTAAATCCGGAGCCTTTCATAGAGTGCAGCACAGCGTAATAGTAGCTTTAGAATCACTATCCGTGTTTCGCACCTTTCCCGATGTGTTCCCGATATATTCCCAATGTATGTCAGAAAAAGAGTGGACACTACTCTTGAGACCCCACGTATTGCAATAATTCAGCCTAAGTATAGAATTTTTTTCTATTCGGGTTCTCACAGGTTCGCTGTGAAATGTGACATTTTTGTACCTTTGTATATCTTTCGCATGTGCCATATGATACTGTGTACCAGTGGTGAGTGAATGTCTATACATACGTAGAACATTGGCAGCTCAAACTGGTCAAATAGGGAAGCAATGTTGAATGTCTGTAGGATTGAGTGTGCTATGGAGCTGCAAGCAGTGGAATTGCAAATGCTGCTTAGCTGCGAATGTAGTATGCCAGAAAGGGTGTCTGTGTGCGCATAGGGGTAACTGTGTTGCGTTTGAAAATCCGTAAGTAGGTTGCTGACATGACTTTTGCCCCAATCTCGGGCTCATTTTCTTTATTTCTATGAGTTTGTAACCACTTGATAACTAAAGCTTGGCCCCAGAAAGGTAAATTTTCTAAGTTGCAATTCCAGTTTGTCTTGCTGCTGTAAGTGCAGACGCATACAGTACTTTGAAGTTTCCTGAAATAATCAAGAACTTGTCGCTTAATTCATTTTCATTCAGTGAGTTCTTGTGTTTCTTTATTTTTTTCCTCTTATTGTTTTCATAGCTTTATGTTAATTGTTTCTAACATCGCATTAAAACTCTGTAGTAAAAAAAAAAGTACAACACTTTTTAGTACCTTCTCCATATTTCTAAAGTTTTTGTCAATGGAATTTCTCATTATGAGGAGCACGGATTTTCTTTTGTTTGACACTCTACTGTTCATATGGTCTTGTAGACTTGTCCGTTTTCATTTGCAGAATGGTAAAAGCTTTGGTTGGGGATATTTTTATTTATTTTTCAGGTGCCGCATGATGTTCTGCTTTAGTTATTTTCTTTTTTTTTGGTGCTTTGCATGTGTTAAGCCACCAATTTCTCACCTTTATTTTGCATGTTTTCTTTTTATTTCTGATTTAAGGTCAGCCAGATGAGAACGGAATTCAGTTGAGCCCCGTTGAAAAATGACCGCCACGGCAGTACTCCTAGCATTGCTGTTGTTCGAGCTCTCCTTGTGTACAGGATCATGAGCCGTCACCATCGCCTTCACATATGCCTGCCATACCACCTTTTGTTCTGTCTATTTGTTTGTTTTTTTGTTTTTTTTTAATGCGTTGGATGTGTTCCTGCCTGGCTCGATTCCATACATTTTCATCTTTCGATGCCTGCAAAAAAGAAATGTGAGCATTTAACGCAGTCGCTTTTCTGATGAGGAGTTGTATGCTGGCGTTGATTGCATTGAAATGGGTGTGGCAATGAGAGAGCATTGGGACATTGGGAAAGGGTACTGACAAAAGCGACAGTGCACTGTGTGCAACTGTTAACCTTGGAACATTGTCTTGGATTGCTAGTGCTGTTTACTGTTTCATTGAGAAGACAAGCTTCTCTATATGAGGCGTCCTCTATAGATGGTTATTGCTGGAGAAGTTAGCTTAACATAAACTAGAGGCATCTTGTGAAGGGTTGTGAAACCACAAAAGTCCCTGTGAAATCTGGGAAGAGCAGCTGTCTTGATTTTAGTGGAAAATTTTTATATACTTTTATGCCCTCCGGAACTGCTTTGGGGAGTGTGTACTCTTGTTAAATTTTTTTCTGTGTAGGCACACCTTATTTTAATGTTAGCTGCTGTGCTAACCACTACACCACTGACAGCATGTTTTATATTTATTTTTGCATTGCTTGAGATGGCATGCAGTGTCATAACTGATTTAGTCTGAAAGTTGCAATAAGGAGCTTTTGTTACATTAGAAACTTTTGCTGCAACCTAGTTTACATACCTGGGGCAGACAAGAACTTGTTATCTAATATATTTCTGTTTTTCAACAGTATTGAGCCTTGCTGCATATTCAGTGTTCTCAATTTTTTTTTTTTTTTTTTCTCGTTTGGGTGGAACTGCATATATATTCTCTCTCTAGCTTGGTTCTAGTTTTACTGGTGGTGGAAAGTGGTGAACCATTAAGGCAAGTTTTTCAGTGCTGCAACTGAGAAACAATGGTAAAGTTTGACAGGTTGACTGCCTGAACAGTTTTAATCCTGTGCGGTGTGAAATCTTTAATGCACAACTCCACTAGTGCTGTAATCCTGCTTTTCTTATTGTTTCTGTATCAATTCAGTTTTTAACAAAAGCCATACCATTTATTTTTTACTTGATATGAAATCTATCCTCTGGAACATGGCAGCTTTTTATTTCTACAATTATGAATGCAACTAGACACTTTGGCCAGGGTAAGGCTGCTAAGAAGTCATATCATTTTATTTAGCTGAGTGGAAGGGTGAACCTAAATCCATGCTTCCAGATTGACAGATAGACTGAACGTTTTATCAATGGCATGTGGCCGTGCCATATTACATTTGCTTTTCATATAGTGCTGCAGCTATACATATCACAGTGTCCTATATGCCATTTGTTAATTTTGGTATCCTACATGGAGCATTACTGAACGGATTAGAGCATGCAGACACCTGTCGCTAACACGCGTTCACTGGCATGTATGGTAAGCCACATAGCTTCTCTCCAGGTTCGTAAGATCTTGCATATTCCAATTAACCCTTACCTAACTGGTGTGCTCTGTTGGGGCCTTGTACAGTGATTGCAATGCACGCAGTGTGCATTGAACGGGTCTTTGTAAGCCACTTGGCATGACAGTTGATTCCATAAGTGTTTTTCATAGATGTCTCATCTCAAGGTTGACACAAATGTGACCGAGGTGTAGGAACTTCAACTTTGTATGTATGCTCTGAAAGTTCTTCAAAAGGTGTGTACTCTTGTTAAATTTTTTCTTCTGACTGCACCAAGACCGCAAAATGTTGTGCTCTCTCAAGTCAGCAAGTGAATGAAGTGCGCAGCCATGAAACGTTGCGCCTGTGGTGTTTGCGTGGATCGTTGGACTGAACCGAAATGTGATGAGTGGTCATATTAGCATTACTGTGCATATCAGACTTCCATTTCTCGTGAGCCATTGTCATTTTTTAGCTGCATTGTTGAAACAATTTCTATACTGTCCTTTTGTTTCTTTCAAACTTCCATTGTACAACTCGACAGATGTGTTCATCATGTGCGAGTACTTTATATGACGATGAAGAAAAGAAATAAATGATGCAGTTAGGTGACCTGACCCAATGTGTTGTCTTCTTTCTTTTCGCTGTGATGCATTATAACTTTTAAACTATATGTGCCATAGTAAAAACATGCCACCACGTCTAGAACAACTTGACCGTAAACCACTGGTTTGTACGCGGGTGTATGTGTACACCCATGAGTAAAAGTATACAGACCATGGGAGCGCTTGCCAGAATTACCGCCTGCACTGTCTAGTGGCGAGCCATCTGCTGTTGAGAGCGTTGCACTGGCGAACGCGTGGCCACAGCTACACTCTCGACAGCAGCCATCTCGGCTGCTAGACGGCACAGGCAGTAATTGCAGCACAAGCTATTGCGGTCTGTATATACTACTCGTGGCTCCATATGCTCATGGGCAGGCCCGTAGCCAGAAATTTTTTTCAGAGGGGGGGAGGCCCACCTGTTGAAAACCTTGAAAATAGCCTATTTTCATTATTTATTCTCAGTAAAACACCCCTCTCCATCCGAATTTCAGGGCGGGCCCGGGCCCCTAGGGCTCCCCCCTGGCTACGGACCTGCTCAGGGGTGTACGTCCAGGTGTGTGCACATACATGTGTTTTAAATGTCAGTCTTTGCATAGAACAAGAATTTTAAGGGCTCGTTTTTCTTTGTTACACATGACATTAATTAGAACTAACAGACAAGAAAGCCAACGGGAAGTATAGGGGAATATTATTTGTAATAATTATGATGTAAATGTGAACAAAATAAAGTGGATGAAAAGATAACTTGCCACTGGTAGAGTGCTCCACACTCACTCGCCTTCATGGCTACTAGCAGCACTAACACTCCCAGGTTTAAATGCACATGTTTAACACACAAAGTGGATGGGGGGCAGTGACCGCCCCTGTAGCTCAGTGGATAGAGCATCAAGCGCTTTATTGGAAGGTTGCAGGTTCGGGCCTTTCCAACGGCAAGTTATCTTTTCGTCCACTTTACTTTCTTCAGATTCGCATCATAATTGCTACAAATAACATCCCCTATACTTTTTCTGACTTTCAATTGTCTGTTAGTTCTAATTAATGTCTTTACTTAAACAATATTTCTGTAGATGCGCTGTGTCAATTTTTTGCTTCTCTTAAATGCATAAATGTAGCACATGATCATCACTCAGTTCAACAAACAGCAAATGGTACTACATAGATCATGTGTCACTATCAGAAACACTGACGTAGGATTTGTTTGCTTTCTAGCACATTCAATTAATTAAACTAAAAATAATTTTTTAGTGATCTATTATAATTACTGCAACTACACAACTAGATCATGGCAAGGCAGCACAAAGCACCAAAATGTGGGAGGGAAAATACGAGCTCATGTCTATTTTCCTCGAACTACGCACATATTTTTACCTTCCTTCATTCCTTTAGTTATGCTTCTTTTGCACCGCACATATATAAACTTTGACCAATGTGCAATTCACGCTTTGATGCCCTGCAGGAACATTTGCATCATTCATACCACCCATTAATTGCGCAATTAATAGATCAAAGCAGTCAGGGTGTGCTCGGCTTAATTCAGATAATGCATCATGTTACAGAATATTAATTCCATGAAGATATCAACAATTCATTAACTAGTGATGTAATTGAGGATCGCAAAAGCTCCTTACAGTATAGAGTGGTACTACAACATTGCACACATTGGAATGCGAGAAAGTGGGAATTTCAGAATGGCATCTTTCTCAGAAATTCAAGAGCGACTGAAGACATGTCTGGTGAGTAATATTCTCTCTGTAAGTGTAGTGCAGTCTAGAGCAGCATTGAGAATGGCATTCTTGCTATGTTAGTACTTTATGACATGTAAATTGTTATATTAACACTGACAGAGAGCCTTTGAAAGAGTACATTCATGTAGTTATTAAAAAAAACCTGTGGTGCCATACACACATTATTACAGTGGGGAATTTAGGTTAGAAGTACGCTGAAAAAAAAAAAAAAGTGGGTTTTTGTATTGTACATGACCGCTAAATTTTCAATGAAACATCCTGTTCAATTAGGCAATTTCAAAACTCCTGTAGGCTATACCCTATAGAAAGTCTTTTCCAGTTTGACCAAGACCGTGACACGGACAGGCGCCAGTGCCTGCCACTGTTGCAAATGTCCATGATGTGAAATCTCGATCTTACACTTGCACACAGCCACTTAGAAATGCAATGCGTGCAACCTTAAATTACATATGCACTTTTTCCATTAGTGAAACAGATTATTAAAAAGATTATTACTAACCACTCTGAAATCATTTTACATGTAAATGTGAGCAAAGATACGGCTTCACGTGCTTGATGCGAAATGATGATACCAAGTACATCCCACCCCATTCTCCAGAAAATCCGGCATCAGTGCTGCCTGCCATATATGTACCAGCATTAAAGAAATAAATTTGATGAGGAGATGTAAATAGTTGGGAACAAGATGGCATTGGCGATCTTCGGTGGTAAAAGGGACAGATCTTTAGGGGATGTCACTGCACGTCCTAGATACCCTAGGGCAGCACTTGAGTGTACCCACTTGTTTACGAAGGCTTCCCAAGTCAAACACCATCAACAGCCCACTTCATTGAGGGAAAATGCCACACCATTCTCGAAAGGGGAAGCCTCCTAGCCATATCACTTGCAATTTTAATGTTTTGTTGAGCAGCACATGACCTCATATGTCATGGTAGAAATGAAGGTTCAACAGCCCTCAAGCAGTTTTTGCTCTGTGGTGTTATTGCCAGCTGCTTGTACACTCTATAATGCAGGCTTTACTCTACTGGATGGGTGCTGTGAGCATCCCCTTTATAATAGGGCAATGACCTGTACACCACCAATTATCCTCATCGACCTTGGAAAGGCCGCGTACGTTTCTGTGGAACAGCTCGAAGGTGTGGGTTGGGGTGGAGCTATGGTACACCCATTCCCCTATTTCTTTCCTGTATTAGTAGAGCAGATTGGCACTTGGTAAAATAACAATCAAAAGAAGAATAACAAATAGTCTGGGAAATACGTCAGAGATCTATAATCTAAAGGGCGTGAAATCCGTGAAATAACTTGTGACGTACCTATCGGTAACAGACTGATGCAGACCAGTGTTTACTTCGGCTGTAAGCTTATTTGCTGTTCACCTAGAGTGATGATAAGGCAGTTTGACAACTAAAAAGGCCATGTTTCTGATACACACACACACACACACACACAAAAAAAAAAAAAAAACGTCTTAATAAAAAGAAAAAAAAAAGTGCGTCGGCCGGGAATCGAACCCGGGTCAACTGCTTGGAAGGCAGCTATGCTAACCACTATACCACCGACGCCTCCGTGAACTGCAGTGCAAGAAACTGTATATAAATCTCTGTAATTTTAAGAGCCTTGTAGAATGGTTGAAGTTTGTAATTAATCATACGCCCAAACATAATATTTTGCCACTGCAACCAAGTACTTAATGTAAATGTTGCTTCCGTTGCCTTTCGCAATAACACAACAAACGTTGAGCGTGATACGATAGTGCGGCTTAGCGTCTCAACCGGCGGACTTTTGTAGGTTCTGTTTTGTTTTCGTGTTTTCATCTTCCGCTGCGCGCACGTTAGCAAGGCGATCGGGGAGGAGTGAGAGGAAATGTGCTATCAAGCAAACGCTGACACACAGTCATGCAACGCATTGCGTTCGTGTAAAGAGATGACATCGAGTCCCTAGCCCAGCGCCGTCAATCTACGTAGCTTGCGGCTTCATTATGTTGAAGTTCAACGATCATGTGCGGGATTTCGTTAAAGGTCTGTCATATGAACACTCATATTCGTAGCGGGGTGTGGTGAGGTTGAGCAGGTTTGAAAAGTTCGTGATGGCATGCAGTGCTGGCCATTTGATAACCTTGGCGATCGCGTATGGTGATGATTTTACGCTTCTTTGTTTCCAGATGTCAACGCGTTCCTAAGCGTAGATTTGCGCGATGAGAAGCTGTCGCCAGCCGCGTCGGCGGCGAAAACGGAACTTCAGCAAAAACTGCAGCGGCTGTGTCAGGAGTATCCGCGTCTCCTGCTGTCCCTCGACATTACGAGCGCCGAGCAAATGCAAGGATGGAAACTGCCTCGCCCCCTGTCAAGCCCGCACCCTTACATCGACATGCAGGTTGGAGGTGTGCTAGCTGCGCCGCGCGATGTTCCAGTGGAGAAGCCGACGAATGTTGATGATTCAAACAACGGTATGTGCTCTGCTATTCCCAGTGTTACGAGGAACACTTCTAGTGGCAAGTTAAACGTGTTTAAACGTGGCAGTTATCCTTAAACGCGTGTGCAGGCATTTATAATTTTAACTGTCCGTAAGTGCTTTCTAGCTGTGGAGGTGGTTCATAAGTCAAATACACCGGTGTATCAACTGAGAACAATTTAATGTGTGCTTGCTTTGTCAGTAAGTCTACAAATGTGTACGCGGCACGAAAACTTAATGTTCTTTTCTACTTATTATTGTTTTAATTTATCCCGCAGATTATGTTTACTCTGAGGCTGTACTGCTGGAAGACACCCCAGGGGAAGTCGCTGAATCAACAGGTGCAAAAACATCAAAATCGGCTCTGTCGAGGACTTCATCAGAGCTCGAAGAACAGACGGAGGATGGTAAGCATGTATACAGAAGGCACTCCAGTGAACTGGCCACAATTACTGGTGCTACACAAAATTTTTCTTAACTTATTTATTTGTTTGTTTGCCACACGCTCACTTGCTTGTTAGCTGCCCATCACTAACACTCCCTTAGCCAAGGGAGTGTTAGCTAATGGAGCTTGTTGCCATGGTAGCGGATGTGGAACATCCTTTTGCCCTACGCCAACACGTAATACGTGATCATCGAGCAAGCAGCTGACCATAAACTCACAGGGTCTCCCTTGTGCATTCACCTAAGACGACTCGAAGGCAAAAGCCATCTTCTTTTTCTTCTCAGTCGATGTATAATGGAGCAGGGAACACGAACCATGGCTTTACGTACCACTGCCAAGCGCCGTCTTCAGTTTCTTTTGTTGAGATCGCGCGTTCTCCAGTTTTGTTCGCTGCCCAAAGGAGGGCGCTACAACAGCATCATGTGGCATTACATCACATAACGTCACACCAGAATTTGTGACATCATGATGATGTCACAAATTTTAGCGACCTGTGACGTCATCACGTGATAATGATTTCTTGCATCACTCGTCCCCGATGCCGCAGGACAGGCGCCGACGACAGTCAAATTTCCTGTTTTATGAGGCATCTAAGGCTTTCGCCTTAAAGGGGCCCTGCAACACTTTTTTTAGCATGGTCAGAAAACACTGCCAATCGGTAGTCGAGGCTCCCGAACACGCAACCAAATATTGTAGTGCAGCAGCACGCGTCCTGGAATTCACAATAAATTCTCAAAGTCAGCTTAAAAATTGCTTTCTCTTCTCTCGACAAATGCTACAAGCTCAAAAATAACTCGTCACAGCCATTGCATCAGCCATTGGCTGATTTGAGCATGGCGCGCTCGGTCGTTGCTGGGGCCGCCACGTAAGGCCGCGACTTGTGCGTGCGCGCGATCGCACTGAAAAGTTGCGTGTTACAAGAAAAAAAGAAGAGAAAAAGTGCTCAAGATCACGAGGCATGCGTGACATATTTTCTTTCCCCGATGCCATCCCCCCCCTGCTTAGCTTCCAGCGCTTTCGTTGGGCAGAGAAGAGAATGCAATTGCGCATGCGACAAATCTTTGTAACTCCTTCTACTGGACAAATTCTAAAAATTTTTACGGTGGTGAATTTGTGAGGCAATCAGCTCCTTTAGTGAATCCATTCCATGGCTACTTGAAGGTTGTTGCAGGGCCCCTTTAATAAACCTTTATATGCTATCTGGAGTCATCAAGTCTGCCCAGAGTCAATATCCTCATTATGCAATTAACAAGAAGGTGTCCCAAAGATCCCCCCCCAAATTTTTTTTTTAGTCACAATATTCCAAGTCAACAGCTAATGAACCCAAGAAAAACTGTTATACATCATGCATTACAAGTATTTTAATTAGACGAGGAGCTAGCACCCAACAAGCAAGCATACTTTATTGTGAAAGAAATGGATACACATTACCTAAGAATAATACAGTGTCTTTGAAAACTATGTATGAAAAATACACAATCTTGACAGACCTTTGCAAGACTTGACAACATGCATGCTCTGTTCCCAACCTAACCTATTTCTTTTAGCTTTTTTTTGTTCATGCTTCATTGGCTTCGTTTGTCTCGTACGGGATCTGCTACAAAAATGTGAATGTTTTTGCAGGCCCCTTTGTGGACATTCCAGCGAGTGAAATGTCCAACGCTGACAAGACAGGCTTCCTTGAGAAAAAAGGAAAAGGTTTGTAGATTTGTAGATAAATCTATCAGTTTGCAGGCTGGAGTGCTGCACGTGACTACTAGCAGCATCTGTTCTGCAGTGTTCAGTCTTGATTTGATTGCAAGCCACACTGAACCAGAATGTAAATTCAGCCGGGTTATTTATTTATTTATTTATTTATTTATTTATTTATTTACTTGAAGTACATGTGATACATTGCTTATGAGAGATACAAATACAGAAGGAGATCTGAAAGTTCGCAAGACTGGGAGTTATACCTCCCATAAAATCATACATCAGAGAACAAAACGCTATGGTAACAGTGGTAAAGATAGAAAAATAAGTTTGTCGCAATGTCCATGTAAGCAAGAAGAATGGAACATACACACTGAAATACAAAAGCGGTTATGGTAAATGATGTTAAGCACTTATAAACTTAATATGTGTGAATGCAAGCCTTTTTTAAACATTTTGGAGGATTCATTCTCTATATCTAGAGGCAAAGGATCCTGCAAGTGTACAGATGAAAATCTTGCAGTAAACTTGTCATAGTTGTTCTTGGGTTTAGGTAATAGAAAGTTATCAGATATTGCAAAATGAGCCAGAAATACATGAGGAGATTGATTTGTGTAGAGTTGTAAAGAAATGGGAAGCTCTCCATTCACATATTTGTAAATTACAATGCTGAGAAGATATCTGTTTAGCTTTTGAACCAATAAAATGCCATGTGAGCAGACTAAGGATGACACGTTCGACTTTTAACTTTTGCACTGCTTCATTGGCTGTGCTGTCTTGTGCAGAGAGACTGGGAGGCCTGCTTAGTCCATTCCAAAAGCGCTGGTGTGCTGTCCGCGATGGCTACCTCTTCCTGTACGATAAGCCAACTGACAAGCGTCAAAAGGGACAGATAGCTCTGAACATGTATGAGGCACGGCCATTTGTGTATGCCTCCAAGGATGCTTCCAAGAAGGACGCTGCCTTTGAAATCGTCTGTCCTGGCAAGAAAACCTATCAGGTTAGGGCTGATTCATTTCTCCTCTGCTGTGCTTCTAAGTGAAGTAAAGAATTTTTCAGGTGTAAACTGCTTGCTGTTCTTTTTCTTAAGTGTCTGTTGTATCCACCTATAAATATTGTGCCACATTATACTGGATTCAAACCAGAGGGTGGTCTTGATACACCTCAGAATTACTGCTGCAGCAACACACTGTTTGCCACAGCTTGCGTACTTATATATTATTTTGTACTACATATATATTTTGTATATTATTTTGATTCCTGGACACCGTTATTGTTAGGTGGTTTCCACATAGCAAATTTCCTTTCAGCAAGGCTATAATGTTATATTATATGGATAATTCCAGGTTCTGTGCCACAGATTTTAATTTAAGTTTTTTTTGTTTAGCAATCTCAAGGCCAGCATTATACTTGCTTGATCTGCCTTTTGCCTCCATGTTTTTGCAAGCTCTCCCAGTTAGGGGTGCATTTTTGAAATTTGCCTCTTCAGTTAATCACTCATTTTATTTTCTAAAAATGTGCAACATTCAAAAGAACGTTGAATATAAACATGGATTGTATAGTACAGGGTTGCACTAGGACTCTTAGGTGGTGATTTTGTACGCATACTATGTACTTTCCATGTCATGACATCGCTGCATTTGGGCTTTTCATGTGCAAAAATAAAAGGCTTGAGGTACAGAAAAGTGGGTAGGCCTTTGTTGGAGGCACATACATTAGTGATACTATAATAGTAATGCTTCATTGGGTCAAGCCTGCCATTAGGACAGCAATTTAATGTCACCTTGAGCAACCTTAACAAATGATTAAGGAATTGCGTGTGCACTGTGGCTGTTACACATCAAAATTTCTAATCAAATATCTGGCATTTCAGTTCATTGCTTTCAACATGAAAGACATGAAGCAGTGGATTTCAGCCATTGAAAAGAACAGCCAGGTTTCTTCATCCGCCTCATGTAAGTGTTTATCTGTCACCCTAAAGCTCGCTTTCAACTTGACTTTGCAATCAAACGAGCACTTGTCATTGAAAAGCATACATCTCACCAAACATTGCAGTTATGAAGTAGATGGCTAGGATTTTCTCTGGACTTGCAAGGCAGTGTTCTTGAGTAAATGCAATATTTCATTTATACAGTAATGTTTGAAAAAAAGGTTCATGCGTTTTAGGTCTGTTTATAAGTGAAGTATTTGTTTGATACTTTAGCACTGCAAAAGCAAATTTATGGAATCGTTTTGGTTGTTGATCCTTTTATAAAATTTGTGACATGCTCCTACAAAACATTTGTGGTGTTGGCAGTGCCAGTCTTGATTACTTCGTTAAACAGTGCTCCATTCATATTGCCTCAGCTACATTATGCTGATGCATATTCATATAGATTAGAGAGGTTAAATGGCTGTTCTTAGAAGGCCCTACAGAGCACTTGTGGTGCTGGCAGTTGTAGGTTCTGGCTATTTGCAGTTTCTATCCCAAATAAATTATTTATTTTCTGGTTCTGACCTTGGCATTGAAACTTGAGTGTGTCTTTTATGATTAGGCTGCTTCATATTTATCCACTTATTCTTAATTGCATAAAGCTTGCAGTTGAACTCAACCGGTTGCTGTAGGTGACCACTTGTCTTCTACTTCTCTCATAACTTCCTGGTGTTTCCCTGGGATTGGCGTGGGGCTCATTACTTTTTTAAAATTCGTATTATTTACCTTTCTGAAGTTGAGAGTTTGGCGGTATCCCGCCTCGCCGGGAAATGACATGGACGAAGAAAACACAGCGTCGACGAAAGTAAAAATATATTCTTAAAAAGAATATATTTTTACTTTGGTCGGCGCTATGTTTTTTTCATCCAATTATCTTTCAAATGATGAAATGTTTCCTACAATTAGATTGCAGTGTGTGTCCTTTACAGCATCATTAACACAGCTGATAGCCAGAGCCTTTAAAAGGATCTTGGTTATGTGTCATAATGGTGCAATGGCTGAGTCTTTAACTTAACACCACTAAATGTAAAAGCATGTTTCTTTCTAGGCATGGTTTAACGGCTCCAGTGTACGTATGATGCATCAATATTCTTAATGGTACCCCTTTCATCTGTCAACACGTAAACGTATTTGGCATCCTTAGTTCTGCGAATTTTTTCTGAAAAGTGTACATCGATGTGGTTGCCAGTGCTGATCATCACACCCTCAGCTACTCATGCCCTAACTCTTCATGCACACCTACATTTTGTAGAGCTCTCTACAAAAGTCTTGTAAGGGCTAATATGAAATCTGCATGCACCATTTTGGATTACAACTAAAGTAGCCATTGTCCTGCCCTCAAAGGGCCCTGAAAGTACATTATTTGGAGATAAGTATTGTAAACAGTGCTTCATTAATATCACCTTGGCTATAGTTTGCTGGTAGTCATTCATATAGTACAAGATTAGATAATCCATTTATATGTCTGATAAATGTTGAAGGAAAAAAGGCATTCCGTTATCTCTACGTGGTGTATGAGCTATGCATGAATTGATTTGCTTTTCAGCCCGTCCTTATTTACCTAGTGCCCCGGTGTTCATATCTCTCAAAAGAGATATGCTCTTATTATTTTCACTGGATATTGCCAATAGGGGAACATATTTGTACATACTGAAGCAAGATTTACAAATTATGAATGCCTTTATGGGATGCATTCATTGTCATAGCCATTTAGGGAATATAAATGCCTTCCTTTTGATATGTTTGGCACCAACATTACCGTGATTGGCTATTATGGATGTTAACTCGACGCACTCATATGTGATCTAGCTAAAGAATGTTTGCATGCTTGCCATGGTACTAGTCTTGTCTGTTCATTAAGTTTTATGCACTTGCTTTTTATAGTTTCAACCTTAGTGGTGGGCATAAAATTGGCATGATTTTCATGACAGTCATCTAACATTTTTTTTTTTTTTTAATGTTCTTGCACACTGCATGTTAGTTCAAATGAAGAAACAAAATGTTTCACCGAAATCAGGAATTGAGCTTATAGTAGTCTCAATTTTTTGCTTCAGAGCATACTCAAAGTGAATAGTAGTCAGTAACGAACAATTTCGAAGCAGACAGTTTGAATAGTGGGATTTGCATAAAACCTTGACACAAGACCAAGATCTCGAGGAATCTGAAAAAATATAGTTCTTTTTTCCTTGCCAAAAAGTAAACCGCATGCCTCTGGAGTCATTTTATTTGTCTCTGGAGTAAGTTCTGTTGTTCTATGCTGTATTCTCATGCAAATATGCAAATCCAGCATTTCTTACTCCAGGAATAATTTGTGTCGGCTCACTGTCATCATTTAGTGTATCTTATGTATATTTGTATTGCTTGTGGGGCTAGAATATCTTAAGAGCCCATAAGAGATATCAAATAGGACATTCAAGATGTTGCCTGAAAACAAGGTTGTGTGAACCCAGCTACAACTTTCATTACTCTCTGTTTGAGTTATGTTAACTAAAACGTAGGTGTGTTATGGCATCTAACAGTACACCTACTGAAGCACACATGAGAAAAAAAATCTTTTGGAATATGCTATATCATTGACGTCCTTATATTCCTGCATATGAAACAAGTTCTCACATGTGATATTTAATGCAAGAAATTGGGCTAGCTTGAATTTTTACAAAGAAATGTCCCAACATGGGAGGAAAAACAAGAACGCACAAAGCGTCAAAAGAAACAACTGGAGATCTGTCTTTTCTGTTTTTTTTAATTGCTCCGCTCCTTTAATTTATTCTTGCACACTGGAATGTCTCTCTTCCACAAAACATATTTTGCTATTTATGTGTAAGGTACCATCATAAGCAGTACAAGAAGGAAACATGCAAATTGCTTGTTAAGGGGCCATAGCTGTGAATTACATATGCTTTGCATGAAAAGGGTCAATGAGATTGCACATTCAGTGGGAAAGCTGATAATTGCATATATTAACATGTCATATCTGAATGCAGAGGTAACTTTAAAAACTTTTCAATGCAGTACATTGGACGAGGGTGGGAATTTGAATATAGTATGTTTAAATATATCTGCTTACGTTAGTCAGTGTAAGATGTCCGCTAAATTTTCTGTAATTTGTAACAGTATGTGCTGAGCAACTTTGGTGCTATGGAAACAACTGCTACAACTTTCATTACTCTCTGTTTGAGTTATGTGAACTAAAATGTAGGTGTGTTATGGCATCTGACAATACACCTACTGAAGCACATAGCAGAAAAAAAAAAAAGACTTTTAGAATATACTATATCATATAGGCCAGAAAAGTGATTCTGGTTGATACAAGTTTTTTTTTTTTTTTTCTTTTTTTCTTGTGCAGCTGGAGATTTGCGCGAAGAAAATCCTGTGGATGTTCACCAGCCAGCCACCCAGCCGCCTGCACGCAAGTTATCTTTACCAAATCCTCGTCAGGAGCTTCCACGTGTCCCACCTGCGCCAATCTCGTCCGAGGCAGACAGAGAGCTCGAGTATGAATACGTCGAACGCCCGACAACCATACCTGCTCCGCAAGAAGAAGAGGAGCCACTCTATGAAGACGGAGAAAGCTATTTCTCTGACGACACAAAGACAAGCAGCCAGACAGACGAGGAGGTGACGAGTGACTACGAAAGCTGGTACCAGGCTATCTGGGATTGCCACGCTGGACAACCTGATGAGCTTTCCTTTAAACGGGGTGACTTACTAAAAGTTGTGAGCAAAGAGTATGATGAACACTCTTGGTGGGTCGCCAAGCCACATGGCAACAAGGGTTCTGTGGGCTTTGTGCCGAAGACGTATCTCATGGCAGCCTATGAGAAAGTGAAGTGATGTTCTTTTGGATGATTGGGCTGCATTGTCTTCGCATTTAGTGAGATAGTGAAGTGAATGTGAAGAAGTACAATGTGTGACAAGAGTGACTTTCCCTGCTTTTTCTATTCACAGAGTAGTAATAGTGATTGTCACAAAACTAAAGATATTAACTGAGTATTACATAGCAGTTGTCATAAGAGTAATAAGAATTTTTAGAATCAAATTACCAACAAGGAATGAAACTTGGTTTTCAAGCTTGTTCATTTTCTAGCTGTGGGCTTAATTGTCCAACCTTCTTTATTGATTTATTTCACATGCCCTCACGCGCTACACCATTACAGAGGGGAGTGTGGTACATGCACATACCAATAGCAAGGATTGTTATAAAGTTATAGAATGCTTGAAATGAGTCACTGGACACAATTATTAAATCAAACAATAACGAGAATACCAGGAAATTAAAGACAATGTTTAATCGTGAGAACAGAGAACAAGAGTTGCAGCCACATGGTATTGTAACAACTCAATAAAAGCTTTTCAGAAAAGTCCACAGTTTTTGATTGAAACAACATCACTCGGAAGGTTGTTCCAGTCGTTAATCCTTAGTGTAATAAATGAAAATGTGTTTGTGGGACAAAAAATGCATCTTGCTTTATGACAGTGACTAACTTGCGATGACTGACAAGCAGTTGCTAGAATGAGCTGACTGCAAATGTTATGACCATAGGATATGGCCTTGAAGTGGCACAAAAGGCAATCAACAGTTTACATCAGAGTGAAAGGTCAACATTTGAGAATTCCTGAAATGTCAATATTATATGCAACAATACATTAGTGAACGAGAAATCAAGGTAAATGTAGGACATGATTTGTGCTACCAGTGGGAGGGCCTGGAACGCAAGCCCAACTGCATAGTAGAACCTTAGTGCAATTAATGACAAGTACTCGTACCTCCTATGACAGGAAAGAATGTTTCACCACTTTGCAAGGCGGAGTAATATGTAACTAATGCATTACAGCCCGACTCATGCAAAAAAGAACTTCTTGAAGATACCCTTGTTTCGTTTCCCACCAGGCTGTGCTCTGCTAGGGTTCCTAGCTCCGGTAATGTAGCTGAAGCCTTTTGTTCCATTGTGCCGCAGCGCCGGCATTCAGGCTGCAAAGCGAATAAATGGTGTGCATGGCTACGTCGGGGAGCTGTTCTCAGAGGCGGGCAGCTTTAATTGCTCGAACGGTATGCCGACCACTCAAACGGGATTTTCTTTCAAACTACAAATTCTTGCTGGCATGAAACAAGCAATGCAAGGTTTCTGGAACCCCTATTTCTACAATCCTTATTATTTACCAAGCTTATTATTTGCCTTTCGCGTACCTTTAAAGCATTAGTCATCTGTTTCTTGTGATGAACTGAGAAGTTTCAACCTTTCTTTTCCATTTATAGGCCAGTAAACGAGCCTCGACTTTTTTTTTACACCTTCTAAACAAGCTCGTTCAGTCGTTAAGAAGGCCGAGGCAATCATATTTCGTAAATTCGTTACATTCTATATATATTAAAAAATTGCCGTGCTTGAACATGAATTCATTGTGAATGTTAATTTGACCGAAATGGTAAGCCTATAAATAGAAACTATATAAATAGAAACTATAGAAATATTTCTTGGATATTTCAATGTTTCGTGAAATATTAATAAAATTCATTGTGGGTGTTAATTTGACCAAAAAGGTCAAAGGCCTTTGGAAATCTTGCATTTTTGGATATTTCGATGCTTCATCCAATTTTAATAAAATTCGTTGTGGGTTCAAACATGTATACTGTAAACATTTTACTGCAAACAGCAATTGTAAACATTATAATGCAAACATATAAACATTCAAACATGTATACTGTATTTTTCAAACCTTTTTTTTTTTTGTTTACCATTGTATAATTATGACCATGTTGTTATTGATGCTTTTGCCCCACCCCACCCCTTATGTAATACCCTGAAAAGGGTCTTTTTAGTGTAAATAAATCATGATGATGTTAATTTGACCGAAAAGTTATACCTATATTCCTTTGGAAATCTTCTATTTCTGGATTTTTTTATATTTCGTACCTTTTTAATAAAATTGATTGTGGGTGTCAGTTAGACCAAAAACGTAAAGTATTTGACAAAGGTGTTTGACCTTTGGAAATCTTATAGTTCTGGATTTTTCTGTGTTTCGTCCAATTTTAATAAAATTCATTTTAGGCGTTTCTTTGACTAAGAAGGTAAGATTATGGCCTTTGGAAACCTTGGGTTCATTGCAGAAGTGGCGAAATCCTTGAGCCTCCGCTTCCAATGCGGCAGGTCGTGGGTTCGATTCCTAGGGCTGGCTTGGGAGCCCATCGATTTTTTTTTTTTTTTCCTGGTGTGTAGAGACCGTACACCTTGTTTGGGTGTGTGGTCTCGAAAGTTTGCCCGATGAGGTTGTAGGAAGTCCTCTTGGCGTGCCCACCGCAGCATTGGTGTATTAGGAGCATTCACCGTTGCTGTGAAAGGCCGAGAAATCGGCCGCCGAGAACCCACCAGTAAAATAGGCACAAGTGCGCTGCCAGTTAGGTGCTCGCCAGTGCGAAGCTTTGGTAATAGCGCAAGTGAGGGTAACCGAATTGGCTGGCACGGTACCGCTAGGCCCATGCCAACTAAGTGTCACGTGCCACCAATCATGGATTACTCTTTTTTTTTTTTTTAAATTCAAGTTAAAAAAGGGCGACCATACTTTTAGGCCTGTAGATCCCTCCTTTCTTAGGTACCTGGTAATTAGTGCGACCGATTAACCGTGTGCACCAAGCCAGACACTGCGAGAATTCGAGCTAAAGGTTGCCCTGATGTGTTTGCTTCACCGCAATAGCTTTTGAAAAGCAGTCGAAAAAGTTGAGGCCCTTATCAGCAATGATAAGGCCCAGCTTTTGTTTGACGTCACACCATGCGACGGTGCTATACGCAACGATGCCTGCGAGGGCCTTCCTAGCTAGAAGTTCCCCTGATGCGTCTGCTTCACCGCATTAGGTGTCGAAAAGTGGTCGAAACAGTTTGGGGCCCTAATCAGCTATGATAAGGCTCAACTTTTGTCTGACGTCACACCTGCAGCGATGGGCGTCTTCCGAGCCAAATGTTCCCCTGATGCGTCTGCTTGACCGCATTAGATGTCGAAAAGCAGTCGAAACAGTTTGGGCCCTAATCAGCTATGATAAGGCTCAACTTTTGTCTGACGTCACACCTGCAGCGATGGGCGTCTTCCGAGCCAAATGTTCCCCTGATGCGTCTGCTGGACCGCATTAGATGTCGAAAAGCAGGTCGAAACAGTTTGGGCCCTAATCAGCTATGATAAGGCTCAACTTTTGTCTGACGTCACACCTGCGAAAAGCAGTCGAAACAGTTTGGGCCCTAATCAGCTATGATAAGGCTCAACTTTTGTCTGACGTCACACCTGCAGCGATGGGCGCGTCTTCCGAGCCAAATGTTCCCCTGATGCGTCTGCTGGACCGCATTAGATGTCGAAAAGCGGTCGAAACAGTTTGGGCCCTAATCAGCTATGATAAGGCTCAACTTTTGTCTGACGTCACACCTGCAGCGATGGGCGTCTTCCGAGCCAAATGTTCCCCTGATGCGTCTGCTGGACCGCATTAATGTCGAAAAGCGGTCGAAACAGTTTGGGCCCTAATCATTTTGTCTGACGTCACACCTGCTGCGATGGACGTCTTCCTAGCCAAATGTTCCCCTGATGCGTCTGCTTGACCGCATTAATGTCGAAAAGCGCTCGAAAAAGTTGAGGCCCTTATCAGCTATGATAAGGCCCGACTTTTGTCCGACGTCACACAACGCAACGATGGAGGCTATAAGCGTACACCCAACGATGCGTGCGAGAGCCTTCCGAGGTGGAGGTTCCCCTGATGCATAAGCTTCACCCCAATACAACTAGAAAGGCGCTCGAAAAAGATGAGGCCCTTATCAGCCGCGATAAGACCCAACTTCTGCCTGACGTCACATGTTGCAACGATTGAGCTATATGCGCATTTTGCTAGCCCCTCCTCACCCATAATCATCTCAGGGGGGGCGCCATGCCTGCCCCTACACCTTCACTGAGTCAGACCTTTGCATAGAGAGGGGCACGCTGTTGCCCCTGAGGAGAAAGAGTCACATAATAAAGCTTACGTAAAGTGGGCTTTTCAAAAGAGAGAGAGAGATTGACTTTATTCAAAATATCCTGAGGAGGCCGAGTAGGGACCGTTAGGACCCCTAAGTCAGCCTGGGGGGCTCTGCCCAGGATGGCGCTGGCAGCCGAAGGCTTGTAGCGATGTCCCGGGCCCTGTGATGAAGATTACAAGTGAGTGAGATTGACTTTATTCAAAATATCCTGAGGAGGCCGAGTAGGGACCGTTAGGACCCCTAAGTCAGCCTGGGGGGCTCCGCCCAGGATGGCGCTGGCAGCCGAAGGCTTGTAGCGATGTCCCGGGCCCTCTGGACCGCCTGTAGTTGCTTGTTATAGTCGCTGCTCGTGAGGGCTTCCTGCCAAGCCTCTTGGGTGTTGAGGTGTGATGCGCTGTGGGTAGGGCACAGCCAGAGCATGTGCTCGAAGTTACAGTAGGGATGGCCGCAAAGCGAGCATGTGGGTGGTGTGTCGGGGTCGATTCTGTGTATGGTGGATGGTGTTATGTACGTGCGCGTTTGCAATCTTCTTAGCGTTAGTGCTTGTGCTTTATCAAGTTTTGAGTGCGGCGCTGGGAAGGCGCGCCTTTGTCCCCGGTAATGTGCAGTGATCTCGTGGTATGTGAGTGCTTGGTCCTGACTACTGAGATTCTCGTACCGCCCACCTCTGGAGGGGTCATTGTCCGCGGCGCGGCGTGTGAGTTCACGCGCCAGGCGGTTGACCTCTTCGTTGGGGTTGCAGCGGTCGAGTCCCGGTCACCTCTTACACCGTGGTCCCGGTATCTGGCCCATGTGCGCAGGGAACCAGGATACGTGGATGTGAGCTTTTTCTTCTTCAGTGAGCGTTTCTTTCCTCTCGTATTCTCGTATGGCGTTGGCGGTGAGTTTCGCGGTGCTTCTAGCTACTAGGCCAGCCGCGAACGTTCGTGTCGCAGTCTTGGAGTCGGTGTGTATTGTGGAATGGGCTCGGCAGCTCTGCAAGGCTAGCGCGATCGCCATTTCCTCTGCTTCGTGGACATGGCTTGTTTTAACGGTTGCCGCGTTTATGAGCTTTCCGTCAATGTCAACGACAACACGCACGCGCTCTTCGTAGATGCCGCCCGCTACTACGGCAGGCAGGCATGAAGATTACAAAAGTTGGTCGATTCAAACGAGTGGACGAAAGGGGGTCACGTGACGAAGCTTACGTAAAGCGCGAGATTCAAATGAGTGCATGGACTGAAAGGGGTGTCACGTGATGAAGCTTCCGTAAGGCGGGCGATTCAAATAGTGGACTGAAAGGGTGTCACGTGATGAAGCTTCCGTAAGGCGGGCGATTCAAATAGTGGACTGAAAGGGTGTCACGTGATGAAGCTTCCGTAAGGCGGGCGATTCAAATAGTGGACTGAAAGGGTGTCACGTGATGAAGCTTCCGTAAGGCGGGCGATTCAAAGAGTGGACTGAAAGGGGGTCACGTGATGAAGCTTACGTAAAGCGCGAGATTCAATGAGTGCATGGACTGAAAGGGGTGTCACGTGATGAAGCTTCCGTAAGGCGGGCGATTCAAATAGTGGACTGAAAGGGTGTCACGTGATGAAGCTTCCGTAAGGCGGGCGATTCAAATAGTGGACTGAAAGGGTGTCACGTGATGAAGTTTCCGTAAGGCGGGCGATTCAAATAGTGGACTGAAAGGGTGTCACGTGATGAAGCTTCCGTAAGGCGGGCGATTCAAAGAGTGGACTTAAAGGGGTGTCACGTGATGAAGCTTCCGTAAGGCGGGCGATTCAAGCAGTAGATTGAGAGAGGCGTCACGTGATGAAGCCTGTCGGGTGTGGTTTGAAAGGGGGGGGGGGGACCTGTTGAAGCTTTGCGTAAGGCGGGCGATTCAAAAAGCGGACTGGGACAGTAGTCCCTGAAATGGCAGACGGTAGGCCGCCGGGTGTAGGAGAATTTAGACTTATTAGAAGGAGAGTCTAGGGTAACCCACACAGACCAGATCCTATCGAATGGAACTAAAGACCTGACTTAGCTTAAATAAACAACAAGGAAATCACTTGGAGGTAACTGGGAAAAACGAAAGAATTAAGAGACTTGACGGGAACGAATGAAGGGCTACAGGCTTTCACGGCGTGGAACTGGCTATATTTTTCATTAACCCAGCATTGTAAAAACGAGATTTGCCAGAAAACGTTGCGGTCGTATCTGACAGCACACAAAGGATGATTACTTCTGGTTCTTATATTTTACAGAACTTATTTTAATTACAGATCTTTTTCTACTGTCTTCTCTCGGCCTTCTGTCCTTCCCAGGAGAGCGCGGAGGGTTTTGAGGCGCTCGAAGTGCTTGGTACCAGTGCAGTTGCTCGCTGCAGTGTCCATGTCAGCGCCGAACGCCACCACGCAGCCACGCGGATAGCGGCTCAGGAACGTCTCCATCTGTAATAAGTTTTAAAAAAAACGCATTTCGTTGCAAATCACACCATTTTCGATTCTCAATTATCATAATCATCATCAGCCTGACAGCGCCCACTGCAGGCAAAAAGTCTCTCCCATGTTACATTGTTACTTCAGCGAAGTTGTTAACCGTGTGTTAACTCAACTTGATGGAGAGATTACGTTGCTCATGAACGTCACATATGCCGTGCGGAAATGTGGGAAATGCGGGCGGAATATTAGGAGAAGTTTTTACGGGTGTGTGTTAATTTGCGGTTGAATTTAAGGTACGAGGCCAAGTGTCGGAAAAAAAATTTTTTTAAGGCGAGAAGCTCTAGAGAATATTGGTCTACATTATAAAGCACACCTTTTTAGGCATATGTGAGCATTATAAAGCAGGTCTATTTTTCGTTAATTTTTCATAATTACAATTTCATTAAAAGTGGGCTTTACGCCAAAACTCCTAACTCAAATTCCACTCCATAAAAACACTTAATTTTTTGTAGGGTTATAAAAGAACCTTCGGCCTGTGCAATGAACCAAAATAAATGAAATAAGATGAATAATAAAGGTTTAGTGATTAAATAACCCAAAAAAATGCACTAACACGGGGGACCTTCGTGAAACAAGCAGCCATATTAAATGTTGTGGCACTATTTTGCTTACTGAGGTTCATCGCACACCCACCAATGCGATAAGGAAGTTGTACCAAGTTTTAATGGAAAATCTTTATTAGCAAAAAAGTTATGATTGTTCGCGTGCGGAAAAATATTAAAAATACAAGTTGTGAGAAAATCAACAAAAAAGACTTGAAGCAGGTGCAGCGCTTACACAAGGTGACCAGAAGCGCTAAAATTCGCGATATTTATAGCCAGTACCATTCTGGAGCCTAATCTTGCGTGACTTTGCTCGACCGCGAACCCGCCATTGTTTTTTTTTTTTTTTCTAGCTTGCTTTGCAGTACGAGTGCCGTGACGGGATGCTTTCACGATGCGGTTCGATCACTTGTCAGCAGTAGCGTAGCCAGAAATCTTTTTCGGGGGGGGGGGGGGGGGGGGTTCAACCATACTTTATGTATGTTTGTGCGTGCGTTTGTGTGTGTGCGTGCATATATACGCAAGCAAAACTGAAAAATTTCGCGGGGGGGGGGAATAGAACCCCCCCCCCCCCCCCCCCCTTGGCTACGCCAGTGCTTGTCAGGCAAGCTCTTGCAGTGTAGAGGCCAGGCTCGATACCAACTCACTCCAAAATATCAAATGTACTTTTGTTGGGATTATTTCAATGACACACAGCGTCATACAAAGCAAATTTGACGATTGATAGGCTCACATACGTGTCCTTGAGCGTAAAGAACACACGTACGGCGTTGGACGTACACCTAGTGAAAAGTTTATGACGTTTATGATTAAAAACGATGTGGTGATAATGCTGTCAGAGCACTATTACATCTTCGCACTTGATATGATTGTTAAATAACCAAAAAATACCACATATCAAGCTGATCTTATGATGCACACAAAACTGGCACTTTCAGTTTCGGTTTCGTAGATGATAGGTGGCCTAACATTTTTTATTGTATATTTTGAAGGAAACTGCGTAGGCAGAAACTTCATGCAGCGAAATGACGGGCTATCAATTGCGCATTTAACATCACCAAAAACCAAAAAAAATGAAATTTTGAAAAAAAAATTCGCGTTTTCCACTTGGCCTTATACCTTAAATAGCTGCACCTTCGCTTTCTGACCGTTTAGAGGTGTTGAATATTGAAAGTCTACAATGCTGCCCGCTTACCTTCAAAAAAAAAATTAATAAACTGTGAATGGAAAATACCTCGTATCGAGAAGAAATTGAGGGCCAATTTATATCTGATTTGTACCGAAATTTCGAGTAGTGTGGTTTATGTATCTGTTTTCGAATGCAATTACTGAACATTTATTCGCCTGTCTCATGAATTTACGAGGTACGCAGTTGGCCAGTGGTCTCAGTGACCTATGCCAGGTACGTTGCTGATATTTTTTTCGCTAAGTTGTAAACACGCTGCGTGTAGTGAACAATAAATGTTTGTTTTCAACATACAGGATAACAGTTTAATAGAATACAGTGCAGGGTAATACAGGTTAATAGAACTACAACCTAGGCTATGTGGAAATTTACTTATTAAATGGTTCTAGAATGGCATAGTGCCGTTATCCGCAAAGTTCAGAGGGTGGGGGGGTAAGGTATTTGTTGGAGAGGGCGTTGCTATTAGTCCCCAAAAACACGGCGTATCGACACGGCGTTTCCCTGCCCCCCTAAATTACCTTATGGAAACCTCTTTGCAGATATGAAGTTTTTTTTTTAAATTCCACAGTAAATTGCGATAATGACAGCCTTGCAAAAAAATATGGGGCTTACAAAGAGCTGCAACAAATCTTATGTGTGATCTTAGTTGATCTGTAAATCCTACCTGCTGCGCCTGTTCGCAGAATATGTCACGGTCAAAACTTGCCTTTATTCGGAGGCTCCGCTGATCTTCAAATGCGAGCAAGTGGGACTTGTTGAATGTATAGGAGGTCAATGAGGACACCTCGATTAAGCGATCAGATTCTTCCGGAGGACATGCCTGGGAGGAAAAAAAAAAAAGAAACGACAGCAGCGTATTTTTGGTTGGCGCTCTGTGGTAGTAGGTACCTTCAGACATGTGTAAATGATACTATCGGTAAGGCTCAGGTCCTTCCAGACCAACAATGTGTCAACAGCGTCTATATTGTCCACAATGAGAGGATATACAAATATCGATTTACCTTATTCCTTGTGATCTCACCTTCGCAAGGAATGTTCGCTTTTTTGAGCATCCTTGTGAAGTTCATATTTTGAGTTCGTATTTTTTAGCATTAAGAACAAATTATCTTACAGTACCCGAAAGTGAAGATGCTTACATAGTGGAAGTGCAGTGCATTCTAAAAAAAAGTCAAGTATTTGGGCAGTACTTCCGCCACACACGTTATCAGCGCGGTTCCAGTTCCCGGTCACGAACGGCGTGGGCACTATCAGCGTGACATAGCATTCTTAGCGTGACATAGCGTGACATGGGAAAGTGGCGACAGCCGAGTTTACAAGAAAGGAAACGCAAGCTATACTCGCCGACAACTTTTCTCGGCAGCACTGTGGAAGCTACAGAACCGAAGCGCTTGCCTGCACGCAAGTCAGAAAATAGTACTTATCTTTATTTTCCAATTTTCAGAGTTTACCTAGCTCGAATAAGTAAAGATTTCTTCATCATAAAAATAAAACAAGTATGGGAAGCCATAGATGAAAAAAATTACTGAACACTAAATTTTTTTTTCTTTCTTCATTTCTTTGACGGCATCACGTTTTCCGCACGCCTGTTCTCGCAGTAAACATAGCGTCCCCGATGCCGGCTGCCTCCATGGCTCGGCCATGTGCGACCGCAAACTTGCCGTTTCGTTCTCCGAGACAGATATACTCGAAATGTGACAGAAAGTGGCTGTAAAAAAAACACCAAGCAAGTTATCTGCAACGTCTATTCTGAGGTAAGGTGCCGTCAGCCTGAATTGTCAACGAATACTGCGAGCAGGCACAACCGAAACTGGAACTGAAATCGGCTGCAATTGAGCTGCCGGACTACTTGCATAGTAACTCAAATGCGCGGATGCCCCGCCTTCGTAGACTTCGCTCAACTGCCAAGATAAGCTGTCGCCAAGTACAGCTACATGGCTATTATTGTTTCGTGGCAGAAATTCTCTCCAAACAGTCGATTTATCTCAAAGTGTACCCATCGTATATACCAGGTGTCGGCGACCTGCGACCCGCGGGCCGCATGCTGCCCGCGTGGCAGTATTATGCGGCCCACGAACGACGTCAGAACCCTACCCCCTTCACTCCCTATCTGAAGGCCGACGTGGCAGTTTTGACTTCAGATTGAGTTCTAGCTTGTAATTATTGCGATAGCAATTATATGGACTCTCTCGGCGGATTTTTGCCGTTGCCGTCGACGTCATGTCCTGGATATATATATATATATATATATATATATATATATATATATATATATATATATATGGACCAGACTTTGTCAAAGTCTGGTCCACCAGACGAAACGTTAGTAAGAATATACAGTGCCAAACCATCGAAAGTCGTATTTTCTTTCTTGTTCCTTATCCTATCGGGGTCCGCGTGATTCTTTTCCCACTACTATATATATATATATATATATATATACATATATATATATGTACATATATATATATATATATATATATATATATATATACATACATATATATATATATATATATATATATATATATATATATATATATATATATATATATATATATATATATATATATATATATAGTCGCTCGCACAAAGCCACCTTATGCGCGACTGACTGACTCGACTATAGCATCGGGGCGATGCTCTTCAAGGGGGGAGGCAAATGCCGCGCCCAAAGTGTGCAGACAACGAAGACGATGTGCGCTCCGACAGTCTCGCGGGACGGGACAGGGACCGAAGAAGAAGACGTGTTTGTGTTTATGGTTTTCGCTCTGGCTGCTTCATAAAAACGGGCCGTTTTGTCCTTGTGCCAAACATCTCGGTGTTCTGTTTACGGTGTACCGCGACAATATATATATATATATATATATATATATATATATATATATATATATATATATATATATATATATATATATATATATATATATATAACGCACAAAGAAAAATAAGTCAAGATCGTTATATCCGGCATTCGTTGTAACAGTAGAAATAGAAATCGGCTTTAGCAAATTGCCAATGTGGCTCGCGGCAAAATCCTACATACAGAAACACGTTATGTAGGCTTCAGACACACTATAAACAAGGTGACCGTTACCTACCTCCTTGTGGCATTTTGAACCAAAGCGACCGGAACGTGATAAGGCTAAATTACAACAGAAAAAAGTTCGTTTTACAAAACAGGCTCGCAGTCACATTTAATTTAGGAAAAATGTGATGCGAACGATTAAAATATAATGTGGTTTTGAACTGTATTTTAATATTTTGATTTTTATGCTACCTTCCAAAATCTCAGCCTTACGCGAACTAAATAGTTTGCTACAGCCGATATTGCGACGGTTTCGGTATCGCTGTAAAAAGAGTAAAGTCACTGAAATTCAGCGTGTCAAACCAAAATTCGTATTTAGTTCGCTATAACTGATAATTCGCTATATCAGTGTTCGTTATAACGAGGTCAACTGTACACATGAACAGATGCCCAGGGTGCGAAGGTGTTTCGCAGAGCGATGACGCGTACCTCGCCGAAGGTGGTCTCGACCATTCGACGACAGCTTTCCCCAGCACCGTGCAGTCCCTGGTGCAGCCTGTACCGGTAGACGGCCAGCGTAGTCGAGAAGCACACGCCACCCCTTGAGCCCAGGCTGTCGGAGAGCTCCAACAGGCGACTCTGCGAGAGTCGTGCATAAAGCGGAGCAGCGCATCTATATGTACACTCTGACCAACACACTAACAAATGAAAAAAAAAAACAAAACATTTGCTTCCTTTTTTAAATCGAGGTCCACACCAGCAATTGTACTCTGAGCAGCGGCCTACAGAGTTTCTTAGTGACGATCAACGAAACTCTGTATAAAAGCTCAGCATTTGCGCCCATTGAAAATATAATTGCGTGTGTGATATGCGCAAAGGTTATTCTGCATTGGGCCACAGCTAAAGCGCCTTCTTAAATGCAAACATTTAAAGCGGAGCTGCTTAAGCTCTTCGTTTTCGCGTGACCAGAAAACTATCATCATCATGAACGGCCTCCACGTTTTATGAAGGGCTCCGTGTTTTCGGAGTTTATTTTTCTTAACATTCGGAGGGTGTTTCACGGAGTTTACATTTTTTTTTCTGGGGGGGGGGGGGGGGGAGGTTATGGCGTTTACCGGTGGTTATTTCTCGTAAATTCCCAATTCTCCGGAATTCGGTGTTTAATTTTGCATTATAAGTTGTTGCAATGTGTTCTTATTAATTTTATTTCTAACGAAAATGCGTAGCATTGTTGCCGATAATTCTGCTCTCCATCCTTTCATTTTTTTTTCGCTTACTGTTTATTTACCCTGCTAATAAGGCTGTTGATGTGCACTGCTGTAAACTCGCCAAAGTGTACTTTTGAGGGGGCAGAAGCTAATCAAGCTGCATGTCAGCTTTTTCTCCCAGCCTCCCTCATCTCCTGGATGAAAATAAAGGGCATATTGTTGTTGTTGTTGTTATTATTATTATTATTATTATTATTATTATTATTATTATTATTATTATTATTATTATTATTATTATTATTATTACTCCGAAATCTTAGATGAAATGATATCTCACGAAACCATGCGACCACTAAGTGTATTTTAGATGTCTGGCAGGTTTGAACGCAGATACATACACACACAAGCTCAAATACTTGAATACAATACACCTACCTTTGTTCATACTACAACCTTAAAGCTTGCTGTAATAGACGCAAGCATACTTCACAGGTTACTACAACTGATGGAGGCGCGCTCTGTTCAATTGAGTAGTCTCAGCTTTGAAAATGCCCTTTGAACGTCCGAAAATTCCCTTTTGAAATCAGTTTATCGGATAAATACAAATTGTGAAAAATTTTACCGCGAGTGTTCATCGGATTTTTTTCGGATTTATCCGAAAACACAGAGCCCTATATGGCATCTCGCGTCGCCTAGCAACTTGCACTTGCACAGCCTGGCGCATACAACGCAATAACTCGGCCGGCGTGCGCTCTCGTCGTCCTCTTCATCTTATATAGGATTCACTATAAATAAATACAGTATGCTCTTGGCGACGTACATTCGAGAAATGAGGATAGTTATAATACATTTTTTTTTGTATCGCCCAGTAATTCGGCATATAAAAAGGCCTGTGTCCAGCGCAATCATTGAGGTTGACCCGATTGATGTGTAATGTGGCCGTTATTTCAATACGTGTATGTAGCCGTTCCTCGCCCCCACTCTCGGCTAAGTGTAAAAGAAGCGCATGAGTGGCGCCGCCTGCAGACAAATACATATACGCACCTGCGCTTAAAAAAATTTGAATGACACTTTGACAATGCCAAAGTGTGTTCGGCGAAAGCGTGTGGCCATTCCACTGACTATGCCATGTCTTTTTTCTTTTACACTCTCACTGGGATAACACACAAACCGAATGTGTGCGTGTTTTCTTTTTTAATTTTTTACCGCGAATCGCAGCGAGACGCGAGACTAATCTTCCTCCGTTTGCATGCGTTAGTATTTTCTCCCGCTTTGCGCATCGCGCAAACGCCATCCGCGTTCCAGCGCATAAATTGACGGACCCTTTGTAAATTCGAAAGTGTATTCCGTGGACGCATGTGTCCATTGAGACGGCGTCGGTCAGAATGATTGCAAGGGCTGGGCACAGCGACGCTACGCAAGCAAAGCGCGAGCGCTGTAGAATCCGACGCGACCGCCGTCCGTTTGCGCACCCCGGTGGCCACCTGATTCCGTGCCAGAGCTCGGATGGACAGACGGACGGACAGACCCACGGATGGACGGCGGACGGACAGACAGATGAACGGACAGACGGACGAACGGAGGGACAGACGGGCGGACAGACGGACGGACGGACAAACGGACGGACAGATGAACAGACGGACAGACAGAGAGACGGACGGACAGACAGAGAGACAGACAGACAGACAGACAGACAGACAGACAGACAGACAGACAGACAGACAGACAGACAGACAGACAGACAGACAGACAGACGCTCATGATGGAGCGAAGCTGCGTTGACGAAATGATAAACGATATAAAGAATGTTTATGAAATCCATCCGTCCGTCCGTCAATGGATGGATAGGACGTACGCACGCACCGACGGACGGACGGACAGATGGACGGACGCACGCACGCACGCACGCACGCACGCACGCACGGACTGACGGACTGACTGACTGACAGACATGCACGGACAGAGTACGGTCTATTTTAAACCTATATGCGCGCTATGAACGCTCTATGTACGGTATATGTAACACCTGTGTTTCTGTCCAACGGGGAGCTTCGACGGCGGCGACGGCGATGGCGGGGTGCGGGCCTAAGGAGCTTCGCTCCTAAAAAGCAAGGTCGTCCATCTCCGCTGTTCGTTCAGGCGTGGCACCCTAGTGCGAAGCTGCGTTTCGTTTTTATGAAATCTGCATAAAATATTGCAGTGCTCTACCTCTGATGCCATAGTCTGTGGTTTTTGCGGATTAAAAAAAAAAACCCTCAAACAAAGCTATGCTTTTATTGGTACAATCTTACAATATCACGCACCACAGCTTCGTTAACTGCGTTTTTATGGCATTCACGAGTATGATTAAGCAAAATTTATATTTTCGACGTGACATTATTTTTCAAGTAAGATTTACTTTTTTCATTCAAGGAGGGCTGCCTTGGACATAGTATGACTGTTGCAACGCAAGAGATAATGATACATTTTTGAACACATAATTCAACGTTCCTACTTTGTGTGGTGTGCAATTCCAAAGGAACGTTAGTAAGGTACAGGGGCGATTGAAAGAAACGCGAGCAGTGCGGCATCTACGTGCTCCGACGTTTCCCATTTATTTTCAAGCGGTTGTAGCCTAGATGGCAATAAAAATCTACTAGAGTCATCCATAATACAATCAAAGACCACTCTAGCATCTTTTATTGCCATCAAGGTCAGAGCGCCGCTCTGTTCGCGTTTACTTCCATTGCCCCTGTACGTGTAGCGAGGGTTCGGCTATAGCCTCACGCAGTATATTTCAAGGCTCAGGCTGTTCTAAACACAATTTTTTTTCAGTGGGTGAACAACGCTACACACGAAGTTAATTTATAGAGATTTTGTTGCGTGGGTTAATTGGACTTCTATACAGAGACTCTGTATTGGGCTTGCTTACAGAGACTCTGTGAACAAGCTCGCGCGTCAGTCCCACGAATGAAGCAGAGCAGAGCCTACTTACCATCGAAAGCTTCAGTGCCTCATCTGTTGTCGCGGTCATGGTGCCGTGAAGCTTGCAGTCTTTAGATTCATTCGGCACTTCGTTCGTAAGCACCAGGAAGTCAGGATACCTAACCAAGTGGAAGACTCAACAGGTGTAAGATTTATTTGTCCAGAGTTCACCGTTGGAAACTTGAATATAATCTAGCTGAACAGTTTCTTATGTGCAGGGTTGGGGAACGTAGGTGAGCGATACATATTTTGTGCAAAGTTGTCATCTTGCGTGTCGAGCAATTCGTGTAATAATAGAAAATCAGTTCCGTCGTCACGGATGCTAATACACTGATACGCGACTACATCGCTTACTAGTCCGGAACGCCCCTTCCTTCGTTAATTCATAACGAGGGGCCCGTTCCGACAGATTTGATGCCCTTAGGTAGTATGCGAAAATTAAGGTTTACTGGTCAGCTGCCACCCTCGCAAAAAGATGACATGGCACGTGACGCCTGCTGACAAAAAAAAAAAGTGTTCCAGACTCACTGCCATGGCTACAGGCGGCACTGGCTAACACTCCCTAGATTACACGAACATAAATGCTCAGTGAATTGGACGAGAGAGCGAACGCCACCGTAGCTCAATTGGGCCGAGTATCGGATGCGTTATCCGGAGATCGTAGGATCGATCCCTACCAGGCGGCAAGGTTGCTTTTTCGTCCACTTAAATTTCTTTCCATTTATGGCGTAATTACTGCACTACACCTAAATCCTACAAGTAATGTCCCCTATACTTTCCCAGGCTTCGTTGTCTGTTGTTTACGTCCTCAAAAGTGATGCATCAATTATAAAACAATCAAGGAAATTATATGATCACTAAGTAACTAACAGTAGTGCGCAGCGACAGCAAAGGAATAAATGTCACGCTTACATTGAAAGTTCCTTGAGCCTGCTCTCCGGTTCGAATGCGGATACGAGCAAAATGAGAATTGGTTTTGGGTGTTGCTCACTAAACTCGTTGGAGAGTTCCTGCAAGATAAAGAACGCACCTATAGTTGCTGACGCGCTGACATGGCTCTGGACAGATAATACAGGGATGAGTATCGCCTTCTCACACCCTTTTACTGCACTTAACTGCAGAGCATGAAACGAAAATGGATCGCGGAACTGCTTGCAGTAAAAAAGAGCTGTCTCTCAACAGCTGCACCGAACAAAACTGCTTTATTTTTCGGGTGGAAGCGCAGTCACGTGTTACTGTTCATATTTCGCGGGCTTACTTTATTAACAGAATAAAATGAGCACGCAATTAGTACGTTGTTGAAATTAGCACACACAGATGTCATTTCAACATGCCCACATCTGCCTCATTGACATTTTGATAATTAGGTGAGTACTTTGGGAGTTACGACTTTAATTATGACAAATTAATTAATTCTCATTAACGTAAAAAAATAGTAGCGGCTAGTACAGTATATTGGGAAACAATATGCACTATGTCTCCTTCACGTAACGCCGTTCCTCTTTTTTTTTTTTAATCGTGCTGCGTGATAGCTCGGACACACCCTGTATAGGCGGAGAACAAAAAAAAAAAAGAAAAAAAAACTTAAGGAAGCAACCATTCATCGATTCATGAAGCGCTCCGCCTATCTATCTCTAATAAATAATCGCATTATCTTTACCAGAGGCTGCGCGATGTCACGTGCACGATAAGTGGTTATGAGAAGAAAAAAAAACAAAAATGTTTCTGTTCTTTATTTTTTTCTTTGTTTGCTGGCACCGTTTGTGTTACGTAAAACAAAATGACGTTCATAGCCCGTCCTGTAAATACGTATATTGTTTGTTTTTAGTGGTCCTAGAATGTCAAACATACCTAAACCGAATAGCCTGGTTTTTCAGCTTTAACATTGCCTGACCCACTGCTACGCGATGCACTAATAATTTATGCAGTATTTCTCTATCTCTTCGCAGAGGGCAACTTTAGGAAAATTCAGTGGCTCACGGGGGGGACGCGTACGGATTTGTCTGGTAGCATGAAACGGTTCATGATAAAAGAACGTAGGCGTGCAGAAACGGACTCAAGAAACGCGATTAAACGCCGATCTTAATCCCTTCTCTGGCATCTAAGTCTGCACGTGCGTTTACCCCTTTTTCACGAATCCATACCAATTAGCTCAACTTTCTGTCATTCTGGACACAAAAAGGTATTGATGGAAAATACTGACACTGTTCGTAACACTGCAAATAGTTACATAGCCGAGTGCTCGCAATACTTTGGCACAGCAACGGCGCTGTGGGACAAGTGCAGCACTGCGTCGGTGAGCCAACCTCGCAAGATTGTACTACATGGGAAGGATGGCTGGCAAAATTAGATTTCTTAGCTTGCTACCAGTTCGTGTGAAACGCACTAGTCACCAACTTCGGCGAACCCACCTGAAGAAACTTTGCGAGGCTTTTGACGGGCTTCGTGCTCGGCGTTTCTTTCACCGCCAGTCCGCAAAGGCCTTCCGTGGAAAGCCAGTTTGTGATGAAGGAGATTATTTTCTCTCTCGCCACTGCGCTGTCCGGAAGATTGTTCCAATACTTTGCTGGCATCGAGCGATACCACAAAGCATGTCCAGTTGAGCTTTGCATCCAGCAGCCGCCCTTGCAAGTTCGCTTCTGAAAGGTTAAATAAACAACAAGAAAACGCTAAGACCAACGTCAGCACAGCGTTGTACAAGAAGTGCACGCGACTCTGCCTTTAACCGGAGCATGTTGGACTAGCGCCGACAAAGAAAGCTCACCATTCTAGAACACAACTACTTGGCATACATGCAATCCATCCCTCGCTTCATTATATAAACTTTTCAATCGTTCCTTTCGTAGAAAATGCGGCCGATACGAGCGTGGCACTGATATATAAGTGAAATGGTATGCACAGCGAGGCCATTTGCTGCCTCGTCTTGCTTTTGTGGTGGTTGCGCATCTTTTGTATTTCAGTATTAACGGCCACTGTTTGATCGCAAGCTCAGTGAGCTGTTATGAACAACAACAACAACAACAACAACAACAAAAGCAACAACAGCAGCAACAACAACAACAACAACAACAATTATAATAATAATAATAATAATAATAATAATAATAATAATAATAATAATAATAATAATAATAATATTAATATTAATAATAATAATAATAATAATAATAATAATAATAATAATAATAATAATAATAATAATAATAATAATAGCTTCTTGGGGTTTTACGACCCAAAACTTCGATATGATTATGGAGGGACGCCGTAGGGCTCCGCAAATTTCGACCACCTGGTCGGCTCCATAGAAATGCGGCCGCCATTAACGTGTACCTAAATCTAAGTACGCGGGCCTCCAGCATTTCGCCTACATCAAAATGCGGCCGCCGTGGCGGGGATTCGATCCCCCCGACCTTCGGGCCAGCAGTCGAGCACCATAACAGCTAAACCTACTACGGCGGCTAAGCTGTTATGAATAGCTCGATTAACAAAATTGTCTCGCATATAAGTGAGTATAAGCGTATCCACAGTAAATTTGTAGCCGCAAACAAAGAAGCATACGCTACTTTCCACTTTCTAAAGATTTTTCCTTTTCACTACGTACCTCAATTACATCAAGGTAGTCTCGGTGGGTTGGTTTATGGGATTTCATTTCAAAAAACGCCCCGGGCTATGAGACGCCGTAGTGGAAGGCTTCGGATAATTTCAATCCCCAGGGGTTCTTTAACGTGCACCGACATCGCAGTCTACAAGGGCGTCTAGCATTTCGCCTCCACCAAAATCAGACCTCCGCTGCCGGGTTCGAACCCACGTCCTTCGGGTTCAGCAGCGGAGCACCGTAACCACCGCGCCGACGAGCTAGCCTAGCTAAGATTTTGTTGCATTAAAAGTATTCTATAAGTTATTGGAAACATGTTTGAAGTATAGGTATCGTATCTTTGTTCTTATATATTGTTCTTGTAAATTTTATTTAGGAAGGACATTGCTCTGTGGCCTATGTTGCATAGTGTGCGATTTTTTTTTTTTTTGTATTTTGAGGTTGCACAGAGCACCACGTTTAACAGTTGACTTGTGTCATATTACGGCTTGCCTTGTTATCTTTTGCCCACTAAACTAAATGGGCCGTTATCAATGCGGAAATCAGCAATCAATTCAAAGTCTGTAAATTCTTAAACGCATGAAAGGCTCATAGTCCACCCACCCTACTTAAACGCAAATCCAATAATTCCTTATCTTCATCTACGAATCCCTATATTTTTCATATATTACCGTACGAATATTTCGGAAAGATGTGGAATTATTGAAATGGCATACGGAACCATGCGGAACGTTCAGTAGGGCAGTTGTGCACATTGCGCGAAAGTGGACTCCTTACTGTAGCTACTGGTTTTGATGACGTTGTTGTAGAGGTACTCCACTTCGCCGTCCACGAAGACGTCGCACTGGGAGAACGGGAAGTCAACAGTGGCGCGCTGTGTTGACGAGGGCACGCAAACCAGTGTGCCTGCGCAAATCGGGAATAAAAACAGTCTGCAGGGTTCGCCTTCCGTTGTGCGAGACGCGGAAACGGTCCGTGACCAGAGTTGTGCATTACCTCTGTGCGATTCCCCAGGCGGTGTTGCTGGCGGACGATTCCGTTTGCCTGCAGAATGGAAGCAGAGACGTGTACGCGAAGGAGAAGGAGCAAAGGTAGGCTTCAAATACTACACTACCCTAGAACTACAGTGTGTTGAACATAGCCAATAGCGATTCACGTCGGCCGTGTGCGCCACGGCCGACAAATGAATTAAGGTTATCAGAAATTAAGGTTACAAATAAAGGTTATCAACTTTAGCACAGACTGCTCTCCTCCACTTGAGTCTGTATCTGCGCGCTTAACTTTCTTTTCCAATTTGCGATATTGAGAAGAGAAATTTAAAAAAATTGGCCTGTGACCCCCGGAAACCTCACCCCACTCCCGCCCTAGACTCTAGGCTAGGAACCCCCCTGATATTAGGCAACTGCACAAACTATTTGAAGAGAACTGGATTCTTCAATAAAGTTCAAATTACAGCGCCTCCGCGAATTCAGACTTCCGAATCAAAATTTCTTCATTGTACCTCTGGTATGAACAGGTATCTGTTTTATTACAATTTGTGACAGTATTCACGAAAGCACAAATATTCAGCTAAAAATTTAGTAAATGGCAATGACAGCGTCACCATGAATCTGCACAAACTTAAAAATAGAAGTTACGTCCCAACTCAACCATTGATTGACGGTATTCAACGGTCTTGCAGTGCCCTGCATCGCAGGTTACATGAGTTTGTTGCGTTGATGTACACTAGACATTTAGATGTACATCTGCAAAATATTTATAAATCAAGAAGTTCTCTTCAACTTGAAAATGAGCCGCAGCTATAAAAAATAAATGCAATTAAACATTTCTTTTTTCGAGAAAGACAGTTTTTTTTTTTTTTTTTTGTAACTGCTAAATGTTTTTCCAGACAAAACAGTCAGGGCATTGTAACTTCGTGCTGCTTAAAGGTTAAAGCAAGCTTTTAAACAAATCGCTCACCGCCTCGCAGATGGTTTCTGCAGAGCCATTTCGGATAACCAATGAATAAAACGGCATTGTAAAACAACCCCACTTCATGTGGAAGCGTATATTAAAGCTGCATTATCAATGTTGGATAAGTGGTTGGCCCGTGAAAGAACACTAGCTGTGTTGTACGCGCTTAAACCAGCTTAAACTGAACAGAGAAGCTCGAGCTGCAGCCGAATCTACTTGCATCGCCTGCACATTCAGGATTACAACGTAAATACATAGCCGTGAACGGGCTTCTTACCGAGTGCGTTGTCAAGCGCTGTCAGGCGCGAAAAGGCCGGCCGACACGTGCCACGCGGATCCTCGTAGTCAGCGTTGAACGCCGCAACGCAGCCTAGAGGCGTGTAGGACAGGTAGGACCGGGCCTGCGGGTGTTCACAGAACGTGATATAATGGACGTTTGAGCTACGCCTGTCTCAACTTATTTAATAGTACTAAGTTATTAGTATGTACTGATAAAGCATTTCTACTTGCACTCGTTCACAGCGGTTCATGAAATTTCGCTGCCACCACTAGCACATCGCACCTACGCTTAGTGGCGTTAATGTTTGACGATGTTTTAAGACGCAAGTTCATAGCAAGCAGGCAGCACAGTATACTGAAAGTGCGCATCTTTCTGAAGTAAAGATTAGAAAAGTCACAAGGGTGTTTTGGAGTCGGCTACAAGGTGTTCAGAAGTTAGCTGACAGTATCAACACCTGAATAAACATGATGTGAGACATCGATTTTCACGAGTTGTTTCATGCTTGGTTATATAACGAAGCACAACTGAGACGGAGCAAGACAAAAACTAAATGAAAGCACTGTCCTGTTTTTGTGGTTCTTGTCTTCTTCCCAGTTGGGCTGCCGTTTCAATCATATAAAAACGTAAAACGTTAAAGGTAGGGTAGCAGACGTCGGGTGCAGCTAAAACGAAGACAATTAATACGCTTTAAGTTGGCATACATTTTGTTCAGCTACGTATACGTTGGCGCGTCTACACCATCGTCATTGAGTAGCTGAGCGGCTCAGCGGGCCAGCGGGCCCAGCGAACGAGCGGAGACGCCAACTGCGCATGCGCGGCACGTTGGCACAGCCAGCGTTTTCACGGAGCGAGCCGCTCGCCCGCTCATTTCGTCTCCTGAGCGAAGCTTGCGCAGCGGACGAGCGTGGGAGCGTTTTCCAAGCAAAGCCTCTGCTCGATTGACAGTAACTTCAACCTTACAAGAGGTGGCGCAGCAATGCGTTCCGCTGAAACAAGCTGGTCAAGCTGGTCATCGCTCAGCTCTTACTCTTCCTTTTCTCTTTCGCTCCGCTGCCCCCCTCCGCTCCTCCGCTGGGTCCGCTGGCCCGCTGAGCCGCTCAGCTATTACTCACTATTGTCGCTCCGCGTATTTTGAATCTTAAAGCGGGTACGATCACAAGGCGCAAAATGCAATGCTCACCTTTGTCTCGAGGCTGTACTCGTTCTCGTACGTCAGAAGGTTGTCGTGCTTCCTCGAAAGCACGGCGGACGATACGGTGTCGTATTCGACGTTTCCTTCCCACGCGCACACCTGAAATTGAGCACTCCTTCACATCAACCTCATGTCGCCATACGCTTGCTCTTTTCCACACCATGTCAGTGATAGAATTCACCGTTCTATCGCTGATACCCTATCAGTCTCGTGCGAGATGCGCGTTCTGTACCTAAACACTCATGAACTCGATCGTCCTTTTTTGATCGTGTAAGAGAAATTCAGGCAGATCTCGCGCATTGTAGAAATCTATTTCATGCGAGGCAGTCAGCCAGCAGCAGCATATGCCACATTTCTTGCTTTGAGCAATTAAGCGTTACGAGGTGGATCAACGTCTTCGAGTAAACTGATTAGTTTTGCGCATAGCGTGGGCTTGCCAGGCACGTCGACTTCTCTTGCGTGTGAAGGATAGCTCATGGTCTGACGTAACACTGTCACTAACGTTACAGCACAGATGTTACTTCAATAGCAACGAAGTGCGTGCTATACGGTGCAACGATCTGCATACTGTAAGCAGCGGTTGTTGCCGTATTTGAGCCACGCTTGACTAATCTTGCCGAGTTATACGCGTACACTGTCAATTTTTATGAAAGGGAAACACGCGAGCGCGTGGCCCGCGCGCTCCGGCGGTTGCTTGCAGCGCATTCAAGCGTGAGCGATAGCAACCACAGCCTCTTTTCGTGTCATCTAGTGGCGAGCGAAACAACCAGCCATAGGTGATATGCAACCGACAGAGTCGATGCAGCCGGCTGCAAGATTGCAACCCCCCTTCCCCTTCAAAGCGATTACGCAAGAGCCTGGGCCAGCGGCGTGTCGTCTGCTGCTGTTAAACTATGCTTGGCACGCGAGCGCGCTCGAAATGGTCTGCCGCTTGGACTTTCTCGCGTTACGCTTCGGCTGATTTAGAGTGGTTTAGGCGGCAGCGGTACAGTCAGGTGAGCTTTTCCTGGTGGTTTGGCGTCTTGAAATCCCTCACCGAATGCCATGGAGAACCTTTTAGATAGAATCCCACTTTGCCGAGAACGTGTCGCCTGCCAATACAAAAAGTACTAGTATGTCAGCGCTTTATGCTTTAAGGTCGTGCACAGTGCCGCTGGGGTCTTGATGAGAGCGCGAGATGGTGCTGTGTAGCAAACAGGAGAAGTCTCGTGGTGGTTCGGGCGATTTTCATCGATATTTATAAGTAACGTAAAAGACGTGAGCGTGAAACGTGAAAAGAAATATTTTCAATTACTTTATCGAAACTGAAAAAAAAATACGTCAATTGTCGTTTTACTTTTGACATCAACTGACAAAAAAAAAGTACCACATTGCAATACTTGCCAATACTTAGTGCCGTAACCATGTGTGGGCATGAGCGCTGCCACTCCAGTTAGTAGGAATTCACACAGAGCGGCCGTTAGGGACATGTCACTTCTCAGCATCTCCCACTCCTCCTTGATCACAACCCAAAGGTCGTCCGCGGAGAGTCCCTGTAAGGACCGGTCCGCCAGCGCGCTTTTCGAAAGTGCCCAGACGTTTTATAATATGCTCAGATCTGAAACTGCCCTAACTTAAAGGGGTACTGACACAAAATTTCGCGGCCGAGACAGCCTGCGGGTTCGATTCCCGTTAACATGTGTACATCATCTGCAAAATATCAACAGCGAATATAGTTTAGAAGGTATTTTAAATTAATTTTGAAGTTTGCGTGAGCGATCGACTCCCTCGCGGTAGCTCCCTCGCGGTAACACCATCAGAGGTGACCCTCGGTGACCTCCCTACTTCCTTCACGTGACCACGCTGCAACAAGTTATGATGACGTCATAGCGGCTATTTTCTTTTGCCGCGTTTGTTCCAGCAGTCTATACTTCTCGGCGGCTGGTCGCGAGTCCGTGGCCGCGGCGCACGCGTTGAAAGTTGTGTGTTTGGCGACACTGCTGTCCCGTTTCCTATTCGAAAGGACTTCTTGATGCAGACCGTGCGGAAGTGCGTCACAGTTCTGTGTGCTGACGTGATCGAGAGCTGCGCACGCTGGTGGTGATAGTTGCACCCGGCGGCTTGTCGTTTTTCGGGCTCTCTGAAACCGAAACTGAAACTGGTCGGTAATGAGGAGCCTGTAATTAAATATCTGTCGCGCGCTGCAGCAAACGAGGTGCCGTGTTATCACTAACAGGCCCCTAGCAACACATTGCAGCAAAAAAACGCGAGACCAAAGTTTTTGTGTCAGTACCCCTTTAAGCATTAACAAATGTCGCAATGTGATACTTTTTTTCTGCTCGATGAGGTATTTCAAAACGGCAACCCACTACGAAAAGTTTGTCTGGCTGCACCGCTGTCGCCTAAATCAAGAAATCAGCCGAAGCGTAACGCGTGAAAGCCAAGCGGCAGAGCTTCCCCGTTTCGAGTGCGCTCGCGTGCCAAGCATGGTTTACGCGCAGCAGACGATACGCGGCGGGCCCGGCCTCGTGCGTAATCGCCTTCAAGGGGGAGGGGGTTGCAATCTTGCAGCCGGCTGCATATCACCCATGGCTGGTTGTTTTGCTGGGCACTAGATGACGCGAAGATAGTCTGTGGTTGCTCCCGCTCACGCATGAAGGCGCTGAAAGCAGCCGCCGGAGCGCGCGAGCCACGCGTTCGCGTGTTCCCTTTCATAAAAATTGATACTGTACATATGTGATGCTTATCACATTGTAAAGCCAACACTGCAACCACTGTTGCCGTAGCCACAGCATGACGCTTAGTTTGGAGCACTGGCGTGGCTTTGTGGTAGAATACTTTACCATGCAGGTCTGTCTGGTTTCGATGCCGGCTCGAGCCGCGAGTTTTAACCACTGCGTCCATCGGGATATTTTACTTATCGACAACGCCGCCGTCGGCATGATTTTGTGCATGATCTTGTGTACCATGGGCTCCTCAACACAAAGGCCCGTAGCCAGGATGTTTTTTTTTTTTTTTTTTTTTTTTTTTTTTTTTTTTTTTTTTTTGGGGGGGGGGGAGGGGGGCACTTTTTGAAGGCCTCGAAAAACATTTTTATTATTTGTCCTCGGTAAAACACCCCCCTCCATCCGAATTTCGGGGAGAAGGGGGGGGGGGGGGGATATGGCGGCCTCCCCCCCTTGCTACGGGCCTGCTTAACACTTTCGCGTTAAAATTTCGTGTCTATTCTCACTGTCCCTGGTGTCGACTGTGAAACACTAATATAGTAATTGCTGTGGTTTAACGCCCCGAAACCCCGACTTGCTTGTGAGAGGCGCCGCCGTGGAGGGCTCCGGAAATTTAGACCACCTGTAGGGTTCTTTCTCGTGTACGTGCACCGTAAGTTTCAGTTGTTCATACCTTCGAAGCATTGCGTACCGTTGTAATTCAGTAGCGTACCTGCGCGTAGTTGATTTGCTCTTCGTCGATGCAGCTGTCGTCCAGGTCCGAATGTCTTGGAGGAAGCGAGAACTTGAGCACGGCCATGTTGGCCGCCACGCACACGCCGGCCAGGTGGCGGTGAATCCGCACCAGCTGATTGGTCAGCTGCGCTGTCTGCCTCTGCGCGATGGTCCCGCAAGTAATCGCAACGTCAACACAAGCGCGAACACCTGCTATCGGCGCAGACAAACCTCAAGCAAACCCCATAATCCAAGTGTAGTAATCACGGCCCCTTTAGACCACGCTAATCCCCGTATTCTGAAACAAGCCTCGACTCGAATTCTACCTTTCACTTGACCGAGCTGAGCAAAGCGCCACCGTTCGACTTAAGATGACTCAGCGGTTCTCAGGAAATGATGCCGGCTATCGCTCATATGCAATGAATATTTTCGCCGAAGAGGTGGGGATCACAGGCGAAAGCGCGCGCTCTCGCGAGAAGCTTATCGCAAGGCCGCTAAACCAGTCCGAGTTCAAATACGAGAAAGTGTTTCCTTTCTCGCCTTCGCTGCCCTTCGTAAACAGGCGCTATCTCCTCCTCGCCACTTATTTCTTTATAAAACAAGTTAGCACTAAGCGTTGAGCGTGTAATGATTTCGCGATTTCCTGGCTACACGTTGTTATCTCCGCTTGTTCAGTAGAAAACGCACAAAACGATGTGAAATCGATTGATCGATCACGGTGGTCATGAGAGACAAGGAGGAACAGGCTGCGACTGCTTAGCGAAGCAGGGTAGGATACAATTCACAACTGATATCCCTCGCATATGGACCAATCGAGAGCTTATTTCATCATGACGTCACGAAATGTACCGAAAAGACGGAAAACGCCAGAAGATAATGCGTTCATTTTTATTTTCAGAGGTTGCTTAGGGGCCTTTGAAACGAACCTTCTGACGCAGATAAAACTAGCAGTTGTTCCGCGTAAGAATACAACCGATGAGCGAAGCTCCTTAGAAATGGGACGCAAACGACTATGAGTCCTGATCTCGCTGCTGGCTTTCATGAAGGCGGTAGGGTGGGGAGCGGGTGGAAAGAGCGTTTGCTGCGCCCGGTGGCGGGAACGACCGAGCAAGTGAGTGTGCGGCGAGTGCAGCTCAGCGCGAGATAGCCCAGGCAAGGGACCAACCACTGGGCGGGACGACAGGGCGAAGCGATGGTTTCGCGCGTTCGCCGGTTTGAGGGGAGAGGTCAGAGACGAAGAAAAAGAGGGAGAGGGAGACAAGGTGGGAGAGGGGTGCGAGCGGTGATGCGGCGGGGAGCTTCGACGGCGGCGACGGCGGGGTGCGGGCCTAAGGAAGCTTCGCTCCTAAATAGAAGTTGACGCAAACTGCCATAACATTACTATTACGTAATTGTAAACATCAAAGATGAACTTGCCAAGAAGATGGAACTGTCGATCATCATCATGCGGCTGGATGGAAAGGTGACTCGGCACGGTTTGGTAGGACCGGTGTGGTGGGTAATGAACACGATCACGTCCACGAGTCTGCAAACAAGGAAAGCCTCGTATGCCTTACGCTCGCTTATTTTGCCGTCCTAAGCTCGCAAAAAAAAAAAAAGACAAATTATCTGAAACACTTACGGAGCAAATCGATTTAAGGATGAGTGGGTCGTCGGTGCGAGGAATACCCAAGACAATGAGCTGTCTCACAGTGCTCATGTTGTTCTGAAATGAGCAAAAGTTGAAGCCATATGTTTATAAAATGCGCACTGTTTTAACGATATGAACAAGTGATTGATTGATTGATTGATTGATTGATTGATTGATTGATTGATTGATTGATTGATTGATTGATTGATTGATTGATTCATTCATTCATTGATTGAAACGTGTTTTCGGAGGTAAATAAAACTATTTTTAAGAGAAAAATAACCGTAATGGAAGGGCTGCGTGACATTGCAGAATTTCAACCCAATATTAAAGTGAAAAAAAAATTCCAGTACCACTGAATGATTAAGAGATGCCACAATGGAGGAATCCGTTTTAATATTGACCTCCCAGAAGTTATTGAAGGTGCATATGAATATAAGTACACGGATGTTATTGCGTTTTGCCCCCCAAGTGAATGTGGCTGCCTTGACTGGAAACCAAATTACAAAGATTCGCAGTTCGAAATGAAGAGCTACAACCAGGGGTGTGCGGAATATTCGAACTTTCGAATATTTTCCGAATAGTGTTTGCTATTTGATTCTATTTGCCACCGATATTTTATTATTCGGAAGCATTCGAACTTCTGGAAAATAAGTGTAACAGTTTATAATAATTGAAAATAAATATAACGATGATAAATCGGCATGCACTGTGCTTGGTCATGCGTTTTGGGGCGCCGACGTGCGAAACTGCCAGCCGTTTCCACCGGGTGCTCCGAGCGGTCGCTTGGTCGCTGCGCGACGAGCTTGGCCGGGGGGATCCTCTGCCAATGCGCAAAATGCTCATCCACGGTTCCGAGGAGCCAGCGGGCGATGCGATTCGTTGCTTACGATGAAGCACATTGCGGCGTCTTCGCTTTCCCATGTCCCCTAGAGCGCGATGTTCTTGTCCCGCAAAGTTCGGTGCCCGATGTTTCAAAGTACGTCATGCTCGATCGCGAGTACGAGGAGTCGTCCCGCGATTTTATTCGTCACGAGGTCCAAGGTGCTGATAAGCAGAACAGTCGGCCCGAGACGCGCGTCTGCATCTTGATATTGTTGCTCTTGATGTTGTATTATACCTGTAATGCATTTATTTTTGTTCGCCCCCCCTACAATAATGCCCATCGGGCGCTGTAGGTACCTGAATGAATGAATAAATAAATAAATAAATAAATAAATAAATAAATAAATAAATAAATAAATAAATAAATAAATTATCCAGGCTCGTGGCTGGCAATAACGCACGTTACATCATCCCGCGTCACTATACACGGGAGGTAGCACCACAGTTTAATTTTCACTCCGCGGACAGTTTCATTTTCACTCGCCAGGTGCACAGGTTGTCGTGCAAAAGGAATTGTTTTTTCTTTTTGGACATGGTTGTCACTATATTTTAACGCGAAAGCGTTACTTGGGCAGGTTTGTGAAAGCGCGCTCTGCTCCGGCATCCGCAAAAGCACGCGCGCGGAAAACACGAGACCTCTCCCACCGGCACTGAGCTGGCGCCAACGTGTAAAGTGTTGTCGACATCACTACGGTTGCACCAGATCATGTAAATATATACAATTTGTCCTCTGCATCAATAGTTAGCATTGCCCCTTCCACTGCTTCATAAACCTAGCCAAAAGAAATGCTTTCATGTTCCTATCTCATAAGAATATGCTTAGGGATCCTATGCACCAAATTTTTTAATGTAATTTCGCTTCGAAGCATTCGCTGAAAAATTTGAAAATTATTCGATTCGATTCGCACTCAAACTTTATTATTCGAATTAGCTTCGCACCCAAAATTTTGCTATTCGCACAGCTATAACTATAACAAAAAAAAAGTCACAGTTTCACCGCAAGGGTGAAGCAATGAATGCGATAGGCAACAAATTGTAATGTTATACGAAGTGAGGCTGGCAGCTAATTCTTTTGGATCCGATCTCACGCAACTCTACAAAACGCTGGTGTAAGAGAATACGGCCGCTCAAGGCACATTTTTCCGCACCGTCTCATCGCGTTGAGAGCGCAGCATGTAGAAGGATATACGAGCCGCCCGCTGACGGCTGCCGAGATAACCAGATAACGCGCGCGCCAACGACGACCGCGCTCGTAAAATCAAAGGTCGCGGTTGCTGCTCGAGAGACTCCCCCCCCCCCCCCCCCGCCTCTCCATCTCGCGTCTTTTCATGCTCGTTAAAGACGGGCGGGGCGTTTCCTCTCTGCTTGAGCATTCGACGGCCGGTCTAATAACATGCGGGGGGATCTTATCGCATGCGCCTCGGAGCGACGGAGATGGGCCGGCTCGTTTGACCTCAGCTTCAGCCGCGTTCGTCACCCCCCGCCCGCGTGCTATTACCCGCGAGTAGAACATACGATGCGCTGGGGGGATCTTATCAATTTGGACTTTATACGGGCATGACAGCGACGGCGACGGCAAGAACTCGTCGAGACTGTCCATATAATTGGTATCGCAACAAAAAAGAGAACGAAAGACGCTGAGACAAAGAAAAAAGTACACAACACGAACACTGACAGCAGAAGATTCGTTTGTGCTGCAGTAGTTTCTTACGTACATGTTTTTCTTTATGTATTCTTTTTACTAAAGTGATCGTAAATTAAAAACATACATTGCTGTTTTATTTTTTATGAAAACATTGTTGATCGTATAACTGCCTTTGATAAAATCATTGTATATACTATAGCTAGATTTCCTGATACCACTTTTTTTTATTGCCGCCGTGTTTCTCGTGCCATTTCATGCTTACGCTCGGGTCAGTACCAAGAACTCAAGGGTTCACGACTCGCAGTTAACCAGCCATCGGTTTTGTTCGTGCGCAACACGGAGAACTCACACGTTCGGGCGTAACAATTTCATTTTTCTCTCCTTATAGACGGATACAATTTTAGAAGTCTGCGGCATTTCCTCCTCAAAGGCGATGCCCACAAGCTTTCACCAATGACAGCCGGCGACCCCCTTTTTCCGAGAACATTTCCCAGTGCATGAGCGGGGAATGTTTTTAGGGTCGAAGCTCCTTAGGCCCTCACGAAATCACTTCTCGTCGAGGCTCGCCGTAGTCCCTATAGTCGAAGCGCAAGGTGCGAAACATCTGTGCGCAATACCGTCTACAGAGCGTACATAGCGCGCATATGGTTTAAAAAAAACAAAATAAAAGACCACAACACCGTAAAAACACCGGCATTTAACCACCAATCAATCAAAGCATATTACAAAACAAAAGGTTCACAAGAACAAAATAAAAGGCTGTTAACCAGCACAAGATAGAAGGCCACGATTCACATGCACACTGCTTCGCCCCATCATCAGCATTCACTTCGTGGATCTGCAGCAATTTTTTTAAAGTTGTATCCGACTTTTCTTTATAAAAAAAACAAAAAGCGGTCATCGCCGATAGGTGGCGTACCAGTGCCCGGATGGATGGCTCGGCACGCTGCAGTGCGCTGAAGTTGAGAGCGAGGAAGGCGACGCCGTGTAGCGCGTAGTCGTGACACCACGACGCCACAGAGCGAGCGAAGCGGCCCGGGAAGAGGTGGTCGCTCGCCCAGGGAACCGCGAAGCCCACGTCGTCGAATGCGCCCACCAGCCGAGAAGTGACGTCACGCTTGCTCAGCTCCACGAAGTCACGAAACGATCCGGCTGCAGCACAACGGCGTACCACGGCTGTTAACACCAGCTCTCTAACTTAGCTTTGTACAATGGCTAGTAATATCTGCATTTTGGTTGTATACCGTTATTGCTCTACCGGCATCATCATGTATTATTTTTGCCATTGAGTCATTGTATAATGCATCGGTATAATATGTTATTGTTTCCTTTAACTATGCTTGTGCAAGTTGCAAGGTTTTCTACCCTGCTGCTCAATAGCATTTTGTCTTGTCCACTAACTGATAGAGGGTCTCTTTAAAGCCCTGCGTTGTGGGGCCTCCTCCCGTATTTTCACTTTTGTATTGCACTAATATACAAAATTATGATTGTTTATGACCAACCGAAAAAAAATGAAGAGGGAAGGGGTTAAAGGAAGCGATTCACGTTGTTTCTAAAGTTCAAGAAAAAGTGAAGAAAAACAGGTTATGCTGGGTTTGCAGAGCTCGTATTAACAGCTGTGACTTTTATGGGATAACTCTACACGTAAAATTTGGACACGTGCGCCATGACTTTGACCAAAATGTGATTTAGTAAAAATTATTGCATTATACCTTTTGTTACGCACTTTCACGTACCATCTCTAGGCAAGACGCGGTCCGTGGTTCTGTCGTAAAATACATGCTGGTACACAGTGAGGCTGCAAGCTCGCTGAGGCAGCTGGATCGGGCTCGGGGGGCTTCTCGGATAAGATGCAGATCAAAAATCCTGAGGAGTATGTCAATGGCATCAGCTATTTAACAATAAAATGCGCGCTGATTTTTCGTCAAGTATCTCCTGGGGATCATGTGTTGGCAGGTTCAAGCAAGGTTAACAATAAAGAGTAAAAGTTACAATGTTTGAGCAATCTAGCTTTTTAATCAGTAAGAACACTCGCAATCTTAAAAAGTTATACGCTTAGTTGCATCGCTAAAAAAAGTTCCACATGTCCATATCTAGAAGAATCCAGTACCCGGCAAGCGCGTGCATTCATGTGCGTTTTTTAGCTAGCAATCAGATATCTACTCTCCCGGGTGTGCAGATATACGACAACAGAGATTAGCAACAGGCAAGCGACAGCCTATTTTACACAGCAGTCGCAACCTTTGTCAACTACAACAAACGATCATCATCATCATCATCACCATAACCAGGGCCTCCACCATTGATCTCCAACCTGCCCTATCTTGCACGAGTCGACTCCATTTTATCCGAGGGAACTTTTCAGTTTCATCGCTCCTATCCAACTCTCTGCTGTCCTCGGTTTATTTTCCCTTCCCTCGGTATCCATTCCGTTGCTCTAACTGACACGGGAATATACGTGGGAATGAGTAAGAGCCGACTTAATGAACAAGGCGCAGCACTTTGTGGCTTACGGTCTCTGAGCGGAAAGGCTGAGTCTTTTCAAGTCGAAACAATGCGCACACAAGCAACGAGCACACGGAGTTATTTTACCACAAACTCTCTAAGACATACGATGCTTGCTGTTTCCGCGTTTTGAACAATAGTAATAATGCGTATATCTCACCACCGTGCAGCGAAGCCTCGCCCATGCGTCCTTCACGATGCGGAGGTGTCGAACCTGGTCGAGAGAGAGGTTAATATGAGTCGTCATGTCGGTGCAGTTAGGCTCAACGCACGTGCCACGGCTGAAGAGTCTGATTGGCTGATTGAATAATGGACGTAATTCCCTGCGAACATATTGCCACACACACTTTTTTGTTTCTTTATCTTTATGTGACCTGGCTTCAATCACAAAAGCTGTCTCCCGTGTTAACATATCTCGGGCGCAGGTCGTGTGCCGAGCGGTGGTAACACGTTCCAGAGTTCTGGGATTTTTAAGGCCAGAACTAAACGAAAAGCTCCGAACTTATGCGCATGACCTTGCATTTATGACAACATATTAACGAGAAAGTAAGTGCGTATACCTTCTGTTGACGGCTTCGAAGTAGTGAGCTTGTGTTCTTTATCTGAAACAAAGCAATATTCAGTCGGATTTAGTGGTGAGTTATGCGAATAGCAATCAGCAGTCGAGAAACCAGGATTCAGGCGGTTGAAGAGCGTTTTAAGGATAAAACACCTATAATCTTCAGTACATTAGAATAAAGAATGCCAAAGGGAAGGTGAGTTCAAACGTTCAGATAGTATTGCATGATGTCAGTCACGGCAAATGGGCCTCTGCTGCATCAGAATATTTTAACCACTGATTAACTATGTAGAGTGCCGTCCACTGTTGGGGTGAACACGGCTCAGCGTGGCAGCGCTCTGCGGAGCGCCAGTGCAGCCGGCGCGGCCGCGCATCGAATCGAAGTGGCGTAGGCGCACACAAGCGCGCCGCTCTTGCTGTACTACAGACAAACAAGACCGGCGCCTGGCTACTACGGAACGACACCCTCAAGGGATGTAGCAGACGAGATAAAGAATCTTCCGTGTGTCCGCGTGCGCATGCGCGGCTACGCTTCGATGCGCGGAGCGCGGTCACGCTGAGCCGTGTTCACCGTAACCGTGGACGGCACTATACACGTACGAACACTGAAACTATATGAGCTGACCGTGCAATGCCGAAGCCAACTCTGTCAGTCGGGAGCTGGAGTGCTTCGAGGGAGCACACGCGTTGCGACCTGCATCGTACTCCACCTGGAACGCAGCCACGCAGGCCTCCGCGCCGAGTAGGTCCAAGATACGCTGTGCCTGCGCGGGAGCAAAACAAATAGTACGACGAACCTTCTCGAACATAAACTATACTATCGAGGGCAAGATTTGGGTAAGTCACGGTCGTAAGACATGGTCGTAACAAGTTTAGATCGTAAGTTATGAGAAAGATACTACAACAGTTCCTTCCCAAACTGCGACAGTTAGCTACCGTATACAGAACAACGATGAGTTGCAACTGTTTTATCGACAATTTTAGCGAAGCCAGGAAATTTTTGACGCCGTTGCGTAAACATAAGTACAGTCATCAGCATATATCCCTATAAGTAAACTGTGGTAAGAAGTTTTCTCCTAACTATATATGTCTAGTGTTAAGTTATATCCAGCCTTAGTTATTTCATTCTACCAAAGTTACAATAAGGTTCCTTTATCTGATATATTCACATAACACTCGAAGCACATCGTTCTGCGTTTCTTCAACTTTGGCAAACATTCCTTTACTCTAATGGCCAGCCGGCAATCCGACCTACGCGCTTCATTATCTATGAAACTTCCACTTCTTTCCACTACGCAGCCTCAACTAGAACCCCAGCTACTCGAACTTTCTCTGTTATTCGTGTTTACGTTGAGATACACTCCATACACAACACATACAGCAAACAGTTCTGCACCTTTAAGTGGAGCGACTCTTCATTTTCAAACGTAAAGGCGTAGCTGTCGTCTTGCTTTAGAATGGCCATAGACTCCGCGTCGTACGTTCGCTGTCGATTCTCCTTCAAGGCATATCTGCAAAAATAATAATAAAGTAAAACATAATTCAATAAAAAGAAATCTTTTGAGAATCATGGACCAGTTAGTCTTTCCGTTTGCACGTTCTGGAGTTGATCCGGGAACCTGTAAGTAACACCCAGTAAGGAAAGAGGCCGATTTGCCCAACACGAGCAATTCATTACGACGATAGATCACCGTGATACCAATATCTGCTATAGCAACTTCATTTGCATAAATATACCAAGTAGACAACTTCGATCACTAAGGTTATTCATTCTGCTTGCGCGCACCCATATCGAGCATATGTTCTCGACTGCGCGGTAGCAGAAAGAGCTGGCTGCATCACGGAGTTCGTGCGATGACAAGACGCCACGCAAGAACGCCCCCCACTTGCGAGGTAACATCAACTCGATGGCACGAGAACCAACGAAAGCAAATTTAAGCACTCTAAGCTTTTGAACGGATTATCACCATTATCAATCAGCCTCTCCTCGCGAGACGCGCCTGTCGTGCTGACGCGTTTAAACATCGAAGCTGTTCAGCAAATCGCTCCTTTTCTGACGAAACGAAAAAAGTATAATCATCAAAAACGGGTACTTAACACAGAAATTGGATAAATACCACTACTCCCCATTGGTACACTTAAAAATGAAAAAGGCGACAGTCAGCCGAACAACAAATGGGCTGCGAAGCGACGGCGGCAAGCCGAAGACCCCGAGTACGTACAACGAGAGAAAACTAGGAAACGGGAAAGGCAACGGCGGCTGCGAGAAGACCCCGAAGCGATGGAAAGCCTGCACAAACGACTATGTACCCGTAGATCTATGAGAGGTGCGAACGCTTGGTTGCAGCGCGAGTTTGTCTCTGGAGTTCGGTCATCCGCGTCTTGTCTGTGACTGTCTGTGGTTTAACTCGAACCTCTCTGCGCTGAGAATGAACGTGGAAACAACCTAGCATCCCCTAGCTAAAGCCTAGCAACGACCTATAGTCGGGATACAACTTTAGAAGGCAGCGGCATTTTCCCCTCAAAGGCATACGAGCTCCATCCAATAGGCGCGCACTTCAGGTGACGTCATGAGCCGGACGGCCGGTGACCCCGCCGACTGGAGAACTTGCTGCCATCGTTGCTGCCAGCTGAGCGCGCAAACGACCGATCGTTGGCAAAACGTTGCTCTTTTTTTTTTTTTTTTTTTTTTTTTTTTTTTTTTTTTTTTTTTTTTTGAGCGGGACTATATCTTCAGTCGCGGAGGCAATTGGCTGCGCTTCGGTCATCTGGTCGGGGCCTCGCCTGTCTTCTAAAGTTGTACCCGACAACCTAGAAACAACCTCCATCACCTAGAAGGGCCTAGGAATAACCTAGAAGAAAAAAGATTACTCTTCAGAATCGTCCAGTTTTGCTGTTTCAAGCCTTGCGCTGTTAGTGCAAGCTTCGCCAATTCTTTTTACGCGGGAGCGCAAATGTCCCATTTGTCAAATCGCCGTCGTGGAGTGTCCGCACAAGTAGCGCCATATAGAAGCAAAGCGGAAAAGGAGAAACACGAAGTTATGGCCTCCGAGATTTCGCACCGGCGCGCAATCTCGGAGGCCATGACGAAGTGACGAAGCATCGCGAACGAGGTGCTTGTGAGCTTACAACACAACGCGGGTACAATAGCAACGCGGGTGAGCGGAGAAAGCGTTCACGTGCTAATTATATTAACTACCATGGTCTCGGTTGCACAAGCAGACACGAACACATCTCCCTCGATGATGCGCGTACATTTGATTTCGCAATGCTGGGGTCAAGGGGTAGGGGATCAGCCCCCCTTTACGCGCAAGCGTAAATGCACCAACAGAAAAATCACCGTCGTCGAATTTGTCAAAGCCATAATGGTTCATGTAAAGAGACGTTCTACGAGCAATGCACAAGGGGAGATAGCACCAATTTGCTTCGCGTCGCCCTCGTACAGGGAGTGAAACGTCACAATTTTTTTTTTGCTTACGCTGCTACTCAACGTGTCAGTACCCTAAGAAGGCGACCACGATGACGCCATTCCGAACTATCCATAGCTTTTTGAAATGCTATCAAACCGATGACAATCAGTTCCAAATCTGACGTTACACAAAGCGCAATCAGTATCAGGGATATGCCTGATATTACAGAGCAGTAACTTCACTAGACACACGTGACATTCGAAGGACAGCACAGGCGCCACTTTTGAAAACAGCTGCACAGAGCTCGCTTCACAAAGCGTTTGCCAACACAGAAAGTCTTAAAATTGCGAACCTGTTCGTAGGGCACCCAGCTCTCGTCAAAGCAGGTGCTGTTCGCCAAGCTGGGGATGTGTTCATTGACGAGGAAACGGAGCACAGCCATGCTGACGGATACACAGAAGCGTTTCGTTTGGACAGCGTCTGTGGCACCAGGTGGCAGCAGGTCACTTCGTTCCTGAAATCAGATATCATTAGATCATTTTCTTGGACTGCGCGGATGCAAGCTCAAGCTGCAAAGTGACCTGAGAAAAGCGTTTTTCTCTTTTCTACGGTACCTGACAGAATATTTGTATTATCGGAAAATTGCCATTTTTATTATTTTCCAACATGTGTGGGGATATTTACGAGGCTTCTATGAGTCGCGGCCTAATTAAAAGGGGGTTCCTTATTCATTAGCCTAAGACGGACTCGAAGGCGAAAACCATTCAGTGTGGCTGTTTTACTATGCTCATGATATATCGCGCGAACACTACTTTTATTATATTTTTTTTAGACACGCGAACGCCACAATGTTTGAAGTGAACGCGCAGCTCATACACCTCGATCCGTGAGGCGCGCGGGTATGATACGCTGGGTATGATACGCGCTGCATGATACGCTGCATGTTACGTTGGCCACGGGACTTTTTGTACCACACGCTGGATTTTCACTCAAGGTCACGTATGTTTAGCCCTAATAAAGGGCACTGATGTAATCAGTAATGCATATTTTAGAACATAGAGTGTACCAGCTTACCACGTCAGAGAAGGTGAAATTGGCATCGAAGGTAGATGGAAAAAGGACCACGCAATTCTCGCTTGGAACGGAATGATGTGTGATGTAGATGATGGTGTCGGCGTACCTGAATGCCCCAAAATGTCAGAGTCTGAATCACCAACGCGGAAAGTATATGTATAAACAGCGGTATAGCACCGCACAATTATCGCTTACTTAAACTAATCTAAAGAAATTATTGCGACAACAAGCGCGACAGTGCCAAATGGGAAACAGTCGACATTAAAAAAAATGTACAGACGATTTGTTGAACTCTAAATTTGTGGAGTGTACTCACTGTAGGAGCTCTGTGACGGAAACATTTCTCCTTAGCGGTACACCGACGATGATTTCTCTAATGTGGTCAGCAAACACACTCCGCAGACTTGTTCGGAACATCTGAAAGGTCAATTAGCGCTGCATGATACGTTGATTTGGTCCACTCTTCAACATTGATACGATCTTTATCTTGATACTAAAACTGCTCAACACTTATGAAACTGTTCAACAGCTGACACTGTTCAAGATTGATGCGATCCTTATTTTGATGTTCTTTTTTTAGCTTAGTTACCAATGTCATTAATAGCACTTACACAGCCACACATGCATGAAACTCAATTTTTGCTTCAACAAAAGGAGTTATCTGAGCGCTTACGTTGGCTACATTCATAAACCAGGAAGTTAGAAGAAGATAACCTTCACTAAGCGTGATTCAACGTCATGAAAACAAACTCAGCAGTACGCATAGGCGTGCTCACGGGGGGGGGGGGGGCAGAGGGGGCGCTCCTTCTAGTCTCCTAAGAGGGGGGCGCAAAGCCAGCCCCACACATTGACAAAATAGGGGGGGGCGCTGCGACTCGCGAAGGGAGGGGGGGGCACAAAGTCAGCCCCATATATTGACATAATAGGGGGGGGGGGACGCTGCGATGAACCTTCGCCCCCCCCCCCCCCCTGAAGGGGAACCCTGCGCACGCCTATGGCAGTACGTGATGTCGTTTACCTTGGTCAGTGATACGAGTCTTTGCATATGCGTCCCGGAATACCCAGGGTTCCTAACGAACAGCGCCAGTCTCTCCAGGCCGTGCTTGTGCATCCAGAAGAGCGTCGCCACTGCAACTTGCTCGGCCTCTGTATTCAGCTGCGATTCGAGCAGCTCCCCAATGTCCAGCTCCACAGCAAGCTTCGCGTTCGTGTAGTTCCTCAGGGCGAGGAAAGCATTCAGACTCTCCTTCTGCAAAGCGGCAGACCATCGTCAACAACTGCCCGTTCAAATTCTGCCTGTCTTTGACCGCGACTCGTGACTGCCGACACGAACGAATCTTAGCTTGTTACAATTGCACCCTGACATGTACAGGCACCGGTGTTCGATTTTCACTAAATAAATTCAGTGTTGTATGCTCACAATTCCACCAACATTTTCTTTTACACAAAGATTCGTCTAACGTTAATTTGTACAAAAAATGCAGAAAGCTATGTGTTAATAGGGAGCTCTAGAAATAGCGAAACTTACTTGCGTACCTAAAGCCCCCCACATCCTGTTTTCTTTTATGCTCATTTCGTGTGTGTGTGTGCGTGTGTGTCGCCAGCTGTTATAGAAGTTAGACTTCTGCGTTACAAGTATGTGCTTCTATCGGTAGGAATAACCACATTCCTTCAACGTTTGCCCTCAAGCGCACACAAACTTAAAATCACTTTAGGTGGTGTTCTAATCAGAGGATTTCTGCGCTTCTTGTAGGAGGGGTAAGAGCTTCGTAGAAAATCCGCTAGCAGACACGAAATAAACGGCAACATCCAAGCGGCTACTAGAAGGTGGCAAAGCCAATACTTGCCATCTTTCGAAGCAAGGCCTGACGAGTTGTGGTCATAACTGAGGCTCGTAAACACGAGATGACTGCAGGCTTTCCAGCCATCGGACTGCAGGAACTCGCTCGTCACGTTGGCCACCGTGCAGATTAGCCTCTTCTCGCCTGTCAAGAATTATGCTTTGCTGAATAATCGCGGCGACACGCCGCTTTCAAAGAGGCACACAGGTAGAATAAGAACAAAGGCACAGCAGTCGGCCGACATTCACAGCTAATAAAGCAGACCACAGAGGCAGGCTATCCAGTTTTTGTTGCCATTTCCGTTAAAGCGATGTCTGAGGCTAGTTGGTTCAGGTCGACCTTGAGTGTGCGCAGATTGAAAGTATAAGACTAAAAAAAAAAAAAAAAAGAACTCGGACAGCCACGGGTTAACAGAACGCAGCGTCCTGTAAACCCTCGTTTTGTTACCCGTGTCGCGGAAACGGAGAGTGAGTATGCGCTGATCGAAAGTACCAAGTATAACTTCAATCAGTGCACACATTAAACTGAATTGAAAATGCTTGGGCATCGTTTACGCGTCAGTCGTCAGTTGCCCCTCGGTGACGGAAACACATGACACGACCCTCTCACGCGGCAAGGAATGCTGTTCCATAACCGAAATGTTAAACCGGTGACGCGCCCTGTAAGTAATAAGGCACAGCCAGTCGTCAACAGCTACGCTAGTGCTCCACTCTGCGGTGAACTATCAAGGCGTAGGTTATAGTGATCTTGGTTGCAGTTTTTTTAATGACAAGCAAGGTTTTATCTTGCAACGAACGATACCATCATCATCATCGTCGTCATCATCATCATCACCATCATTATCAGCAGCAGCAGCAGCAGCAGCAGCAGGCCTGACTACGCCCACTGCAGGGCAAAAACGTCTCCCATTTTTCGCCAATTAACTCTGCCCTGTTCTTGCTGAGGCCCCGTTATGCCCGCAAACTTCTTAATCTCCTCTGCCCATCTAACTTCACGCCTCCTCCTCGCGCTCTTGCCTTCTGTTGGAATCCAGTCTGCTACTCTTAATGACCAGTGGCTATCCTGCCTTCGCGCGGCATGTGTTAAATGCTTGTAATGAACGAAATTCAGCAGCACAAACACGTGTGTGTTTCCTTACCGTCCGTTGCAGATTTCAGTGTCGTCGTACTGATTGTCATCTCCTCTCCGGTCGCATTCGCCGCGTGGGTAGCTCTTTCCTTCGTAGGCGCAACAGACAGCGTTGTAGAGTCACCTGACGCATCAGCCAGGTTGATTAATGTTAGTTACTGCTTTCGTTGTGAAGTACGCTACGCAAAAAAAAAAAAAATGAAGCTACAATGCCCTTGTTCGTTTCGGGTAGTCATGTGGCTTTTCTCAAGAGGCCTTCTCGCAAGGCATACGCAATGTAAATCAGGAACAGACAAGCAGAAAAAAAAAGTGCCTGTCGGAATGCCTTCATTCAAACCTGTCGGGAATTCAGAAAGAGCGACGGCTGACAACAGAGGACAGCGGGTGCACAGTAAAACAACAGCTACGCTATAATGCTAAAGCACTTTTTTTTTTTTGCTGACATATTTGTGGGCACAGTGTACCATCAATCAACATCTATAACATGGGAAAATATTCCGACAAAAATAACAGTGCTGTGTGAAGACATGTTAATTCTCTGCAGAATAATTGAGAACGACCTGCTGATCGTGCAAGCAATCATGCGACACATGTAGACATGTAAAAAAAAAAAAAGCGAAATGCGTTTCTTCCATTAAGCTTACCAGCGTCCTCTTCTTCTGCTGTGGAAGCGACGGCTGCAACAAGTAACGACATAGAGCGTCACACAGAAGGGAAAAGAAGCCCTTGTTAACAAAATTTTACGAAGTCATGCGTAAATGACGTCCTACAGCGAGGAGCTGTTGATGTCGCGCCAGATGTCGACCTTATCCACACCATATCCATAACTTTGATTCTTTGTTGTAGAAAAACCCGTCATAAGAAGCCCGTGACTAGAGCAACGTCGCAGGTGAAGAGAGCGGCGGTGACTGCGCTCTTTTGATAACTCTAAATTTTGATTTATACATGGGAAACATGGGCATAATCCTAGAAATAGCACCCTTGATCAACTGTATGAATTTTTCAGTTGAGTACACTTCAGCAAATCAATTTCTAATTCATTAATCAGCGTAATCTTGAAGTTACGGCTCAATCGACATTTGTCTAGAAAAAGTGCACTCTTCGCGGCCAGAAATAAGAATGATGTTTTACGTTTTACTGTTCTCAATGTGAACCCTGTTCGCGAAAACGTGACATGTATGCGGCATGTGTTTTATTTTTTTGCACAATTTAGGTCTCCGAACGTCAAGCCCTTTTCCTAAATGACGTTCTAGATTACATATGCAGAGCGGGAATAAGGTATTCTAAATTTAAGTAATTTAGCAAATTGGGCTAGTTGGAACATACTCGAGACGGTCAGCGCAGAAAAGGACACGAAATACAAGAAGGTACTCGACAGAAGCGCTTGTGTCGTGTACTTTCTTGTATTTCGTGTCTTTTTTTTTTTTGCGCTGACCTTCATGACTCTAAATTTGAACAATAAGGAACATGCGTTTCAATTCAGCGTTTAACTATCATAATTACTTCTCAATCTCTGTATTGCCAACTCAGTTTCAAAGTACATGTGACCGTGTTTAGCAAAACGAGTGCCCGCTGCACGTGGATATATTAATGTACGAGAGCTGTAAGCCGGTACCAACAACGAAAACACTAATCAGTCTAAAAATAAAACGCAGTTATTACCAATACTGTTGATCACTGCTTGTAAGCGGGGGAATCCCTTCATTCCAGCCAATGCAGAGCACACGGGTTCGGCCTCGTCAAAGTTGACAGCGTAGACGGCTCCGCAAGTAAGTCCATGCACGGTGGACAGCTGCGCGGGAGCAACATGCACACGTGTTTACCGTAGGCGATTACGACTTCAAAATCAATGCGTCCATTATTTGAGAAAAATGTCTAAAGGCCATTCTGTAAAAAAATATATGGGCCATAAGCAGATTGAACGGCTTTACAAGTCCATTGAGCCCTACCAATGCAATTACTTACTGTCGCCAAATATGAACGATACCAAACCAATGAGCCTCAACAACGCAGTTACTTACAGGCAACGAATATGAACAATATTTAAGATTGTAAACGCTGGAAACTTCAGGCTCAAGATAAAGTATGTCAGCTGCTGATCGAGGAAGAATATTGGGCTCTAGACAAGTCTTTTCTTGATCATCCTTGCGCAATACCTGCAGCATTTTCTCACTCTTAAGCGGTCCACTTCTGTCATCATAACCTCCCGAACCTAAATATAGCCTAACTCCAGACGTCACTAGTGAGCCCTATTTCTCCACAATCAGTTCATTTCTACGCCTAGAGTTCTGACCTCACAAATGCATCTAATCGTCTACAGGCGCCACGTTGCGTTTCTCTTCTTTGGTGCCCATTTTGTTGATACTGATTGGCTGTTCTATGCATTACTGAGTTGCAACGACTGCACTTGTCTCTCTTCGTCTCAGCTACAGCACTAGCCATCCGTGTTTGATTGACAAAGGTTCGGAATAGAAGGCGTCAACACAACGGTTGACTATACACATAAGCTATACAACATGTCATAATAGATGCGCTTTCTGACTTTCATATTACTGCGAACTCACCACCATAATGGGGTTATACACTTAATAACGAAGACGAGTCGCACGGTTGCGAAGGAACCAACCAGTTTATGTTCGATGTCTTTAACCGAGTCGAAGGTGAAAACTGCGCCGGGAGCCACACGATATGACGAGCGCGCAGACTCGTAGACCTTCTCTTCGGATAAGTTCTTATGCTGGGAGGACATACAGGTCTGCAAAGAGAGAGAGACAAATCAAGCTATCTCCTAAGTTGATAATTACTTGAATGAATACTAGTAAGCAATTTCGTAACTATTTAAGAATGAAGAAGCAACAGTAGGTACAGTCGAGCGCGATATGAAGGTTATAGGGCGAGCGTCGGCATGCCTAACGTCCCAGGGGCCTAGCGGCACGTTATGGAACAGTGAAAATGCAGATTGCGCATTCTTCTCTCTCTCGTTGGCTCTTCCATGCTACAAAAATCGCCCCTATGGCGAACTTCACACCATTTTGAGCTTTCCATTCGTTGCAATCAAGAGTATACTTCATGGGCTCTTATCTCCGTGGACGATTACAAAATTGCTGGGAAAGATTTGGTAAAACTGGTGCTTGGCACTGCTTCGTTTACACAGCTTCCTCAGACGGGAGTGATCGCAGCTGAAAGAACAGCAAAAAGAGTGAGTGAAGCTTCTGTGATACCACCCTCTCCTCGAAAGAGTATTCTGGGACGTGGCGCTGTTGTAGTTCTTGGTCGATGCCCGCGCGATCACCTTCAAATCGTGCTCGACTGTACATATTTGTGTAGGGCACTTGAATGAGCCCGACCGTGACACTTATGATAGTGAGCCGACGCGAGTTCATTAAGGCGAAATTCTTAGAGGCCTCATAAAACCCGAAAATCGACAGTCGGCGTCCCGCGACGTCGGCGTCAACACAAGTGATGGGAAAAATCATCACGTGATGACGTCAACGTATGGCGTCACCATGACATCATAGATCGCCAACATCTGTGACGTCAGCATGATGTCACATCATGACTCATCACGTGATATCATCACTTGGTCAAAGGTGGTCCGACCACGGGGCAGTGCCAAACCAGGTAATGTGCAGAAAGCCTGCAACACCTCCGGTCCTGAGGACAGAGCAAAACCAGGCACGGAAAGCTTATGGTCGAGGGCGGGAGAGGATCAGTACATATACTGGTAAGAAAAAGAACAAGATGGCTTTCGCCTTCGAGTAATCTTAGGCGAATGCGTAAGAGACCCCGTGAGTTTTTGAGATAATGAGCTGCTTGACTTTCACGGAACCGTAAAAAAACGTCAGTTCGCCAATCAAACCATTCGTGACAACAGCTGATACAAGGGCCGCTAGCGATATGCTTATGCAAGCACATGTTGATGCAACGTCCAGCATCTTAAGCGACACAATTCGCCTAAGTTAGCGCCTTCGCGCACCTCTCGAAATGGCACCATGTCGAAGCCGATGCAGGCTTGCCCGGGCAAGCCCTTAGTGTTGTTGTCCACACGGAACCTAAAGGCGGCCAGGGTGACGGAGAAACAAAGAAGCGCCTCGTTTTCCCCGTGTTCCTCTTCTGTCTTCGTGAGAGCAGCACGCTCGAGTCGACGCAGGATGCGACCCGCCTCGTCCAGCGACATGCTGAGCCCGCCGCCCAGAGCGGATGCGTGCGCTGAACTGGGAAAGTGGATGGTGCAGCTGCCATTCTTGGCGGCGCTGGTGGACGTCTCGTCCGCCACTAGATGACTCTCGAGAACCACTACATCGGCCAACCTGCGAGTGGAATGAGTGAAGTTCCGGTCCTGGTGCACAACAAAAAATCTGGGTGAGACTGACAGCTATGGCTTGTGTAACTATGCAAACGTCGCTAGCAGCGCTATTAATAAAAGCCTCGTGCTATGGGGAAGCTGTTGCTGTCATGGGGAAGCTGTTGCTGACTGATAGCTGGATAAGAAAAATTGTTGAATCTTCGTCTGAAAGTTTTAAAGTTGTTTGAGAAATTCGTTTCGTGCGGCGACAGATGAATAAGACCAACGAAGCGGTTGCAAAGGCGGCAGTAACGGGTGCAAGGCATGATGGTAGCCGTGGGGAGAGGACGCGAAGCTCGTCACTTCGGGGAACCAACGTGCGGACGCCTGCTGCACACGTTGGTTCAAATATTCCAGCTCCTAGGTCTCTCATTTTTTTTTCTTTGATTCCTGTCCCTTCTCTGCAGCGTTGAGCCGTGCTTTCTAATGGGTTGCAGAAATAAAGTGCCACTTTTTATTTTCCTAACGATAGCCACTCTGCAGTCCCCAGCGTCAAAGCGCTCCGTGGTTTGCACAAGAGATACAGAAGGTCAAATGGCGCGTTCACGAGACACCCCTCTGCAACGATTCCGGCCAGCCCTTTTCGCGACATAATACGACGCCCAGTACAGCTGCAGCGGTATATATATATTAGGTATCAGCTAACCTAGACAATGCGGCGATCCGTGGCAGCGTGGTGGCGATGCTGGTACTTGCAGAGCCACGCAGAGTCACTCCCAGCAGATACAGGTATCCAAAGTGGGCAGTGTAGCGGCGTATGGCCGCCAGCGAAGGCGTCAGTAGGTCGAGATCGGCCAAGGTGAGAGGCAGCTCGACCAGGGCCACGCCGTCCATAGAGTTCTCCTCCAGGAACAGGACCAGCTGGCCAACGAAGCGCGTGAACCACTGGTCGTTTCGTGCGACGCTCGTGTGGTGGCTTATAAACTCCCCAGTGTCCAGGGCAACCAGGTACTTCGTATCTTCATTATGCGACTTCGCAGACGCGAAGCGGTTGAAGAACTCCGCTGCACGGTCATTCATTCATTCATTGGGTCACTTTGCCCGAAAAAGCAAAAAAAGTACACAAATGTTTAACATTATAAGCGATCGTCTGTGCATGAGGAATGGTACATTGCACGTCATATTGCTGCAATCACCTCACGGCCACCAAAAAGGATGAAGGTCACAGACACGCTACGCCCGTTTTCGTGAATAGGAAAATTAAGCCTGCGCGTGAATATCCGTTTATGGAATGTCAGTGCACTAAAAGCGTAGGTGGGTGTGGCAACATTCCGCGGTATATTTTATCTCGTTGTTCAATCACAATTATTTGCAAATATTTGTATTTTGCTAGAATACCTTTGAAAGAAACGAAAGAAGTGCGGAGGGAGTCCTCGATGATGTACAGTTGGCGTCAAAAATTTTAGAGACCGCTAGGTGTGAGAAAACTGAGTTTCCCAGCAATTTGTGAGTGTATTCGGTAAAACTGCACTGTACATGTTTTGAGCGCGTTTTGGAAGTGGCCGGAAATCTAAAATTCAAGGCGAATACGTAAATTCAAGGCTGCCTGACGAAGCAGCAAGAATATTGAGCTTTCTCTTGTGTATAGTGGTCCGTAAACTTTTGGTGCTGACTGTACGTCCGTGACGACTCATGACTCAATGGCTCAGTTAAAATTTTTCACAGCACACAAGTTTCTGGCTTCATACGAGTGACCAATGCGAACTCTGGCTCACTTACTGTTATTGGAGCGCGGCACGAACGTCTCGTTGTTCTTGTAGATGACGCTCTGGTAGACGAGGTAGTCGCACCCTTCCTCCGGCAACTGCGTCACTTCCTGTTTGTCGTCAGACACGACGCAGACGAGCGTCGGAGGCTCTCCTACGCGAGCACGAGCAATCGGCAAATAAAATGAGTCCCTGCGCCCCCGCACGTTTTATTGTATTAGCATCAGTTTGGTTCCATATCCCCCATAAAATGAGAAGAAACTGCAGGACGAAAAACGAAATAGCCGTCGTTTACCTACTAATTCTACGTGCTCATTTTAACACAAATTGATTTTAAAGTTGCAATAATTAGAATATAAAGACCAGCCACCTATCCGACACTTTTACAAAGTTGGACGGCAAGGCATGTTTTTCAGTCATAAGCAGTCAGCGTGATCGCTTTTGCGACGAAGATGCTGTTCCACCATGTAGTTGAATGAATTCAGTTTATCATCAGTTGTCAGTCATTTCCTGTCGCTTATCTTTGTACGTTTGCTGCTTGTTTACAACATGCTCTACTGTTCGCGGCACATCTGATAAGCGATTCTGACGACCTTTTGGAAAGCTTATGGAAGCCTTACGAAGGCCGTTTAGGTCATCTGCAGCTTTTCCTTTCATTACTATTTTTTAACCGCATTTTTTTCGTTGTCTCGGAGACCTCCACGTGACTGCTGACGCTGGGATCGGTGCAAAGACGTAATAAATAGCAAACAAAGAAGAACCTGATAATGAAATTAATCGTTACAAAATTATGGCACCTGTTTTCAATCTCCCATTTCCGAAGTGTGTCTTCCTGGAGTCACGTATTTGCAAACAAATTTCACACAACTACGATGCCAGTGATACACCTACTTGTCAATTGTCATACTACTTACTGTCGTCGTTAACGTCGACGTATTTGCTATCCGGAGCTGTAAGATTCAAGCACGTAAGCACGCAAGTCACACCTTTTCTACTATAGCACGGTGCTCAAATCTCTCACCTTTCTTCTCGTCTTCCACAACTTTCTTGTAACCTGTACAGTAAGAACAGACAGCGAGAAAAAGCGCATTAAGGCGTGTCATCGTTATTGATGAAGCGAGAACTAATCGCAGGACCAATGAGCTGCCGGTCGTGAGAACGGTAACGTTTGAAGCCCAGATGCTGTCTAATGACGAGTAGTCTTCACTAGGCGTTGGAGACATGGAGGGTACCCTCCATGTCTCCAACGCTAGTGAAGACTACTAAGGACTGTCGACATCAGTTTGGCAAGCGCTGAAATAGTTTCTTTGGTTCTCACTCATCATAACGCTATCCAGCTTACGCCCACCTATTCTCTTTTCATACGCTTTGTGCATTTTTGGGAGAAACACTGAATGAATGTTTGTGCGAAATTGTGCGATAGAGTCGGACGCAGATAGAGTTACAAAAAATCCGCTTATTTGTTCAACAGAAAACTCGCAGCATCCCTTATGCATTCGCCTATAACGACTCGAAGGCGAAGGCCATTTTTTCTTTTCAGTCAATTGTATTGATCACCCCGTCCTCGAAAGCTTTCTGCACTTAGCATGGTTTTGTACTGCCTCTGGGATCGGTGGCATTTCAAGCTTTTTGCGCCTCACGTAAATCCGGGATCGGTCCCAGCTATGACCGAAGCGACGACGTGAAGTGATGACGTCATCATTTTGTGATGTGATGACGTCACAAATTTTGGCGATATGTGACGTCATGATGACGTCATAGGGTAACGTCATCGCATGATATTTTTTTCGCATCGCTCGTATAGACGCCAATCTCGCGAAGTATCGTTAGGTCTCGCCAAATTTCAAAGACGCCGACGGTAAATTTTCGCCTATGACGAGGCTTCTAAGGCTTTCGCCTTAATCAAATATGGAGAGACTAAAATAGGCTGGGAAGTCATTCGTCACGCACCAGCTCCATCAGCGATGGCGTGTAGGTGAACAAAGGGTGCTGCCCGCTTTCTTGAACATTGCGTTCCAGGTGCGCCGTAGTCAACGTTGAACACGGCGACGCAGAAAGACGGGTGCAGCCTCCTGGCAGCCCGCATCTGAAATGCAAGAGCAGACGGGGCGCATTGTGCCAGCGTCGCGTTGAACTACTCATTCCTAAAGCGGTCATACTGCCATAAACCGTGACCCGTGCAAAGGGTTATACATTAAACATTGTGAATAATAAAATAATTCCACGCAGTGAAACAAGATTAGGATCTTGAGAATTAGCAACAGATATAACCCGAAAGATGGCCGCAAAGATACCTTCATGGTAAGCAGATGCTCCGCTTCGTACGAAAGCCACTCTTCGTTGACGTAGCTGTACGCCGCGCCGTAGCGATCATCCAGCGTCTCTGAACCCTTTTTTGTCGCACACCTGAAGAGCACAGTAGAATTATTTCGTTACTTGTTCAACAGAAAACTCACAGGCCCGATCACTCTGTGCAGCGTTTTACGATAAAAAAAATAAAGAAAGAAAGAAAAAGAAATAACGCATGCGCGGGTACTTCAGCTCTCACCCGTTCTCAGTGAATCATTTTCAGCAAAGTTGCATCATGTTTCTTTAATGATTTTCTTCCGGTCATGAAACTCCCGCGTTACGATATGGGAGAGCTTCACATAGTGCCCGCAGCCCCCTGCGCCGCGGCGCTGGCGTAGCTAGAAGGGTAACCAACGAGGAGGGTGACAGCGGCTACCCGGAGAGGCGGTCGCCATTAGCAGTGTTGGAGCAGCGTGTTGATGTGCTTCGCCTCAACGTGTGCATCCATGTGGTGACTAGGCATGCCTAACACTTGCTATGTGTGCCAGGCCGCCGCTTCGTTTACAAGGGCGTCGACGAAAAGGTCTCCTCATTCTGCTCACCAGCCGACGCGGAACTACGCGACAAAGTGGATGGTGGTGAAAAACTTCATTTGTGCGAAGGCCAAAAGGTAAAACAATATTTAAAAAATTAAAAGGCAGCGTTGTGGGCGAGCACACAAGAATCGACACGCTGTAACTGGTGGCCTCAAGCTAAATGTATCCTTTAGAGCACGAGTTGTCTCTTCATCCACCATGTATCATCAGCAAAGCAGAGACGATATAACCCCGGACAACTAGGAGAAATTTTAATACATGTTAGATTGTATAAAGGAGATCATCCCCACAGAAGGACGACGTTTCTTCAACTGCGAAGCTTTATGAGAAGCCCGTATAGATTCCATTCGTTGCATCTTGCTTTTGTCGAGTGAATGAAAATTTTGGCCATTAATGAAATTCCGCCACTTGCCGGTATCCCACATTCCACATACGCCAACACTGGTATATCTTAATTATAAAATACGCAATATGTGGGTTTAAAAATAATTGAGCTGTTTTGCATTAGAAAGCCCAACAAATTCAAAAGTTCTCGACAGGCACCGTACAAGTGACACGGCTCTGGAATATTTCCCTTCACTTGTGTTCCTTTACCGCCCACCGAAAGCAGTCTACACAAACGCTTTTGTGCACTGTCCCCATCGAAATACAACCATTCAAACAGGTGGCAATTGAACCTGCGACCTTGAGCTCAAAAGCAACACGCCACAGCCAGTAAGCCCACGGGGGTTAGGCAGGTGGCTCTAAGAATCACGTGAGACACTGTAAACCACGAAGGCCTCAAAAGCATGGAAGGTTTCCTTTAGCGCGAGTGAAAGACGAAAGAAAAGACACACAAGGACACACACAACACCGTGTGTCTCTTTGTGTGTCTTTTTTGTACTACCTTTTACTCGCGCTAAGAAAAACACACGCAAGATGCGATACAAACAAGCCCACATTGCTGACTTGAAAGTCAGCCGGCACGCCACATTGAAGTTAGCCCTACAGCATGTTGTGACGTCCAGGCAGGGGGCGTAGGGCACCACCGTGATCTGAAGTGGGGGCTGGGCAGGCAGATATGTGGTCGAGCGTCATTTAGTGCTCTCCATGCCATGGCAAATAAAAAAAAAAGAAAAAAAAGGGGGGGGAGGGGGGCACGGGCCCTGTGTTCCACTCCCTGGCTACGCCACTACGTCTAGGAGTTTAGAAGCTGCTGCTCGGTGCTTATTTATTGCTGTAGGAGCATTTCTATACATCGAATCAATTTTGAGAGAGAATAAAAGTGTATACAACCGGAAGCTTCTCCGCCGACGTGAGACACGAGGTTCCGACGGGCCTTAAGATGGGTACTCGAAAGGCATGGGTTGCCATGCTGACCGATATGCACACAGGGACTTGCGCAGTAGAAGAACGTGCCCAGAGTAGCGCAGTTTTCTGCGAACAGGTATGAAATACAGAATGGTTTAGTCAGCTTTGGTGCTACGCCACCGTGTGGTGCATCCCCATCTGCAATACGACTTAGTCTCTGTTATACATTCATGCGAGAACACAAACAACGACGTATATCGTTACGTACGATTGATGAGCTCAATCAGCAAGCGGGGCTGTGCGTATTATATGCGCGAGCGCGCGCGCCCGTGTGTGCGTGCGTGCGTGCGTGCGTGCGTGCGTGCGTGTGTGTGTGTGTGTGTGTGTGTGTGTGTGTGTGTGTGTGTGTGTGTGTATGTGTGTGTGTGTGTGTGTGTGTGTGTGTGTGTGTGTGTGTGTGTGTGTGTGTGTGTGTGTGTGTGTGTGTGTGTGTGTGTGTGTGTGTGCGCGCGTGCGTGCGTGCGTGTGTGCGTGTGTGTGTGTGTGTGTGTGTGTGTGTGTGTGTGTGTGTGTGTGTGTGTGACCAGCGAACTCAATGTATTCAGCGAACTCATTTTTCTGCTAGCTTTCTCTGCGCGTGGCAATATATAGACCAGGCGAATAATACAGGAAAGTATAATGGTGTTCGATTCGTGGCTGAATGCTCCAAGCACGCACAACTGGAGCGAAGGACAGGGCAGGTATAAAGCCCAAATGAAATGGTCTGCATACCAATGACGCATTAAGCCAGAACTCCCACTTTACAGGGTTACTTACTGACTAATCGAAGGATCTAGAGCTCTATGTGACGCTATGTAAAGCGTGCTCTGCCGCACTACGACCAACAATGCCAAAAAGCCAACCTTACAAAAACATGTCCTGAAGCGGTTGAAGCATTTTGAGCCCGTAGAAAGTGCTCTGTCACGCTATTACCAACAATGCCAAAAAAGTCACAGTTTCACCGCAAGGGTGAAGCAATGAATGTGATAGCAACAAATTGTAAAGTTATACGAAGTGAGGCTGGAAGCTAACTCTTTTGGATCCGATCTCACGCAACTCTAGAAAACGCTGTTTTGAGAGAATACGGCCGCTCCAGGGACACTCTTCACACCACATTTTCTTCGCGTTGAGAGCGCAGCAAGTAGAAGGGTATAGCGGCCTCCCGCTGTCGGCTGCCGAGATGGGAGATAAGGCGCGCGCCCGCGACCACCGCGCTCGTAAAATCGAAGGTCGCTCGAGGGAACCCCCCCCCCCCCCCCCCCCGCTCGCTTCTTTTCACTCTCGTGAACGACGGGCGGGGCCGGTCGAACAGTTGGGTGGATCTTATCGCATGCGCCTGCCGGCTCGTTTGTTCTCCGCTTCAGCCGCGTTCATCGCTCCCGCTCGCGCGCTATTACCCGCTGGTAGAATGCACGATGCGCAGGGGGGCTCTTATCAACTTGGACTTCATACGCGACATGACGGCGGCGGCGACGGCAACGGCGACGGCAAAAACCCGTCGAGACTGTCCATATAATTGCTATCGCAATAAAAAGTCAACCTTACAGAAACATTTCGAAAAGCGGCTGGGGCATTTTGAGAATCATTCTGAGAAGCGGTCGGAGCATTTTGAGCCTGTAGAGCGTGCTCTGCCGCGCTATAATGCCTAAAGCCAACAAGCCAACTTTACAGGGGCACATTCTCACTCGTTTGTATTGTTGGATGAAGTACTAATAATGCACTTGGGCCAGGACGAGCAATACATGACACGAATCTGATTACACTTCCTGCGATAGGTTTTCTTCATGTGGAAAAAGACGGTGTCATTGCTCCTTGTATGAAAATTGATTGACCTAAAATTTTTAAAATGACAGCTTTGTCTATAACGACTTAACGTTTACAAAATTGCCTTTCACAATTTAGAATACTTGCCATCATGCCTTGTATGTATGCCTCCAGGATCTGGAGTAATTCCGGTTATGTGATAAAATGAAAAGCAACTAAAAGGGATAAGGAAGGCGGAAAGTATCCGCGTTGTGTTAATCAATATACGACCAGTTTAAAATGGTACAAGAAATTGTCATTACCAAACAGATTTTTTTAAAGGAACTAGACGCGTTATCGCTGATTCCACGTCAGCTAAATAGCATTAAAGCACTTCAGCAGTACAGGCAAGTGAAGATGCCCTCGTGTGCAAGGACTAACTGACGCGGTTCAATTTTAAGAACGTAGACGCATCACTTCTCACCATAGGAACGCTCTGACTGCAACCGTCACCCGTGTCGGCGTACAATGAAGGGTAGGCTGTCTTGCAGAACGCCCACGATCGCGTGAAGTGGGTCTGAAGAATGAAGACTTCGGAGAGCCTGGGGAAAGCGAAGGGAACGTATTCGAAGCTGAAACTGAAGCCACCATTCTTGAAAGAATTAATTGCTATGTAAGCATTATTTCGACATGAGCACGTGATCAATTGATTCTTACGAGAAAAGTGAGCTCAGGCGCTGTAGGACAACAGTAGGGTCCTCGTCGTAATCCTGAACATCAACTCCCAGAATAATTGAGCTGCGTTCTGGGAGTCGTCGTTTTAGAAGCTGTAAGAAAAAATAGGCTTAGTTATACGATTTTTGACATGTTTTTGAGCACGAAAGGTGCACTCACAGTGACGAAGATCGCGAGGGCAGTCAACTCCGTCGAGAAAAACTTCTGTTCAACAACTGCTACGCCGTCAAAGCCATTAACGGTGACGCGCCTCACGATCCTTGCAAAAGCGTCTTCGTCTTCGTCGAACGAAGGATGTACACGAGCGAAACATTTTTTTCTGGAACCCACATATTCCTTAATGTCTGACACATTCAGTGCTGAAAAGAGAAAGGACAAAAACGCTCGAATTTCGTAATGACCGCACAGAGACCGTACAGAAAAACAAAGCGCATCCTAGCTCAATGCGATTTGCAAAGAAGACAGCTAGGATATTCGCACGAGATAAAATTTCCTCAATGCAACTCCGTGTGGGATCCTATACAACACTCATCAAAACAGTCGCTACGAACTTCTGCCTCCCGTGTTGCTGAAGCGCAGTTATGCATGAGCGCTGGCGTAAGGTTACTATATTACTCGGGAGCTCACACCGTGCCGTTTCTCTACTTAATTGACAACGCTTTGATGAAGTGCATATCGAGTACTATTGTTTATTACGTGCTTGATGATTTCATCTTTGCAACGGGGTTCACGATACACTGTGCCCAGGTATATGTTAAAAACTCCAGCTACAACAACGGTTAAATCATGATCATGCAGTCGTCGCGATGGAGATGTGCCACTAGGCGTCCACGCGGGTGGATCCACGTCAAACGGTGCTATAGCTGCCAAACACCAATAGACATTGTGCAAGCTGTCATATATCACTACACAATAAGCACTAATTCTGTGAAGACACGTTTAACTTTCGTGTTATACCGATTCCTATGACGGAGGGATCAGCCATGTTTTTTTTTATTATTATTCTGCTACACTACCTTGTGTGCCTTTTTCCATTGGCCTAGGCTGGTTCTTCAGCACGTCTTCATACAGCTATTGCACAACCAAAGTTTTTTAGATATGACGCCTCAACGACGCTAATTTAGCCGTCTTTAGCCGTCTTTCTTGCAAGTGCCGAACGAGACCAGCGTCACATGCCTTCAAGCGCCAGCCGTGGCATGCAGTATGGAAGTGCTGTGGACTAGTTGGCTCATCATAAAATATAAACTGAAGAAATATAAACAATAGTCGATTCGCTTCTGTCTTTTTGTCTGTTATTTATTGTCAGCTGTTTTCTTCGAAATTTTTCCGTCATCGTTGTCTTTTCTATTGTTCATTTTGTGCTTTATTATCATGTTATGAGTGTACCCCTGTATCACTGTATTTGATTACCGGAAATGCATGACAGTGAGCGCTTCTTCCGTGCGGGGATGTGGGAAAGGTTATTCGGTTTTTGCACTTCTTCCAGGTGACGCATGTGAAAAGCGTGCCTTTAAGCTGACCTCATGGCATTTCGTACAATAAGACCCAGTAGTATGAGCTTCACCCTATCTCGCCGTCTTTACTAGCTAGCCCGCAACGTGATATTAGTAGCTATGGCATTCATCAGACCTTGAAAACATTTTTCTCCGGAGTAAAGATGCGAATGGTCATGAAACAAATTTAACTATAGCGAAAAAGAACATTGTTTTCTGTTTATTTTGAGCACTTAAAAGGATTAGCCGTAATTTACAGTCCCCTAATATAGAAATTTGAAACTTGAACTGAATTTTTCTCGGAGAAGGGACTAAAAGGTACATTCTCTGCGCACGAAGTCACCGAGTAAAAAGCAGCGATATCAACAAAGAAGAGTTAATGCGATAACCTGTTTTATGTGTAGGGTAAGGTGGGGCAAAATGAGACAAAAATTTGAAAATAGTGAATAGTTATTTTTTATTTCACTCTTTACCCTTAAACGACAATGCAGAAACTTTCCTTTGGGTACAAGGTATGTGCTGGGTGTGTTCAGATAAGAACGTCGGTGCATGTCCGCCGACCCCTTTTAATTTCGCCGAAAAAAATATATGTTGTTGTCCGAGTCCCCAGGACCACAAAACCACTTTTTAGTTTCGCGAGAAAAAATTTACACCTTCTTTAAAAAAAATTCACAAGTCTCCACTGAGCCGCCACCGCCTCTTTCGGATTTCGCGACAATGGAATTTCGATGAGACGCTACAAAAACACTATTGTAGCTGTAGGTCTGAAAAATTTTCTCCACATACTACGGATAGTTAGGTGTTGAGAAAAAATTATTACTTTGCAGTTTTGATGTTGTTCTGCTAAGAAAAAAAAATCTCGAAATTGACACAAAGCTCAACAATGCTCACATTTAAGATTTTTTTCCTCCGCAAGTATAAACGCCAGACTTCCCAAAGTTTTTTAAAAACATTGCCATATGTTTTGTGAACAAGTGTGCTGAACGAAATACTTGAGAGTGGCTTCAAACGTTAACCAGAAATGTTCAACTGAGGACATGTCTCTCAAAATGCAATATTTTGTAGATCATTTAAAAAAAAACACCATCTTCGATTTTCTTTAAACTCTCCAGAATTAAAGCCAAACACGTGTTATAACTTAATCTGTAAAAACATGTTGCATTATTTTTTCTGAGTTCGGAACTACGAAGCACGAAAAAGTGGCCAAATTGACATATAGTGAGGAACCACAACATTGAGCGAGCATGGAGCAATAGTTGCCATTATCATTATTTTTAGGTCGTGAATGTTTTCTGTGGATTGACGGATTGTCAGGAATGAAACAAGAACAGTTGATTTTGAAGAGGAAATTATTACTACATTTTTTTAAGCAAATCACAAAAACTTCCACACGGGTCCCAGCTACTGAGCATGCCGCGATAATGAGTCGCACTCTTCGCAGGAATCGCTTTCAAAATTTTTCGCGCATGTGAGCCTGCGTACGCCTCATAAAGGAGGTGGCTGGAGAGGATCCACCGCTGGATATTTATCGCTTCCCATGGCACATCGGTAATGTGATAACGCAGACGGTGCGTGTCGGCACAAGCGGTGCTTCTGCAGCCCGACCGCGCTCGCCCGCTCCCCTAAAAAAAAGAAAGAACATAAACAAGAAACAGGTCAACTTGCTTAAGAAAGGTCTAAGTAATAAGAGAACGTCGGCTTTCACTTCCGTTCGTCGTCGACAACCCGGCAGTCCTCTGCTGGTGAACGAACGTGAGTACGCGTGCGCGTATTACACTCCCCTGATATTGATGGCCACGTTGTGGAGCTCAGAGCGAGCGTTTTGCGCTCACTACCAAGAGAGGCATACGAAGAAGATTGCCCACAAGTGTAACTCTCGATGTGTGAAAGATTTGAATGTCGCCTTACTAAGGAAGCGCATGCCAGAAAAAGCCTCATCCATCATAGGAACCGACATTTTGTGCCAGAACTGTTTCAACCGCTTCAAACAGATCGCCGTAGAGTCCCCACATGCATCTCAGTCTGACGCAAATTTTGTTCCCGAACAAATTGCTATCGAAGAGGTAAACGTACTCGTTAAGACAACCGACGTGACACCCTTGAAAATTCCGGCGAAAGTGAAAGCACAGTGCCGAGTGTCCTACGCCATGCGTAAGAAAGCGGAGATCGAGGGTGGTGTCTCCAGGACAATTTCTGCTGGCCTTACAGCAGCGTACGGCACTACAGAGGAACCTGGTCCTTCAGCGGAAACCTGAGACACGTGTCGCGAGTGGCTGCGCAAGCTAAAGGACGCGCTCGATACCTGCGAATCATACCATGAACGCTGCAGCCTCCTGACATTGCTCCCTGTGAACCTTTCTCATCAAGAAATTCAAGAAATGATTCCATCCGCAACTCGGCACCTCATTCGGAAATCCAGAAAATACAGACACCCGTGGGGGTGTGGTCAAATCCGAACCTCTACACCAGATCGAAGCTGAAGCCAAAAAACATACAGGCAGCAGTGAAATACTATACTGACGATGAGCTCAACTCCACCCAACAAAGCCCAAACAAGACAGATTTCATTGCAATTAGTTCTAAAGGACAAAAAGAGTACGTTTCAAAACGGCTGATGACCAGGTCCATTCGGGAAACATTTCGTCTAGAGCGGCTCACCCTGACACAGGGATCGAGCTCACGAAGTTCTCCTCCTTGAGGCCGAAATGGGTTGTGTGCACAAGGGTGCTTCACCAGGAGCAAGATTCGCACAAGTGCTTCAGTGACGTTTGTGACTGTCTAACTTGTCTGACTATGACTTGTGACTATGACGCCCTGTGTATACAATAGGGGTAAATAAACAGTTCCTTCCGAGAGCTCGACTTGACTACATTTCTGGAAATCTTGCGGTTAGTCCTTACGCCAGGACCAAACTGCGACGCGTGCACGCACGCAAATGAACAAATTTGCACTTTAAGGCAACTCTTTGGTTTTATCTGTGAAGCTGTTGTCCCTCGAGCACAACAGATGACATTCAGGGCCTAAAAATAGCGATAATAGCAACTATTGCTCCATGCTCGCTCGATGTTGTGGCTACTCATTATACGTCAATTTGGCCACATTTCGTGCTTCGTAGTTCCGACCTCACAAAAATAATGCAACATGTTTTTACAGATTAAGTTAGAACACGTGTTTGGCTTTAATTCTGGAAAGTTTAAAGAAAATCGAAGATGGTGTTTTTTTTTTTAAATGGTCTTCAAAATATTGCATTTTGAGAGACATGTCCTCAGTTGAACATTTCTAGTTAACCTTTGAAGCCACTCTCAGGTATTTCGTTCAGCACACTTGTTCATCAAACATATGGCAATCATTTTGAAAATTTTTGGGAAGTCTGGCGTTTATACTTGCGGAGGAAAAAAAATCTTAAATGTGAGCATTATTGAGCTTTGTGTCAATTTCGAGATTTTTTTCTTAGCAGAACAACATCAAAACTGCAAAGTAATAATTTTGTCTCAACACTAACTATCCGTAGTATGTGGAGAAAATTTTTCGGACCTAAAGCTACAACAGTGTTTTTGTAGCGTCTCATCGAAATTCCATTGTCGCGAAATCCGAAAGAGGCGGTGGCGGCTCAGTGGAGACTTGTGAATTTTTTTTTAAAGAAGGTGAAATTTTTTCTCGCGAAACCAAAAGTGTTTTTGTGGTCCTGGGGACTCGGCAAACAAAATATATTTTTTTCGGCGAAATTAAAGGGGGTCGGCGGACATGCACCGACGTTCTTATCTGAACACAGCCTGCTACATAAATATGACCATGTTTCCACTGTTAAAAAGTTTATTTTAAAAAGAAATAAAAAATGCACCAGATGTCTCATTTTGCCCCAACCTGCGGGGCAAAACGAGACAGTGTGAAAAAAAATTTAACCCTTCAGTTTTTTGCAGTAGAAGCACTTGAAATTAAACTCCGTGGGCCCTCACGCAGCCTTCATCACCCGAGTCCTTGCACTCCAAGCATTGAATCCAGACAGAATCCGGTGCTGTTTTGCTCCAAAACTCCTTGCAGATCAAACACCACCAGTCTTTCTTTGTGCTATTGTTGTATATTGTTGAAAGCTTGCACTTCATTGGATTATTCAACGATTGGACGCTAGATATAATCTGACGCATTTTCTTCGCCTCCTTTTGCCGTTTTGGTGAAGAACTGCACGGGCGTTTCGTGGCTTTCAGCTTCGTCAGCCGGGCTTCGTGAGGCGATGAACTTAAAACTGTGCTAGATTCGAATTTTCTAGCACAAATTTGGTATTGAAGGAAAACTCGATGGCGAGACGTGTTTGTGAACGGCTTGACTTGGAGATTCTTCCAAATTTGCGTTCGCCTCTTGAGAGCATCCTTGGGAACGCGGAAAAATCTCGATGCAGCACGAATGGAGTGGGTGTCATGAACAGCAGTCAGTGCTTTTTCACGTCGTTTTCCTCCCAGGAAGCTTTATATGATATTCTCTTGTCCGTCCGAACCTTGCTAAACAATAAAATATAGTATATAATGAGTGTAAGTAAATGGTTCACTTAATGAGACACTCTCTAAGGCAATTCAATGCCTTTTTGTCGCGTTTTGCCCCCCCTCACATGCCCAAATTCAAAAAAATTTCCGCTTTTGACCCGCGCACCAAGTGAACTGAAATTTTGGTGGTATGTAGCTAGTAGTATATAGTAACAATACAAATACTTACGTTGCTGTACTGACGCCAGAGTAGCTTCATGCACGGATCCGAAAATTTGGCCAAGAAGAATTTCGCCCCTTTTTGACGGGTCACGAACACACTGACACCAGCCGCGTAATTTTTTCCCACGCGAACGCTGTGAGCAATCATCAACTTTTACACACAAAAAGGTGGACAACTACCAGCACCTCTCGCTGAAATATAGAAACAAAGAAAAGTGCTTTCTGTATCAGCTATAGAGGTCGGCAAAGCCAAAATGTCGCGTTTTGCCCCGTGTCTCATTTTGCCCCGCCTTACCCTACATGTTTCGAAACATTCCCCTGGTGCTTGTAGAAGATATGTTTTGACGTCACACCAACTGGAGGCAGCTAGACTTAATCTTTCTATACTAATGAAGCGAATGAAATATATTGACTGTATGTTTATGTTAGCTGTACAACGCGCAGAACCCGCACGCTATAAATATTTGATTGACAGTAAACAAAGTATTTTTTTTCTCATTTATGCCTTATTTTTCTACCCCCGAAAAAAAAATCGCATGATTAGGAACTTTGCAAAACGTACGCCACTGCTCCGAATCTCGTGCGCTAGAGGAGAGCGGAAGTGACGCAGTAAAGATGGAAAGTTTGTGGTGTCACCTGAGGTTGCACCGGTGTTGTGCCAGTCTTCGGGGTCGAACACGTAGTGGGTGCAGTGCCGACGAGGAAGCGCATGCAGCTGAGACCAAGAGGAGCTCACCACACAGACGAAGGGCCGGTGCGACGGTCTCGGGCGCGATTCGTTGCTTCTGCTGTGGGATAAAGGCTTGGGAGGCGAGAAGTTTTGCTTCACGCCTGCGTAAAAAAGCTTATTATTTCTCTTACCACTTAAAAAAAGCCTGGGACAACAGGAAACAGCAACAGAGCTTGTCTTCTGTATTTATTAACGTGAGCGTTGCGCTTAATTATAAGGCGATTATAATTAGCGCAACGCCCACGCACGCACGCACGCGCGCGCAGACACACACACACACACACACACACACACACACACACACACACACACACACACACACACACACACACACACAAAAAACACACACACACGCGCGCGCGCGCGCGTGTGTGTGCGTATGCGCGTACAGTCTCTGACAGTCTTCAGAGCCCGGCTGCAGAAATTGTAAACCGTTTGCGAGAAGGAACGTTCAGAACAGCAAAGTGAAATCAATACAGGCCTCTATGATCCCCCCCCTCTTTCTTTCTTTCTTTCTTTCTTTCTTTCTTTCTTTCTTTCTTTCTTTCTTTCTTTCTTTCTTTCTTTCTTTCTTTCTTTCTTTCTTTCTCTCTCTCTCTCTCTCTCTATATATATATATATATATATATATATATATATATATATATATATATATATATATATATATATATATATATATATATATATATATATGTGATTATAGAAGGCTCTGCCTTGATTTCACTTTGCTGTTCTCAACATTCCTTCTCGTAAATGGTTTACAATTTCTGCAGCCGGGATCCGACGACTGTACAGAGACAGAACACAAAATCAAAAGACAATACAATAGCGAATGCAAAAATACGTTACCCAACGGCCGCCGCTTTCTCGAGTTCAGGTAGCCTGGCGAAAGTGTAGTAGTCTCTTTCAATACAAACGCATTGCCAGTGCTTTAAGATATATGTCGGCGAGCGTACTGTACCTGTCATGCGGAATATGTCCTTTATGGCGTTTTCTAGATTGGGGAATAGAACAAGTTAAGGGTCAATCGTACTTGAACAGTCCGTTCACGACTGTGACTAGCACCGGTCGCGTGACCAAGTGTTATTCGTGTTTCTTCACTAACCATTGTAGGGACTGTTCTGAAGAACACGCACATCGCTCACGTTCCCGTCCGCCTGGTTGTAAGCTGTAAATGGACATCAGAAGTCAAGTATTCAGACAGGAAGTATTTTATGCCCGCTTTGTGTGTTACGCTGATAATGGGCAACGAACAATTTATCTGAAAGTATGCCTGCATTACCGAAATTATAAATCAATTCACTAGCTTTTTTAAAAAATCGCAAATACCTGAGTAAATTAATACTGAGATGACGTTTACACTAATTAAGTTATATTTAAGACTAATTAAATATAGACTAATTAAGCGAATAATTTAGACTAATTAAGATACGGTCCCAACTATGCTGCAATTGAGCTGTCGCGTTTCCTAATTCCGAGCCAACAATGAAGTTCTTCATAGGTAGAAGCTGCAGCCAAGAACCATATCTTTATGTAGATTCAGCAATAACAGACACGTCTAACAGCAAGATGCCTCGTTACAAGGAAACCCATGCTTTAGCTCAATTTAAGTCAGGGGTTCTTTACTAATGGGCATTCTGCTATTAAGTTCACAGAATCGCGCCGATTTAAATTCAAATTTCTTTCTGGTATAGCTTCTTTCTGGTTCAGTTATAATGGAGCGAAGCAACGCACATCAATGTGCATTACTCCGCATACATTTTTTCCCTCTCATTATTAACTACACCAGTAAGTGAGACCAACTAGCTAAAACTAAAGCTCCTCTTTCTTAATTCTGACGGTGACGTAAGAAAGAGTACCAGTAGTATGTCAATATACCACCGCGCAGTGTATACTGATAAACACGGCATATTAGAAATAGCATAAAAACAATTGCACGAAGGCTTTCCCCAGAGCGAAGCGTTGAGAGATGCGGACGACTTTTCTCCATTGGCACTACCAAACGTGAATGTTGCGTGCAAATGTACGCAACGCGCTTGGTCGAAGGAACAAATCCAACGTCGTGATTTTTGCCGTCTCTCACAAAAGGTTTGAGATAGACAACATACATAGAAATATTTCTCTCTGTCCCCGATAAGGTAACGTGCCATCACCTTCTTCTATCGCAGCCAGCCGGGGAAAGCTCGTGTTTCCGCAGACCGGTTTGTAGTCATCGTAGTCAATGTTGAACGCCGCCACACATGCTGTAGGCTGACGGGCAATCACTCTGGAAACCTGGCGGCGTCAAACGGGAAAAGATCTTAGGAGCAATTGAAGCGAAAGTAAACGAGACAAAACACATAAATGAAGGAAACTGAACAGAAAAATTAAGGCAGCTTCGCACTAGTGGTGCCAAGAAGGAAGTGCGGAACAGGGCAGCCTTCTCTGTTTCTCTTCGGTTTTCTCTTTCTTTCCTCCTCTCTTTCTTTCTTGTTCTCGATTTCATTTTTTTTCTCTCTTTTTTTCCTCTCTTTATGTCTATTTATTTCTATTTTTCTTCATATTTTCCCTTTCTTTCTTTCTCTTTCTACTTCTCGCTTGCTTGATTCATCTTTTTTTTCTCCGTGGTTTTCGCCTGCGTTACGCCAAAGCGACGACATCATACGATAGCGTACGACAGCCTGGGCCCCTAAAGTGCTAGGTACTTAATATCATCATCAAGGCGCTCGAAGAAAAAGAGGAATAAGACTTCTTGGAGCGAGCGAGTGCTCAATGTGCTAAAGATGACTATGCTATACATGGTTTTTTTCCTGCGTCACGCCAAGCGATGACAGCATAAGACAGAATACGACAGAATACGACAGCATACGACAGCATACGACAGCCCGGGCCCCAAAAGTGCTCCGCACTTAAAACATGCATTACAAGTGGTCTCGAGTAACGGCACGATTAACGGTAGCAGTGCACATGCTCTCTTTGTTACACGCACAACATTCAAAGAGAAAATACCTACCTTGCTTCTTAAGAGCTTAGGTTCTTCGTAGAACTGCCAGATGGTCTCTTTTCGGCGAGACATAGAGTACGATGAGTTGGAAGCCGTAATTTTCCAATCTCTGCTGTCGCAGATCTGAAAAGAACAGTCCAAGTGATACGCGTATCAAGGTACAAGAGAGAAACAAATATTAATGCGCGTTACATCACTCCGCGTAAGCTAACTTTCCAAATGCAGCAAAAAAAAAATCGCACATTAGAATGCTTTTTCGTTTAATCTCGTTGCCAGACATGGCACACCCATACCGACCCATAAGATTACGGTAAAGCGGTTTTAGCAAAAACGTTGTTGCCCGTTTACTGCTACAAGAACAGCTGAGTACGTTCGTAAAATATCTGTGGTTCAACAAGAACCCTCTGGCCGGCTGTGGAAATGAACCCCTATTGGACCGCAGTAGTTTCCCAAGATAAAAGAGCCTAAGTTTTAGCAACCGGCACTGCAGTGACGAACACGACAATACACAAATGCCTTGACAGCATGAAGAGAACAAAAAGTGAAATTTTTATCAGTAATGTTCATGAGGTGTTTTTTCATTAGACATAGAATGAACAGACAGTGATCGAATGCTATTCAACGCTACCACCTATACTTCTATGGAGGAACTGTACCTCGCTGTAACCAACGTCGCTCCTGCGTACGCACGACGGCTGATCGTTGGTTGACGTGAACTGCAAAACAGCCATGTTCACTGAAAGACAGACACTATTGTTCTGGTTTAGGGCTTCCATCCACGACATGGCCATCCTCTGCAGAAGCGAGATGAAAAAATGAATTAGATGCGTAATGCCATCTATAGTGCAAGAAAGTTAGGTGCTGGCCACGAGAAAATGCTCAAAATACAATTCATAATAGCTTGAGGTCAATGCCTTCATTCTAAAAAGCTCTGCGTTCGCAGTGCATGTTAGTGACGTAAGCTCACATGCTCATTCTTGCTTATTGAAGCGAAAATCATATATTTGTCATGCGAACATGGTCTTGATCGAAAAGCGCAGCGAAGACAGGAAATGGTCCAAAAATGTCATGTGATCTCAGGCGAGCAAAAGCTATGCAAAGCGGACCAAAGCATGATAGACATACTTAATCATGATCATAGTGATCTGGGCAGTCATGACGAAACTATAAGCCATTAATGAAAATTATTTAGCGGGGTTAGAGATTGTTAATTAAGGAGGTTATTTAAAGTTAATAAGCGAAAGTCAATCAGTTTCATTCGTCTGTGAAATTAATTAGTGCTCATTATTCGGACGTCGACATAGGGGTAGACGGTAAAACTACGTTCTTCGTGCATCTTTAATGCAAAACAAAGGCGCTAAGGCTTTCGCCTTCGGGACGTCTTAGCGAATGCATAAGAGACCCGGTTTTTTTTCATCACGAAAAATAGCTATGCATGTTCTCACCGACCCCTCTTATGTATACGAATGCATGCGAAAACCAGCGATACATTTTCTTTGCTGTGGATACTTAGGCCATCTTTTTTTTTCGGTAACTACACATGCTCTTACCTCTTACAGATTAACACAATAACGCTGAACTACGAAAAGTAATCCGTGACTGTTACCGGGACTACCTCGTATACGTGATCATATACTAGCACATCGACCACATCGGATCTTACGCGAGACTCGACTATCCTGTTTTCACTCGTTTGCATGAGACAGGCACCTACCATGGAAACCGTGAATGCTTTTTTCGGTGCTTCAAAACTCGACGGCGGTTCCATCTGGCAGTAGCCGCGGCTGTGGTAGAAGTGCGTCTCGAAGACAAGTATATCCACTTCCCTGCCAGGAGTAGGGCAAGAAAAAAAAAGTGTCTTAATACGAAGGATGCAGCTTTTCACGAGAAACAGTGCAAATACAAGGAGTAAGTGACGCATTAAAGTATTTATCTTCTAACTGTTTTCGCTCGCGTCCGCCTCGGTGGATCAGTGGCTAGGGTGCTCGGCTGCTGACCCGAAGGTCGCGGGTTCGATCCCGGCCGCGGTCGCATTTCGATGGAGGCGAAATAGTAGAGGCCCGTGTACTGTGCTATGTCAGTGCACGTTAAAGAACACCAGATGGTCAAAATTTCCGGAGTCCTCCACTACAGGCGTCCCTCATAATCATATCGTGGTTTTGGGACGTAAAATCCCACATATTATTTTCACTCGCACCAAACAAAAACTACTCCTACTTCTTACTTTGATATCTAAAGATTGCATGTTCAGCATTTTGAAAAATAGTGCCACGCGCGAAAAGTTGTTTTACTACAACACATATCAACGCAACTAATGAGGTCCTTAAAGCTAACTAAGCTTCGAACAAAGTCGCTTACTTTACGAGGTCGTTCATCCGCTTCGCGAGCAGCTTCGGAGGTACGTGTGTGTCCACAATTTCGACGCTCAGCAATATCTGTAGGTCTGCGTGCAGTACTGATCGCATCGCCTGGAAAATAAATACGCATTCGCGCAAGGAATTATAACGTTAGCTAGACAGCCTAAACAGTTTACCTAGAAACGTCAAATGAGCAACAGTCGTTTATAAATCGGGGGGATGGAGAGGGAAGCGGAGCAGTTAAATAGCTTTACAAAAACTTGAGGACGCTTGAGCTTCGCCTTCAAGAGTAGAACGCGGTAACGTGATCGGGCCTCGTTTGCAATGTCTTCTCATTTGCTTGCCAGGTTTCACCTCTCAGTGGACGGCGCTTCAACCATGTCTCGAGAAAAGGAATGTCTGCGCATGTAACATTGGCCGTCTGAAACTCTTGAATGCATGCCTACCGCAAATGAAATTGCGAAGTGCCCACTACGCCATGATTCATCATATTGTGAATCAGCGAAGTATCCACTACGCGTCCGTAAGCAATGCGCTCAGCTGAACGCTTCGTTGATGTTGCCAATTATGATAATCAATTAATGCCTGAGCGCTACGTAATGGTTGGGTCTCTAAACCACTTCCTCGTAGAGCAATTCACATGGTGTGACGCTGGTGAAATTCTATTGTTCTGCCTCGCAATATCAACGGGACTCCCCGCACCACGCGATGCATGTATAGTTTTAATTTTTTTTTTTGAAGCAGTTTGAAACACTAGCGTGGCTCTACCTGGTTGCCCCGCAGAAAGCCTGGGTTCGATTCCCACACGAACCCAAGATTTTTATTATTTACATCTATCTCACTTCTTTGCCCACAACCAACACGGACGACGTCCAGAATTTCCGCAAAACAAGCTCTTAAACACAATCGTGTTAATATTACGAATCTCGGCATTTAATGCTTTCGCACACGACTATCAATCGAACAGAGCAACTTGCGCAGAGCGCTTCTTTTTTAATTAATTTTCTTCCGTACTGCCCATTACACTACGATAGAGAACATAGCGCACTGTAATTTTTGCTTTGCATATATTCTTAGTGCGACATTGAAATAGATTGTGTGAAGCCACCGAGACACTTCTCAGTTGAACATGACGTACCCCAACTCAATAGACGCCAACTCAAAACGAATTGATGCAACACACGGACGCTACACTCACAAGTATGTAAGTGTTTGATGGAAAGAATCAAACACACTTCTAGACAAACAAAGCAAGCTAAGTACATAAAAGAAAAACAGTTTGCGATTTCACCTAGTTCATTTAAGTTTGAATAGCGCTTATTTAATTAAATCTGAGCACCTGAGATTGTTTTTTACGTCAACCTAAAAACATTTTAAGGGCTTCTTGCGAGCCATATTTGGACTCGCGCGCGACCTCGATCGCCGTGTTCCCAGCGGCTTATCCAATGAGCAGCCGCGGCGGTTCGATTACTATACTCGGTTGCAACTTAAGAATACATGAAAGATCCGCCCCCATAACTGTGGCATGCCTGTCATTCATCTATGCTAGAGAATTGTGATTGGTCGGTTTCCGTTCTAACCATAAGTACTTTTTCGTTGCTAATGTAAGTACTACGCATACTATGAATCAAAGTTTCGTCTTTGTCAAAATTTTATGTTTCGCTGAGCAGTGAAGTCGTAATCTTTGCTGAAGTTGGCCAGCAAGCTAAAGTTTTCGACCGAAAGCTAGCCTGTATGGGAAAGTCACCAACATGAAATTCGCGGGACGTGCTTGATGTCACGTAAATAAGCAATTGGAAATTGCATGGGCCAATTATGCACATTCGCTCTGGGTGGGATTTATTTTTACGTCGTAAGTACGCCCACTTTTTTTTTTATATATAAACAAACATTCTGCAATAACAACCAAGAAGTCCGCGGCGGCCTCACGCGAAAGACGTGGGCGAACTTGACGAGCGCCGTGGTGGTTCGTGCCAAGTTCAGCAGAGCGAGGCCGTGCAGCGCGTGCCTACGCAGGAAGCCGGCCGCCTGCAGCGCCACGTACGCCGCCGTGCGCGGACCCGACTGTTCCAAGTTGGCCACAAGGGCCGAAGAGCCGCCACCGGCCAGGGCCGCCAGGTGGTGAGAGTGCTTGAGGGACCAGGCCAGTCTCAGGGCATGATCTACGATCGGTATCGCGAAGAGATGTAATAAATGCCAGGGTTTTACGTGCCAAAACCACTATATTGTTATGTGGAAATAACAACATTAAGTCAGTAGCAAGCCACAGCTCACACAAGAACGTCGACTTCTTCACCTTTCTCCCAGACGCCTTTCAGGGTAACAGCGCGGCGATGCTGCCACTCTTATCAAAGTCAGCCAGGCCAGCTGCCTTATCTGAGCGGTGTTATCTCAACGTGAGTCACGTGGTTGGCCTTGAAGCCCTATTCGACTGAATTGAAAAAAAAAAAGAAGAAAGTAATTTTGGAGCTTTACGTGACAATACACAGATATATTTATAAGGCGCGCCACAGGTGTGGGCAGGTTCCGGATTAATGTGGACCTTCAGAGGTTCTTAAACGTGCGCGAAAACCGAGGAACACAGCTTTTTTTTTTTTTTTTTGTATTTCGCTACCCGTTTTGATGCAGCTGCCGTGTTCGAGAATAGGACCCGCGTCTTCGAGCTTAGCAACACGACAACTCGACTGCAAGGCAACAACGACGGGTGGATATTATAAGAGAGAAGGAGCCACAAGGCCGCGAAGCTAAAGGTGGAGAAAAGCATGCGAGGTAACTGGTGGAACTGTAACAAGGCATGATATGGTGCCCACGTATACCGTGGCGTCACAACTACGCAGTTATTCCGAAAGCATAAAGCAAACGAAGCGAAGCAGGTGGCAGCAACGTCCGAGATCAAACGCGCAAACTATTCGATGCGGCTCTATAGGCACGCGAAAGTGCGTGGGGCTGTTGATGACGTATGATGAGGACACGCGACGGTGAGATGATGCTACCCGGAGGATTGAAGTCACAAATAGAAGTTCACCAATACAGAAACACACGAAACAGACTGCCAAGCGTGCAGGACTCACCAGAGAGGAACACCGTCCTCGTATTCAAGTCGACAGAGAGCCCAGGGTGGACAATGTGCGTGCACAGCCGGTCCGGCACTTGACTGTTGTCGTACATCTCGCCGGACACCACGCACACCAGCGGCCTCCCAATCACTGCGAAGAGTTAGCCGATCGGCATTACTGTTCTGTTATTAGGTGATCTACTATGCTCACCCTCGTGGACACTTGAAAGTATTGTATCTACTCGTCTTTAACCTAGCATGGGTTCTGTTCAGTTACAATACTGCATTCCAATGTCGCAACTTTGAGGAATAAGATGCGGTCACTGACCGAGTCAAGGTGAAAACACAGACGTTTCGGATCCAACACGGGTTCCTTGATAACGCACATTGATCACACAGGTGTGAGACCAAGTAACCCGTACAGGTCACAAAACGACTCTGTGTTTTCACCTTGACTTGGCCAGTGACCGCACCTTCTTGCCTCACCATTTAAGCTGACCAGACGAACTTTCGTCCAGACTCTTGACTACTGTATCTCTAATTGTGATTTGATGTGTCGCGTTCTAGTTCCCCAGCAAAATGAAGCAAAGGAAGGGAAACAACCGATTGTCAAAATAAGCAAAAAAGTAATACATGAAGCTAATGGCGTTTCAAAGTCTTTACAGTCATCTTGTTCACAATAGCAACGAATATTCACAGTCGCTGTTTAGGCACCGCAAAGTTGATAATATAAACGTGGTTCAATGTCTGGTGTCCTGTCAATTGCATGCGCCGTTGATGGCTGTAGAATGATTGCAGCAGCAAGCGCGGGGATGAAAATTTTTTCTGGCTATGATAGCCGACAACGTCACGTGGAAATTCCACGACAGGATGAATGTGAATAACCACTCTGGTCATTGGAAACTCACCTGGTTCGTCGTCCTCAAGCACCAATCCATGGCTTTTGCTTCCTGCACGTAAAGTTGCGCAAATCAAACCGACGCCGAACGTCGTGAGAGAAGCTTTACCAACCTAACATAACACTGAAGATTTAGGGAAAGGTCGAAAGAGCTGGGACACGTTAGTTTTTACGACTGGCCAATGTGAAAGGCGTAGTGCAACGTTGTGTCACAAAATAAGGTCATTAAATAATATTGACACGATTTATTGTCAACACGACACTGCAGCCCGTAATGCAACACCTTGCTGTAGATTCACAGCAGCAGCGTATGGTAAAGATGTGCCACCAATGTAACATGAGACTTTAAACAGCCGTTTATGTAAGCACTCACCGCTTCCTTGTTCTACAGTGACTGGAAGATCAACTTCGGCGCTGTCTGAAAAAGAAGGAAGAGCACAATGCCTATTGGATACAATAGCTGGTGATATCGTCACGAAACTTTTAAATTCATGTGCACAGTACAGTACGATGAGATACCACTGCAGCGAACCAATTTTACATTGCACATTATACTCGGTGAATATATGAGCCAAATACACAATACGTGTAGGGCGAACAAAATTGAAGGGATTGCCAATTTCCAAGCCGTCAAGCAATTTAGCGCTAACACTTGAGAAAAGCACTAGATTAAACCTTGAAGTGCAAGCTTAGCCTTATCGATGACGGTGGTCTAGGTTTTTCAGGCAGCTCGCTTGAACGCAGTTTTTGAGAGCTGGCACATCTCTGAATGGTCAACGCTTCCGTGTTTAAAAGACGCCCAGTGAACCTCTTAAATATCAATCCTCCATTAAACCATCTTCATTTTTTTTTTTGCAGAATATTGGCGCCGAATCATAAGCGAGGTGCCAGAAACAACATGAGAAGCCGTGTGAAGAACCGCTTACCCAGTGCGCTGCGCAGCGCTGACAGGCGAGCGTATGGACCTCCGTGGCAGCTTCCCTGCCAGTCCTCGAAGTCCGCGTTGAAGACAGCTACGGAGCCGCGCTGCGAGGCTCTCCGAATAGTCAGTGCCTAAAAATGAGAAGCAGGAAAAGGCCCTGTTCTATAACGCCGTTCCTTCATACAATCAGATCAACGCAGTAGCTCTAGCAGTACGCTTGATTAGCCTTAGATTAGGACCGGATTAGCCCAGATTAGGACCAGAATAAGTGATGACAATAGCAGTGAAGACTGGCGCTTGTAGTAACGTTGTTTGGCAGGATTCCGCTGCCGGAGCACGGTCACGAATCAACATACCCACCTACCCAGCACTCGCTGTGCTTGCCATGCACGTGCTTACACATGTAATCCTGTGGTAGCTATATGTATTACGATGCTTGTCGGATGGAAAGTATACGGTCCTTAGTTCCTGTTTATTTGCAGGACACCGAAATAATCGAAAATGAAAACAAATAAAGAGCACATAGCCTTTTTCTTACCGCAGTTTTCATCGACTCCGGCGTCTCAAATGACAGGACTTCGTTGCCCTTGAAAGCGACGGCGGTCGCAGTCGCGTGCACCTCGAGCTCTCTCCAGCCGGTTGTGTTGCACACCTGCGTTTCCAGCATTTGCACGTTGCGTTTGACGAGGTTAAACCATTCGCACGCTGCAAATCTTTAAAGTGGGTTTAAAGAGAAACTTTAAAGTTGGTTTAAAATATTCCCGGTGGGTGGTATTACATTCCCAGCTTAATAAGGCAGAAGTTTCAGGGAAAGTGGAAGCTTGAAGAGAAGAAAATTTCGTGAACACGGAGTATCGCTGGAGCCTCCAGCGATCACCGCCGTGTTCAAGAGTTCCCAGCTGAATTTGTCATTTTGGCATACACTGCAAAAAACAAAAATACTTCTGTTTACGATGCCGGTTGGATCACAAATAGATACAAGATGAAGTTATAAAATTTTGTTGCTCGCTGTGGGACACTCAAATACTATGTAATGAAAAAAAAAAAAAACGTAAAAAATTGGTCTTGGCAGTTTCAGTCGCATGAAACCACTAGCGCTTTCGAAAAAGGCAGTATCGTAAGTGAAATGTCTTTCAAATACATTTTTTTCATACAAATAACAAATATATGTAAGCTAAAAAAAACTTCCCCATCTCCCGCTAAAGGGAACCATGTGTGGATGCGAAGCAGCGGGGAGATAATTAGCTTGAGCGGGAGGAACGTCGCCGCTCTCATTTCACGGCAGCGGTCCGGGCACTCATCGCGGCGCTGCACAGGAGAGAGAATGAGGCGCGCGTGCTCCGTCATTTTCATACCGCGGAACTACCGTGGCGCCCAAAGCGGAGTATGCAGCTGTCACACCACCTGTCGTGCGCGCCGCTCCGTACAGGATTCCTAGAGGAAAGGACGGGGGGGACCGTAGGAGAGGAGAGAGAGGGGGGAGGGGACGTGGGAGCCGCTCCGTAGAGTAGAGGATTCCTAGAGGAGAGAGGGGGAAAGGACGCGCATGCGCTGTGGGGATGTGGGACGCCGGAGCCGCTCCGTAGAGTAGATGATTCCTAGAGGAGAGAAAGTGGGTGAGCGTAGGAGAGGATAGGGGAGGGGGACGCGTATGCGCTGTGGGACGCGGGGGCCGCTCCGTAGAGTAGAGGATTCCTAGAGGTGAGAAAGAGGGTGAGCGTAGGAGAGAGAGGAGGAGGGGACGCGCATGCGCTGTGGGACGCGGGAAGGACTAAGCCCCCTCCAAACACATGCAAGCAAGACCAAGGAATGGGGTCAACCTGGGCGAGAGACACCACCTGCCTAGCCATTGCTAAGCAGCCTCTCTGTGCTCTCGGCCATGACTCAAGGAATGGGGTCAACCTGGGCGACAGACACCACCTGCCTAGCCATTACTAAGCAGCCTCTCTGTGCTCTCGGCCATGACTCTGATGATTGTAGTAGGGTTGACGGCCTTCATATTACTACAGTGTATTGGTTCGCATAATGGGTGCTTCCCTACTTCACGAAAGTGGCCGGACGCGGGACGCGGGACGGGGGGACGCGGGAGGGACGGACAGAGCCCCGAGCATAAGATGCTTCGCATCTAAAATCTCACCTTGTGCGAGTTCGTTCACGCGTGCGCTGTTAGGCTTGTCGGCTAGGAGTAACGCTAAGCTGTTCACCTGCGAGTATTCCACGTGCTCCTCCAGGTTGCAGGACGCTTCCAAGGCAGGGCGCTGGTACACTCGGTATCGAAAGGCTCTCATATCTACGGATAGGAACAGCAGCGGTCCCTGTGGGTTTTCCTCTTCGATTTGCCTCAGCCATTCAGCAGCCGTGTCCTGAACGCACGCAAAAGCAAGTAAAGCGTTGAATGCATTACGTTGGCATCGTTGCATTTTACTTACAATGTCGTATCACAAAGGCTGCTCATTCTTGTGCAGTGCATACGGACTTGCAAAGCGGTAGCCGCAGACGTGCTTATCGTAAACTTTTTTTCGCGCATATTCAAGTACAGCCGCGATTATAAGTTTGGAGGCCACGCGAGCACATGGATGGATGGAGCTGTACCATTTATATCAGGCGCCGGCTCACGCCCCCTAGCGGTAACTCATAATGAAGTACTAACCCTAGATAACGGAAGACTAAATTTCACTCATGCCTCATTAGTTACCCCTAACTAGATTAACCCAAGCAGCCAAACTACCTTAATTTAACACAGCAGACATGGTTTTATTAATATATATTGCCAAAAGACCTGGAAACTAGCAAGTGAGATAAACCAACCGCACCACCTACTGAGCACAACCGCTCGAACTGTCCTGATTACTTAAGTCGCCGTCAGCGTTCGTAGCTTTACCATGGGCAAGGTTGGTATGCATGTTTTTCTCTCCTCGTGAAGTGTCGACGCCGCCATGACACGGCAGGGACCGACGAATCCCGGGTAATGAGTGTTCAGCACGAACATGTCGGTGAGCCTGGAAGCAGAGACCATTTACTCATTTCAACGACGTTTTGGCAAAGCCTGACCACACTGCACTGAAATTAAACGTGTCAACGACAAATAAATAAATAAATAAATAAATAAATAAATAAATAAATAAATAAATAAAAGAAAGAAAGAAAGAAAGAAAGAAAGAAAAGAAAGAAAGAAAGAAAGAAAGAAAGAAAGAAAGAAAGAAAGAAAGAAAGAAAGAAAGAAAGAAAGAAAGAAAGAAAGAAAGAAAGAAAGAAAGAAAGAAAGAAAGCTGGCACACGAATTTATAGTTCGCCGCTTACTTCAGAAAACAAACTTTCGATTGATGCATCATTCATGATACTATAGTCGAGTATCTAGAAAAGATTTGATATATTAAAGAGTTTTAATTAGGGCACCCTACCGAGCTATTTGCCTGATGCTCGGAACAATGAGCGAAGTGTCGTCAGCATCGGTCAGCACTTGAACGCTGAACAGAAGACACAAGTTGTTCTGCTTGTAAGTAGTGTGCAGTATCTGCAAAGACGAAGAAAATTAGCCCCTTCAGTTCATCTGAAAGCGCGACACGTTTAATCTACCGTAGTCGAGAACGATTGCGCTCCTTATGACAAACGAGTCGAGCAGGCTGCCTTACGAGTTAACCCAAGCGCCACAGGAGACGAGAACAATGGGGCAACAACAAGTCAAGTGCTGTGTTAAAGTTATCATATTCCGTAGCGCAGTAGAGTACTCATGACAAAGTGAACTATTGACAAAGTGAACTATTGACAAAGTGAACTATTGACAAAGTGAACTATTGACAAAGTGAACTATTGACAACGTGAACATGAGTACTCATGAGTAGAGTACTCATGACAAAGTGAGTAGATTACTGATGACAAAGTGAACATGACAAAGTTAACTCATGACAAAGTGAGCTAATGAAGCTTAACCAGGGCCGTGCATCGACACGCTCAATATTAAAGGTACGCGTATATACACGGACTATGTGCCTGCGTTTGTGCGCTCGATAACAACCGAGAAATAATAAAACAAGTGCGTGCGTGTGCGCAGTAAGAATAGGAACAACTAGATCATATAGAAGAAGAAAATATGTTCACGAGGTACAATTTCTGCGTTATTGAAACAGGAAGCAGTACGTAAGAGAAAGTAGCGACCACATCATAAGGGAAAGCTAAGAAGCAGCGGCAAACCCGTCACGGTGGTTTAGTGGTCATGGTGATAGACTGCTGACCCGCAGGTCGCGGGATCGAATCCCGGCCGCATTTTCGATGGAGGCGAAAATGCTCGAGGCCCGTGTAGTTAGATTTACGTGCACGGTAAAGAATCCCAGGTGGTCAAAATTTCCGGAGCCCTCCGGCGTCTCTCATAATCATATCATAGTTTTGGAACGCTAAGCCCTATAAGTTTGAAGCAGCGGCAAAGAAAGTGGCAGATCCAACCAAGTATTGGAATACGAGTTACGCGAAGGTTCTTTGAAACGTGCGCGCTCGCGTTTGCCTGTATAGAAGCTTTTGCATATTGTGTGTATAGGCCCGCGCGTGTTGAAAAGGTACAACACAACAAACTGCGAAGTGAAACATGAGTGCACTTTAGAACACACGCATGCGCACATTCACGCGCACGCACGTACGCACGCGCACAGGTCGTCACTCGGTTGGCAAAAAGCGGCGGAATAATAAATTAAGCTTCGTGTGAAGGACCCAAAAACCGCTCCGAGTTCGAAGACAAAAAAAAAAGTGGTTTATTTCACTCCTTCACTAGCCTTACTACAGGCGCAATCTCCTCCTCGCCACTTATTTCTTCATAAAACACGCGGGTAATGTCAGCACTAAGCGTTGAGCCAATCAGGATTTAGCGCTTTTCGGCTACACGCTGCTATCGCCGCTTGCGCAGTCGACAACACACACAACGAAGTGAAATCAGTTGATCGCGCACGATAGTGGCGCGAGACAAAGCATAACGGGCGTGCGACTGCGTGGCAAAGCTGGGTAGGAGACAATTCACAATGACGTTCCTCATAAATAGACCAATCAAGAGCTCATTTCCTCATGACGTCACGTAGCTGGGGCCACGAAATGTTTCGAGAATACTGGAAACGCCAGTAAACAATAACATGCTCGTTCTTCGCATTTTCAGAGGTTATTTAGGGGCCCTTTAAATGATGCTAGGAACAGCGCGAACGTAAAGCACGGGACGAAGGAGGGACACATACGACGACACGAGCGTGTCCCTGTGTGGCATCCCTGGCATTATCAAGCAAAGAGCTTGCGGTTTTAGATCGCTGGCCCTCAGCAGAAGGGTGAGATGCTTAATAGATATCGCCTATTCTCCTCTCCTTTCCTGTTTTTTGCTGATCGTTCATGTATATTTATATGTGGCAAACGCAAAAAAATAAACAGTTGTTGGACAGCGCTCGTGTCGTCGTATGTGTCCCTCCTTCGTCCCGTAATTTACGTTCGCGCTGTTCCTACCATCATGATTCACCAACTTGCCCAGCAAGCTTCACTTCTGGCCCTTTAAAGAATGTCACGATGTCGTGCGCGATAAGTTGCCTCTCGTGCTCTCCACTGTGCACGATATGGAATGCCAGTCGTACCACGAGTGCCGGCAGCAGTGCCGCGTCAGTCACGGGCATAGTGACGTACAGCAGCGCCAGTCCAAGCATCCCGTATCGGTGGAATAGCGCCGACGTCTGCTGCGCCAGCTCGTGGCTGGAAACGCGCTCCAACGCTCGCTCGTCCAGCGCCACCAGCAGCGGAACATCCGCACCCGAGAAGTCCTCAACCACGGCTGCGAGAAAACGCGGCCATTGAAGTGACTTCAGCTAGAAAACTCCTCACGTAGGGACCCAGAAGAGGGATTGTTGTTCAATCGTACAAGCAATAGGGATGATTGTTCTGTCATAACGCTAGCGGTATTTTACAACGAGCCAGTTTTGAAGGGTATGCGGTACTGAACGGTCTCAAATCGCAAGTTAACACATAGATCATTGAATCCTTGCGTTGGGAGATCTTGATTCAATTCTACCACCGGAAGCGTAACATACTCGAAACGACATGGAACAGAATCATGTCCGCCTACCGCAATGTGACCCTTTTGAGGTAAAGAATGCTGTGCGTTAAATGTAATAGAAGAAAAGACAGCGTACCCTATTAGGATCCGACATCATAGCCTTCGCATGATGCATGAGACTGCATTTAAGCTATGACAACAATCAGTCCCCTTTGTTGGATACTTAGGCGTATCCAAAACGTAGAGCTGTTAGCGTCAGGCTGCGATTATCCCGGCAACCGCAGAATGCACTAGCCGTGAACATATAGAAACAAACTGCATGGTCAATGAGCCCTCATGTGCGTTACTTCACGGAACCAAAACTGTCATAGTAGCGGTCATCGCTATGCAATGAACGAGAATAATGAAGAGGAACAGAGGGGTTTTATCTTAAGTGATAATGTTGAAATTCCATAAAATACTCGTGTAGACGCTTTAAAATTTTATCTGTTATTTCCCCTCGCCTTTCTTGATCATAAAAAAAAAAAGGTTCAAGTGTGGTTTCCGCGTGAAGATCCCTTCATCGTGATGCCTTTGCATTTTCCTAAAGACGGTACACGAAATATTTACGTAGGTCTCCGAATGGAATCCTCTTGAACGCAAAGATCTCGTGTTGTAAAAAGCTTAACCATAGCTTAAAATATCAACCCAGTTTTTCTGTTATTTTTTTTTAATAAGGAACAAAATTGCTAGATAGGGGAAGGAGTAGTAAGAACTAGCTTTGATTGAAATGTACCAGATGTTTTTAAACTTATGTCGCAGCACCGTACCTGAGGAAATGACCCGCAGGGCCGTGGCGTACTCCATGTGTCGCAACGAGTAGACGAAGTGGGTGCAGTGCTCTCGGGACACGGTCCGCCTGCGGTCGGTCCGCTCCGACAGGATGCACAGTAGCGGCCGCCGGTCTCCTTCACCATCAAGATCGCACGGTTAGGCTGAGACAATAAGCCAGAGAGAACGCCGCACGCACATAGAAGCAGTGGCAGTGCTTGGGCGCGTATCTCGAATCCCGACATTGCCATCGCAAGAGAGGGCAAAACGAGAGGAAGAGGAGGAAAGAAGGCGGGACGCCGTTGCCAAGCGCAGCGTGGCGGAGCGGAGTTGGGTACGTATAGAATTGTGAAGTTAGTGGTATATTGACCCACCCAAGAAGTGCCGAACAGCGCCGTCCTAGTTACGTAGTTCAAATGAGTTGCTGTTCGGATGAGTTTGTGTTTCATAACAGCAAACAGCAGCATGTATTAGGGCGACATAGACAAGGGCATCTGCAGAACTTTTTGCGCAGGGGTGCATCTGCGGGGAGGGGGGGGGGGGGGGTGGCTGCATTCAGCACAGGCAGCCTTTCTTGCACTGCCGTGACATGGACGACCAGATTAGTCAATATAGTGTGAAAAGTGAAAAGTTGGCTGGCAATCCTGAAGGCTGTTTCACACGGATATGAGGGTCTTCAGCGTGCTAATCAAGGCTGTGTAGCTTATTGCTACTGCATAAAAAAACATTACGGGGAGAAAAAGGCGTTGCAGGTTATATTTACAAGGTATATACAGAGGAGCACGCGGAGCCAGGCATACAAGATAGAGTCCAAGTCCGCACGAGTATCAGGGAACACGTCGTGTTCTTTCATGCTGTCTTCCTCTTCATCTCCGGTAGCGCTTCGTAGCAATATTATCCGAAAATCCGGGGGGGGGGGGACATTTGAGCTTGTAACATGAAGTAAGAAGTGACACAGTTGCTTTGTTTTTGTTTTTCCAATGAAAGTACTTGAATAATAAAATGCTTTATTACCAATCCAACTTTTCAAGGTATATGAACATGGGGTACAGAATCCAACATTTTTTTTTCTGCTTATACGGGCAAGGAGTTTCTTATATAAGTAAGAAATAAGGTGAAAGAGAAAAAAGTTAGAGTTATCGTGTTTAATATGCAGAGCGGATATTCTGAGGTGAGAACCTTTACATGAACTAAAGAAAAAGCCCACCGTGCTTGCCGGTTGGCCTAAAGGTGTATTCTAAAGGTATACCGTTCGGCGGCGAGCATGTTTTTTTTTTTTTTTCTCATGGCAGGCAAGGTCAATAAATACTAGCATCTAATATCCGACCATGCTTACATATTTTAACAAATCGAACATACCAATATAACATTATCCAACCGATCGTCCCAAGTGAAACATTGTAATGCAATTCATTTTCGCAATTTGTGGTGAAACCAGCCCAGCGCCAGTCGTGCCACTTACCCTTTCGTGGACCACACTTTTGGCTGGGATCCAAGTTCTGTATCGGGAACATTTACTGCAGCGGCTGAAAAGGACACCCATTCAACAATTAAGCGAACCACTTTACAAAAAAGAAGGTGTTCGGTTGCGACAATGAGGTACGTTTGTGAGACGTGCCGCGTGTGGTAAGCGTGGCAAGTAAGGCCACCTTTCATATAAGGCTCTTGAGAGTAGCTGCATTAGTCCATCAGAGCAAATAGCACTGCAAGTACAGACCTAAAACAGGGGTGCGGTAGCCAACGCGGAAGCAACCGATTAAGCATTTCGAGAGGTTCTGAAGAAAGTCGTGAAAACGGCTTATACAATAAATCGTGTGAGTAGTTCGACACTGCTATTGTCACGGAAAAGGACGCAAAATTGGCGACAGCAGATGAGAAATGGGCATATATGGGAAATTAATATAGAAGATACAACGCAATGGGCTCACGAAGTTATGCGTCTTTCCGCACATCATGCAAGCGGCGAACGTACTCCTCAATATAACATCTCCTCGAGGACATAGTTGTGCCCTGTGTATAGGCGCAGTGTATCATGACGCACGCGGCTAAGAGCTTTCTACAGAGTGTGACAAGACGATGTTGAATTTTCTTAAGCGAGATGTCACGAGTTTTGACTACGTTTATAGAATCTAACCTGACCTGACCTGACCTGACCTGACCTGACCTGACCTGACCTGACCTGACCTAACCTAACCTAACATAACCTAACCAAGATGGTAGTACATAAAATAAGTAAGAACGAGCAATCCTGCGCTACGCAAATTTTAACCACTTCACGGAAAGGTAACTACCTATCAACTATCTATGCAACGTAACCATCTTATGCAACTAGCTGGACCCACGCGCGGTTCCATTTCTCAACGTTATTTAATCACTCAGTCATATGCTACCGTTACGTAGCTACGTCCCCCACAGACCATCTCAGCGACAATACTGAGAAACTGGAACACTTACTGCGATTAAGCTCTTCTCTTGCCTCGTCGTGCGATATCGCTGAAGGTTCGAAACAAACACAGATTCTCTTTAATTTCACAATATAATTGAAAATTATTTATGCTAAGAAGAAAGCTTCGAGAAACGCTGCGCTCCTACCTCGGTGTAGTGAACGGAGCCTCGCGAACGGAGCGCCACAGACTCCTTCGTAATCGTCCATGTCGACGTCGAAAACAGCTACGCAGGCCGACGCTGTCTTCTGGATTGCTGTGCTTACCTGTACAGGTATGCGAGGTTTCGAATATGGAAATAATAATAATAATAATAATAATAATAATAATAATAACAATAATAATAATAATAATAATAATAATAATAATAATAATAATAATAATAATAATAATAATAATACGCATGCATGTCGACTGTCTCACAAAAATATATAGCGACAACTCGAAAAGAACTGTTTGCGTAAGTTGATCGATTCCGCTAAACTTTAAACCTGTTAGCGTGAAAGCAGACAGGGAAAAGAAATACAACCACCACGCAAGCATAAGAGTCCCAAAAACATCACTGCATCTTTAATGTTGTGCTCTACGTAGATAATACATACGCCTCTCCAGGCCCGTAGCCGGGGGGGCCGCCCCCCCCCCCCGAAATTCGTGTGGAGAGGGGTGTTTTACCAAGAATAAATAATGAAAATAGGTGGTTTTCAAGGCTTTTCAACAGGTGCCCCCCCCCCCCCCCCCCCCGAAAAAAATTTCTATTAGCGGGTGCGCCTCTCCCTATTTCGAGAAATAGGGAGAGGCGCACTTCCTCAAACAACAATGTTTTGAACGCTGACACGTTGCGTTGCCTAAACTTGTTTAATCAGCGAGCACTCGTCTCTCATTGGCGGCTGACCTTTTTAGCAGCGATGGTGGCGTCTTCGTAAGACGCTAGCTCCACGTTTTTCCTGTTGATCGAGGCGCCACCGTGTGGGTTCGAGGGCAGGATCTTCTCCCACCGCTTGCCATCGCACACCTGGAGAGCAGAAGAGTAAACTTGTCGAGCGAAAAAAGCAATGCCAGCAGTAGTGTCGACACTCACATGTTTGACGAACTTCATTTGTGCCGTACATAAGCTTAAAAAAAGATCGCAAACACACAACGTAACAAGCAGGAAAGGATAGATGACTGATAAAAACGTCGAGCCACCTGCGTACTTATTTGTCGCTATGTGTGTTTCTGCAACGGCCGTAAAGGTAGCAGTTTGCAGGGCCGTAACTAAAGGAGGGGGGGAGGGGGGGTTGAGGGGGGTTCTAACTCCTCCCCCGTAATTTTTTCACGCTTTAACTTTTCGGGTGATGCTAAATAATACACGCCTTCAGAGCGACCACCAGTTGCCAAAGTTAGCCATGATTTCTTGTTGCGCTGCAGATGACGAGACGAGTCTCTGTATCGTCCTCGTCTCGTCATCTGCAGCGCAACAAGAAATCATGAACCACCACCAACTAGCCCAATTCATCGCTCTGCCAAAATTAGCCGTTCTAAAGACAATCCTCCCCACGCCCTCCTTTGAAAAAAATTCCTGGGTAATGCCCTGGCAGTTTGGCACATATACGATGCAAGAATCACCACGTAAAGAAAGTATTTCGAGCGTCAGACTATCCTTCCGCTTATTGGGGTGTGCAAGCAGCCCTCGCCTGCCTCTCTGGAACAGTACATATGCCGGTGATCCTCACCTTTTCACCGCTCAACGCATATGACATTTTCCACCGCGCGAATTCCAAGACCAAAGCGCAAAAGTTCCAGACAGCAAATAATGCGGTGCAGCAGTGTTGTTGCAATTAACTCCTAGTTGATCATGTAGTACAGGGGCCCCAGAGTTCTGTATGTCTAACTATCCGGAAATCAAGGTTCACTCATACCAGCGAGCAGCACCGGTCGCGCGAGCATTTGCGAGTGGCGACCAAAAAGGGACTCAAAGCGACCGACGTTCACACCTGCCAGCGACTTGTACTCGTCGCCATAAGCGTGCGCAGGGTTCCCCTTCAGGGGGGGGCGAAGGTTCGTCGCAGCGCCCCCCCTCCATATTAAGTCAATGTATGGGGCTGACTTGGCGCCCCCCCCTATCGCCCCCCCCCCTTCGCCCCCCTTGCCCCCCCCCCCCCCCCCGTGCGTACGCCTATCTCGTCGCCACACAGAATTCACGTCTGCTGGCATACACCTCGGATTGCTATTGCCCCATACAATAAGCTGACGTCCTGTTCCTGCACATGTGATAGGTTCAGAGCTTTGCGACTGCAGTCACAGACTGAAAAATCAAACAGCGAGCGAATGAGTCGAAGCCGTAAAGCGGCCATTTGCGACTAATTTGATCGTGCGACTGGTGCAAGTCGCAAGTGTGAACGAGCCTTAAGAACTATACAGTATCCGTAAAGTAAAAAGCAGCTCGTGTGCTAATCCTTTGGTGTTGAATGCCTCCCCATTAGCTATGGTAAAGCCATGTTTATCACTGTCAGTGAGATGGCGTATATGCTGGAAGTGGAGGTGTAGCAGCATGGACAAATTTTGCCTCGGTGGTCGGGTTGCGTGAAATGCCTCATATGCGCACGCACCGTGTCGTAGCCTCTTTGGCGGACGCCCTTGCACTCCGACGGCACGGTCGATGCTCCCGCGAAGACAAGCACGCCCAGGCTCAGGGAGAAGCAGACGCTGGCACGCACTTTGAAGTCCTCCTTCAACGTGTTTATCCAGCCCAGAGCGCTCGTCTATTAAAAAAAAAAAAGTAACCGACGATTACAATACTGCCTAATGCGAATTCTGAGCGCAGCTTCGTGTTAGGACACGGCCAACTGTGTTTGAAGCTTTGGCTTTTGGCTTTCCGCAAGTTATTCCACTACGCCATAAATCATAATTTTCGTGAATTAGGACAGCACCCACTACATCATCACTCGTCTTTCCGCGGATAAACAAGGTACCCGCTACACATCTCTGTAATTAAGGCTCAGCCCTTTGCACTGGGTGGAAAGCATTAAACCACACAATCGTTGCGCAATTAGCATTGTGTGATGACTGGTTATTTTATTCTTCTGCCACGTTATATTACACAGGTTAACGCGATTCCTTGCCCGACAAAACGCCTGTATATGGTCATTTGGCAGATGAGTTTCAAGCACCAGCGTGGCTCTGCGGTAGAATACCACAGAGCCACGCTGGTGCTTCAAATCCACAGAGCCACGCAGAGGGCCCGGATTCAAATCCTGTTCGATCCTCGGTATATTTTTTTCATGTCTGTCGGTTACACCCCCGACGGCGACGGCAACGGCGACGGCAACGGCGATGGCAACGGCGACGCCGCTAAACGCACGAACGGGCGCCTAATAGCTGAGCTCTAAAAAATCGGCAGCATGTTACGCTCTCTGTAACATTTAAAGGCGATACCTTGCTGCACACTTGGTAATGCATTAAGTTACGCAATCGGTGACTCGGCTTCTTGCGAGACATAACGAGCCGCAGAGTGAGAGATGCGCATTAAATTACCTTGACGCAATTAGGAAATAGTATAACAATTTTGGGATTTTACGTCCGAAAACCAAGACAAAATTATGAGAGACGCCGTAGTGGAGGGCTGCGGAAATTTTGACCACCTGGGGTTCTTTAACGTGCACCTAAATCCAAGTACACGGGCCTCAAGTATTTCCGCCTCTGTCGAAAATGCGGCCGCCGCGGAAGGGATTCGATGCCACGACCTTCAGGTCAGCAGTCGAGCCCCATGAACACTAGACCACCGTGGCGGGCGTGATTAGAAAAAGTAACCGCAAAAGTGCACAGGACAGTGGAAGGGAGAAATGCGTAATATCGCGTCCCATGTGTTTATCAGGTTGCTTTTCGTAATCACGAATCACCAATTGGTCTACAGTCACATTCGTCTAACTTATCTTGACGTTCTCATGGCAACGCATAAGTACTATCTCCGACGTTTCTGCATAATTTATGAAAAATAATGGGAATAAATCCGTTTCGCTGATTACCGTAAGGTTCTTGGTACTTGATAAGCATTGCATCCCAAAAGTAATATATTAAGGCGAAACCCTTACATGCCTCATCAAACACGAAATTTGACCGTCGGCGTCATCGTCCCGCGGCGTCGGGATCGGGTGATGCGAAAGGTCATCATTAAGTGATGACGTCACTATATGACGTCGCGATGACGTCACGGATCGCCAAAATATGTGACGTCATTATGACGTCATCATGGCGTCATTTTGAAGTCACGTCATACGATGACGTTATCGTATGACATCGTAACTTTATCGAAATGTGGTCCGATCACGAAGGCTATGCTAAACCAGGGTCAGGTGCCTCTGATCTTGGAGGCAGTGCAAAGCTGCGTTGAGTGCAGAAAGCTTTCGAAGGGTGGCGGGGAAGGATTGCGATACGAGCATTCGTTGATCCCGTTCGACGCTTAAAGCCACTCACGATGGGCACAGTGACGGGTTCTTCTCGGCTCGCGCTATAAACGGTAGGAAAGCCAGTCTTGCATTTAGACTCCTCCGGGTAGTAGTGCGTTTGAAGGACGAGCAGATTTAGGTGCCTGCGCACAGAAAAGCATGCGATGAAAATGTGCTGCTGCTTGCCCGACCTCTTCTCTTAGCCCTAACTATAGGCAACATATTTATTCGCACGGCTCTGTGTTTATTGACACGATGGCGACTCGGGACAAGCGTTATCGCAACACTCAAGAGACATTATATAGTCATTAACGGCGAGATATATTTTTTCTAGTAATAAAGTAATAAAATCAGCGCAGTACCAACGGGATACCAAAGAGTGGTGAACATGGACCTTGACCTTCAATTAAGAATACGACGCCGTCAAGGCAACCCCCGAAGTACGCGCCACAAAGGCAGTCAGAAACACAGCAATAAACGGCATATGCAACACCAGACTTGACGTACTGAATGACACGAAAACGCTTCATAAACTCATTAGGATGACGCATGCGATAAGTAGCGGCCATATTTTTTCTTAGCCTTAAAATTTCCCAAGTTCTTGCTAACTATACGTCAAAATTAATTTTCAAGTGCACTACTCCTATTTCGTTTACTGGACGCAGCGAATGCGTGAAACACAAGTTCGGGACTAAAATCCTCATGCACGGCATGCGTTTCATTGTTACAGGTATTTTACTCACTGCGCTATCGAGTAAAGCCTCGTCGAGATCAGGGCATTCGGTGACAGCCAGTCCCCCAGTGATAGAGAGAGCGCGATCTCCAGTTTGTGCGAACTCAGTATATTTTGGAGCTCCTGCGAGACAGACAATCACTGAGCATGACTGATTCGCATGCACAGACAAGCTTGCGTCTGCTGAACGACCTTTGGATATTATACTCAAGAAATTGTTCTTCAGTTTTTGGACACTGATACTATAAACACACCTCTCTCCATAAAGGTCGCTTTACAGATGTGGTCAGGCGAAACGAACTCGAGATTAGACGCCCCGCTTTTTATATGAGTCAATTGCCCACTAACCTGACACAGCACATAACATAAAACTTAAGTATGCCCCTAACTATGGCTGAAAACTAAGCTTGGAAAAAAATTCCGTCAGAACCCATCTGACAATGACTGTCGAGGGTACAGGTCCCACTCTGCCCCTTAGCTTTCATCTCGGCGATGTTCATTAAAGTAGTATTTAACGCACTACATGTTATTCAGAAGAGATTTTATAAATTCCGCAATACGTCGAAGATGTCAGCGTCGTTCACTTTGAAATCTTTAGCGATGGCTCTAAACACAGTGAAGCCATCAACATCGAAACTTGGGATATGTCGCCGCCTTCACCTCCAATGGAGCAGCCAGCTCTTCTAGCTTGTCCGTGGTGGTGCGGTAGTTGACGAATGCCAGTCCGCGGAATCCTCTGGCCACCAGCCAGCGGGTGGCAGCCTCGCCGACGCGGCGAACCAGCGACGCCGACTGGGCGAGCTCCGGCAGCGAAGGACTCCCCACGGCCGCAAGCACGCGTGCGCCCGTGCTGCTCGACGCATTCTCAAACGCCGACAGGGTCGCCACTGCGCAGGGACGCGTCATGAGCCCCTTACTATTATTATTTACATATATTGATACAGAATGCGTTATCAAGCAACCTCAGACAAGAGATACAGCTATCATATCTTATATATGCAGATAGAAGTAATTCTGACAGACCGGGATATTAAGAATGTTACCATGCGCAAGTATGATTTCTCCTAATGTGTTATTTTCTCTACACCGGGTAGTTCGATCCGCTTCATTCGTAGCCTCTCAGGTATAGTGCGTAAAGTTCAGATACTGTGTTTATTAGCGATATATTGCTTCACCCTGGCCATGCGTCATGTTTATGCTTCCTTTGGATCTGTAGTCACGATGCGTAGCTGGGATAATTGCTTTCGCTCATGTATAAGTCTACGTGATTTCTTATAATATTGTTTTTGCTAAGTATATTATTACTGCTATGTATTTACCTGTTCCTGCCATTTCCATTTAGTTGTGATCCTAATCAAACCCCATGTATCGGCTTTTTGACCACGACCCTGAGAATCCCAGATTCTGGAATAAAGTTTCACGTGATTTTGTTTGGTTTGACTTTGTTTATTCACCATTAGTCCCCCGTCACTCACGAATTATCACTGATTGAATTAAAGAGAAAAGATATGCAGAAAAATCGCATCAACTGGTGGTAGCGGTGATTGATGTGACCGAGGAGGGGTTGAGGATGGCTCCCAGGCTCCGGCGACGATGGACTTTTGATACTCTCCTTACGTACTTGTAGAAGACGCGTTTTATTTACATATTTACATAAGTTTTTACAAAGCGTAGAGACGCGCCTTCACATCTCAAGAGCGCTCAAGAGACGAGAGGACCAGCGAATGCAAGAGAGAGAGCTCCCAGAGCACACGCGACGTTCTCTTTATACCCCCCGGCCCGTGCACGTGCTTCTCAACCAGCGTTCTTGCGGGACGCCGACCACGTACATGTGGGACGCGGGCCACCTAAGAAAGCTAAGCTGATGAGCGTCCCTTGCAGGCCGGATCCTTCCAATGACGGTTATAACATCAAGCCAGTAGTCACAATCACAAAAAAAAAATGCATTCGTTGCGGATATTTATCTCTCAAATACGACGCGTTTTTCACGATAAGAACTAAGTATTTATTAAGAGTAGATGCGAAGGTATGTTATTATTAAGTTCGGGGGCCTTCTGAAGCTTGCACTAAATCAAAACTGATACATGGGCTACACGTAGAACTACACGCCGAAATGACAGACCACCGACCACAGGCAACGTTCTCGACATTGGCATGACAACAAAAGTTCTTTCTCTATCTCTATCTCACCGTTCACAGGACTGAAAGAGTCTGCTCGAGGATTGAAGTAGACGTCGGTGTACACCAGGTAGGTGCACAAGTTGCTGGGGATCTGGGCCGCGTACGATGTCGTCAGAGATGCCACGCACAGGAATGTCCTCGAGTTTGCTAAGGCTGCAGAAGAGAAGCAGATTAGAAATGCTTTAGTTGTGTCTGATTCAAACACAGATATACCAGCGGCTTGTTGAACATAATGCTTTTGTTCCGTCGTTATGAGCTACAGGACGTGGGCGTCGGCAGGGGGCAATGGTTGCAAAAGGGGCACCTGACCCCCTTTGCATTTACATCTGGAACGTGAAACGCAGGAGAGCAGCGTGAACGGTTGGGCTCATTGGTTGAACGAAGGAACGCCCTAAAGCAGTCTTCACCACATAAATACTATTACTGCGGAGAAGCCAGCCCGGCGACCGAAAGGGCGCCAGGGAATCGCGTGAGTGTACACACTCATACGTAATATTTAAAACATGTAATGCATTCTCCTTCAAGTGTACTCCTTTCCACGTCGAATCTACAGGACAATACCATATAGCTCAGACAGTTTAGGAAGATTTGTTTAGTTTCTAAAAGACCCAGAGTCCCTGAACGTCTAACAAGACGATATTTTAGAAGCTTTGTCACCTTTGTCAAAAAGGAAATCGGTTGTTAATTAAAAGTAGTAACTCCTTGAGATAAAATTAAAAGTGAAACACGTTTATTTTTAAACTTGAATGTGGCCAAAACATTGCGATAGCTTACACTCCGATTGTGCTTGGCTTATGAAGCCACGTTGCGCCGTCGCCGATGCCGCCGAGCCTGCACGAAAAAAAAAAATCCTCTAGAGATTACGTCTTGAAAGTATTTCATGAAGAAGTCGAAGGTATGCTCTGTGCTGTGCTATCTGGATAAGTTCAAGCTCTCCGATTCGCAGTCCAGGAAGTGAATTCGACGCAGGCAAACTTTAAGAGGCACGGCGCGCTCACCGGAAAAGTTGCTCCACTTTCCGTGCTTTAGTGCTCGGAAGCCTGACACTGATGACACCACGGCTGCGACGCCTAGAACGGCTCTCACTAGGTGGCCCTTGACGTGGCACCGGCTGGAGCGCCTGTAACGACCATAGAAGAAGGACGGAATGTTAAAGGGACAGGAAGCCTTCATGCATTCTGAGAAGAGCAGTTCAGCTATCTCAAGATGACAGGTGCACAACCTGAATTATTAAGAAGAAAGTCTTATACGTCTCATGCGAAGGTTGCTTCTTGAAGAAAAATTGTAGCGTGAAACAACGCAAGGACAGACACTTGGGCGTCGGCAGGATTTGTCTTGGGGGGGGGGGGGGGTGCAAACCCGTGTTGCATCGTACGTGGTTGAGGGATGGGGGGACAGCTGGGTGTAGTTTCGGCGAGGGCAAGTGCTGGTGTGGCTTGAGGGAGGCAACTGCCCCTTTCGCACCCCCTGCCGACGCCCATGGACAGACAGGTACACGGCACTGGCGCTACCTTCCAGCTATTTTTCATTAAAGAAACGTACGGTGTTGCTGTTACGGTGCTCGGCTGCTGACCCGAAGGTCCCGGGTTCGATCCCGGCCGCGGTGGTCGCGTTTCAATGAAGGCGATATGGTAGAGACCCGTGTACATTCGCCATATCACCGCTCGTTAAAGAACACCAGATGGTCAACATTTCGTGAGCCCTCCACTACAGCGTCCCTTATAATCATATCGTGGTTTTGGGACGTAAAACCCAGGATATTATTATATTAAAGAAGCGTACAGAAATATATATATACAGCACAAGAGCAGCAAAGGGCATGACCCTCGTAGAAATAAGACTGAAAACTAAGCATCAGCAGGATATCATAACTAGAAACAGCCACATCACAGCCACGCTACATAGTTGGTGGTTGCGCGCATGTGCAACAGATTGCAATCCAAGCGAAGAGACCGCCAGAGCAAAGGAAAAAAGGTCAAGAAAGAAGGAACAACAACAACAGCAACAATAAATTTCGAAAGTCATACGACGATAAGAAAGATTCTAGTTAAACGGAAACCAGAAAGCAATACATATAGACCATTACGCGTGCGCAGGGTTTCCCATCCGGGGGAGGGGGTCCATCGCGTCCCCCCCCTCCCACATAATAACAATGTATGGGGCATATTTTGCACCCTTCCTCTACTAGGGGCGCCCCCCCCCCCCCCCCCCCCCCCCCCCGACACCCCGAGCACACGCCAATGCATAAAACTTTTAATTCAGGTTGCCTTGAACGAAAAGCGGGCGTGAGCACAAAAACGTACAAAAAAAAAAAATTTCCCGACTTCTCAAGCGTGGCTCGAGACGCGAGAGCTGCGCACTAATGTCTTTGCGAAAGCGTGAAGCCGAGTAGGTAAAGATTAAGACTAGCGCAGAAGACGCCATAGAAAGCTTCCGCGGAGCAGCGCCGGCTGCTTGGAGAGTACACACACACAAGAAAAAAAATAATAATAATAAAGCGGCGTTTGCGTGGCTCGGCTTACTGACGTCTATAGGCGCCCGGAAATGCAGTTTTCGAGATCCGACGGTAGTGCCAGAACACATAGCCTAGCGAGTAGATGCAGCAAATTCGGGCCCGTGCATAGCCTAGCGAGTAGACGCAGCAAAATCGCGACCGCCAGTGCATTTTTTTTAGGGGCGAAGCTCCTAAGGGTGTGGGATCTGTCCCTCCTCTGTAGTAGTAGTAGTAGTAGTAGGTAGGTAGGTAGATAGCCACGTATAGTGGAATGTACCCACTCCACGTGATAAAGATGACGATGACGCAGTATAGTGGAATGTACCCACTACACGTGATAACGATGAAGTGTAAGCGCGTTCCAGTATAGTGGAATGTACCCACTACACGTGATAACGATGACGATGACGCTGATGACCATGACGTATAAGCGCGTTCCAGACCACACTCTCTTTCTGCCATGGATGAAAACGATCGAGCTTCGCCCACTCATCATCATTCACTTCGTGGCCGGATATGGCGTAATTTTTTTTAGGGGAGGGGGGGGGGGGTCACGCATATATATAGAACACCCCTGGGTGATTATGGACGCACCCAGAGCGCGTTCGTTGAAAGGGCGCCCAAAAGGGAGACGGGGAGACACGCGAGCGCGTCGATGTGTCCAGCGAGCGTTTCAATTTCTTGGTATCCCTGGCGGTCGATGCCGTCGATACTGAGGTGGCAGACAAGAGCGACATCGCTCCCTCTGGTCAATGACAGGTGCCTAAGAGTAACGCGGGAAGGGCGCGCAATGGAATTCTCTGAGCCAGGGCCTCGTGGATGGTGTGGTAGGCCGAAGAAGTATACAACGCCAGAGGGGGCTCACCAAATCAGGCATGACAAGCCAAATGGCTCGCCAGATTCCAACGTGACGTTTCAGTTTTTAATAATGCATCGCCACTGGCGTTCGCTTCCAAGTCATCCTAGAGATGGTACAAGAGACCATCGTAATTTTATAGCTGCACATTTTACGCGGTAATTTTGGCAATACGCACCCTACGAAGCACAGGAACGAAAATAATTGTCTCACTTACCGCTGTCCTTCATTTTCTGATGGAAATAACAAAAAAAGAAAGTCAAGAAGTGGGTTCCTTGTCATCACACGATCAACATAATGACAGATGAATATTGTTCACTGCACGCCGCATGCGTGTGCGTGCGTGGTCATAATTCTTGAGAGCTAAAAGTCGAGCAAAATGTTACGTATATAGTCGGCACATCGTTTTTTTATTATTATTATTATTATTATATATCCATATCATAGTCTCGTGGAATACGCCAGGGTATTCACACATCGATAATTGGTTAATATCAGTAACTGCAGGAATAGCACCAGGCTTTCTCAGGTTACGTGGGAGGTATCTCGACCTTTACAGTAATCTTTTATTGTTTTTTTTACATTCTGTGATCTATGGGTGTCCAATGCATTCAACTCTGAAAAACGAGGACTATATTTTTATTCGCCTACACAAAGCTGCGCCACACCTACTCAGCCATACCAAGGGTGTGTCAAGATGCAATATCTCTTGACGAAAACTGTATATGGCGAATAATTTTAAGCCATCAAATTGCACCTGCTTCTTTGTATGACGTTTTCAAGGCATATACACCAGGTTTTACGCTGGGGCCAGAGGCGTTAGTCATGGGGGAAGGGGGGGGGGGGGGGTCAAAATGTCCCGACCTCCCTCCCCCTTAAGATATACCTTTAAAACATATCATATTTGAAGTTCTTGACAGTTAAGCATAGCGATCTCTCCTTAAAATCAGCTCTGAAATCTGAAGCCCTTCCGATGAGTAGGAACGAAGTACAAAAGTGAACGCTGTTCTTGGTTTAAAAAGGCACTGTAGAGTTCGTGCTTTCCGATATCCTACGGGTGACTTCCGATTTGCCGAAAATATGTTTATTATGCTGACCTTTGAAGCGCAAGGTAATGAATCCGCGATCATCTACCGTTATTTATTCATGTCGACGATTTGGTAGAAGGCAGTGAAAATGAAATACAACTGCGACTGCTCGTCTAATTGTGTTCTTTAAAAAAAATCCCTGGTGAATAAAACACGCTTTGCAAAGGTTTCAAGGGTAAAACTTGGGAGTCTAGTAGCATACACGATTGGAGCTGAAGTTAAAGGAAAGCTCTTCATTTACGCGTTATAACAAAACAGGTTATAGCACTTTCATTTGTTGGCTTAAACCGAATTACATATCAGCTAGAAATATGCTAGAGTTACACTTAGAAACCGACTTTGCCAACTACTTGCTGCTCAGGCCCATGCTGGTATCCTTTTCATTTTATTTTAAAACACGATATTAATTTTTAAATAATTAAAAATAAAGGGCGTATTTATGAAACCTTATGGCCGTCACGGCATAAAGATGTGTCCCCTCTTCAGATTTTTCTGGATTTACGCCAATGGCTGGGACTGCCTTGTATGCAGATAGCATGCTATGCTTATTTGTCATCGCGAGTGGCGTTTCGCGTCCTTGCGTGCGCCGGCAAGGGCTACATTGCACTGCCAAAACGGCACTACGCACCTGGGCAGTCGGGGCGGGCCTCTGCGGTTGTATCCATGACTTTTTGAGGCGAGGAACGAATCTACGTTCGCCGCCCCGCCTGTGGGACTTCTTCTTCTGCCTCTTCTCGCGCTGTTGACATATTACTTTTCGGCCGTTGATAAAAAGCGCTCTTAACTTACAGCTTGAGAAATACGTATTCTCGAACGGGCAAAAAAAATATTAAAAAGAAGCAGAGGAGGTGGAGGAATAAACTTTATTTTGAGGGTAAGACGAAGATATGAAGGTTCAGAAAGAAGAAAGAGAGGTGAGAAGAAAATGTGCAGATTAAAAGTAAGCGAAAATCGCACGCCATTCGCAGACATGAAGCGCTATTTAAGTGGAGCGGTGCCTGTTACACTAGCTCGTAGCCAGAAATGTTCTTCGTAGAGAGGGGAGGGGGGGGATTCAAACATGCATTTTCCTGCGTGCATTTGTATGTGTGCTTGCATATATACACGCTTAAATCGATCAGTTTAGGGGGAGGGTTGAAACCCTCAAGCCTCCTACCTTGGCTTCGCCAGTGCCCTAGCCCTGGAGGAAAGAAAAAAAATGCCCCCCACCTCCCCGAAGGGAATCGTGAGGAAATGCGAATGCATTTCGCGCGTGCTTCACTCCAATTATATATGGTGGTTGTGGTTCGAAGAAGGAAAAGGCGCCTAATTTCTGCAGCCCGGTCGGGAGCACTGCGCAGAGCCTTTTTTTTTTTCTTTTTCTTGTTTTTTTTAATTTTTTTTGATTTATTTTTTAAATTTTTTTTTCATATATAGCTCCGCCGAGCTCCGCCGCAGTCCGCTTTTAGTTAACGCGCACGCTGCGAATTTTTATTGTTCAACAACGCACAGGAGAAACCTCCCACCGGCACCACCTTGGAGGTCAAGATTCATTGCCATATATACGGGGTGGCCAGTGAACGGTTGTGCAGCGCGAGCAGTCGGTTTTTTCAACCAAGAAACTCGCTAGCAGACGCTGCCTGTGTCGGCGTCGCGAGGCGAGAGAGGGAGAGGGGGGGAGCGTAGGAGAGGAGAGAGAGAGGGGGGGGGGCGCGCATGCGCAGTGGGAGTGTGAACGCTGCGGGCAGAGATGCCTAGAGAAGAGAGGGGGGGGAGCGTAGGAGAGGAGAAGAGAGGTGGGACGCGCATGCGCAGTGGGAGTGTGGACGGCGCGGGCAGGGATGCCTAGAGGAGAGAGGGGGGGAGCGTAGCAGGGGAGAGAGGAGGGGAGGCGCATGCGCAGTGAGGGTGTGGTTGCCCCGTGGGGGAGGGATGCCTAGAGGAGGGAGAGAGGAGGTTTTTTATTTTTATTTTTTTTTGAAAGGGTTTGCGCATGCGCAGTAAGGGTGGTCACGCCGCACACCACCACCACCGGATTAAGCTTCGCCATAAGATGCTTCACATCTAACGCCTGCCGGCGCGCACACCTCCTCAACCTATCCTCCTGCTCCTCCTCCGCGGACAACGCCAACGCCAACGCCGGATGCCTGACATAGCCCGACTATGAAATGCATTCGCATTTAAAAATGCATTCGCATTTAAAATAATAGGAGGGAGCACGCGCCTAGCGTCCACAAGCCTCGGACGCCGCTCCCTCGTCGTTCTCCATACACACTGGGCTCAATCCCCAGCATGCTCCTGTTTTATTTTTAGGGGCGAAGCACCTTAGGGTGTGGGTCTGTCCCTCCTCTGTAGTAGTAGTAGTAGTAGTAGTAGTAGTAGTAGTAGGTAGGTAGGTAGCCACGTGTAGTGGAATGTACCCACTCCACGTGATAAAGATGACGATGACGCAGTATAGTGGAATGTACCCACTACACGTGATAACGATGAAGTATAAGCGCGTTCCAGTATAGTGGATTGTACCCACTACACGTGATAACGATGACGATGACGCTGATGACCATAAGTATAAGCGCGTTCCAGACCACACATTCTCTTTCTGCCATGGATGAAAACGATCGAGCTTCGCCCACTCATCATCATTCACTCACTTCGTGGATATGGCGTGATTTTTTTATGGTTGGGCTTCAAAATTCTCACGTGACGCTCCCCCCCTACTTTCCATACACAGCATCACTGCAAAAAGTGGCGTTCGCGTGACTTGGCCTTCTGGCGGCTATGGAGCAAAGCGGCTATGGAGTAAGGACCTCAGTCATCAGAACTTTCTGCTTCCAGCATAGGTCGGCACACTCACTCATGAGTCGACTCACTCAGACTCAGATCGAGCCATGAGTCCGAGTCTGAGTGAGTCCGGGTGGGTAATATTTTGGCGAGTTTGAGTCCGAGTGAGTCCGGTTGAGAAAAATTTCAGTGAGTCTGAGTCCGAGTGAGTCCAGTTGAGCAAAATTTTGGCGAGTCTGAGTCCTAGTGAGCCATAAGCCCAAAATATATTGCTTGAGTGAGTCTGAGTGAGCTCTACACTTTTTTGCCGATCTATGGTTCTACCAGCGGCCATGGTTCTACTCATAGGCGTGCGCCAGAGGGGGGCGGCCGCCCCCCCCTAGTCACCCATGAGGGGGGGGGGGGCGCAAAGTCAGCCCAATACATTGACATAACAGGGGGGGGGGGGCGCTGCGACTCGGGAGGGGGGGGCGCAAGTACAGCCCCATACATTGACATAACAAGGAGGGGGGGGGGGGCGCTGCAACGAACCTTCGCCCCCCCTGAAGGGGAACCCCGCGCACGCCTATGGTTCTACTTACCCAACTTCACCATTTATCAGCCTTACGTAGGCTCCCGTTTATACTCACGCATACTTCAAAGCAGCTCAGTATTTACACGCATACTTCACGCTAGCTCAGTATTTATTGATAAGAGGCGTGAGTTTCGGAGGAGAGGGGAGTGCCATGACCTTGCCCCCCCCCCCCCCCCCCTTTACTTCCGAAAACTCTTTCTCGGGAATTTTTGATAAAAATATTTAATGTGAGTCATCTCTTTCAATAAAAAAAGTGCTCACTGATTTGAACCACTGATATCTCATATTGGAAGGTAAGACATCAAAAGGCGCCAAGTAGAGCACCGATTACGCGAGATATTGGTTTTAAAAAGCAGACACCAATTTCGAATAAGCCAATTGTACGCTAACGGACTCATGAGTCGGCTCACTCAGACTCGGATAGCCGTGAGTCTGAGTGAGTCTGGCTGGGAAAAGTTTTCGTGAGTCCGAGTCCGAGTGAGTCCGGCTGGGAAAAAACTTTAGTGAATCTGAGTCCGAGTGAGTCTGGTTGAGGAAAAGTTTGGCGAGTCTGAGTCCGAGTGAGTGCCAAGGGCAAAATATATTTCCTGAGTGAGTATGAGTGAGCTCCACGTGTTTTGCCAACCTGTGGCTTCCAGTCGGCAGCAAAGCTAGTCTTCCTGTGTACAGAATTTTTTATGCTAAGAACCGGGTTGTATGCTGCCCCTGGAGTATAGCATGTCGGGCGAATAGCCAGGCAAACATCTCCAGCTTCCCATTAAAATATTTCTCCTTTTCTGCTCCTCTAGGTTTCTGAACCCCGTATATTAATTCATGCCAGCCGACCATCGTAATCCGCAAACAGAAAGCTATCATCACCATGAACCTGCACGCGCTATCTTCGTTTTCTTCTGCTGCGCTCCCAGAACAAGTGCACCATTTGTCCAGCGAGGGATGCAACAACTGTGATGAGCGAGAGAACGAGTACAGAGAGAGAGAAAAAAAAGAAACGAGAAATTCTTAGCGAGGCGAGATTCCAACCCGCGCACCGTGCCACGATCTGAAGGCGAGCGTCGCAATCACTCGGCTATTCCAGGCACGCTAGCATAGCATAGCATAGCCTTACATAGTATAGTATAGCAAAGGGGGGTGGGAACTAGAAGTGAGGGAGAGAAGGGAAATAAGGCTAGTAAAGCATAGCATACAAAGAATGGGAAGAAAAATAGAGAGAATGAGAAAGAGCAAGGAAGAAATAGAGAGAAATTTAAGGGAAGAAAAAGAGAAAGATATGAAGCGCGAGGGTAAAAGCCTAGCCAAGCCAGGACCAGCTAAATGCCCACCAGCTCTGCTGTGACACAGCCTTGCGCGACTTATTTTAGAGAAATCCATTGTGGCAGTAAGTAATATTTTAGTTAGCGGAGATAGGCAGTCGGGTCAAATGGTGGATTGAAGTCCTTCCTGCATAGAGCCTGTAGATGTGGCGGGCATTGTTTGCGAGATAATTTGAGTATATTCACGAGTAAACACAAACAAAGGCACGTCTACTTGACAAACAAAAGCGCTGCGAGCAGCGACGAGGCGATTGACGCAACTTGGGCACGACTGCTGGAGTCCAACGCACGTGCTTGGCAGATGCGGTGGCTGTAGCTTTAGTTACGACAGCGCCCCTTTCCTGTCGTCTTCTTTCTTAACCTTTCGTATGTGGCGCTACACCCACACCTTGCAATGAAATGCCAACTAGCCTGCATTGATACCCTTGTTCAGTTTACTGTATAGCTCCAGTTCACCGGCCGCATCCGGCGCCCGCACGGAAAACACTTCACGGCGTCGACGTGGAGTTTTAACTTTCACTGCGTTCCCTCTGCGGTGCTGCTATAAGCCCATCGCCGCTCTGAGATTTCGAAACGGCAGCATCTGGAAATCATTGCGGAGTAATTCTAGTACACTGTAGTAGTAATGAAGTTCGACCGAATTCTTCAGCGAAACCGAAACTGAAGCGCCAATGGCTGTAGTGTACGACAAGGCTGACGTCACATTAACACGCGAAGCGAAGTATAACGACGCTTGCTCATACCGGGAGTCTCGCAACAATATTGCAGTTGCGCTCTTCAGCGTTTCGGTTTCGGCGACGAAATTGGTCAGATTCATACCGCTAAAATTACCAGCGGCCGCTTTTTGGAAATCTCTAAGCTCTTCGCAGGACGTGCTCCAATTCTCACATTCGACCCGACCGCCTTTGTCTCCACTAATTAAAAATATTTTTTTTTAAATACTACCGCAGTTAATGTGTCTAGCCATCTTAAAACGTCTGCCAATGCAGAAGTAACTGTACAATATAGTGGTGCAGGTCGGGACTCTTCCTCACGTCCCTCTCACATATTTCGAGAAGGTACGAGAAAATATTCCATTTCCCTTATTTTATTTCAGTTTAAGATTTTATTTCAGTTTAACGAAATATCTGTGGTGCAAATTAAACAAGGAAAAAATATAGGATAGGCGGCAGACAGGATAGGAATGGTGTCATATCCAGTGTACCAACTCTGCTGAAGTCTACTTAAGGAAGGGGTGTGAGGGAAGGGTGTTGTGCATGAAACATTCATGCATGTTTGTGTGTGCGCTACCATAAATACGAGTGTCGAAAAATTTCGTGGAAAAAGGAGTCTCCATGTCAAACATATCTTCAATGAGTGATAATATTACCGCCTAGTGCACCCATGATTAATATCTAAGCACACAAGAATCTTGAAAGCATCCCATACATGTGGGTCAAGCTTGACAAAATATGGTTCTCTGAGCGAAGGAATTTGCAGACAGTATGGTTACCTTTATGGCTCCACTACCCTGTTCCATGGCAACACAACTGCCATTGAAGCTTTCCATACTAGATGCACTGTTTGCTGACAAGTTTGTTATACAGTATGGCGACAACTCTTTCACACTGCACGAAACTGTGCTCTTTCACATCCCGCACTATGAAAGCTGATATTGCACATCTGTAGCTAAACAGAGAAAGGATATTTGATACAACAAGCACTTTTATTCAACAACAAAATCACGGTTTATTAACTGCAGCAAATCCACTGCCCATGGCTCAGTCACGGTGCCTTGAGCCTAAAAGAGAATAGCACATGGTTAGCATCACAGTAAACGGGAAATAACTATAAATTACCAGAAGCATGCCTCAGATTGGCCAGTGTACTAATGCGAGCAAATGGCTGCTTTCCTGGGCAGGTGCCATGTGGATCATCATAATCCACGTTGAATGCTGCCAAGCACCCCTTGGGATTCAGTCGCAGGAACTGGTTGGCCTATGGGAGTACACATGTGGAGACACGTAAATTAGGTGGTAACACATGAAAACATTTATCATTCAGATTCTTGGAAACCAAAGATATGCTAGGATGCATAAGCTGAATTGCATCATTTATTATCGCCAACATATGCACTGACAACTTTGCTTCTTATCTGTCAAGCATTTCTGAGTTAAGGTATCCAATGTGATGCAACACGCTGAATGACTTGTTGCGCACAAAACATGACATGCACAAATATAGCAATACTAATTACACTGCACGTTATCAGGTGGTGGGGCTGCAGAAAAGTGGTTGTAGCTTACATATTGCCACCTTCACCAGGTTTCTCTTGCAAAATGAAATTTTAATCCCATCCTGCAGCATCAATCATTTTGTAAACTCACCTTCATTGTAAGTGTCCGTGGTACTTCAAACGTGCGTGTGACGGTAACATTTGAAGAGATGGCAGACAACCACTCCCAGTTTACGACTGCTTTAGAGCCATCATCTGCACAGGCCTGGAAGATAGATTTCATTGAAGTATTTCACCTTTATGACAATGATAGCAAACTAAATGTTGTGTAGTAGCATAGAATCTTCCTTTATGCAGGTATAAAAGAAAGCAGTCATCTGTAAGTGAGGTCTACTATTGTGCATGTGTCAGCCATTCAGGCATTGTTACATTGGCTTCTTATGCAGTACATGCAGTACTACAAAACAGAGCAGTGTTCCATTAATGTGTCTTGGCCTGTCTGATGGTCTGCTCATATTTGACTGCATATGTGCCACTTGCAATCCATGCAGGTACCCATGGAGGCAACTTGCTGTGCAACTTGGTATGCTGTGACATTGTAGCAAGAAAAACAATGAATGGTATTGAGAGGACCTGATGAAAACCCATACAAACACTGTGGCCAAAGCAGTGCTCCTGCAATGCCACAGGTGCCTATGGTAAAGCTTGCGATTGAAGAAATGAAAGCACTGAGGTGTCTCATTCTAAGGCATGAAGCTGAGCAGACAAGGCACGTGCGAATATTCGAGCACTTCGAATATTTGAATGAATATTGCAGTATTCGATTTTGCTTCAACACGAAGTTCGAAATTTCGAAGTTTTCGAAATGACCGAATAGGCGTATATTACAATGCATGTAACCACCCTCCCCCTGTAAAGGTCGTTTCACTGCAGTGTAGGAATGTTAAGCCGTTAACACCTGAATGCTAACACCTACCCACGAAAAATTCAAGGTTACGTAAACATACTGCTGTCACATCCATCATTTCATTTTTTTTTTTAAGTTTAAAAGCTTGTTAGTATATGCGCTTATATGCGTCTGCTCTGTCGTCTCTTGTGTTTTTTTGCGCTACTGTTCCGAGTTCCTCATACGATTTTGTGAATGATGACAAAGACAATGCTGTCATTACAAGCCATTTTTAACAATCCATTTTCGCATTTCTTACCTGTGAATAGTCCTCCCACTCTTCATGGACACAACGATCTCCAACAAGAGCATGTTTCCTTGTTCGGAAATGCTGCACAGCCAGGTTCACTGACATACAAACCACCGCACGGTGTCGTTCATTTCGAGATATAATCGCCTGCAAAGTGACACACTTCATTTAGTGCAAGGAACGAACTAGACACTGGTTATGACTTGCCGTGAAGACCCTTGTGATGGTAGGCAAGATTATAAGGTTGAGAGTTCGTGTAGAATCGCTAAATGATGTAGCTGTAAAACACAATTCTCTTGCCTGCCGTGACAGGGGTTTCGCAAACTGATGAAACCCAGCCTAACGTGGCCCACTTCAACAATCAAACAGAGTGGTCATACCCAACTGGATCATGCGAGTGGCAATATGTGCAATACTATATGGAGGTCACAGCTAGTGCTGTAACTAACACTGCTAGAAAGACTATTTGCACGGCTATTTGCACAAGACTATTTGCACCAAGGGAGCTTGGCACAGCAGTGGAAGTCTCCACAAGTGCTTCTGCTAGGGGCATGATTCAGTTAATTATATACTGGTAATTGGGAATGACTGAAGGTCACCTAATAGTGCTTGAAGCACAGTGATTGGAACAATACGTTCAGCACTTACCATCTCTTCAAGGTGCCTACTACTGAACGGTTCTACAGATGGAAAAGTGATTTGGCATAAGTCACTTGGCACTGAGCGATGCATGGTGAACACTAGGACATCCGAGAATCTGCTCAGCCTCTTCCATGTAGTCAAGTGATGCTCCTTCGCAGGAACTCCGATGACAAGCCCCAAGGGTGTGGGTTTATTCTTTAGTGCCCAATATGTCCTCTGTGACAAGATAGCAAGATAGCTCAAAATTTTTTCTTCATTTGACACTAGTCTCATTTCTGTACCCTTTTTAACAATTCACATGACCTTTTTTTTTGGGCCCGCTATTCAAAAAGCGAAACTGTGTCACAAACTGTACCTTTCATTACAACAGAGCCAAACAAGAACACTTACACTGTTTCTTGAAAAAAAATTAAGGCAACGATTAATCTAACCTTCCTTCATGCTTGAATTTATTTAGCCTGACTATTCTGTGCAGGGTCCAAAATGCCTTGGAAAGAAGTTTGTTAACCCTTTCAGGGTCCCTGACACACATGTATGTCCTCTGCATACACCTTCAAAATGGTCAATGACACACATGTACTTCATCGCTTGTACTTTTAAATGCGCACCTTTTACAATCATTTTTCTTGCTTAGCATGTGCTGCCACATTGTGGGAATACATGGAATTTTTCCTTACACCAATGTCGCTCCATTTGTTTTTCTTATGCTTTACTACAGTGGTGTGCCAGCTATTGCTTGTGCATCCTGGTCAGGTGCGGTGGCTAGTTTCAGGCAGTTACCCCCCCCCCCCCCCGTACTGTTGTTACTCATGAATAAACCATGTGTATGTAACAACACAAACGACATTTTGTTGTCGCTATCTGGTCACCCTAAAAAAATTAAAATTTTTTATGAAATAGAATTGTCTGAAGAATATAAATCAGCAATACAAAAAAAAATCAACCCTGGTGAGCCGCATTTGGCGAAAAAATTCTACTCTCAAAGGGTTAACCTACCATCTACTGCAGTTGAGGCACTACTAGATAACTGCACCAGATTAAGGTCTGTTTAGTGTACAAATAACTTGCCTTTGTAACCTCCAAAAACACTTTTGGTGGTAATGGTGCTTCTGGGAACATAGCTATGCCATGCAGCCTTTGTTGGAGGACCCAGCGTTTTGTTGCCTTCACAAACAGGTTGGTGAAAACAGACCGTGTGGCGGCTCTTTTGAGCCACGAAAACTGAGTAATTGCAGCCAACATCCATGTTCCAGAGTTTCTGGGAAGGTGCTTGAACTTTCTAAAGGCGGCTTCTGTAACAGAGAAAGCGAGGCATCTGCCTGAAGAAATTGCTTTTGGGGTGAATTTAACGCATAATATTATCACTTGTGGTCAAGTGCTCAACAAAAATTAATTTGGTCAGGTGTTTATGAAAGGTGTAACACTATCGACTAAAAATAAAAAACACTCTGTCCATACTCTGTCTTTTAAGATGTGAGCCATGAAAACATCTGTCCCAAAATGTCACCCTTTTACATAATGCTAAACTTTACTTTTTACACCAATACGACCTGAGGAGTGTTCCTCTTTGTTGTAAGGCTTTTGCATAACGACTTTGGCATAATATAGAACTGATAGCACCCTGTGAACCGGTATTGTCAATAGTGCAACGCACCTAGCAATGACAAACCACTGGGATATGTGAGCAGTAAGTAACAGAAACATTTTTTCCAAGCCATAGCTGCAGCTTGTGCAATGAACAAATACAGCAAAAAAATTTGAATGAACCTAAGGGGAAGTGAGAACAGATGCAAGGACTTGCCACTCATGAGAGCCAAAACAATAACCTCTGCACCATCCATGCTAAAATGATGGCTGTTCCTCTGTACACTCTCTCAGGTATTTACGTATTTGTACAAGGTTTAACCTTGGGGGAAGAGGGGGAGGCCATGGAATAGTTGTTCTAGACTTACCATTGTGAATGGCAACCCTGTCGAATGCTAACATATATTCGACAGACTGGAACACAAGATAGTTGCACAGTTCTCCAGGGAAGTTGTCCATTAGATGCGCCGCTTCCGAAAACACACACAGCAGAGAAGCTGAAAACAAGGAGGAGATTTTACAGGAAAGTTTCAACACCTAGATAAATGATTTTAAAAAAATGAGAATCACAACTGTAATTGCCCATGGCTCGTTTTGATGGCATTGCTAAGTACACGGCATATCTGTGGCTGTGCATTCAAAAGCACAGCAGAGCATCGGTGTGCAAGAATTCATTATGGGCTTACAACAGTGCAGAGAATTCATCTTCACTAAGAAGCAGAAGCAATAGGATTGCGATTATAAACTTAAATGAGTTTACTGACAAAAATGTTTCCAAAGCTTCCCAACTAACCCTGCCTTGTGCCGCACGCTGTGTAACGGAAGGCCCAAACTGCCTACAAAAGGGCGTAGCAAATTATAACAGGTGCTCTATACAACAGTGCTCAATGCGATCGAATTAACAGGAATGCCAGCTGCTTTATATCTAGACGTTCACACTTTAAACCCCACTTTGCAAGTAATTGTTGATTTAAAACTAATTTGGTGTTCCCTTCGACACCGCTCACAATTATGCATGCCATTCTCCCAGTTGGCCACAATAACACAGTTTTCTGTGGTCTATGGCTTTCTGTGCCTCTTTACACATGGAGTTACAGCAGAAATAATCTCTCATCGCATGACAAGCTACTTAACTAGTATTTTTCCACCCTTTTCATCAAGAATCAGATTTATGCAATTCTTGAACCACTTCTTCCATGCCCTAATTTACGCCTAGCTTAAGTAACATTCATTGCGCCAATACTAAACCATATCTTTTAATGGGGTTGCCTAAGTACTTGTACTTACAGTGCTTGAATTCTGGTTCCTTTGCATGCTCTGAAATTGCAAAAATAGCAAGATATAGTTGCCGCATCTGTAAGGAGCATTGACTGCCTTACCATCTTTGTACTTTGTTGCTGTAGAAACTGAAAAAAGTCCCAAAGTAGAGATCAAAATTAAACTGCTCTACCCTATACACCTTTTGAGGTAAATAGTACTGTATGTAAACCATGATACAACAATAGCTGCAGGACCTTATCGGGGCTATGTGTATGCTCACATATTCTGTAGTAAATGAGTGATGACAACATGTCATCATGGGGTATGATCTCGTGCATTACATTCTATTTTCTTCTTTGGTGACCAGATAATGAAACAGTCTTACTCCATACATTACTAGTAGCATATTCTTGGCCGTGCATTTCTTTTCATAAGAGTAGTTGTTTACTAGCCTCTCAATCAAATATGATATTACCCACTTTCTCTTGTCTATTTTACTAGTTGTGATACATAAATGTTTATTCTGGTTAAAAGCTTAATTGTATGCATTGTGGATAACATTAAGATGCCCTTTGCCATCTCATGCTTCCCTGGCTCAATCCTAGTCTTCGCATGATATAGCTTTGACTAGTGTGTTAACTCAGTGCCAGTTCAAAGCCTTTTATTCACGTCAACTTAACAGCACCCATTCTACTATGCAAAGCCATCACTGTTTTCGTAAACATCATCCATTTCTTCGACTGTTCAGCTTCCTTGTAATTATCGATCCTGGAAATAGGCACAAAATTCAAATAAAATAAACATATGATGGTGTAATGACTACGATAAAACTGTGGGAACCTCTGTCTTTGTGCACAAACTATGAACCGTACATTTCCATATACACATTGTTAAGAAGGACATATTTTAAAGCTGCCACGGGGGCCCATTTATGATTGAATTAAGGATCCAGACATTTACTTTTTTTTCGTGGGTAACAATATTTTTTTACATAATGTCCTCCACGTTTTTGAATCATTGTAAGAACTTGCTTCTTCATTCAATGTTCTTGCCCTCTTAGTTGTCATTTTATTTGTTATTGTCTAATTAGCTGCTAGCATCCTGTTAAAATAACTTGGCAGAGTTTAATTCCCACTGCAAAATAAATTTTTCTTCCTTTGCAAGGTTTTCTTTTTCTTAATGCCCAGGTGGGTTTCCTTTATACCTTTCAAGCTACTCTTGAATTAATAGGAACTTTTCTTACAACAATCCACTAGTAGTGCACCATCTCCCCATCACAAGTAAACGGCCCATACTAAATCGACAAGCTGCAGTCAGGTTGGCAAGGTTGTTAACATATCAAAGCAGTCTTCCTGTACTGCTTATTATGCAAACCTTGAGAAAATTTACATGTTTACAATGGTAAGGTATGCTTACACAGTGAGCTGCTGTTCTTGGACATAACATCTGCTATAAGGCGAACACGTGGGAAAGCTCGTTCATTTTTACAGTGGCCATCAAGGTCATCAAAGTTGAACCCAAAGACAGCAACACAGCCATCAGGATGTGCTTGACGAAACTTGACCACCTGTGTGAAGGAATAATTAAAGCCACAAGTGAATTACCCTTCTGAGACGATAAAAAGCTGTTTTAAGAGTAATTCACAAAAATCAGCATGTAGTTTAATGTGCTGAAAGCTGAAAACAGGCAATGTCGTACAATAGTTGTTAACATACAAAAAAAATAAATATATATCCAAGGCTAGAAGTTCTCGCCAGAGAACAGCAGAATAATAAGAGGGGTACAACATATACCCAAGAATTATTTTTTTGAAATTCTGTGCACTGAAACTAAATCTGAATTCTAAATTTAAAAAGTACATTTTCTCAGTTTGCAATTTTTATTTACAACCAGTTTTTATTCAAAGTTGCACACCTTCTTTCTTATTCTATTACATTGAACATTTTTATTTTTGCATGTCCGCTAAATGAGACAGCTATGACATATATGGCCTTTTCTACAGCCTTTCTTTAAGTATACGATAATATGAGTACTGCTACTGCTGCTACAATAAGATATCAAAATCTGCAAAACATCAATACTGAATATATAGCAAGCTGTTTTTTCTTTTCCTTTAGAGATGCATAAGACTTTAGTTTTAACAATGAAGCTGTTGCAGCTTGCCGAGCTTCTCTGGTGATGCAAAAAACTCCACAGGTGGGTATGTGCCCCACAGGGATCGGACAAGCCACACTACGGAGTACAGCACGTGTGAGCGTTAAAGGAAAACTCTGCTCCGGCGAAATGGAGCACGTGAAACACTTGAAAGAGAGAGAAAGAGAGAGAGAAAAAAAGATAGAAAGCGATAGAAAGAAACAGACAGACAAAAATACAGAGAAATAAAGGGAATAGAAACATAAAATGAAAGAAAGACCGAGAAAAACAGAAATAAAGACACAAAAAAGACAAAGAGAGAAATAAAGAGGAACAAAGAAAGAGAGAGAGAAATAATGAAATAGAAACAAACAAATACAAAGAAGAGATAAAGAAACAAGAGAGAAAGGTAAAGAAAGAGAAGAAAGGAAGAAAAAATAAAGAGAAACACGGAAGGCCACCCAGCCGTGCTCTTCCTTCAGGCTTGGCAGCACTAGTGCAAAGCTGCCATAACTTTTTTCTATGCTTATACTACACATCAAGCAATTAAGGAACCTTCCTCGATATATACTGATCCACCTTAGTTTCATAACTGCAGCAAAAATACTAGCAGGCATGGATATTAAAATAAAATGATAAATACTGGAAATTTCAATGCAATTGCACATGCAGATCAAAATTTGTTCTTTCTGCTCCTCATCCCCTCCACATACAACAGTAATGGGAACCATCAAAGAAGCTCTGGCTTTAAGGAATGCCACGCTGCAACTAGCTAGGTTTGCGATTTCTAATCACCTTGTCATAAGTTGTTCGCTTGGTTTCAAAAACCATAACATAGCTGCTGTTGCTCTGAACCAGGCCCTCCAAACCTGGTTCAATGGTTTCTTCCTCGCTACCTGTCGGGCACACCTTGAAAAAAAGAAAGCAGAGACGTGCAATCATTATAACTCGCAAGCTCAACAAAGGTCAAGCAAACAAGGCTAAATATTGTTAATTACAATGTATCGTGGTGAAAAATGAGTTAGTTAAAAGGAACTAAGCAGAAATAAACTTTTCGTACACAGCTGGAATAAATGTGATGTGCCCCTTTGTATTTAAGTTTATCTCTTCTAACATTACTCAAACACATCTAAAGTTATTAAGCAGTTTCTAATTTTAAAGCATGATAGTCACTGCTTAACTAATTATTAATGATTAGGTCTGTCCAGTGAAGAGCCCGCCACTGTGTTCTATATCTCATAGGACCAAGTTATGTGGACTGCAAAGTGAATGTGTTACGAGGGATAAACTTACACAGTGACAATGCAACAAGCACCCTACTATTTTGGCATAAGCATCTACCATTGTGGTTTGAGAATGTGAACATGCAAATCATCACACCTCGGAGAGACTTGTCCATTTCTGCTCGACACAGCGGTCTCCAATGCGCACTTGTTGGTCAGATGACCGTGCCATACGGAAGCCCAGCACAGCCAGGTTGACTGAAAGGCAGCTCCGTGAAACTGCACTTGAAATGTTTTTCTGCAAGCGTAGACACAGCACATTAAAATTGATAATTACCACTTATTAGATTGTGTCATGAACAACAAAGCTAAATGTGTCATGAACAACAAAGCTAAACATCTAGTCAGTAGATACTGCAGATGTTGAAGATTCTTACAACAAGAAATCTGGCTAAGCTGTGGCTAAAGCTTTTTAGACCATGTTCAGTACCTCAACATCACATGTTACAGGCTTGTGTAGGTCAGTACCAAACGCCTAGCATAACTTGCAGTGTGTGAACTTGATCCTTTGCAGTCTGTTGTTGGGCCCCTCTTAACAACGTAACATGGCAACAGCAGTGTCACTGGCAGGCATCACATGCTGTTTAAATATCGCTTAAAGACTTAAGCACCATATCAACTGCAAAAATAAACACCCAATGAGTTTTCTTGCACAGCTATTGTTTTTTCGCAGTGCTCAAAACTGGCAAAATATTTTCGTACCAGAACGATCGGAAAGTGGGCAAAAATTGTGCACTGCAGTCTCTGTTTGGCAACTCCTAATAGACATCATATATGACTAGATGATAGCTAAGTAGCAATAAATATTTTGCTTTGGCTACTAGTTTTGTCATGGAAAATGCAGGCAACATTTCTCTACCAGAACTGCCTTATTCCCATGACTGCCTGAAACTGGTACCATCACTCGGCCATCTCTCCTACAGCCTGAGCCATGTGTTAGTGGGCTTTGTCAACATCACACAGTCCTTGCAGCTTCCCACCAAATGGCTGGCAACCCAGCAGTGCATACCCAATAGTTAATAAATGGAACTGGTATGTTGTTAAGATCACAAAGATGGTATATCCAATAAACAGATGAAGCTCTTACATACCATGTGCTCAAAGTCCTGGTATACAAGCCTCCTCATAGCTGGATAGTGCATGCGACATACTGGACCAGGTCTTACTTCTTGATTGATGAAGACAAGAAAGTCACAATTGCTGCAAGGGAAAAAAAATTATGTGCAAGGTTTTATTTATTTTGTCTCATTACAATGTGAAAAGAAATGAGAGGAAAAAACATTTGGCTGATGGCCAGAAGTGTGCTTAAACCCCATTATTTGAAGGAAATACATACCGACTCAAGCGTTGCAAGACATCCTCTTCAGCTTCAAAAGCATGAACACCAACTATTAAGATCTTACGGTCTTCCACTGAGTGTTGAAAAACAGACCATATTGCCTGAGAACAAACAAACAATCATTGCTGTTGGATTTGCCTCTATAGGACCATACTGCTACCTTATATTAAACTTATGGCATGCATTTATGACTGACTGCATTTTAACATTTTTGACAAATATTGCGGAATAAATTCCACATATAATAAGTCAAACTCGATAAATTTCAGCTGGAATGTGTAAATCTAGTTCATATAAAATTTGCTGAAGAAAATGAGTTGACATAAAGCGTTACTGCTGCCAAATTGAGGCTGTAGTGCCCAGCTGCTACTGGCATGAGCACAGCTGTTGCTTCACTTAAGAGCAACCAAACTTATTGTAGTCCCCCTCCTCAGTGCAATAGCACAATGAATGCACTGTAAGCAAGAGCAAACAAACAACCATTTCCAACCAACACCTTTCATTAAATAGGAATTGTAATTCTATCTTCTATCTGTCAAGTGAAGCTGCACTTGCTCATTCCTTAGCACCAGACAGTTCTCACACACTGATACCCAGAGTTTTCCCAGAACAAATTACTATTACATTGACTGAAAAACTGCATTTACTATAGCTTCAATAACTATAGAATGCTAGCATGCAGATCTAGAAGAATAGTTGAAAAATGGATCCCACCAGCAATATGACTTTGCAGTGATAAATGAATACATTAAAGTGACCCTTTAATTGTTTATACGAAGTGTTGCCTGCAGGAAAAACGCAGTTCGGGCTATGTAGTTTCCTTCAATCAGAATTCGTTGATGTTAGTTTACAAATCTCAATTTACGAATCTCAATTCATGAATATTGTTTGTCTTGCTGTTGAAAAGCTTCAAATATTCACAACATCCCAAAGCTTGCCACTGATGGAGTTTCTCTCAATGTGAGTAGCGATGATTACAGTGGGATAGCCAGTTTTTTACAGCATAAAGGTGGGAAGGATGCACACTAAAAAAAGCAGAGGCATCCTTTGCACTTACGTTAGAAAATTCTGCGACTGCATGTATGTCTGTTGAAGTCAGAGGAATCAACGCCAAGCCAGCCAGCTTTTTGTTACTTGTCCAGCGCTTTAGCTTTGTGGACAGTGGTCGCAAAAACCCAGTGTCGCCAGTGTTCAATGCGTCAATAAAGGAAGGGTCAAGAGCTGCTACTGCCCGCCTTTTGCCTTCTCGTGTAACAGCAAGGAAGTCTTCAAGAAGCTCCCCTAAAAAAAGGATAAAGTGCAAAAAAATCAACAAGAAGAATGGCAATTTGCATTTACTGAGTTGATTAAAAGCAAAGCCATCGCAGTGTCTTTGTAGTCTATGGCTACATACAACTGAAATGGCAACACAGACATCACCACTAAACACACTTTATTATGTGAGAAGGAGCAATGACAATAGCTCTAGGGGCACCCTCATGAAAACTACTAGCAGCACCCTCTGAAGCACCCCCCATGACCATCATGAGTAAGTGTGAAAGAAAACACAAAAATGTACGAATACCTGAAACTGGTACACCGGATACATCAAGACGAACAAATGCAAGCACAATGTAGTCGCACAATTTCATCACGGCTTTTCTCAGAGAAGGGCCAGAAGAATCATGTATGCAGATGATATTCCCTGTAACCAGAAAGACATATGCAGTTGCTAGTAACTATGTATGAACTTTATCGTAATGCATGCAATAAATTGGCATGAAATGCAGCTGTAACTTGGCACCGATAAAAAAAGATCTCAAGCTATATAATGAATTAACACGTTTTTTGACCTGCAACAATGTGGCTGTTTCATTTCATGCCCCATTCCTTCCATGTATGATATAGGTACTAGAGGTGTGCACGGGCTTCGGGTAGCCCGAAAGCCCGAGCCCGGCCCGGCCCACGGGCCGGGTTCGGGCGGGCCAACGTCTTCTCATTTCGGGCCCGGGCCGGGCTCGGGCTACATTGTTTTTTGTTGGGCGGGCCGTGCCCGATGCAAAGCCCGAATCAAGCCCTCAATATAGACGTTGTGCTGCAGTTGTTTTCCACCGTGTAGCCCCTTCTCCGCGACCCGCCCACCCCCTTTCTGGGTTCTCCTTTCCTTGAGCCACTTTAAAGCGCAAGGAGAGAAAGTGAAGTCACACACGATGAACTTTGTGATTATCTATACATGGAATAATCCTCTCTCCACATCTGAGGTACTAAACTTCTGGAAGAACAAACAGTCTCAATATTCCAAGCTTACTATGCTTGCGAAAAAAAATATCGGCAATTGCGGCTACCAGCGTGAGCAGCGAACGGACCTTCAGTTAGGCGGGATATGCGACACAGGAGCGCCGCACTTCACTGAATCCCGAATCATTGGACTGCTTATTTTTATACGACAACTTGCACGACAACTTACACGACTGTCACATGTTGTTGGCTCATGCTTCACTTTGATACGTTGAATAAAATGCCACATTATCAGAAAACGACGCCTTGTCTCCTCAACAAACCTTCATAATGTCAGGCCGGACTTGGCCGGGCCCGGGCTTTTGTTTTTGTACGTCGGGCCGGGCTGGGCGGGCTCGCAGCCCTCTAGTGTCGGGCTCGGGCGGGACCTTCGACGTAGCCAGCGGGCCCGGGCCGGGCTCTGGGCTCGAAAATTCGGCCCGTGCACAGCTCTAATAGGTACATATGTGCATACGTATAACATGCATGCATAGACATGTATTTGAATACACATGCATAAAGCAAAAAATATTGAACAGCTTACGTGGCGTATCATGCTCAGCTTTTCGTTTTCCCTCTGTATGCACACCAAACGAAAACAAGTTGTAAGAATCATTTCCACACATTGAACAGCTTTACTGCACATTAGCACTTGGTACTTACTAAGTGGCACACGTCGTCGCAGTTTATAGGCTTCTGAAATAATTATAGAAAATATCAACTGTATGTCAAAGATCTTCTGAATTTACTTATAGTGCTGAAAAATGACAATACCTTTGGCTGTGCTCAGGAGACTCTTTATATGCAACAGCCTTGAAAATGGCTTCCCCAAACTTGGGCAATCATTTTGTGCATCTTCCATATCCACTCCGAAAGCAGCCACGCAGAAGTTCGGCACTTCACCCAATAGCATAGACATCTGCATGTATTTTTTCAATAACACAGATGAAAAAGCTACAATGGGACAGCTTATATTCATATTACAAGTGCAGTCTTTATCGAGCACTGCTAGCCTTTAAACACTCTCTACACATTTGGTACATTGCTTGTTTTTGCTAGCTGCGTTGACTAAGGGCTAAATAAGCACCAAGTTACATAGAAGTTTCGATGGATTCAACTTTCCTGTGTAATCAATGCATCTTCATTTACTTTACTTTGCGGTGCACTATTGCACATGATCACTTTGCTGAAGGCACTACCATGTTCGACATGTCGTTTTCCACGAGCCATGTTCACAGTACAAATTTTCTTCGCTCAAAATGAACTAAACCGAAAACGAAATTGCACTATATTCCTAGCATGAGATTTAATTTTATTTATGCGATAACACAACATGAATGACTTTAGAATAAAGATATATTTAATTACAATTTAAGAGAGATTAATTACAATAAAACGCACAAATCAATGTATTGACATTATTTTTGTTGCAACAGAATACTGAGCGCCTTGAAATAATGTGTAAATTTGATGTATTTACAAAAAGTGCTTCACAGGTCACGTGTGACAGGGTTAACTGCAGATCTTGCTGAGAAATAATGTTAACTGCAGATCTTGCTGAGAAATAATGAGAAAAATCCAGTGAGCAGCTGCCAGGTTAACTAACCCACTTTATTCAGTCATAGCAGCTATTCATCTATGTGAGTATGCTTGACAAATGAGAGTTCTCTATGACTATTGCTGATATAAGGCTGGCATAACAGTGCAGCAATAGCGTCACAAAAGGTGTTACAGATACCAGCTCTAATAGCAATCACAGCATTTGTCTTTACTGTTCAACTTTTCACCTCAATTGTAGGTCCACTCAACTCAGCACCCCTACACCCTTTTATTTGTTTCTTTTGCAGCAAGTGTTTCTATTTAGCAACATGGAAAAAATAATGTCAACAGCAAGGCAGTGGTCTGTCTCAATGTACGCTCATGCTGTAGCCGTGAATTAACTAATGTACACCTGTAAACACCAATGCTATGCCTCAGCATCATGTCCACAAACAAAAATAAAGATGCTTAAGACTTTTAGATCAATGACTGTAAGAACATTAGTTGATGAAATCAATTTTTACAAAGTGATTATAATCTACTGCTGCTGCTTGTTTCTCACAATGTTGAAAGTACAAGAAATATGTTAGAATGAAGACTTTACTTCAGGACAGTCACTGACACATGAAGGCTGCTTCAAACTTACTCAGGCTGTAATATAGAAACTTTAACGGAATTTACAGTAACTCAGTAAAGGTTACCTGACAAGCAGCTATGCAGGTAAGTAGAGTTGCATCATGAAAAGGGCAGGTACTTGTTGATGAAGCATTATAACGTGACGCTAATTCCTAAGCTTTATTAACGAGACACTATCAACTTTCTGTAACTGACCATGCATAAATGTCTACAAATTTCACTCACCCTGTGCTGGATGGATACTTTGCTTTCAAAGGTAAGAATATTTGTGTTATTCTTCGTACGAGCAACTTCAAACATGCCATCAGTCCTTTCGGTATCGATTCCACAGACCTTAAAATAAAAAAATACAATTCCATGCATTATTAAGTGCAGGTCTTTCAATGTTGGCTTTTTTATGATAAAAAAGTCACTACAAACTTGACTATCTCACACACAGCTGGTCTGATATGCTGTTGAGCTTAGAACACATTTTTCAAAAGCAGAAATCCTTTGAAATGCCGATTATCACCTAATTAGCAAGGAAGTAACCCAATAAACGTCAACATGATAGATTTTGAGAGTGCTGCGAATAAAAATAGACTGCTCGGAATTACCGTACTTGGTTGTCAGAAAAGCTGAGATCTAACATAAGTGTTGTTCTGCAAATTATTTGATGCAGCTAGTATTTAAGGGTAGCTAAATGTAAAACTAATGGCTAGCTTTTATTTGAGGAAGAGGCTCAGTGCCTTGTAAGCACACATTTGCTGCTCTGCAGTCCAGTCTTAATGAGGTTAGGAAAGAAAGTAAAAGATTAGTTAATTCCCCCAACACCAACATTGTTTGTGTAATAATCCCTTTATACATTGTACTGCATGTTCATTAGCCATGATTCATATTATAAACACTTACAAAATAAACTCTCCCTCTTAACATGGCTCAAAAGATGGGATGAGTTAAGTCACTGTTTATGCATGCAAATACAGCATTCACAAACTTACTGCATTATACTGTATCCAACTCTCATCCTTGCAGTTTTCTTTCTCTTCAGCTGCTTTGCCAATAAAGAAATCACGAACTGCCATGTTCACTGAAACACAAGGAGATGTCATATTTCTGGATGCTTCCAAAAGTCGAACCTGAAAAATATGTATTGCTTTACTATCACATTTTACAATGCTACACTAGTACATGGACAATTATGGTTTCACTTTATAGATAGCAGGCAGTAAATCCCACCCCCTTCTCAATGCTGCATGCAGTATCATACCATGACATTCAACATACATACCACTAGAGTTTCCAGTGATAAGAATTGCTACATTGATCATTAGACAACGTTCATGATTTACCTTGACCATACAGTGCAGAATTTCACATTAAGTGCATCATCTGGTCACACCAGAAACAACTTGACATTTCAGAAGTAAATACTAAATTTAAGGCCAATAATCATTCCTCATGCATTTATGCATTTTCAAGGATTGCATAGCTACACTGGCATATTACAGCTTTACGGGTAATAACATGCACTGTGTGCACTAATTTGCACACAGTGCATATAATTAGTCACAAAAATTGGTCTCACCATGTAATCGCTATCTTCCATGGTATGCAGCTTGGATGGAAGGCCAACTTTACAATGACTCTCGGGTTTTCTTGCATGTGTCATCAGTATTAAAAAGTCGCAGTTACTGAAATAAAGGCAAGACCAGTTTATTAATGTTCAACACAGTGCAAAAAACAATTGGGAGGAAAAAACAAAAACACAATACGGCATGCTCACCCAGTGAGTTCATCTGATAAACTTGTTTCATGGCTCTTGTAGTTAACACCGATGACAAGTACAGGCTTTACAGGCGTTTTTTGAAAACGATGCCACACTTTCTGCACGAAAAATTCAAACTACACATGAGTTAGCTGCCACATACCTTCATTGCAAAAAATATTCTAACTGAATATGTCAAGCATTATTTACAGTACGCAAAAGGTAATTCCATGTGTAGACAGTGATGCTTTGATTCCTGTCTTTGACAATCGCATGCTGTTATGAACACAAATAACCATAAAAGTGGAACATACCTTAGCCACAGTCTTGAAGGTTTCCGCATTAGTCACAAATGTATCATAAGATAGCATGACACCGTCTAGTTCCTTCTTTCGCATCCAATTAAGAAGGGCACGGATGAAGCTCTCAGCCTTGTGTTCGTCATCAAGCGCGCCTGCTGATTTCAGGGTATTCACTTCGGTCAATAATGCCGAGGAAATAATGCCCTTTTTCAGGGCCAGAAAGCTGTGAAAAGCTCGTGCTGGAATGAAACCACAAACTTGTATCACCTAATGAGAAATTTTTTTAATCAGTTTGAATACATAGAAAATAAAGCCACAAATCTGCTTTGGAAATTAAATGTGACAAGAATGTAGCAATCTAACATATATATGTAATGTTTTAGTGATGTACTTCAGCACAAAAGCAATGTGCTGAATTTAGTAATGAACTGTAGCAGCGTCGAGATGCGTTCAGGGCTTGTCCTGTAGCTTGTATCTTTTTCTCCCGTCTTCTTTTGCATTTGGAAAATGAATGTATACCAACTAGACCACATCTCGATGCTTCTACAGAACTTAGTAACATTCGCAAAACTGTCTACTGTTTACAGTAGCTATAGGACATACTAGAGCTACCACAAACAGTACAGAATGTTACATAGAGTATGCTGTTTCGCCAGTGATTCGGCACTTACTGCCAATGTGAGAGATGACAGCTGGTACTGTATTGAAATGTCTCAATATTAACAGAAATATTGGCCCCTCACTTGTCATTTTGACGTGTGCCTAGTTAGACGTGCACCGACGTAACTAACTAGCCAGTTTGCGGGCTTACCATTTGCTGCAACAAATTTATGACTCGCATCTTTGTAGGCAACGCTGGAGTACACAACGTAGTTGCAGACTTTGTCCACAAGGTAGTGCAGTGTATCAACCATGCTGGCTACACAGATTAGGCTGACTGAAATATAAAAAAACATTTAATTAAATCCCCTAACAAACTCAATATAGTGTAATATGGACATAAGCTTACACTTTGGAGCCTTCTTGTGGACATAGTCCCCTCTCGTTGAAGTAAAAGGCTCCTTTGTATCTGCTTGTGCTAAGCGGAAAACAAGAAGAATCAGCGAGAACTCAGTCTGCAACACGCCTTTAGCGGTACAAGGTGAGATGGCATATACTAAAAAAAGAGTGAAGACAAGTTAATTAAATATTTATTGTTACTGGCCAATTGAAATAACTTTTATGTTATATCAAACAGAATGAAGGTTCCCAGAAAAGCAGAAGCTTGAATTGATAAATAGGCAAACATGATAAGCCTTAGCACAAACCCCAGTGACGTTAAAGTAAGATGTCTTTCGCCAAGTCAAATGTATATGCCATTTACAGTACCTGCCACAGCTACTTTATTCCTTTTTGTAAATCGCATATTCTAATGATGATCACCTCTAATTGTAAAAAGGAAATTCCAAACAAAACAGACAAAAATTTAAGAGTGGCTTGAACTAAAAAAAAATATGATAATCAAAAGATCATTGATAGTGGAAACAGTATGAGGAATGAGGACAAAGATGCGCAGCATGAACACAGTTCAGCTATGTAAACTCTTTCGGTAAGCCGTACTAATGTCATGCATATAATTTTCCATACCACTGCTCAACACAAGGTCAGCTTAAAAGCTTTTGTAATCCCTAAAGTTTTGCCCCCCATGGCTTTGTAGTAGAAGGTGGCACTGGTTACATGCATTTATTTTTAAGAGTATTGGTATGCTTCTGTTTAAAGCCTAAAAATGCCTTTCATATATGCTCCAAATTATAGTTATTTGAAAATTTTATTTTCACATGACTACTTGTCCTATATTAAACAATATTTCTCGGTGTACACTAAAGCCAACATCTCAAACAAGGTGTATTTAAAATTAAATCCTGTAAATGAAAAGAACAAGGTGAACAGGCCAATATTGGAACACAATTGACTGCAATTTTACCCTTAAAAACTTTAGACATGAGTGTAGTCTGCGTCTTAGGAAAGCTATCACTACAGTTGCACAATTTTTACATTCAAGGAATGACAGCCCAGTACTTACATGTAGATACCACTGGAACCGTGGGTTCAGTTTCAATTTTCGGGGAGTTGCATCACGTCGTTTTTCTGCCAGAAATAGAGCATAAAATACAATCATTTCATAATCTTGGAACACGAAAGGAGTTTTAATTTATACCATGTTTTAAGCTTTACCTACCGGCACTGCGGCAGAATGTTCACTTTAATACACCACTTTATGTGATTAATTTGTTACAAGGTTTTTCTGCGTGCTAAATGACGTATTACAGCTTTAAAAGCAAAAGGTTTAGAGAGATGTAAAAGGTTTAGAAAGATGTAATTAAGCTGAAACTGCAAGTTTAAGAGGAAGTGCAAAATTGTCTGGCTATGCCGCTCTTCCCCTTACACAGTGCTAATGATTGGCTAAGCAAACAAGAGGATGTCATTTTTACACTGAAATGTCATGCTCAGAACTTTAGTGCCTACAACAATGACATGTCAGTGCAGCAAAGCTGTGAAAAGGCAATAAAGACGATACAAAGGCATTTAAAGACAATACAATACCAACCTCTTGGCACTGTCTTCACAGTCACATCATTGGGTGTAGATGATGTGGACCCCATTTCGCGGTCCATCTCTGTCAAAAGTATAGCATGAGAAAGCTCATTTCAGTCATTTACTTTATGAAAAATTGACAACATTTAAAGAACAATAGTGAAACCTCCATTTACTAAAGACGTGCCTATCATAGCCGGGGGGGAAATGACAATTCATAGAATGGTCTATCAAAGCAAGCAGGGGGGGTAAATTGAGAGATGTGTTATATACAGATGTGTGAAAGTAGATATTCGAAGATACCCATCTGGTGATCATTGCAGTAAGCGATATTCAATTGAAAGTTGTCAGACTGCTTTTAAAAAACCTACTTTCTATGTCCACAAGGTATTCACTGATGAGGCGTAGCCGCCAGAAGGCTCCTCCTTCGGATGGACAATTGTCTGTAGGATTCTCACGGTCTACTTCAAATACTGTCACACAAAAGTCATGTTCAAAGCCAGTCATATAAGACATCTGAAAAAAAGTTGATAAGGAAAAGTCGACAACCATGAACCACTTGGAAAAGAAGAATTTGCGAGTTAATAATAATAATATCTGGGGTTTTATGTCCCAAAACCACAATATGATTATGAGAGATGCCGTAGTGGAGGGCTCCGGAAATTTTGACCATCTGGTGCTCTTTAACGTGCACTGACATTGCACAGTACACGGGCCTCTACCATTTCGCCCCCATCGAAATGCGAACGCCGCGGCTGGGATCGAACCCGCGACCTTTGGGTCAACAGCCGAGCACCGTAGCCACTATTCCACCGAGGCGGACAAGAATTTGCGAGTTAAAAGAAGCTGTTTCAGTTTCAACTAACATAACACCAAGTGAGTGACAAGATGGCACGAATTCTCACAGTAATAAAATGCTTAGAGTTTTTTTTATTGCATTTGTACAGTGCACAAGTTGTTGGTAAACAAAAGATGCGTTTCTTCAGCTACAAAATCGTCCCTCCATATGTGTACATGCAGAAACACACACACAAAAAAAGACATACCTTACTAAAGGTGCTTAAACACAATATTCTGCTAAGCTTATCAAAGTCCCCACTAACTGAAGCATTGTAGTGGGCGCATAGGTTTGAAATACTTATAAAAGCTGTAATAGTAGGCCTCAATTTTCTTACCTTTTGCTGAATGAAAACCTTTCCTTCATACGTCAAAATATCAGAATCATCAGAAGTGTAACGGGTTTCATAGAGATTGTTGCCATTCTTCGGCGTTGTTCGGCAAGTCTTGAAGAAAGCAGATGCACATAAATTAAGTGTTGTTTGTACCAACCCTAAGCTGCTGGCAGATTTGCAACTGGTATTTAGAAACTTGTCATTAATATTCTTGCAGGTGTCACCAGTTATGCAGCATGCAATGCAAGTTTTGCACTCAAGGCTTAGGTATTTTGTAAGCATTATAATGCAATGTGTACACACCAATAACAAATGAACAGAGGGTAGGCAAAGAAGTATTCACGTTTACATCCTGGACACCTATGTAAATAGATGATAGTGATCCTACATGACAGTGTAGCTTACAAAGAATCCTGCAATTTTCATTCTGATATAGTTTCAAATTTGCATTAACTGTTTTACATCCAAGGGAGGTTGTCCAGGCATATATTTGCAGCTTCAAAGGGTTATTGTTGCTGTAGTTACACCAAACATGCGAACTCGCCCTATTCGAAGGTAAAAACATTTCAGCGTATCCTTGTAATATGGAAGGATGGTGGTGCACTTAGCTAATGGTGATTTCTGCAGAACATTGTTGAACGATCAAAAGCACATATCCAAGAACCCACTCTGATGCTCAGAGAAACGAAGCACAGCTTTCAGTGCCATAAAAGAAAGCACAGTCACGCAGTCACGACAAGTTCTCGAGACAAAATAAATCGATAAGAGAAAGGACACCTCTGCGTAGTCGACCCAGTGCTCTTCATCACATGAATCTCCAATGTAGCCTGGCTGCACCAAATGGAATTTTCGAACTGCAAGGTTAAATGTGACACAGGGGACAGTCGCATTTTTGGACAGCTGCACAATTTTGCCCTGGAAAAAAAAAAGCACTACGTTACATGGGCCTTGCACAAGCAATACTGCACTCTTAGTTTAAAGCAAAAGCTTTATTGTTCTTGAATAATACAAAAAGTGACGTAATAGCAACCACTGCAATTTAGCACAAGAGCAACTCAATGCACCAACCATATTTGCAGTGTCGATTTCCTCGTGAGGCCTAGAGGGAAAGCCCACTTTACAGGGTGTCTCGGGCTGCCTAATATTGGTTATAAGGACCAAGAAGTCTGCCTTCCTGAAAGAAGATGAATTGTATAGTTAGCAATAAGTTACATATTTAGCCATATAACAATACACTTAGCAAGCGTTAACAATGATGCTTAAAGAAGACAGCCAATTTTTCAGCAGAGAAACAGTTTCGTATAAGAAGTTGTATTTAAATAAACCTGAATGGCCCAGATAGCAGGTACAGAACCACTATTTGAAGCGTAAATGTACTGAATAAAGCTAATGGCTCACATTCGTATGGCCACTATGATTACTGCCTTCGACTGGCATGAAGTGCAATGAGCCACCAGACACATGCCCCATAAAACAAAAACAAAGTGCGCTGAGGATGTTTCATAGTAAACACAGAAATACATATCAGCACATGACAATTGCTTCATACACCAAAAATCCCAAAACCATAAATTATGAAGTGCTTTTGATGCTGTCATATATTAGTATCCCATAATAAAAAAAATACATTAGAATACTGCCACAGATACACTTACCCAGTGAATGCCTCACTCAAGGCAGTCCTGTATGGACTTTTCATATCTATGCCAACAACAAGCATGAGCCCTGCATGGTCTGTGTGAAACTGTTTTGACAGTCTCTGAAACACCAAGTAAGAGGCCATGTATCATTTATTTTATGTTTAGGCGACTAAATGGATAGCACAAGCAAAATCGTTTTACAGGGGCCTGTTGTAAACAGTAATACCAGTGTCCAGCTTGACTAATCAGACATACTATACAGTTGAACCCCTTTATAAAAGACATGCACCGGGCAACAATTCTTGACTTTTATATGAGGTTGTCTCTTATAAGCAGGGCACCACGTATGCATTTTCTTATCAACCTCAATTTTAAGGTAGGCACATGGGTGTCTCTTATATCCATTTGTCTCTTACATTAGTGTCTCTTATAAAGGGGTTCGACTGTATTGCCATTGTTATCCTATCCTCACTTAAACCAACCTGGATGCGAATTGGATTTGGGTCTGGTTGGACACATCCTTGTGTGATATATATATATATATATATATATATATATATATATATATATATATATATATATATATATATATATATATATATATATATATATATATATATATATATATATATATATATATATATATATATATATATATATATATATATATATATTATATATATATATATATACACACACACACACACACACACATGGCAATGCTAGAAGGAGTAACACAGCTTGATAGCAATCTTTGGCTTATTTCCTCAAGCAGTTTCAGTCTGTGGCTGAGCATCGTACTTCATAGGGGAATACAGTGTTAGTAATTAATATGGTCTACAAATTGATTTTAAAAAAAACACTCTCCTGTCCCTGCCAATTCAGAAGTCAAAACTGCCATTAGGTCTATGGGACAAAATAAAAATTGCTCTAACATGCTGCTGTTACTAACATTCACTAAATAACTCTAAAGAGACGAGTTACAGCAAACAAATTTGCAACAGCATGTAACATGTCACATGGCTTCTTCAATATGGTGCTGTAAAGGAAAGCTTTCCAAGGTAACCCAGTCTGAGTTATACTGGCTTGTGCAAACCAACTGCATTTTATTCTGGTGTTGCTGCAGCATGACACTTGCATCCACGGTGCACACTGTTGAACTTGCTTGCGTAGCATTCCTCTCTATACACACAAAGGGATTCAAAGCTTGGGAGGGACTAGAAACTGCAAACAACTTAATGTATACCATAAATTGAGCGCAAGCAGTTGCTTGTTTCAAATTAACACATGTTCAAGTTTTTGGGGGACCTTTACACTAGCAGTGCACAACATTAGACTTTTCAAGGCAAATATTAACAAGCAAACTTGATGTTTTCTCACATCTGCTAAGTCAGGCCACTCGTCAGACTCATTCACGTCAGCCTTCATAAAAATTGCGATTCCATCCAAATCATAGTTGTGAACCCAGTCAGCCAGTTCCTGAGGAGCATTCTTATGTGCAGTGCCTTTGCTTGATGGGTCGATGCTGCGGCTATCAACTTCAGCCAAAAGTAGAGGACTCCCTTCTTTTTTGATTGCCAAAAAGTTCTGGAAAGCTTTTTCTGCAAACAAGAAGATTTACAATCAGGTCTCTTTTATTGTAAGCCCAAGTTTCACGGTTCATTCAGCACATTGACTTAGCATAGAGTAAACAATTTCCTATTTCGGGGAGGGGTGCGTAAGTGTGCCATCCATACAGCTCTGACATAAAGAGAAGCAGGTTAATGCATGTGCAGTTGATGACGACTGTGTCGGACCGCATATAGATGTGCAGTTTTCCCATTAAAAGTTGTTGCAAGTTCAGCGCTCATCCTTGTTTTTGTTCCGTCGATGTGTTTCTTGCGCTGCAGCATCTCGTAAATGCATTTGTTTCAGTTTTGCGAGCCCCTGTATCCTGAATTGTGAAAGTATTATGTTAAATGCCTTTGTGACCAAACAGTTTGTTTTACAAGCCCATTGCTACCTTAAAATCATTCCATACAGAAGTTTATAAATAAGAAATGGGTACCACAAGTGAATTTAGAAGAATATATGTATTTACATATGTAACATGAAGTGGTGTTCATATGCTGTTTCGAAGTAAACAATTAAAACTGGACAAACATAATGCTCGACAAACTGCGGTAGTAAACTCTTACCACTTGCAGGAATGTATGAGTGACCCTCCTTATCATAGGACACCGATGAATAGACAAGATGAGTGCAGAGAGAATCGCTTAGGAAAAGCAGTGTATCTGCAGATGTCGTCACACAGATTAAGGCATCTGAAAAAATTAAAAAAAAAAGACATTCAAAGCTTGCTACTGATTTACAACAAAGTACACAAATAGAATGTGGTGCATGCATTACTTGCTATTATTTAAGTTTTATGATGCCTATACTAGTACTTACGTTTCTTTGTACTGCGATGGCTTCGGATAGCAGGCACCGAAGCCTCTGTAGAAGCCTCTGTGCTCCCTGTAGAAAAGCGTGCATGCTGAAATTGTTGAACTAGTGCTTCAGTGAAATTGTAAAAATTTAAAGTTCTTCCAGGGATTCAAAAGGCTGCCTCATGCAGAAATTCTTTAAGTACGATGCATAACAACCATGATATACATTGGTTTAATCCCAATATTTTGTGGTTTATAATGTATGTTAGCAGCCAGTTTCAGTTGCCTCTTTATAATGGGAAGACAGTCCAGTTGTAATTATACCTTTTATGACATCCTTTATTACATGCTGAAGCAACAAAGATAAATAAAAACACCCTAGCAAAGATGGCATGCTTTCATGGCAAGTTTAAAGGAAAAGCTTTGTAGCACTCACCAGCACCGACATTTTTCGGGTTCAAAAGACTTCTGATCAGTGACAGCCGCGGCAAAGACTCTTCAGTTGTTGCACATTCTTTATTTGGGTCATCGAGGTCCACACGAAAGGCTGCGACACAGAGGTCATCCACTTTTTCATCCAAAATTGACACCTGTCAAAAAGAAGACCACAGATTAAAAATGATCACAAAAATTAGTTTTTCTCACTGGGTTATGCATTCAATGCATCAAAGTGTGAAAAACTCACCGTGTGTTCTAATGACACTGTTCCTTCGTAAGACACAACTTGATGCTTCCCAGGCAAGTACTTGATTTCAGTCAGAGTGCTATTTTGCAGTGGATGGTCAATTGTAGCATTGCAAGCCTTGAAAAAGAATGCAACATTGCAGCAGGAATAAGTACAAGGTCAAGTCAGTAACATTTGTAAGTGCTTTAACTGTTTCCAAGAACCTGTAATCACAATAATTTGCTAATATACCTACAATGTCAGCAGCAATAGTCTGCTGCAGCCATTTTGAAAAAGCAAACGGAGAAGCAAAATTTTTAAAAGGCTAGCTTTTTCTACATTCTGCAGCCTCCAACCATCTTTCAAGATATCATACATAAAAATCATACTGTTTTTATTTGTTACAACATATGCTTCAAAGCGAATACTTATATTCATGGCCTATATAGAATAAATACTAGGACCCGTAAAAGTTTTAAAAGCAGGCTTTAGAGTCAGAAACCATGTAATGTAACAAATCAACCTAACTTTATCTTATGCACACAAATTTTGTTACCTTGTTACAAGGACTGAACCCACTGCCATCTGCAGTGGGTTCAGTGTTGGCACTCGTCCTGTTACACTACCAGACCACTGATTAAGCACCCCTGCACAGTATATCCTGCCCAACTTTACTTCAACTTGTTCGCTTGCTTGCTGTTTATTAATACTGTTAACCCTAGAGGGGTCATTGCAGGAATGGATAAGCAATCAAATACAGTTCAATAAGAAACACGCACACAACATAAACGCAAACATGATTTCAAGGGCACTGCTTGCTTCATACATATTCAAAGAACAGTAAAAACAGAGAAAAGAAAACAAAAACGCAAAAAATGCACTCGTCGCGACCACAGCGTGGCATTAATGATTAATGGTTGGAAACGCCGAATGACCTGAATAGGCAAGAGCATGGAGCTCGTTTAAGAATGCAGTAATGGGAGGAGAGGAAACCAGTGAATCGGGCAGCATGTTCCATTCATTAATTACTTATAATTGCATATAAAGCATCAGCTGCATGTATTAGCTAAGTAAAGCCATGCTGTCAGCTTCCCGTCTTGCAATGTTGCATCTATGATTTTTCAACTCCAGCACTCATTGTGCATTGCGATTTGTGAGACTAGTCACTACCCTGAAAAGTGATGGATTTGGTTAATTAGCAACTTTCAGTGAATCTTGGGTAACAATGCAAATGCAGGATACAAAGCACAAAGTTATGTGCAATCAGAAAAGGCAGACTGGAGGAGCAGGCACGATTTCTACACCGGTATGCAAATATTGGAGGGAAAACACACCACAGTTCCTTAACTGCCTTAACCCTTTAACCACCAATTTAACTTCCGAAAAACGTACCAAAGTCGCCATTAATTTTTAAGCAGTCATAATATTTTTCCACGCAATTCTGATTCAGAAAATATAGTACATAATTTCTTTTTTTGAATTAGCACAGAAATTAAAAAAAGAAAAAAGACACTGTTGTTGAGGGCAGCTTTACCTCAATGCATTCTGTGGTAATGGGTCAGAACGTACTGCAAGTCGAAGTGTTTATTTGATGCAATACACGGTAACACACTGAAAATTGCACGGACGTTGCTTTGTCGTAATAAAAGCTTTCGCTCAATAGTTGCTCTTTGTGTTGGTAGATTTCGAAGCATGCTCATATGGTGTCACACCAAAGCCTCATCATCATTTGAAGCAATATCCAGGGTAAAGACAATGTCCTGAGTTGCTGTCGGACACAAATTCCATGTCATCACTAAGGCTTTCTGTACTGCTCCAAGAAGCACCTTTTTTTTCCTTGGACATCGCCAGCACCGGCATTCTTCTTGCAAAGATGAAATCACTGTTGCCAGGCTTACAACAGGTGCGAAAGGCACTAAAAGCAGTTTTTCATAGACAACCACCATCACCTAGGATTGAAAATTACAAGCAAAGGCAATTGAGGACTGTGATATGTCTTTGGCGGCGGAAGGAGTGGAAAATCGGGCTGGACGAGTGTGACTCATCGTTCGCGATAGTGGTACAAACTCGTGTGACGAGTACAGCTCGGGGTTGGCGGTTAAAGGGTTCACTGTTCCTTAACTTTAGCGCCGCTTCTACGTGCAATTGTTAGTTTGTGTACTAAGCCCTTTTTTATAAATGTGTAAATTCTGGATATGCTTGTTAATGTTAATGTTGCTATATATGTATGAACCCCTCCTGCATTGGGCAGGCGCCTGCAACCTCAGCCCTGAATGTGATGAAATAAATACCTAAAATAAACTTTTTGAAACCCGCTCAGGTTTTCTGAGGCCGGAAATCAAAATTTTCTGATCTAGGTCAAAACGAAACTTCAGTGCAGTTTTAGTGATTTTCACGGTTGTAGATCCTTCGATTCTTCTCTTTCAGTCGCACTAAACATAAATATTGGCAAATGGTATCAATATCCAGAGCAATGTTTGTGTCAAAATGTTTCCATCAAAATGACATAGCAACACAATTTTAGAAAAAAAAAGTGAAAGCACTAAGCAGAGTAAGTACATTACCACAGCATAATCCTGCAGAGATTCTTTAGTGCAGATTTCTGTCTCTCTTCTCTTAGCTACGAGAAATGACCGCACAGCCAAGTTGACGGAAAAGCAGGCAGTGGTGTGGCCTCTTGATTCCCACCACAGCTGGAACTGCAAACAGACGTTATAATTATGTGTAATTTGTTTTCATTACCAGCACTGATAATGCTAAATTGATCATTTCTTGTTCCTATAATAAGAAGTCTGCAAGTTGGGAGATCACCCAGTTAAATATTAGAATGTTGTAAGAGGAAAAGGGGTGTTAGCAACAGCAGCAAAACATGCAATACCTCTCAGGTGTCTTCCATAAATATTGTGGCAAGAATCAGAATTATGACTTTCTTATAATATATGAGCAGTTCCACCATATGTAATAAACTGCACGTTTTACTTTTCAAAGCTTATGAAACTGTCCCGAGCACAGAACACCGATAGTTGGAATATCACACCGTAAATGCAAGGCACAGTAAAAAACGTTACTCACGTCAAATTGGTAGTCTGCTTCCTCATAAACCCGGGATGGGAAGTCCACAGCACAAACTGAAGGTGGCTCTCGTGGATGTGCCATCAAAATCAAAAAGTCGCAGTACCTGGAAATCATTGCAATCTAGTATGCCTTTCCTACTTCTTGTTACACGACATTTGTACTCACCCAGCAAATTCACGAGGAACGCGCGTCTCAAATGGGTTAATATGGTCGACGCCAACTATCAGTCTGAGGATTTCATTAGTGTGCTGAAAGTGCCATGTATATGTCCTGCGCAAATTGAAATGGACAATTGTTAGGAGTTTAGGATACTACGAAGTAGTTACATTTAGCTTCTAATGAATCCCATCAATCTTAAAGCAGTTTAAATTTGGTAATATTTCAAGACCAGTGTGCCCCCCTTAAAATTGTGCTTAAGTACATTAAAAATATATCCATTTTTTTTTTCTACCTTCAAAAAGATATGCAAAAAACTTGACCTTTTGAGGTATATGTTTTTAGCACTGTGAACAACCAGCAAAACAAACACAGAGGACTAGTGTAAGACAGGAGTGTCCTTCATATCTACTGCCCCTTCACACAAGATCATACTCAAAGCCTTGATCTTAATGCCTTTAAACTAACACAGCAAGCTATTAACGGACTTATGCTCCTTTAACTCGGTACAACTACGTATTCCTTTCATTTCTACATTTCCCCTGTTAAATTTTCTTAGGCAGCTGTACAAATAGCATTAAACATAAGCTCTTTGTATCAAGTCTATGATTAGAAGAGTATATCTGATGCAGTAAGGAACTCTGTTATCAGTACGTGACTGTCTTTTGCTTTTAGTTAGCAGCAAGGTTAGCCTTCCTGCATACAGAATTCTTCCATGCTAAGAAGAACAAAGTTCAATGCTGCCCATTTATCCTGCTTTCTGAACCTCACATATAGTTCAGGGTGCCTCTACCACCACTACAGGGTTTTCGACTGACATATGTTGTGAGTAGAGCTACATAAATTACCTGAACTGTGGCGATTAGGTTGCTTCACATCATTCTGGCTATTTTGAACAAACAGAGCAATCCCACTCAGTTTGTTCGCATTAATCCATGCATCCAGGCTCTTCATAAAATGCTCAATGTCGGCACCATGCAACACATCAATGGTGAGCGAGTCCACCTCGACAATAAAATAAGGTGCTTGATCGTTGTTATGAGAAATGAAATTTTGAAAGTCTTGGTCTGGAAGGAGTGACACAAAAAAGAACATGTACATATTACTGCAGAGAAAAATTGGGGGGACCCTTAAGCTTTGCCTTTGGGAGTTGAACGCAATAGTGATATCCTGTCCCTAGTGCGTACTTCAATCACTTAGTGCATACTATGTAATGAGAAGCATGCTTTAAACCACGAGCGATTATGCGCGGGAAGCGCGGGAAATGTTTTCGAACTTGCTATGCACCCACTACGTGGTCTGAACGGAATACACACAGTAACGTGTGTGCCTTTTGTAATGGGTGGACGGCTTTGAACCACAATGTCGTTATGATATTCACATCTTCTGACGCCCGATGGCGATGTACGCTTGTACCACGCAATATTACTGCGATATTACATATTGTATTGTGACGCCTGTATACAGGACGCGTGTGTTTGTAAAGCATGAAAGTTATTTTCACTGCATTTCCAAGCAGAGGAAGTTATTTTATATGTAATCCCAAGCAGAAGCATGGCTGTGTGGTACAACACCTGCTTGCCACGCAGACGGCCTGGGTTCGATCCTCATTCGGACCCGGAAATTTTTATTATTTATTTTATTTGCATCTTTCTCGATTTTTCAGTCACGGACAAGATGATGAATTTTCACTCACAACCAACGACGCCGACACTGACGCCGACGCCGAAATTTCTGCGAAACGAGCTCTTTAACGCTATCGCGTTAATACACATTGCACTGAAATGTACAGTACTCAAAGACTGAAACAGGACATTAGGGCTAAGTAACGCGCATACTTTCGCTTCCACTGTCTTCAGCTGAGGTCGTAGTGGCGTAATTTTGACTCCAACATGTAAATCAGAGCAAACATTATCTTCAGAGACCGGATTTGTCACGAGATGACGTGGCTATCTCAAGCAATTGCGCATATTGGTCCTTATACCAAAAAATTTGACGTCGCATTTGAATCTGAGTACTGTACATTCATTGCTCTAAATTAAGTACACACACAAAAAAACTCAGTCCATGTATTTCTGTTTCATTACCAATGTTTTACATATTACCGTAATTGCAATTTCAGGTTTTGCCTTCCTGTCTAATCATGCAAGAGGCACCATTGCATATACAGTTCACTTCTCTTAAATTGGACCAGTATAGCTGCACTTTGGCTTCATCAGATTAGCAGAAGCTTTTTGTACTTATTGATAGTAAAATGTTGTGTGCACTAAGCCAATGATACCATGACATGACATTAAAGGAGTTTTCTTATGCGTATGATTGGTTGCGTGCATCTTCACAATGTGAATGAAATTTGTCACCCTTTTCAATGAGTTCAAGTTGCTTAGTGCATGTTTTTCCTAACTGAAAGAAGCAGTAGAAGTAGCAAAGACAAAATCAAACACAACTACGCTTGTTCTTGCCTGTGTTATTATTAGCACTTGTTTTTCTCATTTCAGATACAAACCTGTCAGTTTCATTGATTATGATACAGCAAGTCCTCGATACCCATGTTCACTAACAAGCAAAAGCTTGCCCTGATAGGAAGTAGCAATAATATTTTCGTGCCTGCTAACAGACCTTAGCCTTTCTGTGATATTGTTGATATAAAACTAAATAGTTCGACCAGCACCACCACATGCATCACCAGAAAAAAATCTATTGCGTTGGAGTGCACTGTACACATGGCACAATGATCCCCTTACATCCCTCCCCTGCCTACTTTCTTCTTCTTCCTCATGTGCACATAATTCAAGTGCATTAAGTCGACATTAAATTAACAAGTAAAATAATATACAAACCATCTGTGGGCACAAACTCATGGCCAGCATCACTGTACTTGACAAAGCTATAAATGACATAGTCACATAGATTTCTTGTGAGATAATTTACGACACCAAGTGCTTTACTGGTAAGACAGATGAGGCTGCCTGAAAAATTAAATGAAGACAAATAAATCACATGGAACGGTCCAGGACAATCAATGTAGTGCTTGAATGTGTACTAAATGCTGCATGGCTGTCAAAATCAAAAGAACATAACATGTCTCATTAACACACATGCAAACACTTAACTCCACTACAATGTCAATGTATAACTTGCTCATTCTTACTTTAGCACATGCACATGCAAAACTTTTGTGTGATATGCTTTGGCCATTCAAATTCAATAAATTACTGAAATAACTTAACAATAAATTTTTAAAAATATCTATATTTAAAGGATATCAGAAACAACTGTGCTCTTACGAGCGGAATCATGAGCTGGTGTTCTAGTTGTTTTTGAACCTGAAAAAAAAAAAGACATCAGTGCATCAAAAATGCCCTTTGTCTTTTTTGCGTCAAATATTGTGCATTCCATGTTCAGCGGATCACTTTACCATGAGTTGGAGGAGATTGTGTAGCGGGAAGTTCTGAAAGGAAAAATAAAAGCAAATACCTCAGCATTGTCCAGTTGGATTAATACGAAAATCCCGGCATAGTTAACTTCTAAAAAGTCTGCTAATTATATATTCATAATAGACAAGGCTAGCCCCACCATAGAATTTATGCAACAGTGTAAACGTTTCACTAAAACACCACAAAACCCTGCATGTTCACAGAAGCGTTACAGCCATCCTTGTTTTTTTCTCATTTACTTAAATGAGCAATGAATAGCCAGCAGCACCTTTCATCACCATGGCTAGTCTATACTTTGACCTTCAAGAGTACTCAGAGCCCCCACTGAAACTATAGGACCCTGCAATTCGCATGGTGGGTGGTTATACAGTATGAAAAATCGCTGATGCACTTGGTAACTATTGAAACAAACCAGTGTGGTGTTTTTTACATTAAGCCCTCCAGTAATATTACTCGATAAATTTAATGGGCAAAAAGCCAAGTCAAAATAGGTACACTGCTTTATCAGTGCAAGCAAACACTCGCAGTGATAAAGTGGTTTATCCTTCCTGGCTTGGGAACATGAAGCAGCATTAAATTCAATAAGTGGTGGACTCTTAGGCCAAGCTGCTGTTTAAGATGCAGGGGGGCTGCATTTTGAATTCTGCTGCTTGCATGGTATTTAAAACCACATTTTAACATTTGTTATAACACTTCTGTTATCAGAAGTGTTTAAGTGTACAAACATGCACATGTGTACAAAAGGAATGCATCTTGCTGCTGGGAGAAAGAAGCTAGATGAATGGCTTCTGGTGATTCCAGGTAACTATACACTGCTTCAGAAGTTCCCTTCAGCACTGTGGAAGCTACAGGGCCCATTAGCCAACAGGAAGGGTGATTAGCCCCTCCACATGTATTCATCCGTCTGCGCGCACACGTTCAGCGAGCAGACGGCAGCGGCGAAAAAAATAGAACATGTCTGCACGCATCGAGGCTGCTGGTCTCCGCCTCGAGTTTATCACGTCGTCGTCGTGCGTTCTGTGACCCATAAGTTCCAAACAGACGCTTGTATTTGCTTCAGATTTATGTCTTGGAGCTTCGGCAGCAATGTATTCGTGACAACATTGCTCTATTTCTATGAATCGCTATCAAATTATCGGTGCGTTAGGCTTAGCAGGCGTGGTTAGAGCAATATCTTATCTCACCAATAACGACAGAGCGTACCTGGTGCTTTGGCCTGATCGTGAGATGACGCAAAGCGATAGCTCATTACACCATTCATATGTTGCTGTGAGCGCTTTGGGCGAGCGTCGAGGGCAAGTTCAAATCGAAGCGGGTGGTCGTGTCTGCATGGGCGCTGCCATGTTGATTTTTAACCACAGTTACCGATGGTTACTGATACAACAATTAAAGAAATACGACGTAAATGCGATGAAGAATAAACAAATTACTTATTGATGTGAAGAAGCAGATGCTAAAGAAGGGCAAATGTCTCAACCTTGCCAACTGCAAGGCAATTATATCTAGATCTATGTTTTCCTGTGCAAGCGTGTGGCTTGTTTACACTCCGTAGCTTTGGCAGTGCTGAACGGTAGTGGTGAAACAGAGCATAGTCAATTTTGCTAAATTTTGAAAAAAAGTCCTTCCAGCAGATTATGCTGCAATGACGTTATTTAATACAAAAAATATAATTCTAACAGTTCTCAGCTGCAGGGCATATTCACAAATTGAGTCTGTTCAAAATTATAACATTAATAAAAGACAACATTAAATAGCAGGAAAATGAAAATTGGAAAAGCTTGAATATAACTGATGATTTACAGTCTATAACAAATATTAAAACATCAAACAGTAACATTTTAAATCATTCATCATGGTGGCAAAAGTATTTCAGACTAAATGATGGAAACAATTCACTTCGATTTCAGATGCCAGCAGCAATTGGCAAAGTCGCAAATTACTCAGGCCTAAATCTGGGACAGCTAATGCATTGGCAAAGGAACTAAAGGAACGCAATGCTTCTGGCTAATAACTCCATTTCATTCATATTACAAAGCAGTATTATTTATCTTAGATGCATATGCATTACACCTAGTGGCAAATTTCTCTGTTGCAGAGCATCATTGCAAAACGTGCTTTTGCAAAGCACCCAGTGGAGAACATTTATACTCCCTGCACACATCTTTCCCCAACCTTCATCAATTTTCTTTCAACATTTGCATACTTCATTGCCAGAAACACTGCCTATAGACAGCACAAAGTATATTTCCTATGGCAATGTGCAAGCGTACAAAAAAGCCACGCTTTGCACTTACCTTTTTCGAGTACAACTTTCAGAGTGTGAAGCCTTGAAAATGGCTCCCCCCAATGCTCGGCACTTCCCTTCCACATCTTCAAATTCCACATCAAACGCTGCAGCACACAATGTGTTAACTTGGCCAGTCACTTTTGATACCTGTAAAAAGGCGCTGCAATGGTTTATACGTTCATACCCTGGCTATGTTCTTTACAACTTAAATGAGAATAAGTCAATGCTTTCATATCCCCTATGAGATGCAATATCATAAGACATCAAAGTGGCCACTACTTCATAGTTGGACAATGCAGCGTGCATAAGTGTCCCTGAAAATCAATGAAAAATACTTAAATTTTACTAACATTATTTTATATATGCATTGCCAAAGGCCAAGAAGCCATGTACTCTTCCTATTTGACAGCAGAACACATAGATATTAAAAAACTGTCAGACATGCGAATAAATTGAGCTCAAAATCAGGCACATGCTATTCCCGAGTGCTCGTCACGAGAAAAGTTCACAATATTATTAGGACTTGAAACAAACAGTGCTAGAGACAAGACAGTGAAAGAACGACTGATGAGGCACTGAACTAACCACGACTGGTTTATCAGGGAAAATGCAATATGTAACTAAGCACAGAAAGCAGAAAAATGGTGTCTGCATAGAGACATATATAATATAATCATGTCATGTACACCGGCAAAGCAGGCTGTGAGATTTTTACAAACAAACACGCACAACAATAAACTTGCTCCCAATCTAATTCATGATCTAATTTAGAATCCAACCTTTTCACGCATTGCTTGCTCTGCTTCGTAGCTGAATATCTCAGTCCCATTGTCCTTCTCTTTCAGCTCATAGGCAGAGGCCGAGGGCATATTCTTCAAGTGACAAACCTGTATTGTAGTCGGGAGAAAAGAGAACACAATCACTTCCTGTCAAGATTATTCCATGACTGCTAATTAGACTTATGGAAGTGTGGAGAGCTCACAGTACCAAAAATATAAGCTGAGGCCAGAGGATGAAAAGTGAACTCAATACGAAATAACTGTAGTGTAAAATAAGCACGCACACAACGGTTGCTTTATCTTTCAGATCTCATTTGTAGATGACGTGACCATAAGTGAAATGTTGTGTTCAAAGAAAGAAATAGAGAGAAACAGAGAAAGAATAGTGAGAGAAATCGATAGAAAGAAAGAGGGAGCGATAAATAGAGAGAAAGGGAAGAAAGATATAAAGAGTGACAAAGAAAAAACATAGATAAAGAAAGAAGGAGATACAAAAAAGGAGATACAAGAAACAGAGAGAAAGAGAAGAAAGAAAAAGAAAAATACTGAGAAACAAGGAAGGCCACCACGCTTTGCTCTTCCTTCAGGCTTGGCACAAAAAAGAGATACAAGAAACCAACATGAAAAAGATAGAAAAAACAGAGAGCAAGACAGAAAGAGAAAGAGGAAAATAAAGAGAAACAACGAAAAAGAGAGAAAGAAGCAGTGAGAGAGAGGAAAAAAAGAGAAGAAAGAGAAGTAAAGATAGAAGGAGCGAGAAAGAGAAAATAAAGAGAGAGAAAGAAAGAGAGAAAAACATTAAAAAAAAAAGAGATACAGGAAACGGAGAGAAAGAAAGAAAACAATAAGGACAAACAAGGAAGGCCACCCAGCTCTGCTCTTCCTTCAGGTTTGGCACCACTAGTGCGTCACAGCAGGTGCGAACATCGAACGAAAATGAACACGTGAAAACGAGACAGAGAAAGAAAGATAGAAAGTAATAGATAGAAAATAGAGAGAAAGAGAAAGTGACATAAAGAAATAGAAAGAGAAAAATAGAGAGAAATAAAAGAGATAAAGACAAAAGAAGATAAAAAGACAAAACAACAAAGACAGAGAAAGAAAAAGCGAGAGAAAAAAAGAGAGAGAGAGATAGAAATAGAGAAAGAAAGGGATGAAAGAGAAAGAAATATAGACCGAGCGAGAAAGAGAGAGTGAGAAAGAAATAAGAAGAAACCGATGCAAATAAGGGATACAAAAAAACGGGGAGAAAGAGAAAGAAATAGATGAATAATGAAAGAGAAAAAGACAAGGAAGGCCATTTAGCTCTGCTCTTTCTTCAGGCTTGGCACCACTAGTGCGAAGAGCTGCCATGCCACTTCTTAAACCTTTGTTGTGCTCTTGCTTGATCACAAACCAATCCCTCCATCTTTTTTTTATGAGCCCAGCTGATTCGATTATCTGATGCAATCCTCGACATTTTTTAAACAGGAAAGATATGGACAAGGTGGAGGAGACTATGTCACAGTATCACAATACACAACAACACACCAAGCGAATGGCTGTCGTGTCCGTCTATAAATGTTCTGTGTACTTGTATCCCTTTCTTGCATTTCACTTGCACTTTTTGAATTTTGTTAAATTCAGTTCATCTTAGAAATTCTAGAATTCAACATTTCTTTTTATTATTGTGGCAGAGCCAACGACTGCAGCTCAAACCCAATAATACCTACATCACGTATGAAAGCATGCGGAGTGAAGCCTTGCCATCTTAACATACCTTGTCATACCCTACCCAGAGTTCCTTTTCACAAACTTTTCCATGGCCTTGGTTTTTGACACCATGAAAGTTGAGCACAGCAAGTGTGAATGACAGACAAATGCTAGTCATATTTCTTGACCGCTCCTCGAGATATTTCTGAAAGGAAACCAGGAAAGTCTTACACAAACGTAAAGATAAATTTTGTGTGGTGAGAAATGATTGAATAATCATTTCACGGCATCTCATTGCCTTCTTACTAATATTGCCTCTTTAACCCATTGGCTTCCACGGCCAGCGATCCGCCGGCCGGGTTGGCGAGGCCAAAAGCACTTTGACTGGTGAATCGCCGGCCACCTAGAAAATGTTTATTTTTGACATTGTTTTCATAGATGGCAGCACAGTATTGTGTGTTTGCCTTTTGCTTGGTATACTATCCACTAGATGGACATAGTTGTCCATGTTTTTTAGCTGTTTGTATGTGTTTTTTTTTCTTTAGCGGCGAAGGGTGCACTATCCCAGCTTTTTCCGAAACATGGTGTCGTGGAAGAAACGTGGTTTGACGGATGAAGAAATTCTGAATCTTGTGTTCGACAGCGACCCAGAAAGTTTGAAACCGCCAGTTACAACTTGCCAGTTTTGAAACCGCTAGTTGTACTAGATAACAACCGAGGCATGGGAGGAGTTGATCGCGAGGACCAACAACTCGCTTCCTTTCCCATCACGAGAAGATATGCAAAAGGCTACAAGAAAATCTTCTTTTACATTATGGACACCACTGTATATAACAGCTATGCTTTATTTGTAAAAGCAACCGGCAAGCGGCTCCACTACACTGATTGGAAGGTCAATCTCACTGAGGCCATTTTCGAAGAGGCCACTCTGCCCCTCTACCATGATCGAAGAAACCCGCCTGTCGTGGCCTCACCAATGCGCCTACAAGCCGCCGAATGGGCTCATTTTCCTCGCCACATCCTGGCAAACAAAGTCAAGCAGAATCCATCAAGACTTTGCTTAGTTTGTAAGGCACAGGGCAAAATGTCCGAGAGCCGATGGGAGTGTAAAAAATGTGAAGTTGCTCTTCACATGCCTGTGTGCTTTAAACTTTTTCACACACGAAAATCATACTGAAGCACTTGATGCAGTCAAGCATTGTTAAGCGAATAAAACAAAGTTTGTTATTCTATGACGTTTGTTGCAGATTTTTTTTATTGCGGTTTAGGTGCATCGACCCATGCCGACGGCGGGCGTGAAAATTTTCCGGTGGAATACCAGGCGGGAACGGCTGCGGAGAGTGCGGAAGCCAATGGGTTAATTAATTGAAACATACACGATGTACCAACAAACCCAGATTTCTAGGCTTGTGCGATTATTCGATTGCTTCGAATATTCGAACGAATATTGCAGTATTCGAATTCGCTTCGATCCGAATTTAGATTATTGAAAATTTCAAAGTATTCGAAACAAACGAATAGATTCATATTAGTCCGCATGTAACCCCCTGTAAATGTGGTTTCACTGCAGTGAAGAGGTGCTAAGCCGTGAAAGCACCAATCCTAGAAACTATTACTCCGCATGTTACCTCCTGTAAAGGTGGGTTCACGGCAGTGATAAAGTCCTAAGCCGTGAAAACACGTACCCTATGAGAAAATCTGCACTGCCGCGAAGCCCCATTTCATGGTTAAATGAAGATATTACCCTCACATCGATTCATTTTTTAAGTTTAAAAGCTTGTTATACCGGCTTATATGCTCTAACTATAGTAAATTTTAAGACGCAACATATTTTACAGGTTATCACTTGCATTCTACCGAAAGTCCAATTCTGCTACTATTCAAAGTTGTTTCCACTTTCTTTGAAGCAAAAGAAAATGGCATTTGCACAGGCCTTGTTTCAATTTTTAAAAAAAATATTGTGCAGGTTAGTTAGGTCATGACAAATATGCCCATTTTTCTTTATAATATGGGATATATACTATTCGAATTAGTAATTATTCAACCAAAATCACTATTCGCTTCGAATGTAATATCCATTATTCGCACAAGCCTACAGATTTACACCTTTGTCCAAATCATTACACATGCAAACAAGGTCTTTTCCCCCATTTGCTGCCAGTAACAACAGTTCCAGATGTTCATGCTACGTGAAAACTAATTTTAAAAAAGAGACATACTGAGCTTCTCAAGCATTAATACCAATTTGATTGAAACATACAGCTGCCACTAGACATATACCTCCAAGCTCTTGTAATTCTTATTACAACAAAATGAAACATTTCTTCGAAACAAACCATTTCCATCTCTTCATTTGTTTCAAGAGGCCTGTTGGGAAATCTGGGAGCACAAGTGCTGCTTGGTGGCCTTGGATTCTGCTTTCTGAGAATCAAGTACTGGCATTTTCTGAAAAGAAACAAACGCGACATGAAGTGAAGTCGAAAGTAATTTGAGTGAAACCATTTAGAGGTAGCACTAACAACAGCTCATGGCAACGAACCAAAACGAGTTACCTTTATTGCCTTTTGTGTGCACACTTGCTTTCTACATTTTAGTGCACTAATAAGTAATGCACAATTAGCATGATCTGTCGTAATATTTCGAATAAACATATGCAAATAGCAATTAGCAAAAAACCATCAAAAGTATAGTGATCCCATCACCGTGATTGGCCATACTTTTATAGTCCTGCACTCACTCTAAGGTTGTTGTGCACTATTGTGAAATTGTGGTCACTGAATACTTGGGGAGTCCATTGCCAATTTAATCAGGGCCCTCAATATGAAAAGCATGCAGTTCTAGGTTGTTTCCACAAAAGATACTGTGTTTAGCCACATACACTGACAGTTTCTTTGCAACTGTGATAGAGATGCGTATTAGTAAGCAAGGATTTTTATTGGCAGCATTTGGGAAAAAAAGAAGAAACTGGCTTTCAGGAATCTTTTCAGTTACCAGACATTCACATCAACACAAGCATTGCTCCTCATCAGACAATAACACAAAAGCATTGCAGGATAGTAATTCTTCCAATTTGTGAAGGAAGAACATATGTGGTGTGAGAAGCTTCAGAACTCACCCTGTCAAAGCATACGCCAAAGCCTGGGAGTCATGAATTTTTTCAAATTCAAGTATTATGATCACCAGCGGCTGTTTCTGGAATTCCCTTGAGCGGTTCCAAAACTCCTGCAGACAAAGTAAATATTTTAGGCTGTAGAATTGCCTTGAAGTCATTGATTCATTAAATATTTCAATGAGTACATCAACACCTGCACAATGTTCTTGAGTTAACCAAATACAAATTCAATGAGCAACACAAACAGGGCAACAAAAAAAAAAACACACAAGGCAGTGCCCACATGTTGTGTGTTCTGCAGAACCTGCTATGCAATGACCACATGCACAACTAGCTAGCTCCAGAGTTACAGTAGTCACACCTGGCTTTGATGTTTCTTAGCATTGTTATTTCATCAGCCCTTTCCTACTTCAACCCCCAAAAATTCTAAAATTACTGCTGTTGGACAGAAGGTTGTTGCAGTCAATGTTTTGATTAGGGCACTTGCCTATTGACACTTGTTTATTGACATTATTAAAAAAACGGTGAGACAGAAAAAAAAAAGACTTACCACACAAACGCATGCATTCATATTAACTTGCGTAACTGTCAGTACCTACTTGTTTATTGATACTTTTCTATTCTACCTCGAATGGGCATTTTTCCATGCAGACACTAGCAGGAACTACACCTTGCCAAAAAGCACTGAGCTACACAAAGAAACATGAGAAAAACTGCGGAAGGCAGCACAAATTTTTGCCTGTCAGCAGCCATTTGACCATTGGCAGAAAGTGACCATCGGCGTCAACATGAGTGATGAAAGAAATCATAATCATGACACCAAAGATCGCCAAATTTGTGATGTCATGTAGACATAGAGACATGACATCATATGATGACGTCATCATATCACATCGCCGCTTGGTCAAAGGTGAGCCGATTCCGGCGGTAGTGCAAAATCACATTAGGCAAAGAAAGCTTCCTGGGGGAGGGGGGGATTAACACATTAGATTGAGATGAAAAATAAACTGTGTTTGCCTTTGAGTCGTCTTAGACGAATGCATAAGGGACACTGATTTCTTTTTTGCAATGCTGTAAATAAGTTTCCAAAATATACCACCTCCCCTCTGCTTCAAAACTGTGCACTGAAACATGATAATCATATTTGGAGTATAGCAGCACTCAACAAAGTCATTGCTCTCTACATCCAGGGGTTGACATGATCTATGTCAAAGCGAGGTGTAATGTTAAGGTGAGGAGGTCTGAAATGCAGGAGAGGGCAGGCAGTCTATGCCATAAGGCTTAGTCAAGCCAAAACTAATTTCCCAAGTACTTTGTTAGGACGGCAGGAATAAATCAAATACACACCGTTGCAAATGGCTCGACATCTATGCCATCTTGATGGGTTGCCGAAAATGCAATGCCATCAAGGTTGTTTGTAGCAAGGAACTCTTCAGTTTTGGTGAAGAAGTCAGTCACAACACGTCGGACCTTGGATGTCATAATTCCACGTGTGTCCACTTCAGTTGCAATAAATGGAACATTTCCATTCCGCAGCTTTTGCAGTTCTCCAATGTCATCTGAAAAAAAAAATATATATATATGTGGGAAAACTCACACTATCAAATGTCATCAGAAGAAAGTATCATATCAAGAAATGGTGTTCATCTCTCATTTTTGTATTGTCAGTAAAAACTAACACATCAATATTGAAGGGAGAAAGAGTGACATGAAAAAAAAACACAAAAAATGCCATAGCTACAAAGCTACTGCAGAGAATATCTTGTTATCCACAAAATCTTTTCAATGTGCTCAATTTTCCATATCCATGAGCAGAACACTGACAGCAAGAAAGAGCTCACCAAAACTATTGTTTTAGACAACATATGTAGACACAAAAGGAATTGAGCATTGTATTTATAATACCCACTTAAGGCTCACTGGAAGGTCAAGTTGTCCACCTAAAGAAAATAACCGATACGTATGCCATGACAAATGACTGAACCTTATAAATTACATTCTATAACTCTAGATTGACAGACATTTTACACTGCATTGTGTTCTTGCGTGGACATAATTTAATGCAATCTACTGTATAGACTTGTATAGTAGCCATCACAAAACATAAACCATACTGAAATACTAACACACAAAGCCATCTCTCCTGAAAGAGCATATGCTTGGGCATGTTGGTCTCCTGAGTCCATGAGTTATCTGTTCTGCTAAAAGTGATATCCTTCATTATGCAAAAAGGCTCTCGGTCATTTTGGAAAAAGCCAGGAGGGCACCTTAAAAGCAAGACGTAGTTCCAAACAAAGAAGCAAATACTTAGCAATGGATAAAAGTAAAAGTTATAGCCAAGATTGCAGGACTCGGCAAACAGCATCAGCAGGATAATAAATCTGGGCTGCATGGCGTATCTTGATGCAAGCACTTGCCATTTTTCAGGTCAAACTTCTCCATTTCTATGTCATAGCTGATTGCAGAATAGACAAGCCCAGTACACAGGCCAAGTTGCAGAAGATTTCCAATGTTTACTGAAGCTGTTATACACAGCAGAACACCTGTACAGAGAAATAGGACAAAGCATAAAATGTAGGGCATGCCAATGTCTTTACTCATTCTGCTAAGTCCCTGTTCACATTCTGTGAAGAGTGTCAAAAGCTTTGAAGCCACTATTGGTGCAACAACCAAGACATGAACTAAAGTGTGTATACCATTCCTTGTTAAAAAAACAAACAAACTTATTAACGTAAAGTGTTTCATGCTTCCCGAGATTTGCAGTGTCAAGAATGCTACAGGAGCATTATGACAGGGTCTAGTAACATAATTTCACTTGCAGACAGATTTATAAAACTTGAGAAAGAATACCTCCATGTAGCTGCAAGAGTGTTTGTTTCATAATGTCCTAAATATCATCACACAACCTGTTTTTTACCATCACTGACTGTTTTCTTTTTAAAATCTCTTACAAATTTATAGATCACCAATTAACAGTATTACACACCGCATGAGCTGCTGATTACTACTTCTTTCTCTTGATCTTATTTAGAGTTCAGCTACTACATGCATTTTTACTGTAATCGATACCACTGCCATGCTATAATTTTGTGTTTCATGACTTTACACATGGTCCGAAGGCATAGTTCTGCAAGTCTCATTGTAATCCTCCAGGGTTTGCACCTGTGAGGTAGTAGCAGCAGAAGGTATAGATTAGATGCCATCATTCTTAACAATATCTCCCTTTATGTGCACTGCAGACAATAGTTATTTGAGAATTTCCTTTTCATCTTACTACTCGTCCGAGATAATGGAATACAACTTAATGCATGCTAAAGCTCACATCGGTCCCTTCAACATTAAATATGACAAATTTAAAGAATGATGTGTCTCTATCAACATAAGCAGGCCAGTATAAAAACACAATGAACTGCAATTACAGGCTTCCACTAAAGTGGCAGTATTAAACATTCTGGGAAAGACAGTGTTGTACTTACGGGTAGACGTCACTGCAGTTGTGGGTTCAGTTTCAGTTGTGTCATGTTTTTCTGTCAGAAATAGAGAATAAAACATTATCATACCAGGAATTTTGAACAAGAAAAGGAGTTTGTGTTCCAGCAACCACGTATGCCGGCAAAACATATTAGCAAAGTGCGATTATGCTAGCCAATGCCTCGCGTGAAAATCAAAGTTATACGTTGGACCTATTCCAAGCTTAGCAGGGTCAAGAATGCTACAGGGGTCTAGTAACATATCATTTCAGTTGAAGACTGGGTAATAAACTTCTAAGAAAGAATACGTCCATGCAGCTGCAAGAGTGTTTCATAATGTCCTAAATATCATCACACGACCAGTTTTATACCATCATTGACTGTTTTCTTCTTAAAATCTCTTACAGATTTATGGATCACCAATTAACAGTATTACACACCGCATGAGCTGCTGATCACTACTTCTTTCTCTTGATCTTCTCTAGAGTTCAGCTATGTATGTGCATTTTTACTGTAATTCATACTACTGCCATGGCTATAATATTCCGTTCCATCACTTTCCACATGGTCTGAAGGTATAGTTTTGCAAGTCTCATAGTAATCCTCCAAGCTTTGCCCCTGCGAGGCAGTAGCAGCAGAAGGTGTAGATTAGATGACCATCATTTTTAACAATATACCTTCATAAGCACTGCCAGACTATAGTTATTTGAGAATTTCCTTTTCATATTACTACTCGTCCAAGATTATAGAATACCACGAAACGTATGCTAAAGGCCCACATCTGCAAAAGGTCCACTCAAAATTAAATGCTACAAATTTAAAGAATGATGTGTAATAACAGGCCTGATATCAAAACACAATGGAGTGCAATTACTCACTTCCACTACAGTGGCAGTTCTTAACATTCTGGGAGCGACAGTGTTGTACTTACCGGTAGACGTCACCGCAGTTGTGGGTTCAGTTTCCGTTGTGACATGTTTTTCTGCTGAAAATAGAGCATAGAACATTATGATATGAATTTCGAACAAGGAAGGCGTTTGTACTTCCAGCATCCACATATACCGGCAAAACATATTAGCATAGTGCATTTATACTAGCCGACGCCTTGCTTGAAAATCAAAGTTAAATGTTGGCATATTCCAAGCTTTGCAGGGTAAAGAATGCTACGGGAGCACTATTGAGAAGGTCTAGCAACATATCATTGCATTTGCACACTGACATAAATTTTTGAGAAAGAATACCTCCATGTAACAGGGAGGGTTTGTTCATAATGCCCTAAATATCATCACACAACCTGTTTTCAGCCATCATTTACTGTTATCTTTTTAAATCTCTTACAGATTTATCACCAATTACCAGTATTACACACCACATGACCTGGCTGATTACCACTTCTTTTTCTTGATCTTATCTAGAGTTCAGCTACATGCATTTTTACTGTAATCCCTACTAGTGCCATTTTATAATTTTCTGTTCAATCACTCTCCACATGGTCTGATGGTACAGTTTTGCAAGTCTCATAGTAGTCCTCCAAGGTATGACCCCTGCGAGGTAGCGGCTGCAGAAGGTGTAGATTAGATGCCATCATTTTTTAGCAATATGCCTTTATATGCTCTGCAGACAAAAGTTATTTGAGAATTTCCTTTTCACATTACAACTCATCCTATATTATAGAATACCACTTAATGCATGCTAAAGCCTACATCTCCAAAAGGTCCACTCAAAATTATAAATGCTACAAATTTGAAGAATGATGTGTCAGTATTCAATATAACAGGCCAGTATCAAAACACAATGGACTGCAATTACTCACCCTACAGTGGCAGTATTAAATATTCTGGGAATGACAGCGTTGTACTTACGAGTAGATGTCGCTGCAGTTGTGGGTTCAGTTTCAGTTGTGTCATGTTTTTCTGTCCAAAATAGACCATAGAACATTATCATACCATGAATTTTGAACATGAAAGGAGTTTGTATTCTAGCATCCACATATGTCGGCAAAACATATTAGCAAAGTGAGATTATGCTAGCCAATGCCTTGCCTGAAAATCTAAGTTTACTGTTGGTATATTCCAAGCTCTGCAGGGTCAGGAATGCTACAGGAGCACTAGCCCAGGGTCTAGTAAAATATCATTTCACTTGCAGACTGATTTATAAAACTTTTTCAGAAAGAATACCTCCATGTAGCTGCAAGAGTGTTTGTTTCATAATGTCCTAAATATCATCACACAACCTGTTTTTTACCACCACTGACTGTTTTCTTTTTAAAATCTCTTACAAATTTATAGATCACCAATTAACAGTATTACACACCGCATGAGCTGCTGATTACTACTTCTTTCTCTTGATCTTATTTAGAGTTCAGCTACATGCATTTTTACTGTAATCGATACCACTGCCATGGTATAATTTTCTGTTCCATCACTTTCGACATGGTCTACAAGAATAGCTTTGTAAATCTCTTTGTAATCCTCCAAGATTTGCCCCTGTGAGGCAGTAGCAGCAGAAGGTATAGATTAGATACCATCATTTTTAATATATCCCTTTATGTGCACTCCAGACTATAGTTATTTGAGAATTTCCTTTTTCATATTACTACTCTTCCTAGATCATAGAATACCAATTAATGCATGCTAAAGCCCACATTGGTCCATTCAACATTAAATATGGACAAATTTAAAGAATGATGTGTCTCTATCAACATAACAGGCCAGTATAAAAACACAACGGACTGCAATTAAAGGCTTCCATTACAGTGGCAGTATTAAACATTCTGGGAAAGACAGCATTGTACTTACGGGTAGACGTCGCTGCAGTTGTGGGTTCAGTTTCAGTTGTCTCATGTTTTTCTGTCAGAAATAGAGCATAAAACATTTTCATACCATGAATTTCGAACAAGAAAGAAGTTTGCGTTCCAGCATCCACGTATGCTGGCAAAACATATTAGCAAAGTGCGATTACGCTACCCAATGCTTTGCCCGGAAAATCAAAGTTAGTAAATGTTGGCATATTGCAGGATTTCTTCAAAGCACCACCTAATGGTAAGAGCTATCAAAAAAATACAGTGGTGACGGCACACAGAACCATGACGTGGCCCTCGATTGGCCCCTCAAGGTGGGTGTTCACTATTTTCTGATAAGTTTACCTTAAATGCCCAAGAATTTCACAAATTATTTGTTTTTATGCAACTCTTGTTGCAATGCGAGTGGAAAAATTTCTTTAAGGTGAGTAGTCACTGCGGCGTCCAAATTTGTGGACGTCAGGCCTAAGGAGTTCATGTGAGGAAGTTGATAGTATGCTGCATGCCCTGCCATCACTACCGAGTGGCTTTGCACAAAAATTTAAGTATTTTGGAAGATATGCCTAGACATTACTTGCTTTATTCCATGCATGCACTAAGTGATAAAGACATACATGACACAATGTTCGAGTGGCCTGGCGAAGTGAATGTTCAGACATGAAGAGCTCGGATGATAAACGCGTCCAAGCTGAGCCATCGGCAAGCAAAGGCCCCATGAATGGTAAGGATGACAGATGAATTGAAGCAGAGCTTCTAGAAAGCAGGAGCCCCATGAACAACGATGATGATGAATGTGTCAAAGCTGAGCTGTTGGCAAGCAAAGGCCCCATGGAACAGTGATAAACAATGAATACATTGAAGCTGAGTCACCAGCCTGCATTGGCTCCAAGGCTGATGATGAATGACGGTGAACCAAGTGCAACTCACGTTTCTGGTGTCCACATATGTGGCCACTAGTTTTATTCTAGAAGTAAAGCTAAGTTCTCGTTTTTTAGTTTATTTCCTGTTTTGTGTGAACAGTTATTGCATATCTGTGAAAAAAAAATTAATTTCACCAATTGGATGGGGCCTGGGAAACAAAAGGGTAAACATTCTGGGAATGGTGGCTGAATACTTATGTGTAGATGTTACAGTAACCGTGGGTTGTTTCAGTTTTGGGGGTTGTGTAAGTCTTTTCTGCCAGAAATAGAGCATAACACAATAATTTCTTGAACTTTAACAAAAAAAGGAGTTTTAATTAACTATGCTTCAAGCTTTATTTATCAGCACTGCAGCAGAATGGTCACCCAAATATAATGATTTCATGAGATTATTAGTTGCAATGTTTATCTACGTGGCTACTGAAATGAATGGAAATAGGAAAGGTTGAAAGAAAATAAATTAAGGTAACTAGAAATAGGAGGAAGGACGATATGCGACAAAGCAGCTTTTACAATTACACAGGGCTTTTGATTGGCTAAGCAAATGAGAGGATGTCATTTGCTACTCTGCACTACATGCTCAAAAGTCTGGAGACCAGAACAATGCCCAGAAATGAAATGTCAGTGAAGCGGTGCAAAAAGAGGCTTTAATAACAAAACAATACCAACCACTTGATGCTGTCATCGTCGTCACATCTGGTTTAGATGACGTGGATTTGGTTTCATGAGTTGTCTCTGTCAAAAATATAACATGGGGAAGAACACTGCAGTCATTTACATCACAAAAAATTAGGCAACAACCAAAGGACAATAGTCAGACTTTCATTTACTCAAAATAAGTATGTCATAACCATGGCGAAAATGGTGATTAGCATTATTCATATAGCAGTCTATCAAAGCAAGCATGTAAAATGCAAAGTACATATGCAATGCAGAAGTTTGAAGACATAGGTCATATATACATTAGGTGAGATTTCACTGAAAGTTGTTGCAGTGCATATCAGAACCCCCCCATCATTGTTTTAAGGTGCCTCTAGTAGTGATTAAATTGTGCATCCACTGATTTATAAAAGTGCATAATGACAGTAATCTCATAAATTGTGCATCATTGTTTAGACTTCCGTAAATAAAAGGATGTCGAATGACCATTGAGAGAACAGATGCCCATTCACTCAAAGTACTATTTTATGCTTACCACTATGATTATGTGTCCCTTCTGTTTTGGAACTTCCAGCGAAAAAAATAATTTTGACTTCTAGAAGCTCTACCTGGAAGTGTTTAAAAAAAAACGCCAACGAAGCTTGCTAGATATACAGTAGAACCCCTTTATAAGAGACATGCACCAAGGGAGCAATTCTTGTCTCTTATATGAGGTGTCTCTTATAAGCAGGGTACCACGTATGCATTTTCTTAACACCTCTTTCAATGTAGGCACACTGGTGTTCTTATACCCATTTGTCTCTTACATCGGCGTCTCTTTTATAAAGGGGTTCGACTGTACATGAAAATAAAGAAACCGAAGACAGGAAGACATTGCATTCATCGTCCTGTGTTCTCTTTCTTGATATCTGTAGTATATACTCAGTGTAACTCTAACTATGAATTGAAGTTGTAATTATGTGTAAAGATAACTCCATGTTATGCAAACATATATAATGCTTGTCCCCATGCCTGCTTGTTACATTTGGTTCTGCAAACATAGACAGCAAATCATTATGCAACAGTTGTTAGGAAAGAGTTGTTAGGTGCACAGTATGTTGTCAGAGAGCAAGATAAAGCAATGACTAAAAAAGAATGAAAGGCACAGTCATGGGGACACAGTTAACGCAGACTCTCTTCTGCAAGCAGGCTTTCAGAGCGAGGCTAGCATTGAACCTCAAAGAGGGGAAAGCCATATGTGTGCACTGAAAATTAAAACTGCTAGTGAACTATAATTGAGATAAAATAAAGCACTAAAAAAGAGCTCACCTTCCCACCAAGGCAACTGCTTTGATGAACCACCTGAGAAAAAAGACGAAGCACGTTCTTCTCATCTAAAACAAACCTAACCATACCAGATGAAAACTGTACATTTTTCAGTAAGCAGTACAATATTATCTCTTCCCACAAAATCGAAGCTGCTGCCTCTCGATACCACCAAGGCATTCCGACCACTTCCTTCTTGTTCATGCAATGAGTTCTCCCGATTGTACTTATGCTTAAATGGGATGAGAAACATGAAAACAAATGATGAAACAGTTGCTGTAAGCATCCTTCACTAAAACATCAATCAAAAAACAATATTCTAACCAGAAACCCATTATGTCTCTTAAAATCTGTGTGAAAGCACCTTCTTCTGTACAGTCCCACCCACGTCTGTGCAGAGTGTGCAAGCAGCGGGTTCTGCTTTGGGGGGGCGATACATTGCGACAGCTGCGTGATCCAGACGTTGTGTGCCCAAATGCATGCACAGCCTAGTAGACGTGCAGATCCTCACATTTTGCTTTGACCCAGAAATGATGTTGGTAGGTGCCTTTGTTTTGTGAGCAGTGTGCATTACCCGAGGTAATCACTTTTTCATGTAACCTTTTTCATTATCTCAGAACAGCCAGAAAGCATGCATGCTTGTTGTGAAAGAGGCACAGAGATTCTGCAAATGTCCTGAGGCTGAGATCTAGTTTGGTTAAACGAAGGACACTCTAGAACATCGGCACTCATGCAAAGCAGGTCTGCATGTTTGTTAGGACACGAATGCCCTTGGGCACACTATTTCAGACCCCACAACCACTGCAAGATGTCGTGCCGCATTGCAAAAGCCGGCTGCTCGCATGCTTTACACAGACGTGGACGGTACTGTACATCACGGTGAAAGTAAAACTTTTTAAATGCACTTACAGATGAAGACAGTAGAGCAATAATTGCATGACTATAGTAATTGGTCCTTGCTGATCTTGGAGTAAGCGCTGATATAAGATTACCACATTAACAGTATAAAAAAACATTTGGCTGGTGATCATTCCATATGTTCACACCATAGCACTCAAGCTCAAAAAGGTAGCTAGAAAATTATAATGTACCCAACACATTCCCCAAACTGAAAAAAAATGGATAAGCACATGTAACAAGCTAAATAGAAGAAGAAAAAAAAACACAAGATAAGAGGTGCACTGTCCAATATGCACAAAAGTTCAATAAGTTCAATGAGTGTAAAGAAAGTATTTTGGGCAAATGTCACATAATGTGTCAACACAAGGCTTAGGATACACTGAAAACAAACATAGCTTTTTTAAACCAATCACAGAAATTTTGCAATGCACTGCAACCAATGCTCCTGCACACTGGAGCAGACGAGGAAGGGGGTTCATACCCCACGCCCCTGACATGACTTAATTTTCCAAAACAAGAACCACAGAGTGAACAAAAAATGACAATGATATATCAACAGGCAGTCGTGGATTTACTGGGCATAAAAAAATGTTGGTGCGTCGTTTTTCTTCCTGTCATCTAGTGAAACTGACCTGATCGCTGGTGCATGAAATTATGATTTGTGTATGGGAGGGTGGTGCTTTATCATGTTTGTAACAACCTATATTTTACAAATATGTAGCAGGATACATAAGAAAAATAAAGCACTTGGCAAGTGCTTCGTCTAGTTCACCTGTGTTTTCGTCTCAATTACTCGTGTGGTTGTCTCAAATCAGCATGAACTCGGAAATCAGCTTAAATGAAGTAACTTTTTCTTTCAAATGTAATTAAAAATGTGAAGTACCCGGCCGTGTTTCAGGAGTCTGCCACCACCACGGTGTCTCTGAAAAAGCATGAATTGGAATTATTAAGTCTCAGAAACTGGAACTGTGGGAACGTTATGGCAGAAAAGCATAGCGTTACACTAAGTGTCTGACAATGTTACACTAATATTCTACAATCTATTAAATGAGATTACAACTACCCTGAATTTGTTATAGAGCTTTGAAAGAACGCATAAAAGCCCTTGAGAATTACTCTGATATAAAACTATATTTAATGACCATTCAGAGAGCAGATGCCCATTCACCAAGAGTCCTACTTTATGCTTACTATTATGACCTAAGTGTCCCTTCTGTTTTGGAGCTTTCCGCGAATAATAAATTCACTTTTAGAAGCTTGACAAGAAACGTGTCAGATGCCTATTCACTGAAAGTACTATGTCATGCTCACCACTATGACTGTGTGTCTCTTCTGTAGTGGAACTTCCTAAAAAATTCAATGAACTTTTCAGAAGCTTGACAACAAATGTGTCAGATGCCTATTCACTGACAGTACTATTTTATACTTACCACTGTGACTTTGTGTCTCTGCTGTTGTGGAACCTTCTGCAAAAAAAAAAAAAAAATTAACTTTTAGAGCCTTGACAACAAATGTGTCAGATGCCTATTCACTGAAAGTACTGTGTTATGCTTACCACTATGACTATGTGTCTCTTCTGTACTGGAACTTCCTAAAAAATTAAGTTAACTTTTAGAAGCTTGACAACAAATGTGTCAGATCCCCATTCACTGAAAGTACTGTGTTATGCTTACCACTATGACTATGTGTCTCTTCTGTAGTGGAACTTCCTAAAAAATTCAATTAACTTTTAGAAGCTTGACAACAAATGTGTCAGATGCCTATTCACTGACAGTACTATTTTATGCTTACCACTATGACTTTGTGTCGCTTCTGTTGTGGAACTTTCTGCAAAAAATAAATTAACTTTTAGAAGCTTGACAACAAATGTGTCAGATGCCTATTCACTGAAAGTACTGTGTTATGCTTACCACTATGACTATGTGTCTCTTCTGTAGTGGAACTTCCTAAAAAATTAAGTTAACTTTTAGAACGCTTGACAACAAATGTGTCAGATCCCCATTCACTGAAAGTACTGTGTTATGCTTACCACTATGACTGTGTGTCTCTTCTGTAGTGGAACTTTCCTAAAAAATTCAATTAACTTTTAGAAGCTTGACAACAAATGTGTCAGATGCCTATTCACTGGCAGTACTATTTTATACTTACCACTATGACTTTGTGTCGCTTCTGTTGTGGAACTTTCTGCAAAAAACAAATTAACTTTTAGAAGCTTGACAACAAATGTGTCAGATGCCTATTCACTGACAGTACTATTTTATACTTACCACTATGACTTTGTGTCGCTTCTGTTGTGGAACTTTCTGCAAAAAATAAATTACCTTTTAGAGCCTTGACAACAAATGTGTCAGATGCCTATTCACTGAAAGTACTGTGTTATGCTTACCACTATGACTGTGTGTCTCTTCTGTAGTGGAACTTCCTAAAAAATTCAGTTAACTTTTAGAAGCTCGACAACAAATGTGTCAGATGCCTATTCACTGACAGTACTATTTTATGCTTACCACTATGACTGTGTGTCTCTTCTGTAGTGGAACTTCCTAAAAAATTCAAATAACTTTTAGAAGCTTGACAACAAATGTGTCAAATGCCTTTTCACTGAAAGTACTGCTTACCACTATGACTATGTGTCTCTTCTGTTGTTGAACTTTCTGCAAAAAAATAAATTAACTTTTAGAAGCTTGACAACAAATGTGTCAGATGCCTATTCACTGAAAGTACTGTGTTATGCTTACCACTATGACTATGTGTCTCTTCTGTAGTGGAACTTCCTAAAAAATTCAATTAACTTTTAGAAGCTTGACAACAAATGTGTCAGATGCCTATTCACTGACAGTACTATTTTATACTTACCACTATGACTTTGTGTCGCTTCTGTTGTGGAACTTTCTGCAAAAAATAAATTAACTTTTAGAAGCTTGACAACAAATGTGCCAGAGGCCTATTCACTGACAGTACTATTTTATACTTACCACTGTGACTTTGTGTCTCTGCTGTTGTGGAACCTTCTGCAAAAAAAAAAAAAAAAATTAACTTTTAGAAGCCTTGACAACAAATGTGTCAGATGCCTTTTCACTGAAAGTACTGTGTTATGCTTACCACTATGACTATGTGTCTCTTCTGTTGTTGAACTTTCTGCAAAAAATAAATTAACTTTTAGAAGCTTGACAACAAATGTGTTAGGATGCCTATTCACTGAAAGTACTGTGTTATGCTTACCACTATGACTATGTGTCTTTTCTGTAGTGGAACTTCCTAAAAAATTCAATTAACTTTTAGAAGCTTGACAACAAACGTGTCAGATGACTATATTCACTGAAAGTACTATTTTATGCTTACCACTATGACTATGTGTCTCCTCAGTTGTCGAACTTTCTGCAAAAAATAAATTAACTTTTAGAAGCTTGACAACAAATGTGTTGCATGCCCATTCATACTTGGAGTACTACGTTATTCTTACCACTATGACTATGTGTCTTTTCCTGTTGTGGCACTTTCTGCAAAAAGTAAATTAACTTCTAGACGCTTGACAACGAATGTGTGCACCAATATTAAGCGTGCATATATTCTTTTTCCAAAGCAGTATCAAGACATGGCGTGGCTCTGTGGTAGAATACCTGACTGCCACGCAGATTGCTTAGGTTTGATTCCCTACTGGAATACTGATCTTTAAATGCGAAGCATTTCTTAACGAACCTCTGCGACTTTAAGCGTATGTATGTATGTATGTAATCCATCCGTCTGTCCATTCGTCCCATCCATCCATCCATCCATCCCGTCCCATCCCGTCCCGTCCCGTCCCGTCCGTCCCGTCCGTCCCGTCCGTCCCGTCTGTCTGTCTGTTCGTCCGTCTGTCCATCCATCTCTAGCCACCAACTTAGTGCTCTCCTGGCCATATCGTTAATGGGGTGTACTATACCAAAATTGGTATGGGATAACATGACTGTATGACAAACATAAATGACAAGTCGTAACAGCATGATTTACATGCCACGGCCTGGGTGCTCTTGAGGCCGTTTCGTTAACTTGATATGTACCATATTAAGTGACAGGTCCTAACGTGCAAATTATGACATACATGTCATGTAGAGTATCATTTACATGACCTGGTCTCGGGGCACACGCGGCCGTTTAATTAAATGGACATTTACCAAAATTGGTATGAGGAGACATTTCTGTGTGACTAACATAAATGGCAGGTGGTAACATAAAAATCATGACATGCAATGTAATGTGTGCCATGACATACATGCCAATGCTCACGGTGCACTCGTGGCCGTTTTACTAGCTTGATATACACCAAAATTGGTATTGCGTGACGTGACTGTACGACGAACATATATGACAGGTGGTAACATAACTATCATGAAATGCATTTCATGTAAAGCATGATTTACATGCAACACCCATGATGCGCTGCCAGCCGGTTTGCTGGCTTGATATACAAATAAATTCGTATTGCTCAACATGACTGCATGACGAATATAAATGACAAATGGTAACGTGTAAATCATGATATGCACACCATGTAGGGCATGATTTACATGCCACACTCATGGTGTGCTCATGGCTGGTTCGCTAGCTTGATATACACCAAACTTGGTATGCGCGACTTGACTGTATGATGAATGTAAATGACAGATGGTAACATGAAAATCATGACATGCATGTCACATGCTATGTTACATGCCACGCTCATGGTGCACTTGCGGCCGTTTCACTAGCTTGATATACACCAAAATTGGTATTGCATGACGTGACTGTACAATGAACATATATGACAAGGTGGTAGCATGACAATCATGAAATGCATTTCATGTAAAGCATGATTTACATGCAATGCTCATGATGCGCTGCCGATCAGTTCACAAGCTTGACATACAATGAAATTGGATATTGCGCCTAACATGCAAATCATGACATACATGTCATGTACAGCATGATTTGCTCCATGCTGGCTGCATGGCATAACATTGATTCCCACTGTGTGTGTGGGATCAGCTTTTTTTATTCTTTGCATTCGTTGTGTCAACGCTGCTGATGTCGTTTTCTCTTAACGCTCTCGCATTTAAATTACCAATGTCTGTTTCTCACCGTTTTTAGGTAGACATAAACAGTCAATCACCGGTGGCGCATACCTGCATACCGTGGCCAGCAGTACACAGGTGCATGCCACACGTGTCTGGTGGAAAGGATTTGAGGACATGTGCAACAAGATTTTCACGTTATTCATGTCATGACCAGACAGTCATATTTGTCAAACCCTCTTACCCTCTCACACCAGTTTTGGTCAAACCAAACAAAGAAGGTGATCACGAGTGCTCCCTGACGAAAGGATGGACAGATGGATGGATATGCTCAAAGTGCCTTTGGTTTGCTGAAAGATGCTTTGCATTTAGAAGCCATGAAGCTTGGCTAAACATGCATGAAAATGTAAATTAGATGATTCAGTTAGCCTGTGCTCTTTATTGCATTTATCATGTCGCCAAGGAACAACAGATCTCAATTTACATTTTAACAATGAGCATTATATCAATGTAAGTCAAGCTCGGAGGTTTTGTGTGCCAGAATCTTATTACGATTATAAGCCATATCGGGGACTCGGCATTAATTTTCAACATCAAGGGTTCTTTAACATGCACATAAATCTAAGCGTATGGGAACTTGTGAACTTATTACCATCAAAAATATGTTGCCGTGGCTGGGAACTGAACCCATGCACTCATCCTTAGCAGCACATCATAGTCAATAAGCCATCATGATGATACTAGTACATTATAATTGATGAGCATAGTATAACAGCTTACCAGTCGTATGTTTAGTGCGTGTCACTTCTTCACTTTCTGTACATTAAAAAAAAAATTGAAGTTGTAAAGCTACAAGGTGGAAATAGTCCATGTTGTTCGTAGTTGAAGTTGCACTAAGTATACACTACAAAGATAAGGAAACAGAAGACAGGAAGACAATGCACTCAATGTCCTGTGTTCTCTTTCTTGATTATATGTGTAGTGTATGCTTAGCGCAACTTTAACTATGAACTGCAGTTGTGGTTGAGACTTGTAAGCATTCAAAATTACTACCGCTAGAGAATTGAGAAAAAGATATAATAAAGCATTAATAAGATCTCACTTTCCCACCAAGGTGTCGGCTTCGAAGAACCACCTGAGAAAAAGATGAAATATGTTTTCTCATCTAAAACAAACCTTCTAATAATCAATCACAAAGATAAAAATACTGTACATTTTTAAATAAGCTGTGCGATATTATCTCTCCCACAAAATCAAAGCTGCTGCCCTGACGAGTAAATCTGTCGACAAGTGCCTTCATCTAGTTCACCTGCGTTTTTGTCTTTATTACTTTGGTAGTTTTTTGAAATCAACATGGAACTCAGAATTCAGCTTAAGTGAAGTAACTTCTTCTTTCAATATAATTATAAATGTGGCGTACCCGGCCGAGTTTCAGGAGTCTGCCACCACCACGGTGTATCTGAAAAAGCACAAATTGGAAATAAGTCTCAGAAAGTGTGAAGCATGCGAACGATAAGATAGAAAAGCATAGCATTGTAACTTACACTAAGTGTCCCAATGTTACACTGATATTGCACTATCTATAAAATGACATTATAAAAGTTAATTTTGCAGAAACTATTGTACAACTTGATACAAAGCTTTGACAGAAGTGCTAAAAGCCCTTCAGAATTATTCAGAAAGAAATCAGGTCCTTATATACAAGCATGTTTCACTTCACAATTGTATCGAACAAAAAAAAAAAAAAGTGGTCCATTAGTAGCATCTCTACCTGTTTGATGATCTTTTGGGCACTCTGAAATAATCGTGCACACCAATTTAAAACACAATTTGATTTATTAACTTATGCATTAACTTAATGCTGCTGTAATCAGGTGCCTCAAACTATTTCTTAAAGGCCTATCATTGATGTGTTGTGGACTGTTTAGATTATCACATGTGTATATAAAAACTCTCAACGTTTGCTTTAATCTAATATGTGACCCTGTTGCAAATATAATTGTAATGGAACATGATGGCCCCTTTTTCACATAATATGTTGCCTAGTTCACACAGTGTTAGACATATTGAATCTTAAGCCACACTGTGGATCTTAAATTTCTTGCACTAAGAGAAATAATCCCCCCATTTGAAGCCAGATGGACAGGCAGAGATGGCACTATGCTATGAATTTGCATAGGTTCTAAGGTTGCCCTGATTCTTAGGGATCTATATTTTACAACGATTGAAAAATGCTTAGAGGATGCGTTTGGGAAATTGTATTTTTAAGGTATTTCATTACGCGGATGATTACCAAACTTTTTGTAGCGATGAATTTGAATCTGTGGTTACCTCAGTGAGCAAACATTTTGAATTAAATGTATGAGGGCTAAAGTTTAGCATGGAATTACTTCAGAAGGGCGCAATACAACTTCCAACATTTCCTTAACGTAACAGGGGAAGCAAATATGCCTGACAGTATTCTCCCAGATCTTCTAAACCACTGTTAAACTTCTCGTTGAAGCACTCTAAGGTTGCAAAAATCTGAATCGCCATGTCATGCCTTAAAGTCCTTTCTCAATAAATTGTGTGTACAAAATGAATGCCAGCTTTAATGCACAGGTTACGTTGCCTTTTAGAAAAAGGCTATTCTCACATTGCAATAGCCACTGCAGCTGAATGCATAAAAAAGTTGATTTTTTCAAGCCTGAACATGGTTACAGAAAGCATAAAAAACATGCGTATTGTTGATATTCTTAACATCCATTTCTATCTCACCGGCTAAATTAAGTGGGAACCTAGGTACGGCGTTAATGTATTTTTTACGTCTGCAAATAAACTACGTAAGTTGTGTGCCAGCAAGCAAAGAAAGAACGAGCAAGTAAGAGACAAAAGGTGGACAGACATTTGTTTCATAAGCCACTTGAAGAAATTTACCGATTGCCGCACAGGTGTTGCATATAAAGTTCCTGTATGCTGTAGCCGCCTCTACAGGGCAGCAAGCTGCTGTGTTAATCAGAGATTAATGGAGCATAAGGGGTCATTAACTAGAGGCTTACCATCTCATCTATCCTTACATGGCTTGAGTCTCCTAAATTTCATGCCCAAATATGCTGCCTAAATTTGATGAATGTGCAATATTGTATACAGGCACAAGAATGAAGAAATGCGTCAAATGATCAAGGCCTGGCATATTGATAGTAGCGGTTGTGCATGGGTGAGCCAGCCATAGATTAACGTGTATAAAGGAGAATGGTAAATGCCTGACAAGTGTTATCGCTCATGTACCTCATGCATGGTCCCTCATGTGCGCTGGATGGACAGGTACATCACATTCCATGCTTGTGCATGCGCACATAAGTTATGTGTCTCTCCTTGTCCACAGTGATCCTTTTTGGCAGATAGTCGGCATTTGTGTCGTCCTGATCTCTTCTCTTGTGTCCTTGTATGCACACTTGCTTCATTTGATCATGCATCCGTACCAACTAGATCAACCTCGTTATTCTAAGCATACAATGCATCCATATGTTTCATATATATCAAACGTGTGTATGCAGCCCAGTGGTGTTAAGACACTTGCTTTCAGAGAACTGGGGCCAGGCATCAAATCCTAGCACTGGCAGGAAAATTTATTTCGTTTTATACATTTATTTCTTTATGACGATGATATTCTTACGTGACAGAAGAACAGCTGGACAGTTTTCACACCGAGTCAAACGCAGCAATCCTGACACATTTACACAAACAATCATGTTTTCAAGCACAAAGTAATCATGCCAGTTAAAGAGCATCATTATGGATGTGCTCTTTCTACCACCAACACCAGATAGCTTTGTTGTCCCGGTGCTTTCTGTCAGAACAATAATGCTTAAGAAAGCGACAATATGAAACCAGTGCGACGACCCTGTATTTGGATTTAAAAAAAAAAAAAAAAGCTAGAGATGTGCATGCACATAAGGCAAGCCCCTGTTGTACTCCAGGAGACCAGTGGGTGAGTAACTAAAATGTAAACCCATGAAATGCAATGCAGATGTAAAAAAAGTAGAGATGTTTGTTCAAACAGACATGAAGATGGACAATTACTTGATCCTGCTAGGCAGTGCTTGTGAAAATATTTACCATGTTTCCAAGACAAGTGAGCAGATATTAATTCGCATTGTGATAATGTATAATACTTTTCTATGAACTTTTCTATACAATTATATGAGTCACTTCACTTTTTGTGGATTGCAAAAGAAAAAAAAATTCGTGTCATGCATAAAAAGTGCTGTACACACACATTAATGATGACAGTGCCTATGTATATGCTTACTTGTTTCCTTTGATCCTGTAAACAGTGAAAACATTTCATTACTTTACAATATACCTGTAAAGTATGTCAATATGACTATAAATTATTCAGGATGTTTTGTCATAGGAGCATTGCAAGTACATGACATTGCATGCTAAACTGCTGGCTGATCTCTGCAGAAGTTAAAGGGACCGACAACTTGCCAAGAATGTGTGATTAGATAATAGTAGAAATGACAAGTCCATGAAATATAGTGACAGATTCCAGCATTTTTTTAGCGTTGTGACTAGGATTTATACTTTTAAATCGTGCTTAAAAGTGACAAAAACCGTCATGTCGCGCAGCCTAGTGGAAGAGCCTTGAAGCTGGATTATGGAATAATGATTCGATCACTTTACTGTACGTAGTCGCGTAGCCTGATGCTGTCATGGGCGCCAGTCCTCAAAATTAAAATATGTATATTATTATCCAGCCCCGCTCAATTCTGTGCTGCTTACGACGTAAAAGGAGTTGCACGGTGAGAAGCGGCGCTGCTGTCGCCGCCGCCAGTGGACCAAGTCGAGCCACGACGCACGCGCGCGGTGTGCACGCATGCGCAGTAAACCAGCGCGCTCGAACACGAACGGCTCTCGCGCTCACTGTTTGCAGCATGTGAGTATACGACTGCATATTCGCTGCAGATAGAAAAATTTTGATTACAAATGTTTCGCGGCGTTTTCCACTTTACCATTCCGTGATTAGACTCACTGACCGGTAAGCTTTCCATTGCGCTAAAAAAAAAGTAGGCACCATAAAAATTGGTTGTCGGTCCCTTTAAGCAGAAAGACACAATTTCACATGAACTTAAGTGTAATTCCATGCTTGCAAGCATTATGTATGAGCTTTGCCCAAAATAAGTTCAAAGTAACTGTTATCACATCAGTGCGAAATGGCGCTGTCACTTGAAACATGTTGCAGCTGCAGAACTGCATCATAACGACATAAAATACAGCAATAGCAAAAGTTCATGGCATGCATGAGACATGGATGTAGCCAGTTTGAAGTAATTAAGAAGGCTAATTTGACCTGAAGTAGATTTCTCAGTGGTTTGGGACATTGGAGAAGTATCTGTAAAAAGAAAAGGGTAACTGTAAAATATATTACAAGGAAACTAAACAATAGAAATGTATGCCCATTTCCGGAATAAACAGTGATATGTGAGTGCAGTTTCATGTAGCCCATTGCTGCAATTGTGCAAAATGCTCAGAGTAGCAGTCCACAGTAAATGAGAAGGCTTATTTGAAGACTTCTGTGCTGTCTCGGAGCTGGGGGGCAAGTTTCACCTGCATTAGTTTTACAATACTTTTTTTTTTATGAGTCGGACTCTGGCCAAGTTGCCTCAGAGTTGCCCGCATGATCCCAGTTCTTGAAGTTTCTGCTTCTAGTTTTGAATAATACTCCTTGTGAAGGCACCGTTCCCCCCACAGAGGCACTGATCTATGAGCAAACATGTACAGTAGCAAATAAGTTGTAGATTTGTTATTTCAATTTATAGAGAATACGTATTCGATACATAAAAAAGAAGCATAATGTGGCTTCACATTGACAACATGAGGTTCAAGCAAGGCATAATAAGCCCCTGACGATGCAGAAGCTAACATGTTATGTCATGTGACATCTGAAGTTTCAGTTGTTCTTGAACAGTTCAACGTTATCTGTTGTACACAATGTACAACTCAATGGTCCAGATAGCCTGCTACATGCAGGAAAATAATCCACCACCAAAAGAGGGTTCTCAAGCCTTCTTAAGAACTCAGCCCTGAAGTTATAATTAACATTCAAAAATAATTTCTTCATTAAAAATATCTAATTGTTTCTTAATTATAGCTCTAAACTTCACTGCAAAACAATATACCTAGTACAAATATTCGGTAGCAAATAAAAAACCCCTTGGATCAAACTCGTAGACTGAAGTCTAACTCGCAACACTATTCATTATCAACAGCAAGTTATGCTTCCCAACATATACTTCTTCCCTTCAAATTGGTTTTTGCATGTCTCTAAAATCCACAAGAATATGATTAACCTTGCACAAGCCACTTTTTGGCAGCCACTTTGAGAGTTACACTAGTCTTTAAAGAATCAAACTAGGCAAGAAACGTGTGATATATCTCAGTTAATGATGAACCACTTAGATGTGACTTTTGTTTCATTTCACTGCAATTACCCTAATTAGTATCGCTGTGCAGCTGTGCATGTTGCCTTACGGAGCTGTAGCGGGTACCTTGCCAATTCGTTAACAGAAGAATTATGTCGTAGTGGGCACTTCGCAAGTGAACTTGCAGTAAGCATTCTAGGATAGTTAGAAAGGGCCAATTTAAAGGTGCAGAGACGTTCCTATCCTATCGGCATGGTTTAGGCGTCCACCGAGAAGTGAACCCAGACTAGCAATTGAGAAGGCGATACGAAGAGGGTCTACTTACGCTATCGCGTACTATATACACTTTTGAAGGCGAAGCTCAAGTGTCTAAGTTTTTAATCTAACTGGTGGTGGCATAAGAGATAACAGTTTGAGGACATAAAAACCAAAGCTATGCAGTATTATTGTGCCAGCTTGATAACACAATAACGATAATTAGTATATGTGTAAAAAGAGAGAATATTAAACTTACTCTTCGTTACTGTAGGCTTCATCGTAGTGCTGGTGCCAGTGGTCTTTATGACAGCTATAGGATATAAAAGCAATGCAATGCAGTTTCCATTTCCCGGAGTGATTATGCGATTTTGCTAATTAGCATCAGTGTGAAAAGAAGATATTAGGCTTACTCTCCGTTACTGTTGGTTTTGTCTCGGTGCTGGTGTTGAAGGTAACGGCTTGACATAAAAAGGAACACAGAGCAGATTCATTTTGCCAGTTTGATTATGCAATTATGACAGTTAGTATCAGCGTAAAAAGCGAGAATGTTAAGCTTACTCTCCGTTACTGTTGTTTTCATCTCAGTAGTGATGCCAGAGGTCTTTATAGCAGCTTGGGGATACAAAATCATTGTAATGCAGTTTAATTTTCCCAGATTGATTATGCAACTACGCTGATTAGCATCAGTGCAAAAAAAATATTAGGCTTACTTTCTGTTACTGTTGGCTCTGTCTTGGTGCTGGTGTCGAAGGTAATGGCTTGAGGACATGAAAAGAAACACAAAGCAGATTCACTTTGACAGTTTGATTATGCAATTATGACAACATCAGTGTAAAAACTGATAATTTTAAGCTTACTCTCCGTTACTGTTGTTTTCATCTCAGTGGTGATACCGGAGGTCTTTATAGCAGCTTGGGGATACAAAATCATTGTAATGCAGTTTAATTTTCCCAGATTATGCAACTATGCTAATTAGCATCAGTGCAAAAAACAAATATTAGGCTTACTCTCTGTTACTGTTGGCTCTGTCTTGGTGCTAGTGTCGAAGGTAATGGCTTGAGGACATGAAAGAAAACGCAAAGCAGATTCACTTTGCCAGTTTGATTATGCAATTATGACAACCTCAGTGTAAAAACTGATAATTTTAAGCTTACTCTCCGTTACTGTTGGTTTTATCTCAGTGGTGATACCGGAGGTCTTTATAGCAGCTTGGGGATACAAAATCATAGTAATGCAGTTTAATTTTCCCAGATTGATTATGCAACTATGCTAATTAGCATCAGTGCAAAAACAAATATTAGGCTTACTCTCTGTTACTGTCGGCTCTGTCTTGGTGCTAGTGTCGAAGGTAATGGCTTGAGGACATGAAAGGAAACACAAAGCAGATTCACTTTGCCAGTTTCATTATGCAATTATGACAACATCAGTGTAAAAACTGATAATTTTAAGCTTACTCTCCGTTACTGTTGGTTTTATCTCAGTGGTGGTGTCGGAGGTCTTTGTACCAGCTTGAGGATATAAAAAGAAACAGTGCAGTTTTATGTTGCCAGCCTGATTATGCAATTATTCTTGCATCAGTGTAAAGTGAGAGAATAGTAAGCTTACTCTGCGTTGCTGTTGGTTCCATCTCGGTGGTGGTGTCAGGAATCTTTGTCACACCTTCAAGATGTTAAAAGCAAAACAATGCAGTTTCATTTTGTCAACTTGACACAAAAGAAATTAATCAAAATAACCAACATTGTAGCCATGTTAATCTAAGATCATGAATGACCTGAAAGAGTGTATGAACTTTGCTTCATATAAGACTGAAAGAAAAGGGCAGGAGAAACACAGTGAACTGCTGCACTAATGTTTTGGGTTACAGGCCATGGCTTTTCTTTGGTCGCGGATTTGTGCTGTTTTATAGACCTTATCAAAGCAGAGAAAAAACGCTGCCATGCTGGGCCGCATGCAGAAGTACAAAGGCTGACGTCACAGCCTCGACAGTGCATTTTTGGGGGGATCACGCCTATTTAGCACAGCCCAGAGGGGACTATGGTAGTGACCAGTGAGCCATCTGTGAAAAGGTCTATAAAATTTTACTCACATAAACTAGCCTAATCTGATGTAGCGAAATGCAATGGCTGTGGATTCTAAATTTCTCCCTATGCATGCAATTTTTTTATCCACACCAATTATCCAGTTTTTAATCCCATACAAATTTTTTTATCCCAATCATGCATTGCAGATGAAATGAATGTTCAATATACACAAAATATGCAAACCACTTTCACAAGGTAAGCACTGATAACACACTATGCAAATCACTTTCCTGAGATGCCCTAGATCCTGTGAACACTTATCTCTCTTCAAAGCATCATGCGATGGCAATTTTCAACAGCTATTTAACAAGGGGCACATCACATACAATATGCAAATCACTTTCCTGAGATGTCCTAGATCCTGTGAAGACTTATCTCTCTTCAAAGCATCATGGGATGGCAATTTTCAACAGCTATTCAACAAGGCAGCATCACACACAATATGCAAATCACTTTCCTGAGATGTCCTAGATCTTATGAAGACTTATCGCTCTTCAAAGCATCATGCAATGGCAATTTTCAACAGCTATTTAACAAGGGGCACATCACATACAATATGCAAATCACTTTCCTGAGATGTCCTAGATCCTGTGAAGACTTATCTCTCTTCAAAGCATCATGCGATGGCAATTTTGAACAGCTATTTAACAAGGCAGCAGAATGACCAAAGAGTATAGTACAGTTACATCCCTGTTGCACTATGTAAGGGTTTTCCACATACCAGCCATCTCTTGTTGAATATATCGCACCCTAGGAAAGGCAACACCATCGGAGGCACAGGAGCCGCTAGTGTCCTCAAAGTAAAGTTCAAAGACAGCTGCACACATTGCTTTCACCTCGGAAGACACTCTTGAGATCTGCGCACAAAAGCAGCACCTATAACTATGCAACACAAAGTGCGACATAGCATGTATAACTATGCCACACAAAGTGCGACATAGTAAGTTTATCACTTTGTGTATGCACTTTTACTTGTGTCTGGCCTGATTATAGTTGATTTCATGAACAGGCCATTCTAGGCTCATCAAAGCATTACACTCAAGGCAGCTATGCATGACAGGTGTCAGAATGCAAGGACATGAAAAAGATGTTCCAGAATCCAGACAGATTGATATATCTTTATTTGACTGTATAAAAAACAATAGACCTCTCTACAATACAACTTCTTAATAACTTCTTAATAAGATTTGCTTTGCTAGGGTTTTTACAGTCCAAAACCATAATATAATTATGAGGCCCACGGCAGTAACAGTGTGCTCGGACAATGGACCGATCCGCGGATGGCCGAGTCATGTGAAAGTAAGAACGCAAGTGGTCCGTCCGCTTGCACTATACACATGTATGTGCAGTCCAAGACGAGCGAGATAAAGCCCAGGCGGAGTCCAGTTTTAACCGCAAATAAAGCCGCACACGCATCTTCAAAGAGAAACCACATGTTCAAAGAGCCACTTGTGCACTTCGCTGCCGAAAAGACCTGTCTTCTTGGTGCCCCCCCTCCCCCCCTTACAAGCGGGCAGCCTGGAGTCAAAAATGGGGACAGGCGGTTTGTGAGTGTCTTCAGCATTGTTGGCCCTCACAGTCCCTGGTCCAACAACGAACTATCCCCAACTGGAAGTGGAGGATCACGCGACGGCGAGGCCGCGAGCAAAAAATGTGGTTTGGTCTGTCGTCTGAATTACCATAATGGACTCCGGATTAATTTTGACTGCCTGGGGTTCTTTGACGAGCATCTAAATCTAAGCACATTGGTGCTCTTTGCATTACACCCTTATCAGAGAGTGGCCACTGTGGCTTGGAATCAAACCTGCACCTTCAATGTTAATCCACCATTGTAAAGATTGTAGAGAAAAATAATTAAGAAAACCTTCTAGACTGCATACATTGCTAGAAAAGAAGTAGCATTCGATTATATCTGATATTGCTGTTAATCAGTGGACCTTAAAAAGACCACTAAGTGCAACTATCAACTCGAGCTGCTCCAAACAGGGATCCTCTGAGCAATGTATCAGTTATGACTTTGCTAAATCAGCTAGAGGGCACTATTAGAAAGAAAACATACCCTGTCTTTGATGGATGCAGTGGTCTCAAACATGAAAACATTTCCATCAATGGTGTAATTGCCAAATTTGCCTTGCTCTGTTACTGTGTCTACTTTGCACACCTGTAGTTGTCAGAAGAGAAACAAAAAACTATTAGATATACTCTAATTGAAAGCATCCTAAATATTTAATACCCTTGTTATGTCACCTTGGGTAAAAAACAAATCGTGGTAATGAAAACACTGTACATGTATTAATACCACTTAGAATTTGATTAGAACACCCTTATTTATGGTTCTTTTCAATATCCATGGGAAAGCATAACTGTAGGCAACACAGGCATTAAAAGAAGATATTGACCGCTAGAGACACTAAAAACAATTTCATACTTTTGCTATTTACTCCCAAAAATATTAATCTGTACTTTCCTACATTGTTTCGTCATTTTTGCACAATTTTAGGCACATGCTCTTGAAGTTTGCAGCATGAAAAAATACCTGTGTTGTACTTTTGGCATGGGAAAATACTAACAGTGAAGATTTCAGGAACAAGTAGGTTCCTTCAGCATATATACTAGTAATAATATATGGTCTTAGATGTTCATGACATGCCTGCTTAGCATCTGACAGCTTTAAATGTGATGCCTGAAAGCTATTGCACAGACCTCTAAAAAGTTTATGCTCATGAAAAAATTAAAACTTTATTCAGGTGTGTACCATGTCTTCAACCATGATTTCCAAAAGATTCCAAATCTAGCTGCATTGTTCAAGTATCCCCTGGGAGCTAAGTGACACTTGCCATCTTTCCTTTTCCCTGACAGTTGACAAAAAGTTAAACAGTACATTTTACATGACAGTTACTTGCTAGTGGCATTAGAATAAGTGGTTGGTAGTTAGCAGCTGGGTTAAGAGTTAACAACTGACGTTGGAAGTTAGAAAGATTATTGGCTGCATACACAAAAATAAAATTACTATATGCCACGAGAACACAATTATACTTATGTTGCGAGACTTCACCTGGCTGTATTTTGCCCATTCTTCTTGATGGCATGAAGTGTTGTTTACACCATGGAATGCTCTGACAGCCATGTTGAATGATACACATGGAGTAGTTGCTGAGCCAGAATCAAACTCAACCTTTTTCTGAAATGGCAAAGGTAGCGCAGAATTGAAAGAAACAAAATAATAATAAAAAAATAGTTGCTAAGAAGCTGTAATTCAGTGATCATTCATTTTCACATCTCAAAAGGGCCTTTTCCACTGTGAGATGTAGGCTCATATTATATAATATTAATAACATAACTTACTGTTGATTTATGGGCAAAACCACAATGTGATTATAAGGCATTCCGCAGTGGAGGGGCTCTGGAAATTTCAAACACCTCGGGTTCTTTACACTTTTCCAAGTAGCCATGGAATGGATTCACTAAAGGAGCTTATTGCGTCATGAATTCACCGCCGCAAACATTTTTAGAATCGTTCAGTACGAACGGAGTTACAAAGATCTGTCGCACGTTGCAATTGCATTCTCTCTTCTCTCGTCTCGACGAAAGCGCTGGAAGCTAAGCAGGGAGGTATGGCACGGGGGAAGAAAATACGTCACGCACGCCTCGTGACCTTGAGCACTTTTTTCTCTTCTTTTTTTCTGCAAATACGCAGTTTTTCCGTGCAATCGCGCACACGCGTGGACAAGCTGCGGCCTCCCGCAGCGGCCCCAGTAACGACCGAGCGCGATATGCTCAATCAGCCAATGGCTGATACAATGGCTGTGACAAGTGATTTTTTAGCTTGTAGCATCATTTGTCGAGAGAAGAGAAAGCAATTTTTAGCTGACTTTGAGAATTTATTGTGAATTCCAAGCCGCATGCTGCGCTATAATATTTGGCTCGCGTGTTCTTGACCATTGTTCTTGACCAGTGTTTTCTGACCATGCTCAAAAAGTGTTGCAGGGCCCCTTTAACGTGCACCTAAATCTAAGTACACGAACCTCTAGCGTTTTGCCTCCAACGAAATGCGACGGTCACGGCCAGACTTGGACCCATGACCATCATAACCACAGTACCAATGCAGCAGCTCACTGATATTATGTAGAAATGCAAAGTCATGACGGGTTATGCACCAAGTGTGCATTGGTGTCCTTTTAGAGGAAAATGCCTAAAAAAAATGTTGCTGCCATAGGATTTGTCATAATGTAACTTTCACATTTTTAAATGACATCAATACTAAGCAGAATATGTACCATGAGGGCACTGTCTTCATCTGTTTGAGGCCTTGAAGGATATGCCACTCTGCAAGGTTCCTTCACAACAACTTTTTCTGGGATGTGTGATGAACACCATCAGTGTGCATTTTCCTGTAACAAAATAGAACATGCAGCATGCACATTAGCCCCCCCCCCCCGCCCCCCCCCACACATGTGCATCAAGATTAAAACAATCCAAAGTACACATCATGCAGTCCTATCAGTGGTTAGTATATTGTCCGTTGTAGAGGAATCAAAACATGCCCTTGATTACAGGGAAGAGCAATATTACTACCTAAAAAAAAATATATATATATGCGTATAGTAAAGGCTGATTACTTTTAACTTCATAAAAATTCTGATGAAATCAAACAGACAAATTAGAAAAAGATCCCAGAAAGTTTATCAGGTGAGGTCATTGAAATACAGTAGACTCTCAGTAAATGGAAATTCCTTAAACAGAATTGTTGCCTAAACGGAAATGCCTTTTATATAATTGGTTTCGGGCTTGTATTCTGCATCATCAAATGCTGTCACGAAAAGACGTGCAACACTGACGATGAAGAAGACATGGAGAGAAGCACCTAATGACGAACCCTTACCAACTTGCCCAACTATCAGTGCTACTGGATGTCACTGTATTCTGCACTCATGTTCATCTCTCAGTAAACGGAGCTCCCGTTAAACGGAACTATGCCTTCACGGCTTGTTTGGCTAGTGAGCTTTTTGGAAATTTTCAGGAAACGAATTGAAGCAGAGAAAATAGTTATTTTTCCTCCATAACCCACAAACAACAACATTACACACTTCAATGATCTACAACAATTAGCCGTAAAAGCTAACAATGTGTCCTCTTCTTCGAGATGATCACCCTCCTCACACCTTGCATCATGAAGTGTTCCTAATTTTTTTTCCTGCAGTGACTGCACATGTCATCAAAACACCTACTATGTTCTGCATGATCCCTTCTGCCAAGGTTTATATTTTTTCTATCACTTTGTTTTGCAAACTCTTCACACACCTGAGTGGTCCCCAACCATTACCTCTTTTACACATGGGATGAGTAGGAAGAACAGCAGAGATGCATAGAAAGAAATATGAAGCGAGATGTAGTAGACACTTGAATCTGCAGTTATCCCTCACAACCTATGTGTGCTTACCCTGAAAGGGATTTCGCCAGGTCAGCGCTGCCTCCATCTCTGTAATCTATGCCAACAAGGAGCATCTGCTTCAATTTAAGGGTTGAAATATGTTCCCATGTTTTCTGCAGAAAAATGCGAGATAAGGGCAAAGATAAAAGGTAAACTGGGTATACATACTCAAACATACTCGACGGATAAAAACCTTTGTTTTTCACAGTGTAAAAGTGTCCTGGCCAATGATGTATCACAAGCAAGGTATGATAAACAAAAGCTAAAGAAATGAAGGCATAAAAATATTACCGTAACACCACTTTCTGGCAAAACCTACATCACAATATTTAGAAGCCCAAACTAAACAAGGACAAAGTTGTATTTTCACTTTAAATAACATACTTCTATTTTATAACTTCGTTTCTTCATTAGCACGCGAGAACAAGGACATGTGTTGTGCAAAGGATAGCCATTGGCATCAGTGACTGCACTGGTATGGCTCCACAGTCTCTTGAGGGTTCCTGTTGTGGCTTTGCCGTTTGGTGTTGGCCATGCATCGTGATTGGCATGGGCAATGCTATCAATAAAACCAGCGTTAGGTAAGCCCTTGACATTTTTTTTATTTACTTTCACTAATCTCTTTGCCTGAATGATTTATGCACACTATTTACTCACAGCTGTGGCACTGCACAGAGAGAACAAAATGAAAAGCATAATGGGACACTGTTCCAATGTTCATTTAAGCAACAGGCACTGAACGTTGGTTGAATTCAACCTTCGCAACACTGAATTTGTATTAATTTAACTTACAGTGTGTTGCAGATTTTTATATATAAGCTCTTTGCCAAATGATGTGAAACATAGCCTTTTTTTATGCCTTTTCATGTCACGAGTGAAAACCAACTTGACCAACTTTCAATTGCATTTTGCCAAAGGCACTGCCATATTTAGCAGGACCACTGACATGCTGCTAACGATAGCAATGGCAAAAAATTTTTTTCGTCTCTCATTATCACTTCACCAAACAACTTGTGCACGTACTTTGAGTTAGCGATTCAACTTTATAGTGCAAAAATGCAATATGACTGACTGCAAAACATAGATTCAATTGTACGCCGTGATTCTCATGGCTCACTAGAATATGCAAAAATTAATATCCCAACTGCCTCAACTTTCTCGCAATGACGTGGACAGCACCTTATAATAAATTTATGCAAATTTTGACACATTCATCAACAGTCCACTGCAATTCACGCCCAAAAGGTATCCATTTATTAGCTTACCTTGATTATTGATTCGAACTTAGTGTTGTCAGTTTTGTTGGGGACATTTATAAAAGCCAGGCCATCCTGATGTGTTTCCTGGATCCATTGAGTGCTTGATGTCAAGAACCCAGTGAAAGCATGCTCCACATTAATATTCGAGAAACTGGTCAGGTCTATCTCACTAAGGAAATGCATACCACTCTTCGTGGCAAGGTCTGAAGCTGCATAGAATGCTGTACCTAAAGAGAAAATAATTCCACTCTTAAACAGGAATGAGTAATAACTAACTTAACTCACCCTCAAGTATAGTATCTTTAGCAAAGTGCCCTAGTTCACCTCAGAACTTCATAAATAACATGACACAAGGTTAGCTGATGGTATCCATACAGAGATGTACAGTGTGGTTTACTGTTAGAAGGAAAAAAGACATGTGCAGTAATGCACGCTAACCCATGCTTACAATACCTATGTGCGTGGTGAGGCATACCCTTGCCATCTCATGCAAGTGGTGCCCACGCTAAGTGCAGCTGTCATGCACGCTACTATTTTTTCGTAGCAATTACTTGGTAAGGCATGGTTTTCCAAACCTGGTTCAAATAAAACTAACTTGCACCAATGCACCTCCAAAGACCTACAGTATGGCATTATATACTTCACTGTCTTTTTTTTTTCATATTGTAATGCATGAATAAGGAATAATAACAGTTGCATTGCCACTCCCGGCATTAGCGAAGTTCCAGGTAATGGAAGGGCTTTCTATCACAACATTTATGTTTACTGTAATGTTTGATTAAACTTGGTAAATATCAGCTGCTATAATGTCAGGCAAGTACACACGATTTATTTATTTGTTTATTTATTTATTTGTTTGCTTATACTAGGACACTCAATGCCGAATGGCCTTAAAGGGAGAAAGTTATTAAAGGATGAATTAACAAAACAAACAAACATGTGCAATAAGTTCCGGTAACAATGAATCTCCTTATATATACAATGTTAGCTATCTTTTGTGGAAAAGTATGCTATTGGTGATGGCTGTGACACTCAAAAGGAAAGTGGTTCCATTCCCTGATATGTAGGATGAATGAACGGCTTAGTGCAACATGATTAAATTCCTGCCTTATTACAGGTGATCCCCACTGTTTGAGATGTGCTGAGGTGGGAATATGAAGATTATAAACAGCTCCAGGTTAACGCTGAGCACTCATCTGGAAGCTCGAGCACATGGTATGCGAAATGAGGACGAGATCAATTTATGCTTATTTTTTGATAATTGCTAAAAATGGCATCAACAAAAAGTGACTTTTTCAGCAAACCTACTACTACATATGCCCATGAATATAAAAAAAAGCCGTGGCTCACCAAAGCACTAAAGATGTTAGAAAACAAAACGAAATGTTGCTTGCCTGGCCATGGATCTTGGAAGCCTTGAGGCATGGTCAAACTACTACATGGCACAAATACTTAAAGGGACACTAAAGAGAAACAATGACTTGGTTTAGATTGACAAAATGCACTCTGAGAGCTCTAATGCCATATGTTTCACTATATTAAGTTCATTATTAGCAGAGAAAATCAAGGTTGAAGTTTCATTTTTAAATTTCGCGCCAAAATTTCCGCGTGTGATGTCGAAAATTTCATAATGTATTTTTCGTATTTTCGCGACATTGGCTCGATGAAATTTTCTGAAACTTCGTATGCTAGGTCTATGGCACCCACAGATGACAATGTACTTCATTTTTATCGATTAGAAGCTACGTAGGATCCAGTAGACGCCTTCAAAATCTATGACGTCACGGTGTTTGGTGCGGGAATCTCAAGGTAGGTGTCTCCCCCCGCATTTTCTTTTCGCGCGTTTTCTCGCGTACCAAGTGTCATGTCGCGGTAAGAGCAGTGTTTTCGGGATTGTGAAATTGTACTTTACAAATACGCGAAAATTCGTTTTGCTTTTTAGTGTCCCTTTAAGCAAGAGATTCGGCTTACTATCGTCAGCTACATAAGTATGTTCAGAGGCAAGACAACCAAGACAAACGGCTTACCATTGTCTGCTACATAAGTATGTTCAGAGCCAAAACAACCGAGACAATCGGCTTACCATCGTCTGCTACGTAAGTATGTTCAGAGCCAAGACAACCAAGACAATCTGCTTACCATCGTCCGCTACATACATATGTTCAGAGCCAAGACGGTAATGTACACTCGAGTACACCAGGTGAGTGCAGAGGCTTCCAGGCAACATCTCGATAAGTGTCGCCTTTTCCACCACACATATTAGGACACCTACAAAACAAGCACATACAGTTCGGGTGTTTAAGTAAGGAAATGTATATGCCAAGCACTAATTATAATTAAAGAGGCCTACTCACTAAAACATTCTTGGACATGCTGCATCTCAACTGTTTTTATGTGCTTTACGGTATTCTTTATATTGTATGGTTCTACTAAGAATATGTAAAGTGCATTGGACCATCAGGTAGACAATGAAAGCTTTTGTAGTACATGAAAAATGTATTCTATTAATACGGCATGACGAGATTATCGGTGCATCTGCTGTTAAGTATGAATGCTAGAAAAGTTTCGCCTATATTTATGAAGTGAAGTGCATACCGGGTGCAGGTGTCACATACCATAGGAGGTATGGTCATGACACAAATGAAACTGCTTGTGGAATCTGCCACATATCTCTATTTGCATTTTACACTTCCAGCAAGCAACAAGGCTGAGCTTGAAATGCACAAAGTCTTATGGAAGACCCCTTCTCTCATATAGAAGGACAAAGTGGTGTTTTCTTTTTTTTTTCTTTTTTCTTAAGAGATGGTCTATGAACGCCATGGTGGAAATTGGCCTTCATTTCTTTTAAGGTAATATGTTTGCCATTTGCCATAATTTTCTGCAGGCTGCCTTTTAGCATCTGTATTCTGTATATTACATTTTTCCTAGCTATTTTCGTTACCAACATAACTCTATAAGCAAGAAAACATTGATCCAAAATGGCAACCTTGTGCCATTTATTCCAGTGATAATATTACCATAAACATTGACGCATGGTTTGGTGTCATCAAGTGTAAGTGCATAGACTAGCTTAAAACAAAACTCAATATCTAGATGGCTCCCACAACTTTCACAATCCTTTTGCAGGGTGCCTGGAAGGAGCAGCATTGGGAATATTAATGCAATCTCTAAAAAAATATGGCTAATTGTTATTAACCATGAAACTATACAAGAGCCTAAAGGACATGTTGAGCTGAAAATGGTGCTTATGCATCAAGTAACAACGTAACAATAATTATTCTCTCACATGAAATAACTAAACTAAATATGGTCCCCATTAAAAAGAGATCGAGGCAGGAGCATGAAGGGCTTGCAAATAATTAAGAAGAAAAAAACAGAAATACATGGCATGGCTTAATTCAGTTTGTACGTATAGTGTTGGCACTCAAGGTTCATGCAGTTTTAGTCTATTATCCTAAGCTTTTTGCATGAAGCCAATCGCTTGTTAAAATTTTTTTTCTAGTTGGTATACATTGAAGCATGGAATTAACATAACAACCAGAAAGAAAGAACAGAGGAAGAAGAAGAAAAAAGAAAAAAAAAGAAAGAGGTGGCCTGGTGCAGCAGGGGAGCAGCATTGCCTTAAAGGCTAAAACTAGCTCAGTGCTTCTAATGGTGAGGTGACAGGCTACAGCAAAAGAAGCATAGAGTGATAACTGTCTAATGGGTCACTTATTTTTTATTGGAAAAGCTACAATTTTGAGTAAACCCTTCTCCAAGCTTACCGTTTGTTTGCGAAGGAGGGGTGGCAGTCTCTGTAAGAGACAAAGTGAAGCAAAAAAGGTTGGGAAAGAAAAAGGTGAGTACAAAAGAGTCTCATAAGTGGGGCATAGAAGCCTTGCAATGACAACACAAATCTTACCTGCACCTCCATACTTCGCAATAGCAAGCATCCTGGAGGCCGCAACTGGTCGAGCAGTGCACTCGTGATTCCAATCCTCCATTTCAATAGCTGTGGCCATAACGCATATGCTAGGGTTAATTTGCATGAGCTGGGAGAGCTGGAACAGAAACATCACATGCTTAGTCAAATATGAACTATAGACAGTACAAAAATCAAGCCAAAAAATTAGAAGGAAGGCTAAATGGAGAACAGGAGTGCCTTCTCCCATAATGACAACTAACGGACAAAAACTAAAGGACACTTTGTAAATTCCAAAGCGTGTTCGGCGAACACCTGTGCCCACTGAGACGGGGTCGGTCAGAATGGAACGCGATGGACTCGTCTCCCTCTTTCATGGATTGGACATGCTGGGTACAGGGATGCTGCGCAAGCAAAGCGCAAGCACTGTACAGTCCAATGCGAGGCACGACCGACGCGATCAGCGTTCGTTGGCACGCCCCGCTGGCCACCTGGCACTGTGCCAAGGCACGGATGGAGAGACGGACGGATGGACGGACGTAAGCATGAGACATTAAAGGCTTTCACCTTAATAATGCCAGGGAAAGTATAGGGGATGTTATTAGCAGTAAATGTAATGTAAATGTGAAGAAAGAAAAGTGGATGGAAAGATAGCTTGCTGCAAGCAGGGACCGACCCTGCGACCTTCGAATAACGCGTCTGATGGTCTACCAACTAAGCTACCACAACGGTAGCTCATAGCAGCTTCATACATAGTATGAAACTGCTTAAAACAGTTTCGTGAAGAGCCACAGCCCTATTGTATGCCTTATAATCCCTGAATGAAGAGTTTTTTTCATTCAGTCTCAGTGTGCAATATATGGCACATGCTTTTATACACGTATCAAGTGTCATACGTCAATTAAACTTTTTCACCGTGATAAGGTGGTCTCATTTGTCCAAAATAATGAGTTTTTTTTATATATATGAAAAAATTCGCAACTCGAGTTTCACGAGGATACAGTGATGTGCACAGCTCTGCCACGGATGCAGCTTAAATGTTCCTAATGTGAGGTCTGGCCAACACACTTTAAATGAAAGCCCCTGTACTAGTACATTAGGTATGTTGACATGACTATGTAAAGTGCTGCCCAGCACTGACCAGTGCTTTACAAATATGTAAATATGTACCCACGAACCTTTCTTTCTATGCTTCTTTCATCTTCAAAAACAAGCATATTCTCGCTAGTCTTCAAGTACGCTGATGTCATGGTAGATCCCCTCACTCCAGGTTTATCAGGGCAGGTCTGCATTGTGAAAAACCAAACAGTTGAATACAAGAGAGCCATGCAAACATTCCTAAGCTGGAACATCTAAAACTGTCAAACGGAAACTTCATCTAGCTGGCAGTTGTCTTTAATAACATTCAGTTCAGCAGACCAGTAAAATCTCGGTCATTCAGATTTCATGGGACTGGTAAAAATGTCCAAATGAACCAATGCCGAATTATCGAAGTATCAAGAAAATAATAAACAAATGTCTGTTATATCAATACACTTTAATTTTCTTGACGAATACGTAAATGCTGTACTTATTTGCATAAGAACAATGTAAAACCCGCAGTCTTTGACATCCTGTGACTTCATTCTCAATGCAACCACTGTGCCAGACTCCCATAAGCAACTAGTCCGAAGTGTGCTCAGCATGCCCTCCCTCATTACGCATCACCACCATCACCACACACGCATGATGATAGTTCGTCCATCATGACGTAGCAGACCAGTTTTATGCCAGCATGCTGCCGTGGCTAAAAGCTCTTCAACAGCTTCCGCCATGTTTGAGTTTTCGGGACATTGCGCGCATGGCATCAAGTTAAAATGAAGCTGCTGAGTGCCAGATTCACATGTGGACAAAACCGTGGTTATAACTAATGAAAATAGCGATGCGTACGGCACTGCCTTGTTTAGGTTGTCTGCAAATGGCATTTGCTCTTTTGTGTCGCATATTTGCGGCACTTCCCGCTCGGCGTGCTCCGAGGATCATCTAAATTAACTGAGTTGCGGTCAAATATGATTGAATTAATGAGTGTGTGATTCCAGCAAAATATGAATATGCTCGCCGAAACTAGGGAATGCATTTGAATTAACAGGATTTTTGCCTTATTCATGTCGTGACCAGACAGCCATAATCCTCAATCTGTCTTACCCTCCCATACCAACTTTGGTCTGCACCAAGTCAAAGATGCGATCACGAGACCACCCAGATATAGGTGGCCCAAATTAACGAGGGTCAAATTAACGAGCTTTTACTGTACTAGGCCTGCCACAAAGAAAATAGTACCAGATAAGAGTACCAAAGACAGTGTCAATGTTCAAACAAACAATTTTTTGTAACATCCAAATGATCCTCTATTGCATAAATCATTTTTACATTTGTACCTCAAGGAATCAGGTACACTAGTATGAAAGGAATGCATCAAACATCGAGAGTAACTGCTGTAAAAGCTAGCTTTAATCTCAATTCGTTGCCATGCACAGAAAGCTGGACTTCTGTGTCTTTAAAAAAATATATCACAACCGCATACTTAGATCGCATTTAATACAGGCCACATCTTTCACATAATCTCACCTAGATCATCGCAACAAAGTACATATTCCTCGAAGTAAAGCATCGACCTTTTGCACAATCTTTGCTTCTGAAAACACACCATGACTGGAATCACTTGTGCCCATCAACCACCAGTAATACTAATCCTGACACAGTCCACAATGCCTTAATCTTGTTTATTAGATGCTTATGTAGCACAATGACTTGAATTTAAAAATACCCATATTCCTAAGATTTTTGAATTTTCTGTATTTTCAGTTTTTTCTATTCTATAAGGTGGGATTTTATTGTTTCTTTTTTTTCATTTTTCCCCTTCTTACTACATTGTTTAAATAGGTTATGTTCAGAATATGGAAAACATTATTGCTGTGAAAAACAAGAATTACAAAAATATTACTTACTTCTGAATACTTTTCCCAGTATTCCTTGGCACAGTCATCATGAAAATCAGATTTACCATCCACTAGCTGATATCGGCGAACAGCCAAATTAAGTGTAATGCACGGAACAGACTCCCCTTTCTCTTCACTTTTCTACAGCAGATAGAGAAAAAAAGAATAACATCACCAATAGGTTTCAAAGCATTTGCATCAGCTAAATGTTAAAAACTATTCACAATCTAAAAAAAAAAATTTACTTCGCAAGGAAACAAGTAAAACGATGATTTCGGACAATTGTTTAAAAATGCACTCACAAAGAATGTCTTGTCTAGAGCATCCAGATCTTGATAAATGATTGGCATTATTTTGCAGTGAGGAGAAGGTACAAAAGGGTTGGTGTATAGTATTAGCTGGTCACATGAGCTGGAAAAAAAGTTTTGCAGCAAGTTCATTATCTGACGGAAAACTGCAAATGAAATATTATCATACCTTTTCAACTTGACCAATGGATCAAAGCTTGTGTTATATCCCACAGTCTGGACTGCAAGATATAGTTTCAAATGCATCTTTGTGTGAAGGTAGCTTCGAATGTCCTGAAAGGCAGTATGTCCGTATTAGTTTGACCGGCACCTGCACTTATCTGGTCTCTATTTCATCATAGCACATGTTATAGTAACAATTTTACAGGCAAGGTACAACTACATATAGAAGTAGGCATGCCCTTTAAATGGGCACACTGCGCTATAAAATTAAAACAAACATTTCTTCATTGATTTTGATAAACCTTACTAAATTTATGTATATTTGTGCGCTGATTTAAAATATGCAATTATTTTTCTAGTACAATACGTATTTTTAAAATATAAGACATCTTATGTGCATTGCTGGGTGCATTATTTTTCCTACCTGAGGGAGTTAGAAAGTAAATCAGTACATCTCAACAACCTGGGATGAGAACTGTATGTAGTAAAACAGGAATACATGTTCTTAACCCACGTGAACTGAAGTTATGGCACGTTGAACTTAAGCAAGCGAAATTCCAGCTCGACATCAACTCTCACTTGTGAATGTTCAACATAGTATTCTTAACTGCTGTTCAAATGGGTTTAGACCATCCACTATTGTTGTATTACATACAGTTCTCCTTCCAGACAATTCTGACATACTGGTTTACTTTGTAACCCTCTCGGCATAGGCAAAACCTCGCTCCCAAAAAGGCATATGGAATGTTTTATTTTTCAAAACTACGTAATGAGCCAGAAAAAAAGAAGTGCATATTTGAAATGCTGGAAGCCTATGTACAGTGCGATGTCAGTGCAAGTTAAAGAACACCAGATGCTCTAAATTTCCGGAGCCCTCCATTACGGTGTGCCTCATAATCATATCCGGGTTTTGGCCCATAAAACCCCGACAAAAGAGCAGTATTCTTATTATTACTAATTGTACACTTGAAATCTGCACATAAACAAATACAAACTCAGCAAGTTTCATAAAAATAAAGAATTCTTAGTTAAAAAAATTTAAAAATAAGTGTACATCCTTCATAAAACCCCACTAACTGTGGAATACAAGGGTCACTGAAATGACAACTTACTGATGACACTTTATGGAGACTATCCAAGTAGACCACTGATGTGGCAAGCAGCATCACTCCATGAAGGGCCTCAAGGGGCTGATCCCTCGAGATGCTGTACATCAGGCGAGCCACACCATCATGTAAAAAAGTCTCGCGCAGCTGTGTCAGCAAGTGTGAGTGCATGGGCGCTGTTGCAATAATGAGGTGTCGGACATTCTCCTTCCCAAGAGCCAGGAACTGGTACAGGCCAGCATCTAAGTAAAGAAATGGCAAGATGCATTAAGATCCATGGCTATGCAAATGTGAAAAATGGTAAGTAAAAACACAACAAAAATGCCACAGCTATGCACATAGGCATGCACAGGGTTCCCCTTCAGGAAGGGGGGGGGGGGCAAAGGTTCATCACTGCGCTCCCACCTTTTATGTTAATGTGTTAATGTATGGGGCTGACTTTGCGCCCCCCTCTTAGGTGACTAGGGGGGTACCCCCCCTCCCCTCCGTGCACACGCCTATGGCTATGCAGTCTGCCTGCAACAACGCTAAGGTATGCAAAAGAAATTAAGGAACTAAACTATAACTAAGAGCTGCCATCTAAAAATGCAGCTCTTTACTAGAGACAATGAACATTGTTGTAACATACCACATAATTAGATAAATTTAAGTCTCAACACATAAATGATCATACAATTACATGTCTTTAGAGTAGAGAGTGTAAATACAATATATAATTTAGTAATTACCTTACCTTTCCTCATTAGCACTTCCTCAACTAAGAACAATATGTGTAGTTAATCTTAAAAATAGCTAAAATGGTGTACTGATATTTGATGGTTACCATCATTTATGTAGAAGCGATCATTGTTGGCATGATGCATGAGGCCCATGTAAGCCATGTAAGGGCACAGTTGAGCTGCAAGGGGCAAGTTGGGGAGCCGACGAGAGAATAGACAGATGACGGGTGCTGAAAAGAAGAACAGGAAAACTATGTTTAGTTACTGCTGTTCTTTAGCGTTTCTTGCAGGGTAAAATTGAGTGAAAAACTACCTGGATGTAAAATATTCTTGTCACATGTTATAGAGTCAAACCTCATCATAACAATGTTGCATTTAGCATGAAAATACTTAGGTTATGAACAGCAACAAATTTTAAGCTGCTATTATTGTTTGACACCACCATGACTACTTGATTCCAGCAAATGTCTTTAGGGTAGCATACAGGGGCTTGCTCATAAAGTTAACTAGCTATATGATGCCATCCGACATTTACGAGTGTTGCCATGAGTAACACTGGCTAACATTTACAGTGTCACACACACATAAGTACTCCAGAAAGCAAACAGGGAAGCAGCTGCTGCCAAAGCAGTACTCAATAAGCAGCACACGCATAATGTAGAGGTTGTGAGTTTGGCCCTCAATGGTAGCAAGCTGCTTTTTAGCCCACTTTCATTTCCCTTTAATTATTATCATAAACCTATGTCCACTGCGGAAGAAGGCCTCTTTCAATGTCAATGATCTCCAATTTACCCTGCTTTGTGTGAGCTCATTCCATTACATCAGGGGCCTCAAACACGCGGCCCACGAACCTCTCTAGCGGCCCGCGGTCTGTACATCCCTGTCCCACATTTCTTTTCTTTTCTTAATAAGCACCTTCATGAGCTACACAGACGTGACTCGTCTCAGGCATTTCTTACGTGAGGCACCCCGAGCGCTCACCATGTGTCAAAACATAACCGTGAAAAAAAAAAGCTCTTTTGGAAATTTGGCGTCCTGATTTGAGTCAGTCAGGAGATCAGTATCGATGTGTTTCTCGAATCCTGATGCAAGATCCCCTTCAGGAATGGCACATATATGAGATATGGGAAAGGCCTTCTTTGAAATGGCAATGATGACTGAATTTTGTTTACACCCTCCCCCCCCTTTTTATTTTCTCGGCCCCTGTGGGAGACTAATTTCGTAACTGCGGCCCGCTAAGTGAGGAGAGTCTGATACCCCTGCATTACATGCTTGTGAACTTCTCAATTTCATCCCTCCACCTAACCCTCTGCCGTGCTCAGCTGCATTTATTATACCCTGGTAACCATTCCAGTTGCTCTAACTGACCACCGGTTAGCAGTCCAATGCACACTGATGTGTGCCAAGGTGCATTTTCCTCTTAATGGAAAACTAGAACATTGGCTATCCCCGTTTGCTCTCTTATCACCTCTTATTAATGGGGTGCCTACAATTTTCCATTCCATTGCATGCCGTGAGGTTTTTCAACTTCTCGAATTTCTTTTTTATGCTCCAAGTTCCTGCCCCACATGTTGGTGCTGGGCAATTCTTGAAGTGGAACATAGTAAGCTTTCCAGCCTTTGCATTTCTCACTAAACTTAACACTATTATGGTCTGTGCATTTCATGAGTACTCATGTATGTCTATGTGTGTGTATGTGCTTCTGTTTATACTACTTCTACATTAAACAAAATAGAGATAAATCTTGATACTTTGAAACTTTTTCCAACTTTTTAATGAAGAGAATGAACGAAACTGTTTTAGCGAAAGGGGGGGAGGGTAAAGGGAAATTTGAGAGCTAACTAGGTGGTGCCCCAGGTCCAGGACTACACTGGCCTTTGCAGCCAGGCGGACATGATCCTCTGGGTACGAGCTGGTCAAATGTGCCTTCCCACTGCTCTTTATTAAAGTCTATGATATGTTCTAGAAATTTATCTAAGCCCTACTGGTTCTAGTTCACACACCCATGAGATGTGGAAGAGAGTTGATCAACTTTTAAGCATGAAATGCTTTTAGCACCCATTGTTGGAAGCTGTCGAGTGACCTTGAGCCAAATGCCAGCGCTGTTATCCGGATTCTTCAAACAAGGCATCCGAGGTTCTCAACGAGAACATACGGCATTCAGATGAGCTCAGCCGAGTATCGCCAAGGAGACATCCATGCGATCAGCCAGAAAGCTTTTAAAAAGTGCGGTCTTGGGCAGTCACTCTTACACTTACAGGAGTGCATTACATACCCTGGCAGCGAGTGGTCCAAACAAGTTAGAATATATATTGCTTACCTGTTTCTCTTAGTATTCGTTCGCACTACTACTGAAACTGTAACTGTTTGTTCACTGAACCCTTTTTTTACGTGACAGCGTTAAAAAGCTCGTTTTGCAGAAATTTCGGTATCAGCGTCAACATTGTTGGTCGTGTGCGAAAAATCGGTGTTGTCCATGGGCAAAAAATCTAGATATATTCAAATAAATAAAAAAAGTCACTGTTTCACCGCAAAGGGTGAAGCAATGCATGTGATAGCAACAAATTGTAATGTCATACGAAGTGGGGCTGGCAGCTAACTCTTTTGGATCCGATCTCACGCAACTCTACAAAACGCTGGTTTAAGAGAATACGGCCGCTCCAAGGACACTCTTCGTGCATTATCTTCGCGTTGAGAGCGCAGCACATAGAAGGGTATCCAAGCCGCCCAGTGACGGCTGCCAAGATAGCATGATAACGCGTGCGCCAGTGAGGACTGCACTCGTAAAATCAAAGGTCGCAGTTGCTGCTCGATGGACCCCCCCTTCCCCCCTCTCTCGCATCTTTTCACGCTCGTTAAAGACGGGCGGGGCATTTCCTCTCTGCTTGAGCACTCGACGGCTAGTCCGGGGATCTTATCGCATGTCCGGCTCGTATGATCTCCTCTTCAGCCGTGTTCATCACCCCCCTCCCGCTCGTGCACTATTACCCACGGTAGAATGTACAATGCACTTGGGGATCTTATCAACTTGGACTTTATACACGACATGACGGCAACGGCGACGGCAAAAACCCGTGGAGCCTGTCTGTATAATTGCTGTCGCATTAATAATAAAAACTTCAGTTTAAGTGGGAATCAAACTCAGGCCTTCTGCGTGGCAAGCAGGTGTTCTACCACATAGCTATGTTATTGCTTGGAACTACTTTCAACCCTACGTGAATGTCATGTAATGCGAGGAGTCTCCTTAACACATGTAATGTTGCGTGGCAAAGGTGTAGAATCGTGCCAGGCGTCAAGACATGAGAATAGCACCAGTGAGGGGTTCAAAGGCCCACCCACTAAATGCACTCAGATGTAATTTAATCATCATCATAAGTAAAAACATCAACAAAGTGAGCAGCTGCGTAGCTTCGCATGTTGCCTTACGGATGCATAGTGGCTACTTCACTGATTTGCTAAAGAAGGAATTACGGTGTAGTGGGCAGTTCGCGACTCTCTACTTGCAGTAGGCATTCTAGGATAGTTTTAAATGGCCAATGTTACTGCACGGACATTCCTTTCTTGGCGGCATGGTTGAAGTATCCACCTAGAGGCGACGCAAGACTACCAATTGAGAAGGCAATGCGAATGGGGCCCGATTATGCTATCGTGTTCTACTCTTGAAGAGAAGCTATAGCGCTCAACTTTTTTACCTGTTACAATAGTGACGTTCCAAAGGCAGATAGGGCACCATATACTCGCTCTTTTAAATGTCAGCGCCTAGCCTGTGCTCTTTTGAATGCCAGCAGGGGACAAGTAAGGTGAGCTGCCAGAGGCAGCGGTTTCGCGGCATAAATTCTTGCATTCTTTGAACGATGGCAGCACAGTGCGTGCGGAGCACCAGCTCACTGTTGCATCATGGCCTCATCGACCGCATGCGCTAGGCAAAGGCCAAGATTTGTCACGCACAGTGACAGCAAACAATGGTGTCCATATGGATGAGTGCACAGGTCACTGTGGTGTAGTTTATATGTTCACAAGGATGCACCCTTGCAAACATGCACAAGATCGTGGCTAGTGTAATCGCCAACCAATCTTCTTTACTGGTAGACATTTCATGCTTAAATCTACTCTCGATTACAGAAGAGCCAGGCATACTTTTTATGAACCTTTTATGAAGGCAGATGCTTTTCCCTTAATACTGTAGGCCAGCATAAGCTTCCATAGATACCGGGGCAACATAAATAGTGTTAGGTAAGCAAATTTTTTTATGTTACTGCTTAGCAAATTTAGTTCAACGTCATTAGCTGTCAATATCAGTGGAACTTAAGTATAATATAAGACCTATGCATTGTAGGTTACTCAGCAAGAAAAATACATTTTTCATGTTAGTGTTCACAAGCTTCATTATTGCGGTTTCGCTCACTTGTTGCACAGTCATATCCTGTTGGAGCATAAGGGGTCTCTGTCACCTCTCTATGGCTTTATTCTCACCCTCCTCCTTTGCTCAATGGGAATTAAAGCTTCGTTTGTTCAAAACATAAAAAGAAAAACATAGTGACAATGGTCACTTCAACTGTAGCTTTCCTTACAAACAATAGTAGCGAGAGCAAGAATGATAGCTACCTGTGTGTCCCACTTGTCCTGTTGTGGTTGTGCTCTTCACATGGACTGGTGTGGTTGTGCTCTTCACATGGACTGGTGTGGTTGTGCTCTTCACGTGGACTGGTGTAGTTGTGCTAGTCTCCACATGAGTTGGAGTGGTTGTGCTCAGCACGTGGACTGGTGTGGTTGTGCTCTTCACGTGGACTGTTGTGGCTGTGCTCTGCACGTGGACTGGTGTGGTTGTGCTCTGCAGATGGGTTGGAGTGGTTGTGCTCTCCACATGGACTGGTGTCGTGCTCTTCACAGGGATTGGTGTGGTTGTGCTCTCCACATGCACTGGTGTGGTTATGGCAGGCGTTGTGCTATCTGCGCAAGAGGAAAGAGGAAGCTGCTTCATTCATACAGCTTGCAGAGTAGAATCATTGGTGGAGAATAGTGGGCATCATTCATGCAGGCACAGAGCACAGATTTGAGTGTATTAGGCATAATGTAAATTAGGGGAAAGCCGTGAATGACCCTGTCAACATGGCAGCATTTGAATGCAAACCACTCGGCTGATAAAAAGAGGCATCCGCCATAAACTTATTGTACTCTGGAAAAGGGTCACAATAAAACTTTAATACTATGCTCTACACCAGGGGTCTCAAACATGCTGCCTGCCGAGCCTCTTGTGTGCGGCCCTGCGGCTGGCACATGAGTCTTCGTCCCACATTTATTTTATGATTGACTGTTTTTCACGTTAATAAATGGTGATCGCCTATTATTTTCTCGCCTATTGTGATTAATGATGCTTTGTGCAGATAAGCTACACAGATGCAACTAGTCTTAAGCATTTATTTCGTGAGGCACCCATGCAATCAACTTGTGTTGAAACCCAGCCACGAAACAAAAACATACTTCAGGATCAGTGTCCAGAATTTAAGTCCTGGTGTAGATCAGTATCGATATGCTCCACGAAACCCGAAGCCAAATGCCTTATAGAAATTACCCATATATCAAGTATAGGAAAGGGCTTCTTTAAAATGGCAACATTAGCTGACATTTTGTTCAACATCCCTCCTCTCCCCGCCCTCCACCACCCGCTTCCCACTAATTCACTGATTTACAGTGCCGGCCCTTTGCTGGACTAAATTTGGTTACTGCGGCCCGCCAGCTGATGCAAGTTTGAGACCTCTGCTCAACACCTTTCATAATAGATTTTACGGGCTCACTGAATAAAAGACACACATTGCTTCGACACAAAGTTTTGTTTAGAAAAAATGTTTATATGGTTTCCTGGGTATGAGCTCCTAAACTTTCTGTTTCGCAGAAACAGCTTATCTTGAAATATAACATATTATGCACAGGCATTTCAGAAGAGGTTGGTATGCTAACAAACAAAATAAAAGCACCTTCTGTCCTGTTGAGCTGCGAAGATATCATTTTAAGTCTTGTGATAGGCTGTCTTGCATTGCAGTCTCCCGTCCAGTCTTCATACTCCACATAGAAAGCAGTGATGCAGCCCCTGCTTGAGCTTACTGATAAACAGGGACATCTATATATCGGAAAGAACATTGAAAACACTGCTTTACAACTGGAAGAGATTAATTAGGCACACTTTTTTTTTGCACCTTATATAAATTCCTCTTCAATGCAAAATAACTCAATACTCTTCACTCCATGCACATAAGACTAAACATGAGCTCCAAATAAAACAGAGTTTGGTTTATCAGTATGGCCAAAACACATTTAGTTAGCAAGGTATGTACCGTAACTTCCACATAAGAGGGCAAATAATGTGACATACAAAGTTTACTTTTGAATAAAGACTGCCCTTCCCTGTTTGACACCACAGTATGGGCCCTTATAAGTCTCCAAGTTTTTGATTATGTGCAAGCCCAATTATGAAATGGTTCAGTAAATAACTTACCTGTTCGTGCACGACTCTTTCATCTTGAAATGAGTATATTATAGAGCCATTTTTCTGCATTGCTTTCGTAAAGTTATGGTCGTATTCTGTTTGTCTTTTTGGATTTGGACACGTCTGGAAAGGAGTAAGCCACTTGGAATGAAGACATTTCAGGAACAATCAACACCTCTTAAATTTTAAAATAATTAAAAAGAAAAAAAAGGGGGTTGAGTGCTTGCACAGCACGATAAGCACAAATAAGCAGAGTTAGTGCCAAAACACATGCATTTTACAGCATGTACATTGCACTGCCATAATCGCAAGATGTAGAAAGGGCATGCACAAGACTGACACCACAAAATGTTAAAGGTTGTGGAATGGCTTTCCTTCTTCATGTGAACTGCAGTTGTGATCAAGAATATGGGTAATCATGTTCATTTATTACAACTGGGTTTGGGCTGGGCAATGGTATTATTAATAGCACATGAAAAGAGAATATATTTAAGTATGTATACCTAGGTTCGGGCAAACAATATTGTAGTATCAAGAGTGGCATGTTAACAGCAACATAGCTTCTTCGTGCAAGCTAATAAAATAAAATTTGCCTGTTGTTCAGTCACCAAGTTCAAATGACTGCCAACGCATAAAAATGTATAAACACACATGGCAAGTGCATGCAGGTATGTATTGTCAGGTCTTGAAAAAGCTTGTTTAATGTTTAATAAATCTATTTACATTTTGCAAGCCACACGCAGCCAATATCCATGACTTCATTAAACCATAGGTTCATTTAAGTGATGTTTACTTGTCAAAGATTTTACTGTGCACCTTTTGCTCTTAACATTATAGAATACCAACTAGCCCGCTCCCATGCCTTGCTTTACTGTGCAGCTGAACGCCTCTATGAAGAAACGACTTGAATAATGAACTTCTTTAAGTACTGGCTACACTATACCAGAATAGCCAAGTATTTTGAAGATCTGAAGCACTTTGTTACAAAGATATAAGACACATGGATGAGGCTATAGATGAGAAAAACATAGGGAAAAAAAATTTAACTGACAATTACGATACTTTCTAGTGCGAATTCTGAGCGCAGCTATTTAGGTGTTTTGATTTTGTGATAAATTCAGGCAAATAATTTGAGACGCACTTCCACCAGTTGCGTTGCTCATAGTTCAGAAAGAACCGGCCGAGACATTTTTGTATATAGTTAACATTAAGAGGACAGCGCGAGTTGCGTGACTGGCGCGAAAAATTTCGTGCAGCCCATTTCACATCAGCCGCCGCAGACGGAGAGCAGCGAGACTGCCTCGCTAACCGGGAGACTGCAGAAAGCAGTGCATGGGCACGTTTTACAATAGACGCCGCAGAGAGGCCTCCATTGATGCAGCGCTTTATTTCTTTCATGGTATCGGTTAACGCCCTCACTGCATACCTTAGCGATGACGTCATCGGCGACCTAACAACGGCGCACATTACTGTGGCGCCGCGGGTGGCCATCGCAGTACCTGTTGGCTGGCCACTGTCATTCCCTCCTTTCTTGCTAACGCTGTTTTTCCTCCTCCGCTGTGTTTTGTGTTTGCTCTCTTCCATCCTCGTTCGCTCTGCTGGTTACGATGACGCTGACGCTGCTCAACGCAGGAACGGGTGCATAAGAGCTGCACTCTAAAAAAAAGGTACTCACATTGACATAGTTGACCCAGCGTTCCTTGTCACAAGAACTGTTGGTATATTCAGTACTGTTCAGGTGGTACTCAGTCACAACCATAGGCAGAGACAGGCCTACTGCAGTCTTAAAGCCAGATTCCTGCACCAGCGCTGCCTGTAATACAATTCAAGTTCCAATGCAGGGAACTATTGCAGAGTTCACACGTCAAGACATTTGTGGCATTTACAGGTCAGCAAAATTTTTGCCAGTTTAATTAGACACCCAGGTGAGAATTTACACATGCATAAAGCATAATTAATTTTCTGGCTTTTGAAGACGCAAACAAATAGCTTTTCACCATCAAGCACCACTGTGACCAAAAATTAAGATAGCAACAAGCAAAACATTCACACATTCTACAAGAAAAAAAAACCAATAAAAAAATCAATCATATTTTCCACTAAAAGAGAGCCCTTGCTATGACTATTCATAATTTATTAAGGAAAAAAAAGGTTGTTAAGTGTTAATTTGATTTCTTGATAAAAATTAAATACTATAATCAAGAAAAAAACTTAGTAACCAACTGCCAAACAACAACATTGAAGCAGCAGATTAGTCAGCTTTTAGCCACTCAGCCTTTGAAAAATTAAAGCTGATGAAAGATGCAAGATTCATTTACAGAAGAGAATGAGTACTTCGATTCAGTAGCCACAGCTTACCAAATTTTTGTAATCTTGTTCTACCACTGGCGTCACAAAGGGATCTGTGATCACACATTTTGATGGCATAGAGTAATGGTGCTTCACAAGAACCAGTATATCACATTTCCTTAAAAAGAAAGAAATGAGAACATAAATGTTAAGTAGTATAGAAGTTGATAAGAGAACTTCTCACTTAATTGTACAATTCTAGGTTACATGTGCCTAAGAAGTACAGCATTAAATTGCCACTTGGTACAGGGGACCAGGGGTCGATTACAGGACCCATTATTGAGAAAGTGGCCAAATTCTTCCAGTTTGTTTGCATGTGCCTTAACTAGCAGTAAAAGATGCAGTCAAGGATGGCAGATAATTAGATGGTGTGGTGAAATAAAGAAGGTTGCAGGCGTAAGATGGAATGAGCTGGCAAATAGAGTAATTGTAGATTGCTGGAAGACAGACTGATAATGAAGATGATGATACTAAGAATAATAAAAACATATTATGAGCAACTGGCTTAGCTTTTTGTATGAAGAATCTGCAGGACTTTATTCACTATTCAGGAGAACAAACAAGAGCACATCACATGATAAGTTGTCATGCCAACAAGCTTGCTGTAATAGTAACATCTTACTGTACTCTTCATGTGTCTCCAACAAACACCTTGCCTTGCAATATTCCAGGCTCTGGCTCATTTCACAGCTGTGTGAATGCATACTTATGCAAAGTACTTCCTGCTTCATGGTCTTATTTTAAATGCGAAGCATACTTCTTAGTGAACTTCGGCGACTTTGAGCATATCTATCTATCTAGCCTGCCTACGACTTCGTGCTCTCTGGACCGTATCGTTTATGCGATTTATACCAAAATTTGATATGGCAGAACATGACTGTATGACGAACATAAATGACTGGTCATGTCATGAAAACCATGACTTGTCATGAACGTCATAGTTTACATGCCATGGCCGTGGCGCTCTAGCGGCCGTTTAGTTAACATTAGTTAACATGATATATACCAAAATTGGTATGACGAGACGAATCTGTAAGACTAAAATAAATGCCAAGTGTTAATATGAAAATCATTACGCGCATGTCATGTATACCATGACATATATGCCATGCTCATGGTGCGTTCATGGCTGTTTAGCTAGCACGACATGTACCAAATTTGGTATTGGGTGACAAGACTGTATCCACGAACATTAATTACAGGTGGTAACATGACAATCATGACATGCATCTAACCAGACAGAAGTCTGTCAAAATGTTCACCTTTAAATCTAATGTACAGCATGATTTACATGCCACGCTCATTGTGCGTTCACGTCCGATTCGCTCGCTTGATATACAGCAAATTGCTATGGCGCGGCTTGACTGTATGACAAACTTAAATGACAAGTGGTAATATGAAAATCATGACATCCACGTCATGTACAGCATGACTCGCATGTCACGCTCATGGTGCGCTCGCGGACGTTTCGTTAGCTTGATATACAAAAAAATTGGCCATTGCGTGACAGTCACTTAGCTTGATATACAACAAAATTGGCATTGCGTGACGTGACTGTATGACAAACATTAATGGCAGGTAGTAACATTAAAATCATGACATGCATGTCATGTACAACGTGATTTACATGCCATGCTCATGGTGCGCTTGTGGCCGCTTCGCTAGCTTGATATACACCAGATTGGTATTGCCTGATGTGACTGTACGACGAACATAAATGATAGGTCCTAACATGTAAATCATGAAATGCATGTTATGTACAGCATCATTTGCTCCTTGCTGGTTGCTTCGTATTACATCGATACCCACAATGCGTGGGATCTGCCAGTTTTTTCCAGCAGACTATATTTTTTCTCACACTGATGTTATGCGAGATGAAGCTACCAGACCAGGAGCCCCATTCTTATGAGATCATGTACGAGAGATCCCTTTCAGTGTGTCTTTGTTAAATAAGACAGCGAACACGATGCCCATCACTCTTATAAGGCATGGCACTGGATACTGAGTCCCACAAAAGTAGAAGTGCCACCAGAAATGATTGAGAATATATCGCCTGTCCCCTAACGAAAACATACTTTAGTTACAACACAAGCGTACATGTGACAACGAAATCGATACAAGGACAGGCTGACCCACTGCACTTTTTTTCTTCGGTCAGCAAGATCATGTGCACAAAAACTCACCCTGAAAATTTCAGCAGCTGCTGCAAGTCACTCACACTTGTCAATCCTACGAGGAGAATGACTTGATCCTCAGCTTGTCTAAAGAACTCCCATACTTTCTGTGTAAAAGAAAGGAGACAGGAATACCTCAATTTCTAGAAAATATACTGTAGTAGCAATAAAATTTAGCTAGGTATGTTACACAATATGTCAATTAACATACAATTCAGCACTAAACAAAACATCAGAATACCATCTCAACAGTGCATAATCTTGACCATGTGACAATTTAACATGGGTCTTATCAAAGAAACAATTATGAAGAATATGATACAAGAAAGAAAGAAAATACTCAAAACAGGCATTAAGACTTTGGACAGGAATATGATACAGAGCTCATTTTTACATGATTTATATATGTATTCAGGCAAAAAGATTCTAAAAAAATATTGTATAGACTGCTGCATGAGTTGTACACACTTATAAACTTAAGCTATATAAGCAAGAACAAATTATGTCAAAGGTGAAAAAACACCTTGTAGCCAATATTAAAAATTCTTCTGCAACCAAGTCTCTTACCTCGTACAGACCATAGGCATCTTTCATTGGGACATCAGGGAAGAAGACGGCCAGCCCAGATATATTGGCCAACTTTATTTTGTTTCCCAGCAACTGAAGGTGATTTTTACGCTCAGAATCTTCTAAGTGCATAAGTGTCTTGAGAGCATGAGGGTCCGGCGCCAGCAGTAATCCTTTCACCCTGTCTCTGTCCAGAGCCACAAGTTGATCATAACCCAGATCTAAAGGTAAGAAAGCGGTATTAGGTAAGGTCACAGTAAAAAACGGGCGTGATTTATTCATTTACTTGTGACTGCCGAGTCGACACCACAATATGAGCATGTTTTCACGTTGAATATTGCAGCGTGCTTCACTGCCATGCTCATCATTTTGATGCAAATGTGTTTTATGCCATAGTCCTCCAAGAATTTACCATCACAAAAAAGACAACAATAAAAGAACATGTTGGTTTTATAGCATTGGCCCATGATGTTTACTTCTACTTCTGGTATTTTGATTCTCTTCAATTGTGCATGTGGCTCTTAGGCAAGTTCGGTCAGAAGGGACCATGGATATTGTGGGCATCATACCTCGTCACATAAAATGGGCATAGCAGGCCTAGGAGGCTCGTCATGTTGGGTGCACCAGAGCACTGTGCGAAACTGTCGTGTTATCGCAGATTCTAATGAAAGAAGGGACCAACATTCTTGTTCTTTCAGTTGAGTAAGTATACAGCTCTCAGTTGAGTAAGTATACAGCTCTTAAGAATGCAGCCAAATATACACGCCAAAGTGAATGTACAGTGCAATAATGCCTCTCAAATAACTAAACCTGAACACTTAATAAAATGTCCAACAGCAAAATGCACAATGTTACCCTTGTTGCTATGCAACAGAAAAGAAATGATTTGCTCGGTCAGCAGTGATATACAATAAAACCATGTATACATCATGTGGCTGTGGTGTTCTGTGTATTGCACTAGCCAGCTAAGGCAAATGCCTATATGTATATTATCTTCCTAGCAAATTTGGTAGATTATGAAGGCGGTACAAGAAGGTGCATGCCATTGTGAACAGTGGATTCTCGTAGAGGCTTCTAAATTTTATTATTATGCGAGAGGCCGGTTTTGATGAATTCAGTGTCATCGAAAGGACTTACAGATGCTCTTTCCAGAATTTCAGTGCAATACATTTTTTTTTAAGAGACAGTACTCGTTGTGCACAAGCACGTGTCAAGCACTTGTGTAAAAAAAAAAAAGAGGTAACAAATTAGACTTACCAAGCTGAACTTGATCTTTGGTTTTTTCAGTCAGTGCAATGCTCATGTAGGCAACATAATCACATACTTGGGTCAAAAGATCTGGAAACCTGATTTCCTTTGTGTAAACACATATCAGAGAGTCTGCAAATAAAAGATACCTTTATTAGTTAGGAAGAAAGAAGTGTAAATTTAAGGGCTCGTTTTCTTTGTTAGACACAACATTAAGGAGAGCTAACAGACAATGTTGCCAAGGAAAGTACATATAGGGGAGATGTTAGTAGTAATTGTAATGTAAGTGTGACGAAGTGGCAATTACTACTAATAACATCCCCTATACTTTCCTTGACATCAATGTCTGTTAGTTCTTTATTAGTTAGGAGCCCTCCACATTGCCAATTTTCTGTTTTGGTCATTAAAAACATTGCAACTACCTCCGTGGCCTAAAAAAAGGGTGTACACCTCATTTATGATCCAAACACACTTCTACAGCATACACAGCTGAACTCTGTTGCGACAAAGTCCATCGCATATGGCTGCGCATTGTCAGCAGTGTGGATGTAAACCCCAGTTAAGTGAAACTCGCATGTGTCACGGCATCATAACCAGACAACTCGAGAGATTATCGAGGCTTGGCACATACAAAAGGAAAAAGAGTCATGCATCAGCTTCCCGTCTGTAGCTTTGCAGAACACAGAAATCTTATACTTGAATGGGTAGAGATATTGTTTTTTGGTTTTTGTATTTTTTGTTTGTTCACATCAGTTTTCATACGTTTATGTACGGGTTTGTTATCTGTGTGAAGCCTCGCGGGTATATATTTATGGTCTGCGCATGTGAATAAAAGTTCAGTTAGAGAGTGGCGCTTGTGTATCGTGTCCTCTTTTTTCGTGTGCATTCGTCTTCCCTTGTGGCGCTTACCGTTTCAGAAGTATGAAAGTCACATACAACACAAAAATGACAGAAGTGCACAAAAGTGCTCAGTGGCTGAAGGCGTGAAGGTAGAAAAAGCAAAGGAGGGGAGTAGTTACTTAATGCTCCACTTATATGCTTGAATTAGAATCTGAAGTCACAGTGATCCTAGTAACAAATAGGGGTGTGTAAACACTCATCGTGTCGGAGAGTGAGCGTCGGTGTTCTTGCAACCTTGTGTTGATGCACCTCCCACTCATTCCAACGTATACTTTACCACACTAAAAAGGGATCATAAACACACAGCCTAGCTTGCAGGACTCATCGTGTATTACTAGCAGGACTCATTGCGTCTGCCACCAATACAAAAACAACACTATGTCCACCCTCACCATAAGAGTAACACAGAAGCAATACTAGGAATTCAGATTCCTTTCAATCGGTTCCATGGTACTAATTTTCTGTTAACCCATAAGGTAATGCTGGCAAAACACCACTATGACAACTGACAAAGCAGAAAAATTAATGGGAGTATTGGCACACAATCATTACATTATCTCCTTCCTGTTCACATGCTGCTTGTACACACAAGTTTGCTCTCAAGAGAATCATTTCTGTGCACATACCTGAAGGACCTGTTGTCCTATGCTTGACCCGTGGTCTGCGCGTTGTGGTTGGAACATTTGCTATGCAGTGAAAGACGGCAAAAAAAATTTTCATTTGACATGTAAAAACTACTGGTAAAGAATTTTTTTATGCCCAGTGTAGTGAGAAAGAGTGAGGAAATATATTCCAATAAAAAATACTCATGCTACACAGTTCTGCAAATTAAAAAATGAGCCCACGGCTTGTACCGACCATGTTTCTTGGTGACGAGTCGAGAGAGTTGAGCCAGTCTAGATGCTGGCTCCCTGTTTTCGCAACTCCCAACCTGGTCCTCAGCATCAACATAAAATGCCGCTACAGAAATGTATGGGTTTGTTATTGAGATGCTTGAGATCTGGAAAAAAATATATTTTAGTATTATCACCTACTATATTGCAGAAAAAGAAAAGGCGTAATCAAGATATCTTCCTACATATGATAATGGCTTCAACAGTAGAATCACAATCTGAACCATACTTTTAAAACACTAACACACACCATTTTTTCAACGAAAAGCTGGAGCCCTTATAATGCAAAATATTTACAAAACATAGAAACTAATCTAGGTTCTAAAAGGCGCCTGTGCACTAAGAAATACTCAGTTCTATGTAGTAAAAATAAAACATAAATACGATTTCCACTTACTCGTTCCGCAACGGTCATTTCATCTTCGTATACCATGATCTGAGTGGGGTTATGGAGGGTCACAGGTCCATGTAATGACCTTTCTTCTTTGCTGAATCCGTAGCCATAACATGTCTTGTTTGGAGAATAACAGAATAGAATTGAGATGGTAAGAAAAAGCACAAGAGTAGGAAAAAGAAAGATGGTAGGAAAAGAACTGTGAAGTTGAATGAGGTAAGTGAGACTAAGGTACATGAGATTAATTAGCCAGCCTGGAAATTGTGGTGAGGGAGGACATACCACGCCCAATATGTTTTGGTCACACAGTGCTATAAATAATACACGAAGAGCCAGCTTGATTTTCAAACACAAAGGTAAAAGAAGGTGCACCAGTCAACAGTATGACGATGTCAAATTTTGGCACAGGAAAAGTTCTCGAGTATATCAAATGTTCACAACAGAAGCAATTCAATTACTAGCTGATGGCTGCAGTGAAAACTGCATTCGCCAAGCATGTTATGTGTACCTGCTACACAAGAGGTTACAGAGAGCTGGTGTTTTCCATAGAGTACATACAAAAACCTGCATAATGGTAAACTGTGAAACCCAAATTAACCCCCCAAAATGCATACAATGTTAAAAAGGCCCTGCAACACTTTCAGCATGGTCAGAAAACGCTGCTGATCAGTAGTCGAGACTCCTGAGAATACGTAGGCAAGCATTACAGTGCAGCATGCAGCTTGGAATTTACAAAATTCTCAGTCAACTAGAAATTGTTCCCTCTTATTTTTAAATATGATGCCATATACCCAAATGAGTGCCATATACCCAAATTCACGGTCATTGGCTGATTTGAGCAGCGCTAGCTTCTTAGTTACTGAGGCCGCTACAGGGCTGCGTGCAAGCTCCAACCCCAATGAAAGTAAGCCTTGCGTTCACAGAAGAAAAAAAAGAAAAAGTGCTTAAGGTCATGACGCGCACGTGACGTAACTTCTTTCCTCCGTGCCATGCCTCCCTGCTGAGCTTACAGTGCGCTCGTCATGGAAAGAGAAGAGAGAAAGCAATTACAGCACGCGAGAAATCTCCAACTCCCCTTGTACTTGACAGATTCTAAAAATTTTTGTGGCGGTCGATTCATGAGGTAATAAACTCCTTTAATGAAGCTATTCAATGGTTACTTGGAAAAGTGCTGCAGGGCCCCTTTAAGTCCCACATAAATACTAAGTATAGGTTTCACTATAGCTAATGTTTAGGTACAAAGCAGAAAAATCTGCACAAACCACTGTATAGCCATGCCAGTCTTCTTCAATGCAGGAATCGCCAGGATCACTGCGCCCCTTGGAAATGTCATAAGTGATCACAGGAAGAAACACCGATACAGCCAGCATTGCAGTGGCCCCACTGCCTTTCATTAACTCATCCTGTGGACCAAATAAAGTTGCACACTTATTTATGTGTGCATAGGGCCTACATACCAAAAGAAAAACATAACATTTACCACTTCACACAAACTGAAAATGTGTAACTTAATTACAGCCTAGATTAATTGTTTGTACACACATGCTTCATACAAAAATATTAGTTCCCATACGGTGGTTTCTCTCGTTGATACTATTACCTTCTTTTACTCACTTGCCTGGCTGCACTTCATGAAAAAATAACTATAAGACTGCAAGAATTTGTGTCACTGAGCAATACTGCACAGAAGTTCACACAATTAAAGGTCATCACACGATTCACCGAACTAACTCTCTTTGCTTCTATCTCCGCAGAGTTTCCTGTGCCACTGTATTTTCCCTTTGTACGTGATTAAACTTAGTCGCGAGTCAGTGCCTGTCTTGTACTCTATTCTACCGTCCCTTGTCATTTGTGCTGTTCTACATCATAACCTTTCTACATACAGCCCAATCAATCTTCCTTATAAGAATAAGGGGCACTTAGTTCAATAAAAATTTTTGTTGAAGCATCATTCAAATGGCAATATAGCAACAATGCAACATGTAAAGAATTGCCACTGTAAGCTTTGATGTGCGACTTGAAGCAACTTTTTGAGGGCCTAGTTTGTGCAAATGTGACAATTTAAACGCACAAAAGTCCGATGGCCACCTCTCTTCCTCCTGTTCCGTGTATTTACGTGCTCTTAATTAAAATGCGTCATTTTTTATCAGTGCACTGTACATTTGCATAACAAAGAGCACTGTCCAGCACATTTCCTTTCTTTCCACATTTTCATGAGTGCAGAACAAACTGCAATATTATTTGTCAAAATGGCTGATTGGGGAAGTTGGTGATTTATGATACTTGAAATACGAGTGCGTAACTTAAACGAAATTTAGGTCTGTCTTTTGTTTAAGTCACGTGCTCGTATTTCAAGCACCGTACAATATAATGTCTACCAACTTGCTCTATCCTTGACCCTAATAGTTACTATTAGTGTTTCATTACTGTAGTATTTAAAGTTCTGCATTGTTTTTCTGACCCCTGTCACCAACAGTCAGAAAAATTAGAGTTTAATGCAAATTTCTCTGGAAGAGTTAGGTTTATTGTGGAGTATGTTCAATGCTTACCAGCAACATGGGATTATCGTACTTGAAGTAAAGCGAGCTATTAATCAAGCACTTGGAGTGTTTTTCAAGACTGTCAGGAAGAACAACCACATAGTCCGAGTACCTGTAATAAGAAAAGTTATGTTCAAATCATCTTCCCAATACATTATTTTAATTAACTAAAACTGGCTAGATCCACATTGGATTTGAATTGACTGGTAATTCCACTTTGTGCTACGTTTGGCAGCTATTTCAATGCTGATACAAAAGCCATCTTTCATCAAATCGCAATGAAAATTACAGAAGTGTAGGCAAATCAACTCACTTGCCAAGCTCAGATATAACTTTGTTCAATGTTGAGTGCTGGGCTCCAGTTACCAAGGTAAATTTCTTTTGCTTTTCATTCTCCTTGAACAACTTCCGCATTTCCTGTGTGGAGAAATCCTTCATGTATAGTAACCTCCCTAAAAAAAGCCACAAATTTTATTTACAGCAGATAAATATTATGCATACCATTGCAGTCTTCAACAAAATACCAGCACTTGTATTTGGGCTGACAAACAGTGCATAACCGTCCATATTCATAGTAATGAGTGCCTTCAGCACCATTTTGCTGAAACCAGAGTCATATCTGGAAATGTTATGAGCCACACCTCTTGTAAGCAGCAGCTCGGTATTGCCAGAAGGAAAGCGTTGATCACCTGCCAAAGGCAACAAATAATAAATAAATACACAGACATTTGTAACTGCACTTTACAACAAGAAAAAAAAACATGACTGCCCATTTCACCAAGAAATTTAATTTATAGCTGGGCTTGCACAAGCCGAAGTCTAACGAGCTGTTTTCAACCGTAACAGCTGCAGTATGCAAACGTGTTTTTCACAAATGCTACATGGTGAAGATCAAGCAGGTATGGTTTATTATTAATAGTATATACATGAAGCAGCCATCAGTCAACTTACAGGCATTATTTCATGTGCAATTGATTATGATGGAAAATGCTTACCATCTCTCAAGCTGCGTGCTGCCTTCATTAAAAGCTTGTCTGGTTGCACCACAATGATGTGAGTACAGAGCTGTACAAGGAGCTCACTGTTGGATGGTGGTGTTGTAGAAATGCACAGAAGGGCCCCTAAAGATGATGAGTCAAAACATTTTCCTTTGAAAACCTCCCATTATATACGTATTGGAAGGGTCAACAAGTTGCCAGTAGCTACAGTAGCATGGTTATAAGCTTTAACAAGCAGTTATCAGACTATATGAATTTGCAGTTACTAAAAATTAAACTGTATCAACAAAACAAATTGTTTCTATAGTCTGGTGCACTCCACTCCCCACAACTGTTTCCTTATGTTAGGCTCTATTCCTGTGACTTGCATTTCATGCTCATACTGATGAAAGTGATTACAATAATGATTCGGCGGTAACATTAATTTAACAACTTACAAGGCCATATGTTCCAAAGCTAGATCAACATCAGTGGTACAGCTGCTAAGGCGCAGGAACAGGCGACTAACGTTTTGCTAAGCAGCAGAACATTGCAGCTGCAGTAGAACCAATGTCAAGTTACATGCCTACAGTCGAAACGGCACATATCAACTTGAACTGGTATAGCGCATCATTGGAAACAAGAAACGGCCGAGCAGGTCAACACAAAAGGACAGAGCGCTAACTTCCAATTGGCCAAGCAGACCAACACAAAAGGACAGAGCGCTAACTTGCAACTGGCCAAGCAGACCAACACAAAGGACAGAGCGCTAACTTCCAACTGGCCAAGCAGACCAACACAAAGGACAGGGCGCTAGCTTCTAACTCAGTTGGAAGTTAGCGCTCTGCCCTTTTGTGTTGGTCTGCTCGGCCGTTTCTTCTTTCCCATAACATGCTATACCAGTTCAAGTACGACGAACCAACTCGCCCAATCTTCAACACTTGAGGCACATATCAAACTTGCTGAAAAACAGGAAATAGTTATATACATCGTATAATTCAATATAAAATATAAAACTTTCAAAACATTTAAAATTAAAATTTTTAAGGAACTTACTGCGCGTGGCAGTACTTTCATTGGAAATTTTCGTGCGCAAGTTGGCTCCATAGCACTGTTTCACAATAATGCGAAGAAGGTGGCTTAAAGCAATACGTGGGGAAGTTCTTAAGTTTTTATTTTTCTGCGGCTTGTAGCAGGAGTGGGTTAAAGGCAGGAAAATATGACATCTATGTAAACAGTGGGTGAACATCTTCAAATGCAGCTGTGCATACTTGTCAGATGCCGAAAGCCTCGACTGCCTTGGCCGTAATGTTGGCGTTGTTTTTCAATTTATCATACGAAACGTGTTTCTTGGGAAGCTGTACACAGTGGCGAAATCTGACTTCCTTTATGATATGCTCGACTGTGTTGATTATTGCCAGCTTCACAGAGAATGGCCAGATTGTTCCATTTTACGACAAAAAGAGTTATGACCCCTGCATGACGGCCGCGACAACGATGGGAGAAAGCACGCGATAGCAAGTGATTGTTTCTTCTTGCTCTGCATGGCGCGCTTCCTAATCACGTCATTCACTCTCCCAGATGCGTGCGGGAAAGTCCTCTTCCATGAGAAAAAGCAAACTTATTGTGAGGGAAAGCCAACTTCTTGGGGGCGTAACTCTGCCTAATATTCGACATATCAAGTGTTCCGGCTATTTTTGTTTGATGTAACCATAGCTATTCCTTTGTACTGACGTTAAATCATTGTCGTGTTCGAAAAATAGTTTGATATGAAGGACAGTTCGAATCACGCAAGTTCAATGTAGTCGAACTTGACTGAATTATATGAAATTGTTAGTTCCTCTAGTCCACATTATTGTCCTAATGGAACTCTGCTGTGATCAAATTGGCTCACTCAGCTATAAAGTGAGGTGCACAAGAAGGGCACTACTACCAATGGTTGGTTGCTAGTCTCCTTTGGCTGTATATGTGCGAATTTGTGCCCCTCATTTTATAGCTACGTTGCATTAATTAGATTCACAAGAAGCACTTCTATGGGCATTCTTACTTTCTCTATGATGGAATGAAGGCCCGTGAGTGACTACAGTAGGGCCATGTGAAGGTGGACTGGGCTTTATCACTGTGGTAGTGTGGCCTGAAAGAAGGCACATTAGACTTATTAATAGAACAGCACAACGATTTCTCTTCCCTGCACTACAATAAACATAGAACAGAATTAGTTTGCTAGTGATCTATGCCAAACTACTTAGTGGCCAAATTGGAATTGGGCATCAATGCTGAACGCCAGTTCTCCCATAAATTTGTAGTCTCATGCCGAAAAAAATTAAGTTCATTATATTCCAAGTTGTCTGAGAAGTCTCAGCATATGTTGCGTGTTCCCTCTATTTGCTTCTAGTCATAGCGTCATGTTATTCAGTTAACGCAATCACCTTACCACCTTTCTGTGCATGCCAATGGTGTTAATCAGCTGGTATATAAAAGCTTTTAAGGGGGGGTTGTGTCTCGAATAGACAATGTGGAGGTGCTTTTAAACATTTTAAATCTTTGAGAAATCTTGTGCGACACATGCTGTAATGTCTATTTGTATAGGCTCATGTTTTCGCCTTTTTGAAATATATATATAGCTGGAATTTGCACCTGCACTGAGTATGTTCCTTTCTCAGTCCTTGTTATTTTCGTGCTGCCCATTTGTGCGTTTAAGAATGCACAAACTAGACTAAAGAACAGCATTACTGCATCCTATAAGATTTACATATATGTTTACTATATATTGAGGCTTGGCTTATTTGAGTTTTGTCAGCATCCTTCGTGAATTTTTGATGATTCTTGTACTTTTTCGTGCCTCTACAGCAAAGGTCGGCGAACTCACTCATGAGTTGACTCACTCGGATTCACTCAGACTCACATCGAGCCGTGAGTCTGAGTATGAGTGAGTCCGGGTGAGTAATATTTTGGTGAGTTTGAGTCCGAGTGAGTCTGGTTGAAGAACATTATGGTGAGTGTGAGTCCAAGTTAGTTCGGCTCAGGAAAATTTTGGTGAGTCTGAGTACGAGTGAGTCCAAAGCGCGAGATATATTTCTTGAGTGAGTCTGAGTGAGTTCCACTTTTTTTGCCGACCACTGGTCCCATCTACTCATCTTCAGCATTACTATCAACCTTACCTGGATTCACGTTTATACTCACGTCTACTCACACCTATTCCAAAGCAGTGTCGTTCATACACCATTTCAATATTTATTGATCAGAGGCGCTAATTACGTAGGGCGGTGCCTTGACCCCCCCCCCCCCCTCAATTTTTCCAGGGAAGTTCTTGATACTTATGGTGTCATGTCTTTCAAGAAAAATGACCTTACTGGTTTGCAAGCGCTTATAACTAGTATTCGAAGGTGCTATATCAAAAGACGTCAAGATGAGCACCGATTACGTGAGATATTGGTGCTACAAAGCATTGACACCATGGTAGACAAAGCTAAATCTAGGCAAACGGACTCATGAGTTGACTCACTGGACTCACTCAGACTCAGATCGAGCCGTGAGTCTGAGTCTGAGTGAGTCCGTGTGAGTAATGTTTTGGTGAGTTTGAGTGCGAGAGAATCCGGTGGAAGAAAATTTTCATGAGTGTGAGTCCAAGTGAGTCCAGCTCAGGAAAATTTTGGTGAGTCTGAGTCCGAGTGAGCCCTAAGGGCAAAATATATTTCATGAGTGAGTCTGAGTGAGCTCCAATCGTTTGGCGACCTATGCTCTACAGTGATTCAAAAATTTTAAAAAAATCCTATACCAGAGGATGAAAGCGCTCACGTGTTGTGGGCGAAGTAACCACAGGACTTTTAGATGAAGCTCCACTCTTAGTTGTGTTATCTGATTTGGTTGCTGTAGAAGGCGTCCCTGTTAAAGAGAAATAACATTTACTTGCATGGCTGAGAAGTCTGAACCCGTGACCATATATCAGCTCACATCTTTAGAGGTCTTTTTTTTTTCGCAATCATCTTTCCCTGAACTCGGCAGACAACCTCTAAATCTTTCTTTTTTTTCTTGCACAAAGACAATGACAGACGATAAGTGCAACACAACATATGACTATTTGTTATATGCAATGTGTGCCAATTAGAATTATCGATAGATGCTTGACAGTTTGGTCAATAATTCTTTTTAGCTCAAGTGCACAGTGTGTTCACTTCCACTATTCTCAAGTTGCTTATTAGTTCTTCACTTTTCTGCACTAGATACTGTGGCATTCTTCAGAAGCTCTAATCCCTAGAAGAAAAGCACACCTGCACTGTAGGGGAACTATTTATAGGACTTAATGATGAGTTTATACTCTCAGCTGTTTGATCCGATTTTGTTACAACAGATGGAAGTTCTGTAGGAGGAATGTAACATGGTGAGTTGAATGACTGATAAGCTTGAACATCAAATGTATTCCCGCCTGCATCACCTGTGTAGTGCACATTTGCTACTGTACTTTTATTCTTTGTAGTGCCCTTTCACATCTTAATGTCATCTCACATAGAGCATAAAGCGAATATTTTTTTTTCTTGAATTGAGAGGGTGCCCAAATGCTAAACACAAAGACGAAAACTCATCTGCTGTGACTAATATGCCGAGAGATCTTGCATTTTCATTCTTCTTAGTATATCAAATCTTGGTCTTGACTGCAAGGAAGGGTGTGCGACAGTATCTCATCCAGATTTACTGATAAGAATGTTTGTTACACGGCCCATGTGCCGACAAGCGTCGGCGTGATGGAAACGCACTATCGCTGCGAGCCTGCCTCTCCTCTTGTTTTTAATCACGCGGAGAAAGTTCTTTAACATCTCACAATAGCGTTCCCCATTGATTGTGCTTCCGGCAAGCATGAATTCACGCTACAATAACTTCTCCTCTCCCAAAAGACATTCGCCATCCCTTTGCCGCTAGACAGTCTCGTTTGAACTTCCATGGCTTCGGCGACGCTGGATGTTTCCAGTGATGGGAGTGCCGTTTCATTTCCGGCGTTGTGTAGTCCCAACACATGCATTTGGGCTCACATTGTACACTCATGCACTTTTCTCCATGAACTTCACACACTTCGGAATGAATGTGGGAAGTGAGTGGGAGCTCCATCCCTAATGGCTGTCAAGCCAAGACTGAGCGTCGCAGACAGGTCACCGGGGTGGGGACTGAGGCAGAACTAAGCGACGAGCCAGTGTCGCCGTATTCCACGTAACAGCGTTCCTCCCTACTGCAGCGTCTTGGGAACCTTATTTTATGGACAACCTTCATAATAAAAATAATTCGGAGCTTTACATTCTAAACTATGCTGTAGGGGATTAACCATGCTGTATACTAGTGGTCTGCTCAATAATTCTGATAAACTGGGCTTCTTCACTGTGCACATTTAAGAGCTACTACTGCTCTTTAAGCAAACCCACAACCTCAGTGATGCTTCGCATACCATACATACAAGAGCAAAATAGACATTTTCCAATTCTGGGTTGGGAAAATATTAAGGGCCAACCACAATGAAATTTTAAACTGTATTAAGAGGCATTTTAGGTAGTGCAGACATAAAAGAACCTTAAAGGAAAATTTTGCTTTCGAACTATGAGCAGAAGTATTACGAAAAAGCTTGCAAAAGAGAGCTGTTTTTGATATCAAAATTTTAAAAAAATATGCTGCCGTTACCACTTGGTGAGAATAACACATGACAAGAGTGACCCATGTCATAAAATGCACAGCCCTTCTTCACAGTGACCTTCAAGATAAGGGGACACAGCAACATCTTAAAGCCGGTGTGCTTGTATTAACGCCATTACAACATCCACTAGATATAGACATTGATAGTTTAAGTGCTGCTTTAACGCCGATAATAAAAAACTGTACCATTATCAGCCCTGTTGACATGCCAATATTACTTCATTGCTATGTACTGCTCACTTATAACAAATTTAACCAAAAAGAAATTGGGACCTCATATCAGTAAGAATACAGTCAAATACAAAAACCAGTGCACATACCTGTATGCATCCTGCTGGTGGTTGATGAGCAATCTGTTAACGAGAGCAGTCAGTTTAATTGCACATAATGAACATTTGCACATGATGCTCGGACTAACTTAACAGCTTACCAGCAGAAGGAGAGAGAAGCCTTGAAATTGCCATAAGCCGTGAAGCTTTTTCACGTGCTGCACATGCTCCACACGAATCCTCAGCATCCACTCGAAAAGCAGCTATGCAAGGTGCCGGGTTGCCATGCAAGTAGCGAAGAACCTGCGCATGGTTTACCTTCTCTCAGTGACCTTGAAAAATGTATGTACGAATAAAAGAAGAGGCACCATGTGCACCGCATCTGAACCGGCATTCTATAGATACAAACTTCTACATAATATTCACTATCATTAATCAGTGCTAGTCTACTCAAAACCTAGTACGATTTGTATACCGTAGAATCCCGAGCAAGTGCCCCCCTATAGTGAAGGATAACCCGACAAGATTCGGGGGGAGGGCCCTTGCTCGGTGATGGATCAAAATTCAACATGCCGCTCGAAGAGCCGCTAACAATAAAGAATGCACACCCGTGCTTCTAATGCAATGCTTTATTAAATACGCATGCATTCACCGTTTTCATTCAGTCTTGTCAGGCGAATAAAAACAGCGAATGAAACAGTTTAAATCGTGGACGGGGAGAAGAGGGCGCCTATTTGAAATCTCCCAAAGAAGGGAGGGGGGGCGCTTGCTCGGGATTTTACGGTAAATACTACATGACAAATAAGTATCAAGAAGCAGGATCACAGTGGAATATACTGAGGTCAATTACAAATTCTTATTTTTTTATATTGGCAATAAAAATATATGTTCAACGATAAGCTTTCCTGTAACTAGCAGCGGCATAGCCAGAAATTTTTTCAGGGTGATTGGAGGGGTTCAGCCACATTTTATCTATGTTTGTGCATGCATTTCTTTATGTGCTTGCATACATATATAAACATACAAACTTGAAAAATTACAGGGGGGAGGGGGGGTAGCAGAGAGACCCCCCCCTTGGCAATGCCAGCGGTAAAGAGTGCTTCTCAAACATTCAGTCCTCACATACTGCTCGGCCATCTTTCACCGGTTCCAACATGCGTCTTTTATGCCACAATGGTATGCAAAAAAAAAAAAAACATTTCCCCCAAATTAAAAAGCAAAACACAGGAATGAACAGTCACAGCATTAGAACAGTCATACTTTATGCTAGCCCTGCAATATTATTACAAAAATTACTTCTCAGGTCCCCAAACAGTGCCAGTACACTGCATCATTTTGTACTAAATGTAATCTCACGAGAGAGTGAAAGCTAGCAGGGAATAAAAAACACTGGCTTGGCCCAGAGGTTGTGCTGAGAGTTGTTCATGTGCAGACTATGTGTGTACAAGTGCTAGCAGCATGCACCATAGAGCTACACAAATAACACCATAATAACAGCACATCAATGTTAGATTTCTTTGCTTACAACGAAGCAGTGGTTCATGAGGCCAACATCTGTGTTGGGTTGAGCATAAATTTGTCAAACTGATGCCATCGACCAATTCTGGTGAAGAAGTGGTGTGGTCACAAAAACATGACACATTTTGCATAGCTACCTTGAAAAGCTGCTCTGAAAAGCTGTTTCACTTTGACGATGATGTGCTTCCTATTTGCATGTGAGTGTATTTGAACTTTATTTTCACGTCTATACATGGTACAGATAACAGGAATGCAGACAAAAAAGCCACATAACGGCTTGACTAGATCTGCATCCCTTTCTAGCAACAAGCAACAAGCAGCAAATGTGCAAAAGCAAAAATACAATGCATGAACAGGTGCATGTAGAGAGAAAAAACCATGTGCATAGAAAACATGGGTAAAAATTAATATACATGAAACCAAAATAACATGTTTCCTGGCAACTTTCAGAAAAAGAAGAAAAAAAACAGTATGGGCTGCTTAATTAGGGTGGACATGCGATATTAAATTTTATGGGTCACATTCACACAAGTAACTTGATATACATAAGCATCTGCTGATGTACCGGGAAAACTACATTAATTAACAGCTGCTTATTCTACTAACTTGACTGCAAATATTAAGGCTGCCTTAAATGGGTTTTCTGTACTCACCCACAAAAGCAATTTATCATACCTTTATTGAAACAGTTTCTTCGTCTTCAAATGTCATAAAACTAGAACCATTTTTTCGGTATGCAGCAACATTCTGGCTGCCTCTGTGTGTGTAAATTTTCAAGTTTGGGCAAGTCTGCAGAAAGTTGAAAAAGAAAAGACACGGCACACTATCATTTTGCAGTCCAGGGCATTCAACATATGCATTTATGCGATAGTGTGAATTATTATATGTATATATATATATATATATTATAAAGCACAAACCTGGGCATAATTCTCCCAGCGCTCCAATTTGCACTTGCTACCTGGCTCTTCATTCCCAGGCTCTGTTTCAAAGTATCGCACAGCAAAGTTGATTGACATACAGGCTGCTAATGTGTGCTTTTCTTTCGCCCCTGCCAACAATTTTTTCCTGGAAATTATTTAAATTGAATTAACTGACCAAGAATCTAAACGTGGAGCAGTAAAAGAAGGTTTAACTAAGGTGTCTTACCAGTAGTTGAAACATTTTTTCAGTTGACGTAGTCTCAGAGGGGTACTCGACCGTACAGTCCTTTGGAGGCTCGTATGAATGTGCTAACAAAACCAGGATGTCAGAAACCCTACAAAATTCAAAGACAGAAAAAAACACCATTACCATCCATATAAGCTCTGTTGACTTATCATCAAAGCAAAACAAAATGCATGCAATCTGTAATTAAATATAGATTGACAAGCTCACTTCCTAAGGCGCTCGAAGTCCACAGCAATCCCAACATGTACAGCAAGGAGCAAGAGGTGTGGAGGACGGCTGTGCTCCCTAAACTGTTTCACTGTAGCCTGCAAACATGTGAATGAAAATCAGATTGTTCAAGCTGGTATGGCTCGTTATGTAAGTGCACAAATGCTTCCACACACACACACCAAGACAGCATGAGTCATACAAATTTTAAAAAATTCATGAGCCATTCCACTCTGTGAAGGCGAACGACCAGCGAAGCTGTGTAGCAGACGGCAGTGGCACTGAACTTTGATTAAAGGTTTGAATTTTGATTATTGGCAGCCTGCATCACAGAGCTCATTACCGATTCCTGCATTATCAGGTAATACATTCTTGCCAAACACCTCGCTAAGTACGACTGCTTAAGAGGCTAGGTGGAGCCTTCCTCACCGGCACTGCATGAAAACTGCTGTTAAGTTCAGCTTTGCTGTAAAAGCACCCAAAATGGGCACTCCTGGGCCGGTATTTTATAGCAATGCCTTTTCCGATGCTAATGCCTTTTCATGCTCTTTGCACCTGAACATTGGTCAGAGAGCCGGTCTGCCTGCGTTCACAACAGGGATCAGCTGGCCATGAGCAGTGAAGTATAAGAATCGTAGTATAGAACAAAGCACAGCGCATTGCTACAAAATACCAGCACTGCTATACAGCTCTGCAAGAATAACACTTACTTGTGCCACCTGCTGCAGCATTGCAGGCTCTGTGGATGCAGAAGTGAACAGCATAATGCCATCAAGTGCATTGTCATCGAGGAACGCTATCCCACGTGCAACAAATGAGTTGATTTTGTCCTCCGTGTTAAGATTATCGAACAAAACTGGAGGCAGGCCTACAAAAAGCAGCTGCCTCATGGTCGACTTAGACAAAAGGAAGTCTTCAAATGATGTACCTGTTTGAATAAATTAAAGTTTTTAGTCGCTAATATGGCTAATACGTTATATGAAGTCTGATTTACAAGAGGAAAGGGTGGTCTAACTTACGGTTCTTTACAGACAGCTGACCTTGAGCATTATACTCAGCGTCCATGTACACCAAGGTGCGTGCATTGCTCCTGCACAACCTTTAGGGCTGCTAGATCAGACTTGAATGTGCAGATAAGCACAGCTGCAAGAACAGATGAGTTTTATGCATGCATGCACACCGCTACATTAAATCACTATTTTATTGGGCTTTGCATATCCTAAGGCAGCACAAGGGAAAGACACAATAGCATAGAAAGCTCAAAACTTCGAACAGCTAGGGTTCTATGTTCGCATTTCATCCTCACTGGAACCTGGAGTCTAGTGCTCAGCAGCAGAATGTCATCGTCAATAAGCCACCTTAGCAGGTAAGACACCACTACTTCATGAAATGTTTGATTAAAAAAGACAACCACCAAAATGTACTTTAATCAAAACAAAGAATGCACGAACACTCAAGCCACTGTAATAAGCTATTATACAACTTCATAGTAATTGTAGAAACAGGAGTAAATGCATGCTTGGGAAAGCATGCTAGAGAAACCAACAAACCAGTTTTAGAAGTGTTATGACTGAACCAGAAAGGACATGAACACTCATCCCCATATAGGGAAGAAAAATTCTTGAACCCAGGGTGTCGCTGGAGAATTTTTCATCTTTTTAAGCTTCCATCTTTCCTTAAACTTCTACCTTTTTTTGCATAACCACGTGAGTAATTGAAAACACAATTGACAGTACTAGTATTATGTGAAGAACGGTGCACTGGGCAAGGTGATCACGCAAACCTACCTTCAGTAGCGGACTTTGCGAAATGTTTGTGGAACCTGCCACTACGCTCTTTGGGGCCTTCCGATCCACTTGGTTCTGTCCCATCCTCTACTGTCACCACAGAATGGTTGGTTTCCTTTTTTGACACTGCTTGAAAAATGGGCAAAAAATAATGCAACTACTTTTGCCAATCCCAAACATATAAATGTCAAGCTAGTATTCTTTTATTTAAAACAAAAATAAAAACATTCTAAAAACTCAAGGCCTCAAGCAGCAAGCAAATATGAAAAAAAAACCTTGATGTTGCGCAGCGCTAACCCCAAGAAGCTCACACTTCTTACAGTTTCTTTGCTATTGCCACCATACGAATTACAGCAAGAATTATGGCATTCTGACAAATGTTCTGACTTTCTTTGTTCTTGCAATCACCATACAATTACAGTAAGAATTATGGCTTTAAGGAGCAGTTCAAATGTTCTCACTGTACAATGTACACTTTGAAATGGTTGCTCACTTGGCACGTAAAAAAGCAGCCGACTGACAACCTTGATTCGTGGAGCAGGTTCCCATGAGGAACATTGTCCATCAATATCATCCTTATCAGCCTCGAACAGAAGCACACAGCCTTCAGGATGCAAGGCCAAAAAGTGAGAAACCTGGAGCATTTTAAAAGGAAACTGCACTGTATAAATCCATTTTTATACACTAAGAATAAGTTTAGCTTAGAACAGATGACCACACATGTGAGACAAGGGCCAAGCACTTCTGTGCCGTGTATGTGTGGTCATTTATTACATGTAAGCATATCTTGAAAAAAACATGCGCCAAGTTACATCAGAATAACTCCTACCCATGAATCTTTGTTGAATATGATGTTTCACATAGCCTTATATAAAATAACATGCACAAGCATGCATACACACATGTGTGTGCATGTACACCCGTGCATGCACACAAACCAGGCATGCCCATGTCAAAGAAAAATAATAAATTCCATTCAAAAGTTATTGTTCAGTTAACAATTACTGTCCCAAGAAAGTAACTGGGAAATTACTCAAAAGAAAAATAAATTGCTGCTACATTACTTTCCTCGCAACTTGTATTTACATTATAGAAATACAGGAAACAAAACACACAGGCCTGGCTGTTTTACTGTGTCCTATGCTGTGCATCACACCATGTACTCTGACAACTGCTTTTTGAATTCTCTTGCTCAACTTGCACCTGATTATTTAGGAAACACTAGCAGCAATGCTGAAAACTAGCTCATTTTGTGTGTTGAGGGCAAGGGAAATGTTATAATGTTAAAGAACATCTTGCATACAAGATATCGTTACATGGCTGTGATCATTCAAGTCTCGGTCCTCCATGCAGTGCCCAGCTCAGAGAAGGCACTCCTAATAGGGTTACTGAAAAGGTGAAGTGGCTGCTGCTATTAAGCCACAACAGCTCAATAGTGACTCAATAAGATGGAAGTTCAAGCTAGTCTGTCAACATATAGCTAAGCGTTAATATGAGAAAACCAATCAGAGCTCACAGGTTTACCTATACTCTTGGTGCTGTGAAAGATTTGTACTAATCATACTCTTTTTAGCCAGCCCATAATTAAAGACCTCTGTTTCTTTTTTTTTTTTGCTATTTTTTCCTCTGAGAATTGAGGATGGCCTAGATTCGAATGGACACAGTAGCACGAACACTACAAATGTACAGTAACTGACTCAGTTAGCAAGCAACCAGCTGAATCAGCTCATTTATGCAAAAGAGAAAAAGTGCGTAGGTACCTTTTCAGTCAAAGTGCCTTCATTCTCGAATGTAAACATGAAAGTGCTGTTTCTCCAAGAGACAGATGTGTTTCCCAAGTTGTGAAACGTAGTGTCCTTTGCCGGACAGACCTAGAATTAACAGAGAACACCGAGGTCATTAGTATAGCAGCATATAGTGACTGGATAAAAAAGGTTACCTCTCCACGCGTTGAAATTGAAGGCACAAACTAAGCTGTGGTATGACCACACTCGCATAAACTTGGCATCTTGAAGTGTACAACTAGTTTTGCCATTTACAAAAGTGTCAGCTAATGAATGTGGGAGTAAGGTTGAGGTTGTGAGTTCAGGTGGTGTCCCGAGGTGAATCAAACACATGCAGCTGTGCTGGGAGCTTGATCGAGCAGATCAGTGCAAATGGCGTAGCAGGAACGATGACATTGTGGGACAAACAACACAAACTTAATACACAACCGTGGCAAAGTGGTGGGCTCCAATGAGTTACATAAGAACGTTTGCAAGCTTCAAACATGATGTGAGAATCAAGTAAGGGTAAGTTACAGTGGCAAAGTGCCTTGTTTTAAAGGGTCCCTAAACCACCCAGAGGTCAAAATGTAGTTGTGGTGGGGAAGTTGTGCATGAGTTTAAATGAACACATAGCCGTGATACTATTTCGAGAGAATTTTTTGAAATGGTGCAGCAATAGCAGAGTTAGACGCGTCTGATGATCAGTAAAACGCGGTGATTGCTCCTTTCACACTTTCCTTCACTACCCTCCGCTGGTATCCTCTCCCGAAGCCAGTTTGCCCTACTCGCTAGTGCCCCTCTCAATCTCGCGTGGCATACGTCATTGCTGACGCACTATTCAAAACGCAATCTACTTCTGGTTGCCGCGACTCCGTGCTCCTATGAATCGTGCCGGTATGGACTCTGTGGGGCGTGCACGCCTTCAAAGGCTCGCCAGCATGATGGATCCGTACGGTGACACGCCGTGCCAGAGAACCTCCGTGCGAGATGAGGGGCCGCCGCCACCGCAACACGACCAACAACAACAAGGAGCGCGGGCAGCTGCTTGCAGACTAACCGGAAGTCGTAGGTTCTTGTTCGACCAATCACAGCATGACTTGCACTCCGCATCACAGATTCAACTTCATGACGTCATGCACGTCACTACGGAGGCCGGAAGGGCCAAGAGAGGAGAAAGGGATTGTTTCTTAGAATTTGTGGCTCGTCCGCGGCTTGCAGCGCTGCCACATGTGGCATCGTTGATTGTGACGGTGTTCTGAACACGATGCGCGTTTACTTGAAATGTTTAAAAAAATATTGGAGGTGGTTTAGGGGCCCTTTAAAGGGATACTGAACAAAACTTTTGCTGCCAGGATTTACAGCCAAAGTGAATAATTGGGTGCTGAAATCCGATAGACACAACCTTCATTTCAGGCAGAACCTAAAGAAAAAAAGTGCAATTATTGCATTTTTCACAAACAGCCGCGTCTAGCAGCAGCACCATGTGAACAAGAGGAGAAGTTTGGTGACGTTTCATGCACCAGAAATGGGACATGCCAAAAATGACAGCCGTCACTCGCGTCTCTTAGCCCGCTCAGCTTCCACTACAGTTCCCAGAACCACTATGAATGGCACCAGCAGCGAACAATGCTCCTGGCTAGGTAAAGCCCCTAAATGGTGGGGCACGCCTCAGCCCTTTGTGGACAGTGGAGAGAGATGTAAAGGAAAGGTGGAGAAAAGAAAGAGGAGGACAGGAACACGTGCACCCAGCATGCACTGCGGTGAATGTGACGTCACGACTTGCACTGGCTGCAGCCACCGTGCGCTGACAATCCAGAAAAAATACAGCCAACTGTCAAAAAATATGTGAAATAAACTTTCTTTATCTGAAAAGGTGAAAACTTCAGAGTAGAATTTTGATGTTTTCGTTTGTTTCGTTTTTTTTTTTGTTTTTTTTTTTCAATTTTTGTTCAGTATACTTCTAAATAGCCTCCAGAAACACAGCCACACTGAGGGCAAGGATGTCCATCTGCTGGGTTACATGTTGCCTTCTTGCCTTCTTGGTTATCACTTGACAGAGACATGATTGGTTGCCTTCTTGGTCAACACTCGCACTGACTTGAGACACTGGGTGAGGGGTAAGTGTCTAAAGGTACCCATTCACATTGTCCACAAACACAACATGCCAGCACATACAACGGCATGTGCACCTGGGCAAGTCTCGCTGTGTTCATGCCAAAGGGCCTTTGGAGACTCTGGCACACTGACTGTTCCTCGCATTTGGCAGGACTTTTTATACTATATAGCGGTCACACGAAGATGAACCATAACAGGAGATATATCTAGTGATGCAAATCCAAAAGGGACCCTGCACTTCAGCTCAAATGAATTCAATCATGTGGTCTAGGTACTTATTTCAATCATGAATTCTCACTTTTCATATGGTGCCGACCATATGAAAAGTAAGCATTCATGATTTGTTATTTATCAATTACATAATATAGTGCAGTAGGACATGTTAAACTAACCCTGTAACAACATGACAGTAAAAATTATGCCACAATATAACCACGTTCCTTCATTTAAGTTGCAACATAATGCTGTTTGCACAGGAACACTTTCAGGAAGAGCTGAGAAGCTTTCAGGGCAACACAAATTTTGGACAGTGCACACACAGGGTTACTAATGAGAGTCAACTTGAGCATACAGCCGGGACAGACCTTTGTGATGAGGTAGATGAAGCTTTCAGTGAAAAGAGTATCTCCAAGCTACACCTTACAGGGTCCTATTGGGCCCTGTAAGGTGTCATGAATAAATTAATGAATAAATAAATAAATAAATAAATAAATAAATAAATAAATAAATAAATAAATAAATAAATAAATAAACAAACGAGAAAAGTGCAGGGAATAACACATCAGAGGATGGGCGAATTTCAAGCACAGAAGGCAAACAATGTACTATAAGTATACTTAACTGCTTTTTGACAACTTAATGCTATTACTATTACTTTCTTCTTTATTCTTTATTTTAGTGCAACAAAAAGTGTAAAAATTAAGGCACTGAAATTAGAATCTCTATGCTATAATGCAATGTCTCAATTTCTAGCACCCAGAAGAACGTTCAACAGTGAAATGCCACAATCCTTTCACTGCACCAATTACCTGAGCATAGTTGGACCACGTTTCATGTTTGCAAGCATCGCCGACTTCATTCTTGGTCTGCAATTTTGAATGACCGCACTGCTAGGCTGATTGAAACACATGTTGTTGTCATCCCATCGGCTGGTTCAACTGACTTTTTCTGAAAGCAGTAATTCAACACAGAAGGATATTATATTAGTAGACAGTCTTTCTCAAATTGTTCAGGGTCCCAATTCCCAAAGTGTTCATGAGTGATAAAGGTGCAAGGTTATAAAGTGAATGGTGGAAATGAAAATTGTCCTTACTATAGTCTGCCTGTTATTCCATATTATAAAAACGTTGACTTGACTGAAGATGTGGAAGTATGACCCATGAAGCCTCTTTCAACCTACCCCAACATGGCAAGCCATAGTATTACATTTCTTAATAATAGCTGCAGACCAATAACTTCATATACGCATATGTTTGCTCACCACTATCTCACTCCTATAGTTATGCACGTCAATTCAGGCGACTACAACTCCAGACAACTACTGCTTATGCCCCTGCCTATTAGTAGTTGCTCTGACCATTAAAGCATCAGTTTAAAGACTATTTATACATCCCAGGTTTGAAAGTAGGTGAAACCGCACTACAACACTTGCAAGCACACCTGTACAACTGTTGATACCTCTACTAATCATTAATAATTTGTTCATTACAATGCCTATCAGTGCCGTGAGTATGTGTAGTGCTCCCTTCATTACAGACCTGACAGTCCAATATGAAACGGCTGAGTCATGAGTGTATCTCACTGGCTTTCTAGTAAAAAGTCTTGGAAACAATCTCCAACATTACCATATCGCCATCATTATTACTGCCAAACGTTATCATATTGCCACCATTATTGCCATGATTGCCATATTATCACAATTAGCTCTTGCATGTCCACTTATTGTGCCTTAGTGGCAGGCATGCACATTACTAGCAAAATGTATAAGCAGTACAGTACCTAGAGAAGAAAAGTAGCAGTGTAACAGTTTCAACACGGTAACTTATTTCAGTTACAGTGAACAAGTAATGCCATTATATTTGTATTACTGTAAAAAAAAGTAACCAGAATGTTATAAATGTCAATGACATATTTTATTTGATCGATAATAAGAAGACCGGGTAGACGGGTACAGTTATACGTGTTAAGAACACAAGAAGCATAATGCAAAGAGGATGTGAAACGTGGTCTGATGAAAGTTATGTATTTTATTGTCATCACTGAAATGCGATTATTTGAAATGTGATTATTAAACATGTAAATACTAGAACACAACTGTTTTAGTAATTATAAAAGAACAAAATTTCCATGATGTAAAAGGTGACAGTGCTCGAAGTTAAAAGTTGCCTGAGTTAAGGAAGGAACAAGTTACAGTTAAAAGTTACTTGAAAAAGTAAGTAATTAACTGTAATGTGTCATTAGTAACTAGTTGCTGCCCAAGACAGCTTAGTGCTGAAATGAAACCCTAAAGGCACACTAAATCGGTGTCTTTAAGAAGTGCTCAAATAAAGACTAAGTTCTTACCATTTGCAAGATGTCATCGGAAGTTGGGATGTACGGATTTGGCGCAGAAATCTGACAATTCTCTGGAATTGTGTATTGGTGCATCATGAAGACAATGATCTCGCATATCCTGAAAGATAAAATGCAGTAAGAAACATGTCATCAATAAGAAATGTGGCTGTCCCTACCCTTGTAAGCGGCTGAAGTAAGCTGCAGCGTGGCTAGGTGAAAGCCCCGCCAGGAGAATTTTCCTAATATTATTTTTATGTAGATCTGCCTTCACTTCCTATTATAAAAAGAAAACAGTGTATGAGTGTAAATGTCTTCAGTAAAGCATATCATGCACCACAGTGACATCAATCGGTGCCATATTCAGACGTGACTTACAGTGAGAAACCTAATGAGAAGCTCCATTTGAGTCTGTGCTGTAGAAAATAATGCCAAGCCATCAAGTTTCGAGTGGTGGGAGGCAAAATTTCTCAGAGCTTCGAGGATGTATTTTTTCTGTTTTGAATAAAATAGTTGCTTTGAGGTCACAGAAGGAGACAAGGCAACCAAGTGTTTGCACCCTTCAATAGAAAGAAATTCCTCGAAGCTTTGTTCTGAAAAGAAAGATTTGGAGTTAAGTGTGCAACCCTTGACAAGCTTTTCGTATTCTGGTAATACCTAGTCTGGTAATATCTAGCACAGTTATGCGTTGTTCATACCTTTCCGATTGATTTCGTACAAGTAGCATATGCAATCTTGAAGCCGAAAAAAATGACTAAACTATCTGTACCCATGTTATTAGTGGATACCAAAAAATGCATATCAAGCAGCAGCAAACGTTACCTGGTACTGTGAATTTTCTTGACTGGTTACTGAATGCAGCCTCCATGAAGACAACGTGGCTGCAAAGCTGGCCAATAAGAATTGCATTTCTGGACCTTTCTGGACAACAAGCACACCAGCATTCCTGCGTGACAAGAAAATCAAAAGAAAACATGAGAACGCACATGAGCCTACCAGGCTTCAAGCTCTTACTCTTATGGCATTCTTCTTTGGATCCACCTGCCACGCAAGAAAAAAAGAAATAATCATGCAATGCAAGGAATAGCAAGAAAACTGTAAATAAGAAAACAGTGACATGAAACACCATTCATTACCTCTCTCACACACACCCCCTAGGTTAGGCAAGTCATTTTCATCATGTGGTACATAATGTTCTTGACTTGGAACTAGAAAAGAACAAAAATTGAAGTTTGGTCAAAACATGAAATGAATGGAATCTTTCAGCAAACATATACTTCTTTTACAAAATCTGTTTAGCACAAAACATACTTAACCGAATGAATTCGTCTTAGCTTCTGGTAACTAGAACTGTTGGTTATTTCACATGTAAACAACAATCTGCTGGCCCACTAGCAAAGTTACATTACAGAGCAAGTAGCCTAGCCTTGTAGTGCCCAAGAGCAAAAAACGTTTGCTTTTAGAAACAGTCCATTTCATTCAGAGGAATCTGTTGCCACTAAGTGCAAGAGTAAGTTGTCGTTTTCAAGCTTAATAAAATAAATTATTAGCCTGTAAACTACCAATTTAGCTCAACTTTGTAGCACTTAATCTAAAATGTATTTACCTCTTGTGTGCTGAAGAGCGTTGGCAATAGACTGAAGTCTTGAGTACCTTTCTCTTGCAAAGCATCGACCTGTAAAGTCCTCATACTCGACATGAAAAGCAGCCACACATCCAAATGGACATTCTTCTAGAAATGTTGAAACCTGTTTTTAGAAAGTATAAATACCAAATTGTATATGCAAGCACTGCAAACTGAGCCCGCGTCTATATACATATAAAGAATGCAATGTTATAACTATAAATGTATACGATGCATTACATTTGACATGTTACCTTATCAGTGATCGTTTTTTCATCCTCGAAGACCAGCATAGTTGTATTTTTCTTCACATAAGCTGCTCCCCACTCTTTGTCCTTTTCAACAAAGCCAATTTTTGAAGGGCATGCCTGAAACAAAAGAAAACCTGAACTAATAATAGCTCCACTTGCATGTTGTATAGAACTTAATTCAGTTATATTCCACTAAGTTCAAATAACAGAGCTCTGTGAATGTCCATGTACCACTTTAGTAAGGAATAAAAATGAGGATGTTTGGAGAACAAGTTCTCAAGAGCCATAAAAATCCAACTAGTGTAACAAGGTTAATGATTGCTATGGCAATGTAGGACTATATTGATCTCACAACCCGACACTGACAAGCTGCAACATTTACACTGAAAATGACATTGCTTCTCAGTGGCACACAGTCCTGCCTTCTCACTGCTTTTAACATGACAAAGGATCATAAAAATCCCTTAAACCAAAATGCTTTAGCAGGCATGGACTATCCACTTATGGAATATGTAATAATTACGACCACCAAGCTTCAGTTACACTATAATGCAGAAACAAGGAACTCAAAAAACAATCTTGCTCACTTATTGGAATTGGCAATCTTGCTGCACTTGTTTTAAACATACACGGTGGTTCCTGGCGTACAGCATTTGCCCCTGCCATGACCATTGTTCTTGGAGTTATCATATTCACTTTAAGTATGCTTGACTGCATTTCCAGCATGGTCTTCTGTTTAATACCAGGTCATTATGATATCTTGCAGTTCTAGCAAAAAAACTAGAGCTTAAAAATCATGTCTTTATAATTTTAGATGTTTCTCAGCTAATGAAAATGGCCCCTATGGTAATTTTTTCAGAAATTTCTTCAAAGTGTACCATGTCACCTACCTGCTCATAGTTGACCCACTTTTCACGAACACAGTCATCCATAAAGCTTCCATGGGAAGAGCGGAGCCTGTAGTCATGCACAGCCAAGCTCACTGACATGCAAGGAAGAGGCTTCCTCAACGGCCTTTCACCAACCTTTTGCTGTTGGACATAAGAATTATTTAAGCTTCCTCATAAACCTTTACAGCTTTAAAGAGCTTATATTTTATGATTCATTTCATTGCAAAAGATTTCTTCACATAATGTCGCTGAATGTCAGTGATTCAGTCTAATATCTCATATGGCAGAACATGCCTGCATTGAAGGCCAAAGACATGATGCATAGGAAGAGCCAGAAGCAGCTCAATTTTTTTTTTGCTTCCATATTATATACATACATAAATTGTATGAATTGTAAAACATACTTCAATAGAAAATGAGGTGTGTATAATTCGCCAACTTTTTTAAATGCATCTACACAGCTAAGTGTAGATGCACTTAACTGTTCTGGAAGCTTTGTTCTGAAGCCAGTGGACCTGTAAATGCAAATGCACAGGATCCGTCCATAACGTAAGGAGACTGGATCTGGCTAAAATTTATTGATCAGATCGGTACCTACTGTATAAATTTTTCACTATAGTTCAGAGACTGTGACTGTCTCTCAGGATAGTGGGAGCACCGTCAGAATGGTGATTTTTCTGGCATCTCTTGAGTTTTAACAATATGAAGTCTACCAGGTTCACATCAGGGCTCATGCAGCCCTGTAAAAGTCATGATGTGGGCCCGACAGCCATGATGTGGGCCCGACAGACTTCTTATACTGTTCCCAAACCTCAAGAGAAGCCAGAAAGGTCACCGTTTCGATGGTGTTCCTGCAATCCAATGGGCTATCAGTCTTTGAAAGAGGTCACAGCAGCTGTCTTTCAGGGAGTTTGCAGCGTTGGAATAGGCTTGTAACTAGGGGTGTGCTAATATTCAAGTTTCGTATTCAAATCAAATAATACCTAATCGAAAAATTTGGTTCAACTTTCGAATAGCTAGCATTCGAAGTTTCAAATAATTCGACAGAACAAATAGTTAAAACGCGACAAAGGCCAATGGTCCAACTTCGTTATAGGGTGGGTGGCTAAAACTAATGCTAACGTCGTTACAGAAGGCCTTCCATTAAAACTTGCACCGACAGCCGGGTTCAAAAATAAGCGCTCATTTAAAGGAGATTATGTCACCTCTGCACGTAAAGGCCTTGTAGTCAAAAGGCTCAAAAATGCTTCAATGAGGCCCCTGATCCCAAGAAAGATGAACTGAAGAGAGTGCGTGCCAGTTCATGATGATGGTCATTTATGTTCACCCGTCACGGACCAATGCTCGGCTTAAACAGCTCTGCTCTTAAAATTTACATGAAATGTGCCAATTGGATCAATAAATACTTTATACCAAATGCAGTATTATCACTTTACAGACAGAGCCTACACATATTCCGGTCTCTCTAGTTCTTACTTGAACAGGAAAGGAATATGCAGAAAGAGATCAAGATGGCTTCATGACTATAAACTACACTGATGTGTAATTTTGTGACATTACAAGGGAAGTGAAAAAAGCAGTCATGCTCAAAACATGCATTTGGCCCCTTAGGCTGGAGCAGTGAAATTTTACTCCAGCAGTCTGTAACTATGGCACAAGCAGTGACTCAGCTGCTAAAGCTGCCCTGCATGTCTGTTCAATTGCTGACAGAATTACACATCATTTTTGCACATAGTGAACACAATATGTATTTGTATCCTTACTTTGTATTCCATGTCGATATGGCTTTTCACTTTGCTTACCATAATCATGTGGTGGTGCTTTGTGAGAGGTATGTTCGAGGGCCGAGACACCTTGCAAGATGGGGACTCAATGATGGGATGGTTCACAAATATTAAGATGTCACAATACCTAAAGTAAGAAAAGACTTTTCTGAACGGAAACATTTTTCGGCAGGTTGGCTTTAAAGTAGTATCATAAACTGATGAGGAACAGTGCGAGCGCACCTACTAAGTAGAAGATGCAGTGCACTAAAAGGCTATATATACTGCCTAACTGGTGTTTTACTTCTCTAGATGTAAACAAATTCATGAACAAGACTGTTCTTGTTTCGTGTAAAAAAATAATAAGCTTCAGCAAAACTTGTTGCTAGGCAGCAAAAAAGACCTCACCGAAACATTTTTAAAGTGCCACAATCCCACATCATCTAAGCATTATTTTTGGAAATTTCTTGACCTCAAGGGGGGCAACAAAAATTCTGCAACCATTGACCACATCTTTTCCTGACACTTGTTCCGTTATAAGTTACCGCAAACAGTACGTTATAATTGGTTGTTTACATACTATCTGCATTAGTATATTTTGCAACACTGTCCTTTCATTGCAAAGTTACCTTTGCTGTCAAGTCACTAAACCTGTTAAAAGTTGCAGTTACAAAATACCTAACTTCTTTCTTTAATCTAGACAGAAACACAGGCTTGCTTTCAGCATTGAATTAACTTAGAACTAGACACTGTAGAAATGCAAATTCAGAGATGACAAATAAGTTGGAAATCTGAGATGTCATTATGAAAACTCGCAGCATACAAAAACTAGGAGAACAGACCATGTTTAACATAGAGCCTCATGAAAGACTAAAGTTCTGTGCCAGCTCGGAAGCCATGAAATATGATCAGCATACCCTGTGAGGCTGTCAACGATGCTCTGATTAATTGCCTGCAGTTGAATGCCCAAGACAAGCTGCCACTTTTGCTCGGTGCGAGCACTTTCAATATGATTCCAAATTCGCTGTAAGACAGAGAAGAAAATGTAAAGCATCAAGTTGCGTGCAGAGCAAAAAAATAGAATCAAGCTCATTAAATGCAGCTGCACAAATTCTCAAAGGTTTGTAGCGCAAAGGCACAAGGCGTATGCTACACAGGCTCACAATAATACAAGAAAGTAAGGGGAAGGTCAGCGATCGATTCAGCTTAGATGTGACTAAACATTGCATCCTTTGCAGACATCCAAGGTATAGATGCTTCTGGATTCCTTATTTCAGTTTATCCCAAGTACGAAGAAAGGAAGGCAACTCCTATACAGAAATGAGAGAATGCTGAAGGACTCCATACTAGCTTACAAATGTGTACTCCTGTCTGTTGCTTTTGTTAACTCCTGTCTGACTAAGAGTTTCACAAAAATGCGTACCTTTGCAAGGTCAACAAAATTGCCCATGTCAGTGACTAGTGTGGAAAAGAGGGCAACACCATCAACGTGACGTTCTTGGAGAAAATTGCTCATGATGTGGAGGAAGGGGTCCACGTGCTGGTGCTTTCCTGCTTGCAGCATGTTGGCCAAAGAGCTTTCTAAAGCCACAATTGCTGCCGCAGGGCCACGAAGATGCAGGAACATATCCAGGTCCTTTTCTGCACAATTCACCGCCCAAAATTTTTAAGAATTTATAGAGACAAGCGTATGACTACCGAGATAATTCACAGTTGCACTTTTAATAGAGATGAGATACACATTTAAACTTAATAGCACGGCACTGTGATTAAAGAAAATCATTAGCTAGTTAACTGACGATCTCACCCTGGAGCATATCAGACCCACAGAGCAATTCAGTACAAGCTCTTCTCAAGGTGACATCCCCAGCCTTTTTTATAAGACACCAAGAATTCTGCTACTGCTTGGCAACTCTGTATTATCAAGGTTGCAAGCCACTTCACATGACAAAGCTACATGTCAGCACACCAAAATGAGTACAAACACAAGAAAAGCAACTTCTTACTTTCCTTTTTCTTAATCCTCTTACATCATCTACAGCTTTATGTCTTTGTTTTGTACAATTAGCAGTTTTACGTAATTATAGGGACTGAGGTTAGGTCACGGTGTTAGAATAGGTTAGGTGTACCGACACTCCGCCTCCGCCGCGCAGCCTCCCCGCCGAACACGGAGACGCGCTTTGCATTTTTTCCGACAGGCGCGCTGGGTGTATCGAGGCCTCGGGTCAGCCGCTTCAACGGGGGCCGCGTCGCTTACAAAGCTGCATTTGCGACAACTCCTCACGTGCTGGCCGTTCGTTTTTTATCACGGTAACTGCACATATCACTCTGATTTGAAAGTAAATGCACAACATCAAGAAAATTCAGTGGCGGTAGCCAACAGATGGAAACACATAGGAAATATAGCTCCTGCGAACAGCGATAATGAGTTGACAGGTGAACACTAATTTCAAAAATATTTTAGCTCGTGCACAAATAAGGCCACCGTGACAAATTGGGTGAGGCCGCCTGGACGAACTGGGTTAGTAAAAAAGAAAAAAGGTATTCCCTGAAAAAGAAAGCGGGGGCGAGGGGTGCGGGATGGGGTTGACGTTTCCCTAAATGATGGTTGTCAGAAGAAAGCAACACATCTGACAATGGTAGGTTAGAAATTCCTCTCCTGGGTTGTCGTTGTGCATGCACCATATCGGATGGATTCAAGCAGCTGCCTTTGCTACGTTTACACGTGCTGGCTAGCGCGTGGTAATTAAGGTTAACGTCCGTTTAACGACCGATCCATCATGACTCATCATCTTCCATTCCGACTGCCTCTCGTTATTCGTCACAGACATGGTGTTTGTTGCAGTAGCAGAAGTAGAACTTTGTGTCCTGCTCTGGGTGCACAAAGGTGAAATGGTCGTGCTCGTTTCCTTTTCAGCGTCCTAACTATTTGCTTTCCAGTTTCTTCTTTCAGGAATGACAGGAATTGAGAGTGACACCATATTCCGTGACGTCACTGTCTGACCCATTAAAACTAACACGCTGATGTGACCGAGGAGGGGGGTACAGGCTGCCACCGATGCACCGGCAAAGGAGAACTCTTGCGAGACTTCTTGCTCACAAAATACACACGTTTAAGTTACATATTTACAGGAGCTTCAACAAACTAGGCGCAGAGACGCGCCCACGACGCGCCTTTACATTGAAAGCTGCACTCCAGAGACGAGAGGGCCCCAGCGCACTCTTGATGCGCTCCTTTTATATCAGTCCGTGCACACGCGTCTCGTCAAGTCTTTTCACAGGACGCGGACAGCGTGTACCAGCAACGCCGATGCGCGTTCCCTGCAGCGCACAAGGACACCTCTTGCCGTGCCTCTGGCTTTCCTGCTGGACGCGGACAGCGTTTGGAAGGTATGCCGATGAGCGACCCTTGCAGGCCGCCTTGCCGGTTATAACAACGCCAAACCAGTCGAGGCCCCATTCGTGCACATACGTTCGCCAGTCGAAACGCCTGCCACCCAAATGCTTGCCTATTTGAAATAGCTTATCCTTGTTCATCGTGTCCTTATTTACACAACTTGTATTGTCCAGATGGGCAAGAAGTGCTTTGTGCCGCGATGCAACTCGGGCTACAAATTTGAAGATCACGCCATAACGTATATATCTTGCAGTCTATTTATTTTGAAAAGCTTGCTTATATCTAAGAGCGGCTTCGTAGGCATCGGTTGTCGGCCACTTTATTGCATTCTCTTTCAATCCTGTCTTTGCCGACGTGGGAGCGGCGCGTCACGTGCTAGTGCACGCCCCGAAATACCTAAATAAAGTTATTCTATTCCATTACATTAAAGCATTCGTCTTCTCGCAAATGTTTAAGGAATTTGAATAAGCGGTTCGTAGTAAAAGATTCTGTGGGGCCACTTGATCCCATATGCGAAATGCCCCTTACGCATGACACCTGTGCTTTATATGATGCTGACCGCAAATACATCAAGTAATCTTTTCGAGGGTAAATGAAGGGTGAATTCAACACGCGTCACGGAACTGCAGATTTATTTTTGTAGAAAAAATGCGAGCACGATCGCCTAGGCCACGGTGTTGCCGAGGCCGAAGGTGGCTTCACGCCGCATGCCGAACAGTCATGCATAAAACACTACCACACAATCCTCACAGGACCTTGCGATATCGCTAAACACGCTAAAAAACCAAATGTTAGAAGCGTCAGGTTAGCGCTGGGTATAGCCAGGCGGCCACCGTCCCGCGCGCGCCACCTTTCGGCAAGAAGGGGAAAGAGGTCCCCGATTTCTCCTCATTCCAACGCGCCGTCGCTCCACCTAAACTATTCTAACACCGTGGGTTAGGTCCTCTATAACAGTGCATGTGGCGGCGAGCGAAAGACCAACGAACCGTTCAGGCCGAGACTATTCTTTATTATCTTTTTCTAACCTCGCAGCGCGCCGCACGAGGAACGAGGCACATGGGCATGCACATGCGCCTGAGCGCGCCATAATTATTAGGCGGCCGATGAAGATGACAATGGCCGCTAGAGTAATGTATGCTATTATTTTTATTACATTATTGTTAACCCCTTAAAGGGCAACTACAACATAATTTTTAAATGCTTAAGAAGCCTAATTACCAATAACGTAAATACAGAGAATGCTCTATGCAAAATATTACATACTGAAATACGAGCGAAGCGTCATCGAAAGCTAGTTAAGCATTGGCACTTTTGATACCGAAACTGATGAAACAAAAGTGATTCACATACTCATGTGAAGAGGTTTCATGCCACTTGCCTTCATAAAGCTTCTCCTTGTACATGTCATAGGTGACACTCAGGTATAACAGGTGTGTGCAAAGGCCTTTGGGAAATCGAGCAGAGATATGCCACTTTCTGAAGACACAAATAAAAGGCCCTGGAAGAACAGATGCAAGTAAAAGTGATATTCACAAACTACCGCTTTCAGGAAATTTAGAGTGCACACAAATTTCTAGCATGCTGCATACTGCTCATAAGAGTAACATGAGGCATCTTGCTAACAACTCAAAGCTGTTGCATGTGGCTAACACTCCGATCACACCTACTTGGTGGTTATGGTACTTGACTGCTGACCTGCAGGTCGTGGGATTGAATCTCAGCCATGGAAGCCGCATTTTTGATGGAGGCGAAAAATGCTTAAGGTCCGTGTACTTAGATTTAAGTGCACGTTAAAGAACCCCAAGTGAGAAATTTCTGGAGCCCTTCACTACACCATCCCTCCAAATGATATCGTGGCTTTGGGACGTTAAACACCAACAATTATTATTATTATTACTCCGGTCACACCTGGCCTTTGCATCACTAAAAACCATGAATCGATCAAGGCCATCTAAAATTTTATTCATCAATTTCATGCAAGCTGGCATTTTTTTTATTCTTCAAGCAACTTGCCATAACTCGCATTTGTGACTTAGTACACTTATATGGCTGTGTATGCCATGGAAGCAATTATTGCTTTAAATACAATGCCATATGTGTTTTCCATATCCATTTCCATATGCGTATCAATTAATGTATGATGAACATCAGTGATAAATATTACAGCAAGGTCATGTCTCATGTCATTACAACAAAATAGTCATGTAGAACTTGCATTTGTGACTTAGTACAATTATATCGCTGTGTAAGCCATGAAAGCAATTATTACTATAAATCATTCTTATTCAGTGCACCCAAGTTGGAAAATTAAACATGACTTATTAGATGCGAAGCATCTTATGCTCGGGGCTATGTCCGTCCCTCTCGCGTCCCGCGTCCCCCGTCCCGCGCCTGGCCACTTTCATGAAGTAGGGAAGCACCCATTATGCGAAACAGAACACTGTAGTAATATGAAGGCCCTCAACCACTACGACAGTCATCAGAGTCATGGCCGAGAGCACAGAGAGGCTGCTTAGCAATGGCTAGGCAGGTGGTGTCTGTCGCCCAGGTTGACCCCATTCCTTGATCTTGCTTGCATGTGTTTGGAGGGGGGCTTAGTCCGTTCCTCCTTCCCGCGTCCCACACCACCACAGCGCATGCGCGTCCCCTCTCACTCCTACGCTCACCCCCTTTCTCTCCTCTAGGAATCTTCTACTCTACGGAGCGGCCCCCCGTGTCCCACACCCCCCCACAGCACATGCGCGTCTCCCTCTCCTATGCTCACCCCCCTTTCTCTACTCTAGGAATCACTCAACGGAGTGGCGTCCCACATCCCCACAGCGCATGCACGTCCTCTCCCCCTCTCTCCTCCAGGAATCCTCTACTCTACGGAGTGGCTCCGGCGTCCCACATCCCTACAGCGCATGCGCGTCCTCTCTTCCTCTCTCTCCTCTAGGAATCCTCTACTTTACAGGAGCGGCTCCCGCATCCCACAGCGCATGCTCGTCCCCTCCCCCTCTCTCTCCTCTCCTACGGTCCCCCCCCCCTTCCTCTACTCTAGGAATCCTCTACGGAGCGGCGCGTATGACAGGTGGTGTGACAGCTCCGCTGGGGGGCGCCACGGTAGTTCCGCGGTATGAAAATGACGAACACGCGCGCCTCATTCTCTCTCCTGTGCAGCGCCGCGATGAGCGCCCGGACCAGTGCCGTGAAGTGAGAGCGGTGACGTTCCTCCCGCTCAAGCTAATTATCTCCCCGCCGCTTCGCACCCACACATGGTTCCCTTTAGCGGGAGATGGGGAATTTTTTTTAGCAGACACTCTGTACATTTTTAGAGACGGTAAGTGCAAGCACTCTGCAACTATCTCATCTTCATACGAACAGTAAAGTGAAATTCCGAGAACCTTACTTTTTTCTGGTGTGGACACCTTGCTTCCACTGCGCTCTCTCGAGTCCGATTTCGCAAGCAGGTTTTCTGAAGTAAATATATGCACCCATGATAGGCATATCTCATGAAAAACTGGCTACTTATGTTCACAATGTGCACAGAAAGACCCAGGTCTCAACCACAGCAATGTTGCGAATGTTTGAAATCTGCTGTTACTTACCTGTATTCCTGCCAACCAATTTGGCCAGCGTAAGAAGCCTTGAATATTTTGGTTGACCTGGGCATTTTCCAGAGATGTCTTCAAGGTCAGCTTGGAAAGCAGCCAAGCAGCTTGTTGGATGTACATTTAAGAATGATGTTACCTGCATGTGGCAAAGTTCTTTCAAAATGCATGAGTGAAACAACACAACGAGATTTTATCTGAGCTATACGGTATGTGGGTTGAATTGTATACTGCTCATGATGCTCCACTCACACACCCAAGGATACAATAGATGAAAAATTGCATGAAAGCATAGCAACATAAACAAGGTTTGTTTGCTTATTTACTTGCTTATTCATTTACTATATATTTCCTTGACGGTACTTGCGAAACCAGTAAGCCCAACAAGGCACTGTAGAGGGGTTACTACAACATAAAATCGAACAGCACTAATGAAGACTAACTGGAGTTAAATGTGTTCCTCTTGTTTATAGTGCTTCTAAGGCTTGTTGATTTCATAACAATTTTTATTTTAATAGATGAATGAGGAATAAAAGAAAACATTAGTAAACAATGCATCTACTAATGAACACATGCTGGCAAGTCATCTTGTTTATTAGCATAATTAAAATATGCTATGCAACCAAACAAATACAGGGAACAAAGCAAAAGCCCCAGTTACATATTGCTACATTAACAAAAACAGACAAACAAGCCCGTTCAAGTTTGTCATCTTTTTAGGTGTTTTTGAGAGCATGGACACAATGAGCGCATTGCAACTTGCTGTAGGTGTGGACGGCACAACACTGCAATATGCAGCTTTTACAACTTAATTTCTAGCATTTTTTGTTTGTTAACAGTCTATAACTTACCTTACTTAGACGGCAATTTTAATGAATTTATTTACACACAACTAATAAGGAAGCTGTTAACAGCAATCTTCTCATCAGAGAAAATGTCACTCTACTTTTAAGTAAATTTAATTCACACTTCATTAAAATTGTTTGAAATATTTGAGAAACATGGAACCTTTCCTAATGTAAGACATCAGACATATTCCTATGGATTTAAACAAGAGAAGCTGTGCCAAGTGCAACAGGAAGTTCAGCAAACGAGCAACTGAAATACTGGCTGATTGTTAATTCTGCTACTCACTTGATCCAATTTTTAAAGGGCACCTCCCAGCTGATGCTGAAACTAGCCTCCATGATTACAACAAAGTACACGTACCCTGTGAGTAAGGCTGGCGTCATCTTCAAAGGCCTGTAAATGACTGGCATTCTTCCTCAGTGGCATGTCCCAGTCAAGATCTCTCTCCACATGAGCAGAGGATAGACAAGTCTGACCAGAGAAAAAGACCCGTGTGAACTATGAGATGACTGCATAACGCATGAAGACTCAGTTGACTTAAACTTTTCGAGCTTTTCAACACAAAAGCAATATTATATGGATTCACATTCTCTATACAGTGGAACTTTCTTAAGTGCAACTCGAAGGGGCCAGAAAAATGTGTTCCGATTAACAAGTGTTACATTTACCGAGAAAAATATGCAGAGATGAAGTGCTGTCATAGGCATAGGTCGGCAAAACATGTGGCGCTCACTCAGACTCACTCATGAAATATATTTTGCCCGTGGGACTCACTCGGACTCAGATTCACCAAAATTTTCCTCAACCGGACTCACTCGAACTCAGACTCACGAAAATTTTTCTCAGCCGGACTCATTCAGACAGATTCACAGCTCTATCCGAGTCTGAGTGAGTCGGAGTGAGCCGACTCATGAGTCCGTTAGCGTCAATTGGCTTCTTTGAACTGGGTGTCAATGCTCTTTATCACCAATATCTCGCATAATTGGTGCTCTACTTGGCGCCTTTTGATCTCGTATCTTCAAATATGAGATATCAGTGGTTGTAATCAGTAAGCACCTTTTATTGAAAGAGATGACTCACATGAAATATTTTTATAAAAAATTCCCCGGAACAGAGTTTTCGGGGGTGGAAGGGAGGTCATGGCACCCCCCTCCTCCGTAACTCACGCCTCTGATCAATAAATATTGAGCTGGCGTATGAATGCTGGTGCTTTAAAGTATGCGTTATTCGGCCTGAGTATGAATTTGAGCCTACGTAACGCTGATAGTAATGCTGCAATTGAGTAAGTAGAACCACACATTGGCAAGACAGTGTAGAGCACTCAAGACAGTCAGACTCACTCAAGAAATACATTTTGGGCTTAAGGCTCACTCGGACTCAGACTCACCAAAATTTTCCTCGACCGGACTCACTCGGACTCAAACTCACAAAAATATTTTCTCAACCGTACTCACTCGGACTCCAACTCACGAAAATATTACTCACCCAGACTCACTCAGACTCAGATGCACGGCTTGATCCGAGTCTGAGTGAGTCGACTCATGAGTGAGTTTGCCGACCTATGGTCATAGGGCTTCGTAACATTTTTAGGCAAGTTAATTGCAAAAAAGTGAATGTATCAACTAGTTAGTCCCATCATATGGAGCCCAGTTGATGGTTGTTGAGTGGTCTAGGCTTTTTCATTTTCAGTTCAAACCAGTGACGAATAAAAAAAACAGAACTCTAATTGCTTCAATCAGTGCCAAACCTGGTCATATCCCTCGATGCTGTGTTGCTTGCACACATCACCAAAGCGGAACTTGTTGTTAATCACCTCCGATGTTGAGACCGCAAGGTTCAATGAAAGGCAGAGGGAACAATGCGCCTTGTCACACACAGATTTCTGCGTAGAAAAAAAATAATAATGGCAGAAAATTGAACTTCTCTTTATTCCTGTGTCACAGAAATAATATAGCAAAAATTACTTCCTACGCGCATCTAGTGGCAGTTCAAGTAGCTTACCATGAACTTGTAATCATCTCTTGTGAAGTAGAAAAGCAAAGGGGTATTCAACATTGCATGTATCAGGCTGAGCAATCCTATGCGTGAGCAAGAGGAGCAGGTCAGAGTTCCTGTAAGACAAAAGCACATTTGAAGCTTGCAACATTTGGCAGTGAAAACCACTCACATTGAACTGAATTACACTGAAGCGTTATTTCTTATTGGATAGAAAATTATCCCTCTCATAGCATACTAGTATGAGAGGGATTATTGTATGCGAGGGATTATTGGTGATTATTATTAGCATGCCAGGGATTATATGTCAGCCTGCCAGCTCGTAATAAGATCATGTGCTACAAGACGCCAACAGGCAGAAAAAGAGTGTTCCTACACTCACCGTCATGGCTGCTAGCGGCACTGACTGACACTCCCACGTTTAGATGCACATATATACCCCCATAAAGTGGACGAGGGGGGATGACCGCCACCGTAGCACAGTTGGTAGAGCATCGGATGCGTTATTCGAAGGTAGCAGGTTCAGTCCCAGCCAGCGGCAAGTTATCTTTTCGTCCACTTTTCTTTCTTCACATTTACATTACAAGTTACTACTAATAAAATCCCCTATACTTTCCCTGGCATCGTTGTCTGTTGGTTCTCATTAAGAAAAAGCAAGGTCATACAAATCATGTGAACACAATTTGATTAAATATAAACAGTTTCAGTGGTAGGAAGAGTATCAGAGGAAGTTTGTAATGACTGACACAACTGAGCAACAGGCATTCTCACTGTGCAAAGAAAGGCAGAGGGAACTGCCTGCATACTGTGGCTGATATAAATGACAAATAAAAGCAATTAAGCTCACTCCTCATCTGATGCCTCATCTATTGCAGCCATTGTTGACAAATTTAGACACACCTGAACCGCATCCACAAAGAGAACCAAGTTTCATTACCACTAAGTTTTGCGATAGGCAATCTTGCACAAACCTGCTCAATGACTGTATAGATGAAGCCGACTTGAAGTGCTCAAAGTAAATCCCAGCTATGAGTTGAAGTTTCAGAGGAGGTCGAGCTTGAAAGTGACGCCAGAGTGTCTGCAAATGAATTCAAACGAGTAGTTTGCAGTGCCGACAGACTCCACGTTGCTACACTACTAGTGGAAATAAGTAAAAGCAGGCAACCTTACCAAGCACAACATTGTCATAAACTTTGATGTCAGCATAGAGGGTTGAAAACAGGGCTGCACCCAGTACTGCATGTTCACGAAGCCACGTGCTCAAGCTCTGTGCAAATCGCTTAATGGCATTCTCATGTGAAGGATCCACAAGGCCACTTTCTGCTGCATTAACCAAGATGGCCGTAGTGGCTGATGATCTTCTTGCCATGCGCAAGAATGCCAGGAGATCGCTAGCTATAGGAAAGAAACAACCCAGATTACTTTAACACCAGAGGTTTTCAAAGCATTCATGCATTTTTCGCGGGAGCCATTTTTCTAACACACCTCTCTTCTATTGAAACGCCCTAATTTGGATGTATTCGCAATTGCTTCTTAAAGTTTTTTCGTAGGACTTAGCATAGGATCATTCTATTATACCAACACAAGGGCTAACTTTTTTCTTTTTTCCCTTGCACACCAACGTGTATGCACACCAAACTACTTGGCACATTGTTCAGTGCAGTCTCATCAGGAATGCTTGCACATCTACTTATGAATAGAAGCTATAAAATATGGTATTTAACATTTCAATGACTGAATAAATGAATGTACGTGCATTTTTATTTCTTAGAGAAAAACGAAGGGTTGCAGAACAAAAGCTACATATTGCAGGTTGACAAACCTCCGCCCCCCAGGTAATTTGGCAGCAAGTTTCTTAACAAGTGGTCCTCGACCATTTCTTAACTTTTTCTCTACTTTCTTTGTTGTCCTCCAAGGTTCAGCACCATTTGTTAAAAGTGGCAGTATTGAGATTTATACTTTTCGCTTTAGGGATAGCGACCAATTGCTCGTGGTTACTTGGGAGTGCTTACCGTGAGCACTCCAGCTTGTCCTTATTCATCAGTAAATTTGCTTTTCGTGGGTAGGCTCACCTGTTAGTAACTGCCCTACATACACATATCCTTTATACAGACTTCAATGGTTGGTTTCCAATCACGAGCTGTTTCTTTTTTGCCAGGCAACTTAGCATTACCTTTGTCTTCAGCATCTTTAGCATATCCATCTTTAGCCCTACTTTTATACTTTCTCGGTTTAGGTCTTCAATCATGATTCAAAAAATTATTGAACTGTATATGCTACCCACTCAGCGCTTTTAACGACATTGAATTTAAAGTTTTTAGCACTTGCAAGCCTCGCTACCATTCCTATCATATTTCCTAAAGGGCACAGATGGGAAGAGTCACTCACATTTTCTAGCTTTGATAATGTTTTTGTTCAAGTCATAGGAGATGTCCTTAAAGATCAAGTGCGTGCACAGGTCGTGTGGAAATCCGTCTGGGGCACTTGAGAGGATGCAGACCAATGAACCTGGACAATGAACACACTATCCTCAATTCTCCACCTTCCAAAGAACAAAAACGATCAACACAAACATATCTTCTAAAAATGAATTACAAAAGAAAAAAAAAATGTGAAGGGTTTTCATACAGCAATGTGTAATAGGGTGTGAAAAGTTGTTTTACAAGCACTCACAGAAATATTATACTAATATTAGTCTAGGAATTGAAAACACAGTGTGTCAACCTAGTAAACCACAGAGTTCACTGAAAATTGTGCTGCTGTAACTACTACATTACATCTTTATATGGGTGCAGCAGATGTGCAAATATTGCAAAGTGCTGCCTCGATCATACTGCTTAGTGGAACAGATGCTTAAAAAAGCGCGAGCACTTTGGTTTGGGGTAGTTGGTTCATTATTGGACCTGTTAGGATGGGCAGTACAAATACACAAGGACAAAGAAACATAGTACTAGATATGGGTGCTGATCAACGCCCGTGGCATCTACTGTGTTTTGTTGCTTTTGTGTCTTTGTGCTGTCCATCCTAACAGGTAAAAAAAAAAACTTGTGATTTTAAGCTTACACTGCTATGCAACTTTAAATAATACACACACATCTCAAACACAATGCAGATTAGAATAAAGTCAACATTTTCAGAACTACCAGATTTATGGCAGAGTAGGATAATCTCTTAAAAAATCTTATTCTTTGATTTTTACAGTGCTGCAGTTATAACAGGAGAGATTTGCTGCACCGTCTTTAAATTTTGTATATAACAGATATCAAAGGTTACTTTATATTGTTCTTAATTAGACATCTTACGCTGCTGGGTCTATTATTACTTTACTTTCTATGACACCGATGTATAGGACAATGCCATTATTCTCACCGCTTGTATTTGGGTTTCCAGCATTTCCTTTGTCAGAAGGGCTTATCAATGTCATGTGATTTATGCTGGTTGAGGATTCCTTGTTGGGGCTGGCCGTAGCTGTGCCACTTTTTGCCGTAGAATCACCAGGCTTCGTCAAAACTTCAGGAGTAGCTGGCTTGACTGCATAATATACTTGCATGTCATATTACTTGAGTAAATTAAAATACAAAGCTGTTTTTTGGATGGTTCAACAAAGCAAAAAATTCAAAAATGTGCTCCAGGCTGGGTACTTCTGACCACTTAAACTGTGCACACTTCTCGTAACAATTTTGTCAAGATGATGTTTGAATCTCCACACATCTATACTACATAACACAAAAACTCATTGCTTGTCCATTACTTTTTTTCTTAGAATCGCTATTTGGTTTATGTGACATTGCCACAAGAAAACTAAACCAAGACCTATGTTTTATCAAGAAAAACAAGCATATCAAGCATCACACATTTACTGTAGAAAAATGGAAATACTGCCCTTAGTTGTTATATGACAAACTTGTAGACTTTCCCAAATAGCGTCTGAGGTCTTTACACAGAAAAGAGTAACTTTGCTTAATATTTCTCATAATTGCAAGTCTGTTATGACAAACAGTTGCATGTGTAACTTTCAGGCTTTTTTTGTCAAGTAAAAACGTAATTACCAGCATGTTTTTTCATGTGTGCTGAAATATTATACTCAGATGCTGATTGATTGGACTAAACTGGAGCACATATTAGGGATGATTCTATTACTTTTGGGTTGAAATGAAGGCTGCCAAACTAACACTACATCAAATAACTGAAATGCATTAAATGTTCCAGCTAAGATTTCAGAAGCAAGGGAATCGCTATTACAGTAGCTGGTGTACACTGCAGGTGTCAAAATAAATTCAACAGCAGAAACACCTTACCTAATGTGCCCTTGAGTTTTGATGCTAGGATGCAAGAAAAAAGGCCAGAAATCAATCAAAACTAATTTACAGAGTGACTTCATTTTTGAATGCACCAATGCTAGGAAAGCACTTTACCTTTGTATGACTCTTCAGTGAGGAGTTTGTCTAAAAGCAAAAACACATTTTTGCTTGCACTGCTGTTTTCACTTTCACTGACATATTTATTAAGATGACAGGAAAAAACACAACCAAATGAAAGAGACAGGCATGACAGAGTGATAACAGATTTCTTTTATATTTTCCACTCTAAAGTCATTCACAGATCAACCCTACCAAGAGCATTGCTGAGCCTGGCAAGCCTGGAGTAAGGCTGCCGACAAACGCCTCTTCTGTCTTCGTAGTCAAGGTTGAAAGCGGCTACACAAGTCATCGGGTTGGACTGCAGATAGGACAGCAGCTGTAATACAAAAACGGTTTGAAACAACATTCAACAGCATGCATCTACCGAAGGAGAACACGTACTTGGGGAACTTTCAATTGTGAAACTAATATTTGCTCCACGTGTCAAAACCAGATGAAAGAACTGTCTCAGAACTTCGTGCCACTTTGATTGGTGAATGGTAGGAAAGAAAAGAACAGCAGCACAAAACACAGAGACAACAGGGACTAAATAGAGGACGAAGCATAACCAATGATTACTATTTAGTGGAAGGACTGTTGATATGCTGCGATAATAGCAAAAGAACTAGACAGTATCAAAACTTAGTGATAGTAGTACTATTCTTTATAGGGACAAAAGGCCCAGGAAAAGAAGCACAAAGAAAGCAGTGAGCCCGATTGTCAATAACGGAAATCTGATCTAAGGGAGAACTGCTCAGGCTCTTTATAAATTGGCATAATACAATGTAGTGTTATCCCTTAATGTTATAAATAATTGAGAATGTTCCAGAGAGAATTTTTTTCCACCAGTTCCAGAGAAAGGGGGGAAAATATGGTAAAGCTTTGCGTGCTGCTGGTATGTAACATGACGGTATGTATTGAAAAGTCGGTAGTTGTCTTTGCTCAACATCACGAAAATGTTATGTTATTACTACTGCACTCACTTTCCAGGACACTGTGTGTTCATCCTCATACGTCCAAATTGTGTCTTCTGAAAACTGCACCATGGTCTTGAATCCCGTGAAGAAGCCTTCAAAGACTCCAGTGCGAGGACAGGTCTGAAATAAAGCAAGTTGGTAAACATATCGAAGAAGTGCTGTGGATATAAACAGCCCTTACCTCATAGTAGTTGACCCAGGTTTCCTTTCCACATGGAGCACCAAATTCAGTTTTGTTGCCTTTCAAATCAAACCTGAGCGTTGCGAAGTTCAGTGAGAAGCACATCAACGGCTGATGTTTTTTGTCCCCAAAGGCTTGCATAAAGAGAGCCGATGCTGCCTGTCAGAATAAGATTCATACACAAGTTAATACACTTAATCACTGCCTGATTGAGCTGCAAAAAAATTGTACAGGTCTAAATTTTAAACGTCCGGGAAAACTTTGCACCTAGATTTTTTTTTCTCAATGTTGCAAGGTGTTCAGCTTTAGGCCACTGCCTTATATATTAACCCGTTGAGGCGCTATGTACACAATTGCGTACACCACTTTATTTTCTTATTTGAATCAACTAGAGTCTAAAAAAGAGCAAGATATATCAAGCTTTAGATGAATTGAACCTCCTGCATAATAAATTTGTCTTCATTCGACTTCATTTTGAAATGTACTGTTGCATATGACCTCTTTGCTGAAGGTACTACCACGTTCGACGAGTCGTTCGATGTGCCGCTTCCTACGAGCCATGTGAAAAGTATAATTTTTCTTTGCTCAAAACGGACATAACCAAAAATGAATTTGCACTGTATTTCTACACTGAGTGCACAGCACACTTTTTTACTGTTGACCAAGCTAATTACCTACCACTGTTGCTTGTTGACGATTAAAGAATTGCGAAATATAACTCCTGCTTTCTAACATTGTGAGGCAACAATGAATGCTAAACTCACCAAGTCATTATTCTCATCCTGGAGTAGTGATCGTGTGGATGGCAGTGTTATTCTGCATGGGGATTCTGGAGACTTGCGGTGTGTCAAGAATATCAGAATGTCCACAACACTAAGGAGAAAAAAAAAGCATGTACAAATGCGCAATGACACTGAGGCGCCTGTGTTCACTTCACACAAGTGAGCATAACAGGTGCATGGATTAAAGCCATCTTTACGAATGGTTCTTTAGGTAATAGTTATTTCATGAAGTTTAAAAGCATGAGCTTTATCAAACCTTTTCTTATGAGAGAAAAAATATTATTGAGTTGACACTAATGCTGCCCTTGCAGTCACCGGCTGTAGTTGGAGCTTTCTTAAGAAACATGGAACATGTTTATGTGTGTTTATTTATGTGTGTTTATACTGATGCAGTATACTGTGAAAGCTCATACAGTAGAACCTCATCGATACGTTCCCGCTTAATACGATTTCCCGGCTCCTACACTCACAATCGTGAAAATTAAATTAACCTGATTCGGATCGTATGATTCGGATCGTACGTTTTCCCAGATCGTACGTTTATTTTCCAGCGTTTTTTTCGGAAACATATCAACAAGGTTCTACTGTATATGTAGTGCATACAGTTTGGAACCAACGAAAGAAAATCCATGCTTGAAAATAATGTTTGCAGTTTCACATGATAGGCAGAACATTGACGTGAAAGTGAATTCACCAGAATATATATAAGGCTCATATTTTTACAGGCGGTATAAGCTGCAGCAAACATTCCCTTACTAACGAAGCATGTGTAGCATCACATGCCAAAATTTATGTGCACATAGGCACATCACTGCTAAGAATGTGGAAAGTAAGCACCTTTCACACTGCAGTTCCTTTCACCATTTCCCTGTGTTCTACCTCCACAACGCAGCAGATAACACGACCTCCAACACTCCACAGATGGGAAGGGGGAGAGTGCATCAATGCACTGGCCTTCTTGTTTTAAGTGCTTGCCCTTGCAATATATCCTGCAGGCAATACTGCTGCTTTTCATACCTAAAAGCTGCAAATGCGCTAGATTAAAATTTTTGTTACAGACTCTACTTAATGATAAAGAAGGTGTGTTTGCATAATAATAATAATGATAATAATAATAATAATAATAATAATAATAATAATAATAATAATAATAATAATAATAATATCTGAGTTTTTACGTCCCAAAACCATGATATGGTTATGAGAGACGCCGTAGTGGAGGGCTCCGGAAATTTCGACCATCTGGTGTTCTTTAACGTGCACTGACATCACACAGTACAACGGCTTCTACCATTTCGCCTCCACTGAAATGCGACCGCCGCGACCGGGATTGAACCTGCGACCTTCGGGGCAGCAGCCGAGCACCTTAGCCACTGGTCCACTGTGGCGGACTAAGGTGTGTTTGCAAAGCAATTACTATTGAACATCTACCATGCCAGGCTTGCCTCTATGCAAAATGATTTGAGTAATGTTCTAAACTTTGCAACATCACAGCAAGGACTAGAAGAAAGCTTGTATGAAAATCTCAAATCACCACAGTCTAAAGGCAATTGGATAACTCACTTTTAATTGTTTTCAAACTGAAATAAACTGGGAAGAAATTAAGTAACGTTATCTTAATATATAAATAAGGTGAATGGGGAACTTTATGGAGGTGCTTTATGTGCTTGTCAGATTTCATGAAAATTCCCACCAAATTCCTTTAGACCTTTGCTTCATCACATTATGAAAGGCACATAAGAAGTGGTCTAATGTTGCAAGTTGACGTTAAAATTCAAGATGTAGCATCAGCACGCCCATATAGTACTACACAGTGCTACATATTCACTTCTCCGTTTAGACAAATCAAATCAATTCTTTTGACTGGGACTTTTGAGGAAATGTTCTCTTTTCTTTTTTTTTAAATTTGCATGGAGACAGTCTTTGACATCTAATAAAAAGTATTTAAACTAAAACGGTTTTTCCCCATTGTAACACACCACTAGGCTACAAAAATCTGACTTGGTAAGCAATGTTAACAAGTGGTCCTCGGGTTTAAAGAGATTGCAGGCAACAATCACACTTTAGTTTTGCTTCGGCTGACAAAACCTGCGATTTTTCCTGTCATCTGTGAAGCACTAAGACCTCTTAAAATATTGGGGATCTATTTACTTACTCAACAAATGGAAGCAAAGCATTAGGTTTTTCAGTCACAGGAGCACCAAGCATGAGCTTCAGATCAGGATGATTCTTCTTGAACAGCTGTGAAAACAAAAAGTTAGTAAACACCAGTGGTGCTTTGAAAAGTAATCTGGGCAAGTAACACTGTTTTAGGAAGCATGCACAAAAGGATAGGAACATTGAGGACAAGAACTTTGTATAGCTTGCACCGAATTGTCTGGTAGAACATTTCTACGAAATACACAGGGAACCCTGAATAACAGCTAGTGACAAAATAAGGGAAGCCCCAGCCCAACACCATTGTTTTAGACAAACAACTTGTATAAGAATAGGAAACTTGACCTAGTTGGTATGTGTTCATCTTTGGCTGATGCAGCGCACACTGGACGAGACCAAAGGATTAAGAGGCACAGGACAGCGCCTGTCCTGTGCTTCTTAATTCTTCGTCCTCGTCCCCTGTGCGCGGGGATCAACCAAATATGAAGCAGACTTGTTGTCGCATGGGGACTTGTCATCACTAATCGTCCCATATCAAAACGGCAGCTTTACACTAAGGTTTTCAAGGTCCACCTACTGGTAATCAATTCTAAGCTCCATCTTTCCATGACCATTATGTATTTATTGTTTATATTACTGATGTTAACGCAACCTTCATTCCAACTGTTTTTACTTGCTTTCTCAACTTTCCAATAACCCTCCCAACTGAATTTTCTCCCAAAACTTGATGAGAAGCGCTTTAAAAAAGCAGTGGCAAACTGAACTGGGCCCTTTGGTACAGTACGGAAGTCGAAAATGAAAAAACATACAGAAGGAAGAAAAGGACGACAAGTGTTAGTCAGTGCAGTGCTAGTCTCCTTTTGCCATCATCCTGTTTTTTTTTTTTCCAGCAGTTTTCCTTTAAATCTGATCAAAAAGGTTTGCCATTCCCACGTTTGTTAGCCCATTGGTGGTCATGTGGCTTCAGGCATTTTTTAAGTTCAAGGGACGGTGATATTCAGACAAAGATTGGAAGGTGCGTGAGCCTCCATTCTATAAACACTTACTTTTTCGCAAAAGTCTCTTATATATATCTTTTTGGAGTGGAGGACCAATTTATTTGTTAATGTTTTGTTGGAATCTAAGTGCAGATGTATGCATTTTTTGTTTCTTTCCATAAAATTCTGTCAACCAGCAGTTGTTATTCACAATCTGCAAGTGTGTGCACCAGGGTTGCCAATCATAGGGTAATTACCCTACTTGTAGTGTATTCTCGGAATTTTTCGGCCAGCATAGGGTAGTAGGGCGGTGACGTAGGGCAATTTTAACATTTGCTCGTCATTGATCAGTGAAAAATGTAGAAGATCTACGCGACATATCCGAAGGTTACATTCCTGGAGAGATCCAAATGGGAACTGTCTTAATTCCAATGTCACCAGCACAAAAGACGAAAGATAATACGTCAAACATCCTTGTGCTAGGTTTGTTGTTTTCTTTTTCTCGGGGATGTTTTTTTTTTTTCCCTCTCTGTTGTCTATGATCTGTTCGTTGCGTGGAGAGGCTTTTAAATTTTGTGACAATGGTCGGCTTCAGTTATTAAGGCGAAAGCTTTAGACGCCTCATCATACATGAAAAGTGATGACCGGCGTCAACGCGAGTGTTTAAAAAAAATCATCATGATATAACGCCGCCGCTTCATGATGTCATTGTGGCATGACATATCGCCAGAATTTTTTATGTCATCATGAAGTCACTGAGACGTCACTGTGGCATCACAATGTGATGTCAAATGATGGCGTCATCAGATGTCATCGTCGCACGGTCATAGGTGGGCCGATCCTGGAGGCACCCCATACGTCTGAACGTCGTAGAGTGTACGTTATCTGTACATTATCATTGTTACCCGGCACTATTTCTAGGTGTAGGGTAATACGTAGGGTAATAAAAAAGGTTGTGTAGGGTAAAGTAGGGTAATTTTGACCTTGGCGCAGGGTATCTTCCAAAAATTGGTTGGCAACACTGGTCTGCACCCTTTTTGTGCACTAGTGAACACATGCCAACACTGGTTTAAGAAATTATGTTTCCATACACTATTTGTGTGATTGATTTATTTGCTACTCACTGAAGCTTTCTTACATAGTATTCTTAAATTTTTACGCTTTGTGTGAACACAGGTGGTGTAAAAAAAGTAGTTTCCATCGCCGCTCCAATTTTTCTCAATTTTTTTATACACTGCCAGTAATAGTAATGTCCCAACATGCAGTGTTAACCACCTACAGTAAAGAAAGATGGGAGTTTAGATCCTGCTAATCATACATGGTTCCCTATAAGAAAATGATAGAAGTAATCCTTTTAATATTGGGGAACTTACATTTACAAAGACGAGCAGCTGTTCTGCAATAGGCATCTGCCACATCCGGCATCACAAATGCCACACCACCCAATTCCTTCTCTCGAATCCACTTCCCCAAGTTAGAAGCGTGACTTATGCTGTCTGAGAGAAGGAGTTTCCAGTTATCATTGGTTACCAAAAATCCTATAATCGCCTGCAGGTTGGGTCGTGACCGATATTTTAGGAACGTCTCAAATGTCCCTGAAAAAAAAAAAAATGAATGCACAAGCCACAGAATGGCAACATAAAATATTAGTGCACACACACTGAAGGATACAAATATTCATGAATGCAAGCACAAATATTTTACACCAAACGAAATATCTCAACAAGAAACTGAACTCATCATAGTCCCGCTCCGAATGCTTAGAATAATTCAAAGAGTCCCTGACCACTTAAGGCATTTCAAGAGTCCAAATGGAGCAGTGGAATGTATAGTCTGAAATTGGCCAATCACAGCTACTTAAAAAAGGCAACAGATACAGTACTTGTCCTCTATAGTTTAAATGTAGATAAATTGCACTTCCACGGTGGTCTAAGTTTCGTTGGGAATATGCTCCTTGAAGGGCATCACATTCACTTCAATGTGCCGCTTATGTTTCAAAAGAGGTGTATCAAGGCCCTTGAAAAAATTTGTGGTCGGATGAAAACGTACCGCCTAGGAAATCACGGAAAGAATTCCTCCTGAACTTCACATTGGGGTCAACGAACAACAGGTAATCACAGTACTCCACTGGAAATTTGTCAAAGTCTGGGTAGTGGTCGGTGATCACACAAACAAGTGACCCTGTAATATAAATGAGCACTGTGTTAACATCAACAATTTCAATACAATTTTATTGTAATCAAAATTAGGCAACATGACAGGTCACCCAGAAGTACACCATGTGGATGGAAAGAACTAGACGGGAATAGGCTTGCCACTCAGCTAGTTTCCCAGCAATGCAACCATTTTCTGCTTTTTTCATGACAGTGGTTGTTGGTCCATCCCCCCACATCAGCATGCTGCTTCCAGATTTTCAGGGCTCTGCATAATTCTGCACAAGATAAGCTGCACTGCAAGTGCCCTACCAGGAATTCATACATACATTATACAACTGAGTTACTGTAGTTCAATCATAATAAAAGTTTTTCTTCATTCTGGAAAGTATCATATTTTTGCCGACATTCTGACTACCCCATACTGCTGCTGTTTGTAGTGTACTAAATGTTGGTCATGTGGTTATAACCACATCATCTGGGGCTGAGCTTACACATTTTTAATACGCAATGCAAAAAATGCCAATCGATGACACATGTATACAAGACAAGCATTCTGTTACATTCAAAGCATGGTTCAGAATACAATGAGGGGCTCTTTCCAATGCTAGATAAGCCATAAGTTACATTTGAGCAAGTACAGTGCTCATAACATTTAGTGCAGGCTTGTAACCTAATAAGCTGTTTTATATTATTCGTGATTAATGCTAAAATAATAAATGAGTTTCTCAGAGTTCCATTCATTCATGTAAAGTATATATTAGAAAAATGGAGCATATTTGAATGACTGAGCAGCCTCATCACGTGAACTCATTTTCCTCATGCTTTGAAGATCTCAAAACCAGGAACGAGATGAAGATGGCAAAAGTCAGGCGGATTGTACTGCAGTGCAACAGATATAGTAAAAACAAACACACACACACACACGTACACACACACACACATGCACACATGCACACACGCACAATCACATGCACGCACACACACAGACATGCACACGCACACACACACACACACACATACATACATATTTACATTAACAAGTTTTGTTGGATAGCCTATCAAAGATGGTGGCAGTAACTTTAAACACCTACTGTAAACCCATCCTCATTTGAAGGGTTATAATACAGGTAGGGTAAAGCGAATGCAATGAAAAGTAGGGATGGGCAAATAGTAAATTCAAGGTTCGAAGTGAATTTGAAGCAAACAGTGATTTAGTCAAATAATTCTGAATTGAATATTTCAAATAGTATATATCATATATTATAAAGAAGAAAGAGCATTTTTGTCGTGACCCATCTAACTCGCACAATATTATTAAGAATTGGAACTAAGCATGTGCGTATGTCACATTTTTGGTTCAAAGTGAAGTGGAAGCCACTTTGATGACGATGATGATGATGCATGGCGTTTAGTGGCGCAAGGGCCATGGTTTGGTCAAAGAGCACCAAGACTGTCAAGATTTTCATGGCAGTAGGGTGCCAGTTATAAGCAGTAAAATATGTTACATCCTAAATTTACTACACTTAGTGCATATAAGCTTGTATAACACACTTTTAAACAAAAAATCTAATTTATTGGGGTGAAGGTAATATATACATTTAATGCAGGTAATATATACAATAACATTGAAATGTGACTTCACAGTAGTGCAGATTTCTCCTGGATAGATGGTTTCATGGCATAGCACTCTCATGCTGCAGTGAAACCATCTATACAGGGGGTTATTTGCGTTCAAATGTACGTCTATTCGTTCATTTCGAATACTTTGACATTTCGAATAATATCATTTTGTGTCGAAGCGAATTCGAATATTGTAATATTCGTTCGAATATTCGAAATGCTTGAATATTAGCCTATGCCTAATGAACAGCCATGTTTCACATCGAATGAGATCTGTTTCTACAAGTTACCAACTAATCTGTTCGTGAAGCTGATTTTCAGTGTTGTTCTTTGTGTTGTGTCCTAATGCTGAAAAATTTTTCTTTGAATATATTTTCTTGTTGAATATGCCTATTCTACTGTATTTAAAAAAAATTGATGAAAAAACATTTTGTTCAGGTAGTTATATATCTCATCCTTAAACGGTTAAAGATACTGGAAGGTTGTATGTGTGCCACTAAGACAGCAACTGCCCCTTCGGCAAACTGCCCATGCCAAGGACAGCCAAGAAAAGCATCTCAAATGGTTCGGCACTTTTTATGGTCTGTGCTGTGTCGTGTTATTAATGCAGTTATTAAAGACAGTCCAGTTCCAACATATAAATGGACTTCAATACTTACGAGAGGAATTTGATGTTCCATGTCTGGCTTCAACAGCAGTAACTGCACAGAAAATGTGGTGTCACAATACAGTCACAAAAGAACAACATGTCAAGAACTTACTTGGTTCATTCCTTGTCTCATGGTAACCTGGAAAATAGTTCACAATGAGGGTTACATTTTCAGTGCAAATAAGATATTTACAGAACAAGTGTAAGGTGGAGCTTAAAAAGAAATTGTAAACACCACAGGGACAGAATAGAACCAGGGAAGCTTTTTTTTTCTTTCTTTTGCTTTTCCAGTGGTATTTCCTTTAAAAGCTGAAGCCATATGCTCTTACGACCAATGTTTACAGTGGCGGGGCTGATAGGAGTGCACACACAACAATTTGCTGCAGAGATATCACACCGAAACGAACAAAACAAAATAAGATCATCTTTCCATTTAGTGTTGAAACTGAATGTGTAATAACTGAGACGATCCTCACACAGTTAAGTACTGAACAAAGAAGTACAACTGGTAACAGCTGGCATGGTCAGCAAAAAAGAAGAAAAAGAAAACTGCTCTAAATGAGAGAGAACATTTAATAATGTAAGAAAAGCAGCTGATTTTTTATTGTTACAATGATATGAAGCTGAGCGATAATAAAGCCGGAGAAAGCATAGGAAAAATCAACAGCTTAAAAAAAAATTTAGCTTTGCACATAACAGACAAAAGTAAAATGAAAGTGGATAGAGAGACAACTTTGTGCAAGCGAGAGCCAGAGAAGCATCTTCCACGTTATGTGCGTGATGCTTTACCACTGCACTATGTACAGTATAACCATAACAATACAAACTCTGATAATTTAAACTTTCAGTTAATTCAAACAAATTTTAAATGTTTCACTGAACTGCTTTGTTTACAGTGTATTTTACAGCCACTAAAGTCAATGTCATCCATTGTGTAAACTTGGTTAGCACGTCCTTTTTGGTTGCCCATGCTGGAAAATATCTGCTGCCTTTGTCGCTTTCACAAATAAAGCCAACTGCCTGTCTACATGTGTCAGAGCAGTCAAACTAGCCAGGCCGTATGCATTAACAATTGCATGTTTAAGTAGAGAAGGAAGGAAGGAAGGAAGGGAAAAAAAACAAACGCGAGATGATATGGCCTTGGTTTATAAGCAACTTTCACTGCATTACACTGGTGATGTGCAAAAAACTACTAAGATTGGGAAGCTGTCACGGGAAACTACACATTTTGCCCCTTCATTGCACATGCATGCATGCACTGCATAATAAGTTTTAGTATGATCACTGTTATCACTGGCGTCTAAAAATTCCTCTGGCAATCATTCAAAGCTGTTTATTACACTGCTTAGGCACAGACAAAAGAAAAAAGTTTTCTTCTGTCAGATTCCCCTCCCTCCCTTCCTCGCCCATTTATGAATATCTCACATTTAAAGTTCCCCAGGTTGGCAAACATGTATATACGATTCATTACAACACAAGTTGCTATGTTGCCCCGAGTCATATCTATGAGAACTTCTCATAACAAAATCCTGGGGTCCCCTTGAGTCTGAATTATTGCAGAATATGCAGAGGTCATCCTCTCATCTACTTTCTTGGGTATGATAGTGTACACTTACCCAATGCCTTTGAAATTTGCTTTAGCCGAGAAAATGGTGCCCTTGTTTTACAAAGCCCAGTCGAGTCTTCAAAGTCGGTGTAGAAAGTTGCAACACATTTCAGTGGGTAAAGTTTCTTAGCAGCATAAACCTGAAAAAAAAGCATAACATCGCATATAATAATGCAAAATTGCGTCAACACTTTGGTTTATTGCCCCTAAAAACACACAATAGAGTTATGAAGGGATGCCATAACGGTGGGCTCCAGACTATACACATGTGAAAAGCACAGTTTTGCACACTGTATCTCTTTATTAGAATGTGGCCACCACGGCTTCGAATCAGGCCTGTGACTTTGTGCTCGAAAGAGCAAGGGCCAAAGCGACGCAGTTACCAAGGTATATTATAAAGAATGAAAAAAAAGGAAGCATCTTTTACAATGTTTGTGACACTATACTAATCGTCACATACAGTCAAGCTTACTTATAAGATTATTCAAAGGCCATGAAAGTTCCACTGTTAGAACTGATAAGTGCAATAAAGTTGCATAGCAATGACAAAGAAGGGGGGGTGTGGGTACGATCTTGCGCAGCTTTGGGTGAAAAGCAAAAAAAAAATTTCATGTGGTTCCACGTGTGTAATTGAGAAAATACCTTTTCAAGAAGGGATTCTTCATTCTCGAAGTAGAAAGTTGCATTGTCACTTTCATGGTATACGCCAGAAAAATCTTTCCCCACAACTGTAGCTGCCTGGCTCATGGAGCACACCTGCAATGATCCCACAATATCAAAGTAGACTGATTGGTCAATCGGTTCCAATGAAGTAAGAAATTTCATGATATGCGTCACAAGCTAGTAAGTACCAAAAAAATGCTGAGGGCCTGTTTGTGTAAAAAAAGACTAAAGGGGAGCGAAGATCTGCAAACCTTGTCGTAAGTAGAGAGTGTCCTGTTGCTACATGGAACTAGTTCCTGACGGCCTTCCGTTGGTGTTGGCATATTCACTACTGCCAGACTGAGTGATAGGCATAACGTCGCCGATGGCACCTCCAGTTTGATTTTCTTCGCAAGATTTATAGTCTCCACCTGGCCAGAGAATGGAATAAAATTAATACCTAACATCATGCAATAAGAAAAATGTTCAGTGATGCAGACCGTACAAATCTCAGAGTGTGTTTACTAGTTTCTAGTTTACTAGTTGCGACCCACAAAAGTGAGAGAAGATCATAGCAGAGTTTGGTTTCACTCGTATACTATGCAGCAGTGCTTTCACTCCCAGAAGTGGTAACCAAAACCAATACCAGTTCATGCTTCCCGAGTTGCTTTGTCAGCATTGCCTCCAGACGACACGACTCGTGTACTGGGATCATGGTGTATGAACACCAGATAGTTCACGATACTGCAACGAGAAAGAATGAGAAGATGTTAAAAAATGTATTTTTGTTCGTGTAATGTCGAAATCCACTACTTTCACCCCAAATCTCTGAAGAATACCTGCGGTCAATACACAACACATAAGGTATGCACTTGTAATGTTTCTTCTTAGTAGTGCTCAGTTATAACTGTCTCATAATCTTTACTCACTCTGCAATACGGAGAAGTGTTGGCGTGATGACATGAATGGGGGGAACCAAAGATCAGCTGCAGGTGCTTCAACTTCAGGTTCATGAATTGCCAACGAAGAACCTTCAAAGACAAGGAATATGGTCACAGTTCGCATCTCTTAAAATATCACATACTGCAGTTGAGGATTTTGCAGTACAAATTCGAGTAATCAGTGTTCTGGCCTTCAAGCTGCCAGTCAGTTTATTTTCATCTTATCTCCATGGTTATCGATGCCTATAGTAACTACCCTGATTAGCAGATAACAAAGCTCTATCAGCAAATGAGTATATGCAAGTACAAAGCTTTCTGAGGAACTTCTGTTGACTTTCTTTGTGTGGCTGCACTATTTTAATTTAGGGCCAAAGTTATAACTTTGGGCTTGTATGAAAATTTCGCCAACTTTCGGGCAATTTCACGACTTGCTTGATTGATCCTCAGTAACGTTTTTAGCTTATCTGTTGACTTCATATGGCGATGTCTAAAAAAGAAACAACTTTCAATCCATTTCCATTCTTGCATTCCTATATTGTAGTCATTCAATATATGAACACTTCAGCTAAATTTTGATGAATGTACCTTTTCTGACTAGCACTCCAGCAAAAAAAAAAAAAAACTAATCTAAAACTACATAAACCTAACAGCTTTTTTGCAGTAAGCAAAAAGATTACTAACTAACCATACAGACACACTATTGAGAAAACAGAGCCATACCTTGGTGACAGCATACACATTCTCAAAATTTGTGTTGAGAGTTGAAAACAAAGCGAGACCCATGAGGTCCTTTTTCATCAACCACGAGGAGACGACGTTTGAAAAAGATTCTATATCTGAAGTGTTTGTCAGGTTCGATACTGTGTCAAAGGGGACTGCAGCCAACAGTCGTGCATGTTTCTTTAGTGTCTGGAAATTCTCAAAGGCAGACTCTGGAATGAATGAAAGCATTAGTACTTCTGGTAAGTATAAAAATCCGAAGCTCACCAAACTGGAATACTAAAACACTCTAGCCCATCCCTATAGCAATAAATGCTTAAAGTAAAGAAACTAATGAAGTTTTCAACGAGTGAATGCCTTTCTATGAGGCCCTGCAATGGTTTTTAAACATGGTCAGGAAACACTGCCAATAGGTAGTAGAGGCTCCTGTGAACATGTGTGCCACATTATATAGCATTGCATGCGACAGTGAATTAACAATTACGTATCAAAGACAGCTCAAAATCACTCGCTCTTTTCTTGGCAATTACATCATTGAAGGACCCGACTACATCAATGCTGGGAAGGACATGGCCACTGCCTGATTTGAGCATTCATGCACTGCATAGTTACCATAGCTGCCACCAGATGATAGACACCAACAACTCTTCATACCTTTTAAAAAGCAAAACATATATGTTCATCCCTGGATATGCGCTCTGCAAATAGTATTACACACAGAGTTTTTACAGACAACACAATGATAATTTCATGCAGTCCCAAACAAGCGTACACATTCATGCTGGCTGGTTCATCCTTGATATCAGAAATATATTTTGGACTCAGCTTTTCCATATTTCGCAACTTGTCTCCAAAGAAGCTTTCCGACTCTCAGTACAAATGGTTTAAGAAATAATATCCTGAACACATCACATTCGATGATAAGCTAACTACAAAATAAAATGCTTCAGTGTGGAAGCTCAACTGCTGAACTTTAAGTTGAGTAAGAAACACAGGACTTTTTTCTTATGGGCAGATGTACTGTGGGCAAACAAAATTCATCTTCATTACATAAGCCTGAACTGCTAAAGGAAGCAAATTTGGTAGAGTTCATTGTTGTGGCACCACTGGTTTGCTATCAAATGCAAGTTTCTCAAACTATTAAGCCCTGCAACACATTTTGAGCATGTTCAGAAAACGCCGCCAATCGGTAGTCGAGGCTCCAGACAGCACGTGAGCCAAACATTTCAGCGTAGCAAGCAGCATAGAATTTCCTATTGAATGTCAAAGTCAGCTACAAATCGCTTGCTCTTCTCAGGAAAAATGATGCCATAAACCCAGCTGACCATGCCATAAACTTAATGTCTATGGCCATTGCCTGATCTGAGCATCATGAGCTGCAGGGCTACCGTGGCCGCCGTGAGATGGCGCAACATGCCCGCGCACTTGCTCACGATCCCACTGAAAGTAAGCTGCATGTTCGAAGAAAAAAAAAAAAAGAAGAAAGCGCTCAAGGTCGTGACACGCATGAGACGTTACTTCTTTCCTTAGCGTCATCCCTCCCCGCTTAGCTTCCAGGGTGTTCATATGGACAAGAGAAGAGGGAAAGCACCTACATTATGCAACAAATTCCTGTAACTGCTCGTACTTGACAGATTCTAAAAATTTTTGTGGCACTTGATTCATGAGGCAATAAACAACTTTAATGAATCCATTTGAAGATTACTTAGAAAAGTGTTGCAGGGCCCCTTTAATGGCGTGGTTTGCATGAGCAAAATAGAAAGGACAAACATGACAATCAGCAAGTAATGCTAAGCACTCATGTGAAGGTGATAATGTGCTGTGAAAGGAACACTGCCAACACAAACTCACCATCAAGAGGTACAATGTTCTTGCTATCAGGTACGTAGTTCAGGCCTGTGTAGATGATGTGGGTGCACAAGCCATATGGCAGAGAACTTGGCGTCACAGGATGTTCGGAGAACACACAGAGCAGAGTTTCTGATTTGGGGGAGAGAACCAAGCTGTTTACCATGCACAGTCATGAAATGGAAATCTCACCCTCCACTAGCATCACAACCTTTCATTGAATATCCAGTTGTGTCAAAAAACCTGCATCACCCCATTAAGAGAAAATGGTGCGACAAATCGCTTGGAAATCTTATTTACTAATTGCGACTTTTCTTTAACTTTCCAGAACTTTACTACAACAGCACATCACAGCACAATCAATGTTACCTGATGGTCCCGGACCCGCAGTCAAGGGTGTAATGCTTGTGTTTGTGGCTGTGAAAAAAAAGAAAGAAATTAAGAAATAATTTTTTTCACTAGGCTCAATATCAATTTCACATCGTGGATAAATAGCCATCATGAAAATGTCTGATACGGTTAACAGCTCTAGAAAAACACAATCAACCTGTCAGGTCTACAACTGCTCCTGCATGTCCTGTATATTTTTGCTATCAGTGGGGACTCCCTTCCCTATGTCATGTTTTTCCTGTTCCTCTTCAACAATTTTTTTTTTCAAACACAGACAACCGGTATGCGATTTTTGTTGCTTGTTACTTTGTATACATGTGCTACTGTGTCATCTAATCAATACTATAATCATGCAGATTTTTTTGCATTATTCCCAGTACTTAGACCTCCCTGGAGGGTCGTAATGTGTTATAAAATAAATTAATTTTCAAAAACAAAAGAAATCGCTCTTACACTGATTTTTGGAGCTTCCATGGCCCAGCGGTGAATCTGAGTGGAAGGGAAGAAAGAAACTTAGTCAAGTAAAGTTTTTACAAAGCCTGTTTCCTATGCTACACATACCCAAGCTATCCCTAAGGGCAGAAATGCGTGAGAAGGCCGGTCTGTTTGGGGCAAAGTCCTTCTGTGTCCTCATATTCCGAGTGGAAGGCTGCCACACAGGGAGTGGCGACATGTTTCTTGAGGAACTCAACCTAGAGGCAATATCAATCAATCAATCAATCAATCAATCAATCAATCGATCGATCAATCAATCAATCAATCAATAAATAAATAAATAAATAAATAAATAAATCATCGATCAATCAATTAATGTTTATTCATGTAGAAAGTGCATAAGAGAATGAGAAATAAACAGCCATGTTCACTTAAGACAACAAAAATGGCATTGTGTCACAAAAAATTGAGGTTCTTAAAAACATAATTAACATAAGGTACCGTGTCATGATTGTGACTGAATAGCTCCATTTTATAATATTTTCATTGCTGTCATGCTGTAGTAAAAAATAGTGACTGTAAATAAAACAGTTTGCGTTACTAAGTTCTAAAGCTTGCTTCCTCCTAGTAAAACTGGCATGTTGGAGTTGCTGATGACCATGAAGGCACATCGTCATCATCATGCTCAGACTGTTTCAATGTTCCCTGCAGGGCCAAGGCCTCTCCCAGTGATCTCCAATTTACCCTATCTAATGCGAGCCGATTTAATTTTATCCCAATGAACTTCTTAATTTCGTCACTCCAACTAACTCGCTCCCATTCTCAACTTCTTATCCCTTTCCTTGGTATCCATTCCATTTCTTTAACTGACCACCGGTTGTACGTGCTACGTATTACGCAGCCAGCCCAAGTCCATTTCTTTCAGTATGTCAACTAGAATATTAGCTACCCCATTCTCTGACCATTTCTCCTGTCTTCTAATCTCTAATTGTTACGCCTACAGTGCCATAAGAAAGGACAGAATATTTTTAGATGTATAATCCCAAACTATCACTTTTTGTACATCACTAATTATAAACTTATTTGCCATAATCATTAGGTGACTCACCTTCATCTCCAGTGTTCCTTCATTTTCAAATGTCTGTACATGTGTTGAATTTTGTTTGTAGCAGGATAGGGAGCTGTCATAGAATATATCCGGACCACTGTGCGATGGGCAGACCTAAGGGTAACACACAAGCTAGAATGAGCAGTAAATAAACAGTGCATGCCTACTCATCAAAGCTCGCGAAATGCTCCCCCTACAATTTTTACCTTAACTAAGCCTACTGGAGCTTGATGATCGCACTATGTAAGAGAAATTTTTTCAGTGTCGCTTCAATTCCAGAACTAAGTGCCGAGGCCATAACACATGTTGGTTTCATAGATTATGTGTGTGCTCTTATGCAAGTAGAAATGCAGGTGAAAAGCAACAGCACATGAACAGCATAAATTTGCCCTCATCGCCTCTCTCGCAATGCAGTGGGCTAGCACAAAATACCCTCATATTCTAATACGGTGCAGAAATTCAAGAACATTGAATGATGAAGTTCAAGAGCTTCTTACAAATTCAGATTCAGAGGACAGTGATGTTGCTTACAAGGTGCCCTGGAACAATGACAGTGATAAAGAGACCATTCCGTCTGAGGAAAACCAATGATCTTAAAGTTGTCCACCGTCGCCGTTGGCGTGCGTATTCGCTATTGCATGAAATAAGAAAATGAAATGAAAAAAAAAAAGAAGCATGGAGGACGCTTGAGCTTCGCCTTCAAGAGTAGAACGCAATAGCATAATCGGGCCCCGTGCGCATTGCCTTCAACCACTCTGCAAGGAAAGTAATGTTTGTGCGCGTAACATTGGCCATTTCAAACTATCCTAGAATGTCTACTGGATGTAACGTTGCTAAGTGCCTACTGCACAATAGTTCTTCCTTTTGATAATTGGCGAGATACCCACTACTCGTCTGTAAGGTTCCACGTGCACGTGCACAGCTGCACACTTTGTAATGGGTGGGCATCTTAAAACCACCCACTCATTGCGCCATTCACTTGTTTTGACGCCTGATGCGATTCTAGGATTCTGTCACGCAATCACGCATCTTGACCAGCACTCATGTTGTTGTTCTTCTTGCTACAGCTATCTCGGTCCGGCTGCTGACGACAAACTTTCGCTGCATTGATACCCCCCCCCCCTTCCCGACGCATGCCTGCTGTTTTGACTGCTGTGGACTGACCTGGCATGAATGACAGAGCGGCTGCGTGAGCATCCGGTTGACGTCACTTCCTCCAGGAGAAATCTACATAAACGTGGACGGCAGCGGCTCGGGGACCATTGGAAAGCGATCCGTGCTACGCAAAGCATCTTGACCAGCACTCATGTTGTTGTTCTTCTTGCTACAGGTACGTGACAGTATGTCACTTTTATTTCTGCATTTTGCGTAGTATACGGATCGCTTTCCAAGTTAATTCTTCTAGTTTTTTTTTGTTTTTTTTTTGTTTTTGCTCTTGTGTGTGTTGTTACTTCAGTTTCCTGTTGACGTGCGATATGCCTTCTAACGTAGAGGTTATCAAGGAGATAAACACACTAAAGGATGACATGACCAGACAGATCAAAGAGCTGGCCGATGAATTAAGGAAAGTCCGTGTTCTGGGTGAGAACAGGGCTACCGCTTACGAGGCGAAAGTAAGTGAACTCACAAAGAGCGTGAAATTTGTGAGTGATCAGTATGATGGCATTGCCGCGAAGCTTGACTCCGTTCTCGTTGAGAATAGGGCACTAAAAGAAAGAAACGATGCTCTGACCTCAGTGAACAACAAATTGACAAAGCAAGTCGAACAGATGGAGCAATACTCTCGTCTTAACAATATAGAGATCAGGGGAGTCCCAAACGCTAAAGATGAAAACTTGGTCGATGTGCTGTGTAGAATTGGAAAGAAAGTGAAATGTCAAGTTCAACCGTCAGATATTGACACTGTCCACAGGGTTCCCACACCAAATAATCCGAAAGCAAATAACATTGTAGCTCGGTTCCTTTCCCGTGACAAAAAGAATGAACTTCAATTAAAAGTGCGTAAAGCAAGGCTCACAGCTAAGGAGATTGGTTTATGCAGTGAGCCATTGAACATCTACTTCAATGACCACTTAAGTCCCCAGAACAAGGCCCTTTTCTCTGCTGCCTTGAAACTTAAGAAAGCAAATGAATGGCGATTTCTGTGGACGGATCAATGTGTGATAAAAGCCCGTCAGAATGCATCAAGTACAGTACACAAAATTAAGTCAGAGGAAGACCTTCGTATATTTACGGAGGGTCATAATGAGTAATTACCGTCACTGCTCGACATGTCTGTTTGCTTGATTTCTCCAGAAACATTTAAATACCAAATTCCGCAATCACCTGGTTTCTCTCTTTTGCACTGAAATATTCGTAGTCTCCAATGTCATTATGATGAATTTTTCCATTTATGCGTCACTTTGCAACATTCATTTGACATCATTGGTTTATCTGAAACTTGGCACAGAGATTCGTCATGTGTTAACTACAATATCCCAGGTTACAACCTTGAATTAGAAAGTCGGCCATCCACAACAGGAGCTTCTTTGCACGGAGGGGTAGCTCTATACGTTAAAGACAGCATCAAGTATAAGGTACGGCAGGACCTATGTTTTACAACGGAGTGGTGTGAATCACTTTTCATAGAAATCCCTCCTATTGCCACATCAGTTCATTGTGTACCACATAAAACAAAAACCACGCTTATGGCAGTAATATACAGATCCCCACAGAACCGGAGGGAAGATTTCCTTCAAGCACTACAATTGTTTCTCACAAAACATGTAAGCAATGAGACTAACATTTTTATCACAGGTGACCTCAACATTGATACCTCTGACAAAAACCGCATAGCTTGCGAGTACTTCGATCTTTTGGCGTCTCATGGGCTAACCCAACTAATAAATACGCCAACTCGATACAGTGGTAACAAGCACACAACATTAGACCACATAGTAACTAATTATCCATGCTCTGCCTTTACAAGTGGTACAATATCTGCTGACATAACAGACCATATGCCTATCTTTACTGCGTCCACTTCGTCATTCTCTTCTAGGAATGAAAAATATGTCCGTAAAGTATATGACTACAAAGCCATAACATCCAAATTAGGTTTAGAAACATGGGAGACCGTTTACAGCGCCACTGCTACTGACGAAAAACTTGACGCTTTTATAAACACATTTCATGACCACATGAGCAGCTCTTGCACTATGGTATCCAGCAGTAGAAAAGGTCTAAAGAGAAAGCCATGGATCACGCAAGGGCTATTAAAGTCGATAAATCATAAGAATAATTTACATAAAAAACTTAAGCTCTATCCTTATAAAATAGACTTGGAAATGAGATACAAAACGTATAAAAAACGTCTAGAAAAGTTATTGCATATTTCGAAGGCAGATTATTATCATTCACAAATAATTCGTGCCGCTAATAATACTGCTAAAACGTGGAAAGTTCTAAACTCCGCAATGAATAATGTGACACATCAAAGTAAAGCGATAGCTATTACTAATGGTAGTACTGTAATAACGGAGCCTTATGCGCTGGCGGAAAAATTTAATAGTTACTTCACTGAGGTTATTGCAGAGCTTACCTCAAAACAACAACCTGTGAACTTTCAACAGACTGATGATTTACCTATAATAGAGCATCACAATAGCTCCTTTTTTCTGGCGCCTACTGATCCTACTGAGGTCCGAAGTGCTGTGCTATCGTTAAATGACACAAATTCTGTAGGACATGATGACTTACCTGTAGCCCTGTTGAAAAAATCTGTGAATTTTATTGCGGAACCCTTAGCCGATATAACAAACACAGTGTTTTCATCTGGTGTCTTTCCAACAGCTTTAAAAATTGGCAAAGTAATACCAGTATTTAAAAAAAACAATAAGCTGCTCGTCGAAAATTACCGGCCCATTACTTTGCTTTCACCTCTATCTAAGGTAATCGAGAAACTACTTCTTAAGCGAATCAGCTTTTATTTTGAAAACAACAAACTTTTATCAAGCGCGCAATATGGCTACCTCAAAGCGAAAAGTACAGAACTAGCCTTGTTGACCTTAACGGAAAAAATTAGGCAAAATATTGAAAATAAGCTCCTCACCATGGGCATATTTATCGACTTAACAAAAGCATTCGACGTTATTAATCACAAGAAACTGCTGTCTAAACTAGAGAGCTACGGTATTCGTGGCACACCTAACAAGTTAATAGAAAGTTATCTCACGAATAGGCAACAGTATGTGTGCATCAATGGACGAAGTTCTAATAAAAAACCCATTAGTACAGGTGTCCCACAGGGGTCAATATTAGGTCCTTTTTTGTTCATTGTATTCATAAATGATCTGCCATCGTACATACTGGAAGAATGTGTCTTATACGCGGATGACACAAATGTATTCATAGCGGCTAAGACTGAGAAAGATTTATACCAAAAAGCTAATCACACTCTCAACAGGCTCTCCTACTGGTTACACATAAATGAATTAATTCCAAATCTTACTAAAAGCAATTTTATAATTTTCTCTGCTAAAAATACGCCACTTAGTAAGGACGGAAAGTTGCTTTTTAATGGAGTTGCTCTCGAAAAAGTTAATCAGACAAAATTCTTAGGATTAGTGATAGATGATCATCTCACGTGGCACAATCATGTGCAAGATGTAACTAGAAAAATTTACAAAAATATACCAATATTTTATAAGCTACGGTATCTCTTTCCACTACGCACCATTCTGATCCTTTACCGCAGTTTTGTTGAATCATATGTGTCATATTGTATCTCAGTTTACGGACTAACGTATCCAACAACATTACAGCCAATTCATGTAGCTCAAAATACAGTTTTACGAATAATCTGTTTTACCCGGCGCTCTGAGTCTATATCATTTGCTTATCCTCTATTAAATATTTTAACGCTGCATTATCACATTCGTTTCCGCATTGCAATTCTTACGTACAAATTTCTAAAAAATATTATACACAGTCCGTCAGTTCAATTTCATCGACATGTAACACACTATCCAACACGTTCCTCTTTGTTAACGTTGTTAACAGTTTCACGTGCACGCACAAATTATGGAGCATTTTCATTCATAAATACTGCAGCCAGTCTTTGGAATACACTTCCTACAGAAATAACTTCATCATCCATTCAGCATTTTTCTCACTCTTTGCGCCAGCACTTCCTTTGCAATTCCTAAATTCAAGAAAGCTTCGTTTCCTTTCGCGTATTGTGCACTGTTCAGCCTTTTGTTCTTTTTCTTTTGGTTTTTTAATCTTTTCTTTTTTGCATTTTTGCCTAGTTTAGTTTCCTTTTACGCAATGTATAACGATTTGTTTTGTTTCGTATACACCTATGTATCAGATTTTTTTTTTTTTACACGGATAGAAATAACACTATCTGTCATACGGACCCCTTCCACAACTCATGTCGAGTTCTGGGGTCCGAACTGTATAAATATTACACACTGTACTCTATTTTGTTATGAATAATAAACTGATTGATTGAATATTACATGCGCTAAGGAGACTCGTTCCACTACATGACATTCATATAGTGTTTTTTTTTCTAAAGCAGTGGTAGAACACCTGCTGCCACGCATACGGCCTGGGTTCAATCCTCACTCAGACCCAAAAATTTTTATTATTTATTTTATTTGCACCTTTCTCAATTTTTCGGTCACGCACAACCAACGACACCAACGCCGACGCCGGAATTTCTGCAAAACGAGCTCTTTAACGCTATCGCGTTAATATCCAGGATGTTAAAGGGACATTAAAGTGAAACAATGAATAGGTTTACATTGATAAATTATACTCTGAAAACTCTAATACCCATAATTTCACCACCGAAGGTTTATTAATAGAAGAAAAAATCGAAGTCACTGTTTCATTTTTTTAAAATTTTGAGCTGGAATCTCCGCTCACGTCATGGATTTCAAAGCGTATTTTTATATTTTTGGTATTCTGGCGACACTGGCTCAGAAATTTCAGAAATATCTCTGAAATTTGGGTATGTTAAGCATATGGCCCCCCTCAGAGCACAATGTACTGCAATTTTACCGATTCAGAACTTCATATGACCTTAGCAGGTGCAGTCAAAATCTATGATGTCATGGATTTTGGCCAGTGAATTTCAAAGTGGCGTTGTCAGGCAAGTTTTCCTTTCATGTGTTTCCTTACTTACCAAGCGTCTTCTCGTGGTAAGAGTGGTGTTTTCGGTATAGTGAAAGTGTAATTTACTAATACAATAAAATCGTTCTTCTATTTAGTGTCCATTTAAGGTTATTAATTAACATATATCATTTTATTTTCAATTGTAAAATATTTGAGATGTTTAGCAACATATTACAAATAAACAGCACTTAACTTAAAAATGTGCTAATGTATTAGTAGTTGCACATAAATTAATTTGTCCCACTTTGTAAGAATATCTGAGCAGGACAGAGGTTTGCCCACTGTTATTTAGGACACCAACAGGTCATGCCAGTCAGTCCCCCCAGTGCATGTGTGAAAATGCAGGTACGGTATGTTTTGTAGTAAAGCCATAAATATACACAAAGAAACAAAGCAGTTCAGCTAAAAACCTGTCCTGTGTCAAAATAAGGCCTTAGGAATATGAGTACTTCACAAAAGTTATCCCCCCCCACTCCACAGAAAAAAAAGTTCTGCCATAGTGAATTGGTTTGTTGTTGCTGTTGTAGCCTACAAGCTGTTGTAACTTACTATCAACCCACAAGATGTTTCTACTCACCTCAGCATAGCTGCTCACAGTCTCCTGCAAGCACTGTGTTCCCAGCTGAAACTTATTTGTACTGCCAAGAGTAAACGTCAACACAGCCAAGTTGACGGAGACGCACATTTCTGTTGTGATATTCAACTTGTGGGAAAGGGTCTTTATGATCTGTGTGGTTTCAACCTGCAGAGAGATTGAAGTGCACCTTTGCTTAGCCAGTACCTACACAAGTTTTTTTTACAATGCACCAGAAGTGGTGTGCCAAGACTCACCAGACTGGATAATGTGCTTGTGGTTTTTGACAGACTCGAAGGATGCATGACGTGGCACGGCTCAGCGCCTGGCTGGTAGTGGCCCATGAATATCACCATGTCCACGGGCCTAAAGGGATAAGTTGTGCTTAAAGTTAGAGAGCTTTACTTGACAAACTGTCATTATTGCTTAACTGTAGAATTGTCTATAAAGGATATGCAATAATGATGAAAACAAAGAGAAGGGTGTGGGTAAAGAGGAGGTTACTGTTTAGTACGCTGGAATAGAAAATGGCCTAGTTGGCTAGTGTTGGTCGGTTGGTCAGTCGGCAAATTAAGGAATTGGGGTAGGGTAGCATCCATTCTTCAGCTTTTTTTTTTTTTTGGAATACTGAATCTACACCCAGAGTGAACTAAGGAAGACTTTAATGGTTACCAAACATCACAAGAGCATTGCCGTATCAGTGTTGCAGACTTGGAGCTACTCCATTAGGAGGGATTTATTTATTCATGCAATCTTCCGCTAAGGCCAGTAAAGCCCTGGACTGAGGACCCCACCCATTTGCCCACAAACCTTTTATTCAACAAAAAAGTTTTTGATCATCATCATCCGCCACCTTCCCAAAGTTGCTGCCCTTATCGAGCTCTAGAGCTAAGCAGCAATGCAAATTTGCGGCAGAAAGAAGCTGTTATGTTCACAGAAATTACAGTGGACTATTTTCAGTACCAGTTTACTCATGAAAATGTTTAAACACTAAAGGCCTCATCATTACAGTCTTCCTAATGAACTGCAAGAAGTTGTATTGTTGCACCTAATGATGCACTATGCACTGCGGCACACTATTCATAAATGTAAGAGAATTATGAGCAACTTACTCCTTTTGTAGAAACATTAAGTTGTTTATTTTTTGCTGAGGTGGTATTCCAAGGATGATTGAGACTTGACCGAAATCTTCTGTCATTTTAATAACCTTACGCACTTCCTGCATCATAAGAAGTAGGACATTAATTATTAGATCACTTGAATTAAAAACAACAGTATAAAGTGAGTTTAGTAAGCCATTTAACAGCTTTGCAATCATTAATCCTACTTGGAAATAAGCTGACAAACACATTACCTCTCAACATCACGCCAACAAAACCTAAATAACGTGGCTCTAAACAAGCAACGTGAAATCTGTGTGCCTACGTGTTCTTCAGTATTTTGTTTACTCTCATTTTATTCATTACCTGATCATCACACTAGGCCTGGCGAGTTACAGGATTTATTTGGAAAGTCTTTAACCAAGTGTCTTTGCAAAGGTACCAGCTAGCATTCACAAGCTTCTTTCATGTGTGCATTATCTGCTTTATGCAGACATTTATTTGGAACAACTTGCATAGATCGGCTGATCCCAGCAAATAGTGATGGGCGAAGCTTCACTAGTCATATACACACACGTCACCCCATTTACAAAAAAAATTTCTCTAGGTAATTGATTTTGTTTACAACTGCAGTATGGTTCAGCCTAATTAAATGAAGCCATGTCTAACACAATATCTTTGTCATATCTGGTATTCAGCATCAGCAATTGATTCACTGCAGACCAATATCAGCTGGAAATACTTCGGAGTTTGGTGTTGGGCCTGTTGGTACATAGCTTGTAAAATCAACGAACCCAGCCGTCAAAGACACTTACACAAGAAGAGAAGTTTTGACAACCACACCCTAGCGTGTGTGGTCGTCAAAACTTCTCTTCTTGTGTAAGTGTCTTTGAAGGCTGGGTTCGTTGATTTTCCAATACTTCAGACTTTGATATATTTAATAATTGTTTTTTTTGAAGCTTGTTGTATCAAGGTTTGACTGTAAACGATCGCTGTAACGCACCCTGAAGATATTAAGTATGTCTTGGCGAGGCCATTGATCTGTCAGAACAGCCAGTGCGTTGAAGCCCTTCACACGAAGCCAGGCTGTGCTCTCCAGTGCAAAATCTCGCGCCCGGTTGGCTGCCAGAGCACCTGGTGCAACACCAGCCCCCACCAAACTCAATTGCCTGGCAAGTGTCGAGAAATGGTGCAGAGAGTCTCCTGCAAAGGACAATTTGAACACTGCATTCTGAAGAGTGCGGTGCCACTGCTAGGCAGACCCTGGTTTTGTCCACCTTTATTCAAGAAAATTCAACATTCTGCGGCATTTTTTTCTTGCGCTGTTATGCTGACACTGATTTGTAAGATCTTTTAAGAAATCAAGGTAATGATGTGAGTGAAAGATATGCCTGATGCTGTCAAAGTGGTTGTTAGTAAGCAGGTCACTGACCAATGTAAAAATAAAATAAAATGAAGTTTCGGGCATCCATACAAATCCAGAAACGTCATTTTATATTGACATTAGTCTGAGACCTACTTATTAACAATGCCTTTGCCTGACCAGATGGTATTCCGTCAAACTCTTGACCTACATAAGTCATCGGACAGTGATATCCAAGTAATTTAAACGAATGTTTCTGTAAAATATAGGACGAGGAACAATTTTTTTGTACGCTTGCCAAATATGTAATTTTCCAAACATAACTTACTTAGCTTTAAAGTGTACCGATCAAGCATGCCACCTTCTAACAATATTTTTTTCTTCTTGGAATGTTTTGTGCGCACTTTGCTGCATGATTGAAATATCTGCACCATTACAGGCTTACACAATGACACCTAGTGATGCACAATGTCCTGGTATTGCTGGATATGTTATGATCTGGCTCACTGCAGCCGTAGTGTCAATGCCGGTATCAAAGAAGGAATCAAAGCGACTTTGTAAGTCCAATCAAAGTGGACTTACAAAGCTGTCCACTCCTCAGCGAATGGTTTTTTCAGATGTCATGGGTGCATATTTTAACTAAACCCAGCTATACCTGATATCAAATGTCAGCATGCATCAATATTAACTGTTTTTGCTTAACTGTTTGTTACTAACTGCTTCTTTAATAGAGATGTTAAACGCACCATCCTTGACGACCAAAGCCTTCTTGACATCATCATACAAAACGGTAGGTGTAGATGGCAGCTGTGCAGAGGCCTTTTGGTGGCAGCAAGCTCTCGGAGATGGCACCACTGAACACACACAGAAGGGACCCTGCAACAGAATTCGTTTGTTAGCTGTGAGTTTGCCTTAATACTGTTCGATACTGCTCAATGCAGCATGGATTGTATTGCCATAAAAGTGAACCAATAATAAAACTAACTTTTGGAAAATTTTCAATGTGAATCATCTGTTGCCTCATTCCAGGCTCTACGTTGTAGTACTATACTGCTGGAATAGACCTTGCATAAAAAACTTTCAATTAGATCACAACAATTATTTTGTGTGCCTCTTCCTTCCTTACACAGCTACTTCAGCTTCAACCTCCCCTCCCCCCCTCATTTCCCCACAGGAAAATGCGGTAGCCTATGCCTCTGCGCATGTGCCTCCCCAACATTATTGCAACGAAAGGTCGCATCTGATTTTTAGGCTAATACACTTTACCTTGAGCCTGTGTTCTGTTGATGGGTGCCGTGCTGATTCTCTCTCTCGCCTGAGTCATCTTTATCTGCAACAGTATGCATTACGTGAAGCAGGGAAAGGCATGCAAAAGCTTCCTAATGAACCCTTCAGTTATATAAATACACTTGTTATACGAAGGTACGATAATGCTCACCTGACTGAGAAATGTCCTTCCAATCAGAGCTGTAGCCTGAAATAGAAAGTGTGTCGTGGATGTTTACACCAAAGGCAGGTATCATCACGAAGATATCTGCTGTGCAAGGAAACTAAAACCAAACGCGCTCAGTAGGCAAGTGGCAAAATATTTACCAGCTGCTTTGCCTAGCGACTTGAGACGTGCAAAATGCTCCTTGTGCACACTGCAGGCTGATGTATCTCGGTCATAATCAACGTTAAATACAGCCCAGCAACTTTTGGGGCGAACGGTCATTATTTTTTCCACCTAGAGGAAAGGGGAAAAAAAAAGCTTTAGGTCATGCCCAGCAGTAGGAGGCTACAAAAAGATGAATAAATTATCAGAGTTGTATAGACAAAGAAAAAACGAAAATGTACATTGTATTACTATTTTAAAATGAATCCATCAGATGCTAATTTGACAACAGTGAACCAACTAACCAAGTTAGCAACATCTCGACAACCCAGCAAAACTCACCTTGGCTTTGATCAATTGCTCCTCTTCAAATGCATCCCACTGCCCGTCACTGTGTCGATGTGCACTCATGGAGAACAGTGCATCAATGGATTCGTTCCATGAGCCAGATTCACAGTACTAAACAAAAGAAGAAAACAAAGCAATAAACAAAAAGCATGTTGCAGATTACGAAGTACAAGTGCGACTAAAACCTAAGACAGCGTACATTGGGTATTTCTCGAGACTTGGTGCACGGAAGATCCGAACCAGGGGTGTCAACATAATGAAATCGTAGGGTAGCCAAGTTGACTGACAGACAAACGTGTGTGCCTGTCACCATAAGTTTGGCCCACCTCAGTGCATTGAACTGCAAAAGCAAAAGCCATAAACATTACAGGTTACATTTTTGAAGTGTGTTCAGTGCGAGAACAAAGATGTCCAAGTAGATTGGTGAAGGAATCATTGCATACATGAATTTTGCATCAACATTGAATAAAACAAGTCTTGTAATGCATTTCTTTGTTGTTTTGCAGAAGCCCTTTGTTCTTGTGTATCCAAGGTAGTTTTGCATCACAAACTCTATTACACAAGTTCATATGTTGCCAGCGAGCTTCCATTTACATGCCCACTATTGCATAAGGGAAATGTAAGGTAATGTTGCACGTAGAAAATACATCTCCAGACAAAATCTCACAAAATGAAACATCAATAATGTACAAGGAACTCACCATAGGCACGGACTGCTGGCATGTATTATTGCTCTCTTGGAAGATAGAGGGATAAGCTGAGCGGCAGAACTTCCAGAGGCGTCGATAGTGTGTTTGCAAAATGATGATGTCAGCAGCACTGAAAATAAAATAATAACGTGCATCAGCTACAACATACATCCATAGTGATGAGTTGCTCTTCTTTATTAACGTTTAATCTGATGTTTTCCAGACTGCAAGCATCAAAAAAATTTCCCCATCTCCCACCCGCTAAACGGAACAATGTGTGGATGCGAAGCAGAGGGGATATGGTTGCTTGACCGGGAGAAACGTCGCTGCTCCCGTTTCGTGGCAGCGGCCCGGGCGCGATGAGCGCCCGGGCCGCTACCGATGCGTGAGCGCCGCGATGAGCCCAGCTCATCGCGGCACTACTGGAGGGAGAATGGCGCGCGTGCTCCGTCATTTTCATGCCGCGGAACTACCGTGGCGCCCCCCAGCGGAGTATGCAGCTGTCGCACCACCTGTCGTACGCACCGCTCCGTAGAGTAGAGGATTCCTAGAGGAGAGGACGGGGGGGGACCGTAGGAGAGGAGAGAGAGAGGGGATAAGCTGGACACGCATGCGCTGTGGACACGCATGCGCTGTGGGACGCGGGCACCACTCAGTAGTAGAGGATTCCTAGAGGAGAGAAAGGTGGGGAGCGTAGGAGAGGAGAGAGAGAGGGGGGTCTGGGACGCAGGGAAGGAGGGACGGACAAAGCCCCCGCAAGCACACAGGCAAGATCAAGGAATGGCCTCAACGGGCCTTCGCTCCATAGAGTAGAGGATTCCTAGAGGAGCGAAAGGTGGGGAAGACGTAGGAGAGGAGAGAGAGGGAGTGTGGGACACGGGAAGGAGGGTTGGACAAAGCCCCCCGCAAGCACATGCAAGCAAGATCAAGGAATGGAGTCAACGAGACGGGGGCGCCGCTCCGTAGAGTGACGGACACAGCCCGAGCATAAGATGCTTCGCATCTAATAAGTATATTTTCAAATGCTTTTCCTGTTTCTTCTAGCTTTTTGTGCAACCTGACAATAACTTAGTTAATGCTTCCACTATAGTTGCATAGCAACGTTGCAGCAATTAGGTTGCTGTGAACCACAGTTAAGAAATGGCCCGTTTTGGCTGGCTGCTGATGTCATTGTGTTACAAGTGCCAGACTATTCCACATGAATAAGTGATCAGAGGCTCAATATAACACTCAATTCACGCAGACATTTCTCACCTAGTAAGAGGCAATAGTCGATCAGCAACCTCTTTTGGCTTCAGATCAAAGTCTGGTATCTCCAGACCCAAAACCAAGATTAGATCCTTTCCTAATGAAAGCCTAAAATGCTGCACGATACAAAAAAAAAAGCACCATTAGGAAACCGCACAGTGCCAGAGTAAGTCTTAAAAGTCCAACAGTTACCATCAATTACACAATTATCTGTTGCTATGTGGGTGTAACCTGCAAGAGCACCACTTTCAAGTAATTTCTCGACAGAAAAAAAAAAAAAGGCACAACAAAATTAAAATAGAGCACCGAGTCGGGCTAGTTGGTTTAAATTCATAATGAGGACTAAAACTGCGCTAAAAACACAAAGACAAAGACGAGGAAAACGCGAGTCCTGTTTTCCTCGTCTTTGTCTTTGCGTTTTTAGTGCAGTTTTAGTCCTCATTATGAAAATTAAAATAGTTCCCCAAGCTAAAATGTGTCGGGCTAAAATACGTCAGTGCCAGTGTGCAAATGAGGCTCTTGACAGCGACTAGCATTCACACCCAGCGGATTGTCGTTTTGGAGCTCTCTCAAACCGAAACTGAGACTGGTCGGTAATGAGGAGCCTGTAATTATCTGTCACATGCTGCAGCAAACGATGTGTCGTGTTACGAGTGACAGGCCCCCCCGCAACACATTTCAGCTAAAAAATGCGAGGCCAAAATTTTTGTGTCAGTACCCCTTTAAAGGCAATATATACTATGCACATCAGACCATTCTGTCATTTCTTAGGAGAAATCATGACACAAACTGTAATATTGCCACGAGCATAATAGCTTGTATTACGTGGTATCGTTGCTGGCAGAATTGTATGTGCCGCTATAGAAAAAGACGATGAAGATAGGCTCGCGAAAAAGGACGATGAGTTCGTTTTGCCAGTGATTGGACCAGCCTGACGTTCTGCTGACCCCCCAGTTGCAGGTTTCTGTCACATTATAATATAACGTGACATTTTCTGGTGGAGGAACAGGCTTATCTAGGCCAATTTGGCTTTGTTCCCGAATGCAGCACCCACAAAAATACATAGCCAAAATGCTGCCACATTTTTGGCAATCTTTAGTCCTCTGAATGATTTTGTCTGATTAACAACTATAGCTTAAACTTATTTTTTTCTTTGATGCCTCTTACAGCATGGCAAACCATTAAGTGCCCTGCAAATTAGGGCACTACTATTATAAGCACTAACTGCACATACAGAAGAGTAACAGCTTACAACTGTATTCCAAGCAAAAGTGATATCTGTGCCGTCTTTATACAGATATGCTACTTTGTTTCTCTTTAAGCTTATGACGAAACTGGATCGCTAGGCCTGTGAGAGTGGCTTAGCCCTGTTACTTTCATAGTGGCTCATTGCCAAGTGATTTTAGGAAGACGATGAGGTGCTAGACAAACGTTCAAATATATTGAACACATAGCTAGGAATCTGTTTTAAGAGCACCTGTTTATGTTGGTTTCATCTTCGATGCCCTTAAACCTGGCAGCTGCATATGCTACATCACAAGTGCACAACACTGAGCCTTCATATTATAATTATGCAAACCCAGAACTATGCAACAAATGTCAACATGGCACAAACATTTTTATATCAACTCACCTGAAGCCTTTCATTAAATGAGGACAAAAGAGGTGATGCTATATGCTGGTTTAGCACTGCAATTCCATTCAACTGTAGCTTCGAAATGGATGCTGACAGCTCCTGAGCATACTGTGAGACATTCCGCAGGGGTATCTTCGACACTTTCACCAAATACTGACGTCTCTTGCCGAACTTTTCTTTCAGTAACGTTATGGGGTCTTTGGCTGAAAGCAGAAAGAAACGAAAGGTACAATGTACTAGTATGAGGCATAAAAAGCACTACCTAGCTACAAGCCATGACAGGCTAAATTGTATATACATTCAAATCATATCAACCTGAACTTTGAGGAGTGCAGGCCTTTGTTTGAATCATCTCAAGTTCGAACTATCTGCAATTTGATGAAATGTAGTAAAATACCATGTTTAGTTATCTGTAATTAAATGTAGAGTGGATATTTCAAGCTGCATACCGGAGTGTTTATCGCTGGGTTTCAAGGACATTACTAATCACTGCTTAAGTAATGCAGAGCCCATTCCTTCTGCTGCTCTCAATACTGTGCTGTTATTTCGAAAGGTTAACAGCGTATGGAACGTTTAGGAAGGGACGAGACAACAGAGGCCCTTCCTAAACATTCTATGCGCTGTTAACATTTCGGAGTGAATCCACACCAACTTGCCCAAGCGTCAACCCTTTCAAACTGTGGTGTTAATTCATACAACAAGTGGGTGACAAATAAGAGCATACTGTAAAATGCCGAGCAAGCGCCCCTCCCTACAGTGAAGGACAATCCAACCAAATTTGGGTGGGGGGCGCTTGCCCGGTCCCGGACCGGTCATTGGTGCTTATTTGGCGCTTATTTCAGATCTTCCGAAAAAGAAAGGGGGGGCGTTTGCTCGGGTGGGGGCGCTTGCTCGGCATTTTACGGTAAGCTATCACTCAAAGAGCATGCAGTACTCAAGCAGACAAGTAATGAGCCTTATGTTCTACTAGCTTTGCACTAAATATGCACCCATAAACAAAAACAAAATGAAGCTTAAGCAATCTTAGTAACTTACTCAAACCAGTTTTGAAGTTCAGGTGTGCCACATCAATAACAAAATGAGAGCAGTAAACCTCTGGAACATAGTCGATTTTTGTCCACTCTTCACTAAGAACACAAAGCAGCGGGCGGCTTGAGGTGGGCACACCTGCAACATTTTCGTAATTGAACACATAAGCTGGGCTGCTGTCCCAAGGTCCTACAGCACACACACCTTAAATGTGTAATTTTACCTTATATACAAACACAACTAAATGTTAGCAGTCACTTGAGCAAATCTTTAGTAGTACGTACAATATATTTCATAATTGGGTAATATACATAATTTATAGTGAAATATTGGCAGCACAATCTAACGGGACAAAAAGAGGACCCAAGCGCCGACTGAAACTTGGATTTATTCACACTTGGATTTAGCCCACCTTATAACCCTTATACATAATTTAATAGCATGGACACCATGCGTAATTATTGGCACAGACACCATGCTAATACAAGATCTTTACAGTGAACAAAAAGGATCTATCTTCAGTTGTTTGCACTGCCTGAACAAATTTGAAAAGCTCTATTTCTCATGGATTTTGGAAAAAAAGTCCTGAGCTTGTAGATTATTGTGTCAGTAGCTTAACTGCCATTGAATGTGTAAAGGTCTGCTGTGTATGCCATGACACAGCAGACAGTTAAAAGAACAGAATTAGCTTTAAAGATCACATGCATGATTCCAATCTCAGACACCAAGTTCCATATGACTACTTATATATTGTCTACCTTGCAATAGCCCATGTGACAATTTTTCTCCAAGTGCACCTCCAAACAAAGCATGGCCATGATGTCATGATCCTCTAAGGTCGCTTTAAATCACCGATGTCAGTGCATACTGTCTACTTCGTCTACATACGAGATAGTATTGTGTTTTGACTTACGCAATGACATGAGGTTGCCCCGAGGTAGTCTTGGGCCTGGTACATCAACTTTTCCTGCACAGAAAGAAAAAAAAAAGAGAAAAAAAGAAGAAGAATGATCAGGCATTGTTAATTTGTTCACTGCAAGCAATTTCAGTTTCAAGATTGAACTGAATTGAAGCTTCTCTTAAATGCTGCCACTTTCTATAGTTGAAAGATATTTGGACTGGAACCCTATGGTCCATTAAATGGTCCGATGTGAAAATTACTATTGTTTAACATTAACATTAGTCAGCCAAGTCACTGAACCAAGATTTAGATATGAAGTGTATAAAAATGTCAGAAGGCACAGCATGTTGAGTGAGAGAAGAAATGAGATCTTACTTATCAATTCTGGATGGTTGTTCTGTGATGAACCTACAAAACAAAATAAAATGTTAAGATTCTTCAAACCAAATCAGATCAAATCAAATGCAACCTTTGTTTTGCATAGTGTTCTGCCCATGTTTGGGCTACCAGATGGAGCAGTTTGATACGCACGTGTTCTGTTGAATGGAAGCTTCACTAGTCCACTCCTTTTCAATGGCCGTGGCCTCTGGTGCTGGTAGCTTAGGTAATCTGAAAGAAGAGCGAACTTTGGCACACTGCACATCTCAAAACAAGAAAAACACCCTTCATGCATTTCCAAGCCGAATGAGAAAGAAAAAAAGAACTCCTGGGGTTTCATGTGCTAAAACCATGGTATGATTATAAGACCTGCAATATTGAGGAACTCTGGATTGATTCAGACCACCTCAGGTTCGTTAATGTGCACCTAAATCTAAAAGCACAGGTGTTAATGCATTTGGCTCATGAAAATGCCAATGTTAAGACCCAAGAACTGAACTTGCACAGTTGTGCTTAGAATCATCGTCCATCATCTGCTAAACCTCCATAGCAGGGGAAGGGAAAAAAAGGGAATGTAGCCATTACAGCTGTCAAGGAAATGCATATGTAACAAATGTAATATAGTCACCGTGCAGAACTTTGGTAATTATAAATACTAAAGGCAGGAATATACAGGCATGTGACGATGCACACATCATGGTTTCAATGAATTTGTACTCAATGTTAAATATTGACGATTAAAAATAAATCTTATGGTGCAAGAATTTGATTCGGCAGCAGTGTTTAGTGAGATAAGCTTGAATACTGGATGGAGAATATCATGACTGGGATTGCAGATGGATTATTGTGGCAAAAAATATGAAACAGAAGGAAGAACTCCCATTGAGTACACATCTTGTGATCACAAGAGTGAACTCTAGAGAGAGCTCTTTTCGCCTCCTGCTACATAAAAGTCAGTGCTAACTAAACAAACAACAATGCCAGATGTTTTATTGGATGATATCGACCAAAAAATACTACCTTGTTGTCAAACTTGAGGAAAAGGAAATTAGTGGCATGCTCGAAATTTAATTTTAAGTGCGGCAAATAAAAATGCCAGCGACTGTACATGAGTTAAACACACTTACTCTGCACAACTGAAGTCATTCGGCCAAACTTTTGGAAGCATGCACTATTGTAGTTTTCATAGTCCACATTAAACAATGCAACACATGCTCCTGTGTTGCGATCAAAGGCTCTGCTAACCTGTTCAAAGGAAAAGTACAGAAGATTTCTTAAAAGTGAATGCTCTTCGACCAAAGATAAAGATTAGTTAAGAGACCTTTTCAGCATGGAACAATAGTTCAGCTTTTCTGGATACCACAGCAGATCACCACGAGTTGTTTTAAAAAAATAACATAAAGTGTTTGCCAATGACTTTTTCTTACCATTAACAAACCATACCAAAGCAAAATAAAATACGTAGCTGAATCTGGAATTTCAATAAATGACAAAAAACAGCCTGAAACAAGCAGGCAAAATGCATTATCTGTGAGCTAACTGCAATTGCTAATGACTAGCCACCTCAACTCACTGATATTCTACTCAAAAAGCAGTCATAATCTTTTGCAATATTTATGCTTAAACTGAGCAGGCACCTTAGTTGCAGCCCATCTGCTGTGGCACTATATTCATGTATTTCAAATTTGGGGGGCATGGTTGGCAAGTGAAAATATCAATTTATGGAGTGAACAAGGATCTCCAACCTTAGCAGAAAGCTTGATCTTCAGTTTCGTATGCCTGCCAGCGCTTGCCCTTTTGCCGGAGAGTGCAGAGGGCACCACGAGGTTGTCGCACTTCAACCCACTTTTCAGTGTCACAAGCCTGCAAGGGGAGTAGAAACATACACATTACATTTTCTTTTGACACTTGCCCTCTACGAAAATAAAGCGCAGTTGCATTTCCTTCTAAAGGCTGCTTAAGTGAGCCGCAGTTACAATAAATACAAAATAAAAAATTAAAAATTAAGAAAACAAAAAACAAAAAAAAACAGCGACTATACAGGCCCACTCCAGTCTCTTGGGTGTAAATTTAGGTGCAAATTTAGAAGAGAAAAAGTGCAAGGGATACATTTCGCACTTCCATTTACGATATGCCAAATTAAGGTCAAATTCTGAGGTATTACATGCCTAAACCACACTGTTTATGAAGCTCGCCACAAAGAGGACCTTGAATTAATTTTTATTTACGTGTGACATAACTAGCATGAAAAGCTGTAGAGACATTTCTACTAAAGACAACGAGCTCTCACTTATCTTGCAAGAAATCTTAATATTGATGATGTGTGTGTTTTAGTGGCACAAGGGCCATGTTTTGCCAAAGAGCACCATGAGAGATAATGGAAAGGTAACAGTCATAGATAATTTAAGATGATGGGTAATGGATATGAACAATGATTATTTTAAATGGCTGCATATGAGCCTCAGATTATGCGCACTAAAACATATAAGTATTAAAATCATGGCAGTGGCGTGAAAGAAATGCAGTGAGAATGAATGGCAAGTGGTCGTCATAATAAAACTATGGAGACATGGCATTAGCATATATGCCTAATCAACGCCCTTGAGTCAAAGGGCCGTGAGGCAGGTGCTTTTTTTAATGTAGCCACCACAGCAGCGAGCAATCTCTCTTCATCAAAATAAAATTTTCAAGATGTTATTGAAATTAACCTTATTTTTTGCACATTTTTTTCACACTGTCATACTAATCGAGCACGTTTGAAGCACCCTCCATGTAAAAATGTATCTGTCGGTGACCATGTACTTGGTATACAAGGTCGAATTAAAATATATTGAAGTTGTGATACAACGAAACAAATGCGAATGTTAATGACTTTGTGAAATTAGAGGCTGAACTGTACATTATGTGCATAACTGCTCCTCCTCATTCTTCCTTGATTTAATCTTTGCACATAGCTCACACATGCTAATCCACAGAATATGTCAGAGTCAAGCGCACCACGTGTAGGACAAGAAAACGTTAGTGTAAAGCTTACCTCAGCATAATTAAGAACTTTTCTCTCTTGGCAAAGGTATGAGTCACCTGAAGCTGAGAACTCAATAACAGGCCAAGTTCACAGAAAAGCATGCCTGCTTGCCAGTACCCATGTGTCCAAGCCAGCGCAGAGCAGTGTCCTATAGAAGCCAAGCAAGGACGACGTCAGACCTTTGTGTTTCAGACTACTGCTCACATTATTCTTGTTTTTCCGCTCGTTTATAAAACAAGACGCAGCAGCAAGAATACTGAAGTTAGATTGATGGACAATGCTTTCTCTAGCATTTTACCAACAAATGAACAAGAAACAAAGCTATGTATCAATTCTTAAAGCATTGATAAGAACAGACCATCAGCTAAGAAAAGTATAGGAATGTTATTTGTAGTAATTATGATATAAATGTGAAGAATTTTTAAAGTGGACAAAAGGACAACCTGTCTTTTCGTCCACTTTAATGTCTTCATATTTATATCACAATTACTACAAAGGATATCCCCTATATTCTCCTTGGTTTGATTGCCTGCTAGTTCTCCCTAATGTTGTGTCTAAACAAGAAAAACAAGCCCCTAAATTCTTCTTCGTTCCTTAATTCCTAAAGCAGGGACATGTGATCTCATGCACACTCAAAGAAAAGGTGCCTAGTTCAGTGAAAACAGTGCAAAATTATTGTATTTAGTTCTGTGAAAAAAAAGAAAAAGAATTAATGGTAGTTGAGCTTTGGGCTTCAGTTTTCTCTACAAACACTTCTTTTTTCATTAGACAATCTTAGTAATCTCTGCCTTACCACAGGAACAGTTGGTGAATGGTTGGGTATATCGAACGTGGATGGCAGCGCCACTTCACAGTACCCAAGTGATTGCCTGTAGTGGGTCTGGAATACCACCAAATGACTGAACCTGCATAATATAAATGAATCAGACAACCTTATCATAATATAACACTGCATAAGATTACCTGAAGATGTCTTGCAGGCGAAGTGCCATCACGGTTGGAGGTGCAGTAACGTCGACAACATCCAAGCTGACCACAACTTGCAAGTCATTGCCAAATAATTCATGAATCACCTGAACAAAGAGCATGCATTTAGAAATATTTTATGTAAATAATTCATTGGAAACTCTCGGAGGAAATTTTTTACTTTGCTCCTATAAGACATGACAAAAAAGCAGGAAGCTTTTAGAATGGCAGCATTGTTGGCTACAAGTGTCAATGAGAAGAAATATACAGATTCAATATCCCCACGTTAGTCTAGAAAACACCATCCTTTTGTGGAACAAGCTTTTAAAAAACTAATGTGAATGAATTCCATCATGTAATTTACTAATTAAAGCAGGCTTCAGTGACATCCTAGAAAAATGACCAAGTGCTCTTTAAAATTAAATATTTGTTTCTGTTCAAGCATCACAAAAATTTCGCGTATATTTTCCTGAAATCTTTATTTTAATAAAAGGTGTTCGATGCGACTCCACAAGCAGAACATATCCACATTTAACATGTGCTTAAGTAGTAAAGGTAGCACTGAAAAAACCCTGAAAACAGACACAAAGCAGCTGTAGCATGCATGCAAATGTACGTCCATGTCTGGGGCGTACTAAATATGCCCTAAGACAGAGGAAAGAAGGTAATCTCCTACAGCCAAAGTAATTGTGCAATTTACCTCTAATTAGGAGGTTAATTGCACAAAAGCAGTATTTTTGGCCAGAGCAATGAATCACAGTCAAGCTTTACGCAGTTCAAGGATGATACTTACAGCAAGGGAATCCGACAATTTGGCAATGCTTTGAGATGTTCTGTTCACATTTAGTAAAGCAAGTCCATTGAAACCCTGCTCTCTCAGCACTTGTGCCGACAGCTTGCCAAAGGCCAGGCCCGCTTTGGAGCCATACATGGTGAGGTAGTCAATGAGCCTGTCGTCGTCAAAACCAAGAAATAATGCCATGTCACGGCGCAGCTGCCTCCAGCGCCATGTTCCTCCTGGGAGCAGAAAACACGTTTGCCATCAGATACACTCAACAAGATGTTCGAAGGTGATCAAAATAAGTAACTTCAATCATTAATTGTCCAAGCGTTCCCAAAGCGACGAAGTGAAGAATGATAGACAATGTTATGAGATCGAAAGACAGTGGTTTTAGAGAGTAGGCGGTAGTAGCATATATTTTATTTGAGATTAAGAGGGAAAGCTGTAGTTGGGCAAACTCATAGCCGAGTAGCGAGTGTCGTGTTTTTGTCCCCTTTGTCCCCGTCCAAAGTGCGCTACTTCACCATACGGTATAATGATCATGGCCATATGTAGGCTAGATAACCAATCGTGTGTTAGACTAGATGGTATGTTGAGGGAACGGAAGGTGCAGTTGTGGGTGACTGATATCCAAGTCACGCGATGAAATTACCGTATTTACACGAATGTAAATCGACTCCAATGCAGGTCGACCCCCCAAAAATCGCTCGGCAAAAAAAAAAAAAAAAAAGCTCTAGTTTTGGTTTCGATTCCAATTCGACCCCCCCAACATTGGATTGTCAAATTTGAAAAAATGGGTCGACCTATATTCGTGTAAATACGGTATGGAACTTGTAGGTGTTGGATTGTGTCAGCTGGTACAAGGTAGGAGCCATTAAACTGTGATGGGAGAGGACATTCATAAGTGGACATAAAACATGCTAATAGTAATGGTGACACAGAGAGGCCCTATAACATTACATAAGGGCAGCTCAAGTACTTGTTTCCGTTACTCACAACGTAATAGAATAACGATTGAAAAAAATTAAAGCATAAAGTCACGAACATCACCTGCAATGTCTCGCAATGAGACGGCAGTATATGTAAATAAATAAAAAATAAATAAAAAAAGAATTGGGGGACCCTTCATCTTCACCTTTAAGAGTTGAACGCGATAGCGATATCCTGTCCCGAGTGCCTACTTCAAGCACTTAGCGCATACTTGCTATGCACCCACTACGTGGTGTTAAGGGAATATGCGCAGTAAGGTGTGTGCCGTTTGTAATGGGTGGCCGGCTTTAAACTACGAAATCGTTATGATAGTCACATATTCTGACGCCCGATGGCAATGTACGCTTGCACGACGCAATATTCCTGGGATATTACATGTTATATGGCGACGCCTATATAAAGGACGCTTGCGTTTGCGAAGCATGAAAGTTATTTTCACTGCATCTCCAAGCAGAGGAAGTTATTTTCACTGTATATCCAAGCAGAGGCATGGCTGTGTGGTAGAACATCTACTTGCCAAGCAGACGGCCTGGGTTCGATTCTCACTCGGACCCGGAAATTTTTATTATTTATTTTATTTGCATCTTTCTCGATTTTTCAGTCACGGACAAGATGATGATTTTTCGCTCACAACCAACGACGCCGACGCCAACGCCGACGCCGGAATTTCTGCAAAACGAGCTCTTTAACGATATCTCATTAATAAATAAAACATAGTAGCAAAGCACTAGAGTGAATAAAGCTGAGAACCATGTTACTTTACAAGAGCAATGCACCATTTGGAATGCATGTTGAGTATGCCTTTTAGTAGTGTGATGCCAGATTGCTTTGAGTGGTCAAAGGTGATGAATTGGGTGGCACAGTTCTAGATTGTTTTTTTAGGCAGGAAGAGAGATCTGGTGGTGCTAAGTAAATCACAAAAGTTAGCTTTTTTTCCTTTCAGGCAATTCTAGCAAATGTTCATCATTAATTGTGTGTCGTTATCAGAAGGGCACGGCTACGTTCAAGCTTTCAAGTCGGCACTTTCCATGTTATGTCACCAAGTGAGCCATAACAGTAGGTTCTGATCCAATCTGATTATAATTACTTGTGCTACTAGAATTAAGCAATTCTTCGTAACCTTTCAAATGACAATTTTCTTAATTGTTGTCAAACAAAGACTATGATTAAATAGGTTTCTGCACCCCCTTCGTTGATGCTCAGTTTTATCTGAGCAGTTCAACATTAGGTTCAGACATTATGCAAAAGAAAATACTTGTAGTGATCACACACTTGGAACAACGATAGTCTCTGTGGCTTGATTGAACAGTGCTCCAGAGAAGACTAGATGCGTGCAATATCCCTGGGGAACAGCAGCTTCGTCCTCAACATTCTTGGAGATCACACAAACCAAGGGTCTCTCTGTAAAAAAGAAAAAAAGAAATCTATTACAACCCACGGCAAAGCTTCCTAATATTCAAGATCGAATCTTAAGCTTCACAAAATTACATTTTCCATACTTCTAGTTCACTGTCTTTATTGTATGAAAAATATTTGGTGCAAGTGATGTTTTAAAAAAAGGTCTCATGACTTTGTTCATGTTTCTCAATGACTAATTCATTCATATTATTCTCCCTCAAAGATGAGGGGAACAGGACAAAGCCGCAGCAGTGACATACGAGAAAGCTCATGCCTCCCTATTACATGGCAGTACAGTCATAGTGAATGACATACCGTACTCAATACATGCTTGGAACACTCATAATTCATACTAATAATACAACTTTATTTCAACTAATTAAGTAATGCAATTACTAGTACAACTAATAGCCATGCAATTATTAATTAGTTGGCACTTTGTAATTTTTTCATTGCTGGAGCTTTGTAAATGAAAAAAACAAAAAAACAAGGACATTTATAAAACAGTGCGATTCAGCAGATTCTAAAAAGATACATATTCCAGTAATGAGGTACCTAAGAATGAAATGAACATTGCTGCTTTTGTTAATAGCCTATAAAGCTGTAAAATTCTAGGATCCATTGACTACACTGCACTTTATGCTCCACAATAAATTATTTGCCTCAATAAGGTGCTATAGCAGTCCATTAAATTTGCCCTACCGCTCTCCAAGCTGCGTCTAATTCCAGCAGTCTTCAAGAAAGTGCTTAGGATGAACAGGCCTAGCTAATGTTCTAGCTCACACAAGCGCCACTAGTTATCAGTGGACTGTGATGGCGTCATAGTTTGCTTGAAAGTTTAGAAAACACACATCGGCCTTCACTACATGAGGCAGCATTCATAAGAGTAGTATTCTATAGATAGAAATCAGCAAAGACTTCCACAGTCATTAATAAATGAGGCAGAACTATCCCCTACCAGAAGGGTAATCTTCAAGGCTGCTGCTTGTTGTTGCAGTTCCACCTTCTGTCTCGGATGGCTCAACAAAACCTTTTAGGAATAAAAAAAAAGCGTTATTTACAATGGCTACCAGAAAAATCTTCAGAGATACCAGCAGAAGAACTCCGCAAACAACAAGGTGATGGACTTATTCACACCTTCAAAAGCTCTCCTGTGAGTAAACATTGTCATATGACTTATGGTTGAAGCACAATAAAAAAAAGCAACCCGTGCCATTACCATTAATGACAATGATAATAGCAACAAAAAAAAAGTGAGTAACGCGAATTATTTCACTTTATGAAAAATTCTCCACCTGAGGTGCTTCCAAAAAACTTATTTTTCTTATTTGAAGCTTTGATGGTTTCCCTGGTCACATGACAATTTAGAAGCGCCTATAATTCACAGAAGGTCTTAACAAAAAAACCACAAAGATGAACACAATTTCACTCTATGTACCAAGAGGCCCTTGCAAAACTCGATATTCCACCTTGCAAGCACAGCATCAGACATGCCATATCAAGAGTACTTGGCCAACTCACACTAAAAATTGACAAAGACTGTGGTTCTGATAATACAGAAACGTACTGAAAGCACATGGTCATAAGTGCCATGCCATTGAAAGAAAGATCTTGCAGTTATGTAGAGAAACTTTAACAACTGAGTTTCACCAGCAATAATGAGGCAGGACTGCCTAGAAACCAGACCATAACTAATAAACAGCTGGACATCATCACTTCACATTAACCTCTGTAGTGCCTGCTAAACTAGCCATCATTAAAGGGTAATGAAATAGTATAACAGATAACTTACCTTTCTGAATTCTTGATATGGTTTTCTTTGTATTTACACTTTCATCTAGAAGAAAATGTGCAATTACGTGCATAGGATCAGGAAACATGTTACTTGAATTTTTATATATCGAGTTCCGATTATGTAAAGACTTGGCCATGCCTTAAGACTAATTGTACTTCATATTAATATGAGTTGTGCACTAATTTTTAAACAAGACCAGCACATCGAAAATGCTATCCTAGTAGTTGAACATCTTATGCACTAACAAAAACTGCTGCAGTTATTAGTAGATTTAAAGATTAGTTCTTACATGCGCATTTATACACTCCGTGATTATGATCTTAGTTATGGTACTGCAGATACAAAAACAAAAACAGTTGAAAACACAGCTCCAGAGCTCCATGCTGAAGTGCTCACCTAACCACTGCCTCAGAGCCTTCATGCGTGCATAAGGAGTTCCGTGGCAACGTCCTGAGGAGTCTTCGTAGTCATAGTTGAAAGCAGCCACACAGAGAGCATGAACACTCGTTGAAGCAGCTATCACCTACACCAACAACAGTAAACTTGATGAGCATATGAACAACGAATACATCTTATTCAGAAATTCTTACTACAAATTGGCAAGAACAGCTGGTGGCGGAGTGACATAATGCAGCGCAATAAAACACACACCACAAAGTAAGAAACACAAACCGACGGGACAGGCGCTACTCACAAAAAGTTGTGAGTAGCGCCTGTCCCACTGCGGTTTGTGTTTCTTACTTTGTGGTGTGTGTTTTGGCTGCGCTGCATTATGTCACTCAGCAAGCACCAGCTCGCCCAACAACACGTCCTTCTACAGCTGGTGGCTTATGTACAGCATGAGATGGGAGAACAGAGCGTCTTAACTAATGACACAGCCTGTGTGCGGGGCATGCCAACAATGCCCACGGTTATATTTGAATCATCGTTCAGCAGGAGCAACTGCTCCAATGCAGCTCATTTATTACACCAGTGTATTTTCAAGCCACATTCACACAAACTATTAATTTGAGTAAAGTCAGTGAACACGTACAATGCATGTGTTCTCTCACTTATCAGCATTGGAAAATGTTTCCTAGCAAAAAAAAGTCTGAAACATAGGCTCCACAATCTTGTTTAGCAAAAATACTGTTTTTTAATTGCATGAAAATGTGTTCAAAAGTGCTATAAAAAAAAGAAAACTATGCAGGTGTGAATTTGAGGTGGCAATTACCTTGCTCATGAGAGTTGATGGCGTCTCAAAGGAGTGAAGAATGTTGCTCAGCTGCCCAACACTGGTCATGGTATAATCATCTTGCTTATATGTCCATTCCTCTTTGCTGCATACCTGAAAAAATTTGGCCGAAATGGTCATTAGAACATGGCTGTAACTGTTAATGCTGCTGAACATGGCTAGACTGATTCCTCAGCTGTAAGTTACTCTTCCTCTGCTGTTACATAAGCCGATATGCACACTGCAAAATTACTAGAATATACACATTATATAAGCAAATGAAAATGATACAGACACATTTTGCATTTGTGCATACACCATAATTGCTCGTCTCACCCGTGGGTTTTAGTAACATTAGCAGCACAAATGTCTGCAGTTATTACATAAACACTAGCTCTTGAAGTTGTTTTATTGCACTACACCTTGTTAAATGAAGATGTCGAGAACAATTCGTTATAAATATAAAAGGTTAACAATCATATGACTAGTGTTTATTATACAAATACAGCATATCAATGTCATATTTCAGAGCAAGATTACTGACTTCTTCACCCACCTGTTCATAATGCAAGTGTTCCTCGCTGTAGCACACTTGATCCATTACCATGGGTCCATACATGTGGTATGCAAAAGCTCGCATGTCCACAGAGAAGCAGATGTGTGGAGACCCTTCAGTGGCATTGTGCATCCATTCTAAAGCAAGGTTCTGGAATAAAGTAAATCTTGTAGTAAATTAGAAGCGCTGAAATTCTGTTTCTATGACTGTGAAAATGTTATATGGCTTAAACAACAAATTTTAACACACTGTGGGCCAAAGTTAACAGTGCATTAGCCAGTAACAGCAAACAAAAGACATGACAAGCAGCATTAATAAGTGGTGCTAATGTGCATGGGCATTCTTCACACCAGTGCTGCCACAAACACACATGTACGCATGTGTACACGCACATACACGGACGCGCCCACCCCCCCACATGTATGCACGCACAAAATTGAGACTGATTTACTGGTACAGATGACAGAAATGGCAATCCACTTACCACAGGCACCTGGGGTATACAGGTGGACAATGGCTGGTTGAAGGTTGATGTGGGTGTAGCCCGACAGGGTCCATAGTCTCCACTGTAGTGCGTGTTCACCACAAGGAAATCTACAAAACTGGAGAAAATGATAATTTACAGAGCAGGGTGAGTACATTATAGTGAAAGTAGTAAACAACAAAATGAAGACAGTCTCGAACAGCTTGTTTTCAAGAACATATGCAGGCAAGAACTGTTAAATTGTAGGTTCCCCAACTTTACGTCTTTAAGAGATGACAACTAGGGATCTGGTACGTTCTCCCCATCCCAAAAAGCCAGTCCTGCATGTGCCCTCTGTGCTTTCATACTACACAACAAGTCTCCCATCAGAGGGTATGTGATATATAAGAAGAGCGTGCTTTTGGGACTTAACAGTAATAAGTGAAATATCAAGTTGAGCCACTGTGTATTTGTCATTGCGTCTTCACATTTTTCACTGGTGACAAATACACACTTGGTTTCGCTGTCAGGTGCCTTGAACGTAAGGAGACAAACAGCGACATATATGATGACAAAGATGTCTTTTGTACTTTTTGTGCGGACGAGCGACAATATTCAGAAATGTTGGTTTCTGTACAAAGGTTTTGGAAGTGCAATTTGAATATGGAGTCTGAGCTTGTTTCACCTACACAAACTTTCTTCTGTTAATAAATCAATTTTTAATTTACTGTAATGAAAGGGCGTCTGACCTCGATTGAGTTGTGGAGGAAGTGCTCTCATGCGATGGAACTTGTGGATGTGCTCCCCCCCGCTGCCACCACCACCACCACCACCCCCCCCCCCCCCCTCCCCCGCCCCAATTCGATCGTGGTTTTTGAGCTTGCCAGGCACTTGTCCACCGAGTTTGTTGTAGGCGTTTTTCGGAAGGTCAATGGTGGTCGACACTCGTGCCTCGTATGCCCTCACTGATTGACTAACATTCACCGTGCGCCAAGTCTCTATGCAGCTGTAAACGAATATGCAACACAGCTGCAGCATACATTACACATAGTAGACTCACTTGCTCAGAATGTTCAGCTGGACACCTGTGAAAGTCGCTGGCTTATCGTAGTCCACAATCTGAAGGCTGAGCAGCACACACAAGCCATTTTTCAGGTACACGTCGTGCAGTTCCTGCAGTGAACCAAGCAGTATGCACACATAATTTGTGTGGCACGTCTTCCAGTCTTAGTACGAGGCTAGTAACACTTCATTTTTACATGGTCTCTACCAGCATAGAAGCTTCTGTTCACAGCAAATAGCACACAGGCGAGTACCGGTCGAGATCTCGCACGCTAACCGAAGCGCATTTGCTTAATGATACAACTTCAAGGTAAATACACACGACGACTCAGGTAAGCGTGTTCAAATTTCAGCGACAGCTACGTGCGGCAAGTAAATGCACGTGCGCAGCGACATAGTTTCGCTTTCCAGCACGACAAAAATAAACGCAGCAATAAGATCATTCCCATCAAGCCCAGCGGCCAAATTGACCGTAATACACCAAAGCGGCAGAAAAGACAACTAAATCACTTTCCGTTTCGATTTGAAAAGCGCGAAGTTCGAATGTTAGAATGCGTCATGCACCGCTTAGGGTCATTCATTTTGATTTGTTTCGACTACTGTTCAAGCTCGTTCAAGCTTTTATGCCCTTATGGCCTAACGTTACGAAAACGTAAAGGACGATGTCAGATGGCGATCGAGGGCATAATGCATCGGACAAAACATACACGTACGCACATTACTCGCTTTTGCGCTCGCCTGTGAAGTAAAGAGCTACGAAATTTCAGCTGTCAGTTTTCATTCGCAGCATGTAAGAGAATTAGCAGCACCAAAATGACGCATGGCTCCACGGAACGGAGTTACGGAACTGAACTAAAGTACCGGCCACGTGTGTTTTCTTTCACCGTTAGGCCACAGCTGGGATGGGGGGCGCTTAGAAAAAACAGTCTAGGAGCGCAGGATTCACGGCACTGATGCGTAACACGCGCCATAAAAGACAGACCGGTGAGTCAGCATAAAAGCGAAAGACAAGTTGGCGAGAGAAAGGTAGTTGAACATATTACTACTACTACTACTACTACCACCACTACCACTACCACTACTACTACTACTACTACTACTACTACTACTAATAATAATAATAATAATAATAATAATAATAATAATAATATGATGATGATGATGATGACGATGTTGATGATGATGATGATGATGGCGGACGTCGCATTTGACGTCGTACTACAGAATAGTCGCAACACACAGAAATTCTTCCGTACCTTCATTTTGCGCGACAGCGAAGGTAGCTGCCGAGTGGAACGACTAACGTAAAGGAGCGCCAGACCGTCCAGATTGCGCTCTCGCAGCTGCCGCGCTGTTTCCTCGGCGCTTTCGCTTAGCGAGGACAGTTGCAACAGTTTCTCATGTACCGCCACCAGAACTCGAACACCGCTCTCCTGTATCTGAGACAGGTAGCCTGCGAGAGTGGGACACAGCGTTTAGAAACCATCTTTTCTCGGTCTCACCGGGAAACCTCTCTCCTGAAGGCTGCAGGCACGGTGGCGGTTAGTTTACAGCGCATGACAACCGCTTACCGTAGCCCTTCTCTGCGTGATCCTGACGGTATATATATTTGAAAAATAGTGCTCTTTTTCATTTAACCTTCTCTGGACCGCGCACTTGCTGTCAGGAATGCTGTGGACTCGCGTAATGTTACCAAGAGGAAACCGTCATGATTAGTTTCGTTGAACTGTGCTCGAACAAGTGGTGCGTCGAAAAAAGAAAAAGACTATACATTTAAGGGTGTCACAGTGTTGTTGATAGTCCCGATTGCAGCGTGTACTGAAGACTTGCTAATACCCTCACACATTTAAAGGGGCCCAGCAACACTTATTGAGCATGGTCAGATAACGCTGCCCATCGGTAGTCGAGGCCCCCGAGAACACGCGAGCCAAATATTATAGCGCCGCACGCGGCCTGGAATTTACAATAAATTCTCAAAATCAGCTGAAAATCGCTTTCTCTTCTCTCGACAAATGACGTCACAGGCTCAAAAATCACTACGTCCCAGGCCAAGTGTCAGCCATTGGCTGATTTGAGCATGGCGCGCTCGGACGTTACTGGGGCCGCCGCCGGAGGCCGCGACTTGTCCACGCGTGCTTAACGCGTGCGCGTGTGATCGCACTAAAAAGCCGCGCATTCGAAGAAAAAAAAAGAAGAGAAAAAAAGTGCTCAAGGTCACGAGGCACGCGTGGCGTATTTTCTTCCCCCGTGCCATCCCTCCCTGCTTAGCTTCCAGCGCTTTCGTCGGGACGAGAGAAGAGAGAATGCAATTGCAGCGTGCGACAAATCTTTGTAACTCCGCTCGTACTGGACGGATTCTAAAAAATTTTTGCGGCTGTGAATTCGTGAGGCGATAAGCTCCTTTAGTGAATTCATTCCGTGGCTACTTGGAAACGTGTTGCAGGGCCCCTTTATGTATTTAATCTTGAGAATCATTCCATTATTCCTATTTTTGTATTCTATACGGTTGCCGGTTTCTCAGAAAACCATCTTTCGAAAGCAGATATTTTTTTTCGGTTGTTCCATATATAAAGTTTATAATTTTTGTAGCGAACAAAAAAAAAACAAACAAACAAAAACAATCTGTCGACATCTGTCACAAAACGCGCTATAGGATAAGACTAGGGAACATTGAAATGCGCTTAATCAACATTAAGTACTTCAGTAAGTTCACTGATTTGGTTTCCACAAGTGTCTGACGCCAACGAAGAGATTTCTCTCAATGAAGAAAGAGCTTGACGCCAATGAAGAGAGAGTACGCGGTTATGCTCACCGTTAGGAAGTACGCTGAGGTCAGCGTTTCCAAACTGTCGCAGTGAGAAGACCACGTGAGTGCAGTAGCTGGTGGTGACTGTCCGCGCGTTCTCTGTCCGTTCTGAGAGCACGCACACCAGTGGGCGCTCTTTCTCTACAAAGAAAGCAATTGAATAACCGCATAGATACGTGCCCGTTATTAATGGGAGACTGAAGTCAAACGATGAATTAGTTTAGATTGATAGTGTTCTCTGCGAACTCTAACGTCGTTAATTTCATCGTCATAAGTTTATTATTAGAGGAGAAAATCGCGGTCGAAGTATCATTTTTGCTTGAAAGAAATTAGTACAGGATGTCCCGAAAAATGCGGAGTACTATTATGGGCATCCTAAATGTAGAAAGGGCGGAAGTTAGGGAAGCAAGGGAGAGAAAGGCGGGCGAGAAATAATTTTCCTGTGAGATACCTGGCAAAGCGAGAAATGATATCGCCGTGTAGTGGGAAGGTGGACGTGGAAGGCGGTTGACCACCGGTGACCTGACTTATCAACATGACTACACGGCATCTGATGTCGTTACAGATAATTAGATCAAACGAAGCCAGGTCACGTTACGACATACTTATAAGCACCCTACATTAAACATACAATAACGAGAAACATGAAATTATCACATGCGATTCGGTTTGAAGTTGGCGACAACAGCAGCGCTAGTTTTACCGTGTCTGCCATTGGCCGCCGGCCTGAGCCTGCTGGCGAAAAATATGCTTATAAAAGTATTTACTGTCCCCATAGTCGGTGCGTAGGTGAACGGTATAATTTACGATAAAAAAAAAAAAAAGACGCAAACATGGTCAAAGAGGAGGACAGACTGACGAAGGTGCCTTAGTGTTCTGTCTAATTTTAACAAGAAAAGGTCATCGAACTAAGTGGTGAAATCACGTTTACTAAAATAAGCCGGCTGTACCTTTAAAGCAGTTATTGCCCGTAGAGATTGCGATATAATATAATTAGGCTACAGAGCTTTCATCAATGATCGTTAGTGCGCCTGCGCACAGCTGTGCATCCACCACAGTGTGTGCATCATCTATGGGCACTGCCGCAGTGCCTGTTTCGCAAGTCGAGGCGGTACAGCGAATATTGTAATCACTAGATGGTTCTCGCATTAATACGGTCCAAGATGAAAAGCGGAATCTCGTTGACACGATTTTCACGGACATGAATAAAAACGATTATCCCGAAAATCGCATTATCCAAAACACGGCCCAAAATGATAACAAACAGTACATACTTAGCACAAAACTTGCTTTTATTAAAGAACTTTAACATAGTCCGCCACTTTGCATTGAACTTTGTTTTTCGAACGGAAAAAGAAAACGTATGATGCCGAAAAACGTATTAGACGGGATCGTATCAACGAGATTTCACATCTTGCGCCATTGTTCATGTAGGATGAGGTTGCGTACCTTTTCCACGTGGCATGCATCGCTTGGACGCTTCAGCTTTGTCTTCGTTTCGCTCTTTGTCTTCGGGCAGAGAACGCCCTGCAATAATGATAAAAAGGTCAATATATTCGCGGTCAATAAGTTCATGGTTTCGAGAACCTAATCGCCCGGATTTAATGGTGGTTACTATTATTATCATCATAACTTATTTTTATCACTTGCTTCACTAAGGAAAAGCGTGCCTGTAGGTGCGGTTATGCCTGTAGGAGTGGTTGTGGATTCAACGTTGTTTATTTTTCTTTGAAAGTTCCTTTATTACATGATAGAATATGAGGTCGCGGGGACTACTTGTTCATCCTCAGTTTCTGTGAATTGTAAACGTCGAGTAAACCTGCAATCATTTTGCTGATTACAATCATATTTAAGCTTGACCAACACTATCTTGTCGATAAGCACTTATTGTCAGGTGCTAGAGAAGAAAAATATGGGCGAAAAAAAAGAGCTATGAAAACTGAAAAAAAAAGGCAATGGCTCATCAAATAAATTATGAGAAATTAGATTACATGCAGTGACCATCTGACTTTTCGGCGTAGACGTCTTGGCATAGAAAAGAAAAAGTCGCAGTTTCGCTTTAAGGGCGAAGCACTGAATGCGATGGCAACAAATTGGAATGTTATACGAAGTAAGGCTAGAAGCTAACTCATTTGGTTCCGATTTCACGTGGCTCTACAAAACGCTGGTGTAAGCGAATACGGCCGCTCCATGGAGAGAATCGATTTTCGTGCTGTCTGTCGTCTCAACGCGAAGTAAGCGGTGCAAGCACAACATGTGCAAAGCTATGAGCTGCCTACTGATCACTGACGAGATCCCATGCGCGACCACGCCTTTTTGATCAAAGTTCGCAGTTGCGGCTCCAGCGACGCAGCCCCCTTCCCCCCTTCCCCGGCACCCCTTCATGCTCATTTGCACGATGTAGGCAGCCGGCGCGTTTCATTTGCGCTTCAGCCGCGCCCGTTTACAGCTTTCAAAAACATTCACTCGCACATAGAACATGCGACGCGCGGGGCAATAGTATCAATTTTGACTTCATGCGGAAGATAACAGCGACGTCAAAACTGCGCCTCAAGTGTCCATATAATTGCTATCGCAATAAAAACAAAGATATGAAAGCGCCGCAGGACATAACTGGCGCCCGTTCTGATACAGATGTTTCGTTGTCTTTCTTTTTCGTGCCCGGATGTCTGTACCAGTAAGTCTGACCAACTAGCTCAAACAAAACCTTTGCTTCTTACCTTGGTCAGCTCTAGATGCGTTAGCTGAAAGAAAAGCAGAAGACAAGCAGTTGTATTTTTTTTATCACCAAGTGGCAATTTCGTCCGAAAGGCGAAGCTTTGCAGTGATAGCAACGTGTATTACACGAAGGTTCGTAGTTCCCGAAACCGCATAAAGCGCAGTGAATGGACGAAGTCGAGAGTATGGCTTAAGTCCTTAAATGGCACGACGGAAGTCCGTCTGGTCTCGACCACATAATAGTAAAAGTAAGGCGCCATGACACCGACGAAAAATATTTAAAAGCATCTTCTAACATTTCTAATTCTCAATGGAGAACTGTGTTTGAGTCTAACGAATCGCATCACGAATGAATAATAATTTGAAACGGAAACTACAGCGCAATGCAGTGAATGAAGTAAGCGAAGCCCCCTCCCCCACCCCCCCTTCCCCCCTTGCTGTTTATTTTTTTGTTCTTTTTTGTAAAGAACTGCTAACCAAGCTTTAGACTGTGCAGAATCTGCGACACCATTGAAAGCTGCTGCTCCAAGGTATAGTAAAGCGATACATAGTTTTTACGCCTTTTCAGATATGCAAGTCATTGACGCGTTTGCCCTATATATCTAGAAGGTGCACAATGGAGATCCCGCGCGTGGTCTGATGGCAGCAGGCTGCGCGTGCCCTGCTGACGTATACCGTATAGTGACGCATACTACAGACGTACGTTGCTGTGCCTGTCGGATGGCGTGCAGGCGTGCGAACGGTCCGCCGCACACTCCTTCGTAGTCGTCGCGGTCAACGTCAAATGCGGCCACACACACACCGGGTAGGTGCAAACTGGCGCGGGACACCTGCGTGACGGAGGAGGTGGGGGTGAATGAAGTGAAGAAAGGCGCTACTCTGGCAGCCCACGAAGGGAGCGCGAAATATAGTATAGCGAATAGCATGGTAGAGGAAAAGATGTGAAAAGGAGGAGAGAAGCAGACTGAGAAGAACGGTGTTCCCTGGTATAGCACGTGGTTAGGAGAAATTGATCCCTACAGTGGATGAAGAATGTTATCCTGAAGGCATCCGTGCGCAGAGCTCTCGATTAAGGGGGGACCATGTTTCACAGCAATTCTCGCTCAGCCTGACAACGCAGCCTGTAATCAAATGTTTCACTTGTAGTAGCCTTTCCAACCTAGGATATTATTCCTTAAAGTAGATGGCAAGTGAACAGACAGAACTAAAATGCATACGCATTTGGCGTGTAGCAGGTGTCCTGGATACCTTTGTCTCTTTAGGTGGTTTATTATTCGATCGAGCAATATGTTCATCAAGTTCGACGCACTGTGCTCACCTTGACGGCCAGCAGGTCAGCCGTCTCGTGACTCTCAAGCTGTTCACCATTTGATCCCATGTACGCCAACGAAGCCTGGCTCGAACTGGGGACAACCGCGGGCCACGGTGCCGGGTCGCAGACCTGCATCGTCACCGGCATTTTTTGGGATTAATTATAATGTAGGGAGCAGAGATTTCGCCTAATGAGAGCGGGTACAGGCGTTGAAGCCAAGTAAATTTAGTGAAGCCTAACAACGAGCTTTCTAAGCGACGAGTGCAGCGTTGCCTCGAAAGCGTCAATCTGTCCAGAATGGAACGCCCTCCCCTCGTGATGGCGAAAACGATCGCGCACAAATTGGACGAGAACAAGCCCTCTCGGCTCGGCTGTTCCATACATGGGATGGCTTACCTGCATGTAGTTGACAGAAGTGACGTCATCACACGGAGCACTGTTGTCCTTGTGCGAGCGATAGAGCAAGGCCGCCATGCTGATGGAGAAGCATAGGGTGGCCTGCTTGCCCCTATTCTCTTGCACTGCCCTTATCCAGTCCATGGCGACAGACTGTAAGGACAACACGAAGGGACGCGATTAATCGTAAATCACCATCAACAGAAAGTCAAGAAGCTGTCCTTCCGCCATAGAAGTTTATTAAACAAGAAATTACAGACGACGGAAACTTTTAAGGGGAGCGAAATCTCCCGATCGAGGGAACGCAAGGTTTCAAGCTTGATATTAGATAGATAGATAGATAGATAGATAGATAGATAGATAGATAGATAGATAGATAGATAGATAGATAGATAGATAGATAGATAGATAATAATCGCTGGAGGCCACGGTCATGATGCATTATTTCACTTTACCACTCCCAGACGGTCGACACCCCCTCGCCGACCAAGAGCGTTTTGAGAGGAAAGTGTGCGATATAAAAGGCACGTTTGTAAAGCAACCAGAGAATGTCACGGTGGCGCAGTGGTTAGCGTGCCCGGCATCTGTTGCCGCGGACCAAGAGGTCCTGGGTTCGACTCTCGCTGCCGAAACTTTCTTTGCCATCTGATCGTGTGCATATTTTGACGTAATATCCGTGACGGAAATACGTCACGGAAGTTCGGTGGACATCGGCATAAAACACTTTCGTGCTAAAAAAAGAAGTGTAAACTGAGCCACTCACGATGGGAATACTGCCAGTCCAGTTTTTGGCGGCAGCGTACACAGAGGGCAGTGACACGCTGCACTTGTCGCCCTCCTTTTCGTAGTGTGTTTGCAGGAAACATGTAGTCGACGTGCCTGTCGAGTAGGGAGAGCGAACTGGATTAGACGATGTTAGGAGACCGTACTTAGGATCACTAACGCAGCAAGGCACGAGTTGCCAACCAGGTTTTTGAAAATAATTTATCTACTTTCCGATAAAAGAATAAAAAGAGATACTGTAGAATTTGTGTCCGTTCGTTTTTTAATGACATGCTTCGCGTTTGTTCAGCCATACGGGAACTGGGATAGACATAGGGATGGTTTCGACAGCGTTTTTTTCCCCTGGTGTTATTCTCACCGTGACACTGCACGTGATATGCGTAACTCTACAATGAAGGAAGTAGGGACAGGGGGAAGGGGGGGGGGGGAAAGGGAGGCGTACGCTAACATAGGGAGACAGCGAAATCAGTTTTCGCTGATTGTTAACCCCAGATGTGCGCGAAAATACCAACTTTCATTTGGCCTCTTACTCTGCAATGGTGGTCAATTGGGTGGCTACAGATTGAACCGGTGCGCTCCAGTCCTCGATGAGAACGCCGAACACAATCTTCAGGCCCATCACCGATAGCTTGTCCTGTAGGTACTGTTGAATAGGCGGAGCGAGAAAAAGAAAAAAAGACGAAACAGTTATTGCTTCATGTCCTGTCTTACTATAGTACCTTACGTGGGGCAAGCTTAAGGCGTCTCTGTGGCACGAACGCATAGATCATACATGGAAGAACCGTGTGGTGTTTGTTCCGTGTGAATTTCCTGACTGAACTGAAGTCGTGATAACATACTGTAAGTCGCGATAACATACATATCACAGTCGTGATAACATACTGTAAGCAGTCCAATGTTATGACAGTGTGGGAACACTTGACTCGTAATTAGGAGACGCTCAATTCTAATTTCACGCAGCAAATCCTGCTTGTTTTTTGTCGCAACAGTGACACACTCTCGCTAATAATATTACTAAGAAGCCTACGCAGACCCTCGTTGGTCCTCTTTTGACTTCCGGGTGAGCGCGGAAGTTTAGACTTTTGTTCGTGGCCCACCAGCTTTCTGTACCTTTGTCGATCGCTTCCTTTAGCTGAATATATAACCGACGATAATCCTTTAATGCAAATCCTGCTGTTGTGCAGACAGAAAAATTGATATGGAGAAAGAAAGGGTGTCCGTTTCAAGGTTGTAAATTATTTTCAAGGCCCCATAGTAGCAGTGAAATCGACCTATGCGGCTTACTCCAAAGTGCTCGTCTATTTTCGAGGGATCGCCATAGGCCTGCGCACGGGGGGAGGGGGGGGAGTGCCGCCCCCCCTTCGTCACCTCAGAGGGGGGGGGGGGTCGCAAAATCTGCCGCATACATTGACTTAGTAAAGGGGGGGGGGGCTGCGATGAAGCTTCGTCCCTCCTGATGGGGAATCCTGCGCACGCCTATGGTGATCGCTAATGCAGGTGTGCGGTCAATGACGAGAGGATGGAGCTGCACGCTGCGTCAGAATATGGACCATTTCTTGTACCAACTCTCCTCGACCGTCGCAAAAGCTGAACCACCGACATCACGCATCCAAGCGGCACATCCAAGTGAGCCCCGCCAGGTGGCACAGTTACCTGAAGGGGAGCGGCGTACTCCACGATGCGGCTCGTCGAGGAGGCGTACTCGATGAAGGCCAGACCCGTCAGGCTGCGAGACGTCAACCAAGCGGCAGCGTTTCTGGTGAAACGAGTGATGAGCAGTGGCGAGCGCTCCATAGCGTCCAGGGTGGGACCCCCGATGCTGACCAGGGTCTTCAGCTGCGGTGTGGTACTCGCCAGCAGCAAGAACGCAGTGAATGTCTGGTCTGCAGTAGTGGTTTGTGGGAGGAGAGCGATTCTTCGGTCGAGTTGACGATACACATTACATCTGGATGCGCAAAGCACAATAAAAAGTACAGGGCAAGATACTCGAGAAAGACGACAGACGAAACGCTTCGTTTGTCGTCTTTCCCGCCTCTCTTGTCCGTCTTTTCTTTTTTTTTTTTCGCGCTGAAGGCTCGAGAAGTCATTGGTAATCATCATGTTCCACGTGTCGTTCCCACGAATTCTTCAGTTTCCGTCACTGGTGGAAATGGCTGAGTGACAAAATCCGCTTTTACAAAAGATGCCTTCTTTGGCGCTTTCACACCACCTTTAGTTATTTTAAAACATTGGATAGGTATACTGTCAGGAAGGTACCTGAAGAATATTTCCGTGTACTTTTAATATACTATAAAATTTTGTACACTCTATCAGGTGTAAGATTCTGTATTCTGTAATTCTATTAATGAGGTCGCGGGATCGAATCCCGGCAGTGGTGGCCGCATAACCAATTGGAGGCGGAAATGCTTGAGGCCCGTGTGCTTGGATTTGGCGCACGTTAAAGAACCCCAGGTGGTCGAAATTGCCGGAGCCCTCCGCTACGACGTCCCTCGTAGTCACTCATAATCATATTGTGGTTTTGGGACGTTAAACATTAATAATAATAATAATAATAATAATAATAATAATAATAATAATAATAATAATAATAATAATAATAATAATAATAATAATAATAATAATAATAATAATAATAATTATTATTATTATTATTATTATTATTATTATTTAATGTAATTCTATTCTGTTCGAGGTGCAATGATGTACAGTCGTCAGCAAGCTTAACTCGAACGCTCCGCAGCGTGTACTGAAACGGTTTGATTGGCGCCAACGTCACGTAGGTGTGGGTACTGCTGCCGAGATGTTATGCATGCATGCCGACATACTATCCAAGCATATCGAGGTATTATCTCGGCAACAGCGCCCAGAACTTCGTGGTTGGCCTCAATCAAACCAGTCCAGGTCACGCCGCGGAGCGTTCGAGTTAAGCTTGCTGAGGACTGTACACTTGAATAAAAGTCAATTTTAATTACCTGTCTAAATTAGCATATTAGCTTTACTATATGAAAGCGTTATAATATGTTTAGTGAAATGGTTTCATTAATGAAGGTTTCAATAAAACACATCTGCTTCGGTCGCTACCGCATTTCGTGCCGAGGTCTACAACTACTTTAGATACGCCGCGATGACTGTTTCAGCCCTTCTGAAACTACAGAACTGTGGAGCACGGTAAGTGGTCTCAGAAATTCTTCACGAAACCTACAGTGACTGCTTTTGCGATGCCCGAGTCAGCGTCTCTATACTTTTCTCCAAAATTAGCACGTTCGTTTTTGTTGTGCAAAAAAAAAAAAAAAAGAAGTCCGCACTCACCGTTGACGGGCACGAACTTTCCCTCGTCAGTCAGGTAATGAACGTCCAGAGTAAATGAGGTGCGTGCAGACGTCACGTGGGAACTGTGCCGGGTGCGTGGCACTGCTTGACACCACGCAGAACAGCGGGCCGGCACTAACACCTTCGCCAAAAGTTCCTGCGCATGCGCGAATCGCAGTCAGCAATGCACAGATGCACGTTGGATTAACTAGGACGTTTATGTATCAGAGCGATCTAGTTGGTGTAGTTTCTTTCGATTAACTTACGGGTGAAGAAGCACATAGACCGCATCCACTTGAAGGCTCTTCGCAAACTATTCTACTTAAACCGCACGTTAAAGAACGCTACCAAAGATTGCAAACTGCATATAAAACCCTAATCAGTCAAATCTCGGAATACGCATCCGTTGTCTGGTCCCCCTACTACTCTTGTCACGATGCCAAGTTGGAATCATTGCCAAAAAGAAATGTCACAGTTTCACCGTTAAGGGTGAAGCAATGAATGCGATAGCAACAAATTGTAATGTGCTACAAAGTGAGGCTGGCAGCTAACTCTTCTGGATCCGGTCTCACGCAACTCTACAAAACGCTGGTTTAATAGAATACGGCCACTCCAGAGACTCTTCACACATTCTCTTCGCGTTGAGAGCGCAGCACGTAGAAGCGTATACCGGAGCTAGCGAGATAACGACCGCGCTCGTAAAATCAAAGGTTGCTCGAGGACCCCCCCCCCCCCCCTTCCTCCCCGTCGCGTCTTTGCACGCTCGCGAAAGACGTGCGGGGCGTTTCCTGTCTGCTTGAGCATTCGACGGCAGGTCTAACATGCGGGGGGATCTTATCACTTGCACCTCGAAGCGACGGAGGTGGGCCGGCTCGTTTGATCTCCGCTTCAGCCGCGTTCGTCGCGCCCGCTCGCGCGCTATTACCCGCGGGTAGAACGTACGATGCGCTGGGGGGATCTTATCAATTTGGACTTTATACGCGACCGACGGCGACGGCAACGGCAACGGCGACGGCAAAAACTCGTCGAGACTGTCCATATAATTGCTATCTCAATAAAAAAAAAGAGATCAGGTTCATATATAACGGATACGCCCGTCACTTTTCTTCTTCATCGCACGCACATAACTTATCGTTTGACATACTTGCGCATAGACGAACGTGTGAACGCCTTATCACTCTTCATAAGATCGTACATGGGTCATCGGTTATTGCGGCACCTGTTTCACTTGTGAAGCGCCCTACTCATGCTACTCGAAGCTTTCATCCTCTTAATCTTCTCCCCGTTCCGCCCACGTCTAAACAGTTTTAAATTCTCATTTTTTTTCCCATTCACAGTCGAACTCTGGAACGGTCTTGACGGCGCACTTCGGCAGTTATCTTCCGCACAATTTGCGGAAAAAATTGGTCATATATCTCATGACTACTAAATGTGCTGTGTGCTTTTTGTATATTTATGTGCTTTTTTGTACCATTCAACGCGTGTTTTTGATGCATTGTTGATTTGTCACACGCGCATTTCTATACCATGTTTTTCTATTTGCTTTCTTCTTCACGCACCTTAACATTACTATACACGCTAATTTGTTCTTTGTTATGTCTGATTTGCAAGCAACTTCTGTACCCACCCCTGCAATGTCTCGCAAAAAGACGGCAGTATATGTTAATAAATAAATTTTAAAAAATAAATAAACAAATACCCAGTAGTCAGGACGAGGGCCGAACATCTCCCAAGCACGCAAAAAGTGGCAACAATGGAGTTCAGATATAAAGATATATTAATAACCCGGGAACATAACTAGGAACGGGAACAATAATAATGACAAATTATATCACACCAAACGTTGTTCTCGTTTTGTGTAAACGACCACAATAGATCTGTTATATGGTTGCACGGTGGTTTCTCTTGTTGCCTTCACTTCTGACCTCTTTCATAGTTCTTTAACTCGTTTGAGAGATTCACTATCTTTGCTTCTTCACTGCTACAATACATACTCTGCGGCCCTAAGGCAAACTTGAGTACTGTGGAGTAATAATGAACTTACAAGTGCTACGACTATAAATACTTTTTTTTAAAACTCTAAAGCATGTTTATTTTTTCCATGGCTAACAACCTTACTTTTAAATGGTAATAATAAATCATTGATAAAGAGAAACGATTTTTTTTTGCGATTTTCTGTTGAACGTAAACTTAACACGAAGAGTGAATGAAGTAAACTTTTACGGCTACAGCTGTTAAACTCTCGTTCCAAATATTTCGCTGCGCACCAGCTGGCCAAAATTAGCACACATTTTAGAACCAAAGCTTCTCTCATCGCAGATAATAGCTTGAGCTGGCTGCCATGTACAGTCAAAACAATTTTTACAGCCTGAAGGGTAAAGGTGTTAGGCATGGGACACACCAGTGCTCTTACACGTTTTCACTGTGTAGCGGATTCTTCGGCATACGCAAATTCTTCATCTCATGCGGCAGGTTGAAACTCCAGCAGAATAAGGTTACGTTAATTCATAAGCAGACAGAAAATGGCGTACGTCATAGTGGTAAATAGATCTACCAGTGCATGCATTCCACATTTCCTTAAACATAATTCATAATACGGCATTCGCTCTCCCTATAAATCTTCATAACTCTGTCAGAGACAGCGATGAAGCAGTGCTGATATTCTAATATTTATGCCTTGCAAAATGTTTCCAACGCGATTTGTTCCGCATTAGCCATCCGCCAGTAAGCCTTTAATTATTGCGTGTTTGGTGAAATTTACAACATTAGAATAAACAGCAAACGAACGTCGCCACACATCGCTTACCTCCGGCGCGTCCCGAGGGCTTGGAACCATTGGCGGCACGAGCATGTCCAGGTACCACGTGGTCCACCGATACGTTCACATACGCTGTCCGGTAAACCTCGTCGCCGGCGACTGCAATGCAAAGTGCAGTACTGTTTCAAACTATTCATTTTAATTGTAGTGGAGAATACGCACAAAGCGCTGTGATGCATCTCACTGGGTGGCTTTATGAGCATATATTTTTTTTTTGGCTTTGGAGAGCGAAAACTTGACGATGTAACACAATGACCTCTGTTTCCGTCGATGTGTTACATCGTCAAGTTTTCTTTCTTCAAAGCCAAAACATGTTCCACCAACTAGCTCAAGTTAACAGTTAACACTTTATGAGCCATTCGTTACAGCAGTGGGCAGCGTAAAGAATCGGAGCGTTATCTTGATTCAGGGGCGTAGCCAGAAATTTTTTCGGGGGGGGGGGGGGGGGGTGCACCTTCTTTGGAATGGTCATTTTTCGCTTTGTATGCCATGGTGAAAAAAATTTGGGGGGGGGGGGGGGGGGGAAGCACGGGCCCGGTGAGATCTTAGTGAGTTTGTAGTGAGTTTCGAGTTTAAAGTGAGTTTGGAACCGAGTTTGGAGTGAACTTCGAGTTTGGAGTGAGCTTTAAAGAAACACTGAGATCCAATACACGCCCAGGGTTCGAAACCAACTCACGCAAAAAACAGGGTTCTTGGAACACTCACTTTGTTTCGCCACTTGTTGAGTGTTCACGGGTGCCGCGCGCTGCTCCGGTTTCGGTGGGGCAGCTGGGGAAGCGACAGCATCACTTTTCTTGACGCCTGCGAAATTGTTATGCTGGTTTACTAAACACAAAAACCGCTGTCTTGTACGTTTAATCAACTTTCTTTCAAGGTTAGTGCACAGGATCATTTAGGTCTCTCTCTCTCTCTCACACACACACACACACACACACACACACACACATATATATATATATATATATATATATATATATATATATATATATATATATATATATATATATATATATATATATATATATATATACACATGCGTTGAGAGATGACGGACGAACGTGCGAAAACGTTTATTTCTTCCAGAGTTTCTACAGGAGGGCCTGCCTTCGTCAGGGAATTCCTTGAGGATCAGTACATTGACTGAGAAGAAAGAGAAGGAGGTGGCTTTCGCATTCGAGACCTCTTAGGCCAGGGGTCTCAAACACGCGGCCCGCGGGCCGCATGCGGCCCGCCAGGCTCTCGGTTGCGGCCCGCGGCCCTCTACATGACGGTCTTTGGCCCTCGTATTTTATTTTATTTTTCTTATGAAGTATGTTCCTGAGGTACACATACCTGATTGGTTTAACGCATTGTTGCGTGAGGCATCTTATGGGTTCACTTTGTTTTGGAACATACCATGAAACAAAAAATTATATTTCATAATCGGCGTCCAGATTTGAGTCATTTTCGAGATCGGTATCGACAAGTTTTTGGAATCCTGGCACCGAACCTCCTTCAGAAATTACTTCTATAGGAGCTATGGGAAAATCTTCTTTCAAATGGCAGCGTTTGCAAGCAAATTGTACAAATCCACCCCCCCGCTTCTACCTTCTTCACTGCCCCGGCCCTTGCGGGACTAAATTGCGTGGCTGCGGCCCGCAGGCTGAGGTGAGTTTGAGACCCCTGTCTTAGGCGAATGCGTAAAGGCCGTTTCACATGACACAAAACGCAGCGATTTTCAGGCTGCGAATTCGCTCGCAGCGAAAAAAAGGGCCGTTCGCTCTCGCCGCAGCGGTCAGCGGCGAGTGACCAAGATGTTGGAAATTTTTCGCTTTGATGGCAGCGGCGGAGCGATTTTTTCCGTCGGGACACCCGTCAGAACAGCGCCGGGCCGGCCGAGCCGTTAAAATTGCGTCGACGTGTTTGTTTTAGTGATGGCCATTGTTGCGCACTTTAAAATTAATTTAGATTGGAAAGTGTTCCTAAATGACAAAACGCGCGTGCTCTTCGTTACCGTTCGTGAAAACTTAATAATATCATAATGCACAGATCTTTACATTACGTTTGAAAATTTGTGCAGTGTCTTCCACAAAGAAAGGCAGCAAGCTCTTTGCAGCAAGCAACGTTTCTCGCCGCGCCAGTCGCAGAGCGAAAATCGCAGACCATTCGCCGCCCATGTGAAACGAAACCGCCAAGTAGCGGCGGTTGCGAACACAGCGATTGGAGCGAGCGGAGCGATTTTTTTCGCTGCAATCGCAGCATGTGAAACAGCCTTACGGAACCCTGCTAGTTTTTTGTACGAATATCTTTTTTCTTTAGTGATGTGCTACTCTCCCAACACTTCCTACCCTCGCTTGCACGCCGACCGGCTTCGTCGCGAGGCTGTCCTGCGCGAGGCTGTCCGGCGACGGCTGGTTGCGGCGGCGGCTGGTGGCTTGACGCCGCTGTCGTCTTCGCGCGGCGTCGACGATGTGCGGCTTCCCAGAGCGAACGCCAGTGCCAACCCCAGGACCACGCAGGACATAATAGCCAAAACCTTGAGGCTCGGCTGTCGTCCTCCCTGGCTCGGCCTCGGCCCGCTGCGGCACACGACAGCGCGGGAAGATCAGTACTACATGAGAAGCTTACGCAAGGCACACCGCCCGATATAAAATGCACTCTTATCACTTTCACGAACAATCATTTAAGTAAACGGTTCTCTTAAAGGGTTCCTAAACCACTCCGAGCTAAAAGACGGAGTGGTTTCCTCCTCGCCTTCGCTACCCTTCCTACAGGCGATCTCTTCTTGGCCTCTCAAGTTTTCGTAAAGCACGTGTCCAATATCAGCAGTGAGCGTTGAGCCTATCAGGTTTTCGCGCTTGTCAGCTACACGTTGTTATCTCCGCTTGCGCATTCCGGAAACACATAAAACGAAGTGAAATATCAGTTGATCGCGCACGATAGTCACGCGAGACATGGAAGAACGGGTGGGCGGACTGCATGGCAAAGCAGGGTAGGAGACAATTCACAACCAATATTTCTCGTATATGGCGAATCGAGAATATGTACCTGAATGCAGGCCCATAGCCAGAAATATTTTTCGGGGGAGCCCACTTGTTGAAGGCCTTGAAAATCCCCTATTTTTATTATTTATTCGCGGTAAAACACCATCCTCCATCCAAATTTCGGGGGGCTCGGGCCCCTAGCCCCCTCCCTCCTCCCCCCTGGCTACGGGCCTGCCTGAATGACGTCACGTGAATCCCCCTTCTGGCGTCACGAAGTGTGCCGGAAAGAGGAAAAACGCCAAGAGAGATTAACGCGCTCGTTTTTACAGAGACTGTTCTGAGACTCCTTTAAGAGCCCCTTAGAGAGGGTTTCGGCTTGGGCTTGTTGGTGATTCATCTTGATGAATCACCTTTTGCCAAGTGTCGGAACGCGACACTTTTACAAGAAAAACTGAAACTCTTGCCGGTCAAGGACCCGTTTCTCATCAGAAACTCCAAGGAGGTTATAAACTTCATTAGTTCACCCACAGGCAAGAACCTGAAAGGTTTTTTCGTAGACATCACCGATCTATATTACAGCTTACCTCACAGTGGTTTACTAAGCTGCGTTGAACGAGCTATTGAAAAGTTCGGCGAAATGGCTTTCCAAGCCGAATCAGGCATCTCTAATAGTCATTTTTTAGAATAACTCCAATTTTATTTGAAATCGACCATGGTAAAATGGAATGACAGATGCTTTCTGCAAAAGGCAGGCATCTGCATAGGCTCATGCATTGCCCCCCATTCTTAGTGATTTGTTTTTATGTGAACTTGACAACGCGCTTGCTGCTGATCTTAGCTCCACGAATGTGGTAAAGGTTTTTAGATTCGTCGACGACTACTTGCTTCTTTTAGAGTGTGACGCGGCAGGTTTTGCTCAAGATTCCAAAAAATGTTCTTGCAATTGTTGAAAAATGCTTAGATACGTTGCATGTCACTAATGAACTTCCAAGCGAAGGAAGTATTCGTTTTCTAGATGTGAAACTAAGTTTTTCAGAAAACCACGTCTGCTGGGGCTATGAAACCCCGAGCGAATAAACCAATTCTTCCTTTTTAACTCAGCGCACTCGAAGTTAGTGAAGAGAGGAATTGCCAATCTTTGTCTAAAAAATGCCCTGGAAAAATCCTGCCCCCATCAAATGATTCAAAGCTTCTCACAGCAAACAGCGCGTTTATCACAGGCAGGTTAACCTGGTGAACTAATCGTTTCCGTAGCTGATAAGCTACTTAGAAATGTAAAAGCTTCTGCCTCGAACATGCCCCCCCGCACCTCAGGAGAGGGATAAAAGAAAATTTGTAGTAATCCCTTATATTCATAAAGTGTCGCACAACATCAAAAAGATTGCTCAAAAAGCCGATGTGAAGGTTTTGTTTTCTGCGCCAGCCAAGCTTGCTTCAGTGTGCAAAATGACGGACCCTAACTGCAAAGAAAAGAAAACATGTAAAAAGAAACATCAAGCCAGATATGTAAACTGCATAGAAGGGCTTGTGTATCGCATTCCGCTGACTTGTAACCGCGTGTATATCGGTCAGACAGGTCGATGCATAAACGACCGCCTCTGCGAGCATGCGTACAACGTGAAAAACAAAACAGGGGGGGTGGCTGGCTCTTCATTGCGAAATATGTGGTTGCAAACCTAAATTTCAAACTTGCACTGTGATTGCAAAGAGCCAAAGTGAAACGACGCGCCTTATCGTTGAAGCCCGCAATATCTCATGTCTTAAAGACAAATGCATCAGCATGCCATCCATATCACTTTCAGCGAAAGAAATATCATATCTCACTGGTAATACACGTGTGTGCTAGTTTGTCTTTGCTTCGTAATACGCGATGAGTGTTTTTTTGGTATAAGTAAGGTCACATTTCCTGCCAATAAACTGTTGTTAGTTTGCGCTTCGTCTGTCCATCCATGTTCCTTCTTGTGTCCATGTCTTTTGTGCGAATCAGTTCCCTTAGAGAGATGACATGGGAGTGGACCGTTCCTCACCACGCGTCACACAAACATTTACGCATAGATAAAGCGAAACTCTGGTTGGAGCTGGTTGGTCACGCATACTTATTGGAACTTCTAGGCATGTTCCGATGGTGTGGTTGTATTCATATATGCTTTTGTTTGGCAACGAATAAAACCAGTTGGTAGTTGGCGCCCGTCCTGTCTACTGCGTGCTTTGCACTCGTCTGCTTCGCGCCTGGATGTTCCAATAAGCATAAATAAGCACAACCAAATCGCTGTAGCTTTTACTCGAAAGGTAAACTTGACCCAGTCATTAACGAGTTGGAAAGAAACATTCCATTGATTTCTTTTATCCTTTTCAGAGATGATAGTAGAGAGAGGAAATCCTTATTATTGAATATATGCAGTCCGTGTTTCACTCCGCATTCTTTATTGTACAATAAGCTAACGCATACTTCCTCGAAAAAATAAGTGTCCACGTAAACATCCTTTTTTATTGTTTTAGTATACAGGAAACAGACAAGCTTACGTTTCATCGGCCTCAGGTGAATCTGCGTAAAGAAAAAAAATGGACATGCTGGTAAGCGAAATGCGCCTTCTGAAGCGAAAAGCAGCCCTTGACGATTCCCACAGACAGTGTCGGAATCAGTCATAGTGCTATATACAGAAGCCCGCAGCAAACTTTTCCATCGGTTTCCTAAGTTTAATGATGATCGTGGGAGCGATTGACAATACTTGTGTCGGTGTGCGGCACTCCACAATTAACAAAAGCCTCTTTCTAAGGCTAAAAGACTAGTTTCTACATAGACATACGGTAAGAGCATGGTACTTGAACAACAGCGCAAAAGACGGGACCAAGGGAGCGAAACCAACCACGCGAATCGAATGCCTGTACGTTTGTTGTCTCACCGATGCCTTTCTACGCCACCCTTTGTGTCTATTCTGTTTGCATAACGAAGCGACCATCGCTTCTCATACGTAGATGTGAAGGTACTGTTCAACGAACGCCCTGATCCCCATGTATAAGTAGTGGGGTCAGTCACGAGTTTATTTCACTCGTAAAGTACGAGCTGAACCGCGGTCCTTTTACTATCAATGACTGTTGAAGCGTCTTGCTCAATTAGAATTTGCGCTACCGTTAGATTACGTTGGGTTCTAGCATAAACACTGTTACGTGTCACGGTGTACAACTCCTTTCCTGTCATTTGAAACTGCAAAAAAGTCAAGTTACAATAGCAGTGCAAGATGACCGCACGACATGTACCTACCACACGCGGCGCGCGGAGGACGCGGGCGCGAGTAGATGCCGTCGCGAATAGTCTCGCTAAATATTTTTACCCTAAACGTGCACGATACGGTCAGCACCAGGCATTGCCTCAGTCTGACATGCATTCCGGGTCGCATAGAGAACGCAGGTCGCGTTCGATCTGCCGAGCTACAGCGCGGTCGTCGTCCTTCAGCCCTCGGTGTTCCTCATGCGGACGGCCGTGTGAAGTGGGCTAACCTTTGGGCTGTTCCCGGGGCGCGTCCATGGCGTCCCTGGAGTCGTGCTCTGAAAAAAGAAAAGAAAGAGAGAAGCCGCGGGTTGGGCTTCTTGCGTGCGAGTAGTTTCGCCTGCTTGCTTACCGTCCGAGCCGGTTGAGGCGTCTTCTTCTGTCTCGCGACAGGCACGCCTCTTCTTTCTTATTCGGCTCTTGTTGCCGATGATGATGTCTTAAAAGCCAATGGACACTCAGTTCTTGTTCTTGTTGACCTTCCACTGTGGCTCACACCCACTGTGGGGGGATTGGCCAAGAATTGAGTGGTCTTATAAACTGTTATGAAAGTTTAGAATAACGGAGGTTAAAGAATAAAAAGCCTTACAAATTTTATAAGAAATTTTGATGCTCGCTCAAATGTATGAAAAATAAGTCCCAACGTTCTTGTTCTTGTTCACTTGTAAACTGTGGCTCACACCCACTGTGGGGCACTTGTCAAGAATTAATGGTTGCTGGTGTTTCAACGACCCAAAACCACGATATGATTATGAGTAACACAGTTGTGGAGGGTTCCCGAAGTTTCTACCACGTGGGGTTCTTTAACGTGCACCTAAACCTAAGTGCACGGGCCTTTAGCATTTCGCCCCACATCGGATTGCAGCCGCCGCGGACTGGTATCGGATCCCGCGACCTTCGGGTCAGCAGTCGAGCACCATAACATGTATAAACCATGGCGGGGCTGGTCTAGAATCGAATTCTAGCAATCATTTGTGTTGTTCACGAATTATCATTTTTTAGCTATTATGAGTGATTAGTGCAGATTTATTTGGTAACATTTATTACTTTACTTTCCAGTTTACGAATTGGCATAGCTTTGTTTCATTGTACATCACTCCTTAATTTAAAGGGGGTTCCGTTAAGAGCATCTTCGTTTGAGTTGAAGAAAACGAGAAAACCAAATATTGTTAAATGTAGAATTTCCTTGACATGGGGAGGGCCTTCGAATGGTGCTGGTTGGTTAGTTGGTTCCTTCGTGAACTGTAACTACCCTCCCTAGGAGATCAGCTGCGAATCGTGCGGTACAACGGTTTGGTAAACTATGCGTGCTTTTTGCTGAACTAACGTCGTAAAGACCAAGGGACAGCGGTACCGAGGGGAAACCTCAGCGACGGAGTGCAAAGTAATGCAAGACTAGGCAAAGTAGAGCATGGTTTAGCAAGGTTTAAAGAAGTTGAGCGTTGCCATCCAACATCTCGTCCTTTAGCGAGGACAGCTGACGTCATTACCGGCGTCATACCACCTGTGCTCGGTGCGCCTGGCATTGGCTCTCCCTGGCCCGGATCCACCCTACCACCTACGCCGCCGCTTCTTATCCCCGCTCGCCTTCGTGGTCCTCTCTCCCCTCCCCCCTTTTATCTATTTTCTGTCATCTTTTATTCCCCTTACCCCCTCCCCCCAGCACAGGGTAGCCAGCCGGTCTGAGAACTGGCTAAACTCTTTGTCCTTCCTTTCCTCCTCTCTCCCCTCCTTGCTTGCCTAGCTACGGTTTACCCTCTTCCACCTCCTCTATAACCATCTCTCTCTCGCTTCTCTTTCACTCTCCTTGCTACCATAGGCTTCCCTCACCTATACTTGGCTTACGCTATACTTTCTGCGAACATTGATGTGTCCAATCCGAAGGTGAGTAGTGGCGTTGCCCGATTTCAGTGGCACAGGGGCGTAGGCAGAATTTTTTTTTTCGGGGGGTGCACCTCCTTGATCTGAACTGGCCACCGGTCAGACAGACGCAGTCGAGTATCATATTGTGCTCGGTATGCCATGGCAAAAAAACCAAAACAAAAAATTCGAAGGAGGGGGGGGGCGGTGTGCCACCCCCTGGCTACGCCATTGCAGTGGCACATACCCTCTAGGCCAGTCACAGACAACTTCATTTTTTTTGTTGGAACGGATGTGAGTAGTGGAGCTTGCCCGATTTCTGTGGCATGTAACTGCGAACATCGCTGTGCCCAAGTCAGCGCGACTTCAGCAGCTTCGCTGTAATAAACTCGAGCAAAGCTATACCAATTTGGAAATTGAAAAAAAAGAAAGCGCTGAATGCTACCAAACCAATATCGGCAGTAATCACTCATAACAGTTAAAAATTATTACTTCTTGAACAATAAAAAATCACGCCATATCCACGAAGTGAATGATGATGAGTGGGCGAAGCTCCGGAGGTAATCTGGTAAACCGTCAATCCCCGTAAATTTTGCCCACTCGGATCATCATACAAAGACCTGACACACAAACGCGGGGGTGTGGTGTGATTATACATACAGTATATACACAATGTTTCATTATTTACATATTGATAAAGTATATACACAATGTTTTATTATTTACATATGGGGTAGATGATGATTTTGTTCAAGAGCTCCACGGACCACAAGGAGGGGGTTCCCCTGATTTTGTTTTCCTCATATATGACGTTAAGCTCAGGGGAACGTTTGTGTTCGGCGTTGCCGGTTTGCCTTTCGAGGACGAGAGCGCGTTCACGATCGTTTTCATCCATGGCAGAAAGAGAATGTGTGGTCTGGAACGCGCTTATACTTTATGGTCATCAGCGTCATCGTCATCTTTATCACGTGGAGTGGGTACATCCCACTACTACTACTACTACTACTACTACTACTACTACTACTACTACTACTACTATTACTACTACTACTACTACTACTACTACTACTACTACTACATACTACAGAGGAGGGACAGACCCACACCCTAAGGAGCTTCGCCCCTAAAATGATTGCTTAAAAGAACTCTACTCAGGTCACTTCTTCGTGAAGAAAAAAAAAAGAACGTCAACTCACAGGTCCGTTTTACGTACGTTGTTCTTTTGGTTATCAATACTCAATACTTAAAATGTCTAACAAGTTCATATAATCAATTCTTGGTCAATCACCCACGAGTGGGTATGAGCCATGTTAGAAGTCGCAACAACAACAACGTGTCGGCCAGTTCTAGCACCGCGACGTGGAATGAGAAATGAATGCTTTGTGTTTGACTTGACATTTCACGAATGGCGCTACAATCGTGAGCTCCGATAGCTACTCCATAAACCCCTCCTTATAAGACCCCCTGCGTAAACGCAACGACGCTGTCATTTTTTGTTGGTAAAGGCGTCTTTGCCTTCAGTCTACCAAGTATGCAATGGTGCACTCTTTACAGGCAAATGTACAATGACTTGCAGCAGTAATTTAGAACAAACAGGGTACACAAGATGACACGAAGCCAATACTTAGCTTTATCTTTATTCGTTATCGCCAGCTTATTTTGATAATCAATAGTGCGCTCCGATAGCTACTCATAAACCCCTCCTTATAAGCCCCCCTGCGTAAACGCAACGACGCTGTCATTTTTTGTCGGTAAAGGCGTCTTTGCCTTCAGGCTACCAAGTATGCAATGGTGCACCCTTTACAGGCAAATGTACAATGGCTTGCAGCAGTAATTTCGAACAAACAGGGCTCACAAGATGACACGAAGCCAATACTTAGCTTTATCTTTATTTGTTATCTCCAGCTTATTTTGATAATCAATAAAAAAACAAACAAACTAAGGTGCCCTTATGCATTCGCCTAAGACTACTCGCAGGCCAAACCAAACTTTTTTTTTCTTCTCAAACGATGTATTTGTCCTCCTCCGCCCCCCTCCGTAACCTTTCTGCACCTGCACGGCCTCCGTGATCACCCAAGCGACGATGTCACGTGATGACGTCATAGCGACGTCACAAGTTTTGGTGATATGCGACATCATGACGATGTAATCGCGTTATTTTTGCATCACTCGCGTTGACGCTGACGCCGGCCATTGTCGCCTGATTACACTTTAATGGGTGACCAGGCTTCTTCGACTTCAGCTTAAAGGCGGGTGGCCTCCTCAGTGAAGGTAACCATGGCTTGATTGGGCTGCCCCGTTTGCCAACCATAGCTGGTGTTCAGGGCCTTTCATCACCAGCAGAGCCTCTCGCTGGTCTTCGAATGCTTCCACGACTACGATTACTTGAGAACAAAAAAGATAATTAAAGAGGAACCTGGAAGGTTTTTTTTTGTACAGAGAACGCTGTACCAAAAGAAACCATACTACGGGATATTGCGTCTATACCCCCCCCCCCCCATTTTATTGCGATAGCAATTGTATGGACTCTAGTGACGGGTTTTTGCCATCGCCGACGTGTTTTCGTATATGTATACATATGTATATATGTATATACACATAAAAGCCACAAATCCAAAATAGGTCAGAAGAAAAAATTTAAATAGTCGCGCTGATGCCATTTCCTTTTCGCTTGTCATTGTACCATTTACTATATCTCATTTTATCTACCACAAAGCCACGCCATTGCTTGAATGTCAAACTTTATTGCAGCAATTTAGAACGTATGTTCTGGCGGTGATCCGTGTTACACGGCGGCGAAGGCATCCCACCGTCCAAATGGGAGGCTGCTATTAGTAGCCCCGGACTATGGTCAGTCGAACGGGCCCGCGACGCAGCAGTGCGACTTGATCTTTCTGTTCCCACGTAGGAGTGGCCCGCTGCTTTCCAGAGCGCGATTCGAAGCACCTCAATAAACTTATCCCAACCATCCGATTCCAGCGTGACTGCATCATACCCTTTTAAGCAGTGCACCAACTCCACGTAGAACTCCACAGGTGGGAACGCCCGGCTTGTCTGCAGCGGTACAATATCTGAAAGCATCGCCATGGCTGAGCAAGGCTTTTCTTAGGGATCGTGGATCCGACACATGGTTACACGTGCGACAAACGAATAAGCTAGCGAAAGCGGCACATTGCTAGTACTTTAACCGGAATTACTGGGAAACAGCATGAGTTAATGTTAAATTCTCACACAATACGACAGGTGGAAAATTACAATGTATATTTGCTCGCTTCTGCCACAGTAGAATCTTCGATGTTAAAGAAATGACCACCCGAGGCCCACACTTCCAGGCATTGATGTACACAGCAGCACGGCATCAAAATAGCATTACATAAAATTGAAGACGTGTAAATCGGCGAACATTCCGAAACGGCGCGGACATACAACAAAGAAATACAGACAGGAGACATTGCTATTGTGGTGTTTTATTCAAGTCGTAATATTTCTATATAACCTTTTCAGATATTCTGTGCGGCCAAAGTAGAAAATTGGAAGTGTTGGCGATGGCGAAACACTGCGACTTGGCGACTTTGGTTGTAGTCGGCTCACGTAAGGCGAATGGAAGAGGACCGTGTGCCGCTGCACTTGTATATGCAACCTGATGTGTCCTCGCCAAATCAGGCAGGACAAGCGTTGCCCAAAGTCTGTAGACACCAGCCAGCAAGAGGAATGAACGCTCCTCACCATTTGGAGAATTACAATGCATTAGGTCCGCTTGTGCTGAAACAAGTTTTCACATTTGGAGGGAAACAGCGCGAAAGACGAAGGACCAGGCAGAGAAGGACACAAACAACAGCGCTGTTTCCCTCCAATATGTCGTACCAACACGCCCAAGCAACCACTTTAGCTATTTTCATATTTGCTTTGGTTTGTAAATTATCTTTGTATGCCACTCCAAACTGGTAGCTTCTCACATGGCACTTCACGGGCCACAGGCAAAGAACTACCAAGGACAACTACCAAATCGTAATGGTGCCGTGATAGTGTGCTTAGTATAACACACCCTCATAGCAAGTAAGGAAATAATTGGGGCGGTTGGCATTGTTTTACAATTACTATATACGAAATCAAGGTAAAACCTAGAGTCCTTTGTTCGGTCATTACGCGTCTCTCCTTCGTATTTTGCTCCACAGTAATCATGAATAGCCATTGAGTAAACCTGATGCATGATAAATGCTCGGAGGTCATGTCTTCTAAACGCTGCGTTCGCTGTACAGCCAGCGCCGAATGAGATGTCTGAGAAATAATCCATTTCCGATCGCTATATCGACAAATCAATAATTATGCTGTACCGTTATTTCAACCGTATGTACCGAAAACACTTTCGCAGTTTCCTATTTGCGGCAGTTATGACAGGAAGTCTACTCATTTCAACAGTTTATTCCTGTAAACTTAGCAGCTAAGTTGAAAGCTAGATTTTTTTTCTTCATATGAACAAGAGATCTTGCTTTTGTATCTGTTTATAATATTCCCGTGGTTCCAAAAGCAACAACGCACGACGCTATTTTGAGATCAAAATGATGGAGTTCTGCTATAGCAATATCTGGTAGCGACGTCAGGCAATTGAGTGCGTCGTTTCGAAACGTACTTTTCATGCATAATTTAAGTTGCCAGAGGACGCCGACGGCAACAACGTTTTTCTCGCAAATCTCAGTCGCGAGAGTTATGAAGCGTGACTGAGTGGTGTATAATGTCGAAACCGAGTCGAAAGTGGTCTTGTAGGACACAGCGTCCTACCACGCTATCAGTCATGCACTATTTTAAGTGCCTTCGTGTCATGAATAGATCATCCCGCGAACACAATTTTCAGTGGATTGCAGGAATAAGCAATATAATGCCATTCAACTAGTTGGTACGGCGCTTTGACTACAGGTAGCGTGAACTCGAAGCGTAAACGAAAGCCGACATGCGAGCGATCGCGTTTGTTGGCTCCTGTGTCAGTGCTGC